>JAQQSE010000009.1:2400000-4800000 GCA_035772565.1 Antheraea assamensis
TTTTCAGTACACTTTTTTTTTAACATGGGGAAATCCGTCATGGACACGCCGCCCTTGGAGAAGGTGGGTAGAGTGAGACTCCTACTCACTAAAACCCCACGGTGTACATCCACCGCTTTTGTTGGGGCAACACGAGATCTCTTGGGTATTCATCGTGTCGCCCCAGCGGTTGGCCCGGCGTCAATCAGCGTAGCCGGGCCCCGTCCTTGTCAGGAGACGACTACAAGTACACATCTTCGGCCATCTCCCCCATCCGCCGGACCTGTGCAATGGGAAGATGGCCGACCCCAGCCCATTCTTCCAGGCCCGGCTACGGTAGTAGAAGGAGGCGAGCGTAGCGTCCCCGCCTTTCACCGGCCCTCCGTCTTTCAATACATTACCCTATTATACGTTTATGTTAAGTAACCCTCACATATTTAAATACAGCATAAGTCTGGTGTCCTTTGAGTAGTTAATATTTGCCATCACTTGTTGACAAGACTATAATATGTAATAGAATATCAAGTGTTGCCAATACAGGATCTTTTTCGAGAAGCCTTGTGGTAAAAATAGCATCGAGAATTTTTAAATGGACTTCATTTATTTTTAAAGTCCATACATATTTTTGGGATTTCACCCGTCATTTACTTATTTTTACAGAAGCGATAATAGAAATTACTGATTATCGAATGTAATATGGTAATGATTTACAGGTGATGATAGCACTTGGTAACTTTATCTGACTGAATTTTGAGCACCGTACATCAGGTTTAACACTCAACATATTAACACGCTTAGGAGTACCGCATTCCGGGATCAGCCGATATATATCAAATAATTGAACGAAGGGGTCATAATGACTAAGGGGTTTAAACGGAGGAATAACAATTCGATATCCGGAAGTTCAAATCACGATGTGTACCAAGGAGTCTTATGGAATTCGTGTATTTTTTTTTTATTTCAAGACTTACAACTACGGATTACAATAGTAAATAATTAGACTAGAAATATTCAACTATGAACAAGAAAGTCCTCGCCAAAAATGGTAGCACTCTCGGCCGACAGTGAACGGTTGAAAATATTGTGAAGTAGCCTAAACCTAAACGTGCATTTTTCCCACGTACGTCAATTTCTTCGAAGGAATCCTAGCGGCGGCGTTTCCGAACCAATAACTCACAACACCTTCAATAAACGAGCCAACTCCTTTTTCGAGTCCCGGTTACTCAATACACTGTGCTCGTTATCTAGTAAACTGCCATTACTACATGGCTTTAGTAAAGCAATAACAAGACTACAAGAAGGCAGCATTTATTCTAAAAAATAATATTACATCAATTTTTAATGTCATTTAATTTATTGCTTAACCTGAATTTACCATTTCGAAGCGCGTTCTAGCCATTTCTGCAATCGCTTTCCTCTTGCGCCATATGTAATCAAGGTTCAATTATCGTATGCGATTTTTGTGTATCTTTGCGGCATTATAAAACCTTCTATGTACCTCTAACCTTAATAACTAATTTAATATAATTAGAATGTAGCAATAGAGTTTAAAAAAACATTGTCCCTCATCTAATGTTTGGTAAAATGCACTAGGGAACAAAATTTCGTCCGAAACATTTTTTTTTGGAATTTGGAATTGTGATTATGCGTTAATAATAAAGTAAATTAAATTCCATTCATTTTATTATAAAGTTAGAAGTAAAATATAGGCTGTTATTTTTAATGTTTTTTTTTTTGCATGGCCTCAAATTTTTTTGACCACCTATCGCATGTCGCATTACAGCCAGACGCCGAGTAAGGGTAAAGTGATAAGCGCTTAGCAGAGACTATAGTTGAATTCAAAATGATTCAATGATTTAAATAAATATTGTGCTCAGTTTTTAAAATACGTCTATCATCTGGACGATTGTATACGAGTACATTGTATATTCCATACTCTAATACGCAGATTGAAATCCAAATTTATAGTTAGGAGATATTTTGTCTACTATTGATTTCCTGTTATCATTCTTATTTTCAATTGGAATTTTATTAAGTTAAAATTTAAAACGCGATTTCAATACCTTAAATGAAATTTTTTTTTTTGAAAATTTAGAGTCACTTGTATCGTAGTTTAATAAAATCACACAATATATTTTTTTATCGGATATTAGCTTTCTACCATAACACTTTCGAATTTAAAATTTTATAAGCGAATATAGCCTATTAACGAATTTGAGAGGCTGTATATCCTATTCAAAGTTTAGTATATGTACTATTATGGATGGCTACGTAGTCAAATGCCACGTAATAAAAAAAACCAGTGAGAGTTGGCTGCCATCCACGCGCCGTCCTTCGCCTTGCCTTTGACGACACTGAGTTTGGCATGTACGAGTACGCCGTTACGTCTATACAAATTTTAAGTCACATGTCACTGTTTTATATACATTTGCTACAATTATTCGAATGGCAATGATATATTACCTCGCGTGACAAAAAATTCTAAAATAAACAATAGGATTTTGCAATAAAATGTGTACATTAACGTGAAATCGCCATGTTTTAATACATTTTTTTGTGCTTCCTTAATCACAGGACATCACATGTACACATAAATTGGAATGATTTAATAAAAGAGGCAAGATAAGTAAAATATTCATCAAATAATTATGCTAAAAAATCCATAACACATAAGAAGAAAAGAAATATAACTAAATAATATTAAAAAAAAAATAATGAGAGTTAAGCACATAACATTTAAATAAATTATGAAATTCAATTATCTTTTTTTAAATATGAGTTTTATTTCAAAATTACAACCTATTTATATTTTAATTTTGTAATAAATGAAGATGTCTATTTCCTGTTGCCATTAGTGACTCTTTTTTGTTTTTATTCTTAGCAAATTTAGTTTTTGTTTTATCTTGTTATAAGTGCTATTTATATTTTCTATAGATTTTTGATATGTTAACATAGTTTTTTTTTGTTATGCCTGTCACTCCATTAGTAAAATAAGGTTTGTATGGGTCTGCAAAACCCTTTAATAAAATTACCAAAAGAATAATATCACGACATAATTATATTGTTACGGTTGGAGTGTTTCAACCCAACGAGATTAAGAGTTTAGACCGGTTGAGTATATTTACAGTATATTTGAAACATTTACATACTAGAAGAACATGATTAAAATTCATAAACAAAGCCTATATTTAGAAGCAGACACAAACATAATAAATTGCTAATGTACTGTATTTATTTAAAGTAACAGAACTTTAAAAATAAATATTTTTTATGACCACACCTTTTGTAAACTACTAAAGATTTTTTTTATTTATATGTTTAAGTGTTCCACAAAAATCTCTGCTGCTTTTAAAAGACGATGGTATCCCAGACGGTAACGCTAAATCTAAGGGATAATGAGCAGCTATAAAAACACATTTCTAATGTTATCGACAGATTTTTAAACTTAGGGTGATATCTATCCAAGTGCGCATTAGAAAAGCCGCCATTTTTCTGTTTCATAAAAATGATTTCCTTGACCATAAGGTTCAACTGAGAATTCACGATCTACGTAGTTCGAAGTAACATCCAAACACACTACTTCTGGGCAATCATTGCATCCATGAAGGGGATATAAAAATGTTGTTTCGTATTACAATAATTATGTATTTATTTAGTACAAGTAAAAAAAAAAAAAAAAAAAAAAAAAAAAACGCGATTGTTTAAAATATTTAATTATCAATATATTATATATTTTATTTAATAGGTGTCGAAAATTATTATTGAAATGTATTTTTCAAGATTTTTTGTTTATACAGTAATACATACTATGAACTATTAAAAACTTTTTACAATACAATATCATTATAGATGCGCTACTCGTACGATATGTCAAAAACGAGAACGAACAATATTCTAAACAATAAAACATATTTTAGAACGAGATTCCCTTTGATATCTTCTTCTTTATTTTTTGGCTCCGGCACTGTTTGTACATTAGCCAGCGTCAAGTAACAAGATTTTGCCAAATAAGTGTCTTGTGATAATTTTAATGTTAATGTTCTAACAAGATGGCGGCTCCCTTGTTAGAACTTTCTATGGAGTTTTGGTGGCATCTCAGAATGCATGTTCCGTGGTATTATTTCCCATCCACTTCACTTGTGCATAATAACCGAACTATAGTATTATGTAAAACAAACGCCACCAATATTACAAAATATAGAGTCTAATAACACAAGATTGTGAATAAAATATAAAAACCACTACATGACAGCCTAAGATCCCACCAAAAACTCCCCATTTGATATCACTGTATTAGTTACTTTCGTTGGTACCAACATAATGAAAATAATTGAAATTTTGAACCTTTTCCAGAACAATTGATGTATATCAATAACCGTTTTTGCTCATATCTATTGTGGCGAAAAATCATATTAAAACTACATTTTTTTTCTAAATGAAGAGTAGCCTATATTCTTTTCAGTGCTCCTGACAAAGTGTTGCATAATCCGATGATAATCGTTTCACTAGTTAAAGTATTAAAGCGTAACATACAAACAGACTCACAATCGTATGTATAATATTAGTAAGAAAGTAGAAATAAGAATTGTAATATTTTAATGACTTTAATTGTATATTCAGTTTTGATTATAGTTATCAAGGAAGGTTACAAGATAACTAGTTCTAGCTCTACCTAGCGCTGGATATTAATAAAAGAAATGCAACAATTATTTAATTTACTTTTATCTTTTTCGTATTCAAATATTAATGTCTCTGTATTAGTGTAATCAAATATAGGTGTGTGTATTCCGACAGCAGTACTTAGTCTCTTTTAGGCTTTATTTATTTCCATCTGTATTATACATCGTCCCTTTACTTTTTGTTCTAAAGTACACATTAAATAATTATTTTAGGAGTTATATGTGTTGTGAAATATTGTTGGTATTTAAAAATGTGGTATTCTCTTCAATAATAATAATAATAAGTCGTAGGAAGTTATTAATTAATTGAAGTAATTATATCAATAGCCGAAAAAGGTCAAGAATAAGTCAAATAATTTTAAGCAGTATGATAAAATATGTTGTCCTACTTCAAATTACATTTTCAGAAGTCGGAATTACTAATCAAACAAAAAATATATATTACAATAATTATTTGTTTTCGAGTTGGAACCTAACTTCGAACTGTTATATGGGAAAACACCGACGTCGGTTTTTGTTCTATAATTATGAAGATCATTTTAACTTTCTGTGAAGTATACAAAAGCTTTATATTTATTTAAAGGAATAATTCCAAATATACAAAAACAAAAACTTACTTCTCATCAGCCATATTATAAAAGCACTGTGTAAAAGTTTGAATCAAATAAATAAAGTTATGTACAAGATATCACAGAGTAAATAAAATTAAATTTTTCTTTACACTTCTCGTTGTTTAACACGCACTACGTTCGAAATGAACTTTTAGTGTAAATGCTGCTGTCGCGATGCGTCTTCCCGTTCGCAATAATCCGCGTACATTTCGCAACGACGCGTTTACGCCCTACCGTTGTCATGCACGGACTAATGATATGCGAGTTTTTCTCGCATTATATTTTCATCCTGTGCGATAGTTTTAAGCTCGTATGCGACCCGTCGTCACGATCTTTATAAATAAATAAATTACATGTATTATTCTAACTTATGACACGTGGTTGTGTACTTAGTTAATTACGCCACTCGTTAGCAAGTCGATCCGACACTGTTTATTCATGAAAAGTGTTAGAATAAATAAACAAGAGAGAAAAATTATGCTCTCTGCGCTTCGCCTTCTTAGGGAACGTACCCATACTACGTGATCCATGTTGGACAATTTTTTAGCCCCCTCCTTTGGTGACCATCCGTAGAAGACCTCCCCTCCTCTAGTTTTCATCTAGTAATTCATAGATACGGTTTTCCCCCTTCTCCCTGTGACCTCCCTTCCCCCCTAAACGGGGTAAGTAGTATGGGTATGTCCCCTTATTTAAAAACAATGTGGTTATAATCAAATCCTTAAATGTCGTATGAATAAAATATTTTTCAAAACTTAGAAATTTTCTTCAAACACTTCGAAAAAAATTGCGTCACACTTACAACTACTCTTCAGGGAGTTTTTTGTCCCCTTCAACCATTATGTTTCAATTAATTTCACTTGTTTACAATAACCGAAGTATATTATAGTAAGTATATTATGTATTTTGAAGCGATGATGGCTCAGTTGGTAGTGTGTTCGGACACAGCGTCGAAGGATACAGGTTCGAATCCTAGAAAATGAGTCAAAGCTTTTGGTGAAGGAAAAGATCGTGATCAAACCATAGCATGGTGGTAGGGCTTTTTCTAAGTCCGTCTGGCTAGCTACCATCCTCAAGTTGAAAATCTGTCGCCAAGCACCTGTTGGTGTGTTCCGGCAGCTGCACTTGAGAGCCAGTCTCTCTCTAGGTATAGCGTGACTACCATCTTAGACTACATCATAATTTAACATCAGATGAGATTGTAGTCAAACGCTAACCTATAAAGTATAAAAAAAAATGCAAAATTTCACCACTATTGACTATTATTGACTTATTTCTCATGTAAGGTTTAAGATATAATAAATAAAATCTAAAATATCCTGATTTTTTATATTTGCATGCCTATCAAATGTGTGTGAGACAGACTATTATAAGAAAGAAACATCTATATTGTTTCAGTGACACATATGCGTGTATTACATCTCAACCTTCCAACGGTGCGATGAGACGCTATCAATTTTTAAGACAAAATACGTTAAAGTTATAGATCAACACGGAATTAAATCAAAAGAGCAGTTTGCCCACCTGAATACGCCGGACGATGAGGGCGACCAATCGGCTGTCGTGGTGCTCCCCGAGAGACAATTAACTGGGTTTTGTCGCTCGAGCATTTCCAGTTTGAATAAGTTTAAAGGGTTTTGGTAAACGTAATTTAAAAAATTCAGCTAAATCCACTCTCAACTAAATATGAGGGAATGACTGTAAACCCCAGTAGCCGGATAATAACTACAGTGGCAGATTTACTTTTTTAATTTTAAAGCGCTCCTTAGCAAGTGACTGGTCATGCGCGGATATATAAATGGATATTATTAGCGAATTAAATGAATATGAAATTGACAGAACATGATTTGTATTATTCGGCCGAGATGTCTATTTATCTAGCACACACGTTGACTACGACATCTAACAAATGAATTATTTAGCACTTGACAATTAGCAAGTATGCTAGAACTTTTAAACGAAACAGTTCGCTGTGACAAGTCGATGTGACGTATTCATGTTATTTTATACATTCTCTTTAACTAGCTTAGTAAAATCTATAGAACGCAACTTGATGGTTGGTTGACCGGCCTCGAAATGTAGTTTTAGTAAACCATACAACACAAAAGTTATATACGGTGTTATATGTATATTCTAAAAACGATAAACAACACAGAAATAGACTGAGACAGAGAGAATGTAATATTAACGCTACGACAAATTATAAGGTGAAAATAAATGAATAAAGTTGTGGCAATTTTTCTATTTTAACAACATAAATCTGTATAGTATCTCGGGTCAAGGGTTTTATTGTCAAGGATGACTTTTTCGCTATATATTCCCGCATACACATCATTTCTCAGGTATTCAGATTTCCTCACGATGTTTTCCCTCAACGTGAGCAGATAGTGTTACCAATTTAATTTAGTAAAAGAACGCTAATTCCGAAAAATTCGTTGGTATATGGGGGGTTCGAACCTGCGGATTTTGGGATTGATATTCTACCGGTCAAACCACTGGACCATCACGAGTTTTTTCCTCTTTTTTCCCTCTGATACCAGGTATCGTTACCGGTGATTGAACTAGTATGGCCCTAGGATTGAAGATCTTCATCTGAACTTGTAACACTATCACAATGAGAGAAATAAAATTTGGAATACACCTGGAACGATAACTCGGCAAGATTCGAGCTATGTCCTGCAACCTAGCACTACAAATACATAGCGAATCACCCTGTAGTTCACACTAGTAAGGTCGAGAGGGCGGTGTATGTCCTGGGTATGCCTAACAATAATACCGAATACCATAAATCTAAATCTACATTTTGGCATCGTGAAAATTCTAGAAAATGACCGGAGAATAAGACAAAATACCATGACAAAGTAATACAACACTATCCCGAAATTAACTGTTGTAGGTAGTTACAGGAACCTGCCAATAGTTTTTTGTACTTCTATTAAAATAAGCAAGGGATGCTAGTTATTTGACGATTTTATTTGTTATTCTTCTAAATGTCTATAAAACAATTACAAATAAATTATAATATCTAAGAAGTTTATAAGGATATTATTAGTATACCTAATGGAATTTTTCTAGTTTATTCACAATTTTAGAATGTATGTACAATGTAATAATATTCCATCAATCATTGTCATTGGGTTATCGTAATATTTGAATAACACATCAGCAATTCATCAAAACATTCTATAGGTAAATGGATCCGCTTAAACGCTGTAAATCTCGTACTAAAATCAAAGTTTAATTGAATGTTGTATATAATTATCATGCCAATATATTTCCTTTTTTATGTACAATATTAACTATGTGCAATATGCGTATACTCTGTTAAGACAATTTGTTTTTTTTTTTTTAATTTTGTGACGTCTGTTTAACAGATAAAATAATTTTATACATATCTATTGTTCATTAACAAATGTCAGACGAATAAATTAATTTCCTACATAGCTGTGTATGCATATGTATTTTAATAAATATATCATTGTTATGTGATAGTTTTTAAAGGAAAATACCTAATTACTTTAGATTCCTAATGTGAACGTTAGAGAAAGCTTCAAATTAACATAGATGTTATAGGTTAGGTTGTAACTATCATTAAGTGCGATGGAAGTAATTTAAGCAGAAATTTTACGTATATAGGTGGCTTTACTAGTAGAGCAAGAAAAGAAAGTACGGATGGACTGTATGAAGAATTTATATGTATAAACGGTGTGAAAAATGAGATGAAAGCTGATAGAGGAGATCGGAAGAATTTAGCATGTTGTTCCGACCCCACTCGCTTGGGATAGAAGAGAGGAATAGTGGCTACTTCGAATATACATAACCTTTATTAATTTGAAAAGTGAACAATACAAATTGTACATTAAAATTTAATGTACTCTGCGGTTTCGCTCGCGCTCAACTTTACCAACCTGCATGCCCCTTATCCGCAGTGTGACTCCGTCCTCCCTTAGTGTGTTTTCGTGGTAATTGTTCCGCTCCTACGCGGATACTTGTATACGCATAATTAGGATTAGAGAAAAGGACATAGAGTATCTTTTATGCAGAAACAAATTAGGTACGTTATAGATAAATTCTATATACTAAAAGATGGTACACTATAAAATGCATGTTGATCTGACAAATGGTTCCAGATATTTAAAGAAACAAGAGATGTATTGATCTTTAGATTAGTATACCTAGATAGAAAATAAATTATTGGAACGAAGTCACTGAGCGGGTGGAAGCGAGACCGAAAAAAGTGTATTAAGTCTTTTTTCCGACACTTCTCGCTATAGTTACAACCCTGTAGGTTTACAGATATATATATTTTTTTATTATAGTTTTACATTTTTCGTTTGTTAATACCTTAATTACCCTAGGTCTTTCACTGTTTAATTTATTATTATTTCTTTTATACCTAATAAATATATTTTACATAATTAGCACACGGATAGGTGCTTGGTGATAGATTTTCAATTTGAAGACGGTAGTTACTAGCCAGGCGGACGTAGAAAAAGCCCTACCACCACCAAGCTATGGTTTCATCACGATCTTTTCCGACTCCGACTCAGTTGCTATGATTTGAAAACTTACGTCCTTCCACGCTGTGTTCGAACACACTATCTTCATACAGGCTACTCTAAAGGCTTTATCTCCTTTTCTTCGATAGTACACCAGTAAGAAGCCGGGGCAAGCAGCTAGTAGCATATAAATTGTTTGTATATATTACCAACAACTTTATATTGACATTGTTCCCAAATATGACTAATAAAACAATGTCGACCACTGATTTCGAGCATTAGTTGGAGAATCGCCAACACGTGCATTTCACGTGTTCAAGCGGTGAGTACTATATACATAATACACCTATGTATATATATATATATATAGACATGATAAAAATAATTTGTCTGTTTAGATCTTGGCAGCCTTATAAGTTACGTAGAATTACATACATAGCGTTCTCTAGCGAATAGAATATATGGTCGGTTCCGTGCACCGCATCTTTGAAATTTCCGTTGTTGGTAAAAATATTGCTACGTGAATTTTTATATTAGCTTGGAAAATCTAGAAACAGTGACGACTGTCGGTTACAGTCTTCATATAATAGATTTTATTATTATACTCGTTGAATATATGTATATAATTTCTATAATCTTTCAACTACATTGTTGTTGTAAAGTCATCTGTTATCACATATTTGAAACACGATAAAATGTGTCCAAAACTAGCGAGTGATCCATAAACGTTTATCGATAATGTAAATTGAATCTGTGGGCTGTATAAATGTTCCGCCAGATAAAAACAATGGAAAACCGATAGTAGAACGTTGCACCTCAAGAAGCGAAATAGAACACGCAAAATCATCCCTATTTTAATTTTTTTTTATCCACACTATCGCTAGAGATTTTGAAAAGAATAGTCTGAAATCGAAACATATCATATTATACGTACAAAAATCTAATTTGATATTATTTCATTTGTTCCTTGGGAATCTACTAATTCACCGTTGTGCGCGTATCACTCAATAAGTAATGGATAGTGTTCGGTATTTTTTTATTTCTCTTTTACTTAGACATTTAATCTGTAAAGAAAAAAAACTATCACCATAGCTTCATATACCATATAGGCTTATTAAAATTATAAGATATTAAAAGTTTTATAAGCACTACTCATTAAGCGATATGTGTTTTCTTCTGTACATAAAATATATAAGAAACAACGTGGACGAAGTCTCGAGTATCAGCTACCATTATATGTCATATAGCAGCTTTGTAACTCAGAAATGGCAAGTGATAGCAGAAATCCTTAATTATCAGCTTCAAATTAGTAGACTCAGATTAGTTATTAAGTAAATTAAATAGTGCACTACATTAGTAGTCCGGTGAAACTGTAGAGGCCTAGCCAGGTCAACAGTGAAGACAGTTCGAAAAAAGAAAAGTGCACTATATTTCTATCGAGTTACTCGTAGGAAGATTGTAGTATAGTGTATACAGAAACTCCACTGTCTTTTGTTTTGCTAAGACTTGTTTTGAAAATGATTTTACACGCAACTTCGTTTACATAAAAAAGACTTTACTATTTCCCACAAATAACCTATCTTATTTGTGTCATTTAAAGGATGTTTTTTTTTCCTGATTCTTTCACTATTACTTACACCCTATAGAAAAGCGCACTGAAAATTAGCCTAAACTCTCTCAGAGATTGAGTACTTGTATATAGATTTAAAACATCAAAAACAATATGAAAAACACCTATTTGTCGAAACGACTTGCGCGCCATCTATTTTAAGTCGAAAGTACTAAATGACTAACTGTATACCATTTGAACTCTGTCAGATGAACGATCCGCGAAGGTATAAAACAAGAGTACACGGATATTATTTCTATAAACAACCTATCAGATGCGCGGCATTCTTATCGAGATTGAAATTATACGAACTTACTTTATTTGTTTGATAAGACTAGTCACGTTATCTTTGTATTTCTCCTCTTAACTTTCTATTACCTTGTTAATTTTAAGATCAAGTAATTATCAATTAATGCAAATTTACTCACTGTCTGTCATTTACATAAGTAAATAGTTATATTTTTCACATTTTTACATATATATTACGGAGGTCAAACTCGTACATTGTGTTTACCTTGTAAAATCAGTGAAGGAATTTTCTTATCTATATGTTAATCTATCTTTCTTTCTATACATTAAATAAAGAATCTGGTATGTAGACTTTGATCCTGCATTGCAAAAAAAATACTTTATTTACAACGCACCAAATGATTTCCAAGTCAGAGATGTAAAAACCCAAAAAAATATTCGTTACCTTTTTATCTTTTTTTTTTCAATGCCTTTATAGTAATTTCAGTTGTAATTTTTTTTTTTGTAATTTTACAAAGAACGGTAGTAAATCAAATGTTCGATGTTTGAGGCAGTTGCGTCTAAATGGATAATGAGACGAGATGAATTATATTTTTATCAAACAATAATTAATTCATTAAATCTTTATCATGTCTTTAATTTTTCCACGAACAAAAAATTATAAAAACCAGAAGCTTTCTAAAAGTACTAAAATTGCCCAATTATATTTGCTATATTCGGACATTCAACATACAACGAATATAATAAATAGAAAATATAACGCATAGACGCACCAGCCAAAAACCTACATAGACTAATATTGAAGAAAAAATTAAAGTGCAGTTTTGGAAGAGGAAACAGGGTAATCCAAAATCATGATTTCGTCTATCTTATGCATGCATTAACGGACCCGACGGACGTTTGGCCACCTAACGGGTTCAATTTTGAATCCTTAAACCTTAAACCTCGACGCACACAAAGAAATTCATCTCGAGGAGTTCAGTCACATGCACACGTACAGAAGAATTATATATATAATCAGATATCGATATCTGATAGCTGGGGTAGAATGTGATAGCAATAAGCTCCTGTAAATCCCTATTTTACAAACTTTTGGCAGCTGAGCTTCCATTTTTAAGCGACCAACATCAGAGAGGAACGTGTACTCGACTGTGTTGCGACCACCATAAACGTTGTGTGACTCAGACACAGGGACTCTTTTAGTCTGTCGCGTTTCGGGATTAGCTGGTGTATATCCAGCTGCTGAGAAGCGTCAAGGTCCCATGGCATAATGCCGTCACTTTGTCGTGTTCCAAAAAATAACAGACCGGTGTTATTTATACCGAGTATTTAGTATTAATTAGTATTCATTTATTCACACGTAACAAATTAAAATGATATGAAAGTCACATGACGGAGCTCAATCCACTGAATCATTAACGTTATCTGTTACTGTTCTGTTTACATTTAAACACATGTATTTCCGTCTGATTACTGTATAAATAATTACATATTATATCTCAATGTTATAGGATCTAAAATAAAATATAAGAAAAGGAGTTCGTTATATAAAGGTAAATCTTAAGACAATCTTTTTTTTAGTTTTCATATAATCTTAAAACCTTTTTTGATTTACATGCGTCATATTAAATATTACACAGCTTATGTCCAGCGATGGTTTTACACTAGGGACGGTCGGAGTTAGCACGCCGGTCGGCAAATTTTCATGGATGATAAAATTCGGAGGATGAGGAAGAAAATGTAGATTGAGAAGTTTTAATTGACCAGTTTGCACATCGAATAATCGGACGCGTTTGCCTCTAAAAATATGAAAATTATATTGTAATTTATGAGTAACCATAATGCTTAGAACAAACGAAATCGTCATTTTGAAGTGAAAAATTTTTATGGGAAATTCTGATCCGTAACCTTTTAGTGTCACGAAAAGTGGTGGGGGGTAAACACTGATGGTTAGAGTGTTGAAAACACGCGGCCGGTATTTGAATGGTCACCGCCTGAGTACACCGCGTGACGTTGGCTTTTTGTTATACTTTTTATATAAAGAAATTTTCACTTCTTTCGTGTGGTCATAAGGACACTCAAACTTTATTCTATGTAATTAACTTGTTTGTAATGTATTTTCTACTGTAAATGAATCATGTAATTATTTTTTAATTGTGTATCGAAACTTTATCCATTCTTTGCAAAAATTCTATAACGGAGAGCATTTTTTGCAGTGTGGCTGCGTTAAGGTTGTATCCGACACTGCCAATGTCAATCATACAATTAAGACAAATTTAACGATATACTACAATCAATGCCAAAGAATGAGTTTGCTAAATAAAATGTCATACACTCGAAAATATTACCCTCTGTTTGCGGAGTAGGTAAAAATTCGACACAAATAGGAACTTAGAAATAGAGAAATAATTAACTTGACGAGTTCAGACGGTGATATCGTTTGCTAGAAAGAAGAGAAGCTAATAATACAAAAGTAAAATGAACCGGGTATTGCATTTATATACTTTATAGGTTAGCGTTTGACCACAATCTTATCCGATGTTAAATGATGATGTGGTCTAAGCTGGTAGTCACGTTAAACCTAGAGGGAGACTAGCTCTCAAGTGCAACTGCCGGAACATGCCAACAGGTGCTTGGCGACAAAATTTCAACTTGAGGGTGATGGTAGCTAGGCAGGCGGACTTATAAAAAACCCTACCACCATGCTATTGTTTCATCACTATGTTTGCCGCTCCGACTCAATTGCTACAATTCGAACCTACGTCATTCGACGCTGCGTCCGAACACGTTATCAACTAAGCCATCATCGCTTCAAAAAATAAAAATAAATAATACAATACAAAATAATAAAAACAAAATGATATTTTTTATAAAGTGCAACCAACGCCCGGCATTACTTTTAGAGCAGAAAGGAACAATTGCGTGCATCTTGATTAAATCAACTAATTAAAAAAAAAATGCGCTGAAATAGTATATTTATTTTTACTAAAATTTTTTATCACCTATTATTCCTTTTTTCAGTCGTTCTATTTAATAAAAGTGTTAATAACATCGAAGTTCAAATTTTGGGCCATGAAATGTTCGATGGATACATTCGCTAAATTGGGTATCCTTTGTTGTTTCATGGAACTTCTTTCTTTCTTTCTTACGAAGTTGATAAATTTTGCAATAATAAATATTAGTAGCAGTGCCTGTGGTCGGAGTCCTCCCGAGTCGAGGAATTCCCGCCCTTTCCTGTATCTTACCACCATGTTGTTTAAATTCAAATTGTATTCATACATAGATAACTTGATTTTATTTTGTAGCCATATGGATATATTTTATTAGTATTAAAGTATCTCACCTCCACCTGGGGGTATATACACTTATCATAAGTGCGGTCGTGAGATCATCTCCCGGATCGGTCTCATCAGCCACTAAAGAAAGTGCTGTTAAAGTGCTAATTAAATCATCAGTTAAAGATGTAAATGCCTATGACAATGACGATGAATAAGGTATAACAAGGTTTAGGTCCTTACATAACTTTTTATCAGAGAAATTATGCTTCTACTCTCTCTCTATCTAAAAATATCCTTTGAGCGTTTAGTTGTTTTTCTTTATAATTGCATCAACACAAGGAAACTTGAAAACAGTACCAATAAATATTATGTACTTTTGGAAATACTATAATATATTTTTTATATCTCAAAAAAGAATACATACACCTTTGAAAAATACAATGTTAACATTTCGATAGTAGTATACTATCACCTGGACAAATTTTATAATAAGCTGTAGCCTTCGGCAATATTTGTTGAGCTGCATACTAAAATTGGTGTCCTACTTTTATCTTCAAACTCGGATCTCCTTCTTCGAAGTGTTACCAATAGAATGGTACTTATTTTATTCAGGATCACACACACACAGACAGTAGTATCAAACGGAATGTTCTCGAAGCCAGGTACGAGACATACATTACTATAAAAAATATTCTCTTTAAAGTTGCTTCTGACAAAACACACAGTTCAAATCTGCAACTATAACGATCTAGAAGTAACAGATACTTCAGCAAAAATTGTTTTTGATTGCTTTTGTTTTTTTTTCTTATAGGTCTAATATTTGATTAAAATCCGACTTGATAATTAGGTATCGCCAAAATTGATAATAATTTGAGTGTAGAAGGATAAGCTCTACAACGCAGTTGTCAAAACACACCCATAAGTGTTTAGCAATACAATTTCAACAAATGGGCAATTAGGAGTTGACTCATTTAACGAGGTTAATTGTCCCCTTAACAATTATTAAAGTTGAATATGTTTTCTTGAGAAATGTAAATATGATTTACTCTCAATATACTGGATACTAAACTATTTTATTTTATCCAATTGGAGGCAAACGAACAGACGGGTTACCTGATGGTAAGTAATCGACGCCGTTGGACACCTGCAACACGATGGGCATCACAGATGCGTTACTGGCCTTTGAGGAAGGGATAGGCTCGTTTTTAGGCGGTTTGTTTTCTTACAATATTAAATATTTTTGGTTTTGTACAAGCATTCCGGAAAACCGTTGCGTATAAAATAAGATAAAAACTTAAACATTGAAATTATCGTACTAAATAGGCTAATAACAAGGAATTAAGAAATATAATAGAGGTATGGTTATAAATTTTTATTATCAAAATAAACATTTTTTTTTAATTGGTTAATTAACTATACAATAAAATACACTTCTTTATTTCGTAATATAATAATACATTTATAAAGGAATATACGGTAAAAATCGATTAATACATTTGTTTTTTTTTTTTAATAATATTTTTTAAAACCTTATGATAATGCAAATTTTGGTATATATAAAGTCTCTCGTTTGGCACATAACTTTAAACAAACTAAGCACGTCGTAGGATAACTGCTAAAATTTCAAAGAATCTGATAAAATATTGTTACAAACAAACGAAATTAATTACAAAGAACTATTTTTTTTTAATTTAATTATAACTATATGAGACCCTCAACTTTGTACTAACAGAGTTTAAAACTCATCGACAGGAAGGCAACATAAAATTCAATATAAAACAGACTATAATCGTAGTGACTGAACACAGTACAAAAGAACAATATTAATCACACTTCACAATAAGACAGATAATATTTATTTGATAAAAGTATTACTTGTTTTGTAGGTGGTAGAGCTACGCTGAAGCTATTACTGGTTTCAGCATGAGTAGGTCGGCTCGCCCGACGCGCGGGGTAGTACCACCCGACACACAGAAAGCCGACGTGAAGTAACAGTGCGCCCGCACTGTTGCGTTTCGTTCGGCCAGTGAGAGCGCCGGAGGCCCACATATATTAAAAGGCCAGCAACGCACTTGCGACTCCCCTGGTGTTGCTAGTGTCTATGGACGGCGGTGATCACTTACCATCAGGTGACCCACCTGTTCGTTTGCCCCCTATAATATTAAAAAAAAAAAAATTGTGAAAATATTCCACTTGTACCAAATTAATGCTCTAGAGAAGCCGGACGTCTTATGTATGGAATAGCATACAAGAATACAATGGCGATCACGCTTTACAAATTACAACAGACGAGAATATACGAATGAAGGTGTTACTTTATTAGTATGTTATTCCACCTGTAACCCTGTAACATATCGGTACCCATTGACGGTGCATTGCAAGAATCCTACTTAGTTACCGAATACTGATCATATTTTGCAACAAGAGATAATATATTTGATCGACTAGATGTTACTTTCCATCTTAAATTTCAACTCTTAATCCTTAAATGTATAATTTTTGTTTTGAGTCCTGAAATTAATTTTAAAACAACAACAAAAAAAAAACGTAGCTTGCCCGCCAAAAGTAATGTTAACGTTATGTTTCAAGTGTAAGGTATTTTCTAAGGTTTTAACATGCTTCCGAAAATGCACACACTCAGGTTTTTGAAAAAAATTAAGTGGTTGTGGAATGTATACTATTCGCAACAATATGCATTTAAGGGTTAAGCTCGGTTCAGAGTGTAGGCGGATGGCGGGTGCTTGCGCGGCGTTGCATGCGGTACAAACGTACGTAGACGCCGCGCCGTTAACGTCACTGTGAATGCTTATGGTCTTATTACGAAAATTAATATTAGTTATTATTATGCTAATATTTTAGTTAAAATATGATATAATTCTTAGAAGAATAAATGTAAATTTATATATATATATTACCTCAAATAACAACATAAATCCAATAAAGCATAGAATTTGAACTATCAGTTCAGATAAGCTTTAGACGTTATCATTGTAATTAAATATCAACAATGTTTAAACCGTGACATATATTTTACGGTATACAAAACAATACACTATGATGAAGATATGAATTTATTAACAGACAATTCGTTTTTTAAATGTGAAGTTTGCCATATACATATATTTTTTTAAATTATTTCTTCCCATAACTAACTTGTTACTAATTTATTTACGTGTTGTGAATAAATGTTTTTTTTTTTAATATATATTATAGGGGGCAAACGAACAGGTGGGTCACCTGATGGTAAGTGATCACCGCCGTCCATAGACACTACCAACACCAGGGGAGTCGCAAGTGCGTTGCCGGCCTTTTAAATATGTGGACCTCCGGCGCTTTTTTTGTATGTATTTTATTGTTCTTCAATAACTCTCTTAATATTCTATACATTATTTTATATCCAACCTCGAAATGCTTATCCTACATGGAATATTATATAAATTCACCTGAGATCGTAGAAAATAGTTTTTTTTTAAATTTTTTACAAACCCTAATAAAAAAACACACAATATCAAAAAAATTATCAGCCTAGAAGAGACCCCCACAGGCCTCTTCCAGAATTAAGGTATGGGCACAATCACCACGTCGGCCCACTAGAATATTCCACCGATCAAAAAACCACGCAACCACGACAACTTTTTTTAACTTCTAATGTATTTACTAATATAAGAATTTACTAATTTATTATATTAATATTAATGATTACTTTAATAATAACAAATATAACAATATTTCTATTCATATAAATAGGTATAGTATATTAAATGAAGCTAATAGAAACACAGCTTATGGAATGTTAAATTAACAGAGAATATTAAAACATCGATTATTTTATTCTGTGGAAGTGGAAATTTCGATTAAGGTTGACAAGTGAAACGATTTTCAGACCGCGATAAAACTAAGTACGTATAAGTTAGAAAGATAATTGGTTATATATCCAACATACAATAGAACAGACTATAAATCGTAGGTTCTCAGTCTTATACGTTTAGAAATTGTATTTTGTAATCTGGCTGAAGACATTTGTGGCATTACATTCTTTTATTAGACGGTAATCATGATTCGTGACGTGAAAATTAATATAATTAACTTATAATCAAATAGCTTCAGAAGAATTATCAAAATTAATTTCTAAAGAATAAATATTATGCTACAAATTGCACATACAAATATTTCAAACTTAATATTTGTATTATGGATAATAATAACTTTACTCCATAGACAAGTATTCGAACCATTTTAAAGTTTTTGGAATTTAAAACATAATCGATAGAATCGAAAAGTGACATCATATCGATTAAGATAAATTGAAGATAAATATTGAAAAATAATCGGAAAATCACAAACATGGATTTTAAAAAATGACTTACCTAGTGTATTTTAAAACATTTACAAGAGGATCTATCATTGGCCAGTGTAAGCAACCTGTTGAGATATGACGACCTAGTGAATATGAAATGACAGTTAAAATCGAATTGACTTATGACGTAACGAAAACTGTCATCGATATCGAATCATTTCATTTGTAATCGTTCGACGATATCGATAAACATTATTCACGTAAAATGTCTGTGGAAACACACAAAATTATTATTTCTTGCATTCACTCACCCAGGTTAGAACATTAAAAAAATACAATCACTTCAAATAATACTATAAAAATAATCACGAATGTCCTCGAATTTATTACATAGCTAATCACTAAAAGTTTTATTGCATTCATAACATAATTACTTTGTACTTTTATTGTCTTTAACACTCATCAACACTCACATTTGTTTTAGAAGTCCTTGTATTGTTCATCATTGTTCCTGTTAGTATATTATTACAGTATCTAATTAAGCACCAAGGCATCTATTACTACTTCTTCGTTTACCACAATTATATGAGATTAGCTTAATGTCACTTCATTTTAAAAGTATTCAAATCTTTTTCTTGAATAAAATCAAATAGCCTCATTTTTAAACTTGAACGTTCAAATTTTTTTCTCGAACTTTCGAACGTTTTTGTTATATGAACGTATTTTTTTTTTCGATTTTCTTCTAATCAATTCCGGTAAAGATTTTTCAAAACCTGACTGCCAGTAATTCCAGTCTGCAACACAATAGTACAGATGTTTCCAAAGCCTCGTTCCGACCAGACAATACACGATGTATCAGTCCCAGATCAAAAGCAGAGTTCATTTAAAGGTTATCCAAATCAAGTCTCAGCCCGGATCGCAAAAACTCATACATATATCATTGTAGTTTGAAAAAATAATATGCAAGCGAAGTATTGCCACTTTATGTGAGCGTTCCTTGATAAGGCACCTCTCCTGAAGCATCATTTGCAAGTTCCTCAGGATCTTCAACAGACGAGCCAGGCAGAATGGTGTACCGGGCTTCCCTGCAAAAATAATACAAATAATTTTCCTTGTTTCTCTCCTCCTTCAGTCTTATGCAATAAATATATTTTAAACAAATATGTAAACTTCAAAAGTTTCCAATTTATTTCTTGGCAAGTTAATTATGTACATATACGTCTATAACTTTCTTCTGCGTCAAATGAAATGATGACGTAATCATCTAAATATTATTTTTGATATAAGAAAATGAGTTACAAGTACATAATGGTATTTAAGTTGAAAAACAAGGGTAAAGTTCTCGCATTTTCATTAAAAAAAAACCTGCCATATTAGTTAACTCCGGAGCCTAGGTCTTATGGAAATGAAGAATCTATATCCAGTTTATATTAGAATATGTGTCTATAGTATCTAGGACCATTATAATGGATATTCAACCCTCGGTACACATAAATGTGTTTGCGCTAAAGGTGGAAAGGTGTATGCATTTGATATACTATGAACGTTAAGCGATTAGCCTTTCCAACGTCAATATGTACTCTCATATGAAATGCAATATTATCCAATCAACATCAAAGCTAAGTTGTGAAACGACTGTGTTTTAAATACACTAGAAAATATATGTCATTTACTTCAACAATACATACTTCAAAGATATAGAATAAATCGCGTGCCAGGTGAAAAAATCGTATCACACTCGTATCACAGGAGTTACATAAGGCTTTATGAGTAATGGGCGGGTATACCTTTTTTATATGATTTTTGTTTTAAATCTAAACTTAGAAAATGTCTGTAACTCTGTTGACAAAAAAAATCATTTTTGCGTTTGGAACGCGAAATATTTTTTTCAATGTATGACAGAATAAGAACCTTAACCTAAGAATACAAAATAACCATGTGACTAAGCTCGGGCTATTTAAAAAGTTAGTCATAGATATGGGCGGTGACACGACGTGACGCCACAACTGACATGACACAAATGAGTTGTTTATGGTATTATTGTGTCCATCATAGGTAAGGTGTAACATCCGCATTGTAGGACACTCAGGGGAATCCACGGGGATGGGATCGGGAGGAATGGGAACCCATACTCATCCGATATCGAAGCAGGGTAAGGTTATCTGTACCTACCCACCTGTACACCTAAAAAAAAAATCGTCACTGTGACTCGATTTGTCAAGTTTCGGAATCAACCAAGGTACTGCCAGCTGCAAAGATGTTTGTAGGCCGACATGACATCAGTCATTGCCGATGGAGTCTAGATCAGTGGCTGCATTTGTTTTTCACGATGCTTACTCTTAGGTAAAGTAAAATAAAGTAGTACTCGTTTGTTTGAATAAACATAAATGGGAGTACCTATACTTTAGACGCTTGATCGTCTCGGTATCTTTGGAACCTCTACATTCAGCTTTAAAGATTCTATTACTGATAGGATGCTACGTTCAGACTAATGGTTACTACAATCATATAGGCTATTACTTCATATCTACTCGTATATAAATAAAATGATAGAGCTTTGCCGTTGTATGCGCATGCGCAGGAGAAGATAAATAAACAGATAATATTGTTTTTTTTTTCCTGGCTGTATGTTTAAGACCAATGGAATATTAATTCAGGATTCGTCGGTTTTATACTCTTAATAATAAAATAAGTTTTTGGGATCTCATCAGCTTTTACTGCTTTGAATTCTATTAGTAACTGTATTAGCTACCGTTGAAAGAGTACCAATATCGTAAAGGAATCTAAACATTTGATAAATATTCTTATAGTATAACCATACAATGGGAAAGTATTAGAACTGTCCATGTTTGAATTCACCAATACATATTACACTGGTGTCGACACTAAGCTCGTAGCTTCATTTGGACAGAGGCCTATTTTTCAGCGATAAAAATATGAGGACACAATGTTATTACAAACTAAGCACGACTAAACACCTCATATCGTAACTTCCTTACGCACTTGCATTAATTGCTCCTCCAACCATTATGAAAATTTTGCCAAACACAATCGGTTTTCCCCGCGGTTTCACTTGCACTAATGTAGATTTGGCCTATCCTCGAGAAGAGAACATTTATTCTAGTTGAACGGTACCCTATGTCCTTTTCTGTGTTCCTGACAATGATGATGATGATGATTTATTATGATTGGTTGAATAGTTACGTCATAAAAGCGTAACAAACAAACAATCTCACACATTCACACTTATAATATTAATAGGGGTGATATGTCTGTTTCGTGCATATCAATTTGTATTTTTTCTTGTTATAATTTTTTTACCATACATACTCATTGTAATAGATTACATTTATTATTTATGTATATATGGACTACTACATATATAAAGACATCTTTAAAACGTACAAACAGAACGGACAATTACGTTCACCATACAAAAGTCAGTCATGTGCGAACCCGTAAGCTCTCTGTTCTATAATAAGGTTTACTATCACTGCTTTATGAGGCTGATTTTTTCGGCCAACTAAGTGATTCCTTGTTGCTTTGTAGGTCTCAATTTTTGTTTATAATGATATTTTTTTGAAATGAAACTTCTTATGGGAGGGGAATTGAAATTCTGATCGGCAACCTTTTTGTATGACGTAAAGTGTTGGGGGTAAACACTGTGTCGGGTAGTGTTGAAAGCACTGGTTCTCTTGCGATCACCGAAGTTAAGTAACATTGGGCGCGGTCAGTACTTGGATGGGTGACCGTCTGAGAACACTGCGTCACGTTACCCTTTTTTGTACATTTCAGATTAAAATGTCTCCTTGTGTGTCGTGGATTTGTACGACACGCTCTGTTTTTTAACTATTCGAATCGATTTCAGAGCCTTTTTTTTAATTCATAATAAATTGCGTATAGAAAGAGAGATAAAAGAAACACAGCAAAACCACGACCCATTTATTTTAGTCACCACAAACAATATTTTATAAGCTAACTTAAAACAACTACACGAAAATAAAATTTATACTAGAAACGTTATTTGAGATTAAATTTATAAAATTTATGGCTCTAAATATATAAATTTGTTTAAATTACATATTACAAAAAAAAAGCGAAGAATTAATCATGGAAAAGGAAATTACGCATATGAAGAATCTAAATGCACTTTGAATATGAAAAAAAAAGGTGTCAAAAATCAAAAATGCGGTAATTAATTCATATTCACACTTTAATGTAAAATGTGCTCATATCATTTCGTTTAATCACAAACAACACCAAAAAAATAACAATAATAAAAAAAAAACTCTAAATTTTATAATAAAGTCGCATTTGAATTGAATGTATTAAAGACTATTTTTCTCTTAATGTAACTCCATAGGACTAATTCATTTATCTCTTTCATGTGTACTATGATATATATAACGATGTCTCTTTCTGACAGTATTATAAAATGTGAAATATTTACGGATAGCAAAAAAAGTTCATAATAATAATCCTTATTACATTCGTAATGCAAAAAATCAGTCTATTATTGAACAATTTTTTTTATTTTATTAATCTTAAATAATATTAAATTCTGATATAACTCGCTCTTCATTGACGTCGGAATTTTTAATTTTAAACATACCGTTATCCAATATATTAGCTTATATTATTATTATTAAAAGACATACACGGTTTGAAAACGTAACCAATATTTTTACTGTCTACGTACAAATTCTATGATAAATTACTACAGTTTTATTCGATAGGAAAGGAAAATTCTAGAACATTCAAATTTAGTTTAACGATCACGGGCGGACAGAGACATGTAAATTTACTAGTCTCGAAACGGCTAATAAGTGACTCTCTTCTTCAAAACTTGATCACGCCTTCACGTCGAGATTGTATTTCTTTTCTGCGTTCCTAAAATATACAAAATATATTATACAAATTACAAAGGTATCAAAAAGGTCGGCGATACTATTTTCAAAAATTTTTAATTTTTCAATATTTTAATAATTATAAAAAATGTATAGTTTCGCCGTCCCTTTGTCTACACGAATAGAAAGCTCTAGACTATTTCATACGCTAATAATATGGCAGTGTTGTTAATATCAGCCTTATACATACCAACTGTCGACCAATAAAAAGTACTCCCGCCCTTCACCACTGCTTGTCATATCTGAACCTTCATCACTACTGTTAACCATCACAAATTCCTTGCCCTCTCTGAAATAATCACAGTATCCTTAGCCATCGTGCGATATTATTAAAAATGACAAAAAAAAAGCCTCGGCGCCCATAATCTCTACATCCCAATTACGAATCCGCCTTGATGTTTGCGTGCCACTAAGCAAAAGCGTTGTACCCGAATGTTTGATGATAATTTTAACAAAATATTTCATGTGATTTTATTTAATTAAATGATGTATGAAATAAATAAAATCACAAAAAATATTTTTTTTCTGTTGCCCGTACATTTGTTGTGACGTAATTCCTCATATCGATAAACATCCTACATATATCGATGTTACTTTAAAATATTAAATCTTGATCTTCGTTAAAATCGTTTTATCTCATACGATTATCTATTAGTTTTCTATCTTCAGCTTCTAATATCGATATTTCATTGTACTTCAAATGTATGAATTCCATTTTCTGTAAATTTTTTCGAGGTGTTTAATTACTTGTATTCATATGATATGTCGCCAAGAGAAATATCCACATTTTTCATGCAATATGATTTGCAAATCACTTTTCAAAAATTGCTTTCTTTCAATTATACTTCGACGAAGAAAATTTCTAGATTTTGCCATTCTATTTTATGAGCTATTGCGATATGATAATATTTTTTTCTCAGCATTATCGTTGCTACGTATTGCTTTATTTTACTTTAAGACTCCAAAATATCTTTCTGAAAAATACTTCCTTCGTCTTGATCGAAGTCTTGATTAATTGACATTTTTCACATTTCTACGTTCAATGCGTCCACAAATGGTTTCTTCTAAATTTCCAGTCTTGTGTAACATAATATTTTGTTAGACACAGAAAAGTTATTGTAGGATGTTAATGAAACCCTGCTTAAGCTATATTAGTAAGCACCAACACCAGCCTTGAAGGACTTTAGATTCGATAATGATTTTCCAAAGTCCGTCAAATATAAAAGCATTGCGTATAAATACAGTTATTGTCATGTCATATATTATTTCAGAGTTTTTATTAATTATTCAAAAATAAAAAATATATATTATTACATCTCTTTTTATTGTTTTTTTTTTATCATATCGATTATAATCGATAAATAATTATTGGACATCTCATAAATGAATAAAGACGAATTAATTATTTTTCCTCAATTAAATTCCCATACATTAAAAAAGCTATAGATATTCAGCAAACCCAACTGAAGCAAGAAACTAATGACATATTGGATGCTTAAAATATATATACACATTTTTTTATATCGTTACTTCCTATATATGATTTCTACAATTCCAAACATTTAGGGAAAACATTACAAAATCTAGTATAAAAATTTCTTCCTCTGTAAAGTAACTATAAGGTGATCTAAAAAAAAATTATATCTAATTTCATATTTTCAAGTAAAATTGGTTGACGATGAAATAAAATCGATAAGATAACAAAAAAAACCTATACGACATGGCAACACTGATACCGATATAATTTAAAAAAAATGGTATCCGTACCTGTAGAAGACGTAGTGCTGCAACATGAAGAATATATCGAAGACGAGACTGAAGAGGCCGAGACCGAACTTGGTCGCGTCGCCGAAGAACGAGACCCAGTCGTTGTAGTTGTACGCGTTGAGGGTCATCTGGAACACGGACAGGAACCCGCCCACAAAGTCCAGGAATATGTTCCCGATGCTCCAGCCGACTGTCGATTTACGCTTGTAGTTCATGTAAGCCTGGTACACACAAACAATGTTTCTTTTTTTTTATATTTTCGAATAAATATTGCATAACAGTATCGGACGTTGGAATCGACACGTCGGTGAGAAGACCGAGATAGTCGGTTAAGTTCGGTTTCGTAAAGCGTCATCTTTGTCTATCACAGCCATTGCACTGTGCGATAGAGACAACGCTTTACAAAAGCGAAACAAGGCGAACTTCGCCGAAGATCTCAGTCTTCTTCTCGACGTGCCAAATCAAATGACAAGTTCAATTTAGTTTAGAATGCGACTATGTGACTCAGTTATAGCGTGTCAACCGCGTCGATTGATATAGGTTCGAACCCTGCAATAATCCGGAGCTTTTGGTGACGAAATCATAGCATAGTTTAATTAGATAGTCTGGCTAGTTACCACCCTCAGGTTGAAAATGTATCAACTAACATCGTCAATTGGAAATCGGTCCCTATCAAGGTTTAAAAGGTGATACCATCTTAGACCACATCCTCATTTAATATCAGGTATAATTATAGTCAAAAATTCTCCATCATGTAGAGTACAGTCAATTGATCAGCTTGTATATAAATAAGAAATGGAGCAATTTGATTGGAGTACCAAGACTGATAAGGGGGTTCCGTCGGTCCCCTTTTTTCGTTCTAAAACTCACTTAATTAGATAGCACTGTAAAATTTAAGACGTGCTTTCACTCAAAGTAGATTTTTTTATTTTTCTTTTAGATTTATGTCAAAGGGCAGCAAACAGGTAGACGGTCCATCTGGTGTTAAATGGTTACCGTCGCTTATGGACAACTGCAACACGAGGGGCATCAACTGTTGTGTTGCCGACCTTGAAGAGCGTGTTTAAATCCATTTTTGAAAAGCCCCGTGTCATAACCCTGAGGGAACACCGTGGCTGGTAACCCATTCCACAACCTTAGCGTGCGCATAATTAAACTTCTAGAGAATCTTACGGTTGTCGCCATTCTACTAGGTTTTAGGATATGTGGATGAGCAACCATTCAACGGCGGCTGGTGCGTGTTTGAAACGGTGATGAGGGCACCATGTCAAAAAGTTCTTCAGAACACTCTCCCTTATACATGCGGTAAAGGATACATACAGATTCAAATCCAGATCTATCTCGTAAAATTATTCTGTATATTTTAAACAATCTTTTTGAGGAGATTCGCATAGCCAAAGTTACTCACCTGAGGCACGTATTTGATGAGAGTGATGCACAGCTTGATATAACTGCAATAGTAGAGGAGGTCGAGCCAAGCCAGCTCCCCGGCGGCGGTCACGCCCAGCGACACCAGCACCACAGCAGAGAACACGCCCAGTATACCACGACCAACAGTCGACACACGCTGGTCTTCGCGCTGGAATATTTGTAGAATTAGTATTCATCGAGATTTTCTGTTTTTTACAGGTTGTCACTAGAGCACTGGCCACGTAAGCATTTCTTATAATATAACATTAGAGTGCTGGTCACGTAAGCATTTCTTACAATATAACATTAAAGTGCTGGTCACGTAAGCATTTCTTAATTTGGTACGACAATATTGGTCACATAGGCATTTTTTAGTTTGGTAGTAGACTGCTGGTCACGTAAGCAATGTTTACTTTGGTACTAGAGTACTGGTCAGGTGAGCATTTTTGCCTGTCATTAGAGCACAAATTACATACGCACTTCCTAGTTTGATGCTAGAGCGCTGGTTACGTATGCATTTTTTAATTTGATACCAGAATGTTGGTCACGTGAGCATTTTAATTCTCTGTCAATAGAGCGCGGGTGACTTAAGTATCACATAAGCATTCTTTGCAGTTTGCCACTAGAGCGTGAATTACCTAAACAAGGTTTAGTAGGTGGTAGAGCTACGCTGAGGCTATTACTGGTTTCAGAATGAATGTGTCGGCTCGCCCGACGCGCGGGGTACTACCACCCGACACACAGAAACACCGACGTGAAGTAACAGTGCGCCCGCACTGTTGCGTTTCGTTCGGTCAGTGAGAGCGCCGGAGGCCCACATATATTAAAAGGCCGGCAACGCACTTGCAACTCCCCCGGTGTTGCTAGTGTCTATGGACGGCGGTGATCACTTACCATTAGGTGACACACCTGTTCGTTTGCCCCTTATAATATATATAAAAAAAAAAAACAATTTTTGAAGACCTCTAAAGAGCGGGTTACTGCGTTAGAGGACAAGTATCTTATAAATACAACGGGCATTGCGTGTAGTTCGGTATTCAGTATTACTTGTTTGTTAGGTTTACAATAATAATATAGATTTATAAACTGAACCGACGGAAATGACAGCAGTACCGAACGATAGGGCACATCCCTATCGTGACATAACTTAACGGTCGTACCGGTAATTTAAAACTGACATTACACTCGAGGGCGTTCGACCGCCAACAATCAGAAAATGTCTCTCACGGCGTGCGCTGCAAATATCCCTAAATTACCATCATCACGTCGATAGAATCTGCTACGGGAAGCTGGACGTTCCAGAGGAACGGCGAGTGGATTTGTATTGTTAATTGTAGACCTTTTTCTGCCTTGCGGTACTCGAATACCGAATTCTAGGGGTGAAATCATTTACTGTTTAGGTCCTTCGAAGGCTCGTAGCCGACTAGCATCAGTTGGTGTCATTCGCCAACACATGTATATTGTGTTTTGCAACGATTTCTATTGTTATATAAAAAAAATTAATAATCTTATTTCATACATTTCAGTGTGAAATAATTATAAAAGCTTCCTCGGTAAAAACGACATAGTGTCATATTCATGGAATCATTGATTGAATAACCAAAATTCCATTACAAGCATAAGACCGTAGCTAAATATAACCCGTATGCGCAATGTATTAAAATGTCAATATTTTAAAAGAACTGGCTTTAAATTGAATAGTATGAAATAAATTAATAAGGATATACTTGCTCAAAGGTAAGTAATTCATCTTTCTCTAACCAGATACCTAGCTTCGAATATTTTATCCAAATTATTTTCGACCGTTATAAAAGGAGAACAGCAAGAGAACATGGCGAGAAAAACAATAGAATAGATTATAATGTAAAACTTACCTCATACATAAAACACTGGGTGATGGTGATAAGTGTGGCGAAAGCGGCGTGCAACGAGAAGAATACGTCATTCAATTGGACAGGGTTCAAGCCACGTGGATGCCGAGCGAAGTATTCAGCCTGGAAACACATTGAAACGATTGAATTACATAAATATATATATATACAACAATTTATCTTATATTAATAAAGTGATAAAAGTCTATCGTTGTACGCAAATCACGCAAGAACTACTGGATACATTTAGATTATATATATATATATATATATATATATATATATATATATATATATATATATATATTCTTTTAGTTTTACATCTAATACACTTACTTCTTATCTAAAGAATATCACGATATTTTCCTTTAATATATAATTAATAAAGTTTTAGTAAACTACAATTTCAATAAGTACCACGCATTCAGCGATACATGTAATAGAGTAAGCGATGTGGTGCGCATGTACAGGAGAGTGGGAGTAAACGAATAACATTATTTACTAAAAGATTTTGTAAGCAAAGTATATATTTTCTTTCAATTTTTTTTGAGTTTTCTCCTCAGTACATAATATATATCAGTAAGATAATAAACAACACAACCAAAGTCACGTATAAATAAAATCAGTGTCCGGAACGGTCAAACCAATTTAAATTTAATTTTACAGTATTATCTAGAATAGTCGTAATTAAGTTTTATCGTAGATACTGTAACGTAATAATAAAAAAACATGTACAAAATACATTATCATTCAGCACCATATATTATTTAAAATCATAATTAAGTACATGTATGAATATATATTTATTTATATAAAACACGTATCGTAGATTCATATATATTACTACTCTGAACAAAGTTATCAGTTGTCACGAAAACTTGACAGACAATAACCAACCAACTTCACGGTGTCGCTTTTAAGTGTCGAAAAGCACGTACTTCATCATAATAATTCACTCTCTCACTTTTCGCAAACGCGCCAAAAGATGTATAATTTCAAATAACTAAAATTAATCCAGAAAAAAAAACAACAAACCCTTTCTAACGGGTACTAGTAATAAAATTAAAAAATAAAATACTTATTTAACATCCCAAACGAAACATAATACCTAAAGAAATATAAAACCTTCAGATTTTTCGAAACTAACATTAATAATCATTATTTTTTTTTCCTGAAACAGTTACGATCGATCCACCGACGAATTATTTACGACACCAATATCATAAATCATAAAGACCAAATAAGTGAAGAGAAATTTGGAAAGTAAATTTTTATTCACCTGAATCGATTTAGAGAAATACAACCCGCAGTTGAACAGCGAGTACATGGTGAAGCCGAAAATGTTGAGCGCCAAGAAATCGAAGTTTAAACCGACGACGCTCTTCCTCTTGTAGTTGACATATATCTGGGGATAGAACGACACGGACCACGCCGCGAAGTATATCCACCCCATTATGTACGAGATAACGTTGATAGCGTTCGACTGCATCACTGTGATCCGCAGGTACACCGTGTCTAAGCTGGAAAGCGTAAAAATCCCCAAATGAAATCAGAGCGATTTTATAAAATATTACAGAAATCTAACTTGCTAGAGTTTGCCTTCAATACTTCAGTATTCGGATAAGTGTTACAGATTACATGTACTTTGAGAAAAGGAATAATGCGAAAAATACATTATATCAAAGTTTCTTGGCCTTTGGTCCACTTGGTTCTTATATAAAAAAAAATACAATATATTCATTTACGTAAGGCCATTAAACTTTTAAGATACTACGATTTTTATAAGCACTACGCGTTCAACGATGTATTTTTTCTTCCCGTGAATAAGTAGTGCAAGCGGTGAGGTGTGCATGCACCAGAGAGTGGAACTAAACGGATAACATTGTTTGCAAAAAATTTTTGTAAGAAATACTTTTGGTTTTTTAATTTTTAAGTTTTTCCTCTATACATAAAATCAATTATTAACATAATAAACTAAGCAGAAGTCGCAGGTATCAGTTAAACTTTAATATAGAAGTTGGTACAAAAAAAAAATTCAAAATTCGCTACCCAAAAATTCATAATCTAGATGAGAAGATCGATAACTTACTTGACGTATCCGGCGGGCGTGACATTAAACGTGACCTCCGAATGCCCTGGACTCTTCCCATATGCGCAAATATCGTATGTAATCACGGCGGTGGTATTGGGGTTCGTTTCGCCCGGTATCTCGACACTCGTCGGCACCAACTGTACTATATCCGGGTGTTGGACTTGAGACATCACCTGGAGAGTCGTGTTGTACTGGCCACTAGAAAGTTACAGACCAAAGAGAGCGAGATAAATAATATATACTGTAAACGACACTATAGATTTCGCCACACATTGATTTGATTAGACACCCTATATTAGAATTTAAGGCTAAGTTATATCCAAAAATATATTATGCTTATCGAATTATAACCTTTAAGATTCAAACACATCAAAAACTACTGACCCTATTGGCATAGGGCTACGACCATTCTATGCGAAATTTTTCGTAGATACTTCTTATATTTTGGATTTTATTGACCCTTGACCATTTTTTTTTATAATTACACAGCGAAGCGGGAGTATATCAACTAGTATATTCATTTAAAATATATAGTATTCTTGCTATACAGTGGAAAACATGATTCAAAACAAACTGACTAATGAACTTGAGGAAGAAGTACAAGGTCTTCTAATATTACATCTAAGGATTGTATTTATCGGGGAAGGATGTACTCAATTAGGGTTATCTCTCAGGTACAACTGCCGACACGGACTCATTTATTCTTGGCGACACATTTTTGCATGTCAAAAAAATATACTCACATTTGTACTAATTTCAGCAGATGTGTTTCGTCCACAAGAATGTTCAGATCGGTTAAATCGATATACATTTTTTCAATCTGGGAATGTGCACTTGGAATTCCTGAAAACCAACGATAATGTAATTAATATGAATTGTAATATTTCCGGTGACTTCAAGACAGGTTACGTAGGTGGTAGAGCTACGCTGAAGCTATTACTGGTTTCAGCATGAATGGATCGGCTCGCCCGGGGTAGTACCACCCTCTCACAGAAAACCGACGTGAAGTAACAGTGCTTGCACTGTTGCGTTTCGTTCGGGCAGTGAGAGCGCCGGAAGCCCACATATTTAAAAGGCCGGCAACGCACTTGCGACTCCCCTGGTGTTGCTAGTGTCTACGGACGGTGGTGATCACTTACCATCAGGTGACCCACCTGTTCGTTTGCCCCCTATAACATAAAAAAGGTAAATTTCTGTAAACAACAACTTATTATATATTCGTCATACGAAATTCTCGAGTCGGTGATTCAACTAATCATGTTAAAGATTATGAATAAAAGAAATACGAAAAAACAAAAGAGTTTCATTAACGAACAACTTCGCCTTAATGAACAGAGCAAACTCGTTCAACTATACTAAATTAGTATATTTTACAATTCCCGTTTCGCGTAAGAAAGCGTTAAATAAAATAATAACAATTCAGTACATACCTAATAGTAAAATTAAAACTAAACACATGCTTATTCTATGACTAGAGGCAGCACACGGATCCCCGCGCACCTCGAATACTGATTTAACTCTTGCCATCATGCTTGCTTGCTTATATCCTTATTTATCTGTGGACAAATGAAAAAATAAATGAAGTAAAATGTATGAAAGATTTCATTTTATAATATTTCCTAAAAGATGTATAAAATTATTGAATATTACTATAAGCACTTGTATAAATAACAGAAAACATGCAAATCGAACCAGAAAAGTTGAATATTTGTATACGAATTTATCGCAAAAATTCCAATCCAGTATGTGAATATATTCATTAACCGAAAAAAATGTAAGATTGCTTGTGTAATTTGTAACTTAAATAATCCCTGAACTGAACCATAACGGTTTAAATTCCATAGAAACGAATGTAGACCTCATAAGGCACAGGTCAACAGACTGTTGGCAGCAAAAGCTTAAAAAAATACCTGATTTATTACAAAACTTTGAAAAACAACAAATTATGTATTGTAAAATTGTATTTTTTATGAAAATGCCTTTTTAAATATTTTTTTCATATTTACGAATTTTTTTTGCTAAGCCATGAAATTTACAATGTACGATGGCGTGAAATTAGAAGGAAAAAATTAAAAACATAATCCGCCATTTTGTGATCAGGGTTTTAAAAAATCAGCTGAGGAGTTAAATATTATAAAAACGTGTTAACAAGAACAGCATCAAAAATAAACCAACTCAATAATTACTTATAAACAACCGCTCGCTTGATCAAGGTAAACTGGTATTATCGTACTGCACCTTGATTCTACTGAAGACTAAGTAATATACAATGTAGTAATTCAATGTAATCAACTGCTATCATTAAAATAATCTAGGAGTTTTTGGCGGGATCTTAGTCTGTCATGTAGTGGTTTTTATATTTTATTCATAATCTTGTGTTATTAGACTCTATATTTTATAATATTGGTGGTGTTTTACGTAATATAGTTCGGTTATTATGCACAAGTGAAGTGGATGGGAAATAATACCACGGAGCATGCATTCTGAGTTGCCATCAAAACTCCATGGAAAGTTCTAACAAGGAAACCACCATCTTGTTAGAACATTATAATTATCACATGACACTTGGCAAAACTTGTTACATGACGCTGGCTAGTGCACAAACCGTGACGGAGCCAAAAAATAAAGAAGAAGAAAATAATGTAAACGACTCACTCGACTACAACTTCTAAATGACCCTTTTCAATCGGGTAAGCACAGAATTACTACACTAGACCATGAATTTACAGAGAACTTTTACACCGCCCACCTACACATATATGAGTGTAGAGTTTCCCACGGAATTTTTATGCGCGTTTTAACTTCTGATAAATCGACCGAATCGATATTTACATAGAAAATTAAAGATTCGCCTTGAGAATAAGCTTTTACACACTGCAGAGAGTATATAGGCACGCCATCCACCAACTTAATAAATTACGTTAAACATAGGTTGTTTTCCAATTAATGTATTTATTTATAACAAGTCACGGTTTGACTTAAACAGTTCCTTATTAAGTTATCTCAACAATCCATAGAATTATAGTATCAAGTTTTCTTTCAATTAATTAATATTTGTATTGCAAATGCCTTACAAAAAATGATCAGTCAGTCCGACGTTATTAAAAAATATTTCTGCGTATTCATAGAACAGTACTTTTTCCTGGGTAAAGGTACTCTATGTCCTTTTCTACACCCCTGCCAATGAGTATGCAGAATGTCATAATGATCGGTTGATTAGTTAACATGTTCCGTGCCACGTGTACCAACGGTGGTACACGTTAAATTTGATCATTAGGCAACATGTTCCACATATGCCCTGCCAACGGGTATGCAGAATGCCATAATGATCGGTTAATTAGTTAATATGTCATGTTACCAACGGTGGTACACGTTAAATTTGATTTTCAGGCAATATGTACCACATGTGGTACACGATATTATAACTACTCAAAACGAAAGATTTTTTTATGTATTGCCGTTCTAATAAAATATTGTATAATAATACATCAGTTTTTAGTTAATACATCATATAGCCTTAACGATATGTCAGGCAAAAATGGCTAGGGACGGCCCATCTCCTCATTGCACAGATCCGGCTGACGAGGGGAGGTAACTGGTTGTGTACCCAGTCTACCTCCCTGTTAGGACGGAGCCTGGCGACCTTTCGCCGGGCTGACCGATGGGGCGACATGGTGATAGCCTCAGCACGATCCCATGTCGCCCCAACCAAAAGCGGCGGCCGGTACACCGTGGGGTTTTAGTCCGTGCGAGTCGGACATAACCCACTCTCTCCCCCGAGAGGGTGGTGGGTATCCATAAAGGATTCCCCACGTAAATAAAAAAAAAAAGGACGGAACGTGTTAAGCCGTAAAAACGTGACAAACAAAACTAACAATTTCACTTTTGCATTTATGATATTACCTAATGAGGAAATAGGCATTCCTAAATTTACGGTAAATACGTTAAATAGATTGTAACTAAGTAAAATTAGCCAAAACATAACGAGTACTTACAACTACCCTTGTAAATAAAAAAAGGATATAACAAGTTTGAGTTATAAATAATTTGAACTACATTTTTAAAAAGAATTTAAACAACAAAAGATCAAGGACACTTCAAATAAAATATTATTCAACAATACCAACTAAAACTGTGAAACAATCGTATGGACTTTCTCTTCACAGATTCCCGATACATTCAATGCGACATGAAATATATAATTTATTTGCTCTTCGCAACACAAACACTCGTCGTAATCATGAACGAAATGGAATAAATCAATTCAACTTTTTATGGCGTTATTTTAATGTACTGTAAACAGAAGCACTAAAAGTGAACGAAATATTCCGTTTTACGATTTACATACAACGTTCATTTATATGCAGTTGTGAATTTATGTTTTTATACTTTTTTTGAAATAATTACAATTCAATTAAAATAAAAATATAAAATAATTTAATAAATTACCAATTACAATTTGTTCGTAATATTAAAATATAAGAAGAACACGTAGAAGACGTCGTCTGTTCTCTATAAAAACACAATACTAAATGAACGGTTTCCTCGCCATCATATTAATTTATACCTAGAATATTTTAACTGACACATTAATAATACCTACCCATAGACAATTTCTAACTATACATTTAAAACTATCATTCGTCGGTAATACAGGATAAACTAAGAACAATCCTAGAAAAACAACATTTGATAAAAGTAAATTCCCACTGTAATTACACGATTGACCTCTATTCCTGCAACACATTCATATAAGATACATACTCCAACATTGTTTTACATTTTGCTCCTTTAGAGACGAAGTGCAATAATTGTAAACAAAACAATTAATGTACTGCCATTTTTTTTAATAATCTCTATTCTAAACAATAGTTCACTCCATTATATTGGTAAATACGTTGCGACGGTCGTGTGATTTGAGTGGTGGAATAATCTAGTCGATGTCCGCATGTTCGAGCCCCGACATGTCCAACGAATTTTTCGGAGTTCGCTTACATTCAGTATATTAAATTAGCGAAGGAAAACATCGTAAGGAACCCTAACCCAGATAAATGTTATTGTAGTATCACCGTGTATGTACGTTCTGTGGAGTTCTCGTAGTTTTAAATCGCCAATACGTTATGAACTAGTGTGGTAATTAAGTCCATACTTTCTTTCAGGGCGAGGCTTGTGGTCCTGCAGTGATGCTCTTACACGCTATTGTAACGATGATGATAATTATATATATATACTGGTTGATATTTATTAATTTATGTACTGTACTTAACATCTTTTTTTTCTTTTTTTTTTATATTATAGGGGGCAAACGAGCAGGTGGGTCACCTGATGGTAAGTGATCACCGCCGTCCATAGACACTAGCAACACCAGGGGATCCGCAAGTGCGTTGCCGGCCTTTTAATATATGTGGGCCTCCGGCGCTCTCACGGACCGAACGAAACGCAACAGTGCAAGCACTGTTACTTCACGTCGGTTTTCTATTAGAGGGTGGTACTACCCCGGGCGAGCCGACCCATTCATGCTGAAACCAGTAACAGCTTCAGCGTAGCTCTAACACCTACAAACATCAGGCATAGTGCAGTCACTTTACCGTGCTATAAATCAAGAAATATATATATATATATATATTGGAACATAATAGACCGGTAGTCTGTGTCGAATTTATTTACACGTACCTCTATAAATTATTACATATATTAGCTAATATAACAAAACATACATTAAAATTTGACCAATAATACACTTCAAATTAGAATAAGACTCATGTAAATCGGTTTAAAAGTTCTCGAGTTATAATCACACTAACGGCGGACAGACACGACTTATCATATATAATCACACTAACGGACAGACACGACTTATCATATATAATCACACTAACGGATAGACACGACTTATCATATATAATCACACTAACGGACAGACACGACTTATCATATATAATCACACTAACGGAAAGACACGACTTATCATATATAAAGATAACATCCGAGAAACGAACAATCATACCTCCTTCATAACGAGACCCGACCTTTTTAAGACTTCGATAACCGTGTAAATTGGTAATGGATACACATAGGCACTTTTTGTATAACCAATTTGTATATATAATAATAGCTTCGTGTCAATGAACGCTGGTTGGCCTTTCTTCGTCAACACTAACTACGACGGAGAGAAAAACAACTGTAAGCTGGCCTTGTTTCATTCATGTGCAATATGCGGAACATAGAAACACAAACATATTATGTAAATAGGAATCATTCTAAACACATAGCTGTTGCTTGATTTATCTCTTCTAAGTGCATAATTAATTCCGGATTAAAATCAACACGATGCTGGAACGTGGACTCGTGCACGCGGTAGTCGATCTAGAGTTGATTGGATTTCCGGATGGGACGACACGGACTGAAGTATGGCGACTTACGAATTCCTTACAAACATTTACATTTCAGATTTAGATTATATATTATATCTTCTTCATAATTAAGGGGTAACATTTGGGAGTATGTATATAAGATATAACTTTCAGACTAGTTTGTATTATTATCATTATGCTTAACTCGCGGCCGGTTGCCAGGAAATTATAAATGTATTAAATAGGTTACCAAAATGCTACATAACCTCATTGACTCCTGTAAAATGCCTGATCCACGTAACTTAACAAATAATAACCACATATAAAATTATAGAAGCGAATCGCATAGATAAAGTATTTTCAATCAATTTAGAAAAAGGTGCGTTATAATTAAAAATCCCGCAACACACGGCGACGAACAATTTAGTTGAGGAAATGAACGATAGATTAACTTTGTCATACTGCGTACAGGATTTGCAACTTTTCTGAAAACTCGCAAGACTTGATAAGAAATAATTACTTTATAACTAACTAGCGGCCCGCTCCGGCTTCGCACGGGTATAAAATATATAGCCTATGTCATTCACTGAAAATATGATTAAAATCGATCCATTAGTTTTGATTTATTCGTTACTGCCCGTGGCTCGCACGCGTTAAATTTGGGGTAACCTCAAAAATAACAGTATTTTTCCACTATTTAATTTATGATATTATACATATAAACCTTCCTCTTCAATCACTATATCTTTTAAAAAAAACCGCATCAAAATCCGTTGCGTAGTTTTAAAAACTTAAGCATACAAAGGGATATAGGGACAGAGAAAGCGACTTTGTTTTATACTATGTAGTGATATACATTAATAATCTTTGTTCGCGTATTTTAAAGTTTAAAGCAAATTGCGCGTAAGGTGGTGTATCAAATTTGGTACAGTTGAAGTTCATACGGAGGAGTGAAGAAAAATAAAATGTATGTATATACTATGTGCTACAAATACATTAAAATAAATAAAATAAAACATTAATTTTTGTACGTTCATGCTGAATGTCGAACACATATTAGTTTAAGGTCAAACAGTTTCTTTTTGATTATATATTGTATAAAGAAATATTATCATCCCATGACGTAAATCTGTAAAAGACCGACTGCAGAACCATAGGCCTCTTACCTAAGTAATATATGAGCGTAATCACCATACCACCCCACGACTTAACGACAATTTCCAATTACGAGAAATCCACAGTTAAATGTTTACCCACATACCGCGATACTATGAGAACATTATATTTTTATTTCCTATTTTGGTATGGTACTATGGCTTTTTCTAAGTCCGTCTGGCTAGCTACCACCCTCAAGTTGAAAATCTGTCGCCAAGCACCTGTTGGTATGTTCCGGCATCTGCACTTGAGATCCAGTCTCCCTCTAGTTTTACGTGACTAACATCTTACAAACGCTAACCTATAAAGTATAAAAAATAAAACATTTCTCGGGCTCAGGTTCCCTCACAATGTTTTCCTTCACCGTCAGCCGATAGTGTTACCAATTTGAATTAGTAAATGTACGCGAATTCCGAAAAACTCATTGGTACATGCCGGCGTTAGAAGCTATGAACATCGAATTGTCAGACCACCGTTCAAACCACGAGACTACATATAATATAATATGCATTTCCATTTTCTAATACGAAATAAAAGTTAATAAGCAATACGTATTGGTGACGTAATAGAACAAAATAAAAAAATATAAAATGCAATGATTATAAACACACACTCTTTCAACAAAAGAGATTTAATAACGTTCATACTTTAAAAATAAAGAATTATTATCGAATTACGACAACTGGACGGACGACGAGTTAGTAGAAATAATACTCTAACAAATCCATCATAGGCATATTAGTAATAGACCCTCTAAATAATACCTCTCGTTACACGTTCAACCATATTGTGTTACTATTAGTCAGCCAGTTAGAACATATTTGTGACATACGATCATTACAGGACATACAAAAATAAACAAAATATTTTACAAGCTAACAAAAAGCATCACCACAATTACACATCATTAACCACCAGTCTCTATCATTATTATAATATAGACATAACAAAACAGCAATGGAAAAAAAAAAATACCGTCTGCTGAAACTCCTAAGATATTTTTTCCTTGCTCACAAAAGGAAAACTTTACATATATTATTGTTTATTAAATACCGAAGGTTATGCAATTGTATATTACAAGACGTAATCTATTCCACTGAAGTTTATGAGAACTAGAAAACCCTCAAGTATAAACCACGACACTCTTGGCGAACCATTATCCTTGATCGTATTCGATACATTTTTATATAAGTTCTCTATAGGCGGTATACATATTATATATAACTACATCAATGCACCGATAAAATATACGTGAAAACAAATCAATATGTGTCGAAACTATAGTGTAGAATTCTACGGGAAATAAAGCTTATCTTTAGAGATTACAAAAAAAATTAAAGATAACATATTCCAGTCGATTATCTCGAACAAGTTTTAACCAGAATTGATATATATATATATATATATATATGGATTAGTATAACCAGAATTTTCGATGATTAATATAAGGATTTTAAATTTAAATAAGGAATGCATTAAATAAAAAAAATGTATTTTATAGTAAATAATAAAACGTGTAAAACAAGTTTATCTATCGATAGATTGTGAGAACGTCGTCTGAGAGCATCAGATCGATTTTAATTTTTTTTTTTTTTCGAACAGGCTACACTGTTGACCTGGCAAGGCCTCTACAGTTTCACCGGACTACAGATCGGTTTTAAAATCTTTATATGTATATACTTTAATCCGGATTATAATCTGTTCAGTAGTTATTGAGTTTATCGCGAACATCCAAACAGAGAGGCACAGACGCGGCGGACGACTTTGTTTTATAATATGTAGTGATGTCAAAAGCATAAAAGTCAAACACAAACAACAGCTCTAAGCAGATATGAACATTAAAGACGTGATAAATAATATGCATTTTAATAAAACAAAAATTAATACACTGTGTTGCATTTATTTAAATATACTCGCCGTTGAAGTAATAGACCATTAAAAAAAAAATTATAGAAGTACACTTTATAACAAAAAAAACCTCAATAAAATTCAAATGAATAAACCAATGAACGGTCGAATTTCGATCACTATTTAATAAATAATAAATTGATAAAATAAAACAATTTAAACTGTGACATATTAACCAACTAACAGCTCGACTATTGAAAAGCGTTATAATCTACTTTCGAAGAAGGACATGCAGTTAGACGAGATTTATAATAGGCGACCTGAACTCCCGTACTCGCCAATTAGTACGTTGAAATTTTTATGCACCATGATTTACTATTATAATAATTTCTTTAAATAACTGTTTTTATATACATCATAATCGAAGTGATTTGTATTGCAATGACGATACAAGGATGCTTCTCACAAAACAAACATGGATAGCCCATGGATACAAATAGCAAGAGATAGCCAAATATGGAAGGCTTTATAGATCTTTGTCCATAGATAAACTGTGGTTGAAATAATAATAGATGCCTATGAATATATACACAAATTAATAACTTCTAATTATGTTTGTAATCAGTTGTAAGACAACAATAACAGATTTTTTTTTAATTTTAACAAGTGAAGTGCAAAATTTCAAAATCATTTTCAACTTATAATAATGTCATTAAACTCTACACTTATATTTTAATTAATCAATATTTCTGGCCAGTTTTATAAGCACATGAATCAGAATTATTAATAAAAACATAAAAAAAACTCGACTGCTAAAGCACTAAAACCTTTTTTCGTTATATCAAAGAGTTCATTAGTTGAGTATTTTTAAATAAAAAAACTTACAGCGTTCCTTTCGTTTTTATATAGTGATGTTTTTCTTATTTTTTTTTTGAACTGACTATACGCTGTTGGCTTGAGGGGCCTTCACAACTTCACCGGACTAAGGTAGTGACGTCATACGTTAATTCTCTACAGCTTGTGACCATTGTCACAGTAACGACAATTATGATGACACCTCATGTTTTAAGGCAATCGGGTAATAACAACATAATTATTTACGTACTACAAGTACAAAAAAAAACAATATGTAAAATCACATAACCACGCCCAATTGATACTACATAAAAAGAAGTTTTCGAAACATTGACAGTTAAATATCACTACATAGTATAAAACAAAGTCGCTTTCTCTGTCCCTATATCCCTATGTATGCTAAAATCTTTAAAACTACGCAACGGATTTTGATGCGGTTTTTGTTTTAATAGATAGAGTGATTGAGGAGGAAGGTTTATGTGTATAATAATATAAATAAAATAGTGGAGAAATACTGTTATTTTTAAGGTTACTCCAAATTTAACGCGTGCGGGCCACGGGCAGTAATGAATAAATCAAAACTACTGGATCGATTTTAATCATTTTTTCAGTGAATGACATAGGCTATATATTTTATACCCGGAATATATTTTGAAACCTGAGCGGGCCGCTAGTTATATATATACGTATTAATATATATATATATACGTTGAGTCCAAATTGATACCCCTTGATATAAAGTTTATGGCCCAATTAACTCTCAAAAAATCTTAGTAAACTAGAACTAATGCTAATAATTAAAATGTAAGATAATAAACTGTATAAATACCTATATTTTTTGTTATTAATATTGTTTAAAATTAGCTGTTTTGTCTTTTTTTTTTTTATTTTACTAATTTTAATATACTTTATCCACTAATAAGTGAGCCACTTACGGCACTGACACTATATACATTTTGTAACCTGATTTCGGTCGATTACCCGCGACACAGGATTCGGTTCCTAGTGCGGGGGAATCTACAGTTTATTTTTGTGTCAGGCAATATTATTTTGTTAAATAAATACTTTTTATATTTATTCATTATAACTTAATTTTCTAACATATAAACATTTTAGTATATGTAAAATTACCACATAAATACATGTATGCCGCTGAAACATTACATGAAAGACCTTGAAACGTAAAACAAATTAAACAAAAGCGTTAAATATAACAACCGATTGTTATCTCCTACGGTATGTAAATGTCGTTCGGATTTAGTCAAGTGTAACTGATGTACTGTAACAAACATAATAATTATATTCTCAATATGTATACATATTTATAATACGATATAATGTACGGGAACACGCGAAGAACGTCAATCATAACAAAGTCAAGGAAAGAACACTTCAAAGAACATAAATTTACACACCGAAAAAACTACAGGACACGAATATTTAACGCGACAAATGCAACTAACTGATCTTGAACTAATGCTGTATCGATAAAAAATAAATAAAAAAAAAACGCAGTGGAATCAAAGGTCGGATTCGGAAATTATCGGATCGTAACCAGTTTCCGAGTCTCTTGTACTCGCCGATCTGGTTCGGATACGCGATAACAAAAAAAAAGTGACCATTCGCGACTGCGAGTTGGGCCGACGAGTTTCGATACACGAAATTGATGATGTAGTCTGGAATTAGTTTAGAAAAAATATCCTAGAAATGATGTAGAAGTGTAAAACATTAGAATTATGTTATCTTGATGTTCGTAAATCACTATCAGCTTTAGCTCACCAGTTTTGCATAGACAAAGTTTTATACTCTCAATTTTCCATACATCAGCATTAGATGACGCCGAGTTATATTTAATTAACCCTTTTACAAAAGAAGGATGTGATCCATTAGGTCGTATATATTTTTTAATATTTGTTACCTCAACATTTCGACATTTATAAACCGATTTCGGTAAATTGTTTATTAAGAAACGGATACTTTCAAAGGGTCCGATTTTAATTGTCATTACCAATGGACTTTGGCTTTTGATGATACGCCAGAGGAACTCCTTGAACTTGAATAGTAAATATAGTGTTTGAGATAGTGATAGGTTTATGACAATCCAACACTAGGTAGATACACCTAAATATGGTCAAGGACATTCTGGTGAATTTTCTTTAAGTATTTTTTTTTCTATTAGTTTATTTTATTACGTAATAACAAAGTTTTATACCATAAATTAACTCGAACGAAGTCGAGGACGGTTGCTAGTTACTTATTCGCATACATATATTAAACCAGAACAGAGAATGTACACGTGAACATTTTATACGTTGTGCGGTTAAAAAAAAATATATTCATTATTTTTATTATGTCAAAATAATTTTCATTATGCCTATTGGCATATAGAAATACTAATTAACGTGACTGTTGATATACTTTAAGTGAATAACTTCATTATAGAACATTTATCTATACCTCTATACGTACCAATATATGCTGTATTGTATTTACTTAGTTAGTAAGAATTTGTTCAGCTGTGACTTTCAACCGACGAGTCACAAATACATCCAATAGTCTCGCAAAGTAAATACACAGCGATAGTACCAATGAATATGTAATGAATAGGTAATATTCAACAATAAACTGTTTATATAACCATTGTTAATAGCATATTCAATGGTAACATTCAACGCTGTTAATACTTTAAAGATCGTTGCAAAATGTACTAATTGAAGCGATGACGCCATAATTAATAACGTATTCGTATACAGCGTCGAAAGGCACAGCTTCCAATTTGAACAACTGAGTCGGAGCTTTCGTCGAAGGAAAACATCATGATGGTAGGGTTTTTTTCAAAGTCCGCCTGACTAGCTACCAAAATCAAGTTTAAAATCTGTCGCCAAGCACCTGTAGGTGTGTTCCGGCAGCTGCACTTGAGAGCCAGTCTCTCTCTTAGACCATATCATGATTTAACATCAGATGAGATTGTAGTAAAACGCAAACCTATAAAGTATTATAAAAAAAAAACTAAATAATAATATTATCTAATATATTCATTTTTTTAAATACCAATAAAAATTATACTATCACAATCCAGTTATTATACAAGCAAAATGTTAGTTATAGGTATTACGGCTTATTAAACAATGCGTGCAATTAAAATGACTAATAAAAAAAAAACGTCCATATATAAAATAACTAACATTTTGTAAAAAAATAATTGATCTTAACTTTTATACTAGCATCATATTGTAAGAATATTTAATTCAATGGTGAGGAAATATCCTATATTTATTTAGAAATAATATTTATTTGGAAACATGTTTAAACGTGAAGCTCTAGACCAGAGTTCCCCAAACTTTTTTGTGTCGTAGACCCCTTGCCATGTTTTTCTGTGTTGGGTAGACCCCCTACATACCTCATATTGATTTCCTGTAAATTTCTAACTGTAGTGAAGTTAGTGTTAAAAACTTAAATACTATCTGTTTATATTTTTAAAATATTTTCTTAGCACTTTCCTTTTCAAGATTCAGGAAACGAATAAACGTATTTGTCCCACATTCGTATTTATAGAGTGACGAATTGAACAAGTCAGTGCAAGGTAGCGAAGCTCTGAGACTGCGACTCTCAGGTTTTTATAAGTTCAAAATGTATTGCGACCACAAAGCGAATACCAACATCCTACAACTTACACAATTTTATAAACATATATAATACATTTTTTACTTCATAGGTACTTTTATAAATAATGTATATCTTTTGATATTATAAGATAGTATGATGTAAGTAAATAGGTACTATCAGTGTATGTGTTGAGATCCACTATCGTGGACCCCCAAATTTTTTTTCATTGACGTAGACCCCTTGCAGGTTGTCATACACCCCTAGGGGTCGATATAGACCACTTTGGGAATCACTGCTCTAGACAGCATTTACAGGACGGGTTCCGCTCATTAATTTTTGCAAGACGGTGAGATCACTAACCGAATGACCTTCTGCAAAATTTTAAATAATTAAAATTCTAGAATCTACCTTGGTATATAACAAGTTTTTTACTACAACTGTATATCAAATGCCACAGGAATATTTGTTGTATTCTTTCTATCTTGTCTAGATTAACATTATAACGAGTGTTTCATACGATACTACAGTATTTCAAATCGGTATACTTGTTTAAATAGTGGTAGTCTTTCTATGTACCATTATAATGTTTTTGCTATTGTAGAATACAATGTATATAGGTAAAATAATAGAAATCAGCCAAAGTACGCGCATCACTCAAAAATTATTAATAAATATAAATAATTAATAAATATAAACATTTATATTAATAATAAAAAAACTTAAGTCTGGCTTAATCCTAAATCATATTATAAATGCTTTACTATTGGATAATATAATTCTATGTACATAAAATAATAGAATACAGCCGAAATACGCGCATCGCCCAAAAACTACTCAAAAATTATCGTAATATCTTAAGCCTAGCTCGATCCTAAATAATATTGTAAATGCTTTACTATTGGAGAATACAAATCTATGTAGATAAAATAATAGTAATCAACCGAAGTACGCGCATCATTCAAAAACACTACTTAAAAATTATCGTAATAGCTTTATCCTAATCCTAATCAGTGCGAAAATCAGTTTGTTTGTTACGCTTAAACTACTCTACCGATCAGCATGAAATTTTGCATACAAATTGTCAAGGAACATAGCTTTTTTATAACGTTCACAAGGGATAGATCAAATCAACATTAAATCGAGCGAAGCCACTAGAAAAAGCTAGATCTAAATAATCGTAAAGAATATAAACACTAACACCATACTGGGAATACTCGTAAAGGTAAATTACAAATCGAACGAAACGACCTCTGTCAACGTATCCAATGCAGTCGACTTATATAGAACGAGGCAACGAAATCATAATATATGTGTGTCGAATGCTTAAATGTCTCTCATAAGGACGACAACATAAACACGCAATACGCATTCAAAAGATGACCGGTATTAAAGAATTACGACACGCCGTCTGTATGAAAGTTCTTTGCGAGGAGAAAACGCAATGCGTTAACAGCGCAATACGTTTTGGTAAAAACGAGTTTATAAATATTCAACAGTCATAAAACTTTCTACTATGTTTATATAATTATACTATCAATATCTCCATTTGTATATAGAATACAAATAACTTAAACCTTTTACTCCGGTGAAACTGTGAAGGCCCATCAGACCAACAGCGTATGTATAGTCATGTTCAAAAAAAAAAAAAAAACAAAAACGTACACCTTCATATAATACCTAAAGTAATTAATATCACGTTTTTTTTTTACATTCGTCAAAATTCTAATCCTGTAAGATACTAGCCAGAAAATTATTTTTCTACAAAAAAACCTCTTATTGAACCTCTATACAGATAATAATCTATTGTCGAATGTATGTACGAACATCACTTCCGAACAGTTACATCAATTACGCTAATTCTTTTTATGTTGTGTTTTTAATTGTCAGCACAAGATTTGTACGAAACATTTTTTTTAATCATACGAAAAAAATAATTTTTGACTTTAAAAAGCGAGTAAGTGAGACACAGATAGGTAGAAGGCAGATCTTCAAAAATATTGTGAGAATTGATAGTTTTTTTTTTATATTATAGTGGGCAAACGAACAGGTAAGTCACCTGATGGTAAGTGATCACCGCCGTCCATAGACACTAGCAACACCAGGGGAGTCGCAAGTGCGTTGCCGGCCTTTTAATATATGTGGGCCTTCGGCGCTCTCACTGACCGAACGAAACGCAACAGTGCAGGCACTGTCCATTCACGTCGGCTTTCTGTGAGAGGGTGGTGGTACTATCCCGGGCGAGCCAACCCATTCATTCTGAAACCAGTAATAGTTTCAGCGTAGCTCTACCCCCTACAAACGGATCGACGCACAGTTGTCTAACCCCTTTATTTTATTACATTGTCGTACTATAAAGAGAAGCTTTGGATCTTTTCTTCGTTACTAAACCCTTGCGAAGGTAAAACGGGCAGCTAGTCTTACATACGTTAGTATGAAAGGAATAGTACTAAATTTGTCCTTTACAATTAATCCCAAAATAACCTATGGTAGTTAAACACTGTAATTTAATGTAACTAAATTGCGCCACAAAATAATTTATCAAATTTAATAAGTAGGTATAGCATAACTAGTGAAGAAGTCATGGACCGGAACTAAAAATATAATTTTAATTGTATTAAACATAATTGTACTAAAAAAAAAAAGTTAGTTGATTTAAAAAATCTTTATAGAAACTACTAAATATATATAAAAATTGATTTTGAAATATATAGTCTGAGATTGGTAACCTCCATTCAAGAATGTTTGCACTCCTTTAAGGTTTTTTTTCTTTGAGAATTTTTTTCTCGTTACTAGGTGGCGCTGTAGCACATTAACAAATAATAACAACACCGACTACCGTTTACCGTAAGGATCGTTACGAAAATTGATAAGCGTAAAACACTTAATCGACAGAAAATCGATTTACACAATATCAATTTTGTTGAAACATAATTATTATTAATAAAAAAAAAACAAATACAAACTAATTAATAAAACGTAAAAGCGAATCATAATACATACCAAATAATGAATAAAGACAACTCCAATCGCAGCGCACCGTAAAAATACAAATCTATGCTCCAAACACGTATTAGATCCATTTCATACTAAACGTTGACACGCGAATGACGCCCTATTTAATCATTCAGATAACTACGTATTTTTAACAATGATAATAATATAACGCTAATTTATTATTTTGACCGTGATTTATCAAATCGATAAGAAATTACGTCGGTACCTAAACGATTTTTTTTTTGTCACACGATTAATTATAGATAAATCCAAGTTCATTAACAACATTATAGATACTTTTTTATATTTCACCTTTAACCGATTTTCCCGGGAAAAATAATGGCGTACTTAATTTCACAAATTCACTCCTACTTTTCTTTGAAGCTCTGTGCGCCATACCGACTATAATACATCTCACTAACGAAGCCAAGCGAAGTAGTTTCTTCTTATTTACGAACTAATTAAATACACGTAAAATAGCTTACTTGAAAACAAACACATACAATAAGAAATCTTGTTAATAGTTAAGATGTATTGCATGCACTAGAAAATTTTTCCAAACTCTTTTGCAGTGTACATGAGAACTAAATCTATTTTCCAAACGGGTCACTAACAACTACGCAGGTCCCGGGCATCGAAAGCAGAGGCGTAGTAGTTATTGCCCTATCAGTCGTCTCAATGATACGGTATTCAGGCTACAAGGGCCTTAATATGTATAAAAAAATTATTAAAATGTTCCCCACAATTGAACAATAAAATTATCTGAATAAATTGATAATGTTTTAGGTCTTAATGATTCCTAATTCTCATGACGTGTGAAAAATGTTATAAATCAACAGTAATAACTCACACTCTCACGAAATTCCGATGCGGGATCTAACGGGTTAAAATTTAAGTATGGCCGAACTAATGTAATACAGAAAAATACTCACAGTTTACAAAATACTTCAACTTATTTTCTGCAATATAAGTTCGAAAGAGCATAATTATGTAACGGAATTTCGTATCATTCACGATATTATCAAATCCGATTATATTATTAAAGTGAAATATGTATAATTATGACATTTATTATCAAAATATTGTTTTAAGTATATATATTTTCAGCTGCAGCATTTTTAATATTATTTAGGTGTTATAAATGGTACACAGTAGGTACATGCTATATAAAAGTTGTCCCATACAGAATAAAGAACCCATAATCAATAAAAAAAAGTTCCTTTTTAACACAAACTGAAAATTTTTAGTAGATAACCCGATTCAAATACAACCAAGTTACCTTTGTGCGAGTGGATTCCACTTACAAAAATATTCATCAATAATCGAAAACAAATGACCACTACAAAATATTAACTACAGTACCTAATTATGTTTACACGAGTAATAAAAGAAGGTTACAACTGTTAATTATCGAATTTATTTATATATCATTCAATTTAATAACTGTGTTCTGTTTTTGAAATAAAAAAATAATTTATTAATATTGTTACTCAACGATATAATTAGCAACTGTATATTCTAATTTTGAAATAAAACGAAATTAAAAATTCGCCATTACAAATTGCATATTTTGACATTTCTCATGGACATTTTTCAAGCTTTTTACGTTGCGTACAATCAACTCTCGCGTTTATAATACTGTAAACTGGTGTTTGGAATGTAAAACACTGAAATCATCATCTGATAAATTGTAATTATAAACACAGTACTTGATAAAATTGTATGTTAAACTATGCAAATACTTGATGGTTTTAACATATTATAGTTAATCTCACAGGCACTACACACTTGACAATAAAACAATATAGTGACGACAACAGACGAAGGAGATACTTCAGGGTTTTATGCGAATAAGACAAGACGTTAAATTACTACCTTAAGTAAGAATGTCTAAATGAATTGATGTTTTAATAGTGTTTTGAAATTCGTGTTTCTATCTATCTAAACTCAAGGTTTCCCCCCTTTACTTTCAATAGACCGATTACTAATGAATTTTAACGGCAGTTTGCACGTACTGTGTACTCGTTATATTATGTTTCATTTGCGTTTAAATAAATGGATCTCGATGGATTACTTTAACGGACCTTCAAAAATATTAAAAAAAAATGATAGCAGGAAATAAACATACACCCTAACAATCTCGTATTGGATCGAAATTTGCAAATCTTATAACCAATTATTAATCACGGTCTAAAGTCGAAAAATCATGTCAATAAATTTTTGTATTTACGACCGTGTAGACAATGGTAGCTCCGTGATTACGTATATAGCAAGCATCATGTCATTTAGAGTAGGGGAATGACCGTTTTGACAGATTACAGTAGTGACGTGAAATGTCGAATTATTTTTGACAAAAATATAAACAAATTCTACTTTCTTTTACATTAAGCATTGACGCGAGTTTGCCAGAGTTGGTAGTTGCACTGGTCAGCGATCTATATATAATCATTCATATATATTTCAAATTTTGAAATATATAAAAGCCGAGTTGTGTCTTAAACAAGTACACTAACAATCATAATCTATTAAGGATTCTGCCAAACGGTGTTATTTTGTTATTTGCAAAAAAAATGTGAAAAGATTTGTTTGTGGGACCATATTATATAGTTAGATATAATAGTCGTTAGACAGATATATAGTATATAGTAATTCGTATATACAATCTTACTGTATATCATTTAAGAATCAGTGTTCGAAATTAATTTTATGTCGTAAAATTCGAAATTTAAAATTCAATACATTTTAGGACTAACTGCACGTCACTATAGGAAAATAATTTGCTCCTTCAAACGTAGTTATTAATTTATACGAAACTTCACGAGCGGTCAGACGTCAATACGGCCATTGTAGCGTAACGCCATTATAGCGCGAACTTGAATCGTACAATGAACCGGAGAATTCATTGTAAGAAAATGGCGGGATAAAGCTATATAAAAAAAAAAAACATTTTTATCAATCAATATAATTAGGTAAAACACTTAAGGTTTATTAAGGTATTTTAAGGTTTAGCATTTAGATTTTATTACATTTTCAGTTAACATCAGATGAGATTACGATCAACCTATAACGAGTTAAAATTGTATGATGAAACTCATTAATCTTAAACTGTTCTGCGCGCAATTTGACTTTCACGTCTGTATTCCTTATATCAATTATTAATGACGCCACTTTTTTTTTCGAACTGACATACTCTGTTGGCTCTCTCGGCCTCTACAGATTCACCGGACTACATGACGTCATAAAATAATACTGTCTTTGTGGACAACTGGATGTTGATATTTTCAGGAATGATAAAAATACTAAATAAATACTAACACAAATTTAATTAATCGACTAATGATAGTTTATAGTACGAATATAATATAATATAGTAGCCATATGAGTATAATGAGTTTTACCTTTAAACCGACAATATTATTGTGACCCTAAGTTCAACGATCACTATCATAGGCTTGATCAACAACGGTTGTTACCAACGGCATTATCAAGAAGGGTCAAAAAATTCCACAACTATTAATTTTTTTTTAAATCGTTTAGCGATAAATTAACGTCTTCGATTGATTCTACAACAGTGTTACAAACAAAGTTACGTACATATTTATAAAGTTCTCAATTCTCCTTTATGATGCTCCACTTGAGATATTAACTACACGCTTATCAGAGTATATCTGAACGAGTGTGACAAATTAACGGGGATATCACAAATAAAGCAATGTATCAGTTATTCTATTTTATACACCTCAGTTTATCCGAAACTTTGATATGATTCTAATGATAATTATATCGAGTTGATAAGTGTTTGAGGGAAAAACTTCGTTAACCCCATTGTGATTTGAAACTCGATAAAACTAAAAAGCAACATTAAAAAGAGACAAATACGTGCATCTATAGGATTTAACGTGCGAAAGAATGAGACGGAATACGTTACACAGTGTTTTTTTTGTAATCGCGATCTACTCATTGTTTATTGCACTACTTATAGTTTTAGTCCGAATATCGTACATGTGTATATTTGTACGAATGTTAATACGTATTACGAAGGCCTGGGAAAAACTGTAAAAACCCAGCTTGGTGTATTGCTCACGTCTTTCGCTTATATGAATATTATATCTTATTTTCACTTCTACCACATCTGAACTGTGTACATGTTTTTTTTTAATATAGTACATATCATAGTTAAATAACTACAATGTTTCTGATTGTAAGAGATAAGTAATCCATCGCCGGTCGTCGTTGGAATGCCGACCTGCACGCCTCTCGGCATCTGCGTACACACTCACTGATACCGTAACGCGACAAACCATAAAACTGAGATACTGCGACGTGTTTACTACCATATGAATGAAGATCGCGACCCAGTCGAACAGTGATAAGTGTGCCACTATGGTAGAAGTTGCAATTGATGTCTGTTAGTAACGATCCATTCGAAAAAAGTTATCCTGTGTTACTACAACCTTTAAATTGTACAATCCCGAAGTTATATTATAAATATTACCTTATTAAAAGGAAGGTATATGCTTAAACTAAACAACATTTACAATAAGTTCTTGTACCGAATAACAAACAAAACAGTAGCACGTGTTGTTCGAAAACGAGGTCTCAATCTCAGCACAATTACTGTACTGAACCGTTAGAGTAAGTAATGCTTTAAACACGATATTGTCTTCATTTTTATTACTCAGTAATACTACATTGTGGTAGTAATACTTTAAACATTTCTCATATATGCAAATGAACATCTGAAGGATAGTATTTTTTTTTTTTTCGAACTGACCTACACTGCCAGCCATTGTGGCCTTCACAGTTTCACCGGACTACTAAGGGGAGCGCTTAGGGCACTCACCCGATTGGTTTTAGGCGTACATCTCAAGGGCACTCGGTGCACCTCGGCTTGAGCTGTCTCCGAATTCCCGACCTAACTAAGCTGCAAGGATAGTATTCATCCTTCGCCATCTTTTATAGTCCATTTCCATCCTAGTCATACATACATATGTCCTTTTCCAAAATTTCACATACAATCAGGCTTTTAAAAGGTTCATGTGTATTTTGTGGGTTTGCTATTATTAGTAAGTAGGTAGTGATTTATTTTGAAGGCAATAATAACGTGATAAAAAAAATACATTAGAACATAAATATTCCTAAATAGTATTCCTACATAGTACATTATAAATTTTAATTTTGCATGAAATGTTTTTCTGTTACATTACACTTAATAATCCATTCAGTTCCTGTACAGTGAATATTTTGCGCACGGTAATGACAACATTTATGACAATTACTACTCGAACGTGTATTATATTTTGTGCACGCGAACACATATAAATTATTGTTCATTTGACAATACAAGCGACTTGACGATTACGAACAATGTATTTATATGAAATTCACTACAAACATGTACTTTATGAAAGTTAAGCAAAATACGTTTCACCGATTGTATTGAACATGGTACTCCAAAAATGTTTTATCATGGCCAACCAGATGGCGCTGCAGAACATTAACGTATGCAATGTTTAACCAATTAACATGATACGTATAGATAGATATCTTCTATACGCAGATAATAAGTCTTCAGTCTCCATTTCCGTATAACTCAATTATCTATTTATTAAAATAAATAATAACAAAAACGTGCAGAGTCGCAGGCACAGCTAGTATAATCTTACTATCAACAATTGTATACAAATATTTACGAGCAATAAATACCATTTCAAAAATTATGTGGTTTTATGAAAACACGATGCAAGTGAAAGGGTATCAAAATCGCGTTTTTAATCTTTTTAAAAACTGAGCACAATATACCTTTAAATCATTGAATCATTTTAAATTGAGCCATGGGCGTCGCCATATTGTAATTGTAAAAATTTGAGGTAATGTAAGTTTCACTTTAAAACTTAATGTATAAATCATTAGCAGTTTCCCTAAGCGTCTGTGTATTTTAATAGCATAGAAGAAAAAGAGATTAACCGTAATAAAAAAAAGTCGCCACCTTATTTAACTTTATATAAACGGATCTATAAAACATAAATCGCCGTCTGTCTCATATCGGCTCATCAAACATGTAATAGAAACACTCAACTTTATGAAATAGTATTGGCAAAATTAAACATAGAGATTTATTAACGTCCCGTTGAATTAAATGTGTTTCATAACAACTGTGCAGGGTCAGTTATTGCTAATGTATGATCTCGTGTCGGTACAACGTGGTACGTAGTAAGAGCCTCAGCGCGTTTTCACCAACTGTCTCCTAAAACAGCTACCTAACTTATTTCCTTTTCACCATGCTAAGGGTCACTTAGTAAGGAAGCACTTAGTTAAGCGTCAGTTTTTTCGTCAAGCCACTATTGAAATACATGGAACATGTATTGTTAACAATTTAAATGCAATATTATAATGTATTTTTTGTAAAAGTAATACAAATACAATTTTAAAATAAAATAAGTCACCATGATACGTTTATTAAAAAAATACTGTTAACTAAAAAGAGCTTTGTTAATTTTTGTGTTGATGTAAGGATCACCATTTAGTTTTATGGAGGTCCGTTTTAAATTTGTAGGGACTTTGCATTCAAATCGGTACCTGTTGAGTAAATCTTGATGTAATGGAAATTTATAATTTTGATCACTAATTGTATAGTACCTACTTTTTAGTTTTTGTTTTTTCGAACATAGAAGACAAAGATAAAATATAAAATATACTAAGCTGATTAAAATATTACCACGTGCACGGCTTTTTTTTTCTTTGATTCTGTGTCGCAAAAATAAATACTATCTTTTAAGGTTTACGAACATAGGCCGGCAATTCGGACTTGGACCAGTGAAGAAAATAATAAATTAGTAAAACTTTTTTTACACACACTTTACATATCAATATTGAATAAGCCAGCAGATGGCACTATAAATAAGGCAAAAACAATATGTGGATAAACTCAATGTCTTAGAGATACATAAACATGTTAAGGAATTTCGACATCGAAAAATAAAATGTATTAACGTATTAAACAAGTGTTCCTGGCAGAAATGTTTCTTGCGAACCATATTCGTAGTAATCGAGTGACACGGTCATCTAGAATGAAAGCGACTTAGTGCTTTCGCGACAGACATGTGTGCCATGCGACTGCATCTGAGTACCTACATCTCGTAGGTCACTGAACCTGCATTCCAATTTATTCAAGTTATATTGATATGAACTTAGCAATGTGTAATAGGAGTTGTTATGATGATATGACATACTTTCGCTTGCGACTTCGCTTCCGTTTACGTAGATGTAGGAAAATAAAATACAGCCCATATTATTCGCTGATAACGTCGCTTTCTAGACGTAAAAATTTTTTAAAATAGGGTATTTTTTGAGATTATTCATCAGGAACAAAATACCGAATCTTTTCTCTTTATTCGTTTACGTATATAAAGAAATTATGTTAATATAAATTTATTTGAACTTTTTTCCGGTTGATAGAACAAGATAAATTAAGTATAACGCCCGCAATATTCGCACACTGTAGACCCGTGAAACTGTGGAGGCCTTGCCAGGTCAACAGTGTAGTCAGTTCGAAAAGCACACTCGGGTGTGTCGCGTTCCAATATTCAAGCAGGATAGCAGGTTATCAGTATATGGTGTTAAACTCGTAATAGTGCCCTCTCGTTTCGTTTGCCACTGGGCATCACAGCGACGATTGACAGTCGACTATAATTCACTCAATTGTCACCGTTGTTACCATCGGGTACAGTTCAGTCTTGTCATACTCGGATATATTTTTTAAATTATTCTTACATTTTTATATACTTAGCTTAAAAAAAAATTATTAACCAACTCCAAGAAGCACGAGATTCTCAGTTCAGTTGTATTTTTGAAGTGAAACTTCTTATGGCAAGGTGGGGAAAACTTTTCGTTACGCGTTATGCGTTAAACGTAAGGTAGGTATGTATTTGTGTGTTATATGTAACTATGTATAAGTGTCTGTTTGAGTGTAGTAGTATACTAAAATAAGTAAATGGATAGTTAAATATGTATACTATAGTTTTTTTTTTCAAAATTACGTCATTTGTTAACAGATTTTGAAAATCATAATTTTATTGGAAAGGGGATATTTTCAAGTGGCCGCCATTTTAATTTCATTAGCATTTAACGTTTGTCCGACATTAAAATACACCAGCAAACTCTTGAAAATCGAATTGGAAATACTTAGTGATTGAGATATTGGTACATACCAAAGTAACCATAACATTGTCCTATGTCCATTGTCCTCATAAACATATGACAATCCAAATCTAGGTTGGTACCTAACTCTATAGTTAACGAGTAAAGTTCTTGACTATTCGAGAACGTTCTGCGGTGCATTTTCTTCTGAAGTCAGTTTTGTTATTTATTAAAATATTTACTATTCTAAACTCCAACATTTATTGCAACTTCAAAAATAATATCTATAGATTTGTAAGCCTTAAATACTTGTCTCTTTTAAAAAAAAATCATTTGGTAAAAATTTTCAAATACAGTGATCATTATGTGGCCAAAATTTTGTAACAATGAGATATATTTATATTATATTTAGTATGTTTGTCAATTGTATAATTTATATTATTGTCTCTTAGTCCAGGGTTTTTTTTATTTTTATTATATGATTGTACACCGAATGTACGTCTCGTTCGAGCTGCGTTGTAAATCATCGCTGCAGTTATTGCCTTATACAGCAACATGTAACCGAATGGGGTATTGCCAGTTGTTTTGTACATTCTCTTTTCGATATATTTTACTTAACTCATTGTGTAAAGTTTATTTCAAACAACAAATTATTTCATTCTTTCACTATTACATTTATTAGCAATGACGTAATTAACATGCTTCAAGAAACATAAATACGGTGTAGCTTCATTAAAGAGTTTTAAAAATATAATTCACGAGTCATGAATGACATATTAAAACCGCGATGAAATAGCATATTCCATTCACGAAATAGCCAATGATTTCATAATGTATACCAATACGGTAAATATTATTGTTATTTCCCATTTCATTATTTATATGGCAAATAAACAATGTATTTATTTATTTACTCAATGAGACGGACAGACGAGGAAGGTTATATTGTTTTATTATATCCTTTATTTACTAAGAAACATGTGGTTTTCAGTAGGTAATCTATGGATATATGTTATACCTATTTACCACCGTCCTTTGGATGTCTATTTGTCCTATATCGTTATTTACAACGAGTTTATCTCCAACAAGTTTGCTATGAATTTTAATAATTAACTTATTCTTTTTATCGCAGCACGACGAAGTGACTGCACAGTGTCTGAGTAAACGCAGTGTAATTGAAACACAACGGCGATCACTAAGCGACTTAATCATTCAGCATTCGTATTCGTTCGGCTACCGCCACTCCCATAGTGACTTTATTAATATTTATTTTAATACTTTGTACACTTCATACTTTCAAACATATGTACTATCAAAAATATACATTTATAAATATAGAAACGGACAATGGGAACAAAGGCCATGTTATGGGTGGTCATAGCGACATTGAAAGGAATTCCCTCACGCCGTGTGCCGTGCAAGCATAACTGCCTCCTGGATCATACGCTCGATCCAGCTACCTAATGAGAGTTTTATGAGATGTTGGGCGAGACTCTTGGTTATTATTATTATTATAACCTTTGTTGCTGATACTACGTAGATACATTTTTTTTTCTATATTCATTTTGTCCTATCGTTTCTTCGTCAAACTGCACTACCGACTTTCTTTATGTCATCTTTTAACCTTCAAATGCATATTGCTGCGAATTGTATACATTCCACAACCACTTAATTGTTTTCAAAAACCTGAGTGTATGCATTTTCGAAAGCATGTTCTATTACCTTAGAAAATACTTTACACTTGAAACAAAACGTTGATATTACTTTTGGCGGGTAGATTAATTTTTCTTTTTGTTGTTGTTTTAAAATTAGTTTCAGTGTTCAAAACAAAAATTATGCATTTAAGGGTTAACTAATCTACCTCTTTTATACCTATTATCTCATACCGGATTGAAACGTGCCAAGCCCAAAAGTAAGTCACTATTACGCGTTTAAACACCCTACTACCCAGATAGTAATATGATATACACCTGACGATCCTGGAATGTGATAACCCGAAGTGTACCACCAGTGCGTGACCACCTGGTATATGGTGAGTTCCTAAATAAACATCCATTAAATAAGCAGAAGTTTAATCGTTATTTGAGCATTCCGTAACCACTCACGCCTAAATGTAACAGCATTTATCTATAATATTTATCTATATATCTAAACTACTATTCTGTAGTCAAAAGATTTAACTATTGGTAAATGAATAAAGTAAAAAAATAATGAGCTAATTTTAAAAATTCTTTCATCCATATAAAGCTTTGACGGTCTGGTTATCTACCGGGTGTCAGTGTTTTAACAAAGTCCTTAATGTGTTTTAATATTTATAATTATATTAATAGTAGTATTTCAACAAGTACAATTTAAATATATATAATTAAACGGGCGAACGCGTCCCGGACCGGTCAGACTAACACTAACTGTGGCCGTGCAAGGCGCACCGACGACTGCTCTCCGAAAACTATGTCAGCAATATTGTTGTTACAAAGCTAAACTATCAGCGATTAACGTGGGCTGGAGGTATTTTAGTTTCAAAATATACATTAACGCAAGCGAAACCACAAACAAAACTCAGTATAAAAGTAAAATTAAAGTTTCGTTCATGTGCCCGTGCTAAAGCTCTGAATTAATTAAACCGGTATGAACGAGACTCCTACTACTACCTTATAGAATACATTTCAAAGTATTCCATTTTGGCGCGTTAAATATAGAAGTTTAGTAGCTATGATAGATTTTAGCAGAGATAACTTAGAATCAGTCAAAAGTTGTAAGGGGTAATTAGTAATGACAAAATAATAATTTGAAAAATAAAAGCCGACTGTATCATTGAATCCCCATATAATACAAACTAAAACTAAATAACAAAACTATTTTCACTACATCGCAAAGACCTTTAGTACTTATAAAATAATTCGACCAAATCGATAATAGAATTTTTAATATTTCATTAAAATAGTGAACGTTACTATGCCAGATAACGACCGACTTAATTTAACCCCACCCAAACACAACTTCTTCCTCTTAAAAATGTATCATAAGAATTAGATTTAAAGTTCCAAAAAAAAAAAAAAACAACTTTATCTATATACTATCTTAGCTCCACCGACATACAACAACAAAGTAACATTCGATACAATAGACCGTTGAAATTCCTCATACTGCAATATATCTTCAATACAAAACTGTTCACTCAAGACCTGTTCGTCCGCGAACGCAAAACAATTTCGTAAGCAACCAGACTATAGCTATTTTTATATACAATCTCAAATAGAACTGGAGTCGCGTACCCAGTCAATAATAGACTGCTATTCCAGAGTATTGAATTGGAATGATTAGTGTGCCAGTTTGTACAATGAAAAGCGAGAATTATTGCAATTTTTACTTTGCATGCTAAGTGTGAAAGGTTAATTTTATTTAGCGCGTGACAAATATTGCTACAAGTATAACGGACCTAAGAAGCCCTCTGTACCGAATAAAGGCGATTTATCCTATTTTCCCCTTAAACTACATTATCCCCGACACGTTGTTTGGTAAATAGCTACGCAATACAAATAACTATCAATTATTATTATACCGAAAATAACATTTTGCTATATCTAATCAATGTAATCTACGAATAGAGCTAATAAACACTAGGCGTATAATAACCAATGAAATAGATTTTAAAATAGTTCGTTTTCGTTTACGAATTTCATAAATGGTTATATTCCACCAATCACAGTCGTTTGTTTCTATTTTTATCTACGATTAATATTCTTATTATTTCGTTTTTATTACAGTTATATATTTATTTATCGCCTATAAACATGTAACAAATAAAAAGTGTTTTTTTTTTTTTAATTTACATCATAGTAATTGTCATCTATTAGCTTCGCTTGCGCTTAGGTAGTTTCGGCCAATCCCTAGCAGTACTTTTTTCTGGATAACAGTTATCCTATTCTGAGCCCCTGGCTACATATACAAAATTGCATGATTCTCGATTGAGTTCCTAAGACGGTAAAGCGTAACAAACAAAGTCACATTCGCATTTATAATATTAGTTAGAATTAGCTGTTGCCGGCAGCTCCGCATGCGTTTTTTTAATAACTGTAAATTACTTCTTATAAGATCAGCTATCTGTTAGTGAAAGTTCCGTGAAAATTGGTACAAACGTTTTGGAGATAGTACTGCAAACAAAGCCATGGGTAAAAGCTAGTCCAAAATAAAAAAAAGCTTTAATTACTTATCATAACGTTAGCTATCTGTCAGTGAAAGTGCCATGAAAATAGGTCCAATCGTTTTGGAGATAGTACTACAGACAAAGCCACGGATGACAGCTAGTCTAAAATAAAGTAGCCTATGTCACCCGCTGTAATTTTAACTATCCGTCAGTGAAATTTCTGTCAAAATCGGTCCAGCCGTTTCGGAGATTAGCCGGAACATATAGACAGACAGACAGACAGACAGACAAAAATTTTTTAAAATTGTATTTTTGTTATCAGTATCGTGTACACGTTCATATCCAATCAGTAAAAAGTCGTTATTTTGATATTACATATAGACACTTCATTTTTATTATATGTAGTATAGATTAACCACCACAACCACTGACCACACCCTAGTGCCATAAACACAGCTGCGCCTGGTTTTGTGGCAAAATAAGGATCACGCCGGTGTTTCCGCGATCGAATCATACACCGTTCTGTCATTTATAAATTAAATATTGTTCAGTAGACATTTGACGAAACTTCACTAGTACCTACCTATCCTTATTTCATATTCAAAACGATATGAATGGTTGTGTGATAAGATTAAATAATTCTATTACGTTCTACACGTGATTTGCTTCCACAATGTCATCTGTAAGATGTTATTGATTGTTTGTTACCATAGAAAAGTATTAATTTCTATCTGAAGATAAGTAGAATAAAGTGGAGAAATTAATTCACTGATCGTTAGATAATAATTTATAATATTACTACCTTGTTCTCACGGCTTCACTCACATTACTGTAAATTTGTTCTGACCTTCGGGAATAGTACGTACATTATTTCCGAAAGCGGGGAAGCGTTGAAAGGGTGAAAGCGTAACAAATAAACGAACACATTCTAGAGTTATAATATTAGTTAGGACCTAGCTTTTGCTCGCGTAAATATAGATACCACCTATCTCTCGGGAACAATAATTTTTTTTTCTAGTAAAACGTCAGTATATTTTCAACGAAATATTACTCTAACGCTATTTACTAAACTTAACAACATACTCTCAGCAAAAAAAAAACGGATAGATATACCAACTTTCATTAGGATCATTCAAACAGTGTTAGATTTTATCATATTGTATAATATGGTATAGATCAGTGATTCCCAAAGTTGGCGTAACAAAGAAATGGGGTTGCACAATTACTTAGCGCGGGTCTATGATAATTGATCTATTTTCGATAGTGTGAAGAACTAACAATGTTGGTTTGACTTCATATGGTAGTATTGAACCTGTAGGGGGTCCACCGGAATCAGTAAAATTTTGAAAGGGGTCCATGAGAAAAAAAATTTGGGAACCTCTGGTATAGATGGAAACAAGGATGTTGATCTATTTGAGACCAATAAACCGCAGAACCGTTCGACGGGTCACGGTAAAATTTGACATAGGTGGTACCTACCTAACTTTTTTCATGCAGAAAGTTTATATATTATTTTATACTATCAATTCTTCTACAAATCTCGATTAGATAACGCATGATTATATTTTACTTTTATATATTGTTATAAGTCGTATAACGTAATATTACGTGGACGAGGTCGCGTGCGATTATATATTAATAAACATCGAAGAAAATAATACATATATTTGCTTCATTAGTCTTAAAATGGCACAAAGGCGGTAGGTACCGGAAAAGATAACCCGTGCGTATATCAAATTCAAAACATTTTAATATTATTATATCAAGTGGAATATATATTTTTAACGAAAACAACTTACCAATAGTTTATTGATAACTGATAATATATTACATCGTTTCCGTTTTTATTTGCATCGCGAAATGATTACATTTACACTTGATAATAATTACTGTAATCGGGCGAATCTAACTAAAAAAGAAATCGGAAAAATATCGAAAACTCGGTAATCTACGCCTTTGGCGAAGTATATCGAACTCATTTTTTTTCATTACGTGCACCTTCGTTTCCTGTTTCTGAATGTATATAAAACTTTACATTGCAAGAAGTGGTAGATACGCCGCTTCTTCTCTGGGAAGTATACTAATCGAGAATATCGGCTACAGGTAAGACATTGAACCCGGACGACACTTTAGTTTGGCACTGTGAAACTAAACATCTGAGTAAAAGTTTCTAGCTATTCTTAGATTCAGTTTTCACTAAGTCCTTAAAATATAACACTCTCATCCGGCACTATGACACAAAACATCTGAGTATAAACACAATGTTTGGCTAGAATAATCACTAAGCCCTTGAGAAATTATACATTGATCAGACCAGACCAGACTAAACATAAGTAAAAATTAAAATCGCGTTTTTGATCTTAAATTAATAATCAAATGAAGGGAATAATAAGGGGGAATCAATAGTAGACAAGATATCGAACTATAAATTTTAATTTCAAATAAATACAATCATTCAGGTGATGGACGCATTATAAAAACTGAGTACAATATTTATTTAAATTTCTGTATCATTTTGAATTGAGCTATTGGCGCCGCCTATTGGCGTTGGCTGCTCTACCGAGCGCCTTTCACTTTACACCTACTCCGCGGTCAACTGTAATGCGACATGCGATAGGTAGACGGAAAAAATTGACGCGATGTAAGAAATATTTCACTTTAATAAAAGTATCAAGTCGTTTCAAGTTGGCTATAATTTCCCTGCTAAACAGTCGTCGCTGTCTGTGTGAGTGAGTTATGTACGTGTGCCTCGATCTTTAAAATTGAAGCGCGTAATAACGCGTTCATTCATTCATTGAGTATGTGCGTTCAAAGTTATGTTATCAATGTGGCACGGTCCGTCATAAAAAAAGTATGTAAATACAAACTTATCTCAAATCACGACACATTCACTGCGATATCATTGTCGCGGTGACGTCAACTAAACGTGTCCTACCGACCTACTTATGCACAAGAGTAATCGGATGATTACATTTAAATCACTTTTCTTCTCAATTCAAACATAATGATTACTACATTTGGAAAATTTTAGTAGTTTCCTTAAATAGTGTAAACCATTGAGATAAAATTGATTGGCTTTAATTAATAACTGAGGAAGCGATGAAGATAACTTATTACTGGACGTTTAATTTATATAGCAAGTCTTCTAATTTAAACAAAGATGGTCAAGAACGTTCATATAGCTATACATTTATGTACTAATATCATTTTTCAAATAACCCTCTGGTTACGTATTTCGCAAAAGCGAAGCGATAAGAAGACTAAATAATATGGACTTCAAAGTGGCAAATTTAGATTATATATGTATCAGCCATAATATAAATCAAAATTTTCACTCTTCTCTACAGATTTACTCGTAAAAAGTGATTATACAAACAGAGGTAACTGCACGAACTGTCTAGACGTAACTCAGCAGTCTTTAACTTATACACATATCTAATCGTTTTCGTATGAGTTTATAGTTAAGGTAACTAAAATATCATCTTCCAAATCATATATACAAAATATCTATGACAAGCTGATACCCGCAACTTCGTCTGCGTTTTTTATTTTTAACAATATGTTTTATGTACAAAAGAAAAAAAATTAAAGCCAAAATTAACAGTATATTGATTATAATATTTTTTACGTGATAACAACGTCTTATAAACCGATGAATGCCGGCTGCACGCACGAAAAATCATGACTCATTGTCACGTTCCGCCTGAACCGAGCGTACTAGCGAGAGCGCGGATAGAGACGCGGTAGACCTAAAGGTTCGGCTTGTGACGCATCTAATTCTCTTCCAGTCCACCGGCCATTGCGTCCGAGTAAAAGAGAGACAGCGATAGAACCCAACCTACACGTGAACTGTTTTGTCAACTGTTTATAACGTGAAGTGAAGTGTTAATGTGGTTCCATTGTTTATTATAACAACAATTGCAGCAAACAGTATGTAATTTTTCATCAATACATTTTTATGACGTTATCACGTAAACCACATTTATGGCCCGTAAGCCGAATTTACAGAAAAACAACTTTTTGTAATAAATGTTATTCCGTTTACTACCCCTCTCCTGCGTATGGCCAGCACACCGCTTACCCCACGTCTTCACGGCAAGGAAACTCGTTACGCGTAGTGCTTATAAAAGTTAGATACGTAAAACTTTGATAACTTTATATTAAATGAAAATACCGTCAACATACTTTTACTGGCATTCTTTTTACATTGCACAGTTACTTTCTAGATCTTCCAATGTTTATAGAGCAAACATTTACAAATTTCCGCTTTCCGAGTTCATCACAATGTTTTATAAATAAATAAGATAAATAATTACAAAGAAATAATAATTTTTGTGTTACAGTAAAATAAACAATCGTTTTCAATGCCTAACTACAAAGTACGTCAATTCTTACAATTTTTTAGTAACCCATGTCAAATTAGAACTTCTATTAGTTCATGGTCGAAAAACGGTTTAAGCGACAATCATAAAAATGAACAGTCCATAACTTTAAAGTGCAATGCTTTAGTTACAGGAAATTAAGACAATAATTTAAAAATAAGAGGTGTGTATACACTATGTTTTCACGTGACTGCCTCGTGTCATCATACTTGATGACGGATGCTTCGGTAATTAGAGACGCGTTTCGACTTTGTAACGCTCGTTGGATCCTACTTGGATCGTTTGATCATATGACATCAAGATATTTAATTAGTATCAACAACTACATGCGCGTCTAGACACCATTATTCCTCGACTTATTTCGGTAAGTGACGCCTATCATGGCAAAAACTCAATTATGAGCCGTGAACCCGGAAAATTAATGAGCATTTTTAAAAGCTACAAAAAATACTCTTTTCGATTTTGTCTAATAATACAATTGGTAAGTAGGTGAATTATTAAATACACAATGAAAATAGAACTGGTGACAGGGAAGTTAGAGGAGTCGTGATGGCAGATGAAATGCAATTAGCATAGTACCGGGCATATGATTAGAAGAGGTGAAAGTTTTGTAACAAGAAAGTCTTGACTCTGAAAGTGGACGGATATGGGAGAGGAAGACCGAAAAAGGTGTGGATGGATTGTGTGAAAAATGATATGTGTATAAAAGGTGTGAATACTGAGATGAGATATGACAGGGGAGAGTGGAAAAAGAAAACTTGTTGTGCCGACCCTACTTAGTTGGGATAAGGGTAAGATGATGATGATGATGATGACGATGATGACAATGAAAATACTTTCAAATTTTAATAAAATATATATTCATTAGTTTCATAAAAACAAGAAATAAACGCAACTGTGTTTTAATATATCGATAAGTCTTTAATTCACCAGTAATTTTAGCGAAATACCACAGACCTGTGGGTCTGTATAGACTACTTTGAGAAACTCGGGCCTTTAATGTGGTCTAATCGACTACCATATTGAACTAAGCAAACTTCTTTCTTATGGTATTCATTCACAAGGAAATTATGTTAAAAAATCCTTGCAGTATATAGATAGTTATTTACGAAGAACCTCAAAAAAATCTAAGTTATTGTTCTCAGCCGTTAATATGAGCCGTACGAGTATTACATAAGAAGCGTTTTTATGTAATTTCTGACCGCCCCCTCCCCTGGTCAGCAAAAGTAAACAATGCTCTTATCCCCCCCCCCCCCCTGTGGGAATTCTTACGTAAATTTTTTATAAAATTATTTTTAATCTGTTCCGGTTTCCCTATTAATTCATGGTTAGTATTTAACAAGTCTCGATATAAGGAATTTATAGTCTATTGGGGTTATATGGGGGTATAGTGTTTCGACCAGTGGATAGAATAGTTTTAATTCTTGAGCTCATTACAACATCCGGGTTGAAACATGATAGAACGAACGATCTTTAACCCAAAAAAAAAATGTGCTCGATGGATAGCTAAAAGCAATACATAGAATCGAGCGAAGAAAATATAGAAAAAAAAGAAACCCGTTTAAGTAACCCGTTTTCTGTTATTCACAAACGGCTTACTAAAATATGATATAGCCTATAAGGATACACAATTAAGACGAACCTGACAACGGTTCATATGTAAAATATCTATTGAACGAATTAGGCAACAGCGTGTGCCAAAAAAAAAAAAAACTGACACACATACATCATACGTTCTAAAAATAATAACCTATTTCTACGCATACGAGTAATAAAGAGAGATAATTCGTAAAACTCTTCTTATGTCCTCTACAATAAAGTTGTAATTTCAAACAGCGTTTTAAAGAAAATTCGAATACAAAAAAGCATCAATTATACTATTTAATAGTGAAAATATGTACATAAATAAAAGTCATTGTATATTCACTACTCGTCAAATAATCAAATTCTTTTAAAAGTTAATTAGTAATGCGTTTACTGAAGTATAATATGATGTATTTTATACAACAAATATATTTAACTACGTTCCTAAGCATTAATTAGAATCACAAAAATTAAAATATGCCCTTAGGCGATGTTAAATACGAGTAACTTATCAGTGAATTATACTTGAAAATATATTTATACACTTGTTTCATATAAACAATTACCAGACACATTTATTCAATAACAACCTTGCTTATTATACCATTTTATAAAAAAAAAAACATACACCTGAAATAATAAAATAAATTATAATAAGGTATTTTACAGAAAGAATTATAGTATAATAAACCAATACTAAACTAAAAAAATTTGAAGCCAATCTATGGCGCAATAATGATTCACAATAATATTGTAAAGTGCCTCTATTTATGCGTATTTTTTAAAAGTAACAATAAACTATTCAATGTAATTTGGTATAGAAATAACCCGAGACCTGAAAAAGGACATGACTATAAGTTTTATAACGATATAGAAAAAAATACAGTCAGAGCAATTAGACATAAAAATGTGACAGCGTTCGATGCATCTACTAATTTGGAATGCCAAATTCAAGTAGAATTTAGTATTTTTTATGTTAGTAGACTTAAGGATCTTGAAGTATGACGAATAGAGATTTTATATATAGAGAAATATAACTCTATGACAAAAAAAAAACATTTTTTTTATTGAACACTAAACCCCAACAATAGCTATTGAACAAAAAATAAAAAAGTAACAAATGAAAAAAAATCCAGAACTGTTTTATCTTTGCCTATTTATATAAAAGTAATCAAGAAGAAATCGAATCAAAAATCGGTCAGTGAGAGCGCCGGAGGCCCACATATATTAAAAGGCCGGCAACGCTCTTGCGACTCCCCTGGTGTTGCTAGTGTCTATGGACGACGGTGATCACTTACCATCAGGTGACCCACCTGTTCGTTTGCCCCCAATAATAAAAAAAAAAGTATTTTGTAGTCAATAGACATTTAGCACACGATAACATAACAGTATACAAATTAAACATAGCCGGCTTTCAAACGATTTCCCAGTAAATTGATAAGTCGTAGACGTTCAGCCTTCGAAGCCTATTTATTTGCACCTACGGTCATCGAATATATCGAGATGCATATGCCAACATAACGATGTTAAATAAATCATTATTTATTAAAACAAAATAATTGTAGATCTGGTATATTTCATATTTTGAAGCCATATCAAATAAAAGGAATATTCGTTATATCGTGCTACCAATCTATAAAAATTCTTCTAAATGTCACATATTTTTTGATACAATATATTTTACTAGCGGCGCGCTCCGGCTTCGCACGGGTATAAAATATATAGCCTGTGTCATTCACTGAAAAAATGATTAAAATCGATCCAGTAGTTTTGATTTATTCATTACTGCCCGTGGCCCGCACACGTTAAATTTGGAGTAACCTCAAAAATAACAGTATATCTCCTCTATTTAATTTATGTTATTATACATATAAACCTTCCTCTTCAATCACTCTATCTATTAAAAAACACCGCATCAAAATCCGTTGCTTAGTTTTAAAGATTTAAGCATGCATAGGGATATAGGGACAGAGAAAGCGACTTTGTTTTATACTATGTAGTGACAAAGCACAACGTCTAGATTGCATCTATGAAATTCATTAACATTATGTAAACGTCTACGTTATTACAATTAATTATCCGTTAACGTTAATCTTTAAACGTAGTAACCTTAAATAAAACAGAATTGTATTTGTTACTTTAGAAATGAAAACGCAAGCTATAACAAAAGACGAGCACGGAAATATTCCCACTATTAGGCAAAAAATATCACGTCCAGCCCCACGAGATATATACGATTTCAAATACTAATAATTCTACACTTACATTTTAAAAAGTCCTCTAGCTGTCAGTAAAAATAAAAGGTTCTCAGATAAACAACAGACACTTCGAATTTATTTGTAAGTATATATTACATTGTATTCAAGTCAAATGCTAATTCCTTTGATTCCTTTAATTGAATAGAAACCGCGCGTAATTTCGTAAAGACGTAATATGACGCAATAAAATATAAAAGAGTCGAGGTGAACAGAAAATTACCATCATCAATATTCGTTTATAATCGAAACGCTATATAAAAAGGCCGTGAAACGTTAATTTTAAACATTTCACGACGACAATCGACATGCATAAAATTAAATAAAAAAAAAAAAAAACGACAGTCAAAAAAATCGAGGACAGGCGGTCGCTATTGAAAAGAACCGTTGCCGCGTTGTTTACAAGTCAAATGCTTTCCGATACGTGAATGTTTTCAAGTTCTGGTAGACTACTATTATACACCGACATAATCAACCGCGACCGAACAGTTGTAACAACAACAATGCCAATGGAATATTCTATACGTATAAAATTGAACCTTATCGCTTTCATGTTAAGAGTCTATAATTCGTTACAAATCTCCGAAGGACATGCTTCTCCATTGTCAAAGGTACAACAACTCGGAGGAAGTTGTTCATTATCATGCGATCTGAATAGAATTTCTAGGACATTATGCTTCATCCATAGGTTTCATATATAATGTACATACGACATCATCAAATAATATTGTAGTACTATATATTTACCATTGATTTTCTTCTATTACTAAAATAACACCGACTAGTTAATTCCCGCCAATTTATTTGATTGAAAATAAGCAATATATACGCCAAGCCAATTATGAACGCTACAATAACAATTTTAAACTTTTGCATTCTATGCACAATGGTGAAGCAACATTCCCGCCAAATGCTTTCCGTCGCAACATGTTTGATTGACAGAACCTGCCCTATGAGGTACTAAGAAAGGATAGATACAATGTGAAAGTTGGAATCTAGTGTCCGAAAATCTCAAAGCACGGATGCTATCGACAAGTGGATAGGTTGAGTCGTGTTTCATAACATCTTTAGCGAGAATTACCAACCGAGGGTAAGAGTACATCAGTCACCTTCTGACCACGGTTTCTGTAACCAGAACGAAATGTCAAAACTTTACAGTCAGTAAAAGCGCATATTAGACTTGAATTATTTATTAATCCTGTAGGTATTTGTACACAATCCAGGTTCCAAGCTGTTACTCCGTAAACTAAGTATCATTTCTAACTAGAAATGAGTTTTAGAAAGCGGCTAGTTGTAAAGGCTATGCGTAAAAATTAACACCTACGGTTACAATCACTTTAATATATTTTTCTATATGTTATAAAATTATCTCATCATCTTCTCGTAATCTGCCCACCCTACATGGGTTGGCACAATATGTTTTCCTTCTCGACTCTCACCTATCCGTAGTCATCTCAAATGAATGCCATCTTTTATATACATACCATTCCTGACACGAACCATCCATAACTTCTTCAATCTTCCTTCACATCGGATTCCGTACACCTTCATAACTGATAGTCTTATATTATAAAAATACCTAGTTATGATAAAATGGCAATATCATCAATTTTAATATGCACAGCGAAGAAATGGCGTGGACATGAATGTAAGAAAATTTAATTAAAAAAGAAATGGCAAAGGGTCAAGGGAAACCATAAAAATAGCCTAGAACCGTCTACAAAAATTTTTGTATCGAATAATTATAAGTGCTATGCCGAAATGTAAATAGGTATTTATAGTTTTAACTTGTTCGAATCTCAAACGCTTTGTATCTTCTTCACATTCATATTATAGAGTCGTGCCTATATACCCTATATCCCCTTACGCTTATCTGATCTTTACGTGTAATCATGTTCTCATGTAAGACCCGTGGCATATTTAATTCGAGATAATAAATTTAACAGACGCATAACGAACGTATATGCAATAAATATATGAATCAAACCAATTGGGGACGCTAGTACCTTTAAACTGGTATTGGTATTAGTTAGCGAACATTCGGGCTTACACTACACGTGTATCACAACAGAATCCCACAAATATAAAATCAATGTTAGCAGATAGGGGTTCCCGTCTTAAAACAATTGTCCTTGTTTAAGTTTGTCTTAAAAGTTAATTACTTAGGTTCCTACGTACATACGCTGTCTCGTGTGTTCCCGTGTTGGTAAGCAATTAGCAAAACGTCATTGTCACGAGAGCCGCGGGCGCGTGTCAACGGTTGTGCTATATTGACTGATACGTGGGCATTGTCGAGCCAGTGTAGTATAAAGGATACCCTACAGTTACTATTTTATTATTGTCCAAGTACCGAATTTAAATGCATTTCATTGGATCTTAAAGGATACAAAACAAGACACAAAATCTGCATATCTAATGAAGAAAGCGGAGTCACCAAACTGCAATTTATGTGGCAAAATTGATGATGTGCATCACTTAATGATGGAGTGTGCCAAGATTAGCATTGAAAGAGAGTCGTTGATGAGTATTATGAATGTTAATTGCCAAGACATCGGTATTTGTCACAGCATTTTGGCAGAACCCTGTTCGGAAGAAGCACAGATGTTGTATGACTTTGTAATAATATCTCATCAACGACTCTCCTGTTGAAGCTCGAAAGAATGGGGAACAATGGGACCGATATATTCAATAGAATAAAAGCTCCTAAATATTAGATAAAATAAAAAAAGAAGGTACAAAATCGTTTAATAGGATTTTAGAACGTTTACGGCAGTTCAAAAATTAACACTCATGTCATAAACATACACACGACACTTTCCAACAACATATTATCGTAAACTTTCTTCATTTACACATCTTAGGTAGACAGACCCGTTTGAAGAAGCCTTTGACAACCGATTTGTTGACTCAAAATATATGAACATGAATTTCCACCGTAATATAACACCTAATACTGGGTGATGCTCGCGACTTAATTCAGTAAAAGTGATGGTGGTTTAATTTTAAATAAGTATTCTATTGTATTAACCGTAATTTTATCATTAATGCGAAGCCTATTTGAAAAAAATATGTAATTATATGTAGCCTAGAATGTTTCGTCAAAGCGATTAAGTCATTTCCGAAAATAGTCTAGACAGACACCAGACATTCTAATGTTATTCATAAATATACAAAAATATCTATCAAAATATCGTCCCCCAATGAATTTTTCTTTGTGCGAGCAAATTCAAATATCGAAACTAGGGACACATCTAGGTAGTATGTCACACGGACTGAATCGAAACCCTACGAGAGGGTCAAAGAACTTTGAAGTGTAACATTCCCTTATCTACAAGAAAAATCGTTTTTGTACCGTGTTTTTTATTTTTATGTTTTTTTTTGTTGCTGTCACGTGTAGGCACCACGTTTCCGAGTTGCAAGACACATGGTATATACAACACATTTATGAGGACAGATCTTAATCTGTCAAAAGCGTTTGAGTCATATTGGATATTAGCCGCGACAAACAACAAACATTTCAATTTTATTTATCATCCTCATCATCATTAGCCTGTAAAAGACCCACTTTAAGGGCCATAAGCCTCTTCCCGAATGAAGGAATGGGCGTAATCAACACGCCAGCCCACGAAGTATTGGCGATTATAATCTCCGAGAAAACCAACAGTTCTATATTTTTCCCACATACGGTGGTAGGTACTACAGGAACATTCTCAGGTTCCGGTTTCCTCACGATGTTTTCCTTCACCGTCAGCCGATAGTGTCACCAATTTAAATTAGTAAATGTACGCGAATCCCGAAAAATTCAATGGTACATGCCCAGTTCCGAACCTGCGAATATCGGATTGATATACCACCACTTAATCCACTAGACCATAAAAAATAAGACATAAAAATAATATTTGCAGATAATCGTTCCCAATGACTGAATTGAAGCGATCTCGGGCACCACGTCGATGGACGCAGTTTTAGATCCTTGCAACTGAGTCGGAGCTTTCAGTGAAGCAAAGTACCATAATCTTAGTCCACCTGGGTAGCCACTATACTCAAGTTGAAAACCTGCCGCCAAATACCTGTTCAGTGTTTTCAAGCAGCTGCACTTGAGAGCGAATCTCCCTCTAGATTTAGCGTATTTATCATCTTTGACGTCATCGTCATATAACATCAGATGAGATTGTGGTCAAACGCCAAAACCTTCAAAATATATGTAGATATTAAAACCAGAAATACATGATGGTAGTATGTCATACGGAAAGAAGCAAAACCTGATGAGCGTGTCAAAGAACTTCAAAGTGGACAAGAACAATAGTTTTTGTACCGTGTTCTTTTATTTTTATGGAGTTATTTTTGTCACTGTCACGTGTAGGTAACACGTTTCCACATTGCAAGATACATGACAAATACTGCACATTTATGAGGTCAGATCTTAATCTATCAATTGCACCGCCTACGTGAAGCGCAATGTAATTGTGGAAGATTATGGCACCATGCATACGAATATATAATACATTATACTAGAAAGAACACATTTCGCGATTACTTTTTGCTAGTAGGACATTGGACACTTGTAATTTAAAATTAACAACCAGTGGCAACCTGCGACTTCGTCCACGTACACTTACAAATAAAAACTGATGACAATGAAATATAACCTAACGCCATGTAGCGATGCGTTATAATAAAACGGATTACATACAAATCTTTCCCATGAATAACATTTAGGTTGGAGTGTTTGACGTGATCTTCGAATGTCGTGTAGTGGATTTTATATTTTATTCATAATCTTCAATTATTTGGCTCTATGTTTTTAAATATAGGGGGCGTTTTACGTAATATAGTTCGGTTATTGTGCACATGTGAAGTGGATGGGAAATAATGCCACGGGTTTATGGATTCTGACTCGCGCCAAAAAACTCCGTGAAAAGTTCTAACAAGATGGCCGCCATCTTGTTAGTTCATTGATATTATCGCAAGAAACTTGTAATATCATACTTACTCGACAGTGGCAGTAATTATCTACTAGAAAATTGGTTGGCAAAAAAAAACCATTTAGGTTTGCTAATTTTGATGATGATCGATGAAACGGTATATCGATATAACGGTGTATCGATATCCATTTATCATATGTAGACATTTACGTCACTAAATATAGAAGCAGTGTTGCCCGTAAGAAATTAATTACGCGTTCATAAATATTTCGACATGGTTCCATTATTACCATGATTTTTTCTTTCTTTTTGTGGAAACAAACGGTATACCTTATATAAATCGATATCACCTATACGTAATAACTGGTTGTAATCAACGCACGAACCAGACAGACAGATGAATGCTGCGTTTTATAACAAGTAAATACAATTTATGAAAATGAGATACATGAATATCTACACAAATAGAACGTCTTCCCATTGGCGTATTATTATTCAAAGAAAATCAGAATCAATAGAGTTTTATTTAAATAAATTAAAATTTGAAATATTATTTCTGATGCAATTCATATGAATATTATAAAACAATGTCGTCGTATTACAGAAGATATTTAGAAATATTGGATCGGCGACGTGTTAAAACTTACTACAATAGTGATTTGTAGGATGTCGCAATTATTAAGTTGTGACTGTTTGGAATTTATTACCAATATTTATAGTGTGGATACTTCCTTATTTTGGGTTTAATTGAATTTATTGTTTAGTGCGTTCCAGGATATAATTTTATCATAAAACAATTGAATAATGTCAGTAGTATGTTTATTACACAATAATGCAAATAACAAGGAATGCATATATTTATTGAGTAACATTCAATCGAACAATGTAATAATACTTATATGAGTTTTGCAAGAAATGTCGAACGTAAAGGGTAATAATAAAGCGAACAAATAGCGACTCATATCCACAACTGGACAGCGGTTATAAAACAAATATTCATTAAATTATCGAGTGATTTTTACACTCGTTATAACAATACAATTAATCTAGAAAATTCTTTATCGGTAAATAAATTGCATAACCGTATCCAATTATATATGTTGAGTAACAAAAAGAAATATCCGGACAATTAGGAATGCGATCTGAGGATAGATTGATAAGAAATAATATCGATTATTTAATAACCAGATTTGCTCGCGCTTTTGCTCGCGCTTATGTAGTATAGACCTATCGCTCGGGACCAACACTTTTTTCTAGATTAATGGTAACCTATATCCTATTCTTTACCCTTGACAACATGTAAGCAAAATTTCATAATGATTTCTTGAGTAGTTAAGGCGTGAAATGGTAACAAACAAACAGAAACACATTTATAATATTATTTGAGATTAAATTATAAAATGTTTCGTAAAAGACAAAAATGTTGAGCTTTATTTAAATGCCAAACAGCGTAAAAATTTCCACGTGCTGTTCACCATTCCACGAGTTTCTACCTCTTAGTACGGCAACGTGCCTCCGTACCTAGGTAATTTAGACATTATGATACCTTTAAACTGCGTGCCTGATAGACGCCCGCTCGAGTATTAGGCAATTCGTGTACTCCCGCCGACCGACCTTCAGATATATTTGATTACTTGCACGTTTTATTTTTATGCATGAATTATTAGAAGCAAACGTCGCGTTGCTAACAGACATTTATGAAAAATCTATGAGTTTGTTCGACTGTATCGGTGTATTAAAACCAATAGATAAAACTAAAATATTTTTGAGTGACACGATGCTTACACCGTTTGACCAATAGAATGATGATGATGCTGATGATTCTGACCGATTTCGGCCAAGGCGACCACTTTGACCCCTAGTCTGAGAAATGGCGCTGATGCGCGCGAATACCGTACCGTATGTAATGTCTTAATAATGCACTCATGTACACATGTAATGTGGCTCAAAGTTTAAAGACTCTTCCTGAGGATTTTACAAAGTATTATACAGATTATATAAAAATTATACCTTTCGAGGAGGCTAAATAGTGAGGATAAAATTTGACAGAGGTAAATTAAAATGTATAGTTACAAAACAAAAACAAATTAAAGTGGGGACAAAATTAAAACGGACAATAATCCACAATGAAACCAGACTAACGAAACGACAAAACCATTTTCATGATATCGAAATCGCCGCCACGTACTTGTTTGTATATACAATGGCAAATACAGTAACTTAACACAGGTGAATAATCAGATATAAATGAATATAATTCGCCATGAATAGCACTCTTAACTGATTATATACTTAGGATTGTCTACTGGTTCCATTAGTGGAACCAGACATTCAATATTACTACAATATAATAAAATACTGCCAATTAACAATATATTTGTTTTAAATTGTTTTGTCTGAGGTGTGACCCAATAAATCAGCTTTATTGCACACGTAAGTTCTCTAACAGGGTTTCGTAAGAACGCGATAAGTTATCTATTACTTTAGTGTATATAAACAAACATTATGAAGCGTGAACGAACGTTACGAATATCCTCGAACCAAAATCACATATTGTATGATGCAGTAAGTTTGCATCACGCGTCAATAGATGGCGCTTGTCAAAATTATTATAATCCTAGAGCACGACGTCAAGAGTCGCATGTGATTATGTATAATCTAATTAGACTTTGTAATTTTTTAAGTTCGCAATATACATCGCAATTAGATCTCGCCGTTTTATTTTTGGGAGGAACTCAAGTAGACGGTTCACATATTAACTCAATAACTTTCAACAAATATGTTTCTGTTTGAATTACATACTTTAATTAGAGGTAGGTATATAAAGTATTTCAAATACAGCAAAATAAATAAACGTGAACCGCCTGTATCCGTCACTGTACCCTGATAACGTGTATGCAGACTTTTATAATGTTCACTGGAGTAGGTAGTGTAAAAGCGTAACAAACAAGCGAACGAACGAACAAAAAACAAACTTACATTCGCATTTGTAACATTAGTAAGGTTTCCGATGTGCATGTGTTCCTAATCTTCTCATACTATTATTTTTATGTTATACTAAATGACCCGGTGAACATCGTACCACTTACATATATTTGTGTAAAATTTGAATACAAAATTTTTAGGTTATAAATGCAATATAGTTATGGACTTAATCAATTTAAAGCTTTCTCGTGTAATATTTTTCTTTCCGAAACAGAACTGTTTTGTATTCAACAAAACAGACCAAAGAGATCGGACCTTATACTACCGCTAGGAAACATACAAATTTCTGAACGCACCTATAAATATTTGACAAACGAATGATAATAATTTATTTCTAAAATGATATATAGATAGATATTAATTAATAAAATGATAGAAGTCAGCACAAAAACTACGGGATAGATTCAACCTTGTTTTTATAGTTTTACTTATTAACCACTTGGTCCTTATAAAGAAAAAGAATTATCACGATATTCAACATACTTATTAAAGTTTTAGGAAACTACGAGTTTCATAAGCACTACGCGTTTAGCGACGTGCATTTTCTTACCGTGATAAAGTGGGGCAAGCGGTGTGGTGCTTACGTTTTCTCCTCTGTACTCTACACGAATATATTGTTAAAATGATTAACACCGTAGGCAAAACCAATCAACCGATTAACATGAAATTTGACATACACGTTGCCAGGAATACGGAAAAGGACATAGGGTAGCGACCTACCATCACTTCCATTACTGTTCACGTGGAATTTACATTAATACGAGCGAAGCCGTCACCAAAAACTAGTATGTTTTTATATGTACTTTATAACAGTTTCAGTAATATCTATAAATACCTTAAAAGCTGTATTCTGAAAATATTAATCTAATAGTGTTATTCAACGAATATATATATTTTTCAAACGGTTTAGTAAACTATACGAGTACTATACAAGACAGAGCATAATGAAAATGAATGAATAGAAGTACATGACAAGTCATGTAATGATTTTATTTGATTCACACCGCCAATTAAATCCATGATACTTCATGAATGAAGTCTCCATGAATAAGCGTATTTCCACCATTCAAATATCATTGAGGAAATAACGTTGATTTTCCCTCTAATTAATACGGAATTGAACGCCTTCAGCAGCATTTCCAATTTATTACATGAATTGTGAAAAATAAATTTACTTGGTGATGAATTTATTAGTCATTCGTATAATGAAAAAGACGATACAAACATTTTTTGTTGAAACGATTACGAACAATGTTTTTTTTTTTTTGGAACAGTAGTATTATTATAGTGGATGGAACTAAATGATCGAATATATAGAGAAAGCAATAACCAGTATTATTATTACATCCATAAGTTTGTACACAGGAACGGTATGTGAATATTTTATATACCTACTAAATTTTTCCCTAGATTTTGCTCCCAAAAGATTACCTTAGTCGTGAAGTAGTAAACGTTACTATTGAACTAAGTATGATTCCCGTTAACATCTGATATTGATTTTTCATTTATATACGCATATACACAGTGTATTTACTCGCCGTAATAGAAATTAAGCTAAGTGTAAAATTAAATAACAATATGTGAAATTGTGCATTGGTATTTATTTTTAATTACTTAATTAGACAGGAAATTTCTGAAATATATATAAGTGTATATGAAGCACACAAAACGAGGCGTTTCTGGGGATTTTTTGGACACTCTTCCCCCCTAGTTAGATGTTGTGAGATTTCCCCCCCCCCCCCCCCCCCCTCTAATCTCATGTAAGATCTTCCAAAAAATTTGTATTTTCGCGTTTAGATGCTTGGAATTTATCAAAAAGATAAACAAAATTTGCTTTATTAGTAGTACATAAATACTAGGATTTGAGGTTGTTAAGGTCGTATAATTTTTGAAGCAATAAAGTACCGAGGACCAAATTTCGATATATAAAAGTCCGGTGGAACTGTAGAAGCCTTAAGAAGCCAACAGTGTAGGACAGTTCGAAAAAATATATATATATACTAATAAATAACTAAATATATTAATGGACTTTAATGTATTGACTAATTGTGTCAGATTTCGGCATAGTTTTTAGTCTCTATTTTCTCACATGTGGACATAAAATAATTTTTGCCCGAAAACGAAAAAAAAGTGATATTTGCCAAAATCCCCTCTCTCCTCCACCCGCCATGTGAGATTTAGTGAGTTCCGGTTTGACCCCCCTCCCACTGATCCTCTCACATAATTAATTCCAATGAAGGAAGAGAATTTAAATCGATGTGGGCTGGATATTATAGAAACTAACAATACATTATTTTACGTTCCGAATTCATGAAACAAAATTACATCTTTCGAGATGGAATTTCAAAGACTAAAAGAAATCCCAGATTGGTCATATATCGGTCATTCACCAGTACGAGTTAAATTAACAATTGAACATTAATGAAGTGTCAATACTGCTTAAATTATTCCACATACGTTTTCGAACACTCATCCTATAATTCATTTATGGCCATCTGAATATTAATAGATTTTAGAGTGTTCTTATCCCAATCCCCTGTTTTACTGCTTTATATCTTAATACTCCTCCTTCTAGTACTTATATTCCGACTATACATTGTAATTACAAGTTATAAATAATGACATGAATTATTTGCATATTATGTTGCAATTTTATTCTAACGACCTAGACAAGTTAACAATGCCTAATTCTTTATTAGGCATTCCCTTTGGTTCAACTAGTTCCATAATAAGTTCTGAAGGAGTAGGCACTACTAGTGAAGATTTTAACGAATCGTGATCCTTTACCTTAAGGTGTGTTTTCAAATAAAATGTGCGCAAAAATTTATTTAGTTAATATTAACGAATACCCGTGATTTTGTCTGCATTGTTTATTCTCTTAATTTTTTTTTTATATGTACGGAGTAAAATAACCAATATAATGACCAAAATATATCCTGTAGATTTTTTTTAATACCAGTTTAGCAAAATGAATGCACAATACCTAATGGGAAGTAGGGTGCGCAGACCAAAAAACCAAAGGCGACTGTCGGTGTTAAGTACCAGCAGTAGTTTTCGTTAAAGTGCCTCTTCATGCCTCGTTTGAAAAATCCGATATCATAAGAGGAAGGGAACAACACACTGGCCGAGAGGCGATTCCACATCCGCACAGTACAACGGAGATAAGAATTTTCGAACTTCTTTGTTCTTGCCGGGATGGTTGCTACTGTGAATCTATGGAGACACGTCTCCTAAGTAGTTTGCTAGTGGAAAGGAGAGGATGGGATGAGGTTAAACAACTCTTCAGAACACTCGCCATGGTACAGACTATTATGAGTGATATTCGCACTACGGCCAACCTCTATCAATTTATTTATATATAGAAGTATAAGAGACTGAACGTGTTGTTTCTACATATACGAGTATTTTTGTAATTTCCAGTATTATAGAGAAGAAGCTCTAATTTCTTCGCTTTCTTTTTATACGAAATTAGTTTTATTTATGTTATATGTTTTAATTGGTTTACAAAATTACTTTAACCTAAGTAGGGTAGGCACAACATGTTTTCCTTTTCCACTCTCTCCTGTCAGATGTCAGTCATCTCAGCATTTACAACTTTTATACACATACCATTTTTCATAATCTATCCATAACTTCCTCGATCTTCTTCTACTCCAATACCTTAAAATCTTTCTAGTTACATGATTTTCATCTCTCCTCATGACATGTCCATACCGTGATAGCATATTACTCCTCAACTTCTCTGTCACTGGTGTTATTTTCACACATCTTCTGATATACATATTCTTAATCTTGTCGATTCTATTTATACCACACACCCATCTTGACATTCGCATCTCTGCTAGTTTTATCTCATGCGTCTCTTTCGTAGCTAAGCACTCGGATGCATACAGCATGACTGGTCTTGTGAATAGTTTTACACACCTTCCCCTTAAGTTTCAAGGGTATTCATGAGTCACAAGCTAGTTCAGACATAGATATGAAATAAAAAAACTTTCTTTTCTGCGGTCATATTCTGCAGTTCTTAGCTCATTTAGCATCAGTCATTCATCAAACAAAAAACATCTGTAACTCACATACCACGGGTAGATTGTAAAGGAAAATAATTCGTTTCTCAAGCGTAATGCTAGTTATTAAAACAATATGCAATGCAATATATCAAGTTTACACGTGAGCATGGCTCTGTTGCCGTTACTCGATTACACATGAAACTGATATCGCCTCGTATTAGTGTGTATTTCTCAAGTTAACGTTTTCTTTTGTAACATAATCGGTGCAGTACGACCATATAGTTATTTATTTATTATTAAAACATTATAACATTGTTTACTAACTAGCTTGTGCCCGCGACTTCTCTCTCGTGAAAATAGTTTCGATGATTTGTGGGAACTTGTGTGTTTTTTTAATGCTTTATAAGTTTTCGCGTTACTCCTACTTTGGAACAAGCATATATTTTAATATTGCAATGTCTGAAAATAACATAATTGTTACTATTCAAGATATGTGAAGATATTATTCGTGTGTTATGAAATTCCGAACAGACAACAAGTATTACGTATAAATTGATTCATATTGCATTAAAATTTCAATTTCAATTTATTTTTTTAATTGCTTAATGATTACATATATTTATTTTGGAACAATTTTCAAAAACGTTTACGAGCAAATTTCGACCAGCAGGCGAACACCGGCAGTAAGTAATAAATGAGTTAATGACCGGTTTTTTTTCGACAAGTGTTTAAAACCACGGAACTTATGACTTGCTTCTTCCTTGGGACGATAATACATTCTGTAACATGTATTTGTAAAGTATCCAGGAAAATTGGTCTTCTACATCTAAAAGTAGCTGACCTACATGAATTTTCATTATTCAAAATCAATACTAATATGTAAAAAAGGCAATGCTCTAAAAATTCGTAACAAATCTCATTGGTTATATTAAAAAGTAATTAAGTAATGAGTAAGAAATGACAGACTCTTTTTATTTAAGAACGTTCGTTTTTCAAATGTTATGTCAAAAAATGTACCAAAACTGATTTTAAATATTACTACCGCTTAAATAGTTTTTTTTAGTCTGTTACGAAAAAGTTTGTATATTTATTACAACCAAAAAGTTTTCTTTTCAATATGCAATTGCGTAGGAGTTACCGAAAAAAATATCACAGTGAATTTTAAGTTTCGATTACAAGCGATCGCTAACATTAATTGTTGCAAGAAAAATACAAACGTAAAACTAAATCGTAAACCTTTATCAAAAGCCTGTTAGTTTGTATGTAATTTTTATTACAAACCGTGCAAATTTATCAGGAATTTATCTGTGAAACAAACCTAGATATTATACCTGTATAATTACATTTTGTATCGTGAAAACATTGTTTCCTATCTTAGTAGTGCATAAAATTTCATATTCAAGTTTTTTTTTTTTTCAATTACATTCAAATTAAAAAAGTTTTGATTTATTTCATACTACTGATTTCTTACTTAAAAATAAATTAACACCTCCATTCTTTCGTTAGTTTTTTAATTACTTTTTCGAAATACTGTTACCAACTGTTTGTAATTTCTTTCTTGAATGTTTGTAACTTCTATTTGTGTAAACTTATAAATGGCCTTCATCTAACCTGCTCTTTTTTTTATAATGTTAATTTAGTTGTAAGTTTTCCGAAAAATTGTAAAATAAAATAAATAAAAAGATATGACATCTAGAAATCAATTACGAGACATACCAGGGAAAAATTCCGTTCAGATCGTACAAAATATGTATTATTGTTATTGTAATACGAACTGAGTATGATATGATACAAGACACTTAACATAGTGCTAGTTAAAAAAAAACAAAAACAATACAATACAATACATTACTTATTTTTTATGTCAGCATAAGCCATGGCAGTTTTCATAGAAAAAAAATAGTAGCACTAAAATCGTATCTACATACAGCTGTAACTAACATTTGGAGATTATTTATTGCATGCTATTAACTGCAGAACGGTAGTTCCGACTACATGTGATCTACCGTTCAGTGTTCTAACATGCTATTGAATCTTGAAGACTTGGATATTGTGCGCATAATTCTATTCACTAAAGGCTTTGAAAATAGTACTTGTTTGTAAGTCTGTCAAAAAACACTAGAATATGAATGATGCAATACGAATTAAACATGACCGCACAAGTGTAACGACCGACATAGTGTCACGGATAGGCACATCGCGTTCCGAGATAGTAAGCCATGATGACTCGATGGTATTATCATGTTTGGACAACGAATCGATCGGAGCAGGTACGAATCCTTTCGAATGAGCTGGAGCTTTCGGTGAAGGAAAACATCGTGATGATACCATAGCACGGCGGTAGGGCGTTTTCTAATCCCGTGGGGCTAGCTATCACACTCAAGTTGAGAATACGTGGCCAAGCACCTAAAGGTGTTTTACAGCAGCTGCACTAGAGAAGCAATCCTCGCGTATATCATAACTCATTTAACATTAGATGAGACTGTAGTGAAACGCTTTCAGGCGGCGCGTAGCCAATAACCAATCGAGGTTTTAGGATCCGTTCCCGACTAGAATGCAAATACATCCAACATACACACGAAAATAAATCTACTACACCCTGTTTTTTAGATTGCCTATTTTCAGATGATATTTAAATTCCCCGGTCTCCTACTCTTCTTCTACTTTTTTATTTTTTGGCTCCGGCACGGTTTGTGCATTAGCCAGCGTCAAGTAAAAAGATTTTGCCAAGTAAGTGTCTTGTGATAACTTTAATGTTAATGTTCTAACAAGATGGCGGCTCCCTTGTTAGAACTTTCCATGGAGTTTTGGTGGCATCACAGAATGCATGTTCCGTGGCATTATTTCCCATCCACTTCACTTGTGCGTAATAACCGAACTATATTACGTAGTACCTCCACCAATATTACAAAATAGAGAGTCTAATAACACAAGATTACGAATAAAATATAAAAACCACTATATGACAGACTAAGATCCCACCAAAAACTGCAATCTTCTATTAATAGCCACTTTTTAGATTAAACTGTGCTTACTCTCAGGCACAGTATCATCACTATCCCTTGCTACTATAAAACAATATGATTTCTATTATTTGAATTCAGTTACCGTAAAAAAAAAATTAAGTTCATATAAAAAAAATACAATAGTTTTACACAACCATTGAACAAATATATTCAATAATATAAAAACATTACTTAAGCGAAAATCCAAGAAACTATTCGTATAAATTTATTTGTATAATAACAGATGCTGATAATGATAAGCGGCTAAAAATACGAACCTACGACGAGCACATGTGTATAGAGAAAATACATGTACAGAGATTTCTCAAGATACAAGATAAAATATTACTGGCACGCGTGCCACAAACATTTTTGTAAAAGTACGGAAGCGAAGATAAAAAAAAAACAAATATTTATACTGCGATTACATACTAATCAATAAATAACAAATTTTTAAAATAATTTAAGAAAAGTATTTAATGTCATCGTCCGATATATATTTAAAAAAGAAGAATAGTGTTATAAAAAAGATGTTGTTAGTATTCAAATTACTCAAAAAAAAAGTCAAACTACCTTCACTATTAATCACATTTAAAGATAAACATTAACCGTGACCCTTTTTTGTTAATTACTATCAACATCCTCTTTCCAGCAAAGCAAAAACTGTGTTGTACTTACAAAAAATCAAATAAATAACCGAACAGGAACACTTGACACTCCACTTCACGGTTCGAAATCGCTAGAATTCTTTTTTAACTATGCGGCTTTACAATACTGGCGGTAATTTTTGAAAGTGGAACTTTTTTTCTCTGTTTGCGGAGCGCGCGTCCGCTTCGATGGCAAAGCGCGGAATGATAACAGAAAACGTTGGCGGGAACGTATAATTATATCAATGTCTTGAGTTTATTTTTTAACAGGTGTAGGTGTAATGCTCGTTCAATCTATAACGTCTAACACTATGGTAGTGGTTAAAATGATTCACGGATAAATTTCGCTACGTCACGGTGGTTCTGTTAGGTATGAAATAAATGGCGAACAGGTTTGGAAGTTTATGCACAAGAACTGAAACGTGTTTTTGCATCAGCGCCGCTTGCGGGCCGAACGATAAGGAGAATTGAACATTGAAAGATTTAAATTGCATCGCCTTCGAGAAGCTACTCTATAAATATCAAAATTTAAATAAAAATACAAATGATTAAGATATATGAAATAGTACTTATAAACCTAAAAGCAATGTAATCGACAATATATGGAATATGCAATACGACAATATATAATATGACAAACCACAATACGTGGCGTTGTGTGGTAATAAGCCGTGCTTTTAAGCCGAGGGGACGCAGCTTCGATTTACGCACATCACTGACTTTGATGTGATGAGTGTAATAAATTTTTTGTATCCGAGTGATAAATATATATCAGCTATTTAGTGTTTAGTAATATAAAATACAAACTACACTTTGTTTAGATTTCAATGGCGATGTGTGGTGTAGTTGTGTAAAAACATACTGAATAACAATAATAACAATAACATCAGTGAAACTCAGTGGGCATCTGAGGAGACTGGGAATGCGAGAAAAGCCACTTATAGCAAGTCTCCAACGTGCCGTCTTGCTCGACAACGCTAGAATAGTCCGACGGTTTCTGTCCATAATGCACTCAACTCTAGCCGACTGGTCACTTCAGCTGGAGATACTCCTGATGCTTGGTTCAAAGCTAAGTATCAGAGATGTTGAAAGACATATATAATAATAACAACTCAAATGAACACGGGAACACTCTACTGAATGTAGTCGGAAAAGAAAATAAAATTGTCCGGTACTTACTAATATTACTTCGGCCCTACACATTACGTATTCCTCAAAAGCGGTTATCGGCTTCGAAACAGCAAATTGTATAGCCGATTTTTAGCCACGTTTAGATGTACGTAAATTCACAGGTTTTTGTGACCAGGACAAGAGGTTGACAAGATTGTACCTAGTATAGAACGTTATGCTCAGAATCTTATGACAACAGCCGCCGACGACAAATCGTTCCACTGCGGTTGTCCTAATTCTAGGTTGATAATATAATTACCGTCAGAATCACCGCAATTGAACAATGTTGCTATACAAATTTAAAAAATAAATTGAGTAATTGATATTAAAATAATAAACGCGATAACACGATGCAAAAATATTTTTAGAAAAATCCTAACCAGTTCTAATTCTCTGGTCAGATTTTAATATATATATATTATCTTGCATTAGGTAATTAATATATGGACAAGTTAGGAATTTATCTATACTCTATACGTATAAATAAAATTGGGGTGTCTGTTTGTAATATCAAAATAACGACTTTTTACTGATTGTATATGAACGTATACACAACACTGATAACAATAATACAATTTTTTAAGTGTTTGTCTGTTTGTCTGTCTGTGTGTATGTTCCGGGTAATCTCCGAAACGGCTGGACCGATTTTGACAGAAATTTCACTGACGGATAGTTAAAATTACAACGGGTGACATAGGCTACTTTATTTTAGACTAGCTGTCATCTATGGCTTCGTCTGTAGTACTATCTCCAAAACGTTTGAACCATTTTTCGTGGAACTTTCACAAACAGATAGCTGATCTTATAAGAAGTAATTCACAATTATAAAAAAAAATGCATGCGGAGCTGCGGGAAACAGCTAGTAGTAAATAAAGTCGACACAAATTACTAGTATATTTTTTTACATAATATCTAATTATTAAACAATATAATGCAGTGGACGACTATTGAGAATGAGAATTAAGTACTATTTTTTATTTTTTTATATTATAGGGGGTAAACGAACAGGTGGGTCACCTGATGGTAAGCGATCACCGCCGTCCATAGACTCTAGCAACACCAGGGGAGTCGCAAGTGCGTTGCCGGCCTTTTAATATATGTGGGCCTCCGGCGCTCTCACTGACCGAACGAAACGCGACAGTGCAAGCACTGTTACTTCACGTCGGTTTTCTGTGAAAGGGTGGTACTACCCCGGGCGAGCCGACCCACTCATGCTGAAACCAGTAATAGCTTCGGCGTAGCTCTACCACCTACCACAGATCTAACTTCTATATTCGAATCACCAGCTAAAAACTAAAAATGTTACATATCACATAAAATGCATAAACAGAATTAAATAAATACATATACTTATTATTCAATACATCGCTCAACGCGGCTAAAGGGTTCTTCACTTCAAAAACGTTTACAACGTATATTTATATACAAAATAAACCATGTGAGATTTACACAGCTTCATTATTAAAACCACATTTACATCAACCGCGAGCAGAGCTGCAGGAACGTGTAGTAAATAACATACAATTTTTTAAACATTAAACTATGAATATATTTTTACAAACTTTAAAAATTTATTCTAGATACAGTTTATTATCTTTAAAAACATGTTTCATGTGAACGAAGTCGCGAGAATCATCTAGTTAATAAAATAATACAATTTACTTTAGTTTTACAGTTTTATATATTGTTCTAACTGCAAACCTTTCTGCTACTACTATTAACCAACTACTAGATATACTAGATATAGATCTAATTTGTGTGTGTAATGGAAAACTCGAAAAACACTTAATCGATTTTTAAAATTCTATCACTTACAGAAAGATACATTATTAGCGAGTATCAAGGCTGTATTTTATTTTCAAAATCTTTATTACTTATAACCAAACCGTTTGCAAATGCTAGTAAATAAGTGTTTCAAAATCTTTATTACTTATAACCAAACCGCTGGCAAAAGCTTAATAATATATAATGCCACCAAAATTGATTACAAGAACATACTTTTTGACATTGAGCCGGGAAAAACCGCCAACTATATAAGCTTTATCAAGCTGGTATTGGATTTAAAAATAACAAACGACAACCGAAAATCGAGTAGGCACAAAATTAGTATTTAAAAATATAAATATACAAAATCGGCAATGTCACAATGCAGCTTACTCATCGTCAAACAGGCCCAAAGTACGGCGCGCATACAAATTCGAAAATTGGGGAGAATCTTGACCTTACATACTGTAGGTATCGTTTAAGAAAAAATATCTCGAAATTCAAACCGTAAAGGGATAAAAATGGAGGCCATTTTTTTCGTTTTTTGTTTATTTTGTGGAAAAGAATATATCTCATGTGACATTTATTTCAAACTAAGTAATTAACACTTTTAGATACTATTAACGACATACATATTTCGGCAATTTTTAAAATGTACTCACCGAGAGCTTAAATTTGGAGGGGTATAGTTTGTATGGGAAATAATATTTTTCTGCTTAAAATTATTCTGTATGACATGCACTACAGTCACTTCTGACAGCAGGCTGGTGAATTTAGAAGTATATAGTACCACTACCAATGTGATAAACAAAATGCATAGTATACTGCATTGAATTCTAGCTGTCAACCAGCATCTCTGTACGCATATTAGGTACATTGTACAATTATTAATAACTAATACTAATCTTGTAATCTACATGAGATAAACGGTGGACCGAAAGCTAGTCTTAAACAAATGTGTAAATTAGCCTCGATCAGTAGTGAGTAGGAATCTTTTCTTAACGTATGGAAACCTATCATGAATAACCTCCTCCTGACGGGGGAGATAATAGATATCGGAGGCTAACTCTCTAAAACCCTAAGATTAACCATCCGCCACCATAACGGGGAAATATAGGACTACAAGTATACCGCTTTACCCCGACGATAGACCTAGTCTGTACACCAGGTTTTTGGGCTAAAAATTGACTAATCTCCTCATCCTGTCTCCTAAGACGAACATCCCCATAACCGTTCCCCCTGGGTCAACTAGTGTAATGAAGCACCGTTTCCCCCCATAATTGTCTGTCTTACGATTCCCTCCCCCCCACACGTTTTATTTTTCCGACATTATTAATCGGTATCCCACAAAAAAACTACCTCATTTTACAAAAACTTATTATAACGAAAATATTGCAACCTGATAGGACAATTCCTCGTATTACAAACAGTTGAAACGATTCTCGTGGGACATTTGATGGTATTTACGTGCAGCTTGTACTGACAAACAGTCCCTTATCTAAACTTAGTAAATTGCCATCTTCAGTCATATCGTCAGTAAACAACATTTTATATTGTTGTCCAACTTCCATAAAAATAAAACCCTAAAATAGGAGTTATTCTTGCTTGATTTAGCCCGCGGCTCCGCTGACGTTAATTATTGTAGACTTAACATATCCCCAAGGGAACAGCATTTCTGTTCTCGACAACACTTACCCTACATCCTTTTGCTGTACGCCTGACATCGTGTGTATAAAAAATCCATGATGATCCTGTGACTAGCTGAGGCATAAAAACGTAACAGACAAACAAACTGACATTCGTATTAACATAACTTGTTAGTATGAATAAATACAGCGAAACACAAACATAAACAACAATAAAATAAATTATAAGTATAACCTCTACATACCTTTTGCTTTACCTATGTATTTCGGACGTATTGTAATACGCATAGTATTAAATTTGTTATAGTATATAACATAACTATAAAATGTTTAGGTCTTATTTTTTTTATTGTATTTTATCTATAATATTTAAGCCTTTTTACACATTTTAGGTCACTACTGTTTAATCACATTGTATCATTTTATTGTAGTCTCTGTGGTAAAGCGTAATTACAACTTAGAAAATACTGTAAAATGTCTTCTGTCTCCCACTAAAAATGTCATCAAAGTCGGTTCAGCCGTTTCGGCAATTTGCTCGGACAAACAACAGACATTTTAATATTGTTTGGTATATGAATAAATTACTTATTTGTTTTTATAGTTATTATTTATTTACAGTAATTATTTTGGCAATTAAAATCTCATTTAATATTACCTAACAGTGTCAATGAACTCATGTAAGAAATTTCCATTTAAACTCCTGCTTAATTATGTATCTTTGAAATTATAATTTTTTTGTAACGGACCTACGCTGGTGACACCTTAGATGGCTTCACAGCTTCACCGAACTACTAAGGGGAGCGCTTAGGGCACTCACCCGATTGAGCAACGAGCACAAGGGCCAGCGAGACCTCGGCTTAGGCTGTTGCAACATACGCGCATCGATCTAATTCTTTGAAGTATAAAACCCTCTTTAATAATATTCTTCTTCTTTATTTTTTGGCTCCGTCACGGTTTGTGCACTAGCCAGCGTCAAGTAACAAGATTTTGCCAAGTAAGTGTCTTGTGATAATTATAATGTTCTAACAAGATGGTGGTTTCCTTGTTAGAACTTTCCATGGAGTTTTGGCGGTATCTCAGACTGCATGCTCCGTGGTATTATTTCCCATCCACTTCACTTGTACATAATAACCGAACTATATTACGTAAAACACCACCAATATTACAAAATATACGAGTCTAATAACACAAGATTATAAATAAAATATAAAAACCACTACATGACAGACTGAGATCCCGCCAAAAACTCCCTTTAGTAATATTGGTAATTCCTTTACTATAGATATATGGTATTACTGAATTATTTTTTAAAAAGCTAATGGTTTGTAGCCAGTCGCATATGAACTATACAAGTATCGACCTTTTCGAGTATAGCAGCTGTATTTTTTTTTAATTCTCTATATATTGTACAGATGTAAACTAAAGAACAATTAGAAAAAAGCTGGCTACGATAATAACTCATACTATCCTCGGCACCTGCGTAATTATCTATCTGTACTTAAAGACTTTATTCATGACATAAGAAGTTAATTAATAATTAAACTAGTATTTAGAACAAACTCGTAATTAGCAACTAAACTTCTCATATCTGTACACAGTTTTTTGAATATTTACCATAATGTGTTCTCATAATCGAATGACCTCAATTTGGTGTAAACACGATTTTATCCAGTAGATTTACATTAATGTACGTTATAAATTCACTTAATATTATGATGGACACCCACATATTTATTTAAAAGGTCGGCAACGCACTTGCGACTCCCCTGGTGTTGCTAGTGTCTATGGACGGTGGTGATCACTTATCATCAGGTGACCCACCTGTTCGTTTACCCCCTATAATATAAAAAAAAAATGGAATATGTTGCCGGAAAGTTTAATGAACGATCATAAACGTGTGACGGAACGGCTATTAAAGTGGGTCTCTCAGATATGTCAATTATTCTACTAGACAGTTCAGAGTATGTGTACCTACGTAGCAACAAAAACTTCAGTTTGTACACGGATAATAAATCATTCATATTCTTAAGTATGTGCAAGTTAATTCACTTCTTCATATAATAACTAGCAGGCCTGGCGGACGTTATCCTGCCCTGATGATAAAAAAATATATACTTAAGTGTATGAAACGCTTAAGGCGGCTTAAGTTTATCCATTTTTTTCAACAATTATTAAAACTTTGACAAATTATATATCTAAACCTTCTCCGTAAATTACTCTATCTATTGGTCAAGTTCGCATTGCAATCCGTTCAGTAGTTTTTGAGTTTATCGCGAACATCCAGACAGACAGACAGACGCGGCGGACGACTTTGCTTTATAATATGTATGTATGTATGTATATTCATAATATAAATAAAATGACAGAGATCAGCCGCTGTACGCGCATCACGCATGAATTACTACATAGATTTACTTTTTACTCCTTAGATACCTTGGACCTTATCTAAAAATATATCACGATATGTTCATTTACTACAAATATGATAAAGTTTTAATAAACTACGTTTTTAAATAATCACTACGCGTTTAACAAGTTTTGTTTTCTTGCCGTGAAGAGAAGTGGGGCAAGCGGGACGGTGCTTACGTTTTCCTCCTTACATAAAATCGACTGTTAAGACAATAAACGATGCAGACGAATCGCGGATACCAGCTAGTCTAAAATATAACACGAACAACCCTATGATGATGATGATGATGATGATAAATGTATTATTTATGACAGTCTCCATTTGGTTTCAATGAAACAATGACTTCTCGATGACGTCATTATACACGATTTCGTTCAGTCCGTACACAAAATAAATGACGGTGCATTTTTTAAAAAGTTGTGCAACATCCACGGATGACGTAATAGCTTTCAGTGTAGGTAGGTACACGTTTCATTAAACAATGTATGCTAAAATTAATGGCGTTATCAAGAACAACATTTTCGTTTTATTGTTTAGCATACTGGTAATCAGAATCTAAATATAACATTTGCAAGGTTCTTCTTGTCATAAAGTATATCAGTAGCTTTGCATTAAACAACTCATTGGAATCTTAATGGAGTTAAGCAGATATAAGTTTATTCTTTCGATAATATTGAGCCAGCGCGGCCGTGTACTTGTTTGTAACTATGTAACTAATGTTATTAATTATAGCTCATTGTTGAATTATTGTAAAATGTGCATACTAATTCGCAAGGCGATTTAATGACCGTTACAGCAACAAAACTCGATGGCAGCTCCATCCAGTGGTGAGTATAGTAAAATGGATAGCATGAATAGCCATTTGGTAGAACTCCGCAGTGGAATTTTGCATGCATTTTTTCTAAAGTACAGAAAAGGCCAGATGGTACCCTTTATTCAGAAAGGAATACTGTTCCCGAGGTCTAGGTCAAATTTACATTAAAGCGAGCGAAGCTGCTGTCAAAAGCTAGTAGTACCCTACTATTATAAAATTTGGTTGCATTATATGGTGGTAGGGCTTTTTCTAAGTCCGTCTGGCTAGTAGCTACCACCCTCAAGTTGAAAATCTGTCGCCAAGCACCTGTTGGTGTGTTCCGGCAACACTGCACTTTAGAGCCAGTCTCCCTCTAGGTTAAACGTGACTTACCATCTTAGACCACATCATCATTTAATATCAGATGAGATTGTGGTAAAAACCTTTACCTATAAAGTATAAATAAGAAAAAACCACACGTAGAATTTAGTAAATAATCAAAATGGAAAACACTTGTGTTTTATCAAGCTACATTCATACGCTTATACACAGCACCTACAGATTAAAATCAAGAATAGTGAAACGCCACTTCATACAAGCGGTGTAGATTTAAACACGCCAACGCGACGTATTAACGCGTGCGCGGTCATACCGTAAAAAATACCCACAATTGCATCAGACATGAAACAAGTATAATTATGAACGAGATAATAAGTCATACATTATTAGAAAAATCATTATCTACAATTACTTCTAAGAAAAGCCATTTTTAAAGTAGGTTTTCATGAAAAGAAATTAAAAGATATCTTCGATTTATGCGAATACATGAAAGTAAGAAGTAGTCCAGTAACACCACCATCGTCACCTAACCTAGTAGGAATTACGCGTAATAATATTCAAACATGCAACTCCTTTAACACAATAGGACTTTTTGTATGATAAACACATTCCATTGTTATTTTTTTTTACTAATTTTTATCACGCTATATCAAGTCAAAATCAGACATCATTTATTAAGTTTAGGCCATAAGAAGGTGCTTATGAACATCAAAGCTACCACCGGCTCGGAAAACAAGCAAGTCATCAAGAAGAATCGACAAGAAACTCGAATAAAAACCAGATATAAAAAGACAGTCAAGAAACAAGATTTCTACATATGAGAAAAAATACTCTACAGGTGCTTTAAAAACGAAGATAGAATTCAGTACATACATCAGGAATTCATTAAAAAAAAAAAGACTAATGCCCGTTTTCACCAACGCTCCCTTAACATACCCCTAACTAAGGGATCCCTAGGCTAAAGTGTCTCCTAAAACAGCTACCTAACTTATATCGTTTTCACCATGCTAAGGGTCACTTAGTAGGGAAGCACTTAGTTAAGCGTCAGTTTTTTCGTCAAGCCACTATTGAAATAGATGGAACATGTATTATTAACAATTTAAATGCAATATTTTAATGTATTTTTTGTAAAAGTAATAAAAATACAATTTAAAAATAAAATAAGTCACCATGATATGTTTATTAAAAAAATACTGTTCATTGAAAAGAGCTTTCTTAATTATTGTGTTGATGCAGGGATCACCATTTAGTTTTATGGGGGTCTGTTTTAAATTTGTACGGACTTTGCATTCAAATCGGTACCTGTCGAGTAAATTTTGATGTAATGGAAATTTATAATTTTGATTACTAATTGTATAGTACCTACTTTTTTTAGTTTTGTTGTTTCTAACAGAGTAGCCAAAGATAAAATAAAAATAAAAAATATACTAAGCTGATTAAAATATTACCACGTGCACGGCTTTTTTTTTCTTTGACTCTGTGCCGCAAAAAAAAATACTATCTTTTAAGGTTTACTAACTTAGGCCCGCAATTCCGACTTGGACCAGTGAAGAAAATAATAAAAAAAAATTTACACACAAAGATATATCAATATTGAATAAGCCAACACATGGCACTATAAATAAGGCAAAAACAATATGTGGATAAACTTAATGACTGTATACAAATACATAAATATGATAGGGAATTTCGACATTTTATTAATTCTCTGGTTTTTTTAACTATCGAAGTTGGGAAAAACTGAAATATTTCTTTAATTTACGATAAACAAACGAATTAACTACAAATTTGTTTTGACATGTTCGTGAAATAAACAATACTTAGCACTAAGTGATAGATAGGGTGCTAGGGGATCCTTACACGTTGGTGAAAACGAAATCTCTCTAAGTTGTCACTTAAACGTGTTTTAAGTGTCCCTTAAAGTTAGGCAACGTTGGTGAAAACGGGCATAAGCACGTCAATTCCATAGAAATATGGTGAGATTTGTAAGTTTGCCGAGCGAGTGCATTTACTACCACACCACAACTAAAAAATTCTTCAAATTAGTGTGATGAAAAATCCACCGCCATTACTAATAACCGTTAGATCCTCGGTTTGATAATAATCATACACCAGAAATTTAATTATCTCGGAGATTGCGAATAATACAGTTGGCAAAAAAAATCTCTTTAGAAAAGAGAGTTAAATTTTAAATATTTTTTAACAAAAATTATACCAAAACCAGTAATTGACAATGGAATAATTAATAATTTAATACAGTTAGTTATATACAGTGTGTATGTAGCATTTTTATTTTTATTAAGATGTAATATTTAAATCCGGCTTTATATTATAAAGCTTATGACATCTGTGTAATTCACATATAGATAAAGAATTGGCCTCGTGACGTAATGTAAAAATAAGTCCTACTACTATTGAACAGAGAGATCGCGCGGTCGATCTACACACATGACTGACTTTTGCGTGCTAAGCTAATAAGCATGCCTAGTTTGAAATTAAATGGCGGTCTGTGAAATAATGTCTTTGTGTTTGTTAAAAAAATTCACAAGTGAAACAAAAGAGAATAAAATTAAAATACACGATGACGCTTCCTTACACCTAAATTATGTTGTTCGCCTGAAGTATAGTAAAATCTTTAAATCACTTAGCTTATTATAGGAAATGACTGTACAACTTATCATATCTATGTGCGTTCTCGTGTAGGTATATAAACCTAAGATATAAGACTAGTCATGCTGTATGGATATGAGCGCTGGGCTACGAAAGAGACGGATGAGAGAAGACTACATGTGGCAGAGATGCGAATATTGAGATGGATGTGTGGTGTAACTAGAATGGATAAGATTAAGAATTAGTGTATCAGAGGAAGTTTGAAAATAACACCAGTGACAGAGAAGTTGAGGAGTAATAGCTTAGTATGGTATGGGCATACTCCTGCGAGGAAGGAGTCTCGCAGAAGAAGGCGACGGAGAGGATCGGCAAAGAGGACCCTCTGAGCGACCCTCTCCGCCAAAGGAAGGCTAGCAGAAGGAGAGAGGGCCTGAGAAGGATCGAGGGCCCATCTTCCCAGTGCCAACAGGTTCTGACGGACGGAATAGACGGCCGGTGTGTACACGGTCGCCTCCTAACAAGGACAGTGCCCGGTGGCACGTAAGTTGACACCGGGCTAACCGCTGGGGTGGCACCATAAATGCTATAGAGATCTCGTGCCGTCCCAACAAAAGCGGCAGATTTTAGTGAGTAGGAGTCTCACACTACCCACCCTCTTCCCCGAGAGGGTGGTATGTCTATGATGGACTTCCCCACGTAAAAAAAGTATAGTATAGGCATGTCATGAGAAAAGGTTGAAGCCATATAACTAAAAAAAAAATTAAGTATGAAGGTGGAAGGATGTAGGAGTAGAGAAAAACCGTAAAAAATATGGATAGATTGAGTGGAAAATGATATGTGTATAAACGGTGTGACTACTTAAATGACATATGATAGGAGAGAGTGGAAAAGCAAAACATATTTTGCCAGCCCCCACTAATGGGGGATAAGGGTATGAAGATGAAGACGTGCGTTCTCATTAAACTCGACATAAAAGATCGTTACACTCGGCGCGCCGTGTCAAGGTTAGAATGATTACGAACAATACAAACTGCTACATCATTCGCAATCCGCACATTGAAGAACTAATAATCAGAGATATTAAAAATACATCTTCGCGCCAGATACTGTATACTGTGTGAGCAAAAAACTTAATCCGTCTCACATGTATTTTATACCAAGCCGTAAACAAAACTTAATCTATAGTTGTTTATTACTCATTAAACTATAAATTATACGGGTTACACGTCAATTTATAATTCTATTCAAATATAATTGTAGTGATAATACTCTCCGAAACTGGGGAACCAATTTTATCGAGGGTTTTATACGGAGGTCATTGCGCTTTTTTATATATAGTCTAAGGTTATATTAGTCAAATCTAACAGAGTTTATTTACAATTGATAAAGTAGTTATAGTATGTTACTATTTCGCACAAAAATTACTCAATTGATTTTCCTCCATTCATTGAATCCATTGAAATTACAGTAATAAAGCTTATTCTTACTAATAAATACTAGTACTAAGTACTAATACTATTATATTAGCAAACAAGAATTACTGCCAAGGCAGCTCATAATACCTAGAAGGTAATTCACTATTACCGCTGGCTCAATCGTGCTTTAGAAAAAGCTATAGCACATCGGTAGATCTTTTGGATGTTGTTGATAACCTTTTAGCGTCCCAAGATCAACGTAAATGCAGCATCTTGGTGCTAATAGATTTTTCTCGGGCTTTTGATTGCATAAATATTTCCCTACTCTTATCAAAAGTTTCCTTTTACGGATTTGATAATAACTCAATCCACTGATTTCAGTTACTTGACAAATAGGCAACAGTATTTTGAAGTAGTGAAAATCACATGGTACAAAGCTTCACTACTCAATAAGACATGTACCTCGCGGAGTTCTTCAAGGGTCAATTCTGGGACCTATTCTTTTTATTATATTATACTGCAGATATCCTACAAAATATTGCTCACAGATTTATACCACCTCTGCAGATAATCTCCAACTTTATTATTCCTTCCGTCCCAGTGACCAAATAAAATAAATCATGACTTAGAACAAATATAGGTACATTTTGTCTATATAAAATTGCCTGAATCTGAATCCTGAATCAAAAAGACCAAATTTATGGTAATGTGCTCTAAACACCAAATCCTACATTTAAATATATTACATATTAAAATTATGGTTAACAACGAGCCTGTACAGCATGTTCACGAAGCGAGAAACCTTGGAATGGTAGTTGACAATTCCTTAAGTTTGAAAACCATGTAAATAAATGTATAACAATCTATTTTTTAACGGCTTAAGATATTGTACAAAGTTAGACCATATCTAGATGAGAAACTCAGGCTGCAGATATGCGAGTCCATCATCCTATCAAAATTGAATTATTGTGATGTGGTTTATGGCCCGTGTCTTCTTGTTCGAACACAGCAATTGATACAGCGGGTATAAAACGCCTGCAAGCGGTTTTGTTATTTTTCCCACCACGTTCATAGATCACTCCTTTCCTCGTAAAATTTAACCTTCTGAAAATGAAATCTAAACAGAAGCTATTTGACACTTGATTATTATGCTATTCGACATAATATCAACCAAGACACCTATTTACCTTTATAATAAATTTATGCGGGCTCGCGATTATAACGAACACAATAAAAGCGACTTGCTTGCTTGTATTTCGTCTCCCACGACATAGAACAGTAACTTTTTTGCGTTTCTTTTAGAGTGGTTCTTTTAGATGTGCGGCCACTAAGTGTTGGAATGATATACCTTCCTACCTATTCGTAATCTTACACACAAGATCATCGTTTCAAGTTACAAGACACAATTAAAAACTATTTATTAATATGGCAAACGTGGCATGAGACTTAGTCAATTGATAAATTGAACAAACTGGTTTCATCAATGTGATCTTTAAGTTCAGGGGCAGTCTTTTAAAAGTGATATCTAACATCGGTTTCATGGAATGTAATACGTAAATTCGTAAATTATGAATACTAATGGGTAGTGCTGGGATGCATATTATAGCATATATATATACCTATATTATACTCATTTTTAATTAAAGTGTATAGTGTTCCGTCCACGTATTTGTGTATACAGCAGGTATTGTCTGAAAATCAGCGCTGCTACGCTTGCACTTGCAAACCTGCAAGACCTTACGCAGAGATAAAGACCTATTTGACTCCATGCAACACTTATCTCACTTGTAATATTTTATGTATATTTGTAAATATGTGTTGTATGTGACGAATAAATAAATCTTTCGTTCTTTACTAATACTGAGTACTAATAAAGTAAATAATAGGCGAGTTTGTTTATTTGTCACTCTTTCACTCCTTCACTGCTTAACCGATTAATATAAAATTTTGCATATGCTTTGTCCGCGGATACAGAAAAGGAACGGCACTGTTGCGGCGGGAGAAGTGCAATCTACATTAACGCAAGTAACATCGAGTACATAATAATAACACATAGGCAATAATTTAGAACTATTATAAAGATACAACAATTTATATTTTATTCGTAATTGATAACTCAAAAAATAGTTCACCAATTTTTAAAATTCTTTCACCTATAATAACGTACATCGTTAGGGAATATTACTATATTATCAAAATCTACATTAACACGAGCGAATCTGCGAGCAAAGTCTAGTAATCTATAAAGATATTTCATTAGAATATAACGATAAGTATCAAGTTTCAAAAAATCCTGCCACCTTAAGAGATATATCGGCGTACATTGGATAAGCCGTTATGTTACTCGAAGATAATGTATGGTGTCATGATTTATAAAAACAACGTAGATAAATAAAGTGGCAGATGGAAATACAGGTCCATCTGCATGAATATATAAAGGCTTGATACACGTTTTTATTGAAAAATATCACGCCTGAACAACGAAACCGGATTTCTCGTCAAGGCAAGTCGACATGAGCACAACGTCGGGTCCGCGTTGGACTGCCCCTTTTACCACTTTTATCTTTGCGTTAATTTCCAATACAATTAGTATATGAACAGTGACCTTATAAGATGAATATAATATGTAATACTGTTGTGTAGTTGATAATTGTTATATTTATAACATGACCTTTTACAATTATTTATTAATTGTTGAACTACAATATATGTATTACAAAAGATCTTAGTTAAATAATAGACTTATATATATAGAACATTTGCACATTGTTCGTTGCGCTTGCAGTATCTGCTATGTAAAAACCCTTTCGCAGAATGTTAAAAGACTATATTTTAAACGAATAAACCATTTAAAAAAAAAAACGGTCTCTCTGTATTTTTTTCTCTACTTTAATTAATATTATAAGAAAGCGTTTTTTTTAAATTTGATGATGTATTCGCATTATATTTGAAGCTTACTGGCATGATTTCTTATTCCATATTTAAAATGAATAAAAGAAAAATAATGATTGTAAGATTGCTTTACTAATGGCGCGAATTGCTGAAACTATTTTTTGCCCATTACTAAACTTTTGGATATTTTCTGCAAATTGACCAATTTAATCTTTCTTTTTACATTAAATACCACTTTCTGATATGGCTGATAAAGCGATAAGGACCGGTAAAATTATAGCCCCACTTGAAAAAGTTGTTCGCAAACTTAGTGTCTTAGTGTGTAACTCAGTTGGTTAGTGTCTCAGCGACATCTACATTATTACGAGCGAAGCCGCTAGCAAAAGCTAATTTTTGATAAATACATGATTGAATTATATTATGTGGTGTAACGGAACCCTCGGTTAGCGTATGCGCATCGCACTTCGACAATTTTTTAACATCACGTTTCTCATTTAACCAAGGCACATCATAACCTAGATATACCTAGAGGCCTATGCCGCGGTATTTGAAGGCCGGTATGCGAACTGGCTGTGGTATAACGGGTTGATATGCGTCGTGGCAGACCTAGGAACACGATACGTCTTCAAAATACTGTGAAATGGTGGCATAGATAAATTCCGATTAATGTTATGTGATGCAAATGCGGCGTAGAATATTTTTGTCTTCTAATATATATATTAATTGTAATGGTCAAGATTTGTCAGAGATTACCGCAATTCAATGGGTGTACGAAGTATTGAGGTAAAGGGGTGCCTTTGTGTATTATATGTGTTCTTCAAGATGTATAAAATTTAAACGACGCCGCTGGAACGCGCTAATATCTAATTAACAACGATTCACGTTGATAATTTTATTATAAATGTTTGGTAGTTATTTCATGTGAGTATTGTTGTTATTATCCGCGAGAGCAATTCATATTCTTTAGTACCAATTTCCTTCCAAAAATATGTGCACTCTCATGGCCGCAAAGTAAGTACAAAAACAGTTCGCGACAGGACATCGACGCGGACGCATTCGCAAGTGTGAATATTATCTATCGCGTATTCACATGGGTGGCATAGAATGTACTTTCTTTTTTTTTAATCCATGCCGTCAAATGGTCCGTGTTGTGCTTTATTCTACCTACTGTAAAACGTAGTTTTAATTACCTAATCCAAGTTTCAAGCAATAACCCCGGCACCCTTGTTGCTTGTGATCTGTCCCCATTTGTGTTCCGTGAAGGTAGAAACGCCCAAAAACGAGTACGGACACTTTGATATACATTTGAAATAGATCATTTTTAGCGTTGTTCTAACTCTTTACCTTTGTCCTGGTTTTAAGCTTTACGTTTAAGGTATAGGGACATGATAATAGATGTTTTTTTTTTAATTATGTGTATATGTAAATTACGGCGGATCCAAAAAAAAAACAAATTACTTTAACTTAATTTATTACAAACTAAAACTAATAATATATGAATGCTACCGATGTAAGCTTAACACTGACAAATTACAATTTGGTTTAATAATTTATACCAAAGCAATGTGGGAACGGTGGAACCAGGTTGCCGAACGTTTCCACTGAAATTGCTGATTCGATGACTCGTGCACCTGGCGCACCGTGGGACGTCACTCTTGGTCAGCACTTATGGTGTGTCGCGATGGCGTAACATGTATATATGTGTTTTCATTTGGGTAGTAAGAGTGTGTCAGTATTGGCCATATTGTCATATACTAAATACACTACCGTCTTACGTATGACATCAAATTGTATAAGTATACGATACAAGGTAATATCATTTAAAAATACTATATATAAATAAATATAAACGAAATTTTTATCAAACCTAAATGGAACATAATTATGCATACATGACGATTCTTAGCAGATTGCATTATCGGTTCATCAAACCTCGTTGTTGTACTTTTTTTTTTAATACCTTGCACTATATTAAATAATGCCATGTCTTTTTCATTCCGCCTACATTTTACATCTGGTACTAGTAGTAGAGATAAAAAAAACACAATTAAATTTAACTTAATTAACTAAATACGACCTTAGAACGTAAATTTCCTTAGATGTCCGTATTTTTTTTGCAAAGGATTTTATAATAACTACGTACTTAAAGAAGAATCTAATGCATGAAAACTTTCTAACACAACTTACCCACAGTATTCAGCCAGTCATTTCAAAGTCTCCATGTCTGTTCCTATATCATACTTCAAGGCATCGCGTCAAGTACTATGTTTCATCTGTAAACAAACAATAAAACTTAATTATAAGTCATCCATCACCGTTGATCTTTCATATCGATTAAATTACCGTGCTTGTAGCTTATTTTTTTTTATTTGGTCCACGAACCTGAATATAATTTTTACAAAGCGATACTATTTATTCTATAATTATACTGAAAATTAAATTCTTCTTGATGTAAACACAGCCTACTTTGTTGTACATGCAACAAATTTAAAAAAGAAAAAAAAACAAAATACACAAACAAACATGGCGCGTCTGTTGGAAAATGTTAATTAATCTATATGCTCCTAAATACAATTAAAATGCAGTTCCCTTGAGGTTTTATAGACGATTCTAGGCTATTTACTTTTTAGATTCCTAAGACCCTTTGGCATATTCTTAATGCCCAACGAAGCGGGCGCGAATCAGCCAATAGTAAACTTATAATTTCAATCATGTTCGAGAAAGAATATAACTTCTAGATAATTTCCTCCCACCGTCGATTTCGAACATATGTAAGTTACGCATTTTTTTAAGGCGCTGATTACCAACTAATTATGTTTGCAAACTTGATAGAACGACACGCTCAAAAACAATTGAAAAATGTTAGAAAACACAATTCTCATTTATTAATATTATTAATTTAAATGAAAGTTATAAAAATTCTGGCCGTCGCCAAAAAATGTAAAGTCTAAACGTTAATTCTCTAAGTAAAGAGGTCAAGCGAGAACAATTGAAATATGAAATCACCTTCGATTCATAGACCACAGGGTTATTTCCGCGTGTCATAAGTAACACATTTTCATAGATAAATAAACCTATAAACTATCTGTAGATGAGTCAATTTACCTCAGAAAGTTTTTTTTTATATATGAGTAAGGTTTAACGATCAAGTATAATAATACATTTAATTGGTTGGCATCATTTCATAAGCCACCGACCCCATCCTGACTCAAACCATCCTGCAACCATAGTAATAATGCTCGGATAAGTATATATAAAAAAAACGTAATATATAAATAATATGGATAAAAACAATCTAAACTTTAGATTTTTTTTTAAGCGAACCGCATTAGAGAAACACAGATTTAAAACTCTAAAATAATATTTTATTCACTTATTTAAAAAATAATTTAAAATCCAATTACAAATATCAATATTACCTATTCATTTTTTTTTAAAGAGTACCGTGATCCGAATATAAATTACCTACCAACTAACCGCTGTGTCATTAAAAAATATAAATCATGTAATTCCGCGACTACTGAAAAATAACGGAAATAATTGAAGTTATTTCTGTAGAAATACGAAGTTGACCTTGAAATATGTAAAAATAAACTTTGCCAACATAAATACCATAATTTATGTAGCATATAAACATGAATTAACCTCAAACGTACTAGTACTAACGGAAAGACAACCATTCAAGCCATTCACATTCCATTCAAGATATTCTCAACTTAGTAATAGCATTGCCTTTTTCGACTAGAGCCTGTTATTATATTCATTACATTTGCTAATTACACTAGTTTATAATATGATCCCTATATATACATTAAGTTACCCGCTATTTCTTTATATAAACACATCTCTACCTTCTAGTACCCAAATGTAAAATCGATATTACAAATATCTACTTAATGCGCAGACATCAGGTATCCTCTCTGGTAAATATCATAAACAAGGGTTTCGTAGTTAAATCATAAAAAACCAAATCCACGGTGAAATTTAGCTTCATATTTGATACCCGATAGAAACATTTTATATTTATACTCTGTACAATTCGTGCTATATTTAACACGAAGGTAAAAAATACATTAGCAACTGTCCGCATTTCTATGCAGTTATTATTTTCGATTCGTTACTTTATTTTGTTAAAATTTTAGTGTATGTCATGATTTCTAAATCAGCGATGTAGTACAATTATTAATCATGCCCAACGAGTCCACTTTACCCGACCGTCCCCCCTAACCAATCCAAAAAAAAAGAACGGTGTAAGCTTCCCCCCTTGTACAAAGTTTCATGAACATCGGTCAAATCGTTTTTGAGTTCAATCCAAGCGCATACAAATGAAAACGTCATATTCCTGACCAATAGATCCTCATAATAGTTCCCTAGCCCAAAATAAAATTAAAAAAAATAATAATAATTGCAAAGGCAGACTTAATACTAGAGAACAGAACTACTAGATTTATTACAGTCCACATCATTTTTTTTTTTCGAACTGACTACACTGTTGACCTGGCAAGCCCTCTACAGCTTCACCGGGCTACTAACGGGAGTGCTTAAGGCACTCACTCGATCGTTCTCATCAATATTTTTGGGCGCTCTGATTAAAACTGTAAGTTCGAGCTTGCGCATTACATAGTCAAAAAATTAGTACAACACAAAGTACAAAAAATTAGTATTATAGGAATTTTAAATTGACATTTGTTTCTCTTTAAGTTGTTTCGATGTTATTATACATATAATATAATACGTATTTAAACTATATTTTATTTATTTAACGTATACAAAAACATCAGCGACGGCTTTAATATAGAGTAATAGTAGAATGTATGCGCAAAGTCCGTTTAACAGAACTACATTGCCAAACATATTTCTGCCGCAAGACGGCAATGCTCTCGCTGTTTCGTCCCGATTCGAAGGGTGTGCCCGGCAACAAGTACGGGTATACAAGGTAATCCAGCTGAGTGCTCAGCAGCAGTCGGATTTACCAAGTCTACATTCTAAAAAGTTATGGAATGGGATATTATTAAAACAAATGAAAAATTGCAATTTATGAAAATAGTTTCAGATTATACAGACATTTCATCTTGTTTGAAGTGGATCTTCTATGCATAAGTAAAACCAATTTGCATAGGTTGACATTATAAAGACAGTAATCTATCAATTGCGCTCTCTAATATTACCGTCTAAAAGGAAGTCATTTACCAATGTCTCTTATTGTCTTATGTCATTTATGTACATTAGTCGGTTCGATTTAAAGCAGAGACGTACTAAAGGATTTTTGCAGTAGATTAAAAGTATCAGAAAATTTCGAACACAAATAATAAATAACTCTTGTCAATGAATACAGTAATACTATAATTCAAGCACCATACAAATAGTAAAAGAAACTAGAAGAGTAATGCCAATGTGAATGATTAATAATTATATATAGACAACAGCGACAAAACAACAACAGAAAAACACAGAACAAAAACAAAGAATAGGCAATATGACGTATTTCATTTTTATTTACCGATGTATGGAGACAGCATGATCAAATATGGATAGAAAAAGTGTAAATATTTTTTACAGAGATAATATAATAAGGATAAATAATATTCATTACAAATAACAACAACAAACGCGTAAGAAACCGCGGGCACAATTAGTATCGATCTAAAATTAAAGAATAATATTTTTTTTATATTCCAATAATATAGTTAACTTACTAAAACTCTTAAGAAGTTAAGACTAACAACCAGTGGGTAGGTATAAGAGCATATAATTTTGAACAGGAATTCCTTATATAATACAGTTAAGCTATATAAAAGGATTTATGACAATCCATTCCCTAAAAAAGTTAAACAGAGTTTAAAAGGTTAAAGACCCTGAGACGACCAGGATTCCCATCGGGGATAACGCAATTCTAGTATAAAATAATTCGAATTAAATTTTGTTTTCATTTTCATTCGTTTATTTTCAAATACATGTCTGTTCACTACAATTGGACAATTGTACTGGTAGTTAATGGAGCACTACTTACTATTCGACACCTATAGTCAGGTCAAACGGTCATTGTAACGGCGTGTGATTTAAAGTTTTAGAGTTCAACCAGTATAAACCTTTAGCAACATTCAACTATATATTTTTTTATTATTTTGATTATATCAGAAAAAAAATAAGGTGGGATATTAATAAATTGAAAAGTACTTTATGTCATATGCGTATAAAATAATATTGTTAAATATAAAATAAACAAAATAAACTTGGTGTGTACCAGCCTTTGGTAGAACATTTAAAATAATATAATATATATGAATGCAGCAAACTTTATTAAAATAATTCAAACTAACGAATACATGTCAAGACTGTTGATAGCCGACTTCTGGAAGATCTCCAATCATAGACTAATATTTAAAAATAATAAAATAGTAATGTAATTTTTACATCAGTACACTACAAAACTCACACTAATAAAGAGAGAAAGATTCGAAACACAGGTTTAACCCAATTTATACACTATGATATAGTAATTTTTAATAATATATTGTACGATAAATTTCCTGTATTATTATTATTGCTATAGCAATACATCACATACGACACATCAAGCTCACTGTAAAAACTTTCATACATGGACAAAAAAACAACATAACTTACGGAACACTTGATAATTCGAGAGCCTATAAAAATATAGCCAAATGCACGTTGCGTTTGAGTAAATAATTATGTAAATGTGTCACAGACTATTTAGGAATAGAAGTGAGTTCTCGTGTACTGCTAAACATTTTTAACAATGCGCGAAAGAGAAACACTGATACCATAGTAAAATAGGCACTCGTAAGTCGCAATTTTTTAGCCCTAATACTCAATCTCTCCACGTTACCGATTACACAATAAGGCTGTCCATCGACGATATAATCGAATTTATAATACTTACGCATATATTTACCTTCTTCTATTGTGTGACTTATAAATCCTGATAATTCACATACTAAACCTTAGTGGTCTATGTAATAATAGCTAGCAATTTATCATAGTAAAGAAAATGTGACGCTGCATGCATCAAATGTTTATTGTCTTTTCAATGTTTGAAATTCACATAAATTATATACATTACAATAAATTTGTTAATTTATTATGAAACACATTTACTTACTAGTGAAAGTTTAACAATGAAACTATGCTTTTCTTTACACTTAAAACAACAATTTTCTATATAAATAAAATAAAGGAGGACTTGCAATGTATACTTTGCATCACGCAAAAACTACTGGATATGCTTTGATAATTTTTTTTTACTTTTACTTTTCAGGCAACTCGGTCCTTATCTCAAAAATTATCACTGTAACTAAATTTAATATAAAGTCATTAAAGCTTTAAGAAACTACGATTTTATAAGCACACTATTTGTTCAGAGATGTGCAAAATGAGGTACGCGGTGTGGTGCGCATGTGCAGAAGAGGGGAAATAAATAGATAACATTGTTTACAAATAAATTTTGTAAGCGAAGTACATATCTACTTTGAGATAATAAACAACGCAGAAGAAGTCGCGGATATCAGCGAGTTAGTTGATAAGAGACCAACATGAAATTATTTTGAATACGGTATTATGTAGGTCATCAAAGACAGCAGCGGGGTTTAACTTTGTAAGGAAAATAAGAATTATTTTCAATCCTTCTTACAAAACACCAACAAACTATAAGCTAGGAAATACGTGAATCCGCGACAATATTATGTCGAAGAGTTGTGTAATAACAGTTGAAGAGATCATTGGTAGCGTGTTTGAATAGCGAATCGATCAACGTAGGATCGAGTCCTGCAATAAACCAGAATTTACGCTAAAAGAAAACATCGTAAAACATCACGGCAATAGGATGCTCTTCCAATTCCAAAATCTGTCCTTAAACACCTGTAGGTGGTTACAAGCCAGTTGTTATCCTGGTTTAGGTATTACCATATTGTTTGTTACGCTGTCAACGTGTCTACTTTAACTACTCAACCGATCGTCAAAAAACGTTGCCAAGTATACAGAAAAAAACGTAGTGTTCTCTTCATCCAGAAGAATAGTACTGTGTCCGAAGGACCGTTGAAATTTTAATTAACTTGAGCGGAAGCCACTAAAATATAAAATAATAATGTTTCTAAGTATTAATTAATTAATTCTAAGTCAATTACTGCCATGTTATTGGTTAGCCCATCGATATCAACCACATCAGACTGTATCCTTGCCAGGACCGAATTTACCTAACGATGACAAAGCCCTGCTATAGTAACGAAGTAGAAAGGGGGCTAAATAAGCCTAGAGCTTATTAAAAAAATACTACGTGGATATAAAATTTTTCTTTGTCAGCGCGTATGTATATTTTTTATCTTGCAAAAGGTATTAGGGAAAATAAAGGGGATTGTTTTCGTATAAGGGCCCCAAGACGGAAGTCACTGTCACGCTTCCGTAAATATGGCCTTGGCCGTTGCAATTGAAGTTATAGACTGACTATGAATTACAGTTGTAAGTACACACCGTTCGTAATTTGACGACAAATTTTCCTGTCTGTTGTGGTTTTATCACTTCTTTTTTCCTTAAAGAAACAACAGGCCTTGGTATAAGATTCTGACGGGAATCATACAACAATACCGTACTTCACGTGCGCCCTCTATTCATTCTATTATTATTTTTTCATAAACTGCTACACTGGAATTTGTTACCGTCTCATCATTTTTTAATAGTATAAGAACTGTATAAATGTTTTTGACGTATACTTCTGTTCCGAAGAAGTAGTCACCAAGTAATAGATATTTGCCTAAACTTCAAATATGGCACTGTAGGGAGCGTAACCACGTTGGAGTCGAAGATAGCATTTACCCATTTCTGATTGCCGTAACGAATAACCGTACATTATCATTCATGTTTCCTAGCATCTCCCTCATCGTCCATACAGGAAACCTTCGTTACGTCGGTGCTTGCAACCTGTGATCCAAAGTCTGACTACACTTTTATCCACTGGCACCCACGATGTTCGTGAAAAGTATATATTTATTTAAAATAAATGTGATAAATTACTTCGCACTTGTATCTTATATATAAAACAAAGTCGCCCGCCGCGTCTGTCTGTCTGTCTGGATGTTCGCGATAAACTCAAAAACTACTAAACGGATTGTAATGCGGTGTTCACCAATAGATAGAGTAATTCACGGGGAAGGTTCTGGTATATAATTTGTCAAGGTTTTGAGTAAATTGGTTGAAATCTATATAAATATAAGCGAAATACGACTGACTGACAATTATATATTCTCCTACAGACACCGACAATCCCTGACATTAGGCGACCGTTGTTATAGTAACCAATAATATTATTCCCGTGGCAATAAGTATATTTTTAGGGGTGTGCAATTAATGCTACGATCGAACCGAATCGAATAATGATGTTAAATTCGAAGTTTAAGTAGAAAATTCGAACTATTCCTATATTTTTAAAGTAAGGTAGAATTATTGCACTAATAGTTATAGGAAAAATTACAACATTTTACACTAATTTAATAATTCAAATGAAAAAAATGATAATGTCGTAAAAACTATTATTTAAACATCAAGATTGCCTTTGAAAAAGAACTTTAATTTACTACGTAATTCAATTCTACAATAATAAATTTCTATTAGTGAAAATATTTATTAAAAATATACTTTCTCCCTTAAATCTAAGTAATTTTATAGCATTTCAATTTTAACAAAATATTGATAAAAATAGCCGAAATATTTCATTTTAAAGAAATTAAAAATATATTATAATTTTATATTTTAACAGGTTTCTAGAATTTTTTGCTCTTATTTTATATTACATACATAAAAATAATGATTTAAAGTTTAGCACCCAAAATTCATTAACAACCAATAAGGTACCAACATATAGCTTTTACTATATTGGTATATTTTGAGTGGTCAATTATAAATTAAAAAATCGGTTATAGTTTATAAAGAACATAGTCAGTTCCGTTGAAAAAAAAGGATTTTGATATAAAAATAAATGACATTTAATTTCTTGAATTTCTGATTTTCGTTTTTTCCGCCAGTTTTTGGCTAGAAATAGAGATACAGTAATTTTGAATGCACTGCATGGCTGGTGTCGACTATAATGGCGTTGCTGGTTAGTTCGTAACATTCTATAGTTAATGCTTATTTAACGCATAAATGAAATTATTTGAATAAGCCGAAGAGTTGGAATTATACGTGTGTTCAATTCGGATTTCAAATCGTATAATTCGGTTCGATTTGATATCGATTTATTCGTTAAATCGCATATTCGTACATCCCTATTTATTTTGTGTTCATTGAATTAGTAAGTATTCATTTAAAAATGACATTTTAAGTCAGTGTTATTTCGAATTTTTGATTTGCAACCTATAGATACAATAAAAATAAAAGTGTCTATACATAATAACAAAATACCTCTACTTTGTACTGACTGGATATGAAAGTGTAAAAGCTACTTATTGTCAGTCTATATATCTGTTTATTCCGATTAATCTCCGAAATGGCTGGACCCACTTTGACGGAAATTTTACTGGCAGAGAGCTTAAATTGCAGGCTATATTTTAGACTAGCTGTTATTCGCAACTTTGCCTACAGTGGAATATCCGAAACGGCAAAACCAATTTTTAAAGGACAATCGCTGGCAGATAGCTGTCCTCATAAGGAGTGATTTAGGTTGGCTTATTTTATACTAACTGTTACCAGCGATTTTTTCATGAAATATCCGAATAGATTGAACCAATTTTCACGTGATTTTTACAGACATATAGCTGATCTTATTAGTTAGCTGTTACCCGTGGCATTGTCTAAAGAGGAATACCTGAAACGGCAATACCGATTATTTCGGGACTTTCACTGGCAGATAGCTGACCCCACAAGAAGTAATTTAGCCTATTTTATTTTAAAGTAGCTGTTACCTACGCCTTCGTCCGCAGTGATATATCCAAAGCGCTTTAATCAATCTTAAAGGGACTTTTACTGGCATATAACTGACTTTATAAGAACTGACTTAGGTTAATTTATTTTAAACTAGCTGTTATCTGTAGCTGTGACCACAAAGTAATCCCCAAAAAAGATAGAACGATGCTTATGTGACTTTTACAGGCACGTAGTTGATCTTATAAAGAGTAACTTAGGCTATTTTATTTTAGACTAACTGTTACTTGCGACTTTTTCCTGTCCAATGTGCAATCTCCAAAACAATTCAACCAATTTTAACGATATTTTCACTGACACACAACTAAAGTAATGATCACTAACTAGAGCTATTTTATTTTCAACTAGCTGTTACTCGCGATTTCATCCGTGTGAAATATCTGAAACGATTTGACCGATTTTCACATGACTTTCACGAGCACATAATTGAAGTTATAAGAATTAACTTAGGTTATTTTATTTTAAGATAGCTGTCACTCACGACTTCTCCCGCGTGAAATTTAGCAAAAGTATGTTATTCACTGTAAACATGTGCGTGAGGCATGCACTGTACTGGACTCCAAGAATTAATATATTTGTATGTAATTTGCTTAATGGTGGTCATTTTGTTTTATTTACCGCGTTCGCGTCTACCTAACTCAGTAACCATAGCTTCGGGAAGTTGGACCCCCATCTTTCGCGCAACGATTTGAAAATTCGTAGAGGGTTTCACCATAGACTTCCTATTTTTGCCCACCTTTACATTTTTTTGCCCAGCTATATAAAAAAGATACGAAGATTTAAATTGCGTAGGACAGCATTCAAATAACTTTCAAAAAATTTTTAAATATCAAGGTGGATACTTGAAGTATGTCCTTTACCCACGTTGCCCATCTTCTACTTTTCTGACAATTTAATGTATAGGGGGCGGCAAGTTTGGGGTCAAAGAAAACTTGATGGTTCAAGAATGTTCGAACAATGCATTTGAATGTATATCTTTTGGCCACGTTTGCCCACCTTTTACTTTTTGGAAAAGTGAAATTCTAAGGGGTCAAAATTGGGGGAAAAGAAAAAGTGAATGGTCGAGAATTTTGTAATGATATATTTGAATCTAATTTATTTGGCAACATTTGCCTATCTTTTACTTTTACTCTTTATATCTTTTACCCATTTTCTACTACTTTTAAAAATCAATTTCTAAGGGATAACAATTGGGGGGAAAAGTAAAATTGAGGGAGAATTCATAATTGTTCTTCGATCGACCACCTTTAGTTACAGAATTATTTTAATTAGAATATGACGGTCTCCACTCTCGCAATAATCAATTATACTGTGCCTACCTCACGATTGATTTTAGAAAATGAAGACTTAATAAGGTTAATTCCCATACATAAGGACATCTTTTCAATTACCCAAATTTTTTCTTTGATTGCCCCCCTTACTTACAGAGATATTATAAGAAGAATATGACGTTCTACACTCTAGCAATAATAAATTATACTGTGCCTACATCAAGATTAATTTTGGAAAACTGGGACTTAATAAGGGCTATTCCCATACAGAATGACATTATAAGTAACTAAGGGTGGGCAATAAAAAAAAAAATAGGCACTATTTTAATTTGTAATTAAAAAAACTGCTTACAGATAGATATAGAATCTTAAAATCTGGAAGTATATTAATGCAAAATATTAAGACTTCAATTCTTTCTGTATTTTTAATTACAACAATAATCATCAACTCTTTGTTTATAATTCAACATTATAATTAATACGTATTTGAATATAGATGATGTTTTTTCAATATTAGACCAGACACGTATTACCTTAGCAGTTCCATTATAGGATTTCTTGCCGAATAGAGGAGCAATTACTTTTTGTATGATCGCAAAAACTTATGTTAATATTATATATATAACATCTTTAAGATAAATTGTATAACTTGAAATTTTAATTACTTTCTTACTCAGTGTAAGTGAGCACTGAGGGGATTCTATAGTAAGTTAGTATTTACAAAATGTACGTGATATGTTCAAGTAGATGGCGTGCGTGTCGTACCTACAAATGTTTTTCAAAGAGCATTTCTGTAATTCTACGTCTTCTCACTATTTTATATTGCTTTAATACAATTAAAAAAACGCGTGCGAAGCTGCGGGTATCAGCTAGTATATTATAATACCTAAACGAACCATAACATAAATTATAACATTTATTCAGTTTTTTGATAATAACAGAATTTATGTCAAAAATATGATTTCTCACAAACATTTTAATACACTCCTCTCCATGGCTCCCATTTCCTTTATCAAGTCTTAAGCAGGTTAATTTTTACAAGCGCCTATCTTCATATTTCATTACTTCTTCCCGAAAAATAGGCCAACCAGGTTTCGACTAACTGTAAACTTGATTCCAAAAATATTAGTTCCCATATAAATTTAACTACTCCCTTTTCATATCAACTTGGGAGTACAAATTCTAGTAATTCTTTAGATTAAGCCAATAAATATAAAGTGCTTTATATTGCGTTTATATCTAGATATAAGACTATGTTTTTTTTTTGTTAAACACTAGATTATGACGTAAACAGGTACTACAGCTATCTCTTCGACTTTACGGCGGCAATCTAAGTTTGATAAAAGACGTATATAAGTCACTAAAGTTATAATAATATCAATTATTCATATTTGACCCAAAGAAAATGACTCAGAAAATATTTTAACACAATAATAATGTCCGTATGTCCAAATGACATTTATTATCATATTTTTATTCGCGTTATTTGTACCGTGACAATAATATTTACCAAATAGTTGATTGACATCATGTAATACCAACATTTAATGTTTACGTTCATATATCGTGTGACTCCAAAACTTATTATTGCGCAGATAATAGCATACAAGTAATAAGACATTGATTATCGAACTGCTTAACCCTAAGACATTATCTAGCTCCGTAGTGTTGTTGCATAATGACTCATCACCTTCATGTTAATGTATCAAAAGCACACAGAGTCATTGTCGCATTCAAATTCATGCCCTTGGTGGAAGGGGCATCCGAGCAGATTGCTGATGTTCCAAATTTCGTTCATATTCGAGCTAATTATACTCCTAGTAAGTGTAAATGTGAACTCGCCTTTTACATGTTTATTTGTCTAATTATGTACTTCTAGAGAATAACAAAAATTTTGACGTTCCGATTTTACGAAAGCATCTATTTTTGGAAATTAAAATAATTTCAACAAAATATTATATGTAGGAAATTATATAAAAAATGTATGGATTTTTGTTAAAAACATACACACAATTTAAAAAAACAATGTTTGATTTACAAATCTTGAAACAAAATTTTGGCAACTTTGACCGTTTTATTTTAAAATACACTTATAATATAGAACTTTTAAATAATGTATTTGTGTTTGCTCATACAGAGTGTCACATTACTTGGCTTCTCTCTTAGTGCCTTCTTAATGCGGTAGATTACATCATTACAAAGGTTTAAAAAGGTAATTTTAAAAACAAAAATTTGGACTAAGAACAGAATAACATCAATCTAATATGCTGTTTAAAATAAAAATGAATAAAAAATCAATGGAATATGCACATACGAGTATATAACATTTGTACGTACTTCATGTTGCGATTTATTAAAGAAGTTCGTTGGTTGAACTTCTTTTACTTCTCTTTAGAGATATCTCCCCTCTATCCAATGAATATGGCAATGACCTCAATGGTATAGTTATACCATGGGATTTTCTACCCTAACTAATATTATAAATGTGAAAGTTAGTTGTTGATAACGATTTTTTTTTACGCATTAACTACTCAACCAATCATAATAAAATTTTGTATACACGCTGTAAGGAGTAAGCTCAGAATACACACGCTCGTTACTCGCACAAAAGCATGCCAGTTACTGGTAAGACCAAGCTACTGGCATGTGTCTCGAAATTCTTTCATTAGCTCGCGTGACGGTACAAAGCGTACCGGGAGATCGCTGCTCGTTTGATTTTTTCCTCTGGCAGGGAAGTGGGGAGCACGTCAGTAGTATGAAGAAGCTTGATTATAGAAACTGGTATGTCACCCACAGGCATGTGTATCGCATCACGGCTTCACGGAATGCCAGTAACTGGCATACCAGTTTACCAGCACCTGTTGCGCTATTTACAGGCATGTATATTCTGGGCCTTATAGAGGTTACTTTTCATCCCGAAGAAAAATACTGTTTTCTACGTATAGGTGAAATTTAAGTGATGCCGCAGGCGAAGGTTAGTGATATACAACTAATAATCTTTGTAACCATTTGTAATAACATATTTTTGACTATCAAAAGAATCTTTAACATTCTTTCCGAAACCCCTTACATAAAATGTTATCCAATGAGATTTCACTAAGCATACAATAATAATATATACTTATACATAATATAAACTTATTGGTTGACAGTACCTAAGCTGGTGCGATGTCAAAACGAGCTCTACACTGGCGAATGTTTCAACTGTTTCGACCTTTCAATATCCTTGATAGTCTTCTATTGAATTCGTGTGCAAGCAAACGTGTAGTCTTCGCATCTCGTATCATTTAACTGGCGCACCCAGAACAATCCATTCATATCATTATTACAGTTATCGGAGTCAATATTTTATACGGTAGTAAATTTTTACAACCGTGAGTCCTTGGAGAGATAATATTTATTTACATTTTAATAATATGTATAGATATATATATATATATTATTGTCATAAATATTATGTACAAAATCAAGAAACTATAATCGACATTGATGGTTAGACAGTGCAAAATACTTATTTACAGATATGCACACATGATATAAACGTTATGACCATAACCAAAGTTCATTATAACAAGAGAGATAACAAAGTTACATCATTAATAAACATGTCTATTTATAGACCAAATTAATAATAATAATAATAACAAGAACGAAATACATCATTCGCAATCATTTCAACGAATTTAAATCTCAACAAGTTACGTGAGAACTTTTTTCGTGTGTATAGCGTATCGCTCGTGTGTGTATTGCGTATTATTCAGATGATATTAAAAATTGTTTAATTAGAATCATCCGCCATCTTTTCAAATAATAACAAGAACGAAATACATCACTCGCAATCATTTCAACGAATTTAAATCTCAACAAGTTACGTGAGAACTTTTTTCGTGTGTATTGCGTATCGCTCGTGTGTGTATTGCGTATTATTCAGATGATATTAAAAATTGTTTAATTAGAATCATCCGCCATCTTTTCAAATAATAACAAGAACGAAATACATCACTCGCAATCATTTCAACGAATTTAAATCTCAACAAGTTACGTGAGAACTTTTTTCGTGTGTATTGCGTATCGCTCGTGTGTGTATTGCGTATTATTCAGATAATATTAAAAATTATTTAATTAGAATCATATTTTATACAAAATGAAGTTTTAATCTGTAGACCAACTCATTTTTACTACAGATATATTTTTTAAGAAATATGTATATTCATACAGCAAAATGAATAGTACTACCCAATTTACACACACAAATAAAAACTTTTAAATTAAATAGAAGCGTCTATTTGTAATGTTAAGGTAAAATAGCTTTTTAATAAATGAATATGAAAGTATATACAGTCCTTATAAAAAAAAAAACAATTTTAAAAACGTTTGTTCCGAATAAAGTCCGTAACGGTTGAACCGATTCTGATGAGACTTTCAGTGGTAGATAACTGATGTTATAAGGAGTAACTTAGGCAATTTTTATGTTGTAAAGAGCAAAATACGGTTCTGCACATATATAATAAACTAAAGAAGCAGTGTACTTCACAAATCACTTCTAAATGACGTAATTAAGGAAACAAACAAAAAGATTCAATTAATATATCAGGAAACATACTCATTAAAAAAAATTAGATATAACATAGTGAATGTTATATTATATAAAAAACTTAATACGTAATAAAACGTTTTAATGAAATTTCCACGCATTCAATACTGAGTTTATACAACCGACATCACACTATGCTAGAATTTCGTCTAATTTCAATACACGCAATCTCGTATACATTAAAAAGAAACAGAGAGATAAAGACGCATGGAGATTGTGAGTAAGCAAGGGTATAACGCTTTTTCTTTACGTGACCAGTCAGCTCTATGCCCAAACAGCTTTAAGGTTCGTTCTGATAAGAACAAAATATCCGTCCGCTAAAAGTAATAAAACCTTTTTTAATTCCCCCTTTATTTGATTGACAGATGTCATCCATAATTGTCATTTGGACACCTGCAGCAAAAACAATAGTGTAACTCACTTTTAAGTGATTTTCAGTTACAAAATAATATTTAGTTTCTTACTAAACAAAACTCGAACTTTTTTTGTGGTTACTCCTGTATCTAAATTCGCTAATATAAAGTTTTTTTTTTCACTATAACTACACTACACTATAATAGCATATTCGTATATAATAAGAATCAACTGTGGTTAAGAATAAGTTATATATAGTTACACATAAGTACGTGTTTATGCCAGTCATTATTAATGTCACATTAAAAAAAATGCAATAATATGTTACACTGTTGTTTTTAGAAACATAGTTTTTTATTAAGTACGCTAACATCATAATTCAATACAATATTTTCATTCTTGAAAATAGAATAAATTGTTCAGTCAAGTCTAAGTAAATGGTCGTCGGTGTATCGTTTATAGAGTCAATAAATACGATTGTAAAAGATGATGTTTTTGAACACTCTCAAAATTATATATATATTATATTCTCAAATTAGTGAGATTTTTATATATAGATAAATTTCGTACAGCCATATGATAAAAGAGCTTAAAGCACACACAAAAATTATATTCCAAATCAAGTTAAAATATAGAACTGGCTAAATAAGTATATGTTGAGGATGATATTAGAAATACCGCTTTTAGTACATGCAGTTGCAAATTATAATCAAAAAGAGAAAAATAGACAAATATGGAACAGCTATAAACTACAGCAAAAGCTACAATTTTTATAAGGAATACATGAAGGAAACGGTGTGGTGCGCATGCGCAGGATAGGGAAAGCAAATAAATACCATTGTTTACCGAGAAGTGTTGTAATCAAAGTATAAGTTTTATTTTTTTTTAAGTTTTTTTTTGTCTGCAAATAAAACATTACGAGAAATATTTTTTCCTCTGTACATAAAACATTAAAAGTCTATTACACGTAACGAGTACAGTGGCGAGACAATAAAACGATACTAGGCCGAGAGAATCGGATGAACGAGTAAGTGTTTATACGTATTTTGCTTGTTTGGTAAGTCAGTTTAGATGCGACGCAGTAACCGACCGACAAAATGGATCGCAAAAGAAAAGATTTTAAGATAATTTCCAAACCGGCACCTACCACTCATCATTTGAGAACTATGGGAGTTATTGGAAGAAGAGAGTCAAAGTATTTTGACAATAATTTAGATTTATAAAAGGCGCGCCATTGATGCAAAAAATTATCTTTTTAATGAATAACAGATCGAAAATCCTAGAGAATTTAGGGTACTTTTAAGAATGATTGTGTAGAACGTTTGGCGACATTGTTGGAATACATAACGCTCCAAATTGCGCTACAGGGCGAACGAGTTAGCGAGTAGCGGCTGAGTGCATGATGTTCATATGTGTTGAGCGGGTTAGCGAGTCGCTGCGGGGGCGGAAAAATGAAACGGGAGGTGAGTACTCGGCCGAACTTTCGTCAAAATGTTCATTTGTACCGAGGACTCTGTCTCGCCACTGTTACGTGTAATAGACCTATTAGGAGCAGTAAACAGATTACATTGTTTACCGAGAAGCGTTGTAACTAAAGTATAAATAACTATTTTCTAAAATTGTTTGCCATCTGTACACGACAAATATTATCAAGATAATAAACAACGAAGACAAAGCTGCAGGTAGCGGCTAGTTAAAATCTAAAAAGCATCATTTGATATTCTAGTATTCAATTAGTAAAAACTATTGAATATATATTTTTTATTTAATTTTTTTTTTGCTAGTTACTTCTACAGGATTTTACCATCAAATTCTATTTATTATTTTTCACTAGTGGTATGAGCCTAACTTTCATAATAACACTACACAACAGAGTTACAATGATGGATTGTATAAAATTATAAAATCTATTTACATAGAAGTAGTTTTCTGAAGACCTTGTGTTTTAAATATTGTTATTCAATTGCTCAATATCTTAAGTAAAGGCCATACTCTAAACAGACAAATAACTCTAAAAAGGTACCATAATGAAATAATATTAAGTAAATGATAAGATTTACAAAATATCACAATCACTTGGTAAATGGAAACCAATGTGTAATTGCAATTTTGTTGCAATACAAAGGTCATTTGTTATATATGCACCTCCTATATAGGTATGATTAAAGGGTAGTCCAGTGGAACTGTAGAGGCCTAATGAAGCCAACAGTGTAGGTAGTTTGAAAAAAAAAGGATGATTAAAGGAAAACAAAATAGGATATTCATGTGAGACTTAAAAAAATACTACAATTAAAATTACATTCCTGTAATCACTTTGATTTTGATATATATATATACATATTAACATTTTAATTTTACATTCATACTGCTCTAAGAAACACCTGTTATTATGAAATAAATATTTTATGGGAAAGGTGTTAAGCTAAATTCCCTAAGGCCAGCAAAAATATTAAATTAACATAACTTGTTTAATATCCAAACATGCTGTGAATAACAATTTATTTATGGAAATAGAAAATATTATAGATTTTTCTTTCTATCATCATGGATTCCATATTAAGTAGTCAGTATGTAAAACAATGTGTGATTAAAATATGAAAAAACAACATTACAAAATAAATAAGTTCTCAACAGCATATGGATAAATATTAAAGAAAATGACATATCAAGGGAACAGATAATATAGTCTGTTTTTGTATTAAGGAGTCAATTAAGAGAAAAAGCAGGTTGCATTTATTTCATACAAACATATTCCTCTGTTTTATCCCTAGATAAAAGAACTAGAATAAATATTTTAATACCATGCAATCTATGTTGTGACTGTCATGTCACTATGTTTTACATTTACCTTTAATTAAATCTTATACAATCTAGAAATCATTCAAAAGTACTACAATTTCCCAATTATTATTCTGCTATATTACCATTATCAACAAACAGGCAGCTAAACTTTTTAAATTAACTTTGACAAAAAAAATGGCCCAGGTGTGAAGAGAACCGGGGGAATATGAAATCATGATTTAATCTCTTTTATGTAGGCATAACTAGTCCAAGTTACAATTATATCTCTCGCACTCTATTTGATAGTTCAGCCAGAGCAAGACAGTAACAGATTCTTTTTCTAAAAATGTTTGCAGTTTTTGCTCTAAAACGAATGCCTTCACTCAGAAAGAGACATTTGCAAACAAAAGTTATTCGTAGGGTGATACTGTTAATACCAGTACACATATACACGCAATACACTATGTATATTTATATCTAACAATTAATCTACATCAGACAGTTGTTAAACATAGGTCTCTCAATTTTATCACAGGTTTATTTTTCTACTAAAATCAACACAAATAAGTATTTGACTCTTTTATTTATTTTCATATTAATTATTACGTAGTTATATGTTTATATGTTATAAACAGATTGGCTATTGTTGGAAGGTTAGAATAGGGGGCGTAATCCAGGAATAATACAAGGCGTAATATAAGAAGTATTTTTAGGAGAACACATGTGTTCTATTGTACTAAAACTTTATAGTCGTTTAGATTACACTTTTTCTGAACAAATACTATGGATTATTCATTTTTATTTGGAACTTACCTTTTAACTAGTAAAACTGCCGCCAACATTGCCTGGAAATTTAATGCTATACTGAACCTTAATAAACTACATTTTTCACTTTCGTAACTACATATTTATAAAAGATATTGAAAACAACAAAGTTGTTTTTATTATGTACACAACTGTGAATTATTTTTATTTACGTATACTTAGTAAAATGTTGGCAAAGGTATTTTAACCATACAGCTTTATAATATTTGTTTCACGATAGTACAACACAAAAAATTAACTTACAATGTAATACCTATGTACACATAAACGCAAAAAAAATTGTAAGATTGTACGTATTCATAAATTATACTTTATATTTCCTATATAAGACTTAATACTTTGAAAAAAAAATTGTTATTGCATACCTAATATCATTACCTCACTATTACAATGAATTTAGTGTACCTATGTAATAAATTTAAATTTGATTGATTGATTTTCCCTCCTAGATAATACCTATTTATGTATGGACATATTTATTCAGAGAATAAATAATTATTTTACTTCAAAGTTTTATTTCATTTCATAATCATGCCAAGCGTTCACATTATAAATAAAAATAATTTAAGTGTCACGGTAGGTAAACAGCCAGTTTTATAATTGATAATAAAACTGAAGAATAACAATGTAATAAAACAACTGTAGTGTTTAGATGATATTACTTTCATTAAAAGTATTTTACACTCCTGAAAAATAAGTTTTTTCACATAGCAGTTTTTGCAGACAATTTTTATTTGGAATAAGTAAAAAAATATTAACAGCTATTATTCAAAAAATGATTTTTTTCATTATTGGTTGAAGTACTACATTTTATAAATTCATGATAAAGGTCTTTTCACAGCTTTTTTCTCTCTGTTAAATTTATAAGCTGTAGCCATTTTTTGTATGTTTTCTTTGTGTATATTTTCATGATCCACAATTCTCTTAGGATAACTTTCTCCGATAATACATTTTGCCATAACTTGAACTGATTTAGGTGCCTTCCATGGTTCATATATATATTCCACTGGGTATTTTTTCAACTCAGGGACATATTTTCTTATGTATAAACCTTCTTTGTCTGTTTTCTTCCCAAAAGCTACAGGACTATAGACTCTAAAATATTTGTAAAAAAATGCAGATGCAGACAGCCACATCCAATTACCAGAATTCAAAGACCAATCATAATCAAGTAAATAGTCTTCAAATACCTTAGCCCCTTCTTCCCAAGATATCCACAAATCTCCTCTAGTTAAAAAGCATGCTACCATGTGTCTGGCTAAATGATGGATCCAACCCTCTTGCTTCAGTTGTCTCATTATAGCATCTACAAAGGGATATCCTGTCCTCCCTTCAGCCCATGCTTTTAAATGTTCATCATTTTTTCCCCATGGTATTTGCATGCAAAGTTTATTGCCAACCATTTTATCAAAGTTTTCAGTACCAGTCCCAGCAGTGTAATAAAATTCCCTCCACATTAATTGCCCTAAAAGGGATACAGGCGGTGAAGTATGACTCATACTATTTTCAATTTCTTTTAACTTATGATAAAAAAGTTTGGCTGATAAACATCCATGACTTAAATAAGGACTAAGGACAGTAGTACTTGGTTCTATGCTATTTGGGGAAGAATTTGGTTTTTCAAACTTACATACCCATTGTTTTCTAGACATATATAAATTAAGTCTTTTGATAGCTTCCGTTTCCCCACCTGGAAATTTTATAGGTGATAAAGTTGTTTCATTTAATTCTAATTCATATAGATTTTGAACATCATACTCAATAGAGCTTTCATCGTGTGGTTTACAATGATCAGATATTTTCTTAGTTATTTCAATACATTTCTTGACCTGCACGTCGTGTATTAATGAAAGGAATTTCTGGTATGTCAGTGGAACAGCTCCATTATTCTTCTTCAAGATATTATGTATGTCATAAATAGTGTGTTGAACTCTTTTATTTATGAATATATCCTTTTCATTGGCAATCTCATCAATGAGTTCATCTAAGAGCACTAATTCAGGATCAATATCTATCTGGCATGTCAGGTATTTAACTTCCCATTCGTTAAATAATTTTGGTAAAACATCTATGGCTTCTCCTTTAATAACATAAAGACGCGAATTCAACTTCTTCAAATTCGTGTCTAAGTCTATTAGGCTCTGAATTAAAAACTGTAAGCGATTATTGCCAACTTTAGCTTTAATATTAGGATGCATTATGTAGAGAGGTCTCAAAATATGTTTTCTGTTTTCAGCCTAAAATTATTATAAAAAATATATAAGCATATATAAAATAATCACAAAGTCCCAGGTGTAAGTCTTACCCACCTCGTTAATTGCATTTCGAAGAGCAAGATTATCATGTATACGTAAGTCCAATCGAAACCAATGAATAACTGAGGGGATCTTTGCCATATTTAAATTCTGATTATTGGGAAGAACTACCTACTATAACCAAAATATTACAAGAAATACAATTTTGCGCCAAATTTGACAGTTTTCAGTCGTTTAGAAAAAGCTTATAAAGCTTTTTTATTGCTAGATCCTTTTGTTCTGAATAACAGATACTAAGACTTATAGTAGCATTTCTAAATGTATACACGCATTAGTAAAATAATACAGGACTTAGAAAATAAATATGATATTACTTTTGGAAAATTGAAGTATTCCTGAACTTACTATTTATAAGTAGTTGTCATAGCAACTCCACGTTACAATAACAACTGTCAAGCTTTTTTTTACTCCTAAACAAGTACCTACAAACAGTATATATTTGTAATTATTTCCGTAGCTAATTTACATCTAAATACATAAATGCATAAATTATATTAATTCGCCAGTATTCTTGTGATATACAGCAATAAATATTTTTGTAAATGGAAAGAATTGTAAATACTAGAAACGTGAAATAATTGTATGTACATAATGGTCTATATATGATTATCCTGTAATTATGTTTGATAATTCAATAAAAATATAGCCGACAATTAAATAATGCTACGGTATGCCAAAAAATATAGAGTTGACGGTAGAAATTGAAGTGCAACGGGTAAGATATTATTCTCCTCTCGTCTTTCAGCATTTCTTTGATATGTAAAGTGTTATTTAAAATTATTTTAATATATATTACAATCTTCTCTACAGGTGTCATGTCCTGGAGTCTGGTTGTGCCAGGATGGACGAGTATCCCTTACAGTGTTTGCTCTCGGGACCAGCTATCAAACATGCTTACTGCCTCCAATGTTTCCACTCATGTTCAAAGACATATTTTACTTTCGCAAACGATTTCAGGAGACCTGTGCCCTTAACAATATTGGCTGTTTATTAAGTAAGTAAATTTATATCTGATTATATATTAAAAGCAGTAGGGAACTTCTTGAGAAAAGTATGTTCAGTAGTAGGCCGATATCTATAGAACTTACAATAATATATAAAATATAACTAATTGGATAGAATTACTCTTTTCTTCATTAGACCCCATATTGTTAAATCGTTGTCATAAAATTCCTTCTCAGTGTTAGTAGTTATTTTGATACAAAAAGTGTAAAATAATATAAAATCCTACTGTAGGTAATGAGCCTAACAAAAAAAATGAATATACATTTAAAGATATGCCAATTTTTCTAAGTTCTCCTATATAACATGAGTTTAGTATATTAATTGTGACATCATATGTAATGAAGTTTAATATTGTTATCTTCCATAGAAAATGAAACCATATACTGTGAGTTGGTGCAGTGGTGTGAAGATTGTGTATCTGGAGAATGCACCATTCTAGCACAATACCTTGGAGCCCTGAATGATGTGCTGTTTCCACCAAATATGTGCTCTAATGATGGTGTTGATTTACTTATGCGGAGGTCTAAAGAGTTTCCTGTAATTAATCATTATTTTTTTATACATTGATTCTTGCTTAATATAAACTTAATTAGATTCATTTAATTTCTATTAATGATTATGATTAAATCCCATGTGTTTTAAGTTTTTGTTACATGTAGAATTCACCCTTTTTTATGTAATATTCACCCTTACACACATAAGTTTATGGCATACCAGACTTTGTATAGCATTTCTTCTAGCATACTTAGAGACTCTCAATAACAAAACTAATTGATATCTCTGACATTGTTCACAGTTACAAAATGGTTTTCTTATATTTTTAGAACCTGAAAAATGTAATAGAAAGCATAGCAAAAAATTAAAATATGTTAACTCACAAGCAACTTGTATAATATCTTATAGAACTGTAAGCTACTTTCTACTAACCATCATTAAATCGCATTATGGTCTCTTCTCTGTGTGTTACATTCGGTGAGTGCCAGAAAATAAGTAAGCAGTCAATACAGCTTACATATAGTTAAATATAATCAACCTCAAAAAAAAAAAAACAAAGAGGCTGGCCAGTAATATATAACCAGACATAAGAACTAGTGTGTCTCGCCAATAACCTTTCTAGTGGAACACAACACTCTCAGAGGTGGTATTCCTCTTACATTAGTATACATCTCATTGTCTTCAAATGCTAAAAGTTATTTCATTTTCTGTACTTTTTACCCACCTGCTCAGAATAGTATCAATGTTTTAAGTGTGTGTATATTAGTCTTATGTCTTCCCAACAACTACTTTCAGACTGGAATACAGCACACTTCTACAGGTTGTTCCCTTTTATATAGATTTCATTGTCTTTAGATCCTTATAATTATTTTTTTTTCTGTATTCTTTACCTATTTGCTCAGAATAGTGTCAGTGATTTTGTACAGTGTGTGAATAGTATGCCTGTTTTTCTATATCTATTGGCACATTTTGTAGCCTAAATTATTTAATACATTTAAAACATAGTAGTGGCCATCTAGGGGAACGACATTCGACTATAATAGGGGTTTAAAGTTTTTTTTCCACAAGTTCATTTAAATATTATCATGTGTTTTTCTTTTTGATTTTTTTTTAATTTGAAAGCTGTATAGAGTATTGTACAAATATTGTAGATGGTAGATGTGAAGAATGAAAATTGAAATTTATAAAAAGACTCGACGATGGTATAGGAAATGAATAATTATTTCATTTTTTTTTATTAATTACACTAAATCTCGTCAATACCTATTAAACAAAAAACAGTAAAGAATATCATTTGAAAAACTAAGGAGAAAAAAGTGCTGAACTCAGTTGTCGGAGTGACATAGGCTGTATAATATTGAACGTATGCCGGTCTCAAAAGAGAACGAATAGAAATATTTTCCCCTTAACAATATTGAAGTAAACAAATCATAAATTAACATAAGTAAAAAAATCTGAATTATCGCTGTTGGTCTTTTTTTTCATTATTAATAATTCACTTGTAATGTCAGTTTTATTGCGGTTCCCTAGTCGACGTGTGAAATAAACGAAATGCTGTAAAATTTGAAATTTATAAAAACTCACAGTAAAACCGATTAAACTTTATAAACTTGTGTGTTGCCCTCTTTAATGTTTCCTCTTTACGAAATGTGGGACATTTTTTTAGGGTATTTTGTCACCGAAAATCGAGATAGCAACAAAAGTACGTATAGATGAAGTATGGAATCAACCTTGTAATACGGGTCCTTTTAAGCCTGCGCCGTGCCATTGTGTCGTTAGCGACCCGGAGGGTGGTAGACAGAAACAAGTCTGTCATACAGCAAAATACCATAGGTAAGTTTTTAACACTCCTTATTATTGTTATTTTATTATATGTCTCCTCACATTTCTATTATAGGAATGCATGTTTATATACATCCTTAATTAATCGTGGAAATATATTTACGAGAACTGTTTATATAATATATAATGTTTAGGTTTGTGTCTAAAGCACACCAATTTTTTTATTTTTTTCGAACTGACTATACGCTATTGGCCTGATGGACTTTCACAGATTTACCAGAATAAAAATTGTTTATAACGCATTTTATCAAATGTGTATACAAAGAATATTTTAATAGCGTCAAAATATTTAAATACATTTATTAATTGCTGAAATTATCCGAAACTGTATGTCATAAATACCGTGGCCCTGTACCTTATTACCACTTTTAACATTTATTGCCCAATCCAATGGCAATATCGTTTGTGTATTCTAGAAATAAATGTAGCACAGCGAAGAGATCGCCATCCGCGGTGAGATCGCGTTCGAGGTCTCGATCTGGTGACTCGAAATCATGTTGCAGCCTGACACCTGTGGAACCAGAACTTAACAATGATTGCCGTTGTCCAAAGTGAGTAACCAGATTAAGCTCCCCTGCAAATAGTGTTGTTTCTATCTTACAAAATTCAATTATTACCATAATTATAAACCATAGCATGACGGTAAAGCTTTTTGTAAGTCCGCCTGGCTAGCTCCGCCCTCAAGTTGAAAATTTGTCGCCAAGCACCTGTCAGTGTGTTCCGGCAGTTGCACTTGAGAGCCAGTCTCCCTCTAGGTTTAGCGTGACTACCATCTTAGACCACATCATCATTTAACTTCAGATGAGATTGTGATCAAACGCTAATATATAAAGTATTAAATAAAAATCAAGGCTAAATCATCTCGAATTACATTTTATTCGTCAGTTGCCCTACTCATTTGTCTAGTGATTTTCTTACTTCAATTTTCTTAACTGCGTAATTTTATTATTTGTACGAACTTTTTTTTACTAAACCATGACATGTATGTCGTGAAATAAAATAAAAAAAAATTAATCCGCCATTTTGAGATCTGGGTCTCAAAAAATCAGCCGAGGGGTTATGTTCTCTTTATGTTATACATATAACATAATACGTATTTATAATTAATTTGTATTCGGCGTCTCTATATTCAGAGCGGTCAAGAAGATTGGCGGGAAATGGTTTATACGAGTATGCTGTATTTTATGTCAGATGTTTTGCATGATTTTTTTCTCAGGCAGTTAAAGTCGGCATATTGACAAAAACGCAGCTATAAATTATATAATGAATCGACAAACGAGTCCCAGATCTCGTTTTAGTGTATTAATTTTTTGGACCACATAGTCACTTAACATCAATTATGATTGGGGTCAATCTATGGCCAATAACCGTGGCAGTGGTGAGTGGCTAGCCTACTCGCATATGTACATCAGTGTCGTAATCGACAACGGTGGGAGTAAAATATTTCTTAGTTGGAGAACGCTTCTCATTAAACGTACTTCATTCAAAGATTGAACGAAGAGACGATTCGTGAAGTGATCAGACACGCGGTGATGATAATTATGGTAGCACAAAAATCTACATCACTACATATTATAAAACGAAGTCGCTTTCTCTGTCCCTATATCCCTATGTATGTTTAAATCTTTAAAACTACGCAACGGATTTTGGTGCGGTTTTTTTTTAATAGATAGAGTGATTGAAGAGGAAGGTTTATATGTATAATAACATAAATTAAATAGTGGAGAAATACTGTTATTTTTGAGGTTACTCCAAATTTAGCGCGTGCGGGATACGGGCACTAATGAATAAATCGAAACTACTGGATCGATTTTAATCATTTTTTCAGTGAATGACATAGACTATATATTTTATACCCGTGCGAAGCCGGAGCGGGCCGCTAGTATATTATAAAACGAAGTCGTCCGCCACGTCTGTCTGTCTGTTCGCGGTAAACCCAAAAACTACTCAATGTATTGTAATGCGATCTTCACCAACAGATAGACTAATACAGGGGAAGGTTTAGGTAGTATATAGTTTGTCAAGGTTTTGTGTAAATTGGTTGGAATATAACGATAATTGTTGGAAAAAGTCAAGTCGCCTGGGAGCTGTCATTGAAAACGCTGGCTTATTACGTATTCTTTTGAAATATAAAAAAAAACAATGCATAGTGAGATATTCCTCTTTTATAGATCTACATAGAAGTCTGCGATGGCGTATATATATCTTTTAAGAATAGCTTACTATACCCATCTATTTTCTAAAAAAAAGGGTCACATACAATGAGGTGATTGGAAGGCCTATTTAAACGGATACAGATTAACCTTTATCAAATTAAATACATTAGTTACCTTATGCGCTTCATATACATAAGTATATATTTTTAATATCAGGGCAGGCAACGTCCGCCGAGCCCGCTAGTATACATATAAAAATAAATACGGGTACGTATGTTGGTGTTGTATACATGAAAAAAATCAAACTTTTGTATGTGATATAATACAGTGTGTTATATAAACATTTTACTTGAAATAAAATGTAGCTAATAATTTCGGTCAAGTGTTTCTCATTGTTCACAAAATATTTTTATAGTTTTTAACCCTTAAATGCAGGAGTGTCTCAAAAATGAAACATTGTCTCTAACTTATGAATATTAACTGTCGTGAATGTTTTACTTTTGGGTGTATACCATAGTAGGCATTCAAAAGAAAAAAAAACAAATAAACGTATACAAATCTGCTTCCTTTTTAATATCCCATGTAGATTAATAACTTCTTTATAAAAAAATAATAATAATAAGAATACTATAATAGAAGAATACGTACAATGTATGTTTGTTTATTTTATATGACTTTGTATCCGTCTATATATATATATATATCATATTTATTGGGTAATATTAAAAAAATCACTCTCACTATCACATATACACTTTATTTTAGACATGACCGTATTATGTATTTGTACACTTTCCCTTAACATTAGTACTAAACTAAATTGTGTATTAAATTTCAGTTATTTGTACTCATGATACACATATATTCACAGTCATGTATATTTGGACGTAACCACCCCCCAATTAAGTATTTCGCAAGGGCAAAACAATGGCAAAACTTGCTAAGCATTGATAGCGTGTCTAGGGTTGCCATTTTTTTTATTGATGAGAAATAACTTATCTAATCCTTTCATCAAGAAATATTAAAGTACTTGCAAGAAATAAAAGATATCTTTCAAAATTAAATTTTTATTTCCATGAATATTTATTTGTGGTTTTGGAACACGCTAAAAATTGGTTTGTCTTTGAAAGTTTCATAAATAATTTTACAATATTAGATTAGAAGTTTGGATTCATAGACACTAATAATGAAATTGTTTTAAGATAACACTCAGTAAAAAGGGAAGTCGCGTGCATAAATAAGGAATAAATTCTAAAGACTTGAAGTAAAGTCTTTTCATACACTATTTTTATTCAAAAGTCTAATTAAATCAAAGATAAAGTAGGATACGTTATTATAAAGTATCGTTGGCAATTCTATGGGTACCAGACAAGCACCGACTATACTGCCTTTGTGTATGTGATCACCAAAAAATCTTCCTAAGAGTAATAAATAATTATTAGCATGCTGGAACTTTCCTTTTTTTATAGAGTGGCTAATAATTGCAACTTTAAATATCACTTCTAATGTGTACCCCGCATACAGTCCCATTCTGGCAAAATCCCGCACGTCCGTATCACGCTCGGGTCGCGGATGCAAGTCTGCGTCACGCGACACGAACACGCGTAAACGTCGCGAGTTTAACGTGTACAACGTTCAAACGTCCCGCGATTTCCATTGGCGACAGGGAAATACAAGATGCAATAATGATACAGACAACAGCGAAAGCAATGACGAACGATCGAGGTGATCCAATCAGATATATAATAACAAGTATAATAAATAGTATAATATAGTAAATAATTGTATCGTTCTTTTAGACTATTCGAATTAAGAAATGGAAACTAGTATTATTAGTCGTAGAATATCTAGTTTATACGTTTTGTAACTAACATTATCAATGAAATTCTATTTGTTGTTTTAGTCTGAATTATTTATAGTACGTACCTAATTACTTTTTATAGCTTAGCATCGGAATAAAAATTATCTACGTACCGTTACCAAAAATAAATTGTAATTTATAGTTCTCATCCGCTGTTTTCTTTGGTAGGTTCATGGTAGATGTGAAATTTTCAATATTAAATAGCGTCTGTACGTTGATACGTCATAACATTCATTGGTTGTAATATTAATTTTAGACTGCATATTTTAAAATGTAGTAGCTTCCTAAATTATAACTGAAATCTTTCATTCGGAAGTAATAACTGAGAGTAGAGAAAATGGTACGAAATGTAACTAAAACCTACTGTGTGTACATAACATATAAATTAATAAGTTGCTAATATTTGGAGATTCATTCTTGTTGGAATTTGTAATGAACGCTTTTCGTGTATCAGGTGAATCGAGTAATCGATTAAGTCGTTATTCAATTCGATTCTAGCGAATGGAAAAGTACTAGATTTTACTTTTTCAGGCTCAACAACGATGCAGTAAAAACAAACATCGGAATTAATTCGGAGAGATTACAGAAGATTTTACTCGAAAGCAACTACATCGATCAGGACACTTACCCTGAAAGTAATCGCAGGGAGAGATCATACAAATTAACAAAGGGCATCACAACGCCGTGTGTTTGCGAAATATGCAAACGTTACCACGAGCTGTTCCACACTAATCCGATCACTAAAAGTTGATGTTTTCTTTCTAAATTATTTATTTATTTTATTATTTTTTTTTCACTGACGGGTATTCTGTTAAAAGTATTAGTTAATTAATAAATTAAAAATATGTTTATATGTATATACAGTGAGTGCTATCAATTATTAGAAAAATAGAAGGTATTTTTTTACATTTATTTTATTTTAATAAAACCTTAATATAAATTCGCTAGATTGAGGTAATAAAGTAAGTAGTGGGGATATAAATAAACTTTATGTTCCGTGAATCACAAGTGGAAAAAACAAATTTATATTTCGCAACCGATTGGTTAATTATGAGCGTATAAAAATTTCTTGTTCGCATATCGCGCGGCATTTGTTCTAGAAATTACCTTTGATGCGTATTTTTCAAATTCTGATACTTCCACATAAATTATCAGCATTATATTTTATAACTGATGATAATAGATATATCACGCTACAACTTACAGTTCTTGTAAATGTTTTTGGCCACTCTGAATATAATCGTAAGTTTGAGCTTTCGCATAATATCGTTGAGAGTTTAAACAAAGTAAAAATATTATAGGAATGTAAAAATGCCATTTATTTATTCTTAATTAATAGTATAAATTTGTGTTTTGCGCAGCTATAATCAGAGCGGTCAAAAAGTTTGGCGATGTTTGTAAGTTCGGTGACAAATTAATTAGCACGTTCCAAAGTGTAAGTATTTCAGTTACAACAAATTATTGTAGCCGATGATATATTTCACCGGCGACATTTCAGAAGTCATTTTATATCTCCCATTTGCTTCTCTTTAGGGAGTGAATTCACAAAAATCCTCTCGGTATTCCTATGCTATTATAGAAACTCCTGTGCAATATTTTATACTTCTAGTCCCACAGGTTTAAGTAATGCATTATAAGTCAGGCTTAAGAATTTTATTCATTTAATGTAATGTATTTCAGTTGCAACAATTTATTGTACCCGACGATATACTTCATCGACATTTTAGGAGTCATTTTATACCTCCCATTTGCTTCTCTTTAGGGAGTGAATTCACAAAAATCCTCTCTTAGTATTCCTATGCTATTGTAGGAACTCCTATACTATTTTTTTATACTTCTAGACCGACAGATTTAAGCATTGCATTATCAATCATGCTTAAGAATTTTATTTATTTATTATTTAATGAAATTCTAAAGTTAGGAGTCGTGCGATACAGTTTGAGGTTTTATGAAATTTTGTTATCATAGCAACGATGGGAAAACTTTTGACAAACGGCTTATTTAAATTTCTCGCATGTGAGTCATTTATTTTTACAGCGTTGATATTATGTTTAAGAATATATATAGTTATCTGTTGCCATAATGTGTTAATGTGTAATATTGCACCCAAATTATTCTTGTGCGTGCATACGTGCTGACCAGCGAATCCGAAATAAAACACATGTTTATCAATAATTTTGTTATTATTATTTATTATACTATAGCATTCTGATCTACAGGTAACTTAAAAATTACATTTTTTTTTCTATAATTAAGTGATATGGCTCCACTTTAAAAAACTATTTAAATATTGTATATTTCAAATATTAGGTAATTATACATATATATATATATATTAAACTTAACTAAATTAGATACACTGCCGTATTTGAAAATCTCAATCGGCAATAAGTGCAAGTAAATTGTAACAAAAACAATCAAGATTTATACGTTCATTACAACAAAAGGTAATTGTAACGTGTATTTATAGAAAAAATAATACGTTTTGTATACATATTCTGCCGTCGTAAAAAAGATTCCCGCATTGATAAAACACAAATAGAAGAAAAATCGAAAAGTTTTCGTCTTGTATGTCAACGTCATCCTTTAATTACGTATAATCTGAGAAAAACAACTTTAAGATCAATATGAAAATACTACTGCTTCTGAATATATATATATATACAAAACTAAATAATGCAAAAAATGGCGGACGCGCCGTCCCTCTTTATGATATAGCAGTATTCTATTAAAATTTCTTATTCCGACTTTTTCAATACGATAGCTCGTTATAGACGCAATGTTTAAAACACGCGATATAATATAATACATATAAATCGATTTGTATATAGTTACTGAAGTTAAAACAAATAAAACGGCAGCATAATGGATACATAAATTCGTTATAAACAAACGCAGGCCTTTAATAAATAAAATCTTGTTGTATTAAATACACTCATTTCTTTCAAGATTTTGATTCATTCCGAGTTATTTTATTTACATAACTATATTTATATTACATTACATAAATAACTGCTTATTTTGCTTTTCTACTCTGAATAAGCAGAGAAGGGAAAGCTTATGTGAATCGTATAAACCATTCCATAGACGACACGTTTCATAAACGAAACGGGAAGAAGAATGAAAACTCATTAAATAAAAAATAAAATATGTAATTGTGAAATTCAAAATAACTGGTTTAATACACGTGGGCTTGGCATATAATGAATCAACTAAATAAACGTTCACATGAAATTTTGTAAATTCACCGTATTTTCATGTTTTATGACGTTACAAGATATAACATTATTTGCTTCTTAGAACAATTCATTGCTCCGTTATAAATAAGAAATTCAGATAGATTTTCTAAATTAACTCATAACTAATAGATCGGAAGACGAATAGTCAGCCTTTCATGAATTAACCCTAAAATTTGACATTATTATGACCGCTTATTTATTATATTTTGTACATTTCATTATTATTAACATTTGTTAATTCAAATTTAATTCATATTATCTTTTCAGAATTGTAGTTTATATGCTTTGAAATGCCAAAAACCTATTAACTTATTGGTATTCAAAATTATGACGTAAAATATTGTAAATTGTCGTTTAACTCTTTCTTACAATATCTTTCTGTTTCAGTCATGAAACTAGTGTTAATTTTCGAATCCTTTGTGTTGTACATTTGTGTTGGTTATGAAAATTGGTAATTTAATATTCATTTTGTATCTTAATGCATTGAATATTTATTGTTCTTTGTATGATTACCTTTACCGTTTTGGCAAATTAAGGCGTATTAACAGTTATTTTATGCCCCTTTGTAATGTTCCGTTCTTTAGATTTCGTATATTTGGTGCAATCAACAACGAAAGCGACGATTGCAATTACAGCGAAAACTGCGTAGAAAATAGCGAGCGCTATTAAGAAACTGTCATCATTATATTCCCATATATGGTCAGATCTGAGATAATCGTAGTTTGAAAGAACTTGCGTCCCATTTGGTGGTGGACAGGGCGACTGGACTATTATATCTTGATATGGTCTCTGTAACAAAGTATTTGTATTACACATTTAACACACTTTACTATTTCTTCGTCAAGTTCTTATGATAACACTGTCGTTCATTATTTAATGGACAGATAAACTAATTTACAAGGTTCTGGTAACTTCTTCAAGAACTTGATTTATAGGTATTAGGAGAAGACAAAAATTTTGTGTTTAGATGTTTGAGTTTATTTTAAGGATTACTAATCCGATTCTAGAAGTTCTTTCAAAAATAAGGATTCATATAATCTCCGAGTGCTATTTGTTTTATTATTGTACTGTATTAACGTAGTACGCCTGGGAACACCACGTGACATTGACATTTGGTTGTCTTTATTTAAAATTAAAATGTTCCCTGTAATACAAAAATTTCACTTTTATCGTGTGTCTTTACGACACACCTTATTATATATATAAAATAACCTGCATAATCATATTTAATTTTTTTACCAACCTGTTTATTAGTGCACCTGATATCCTTACTAATACTACTTTTCAACGCAGTCTCGCTCAATTCTTTCCTCAGTACTTCAGGCAGAGTCCATCTTGACGGTGACACATATTCCAGCCACCGTACGTATTGCGGCAGATCTGTTTGCTGTATCATGACACCGTTGACTAGGGTGCTGAGCAAGAGACAGAAGCCTGATAGTATTACGGCTGTCTTCTCCATTGGCACTAAGAATATTGCCGCTCGGCATAACATTTGTATGCTGATTAGATAGAGTACTATGTAACCTGTAATTTTAATTCAAGTTACATATTTTTTTATATTATAGTAAGTTGTAAGATTTTATTAGCATGAGTAATGTTGGCAGTCAGTGCATTGTATTAGGTTAAGAGACGATAAGCACCAAAACATGTTATTTCACTGCCAATTCTTCATATCTCCATAGCATTAAAAGGATACACAGCTAGAATAATTTACCAGAGTTCTACAACTAGTAGATTAAATGTATGGTGTAACGAACTTTTCATCTTATTTTCTAATCGATGAAATGATGATGGCTTATTTGATAGCATGTTCGGAAACCACGTCGACGGATGTAGGTTTGAATCCTTGCAACTGACTCGTAGTTTCCAGCGAAGGAAACATCGTGTTGAGACCATGGTTTGGTAGTAGGACTTTTTCCAAGTCCACCGGCCGTTAGCTACCACCCTCAAGTTGAAAATCGGTCATCAAGCACCTGTTTGTATGTTACAGCAGCTGCACTTGAGAGTGAGTCTTCTCTAGGTGTAGCGTGTCTACCAACGTAGACAATATCGTCATTTAACATCAGATAAGATTGTGCCCAAACAAATGCTAAAACCTATAAAGTGTATAAACACAGAAAAATCTATTTATTAACAAGAGTGGGAAGATACATAGCTTGCACGCATACATATAAGAAATATTGGTTTTTAATACTTACCTAAATAAATATAAAATCCATCAAAGGAGCCCGGCGACTGCGCGTACAATCCTGACATAGCGTAACTTGGCACTAAGTAAGCTAACCAAGTCAGAATAGCTGACCACAACTCAAGAAATTGCTGAAATAATTAAAGAGTTAGTAAAATTCTTATTAAATTCTTTGAGGGGTTATCCGTGTGTTTTGGCAGCGGCTGTGGCCACAATCCCAATTCTAGTATTAACATATAAACAACCATTGTACGTTAAATCGTCACTGAACATCAGCTGTTCAACATATTTAGGCTATTTTTCTCCAGGCCCTAGACTAGCTTCATACCAAATTTCATTACAACCGGTTCAGATGCTTAGCCGTGAAAATATGACATGGTTACACGTAAGGTTCTTTCAGACACATACAGGCTAGTTACGCACTTAAAATATTTATGTCCATTGTTTTCGTTCCACAAAGAATACAAAAAAAACTCAGGTTAATTCAAAACCGTGAAAAGAGATTGAGCTAGAACTCGTTTCAACGCCATCTTTTTAGTGTTGGGTGAAAATAAATTTCATTGAAATTCTATTGTTTTGTACTTAACAGCACGCCCGGCCTTCGCACAGCTGTAGTGAAGAAAATGAGACCAATTCTTCTTTTTATCATCCAAATCCTTAGTGCCCAAAGTGGTCTAAGTGGAACCACAGTGGTCCACGGGAACTCGACGGGGGTCTACTTTGGCGTGATAAAATAATGGGGGTTCACAATTCGTAAGCGGGTACAAAAAATATGGGGTATTTATAAGAAGCAATCGGGGGACAACGAAAATGGATCTCATTTAAACAGGTCATGAGTTTAATTTTGGCTTTCCTCCATTAATGGTACTCTAGTAATCCTTCCTTCTAATATAAAGACATATCTATCTACATCAATGAAAACAAAAACATATATTTAAAGATGAGAAATTAAAAAAAAAATCTCAGGTAAGCAAAGGTCTACAGATAGGGAAAAAGATGGGAAGTGGTCTACACAATCTGTAATGTCTGAGGACCTTTGATCCAAATCAAGCAATGAAATAAAGTGGCTACTGAACAACTGAAGTGATGATGGCTTAGGTGATAGCATATTCGGACACACCGTCAAAGGACTTAGGTTCGAATCCTTGCAACTGAGTCGGAGCTTTCAGTGATGGAAAACATCGTGATGAAACCATAGCATGCTGGTAGGACTTTTTCTAAATGCTCTTGACTAGCTACCACCCTCAACTTGAAAATCTGTCGCCAAGCAACTGTTGCTGTATTCCGGCAGCCGCACTTGAGAACTAGTCCCCCTTTACTTTTAGCATGCTTACTATCTTAGCATCAGCTGAGATTGTAGTCAAAATTTTGACATACAAAGTATATAAAAAAAACACATAACGTCAATCTGTTAATCCTGTACATATTTTTAAGATACTGTCTTCTGTCTCACTCACTTTTTTATTTTTTTATCAAATTATCTAATTCCATATGACTGTCGAATCTTTTTTTTCATACAAACCTTGTCCTGACAATTGTACACACAACAACAAAAAAACAATTACCCAAATAGTTGCTGCCGTTCTGAAGTGATACGCTTACATAAATTCAGCAATTTATTTTATAATTCGTATACATTATAACAAGTGTATACTCACGTCGAAAAGAATAAAAACTGTTCTTGAATAAAGGCCAACAGCGATGTCTCTCTCGACGTGCCGCCTTATAGAACTGGCTTCGCGCGCTCCCAACCACAACAATATCGGCCAAACTGTCATGCACATCACCGCGTAGTGAAAACCCACCCTATCGTTTTGTGTTAACTGATATAAAGAAATATAAAGGTATTATAATAAAATAAAATATTACATGTAATTTAAAAGTGGTGCTATCGGTATATTTAAGCTTAGATTATTTTTTAACTGAAGATACAAAAGAACAAAAGAGTACTTCACATGAATGTTAACTGTCTACAGAGACTCACTGTTATACATACCTTTGGGTTTTAATAATTAAAAAATAATTTAACAATCTTCTTCTTCTTCTTTATTTTTTGGCTCCGTCACGGTTAGTGCACTAGCCAGCGTCAAGTAACAAGACTTTGCCAAGTAAGTGTCTTGTGATAATTATAATGTTCTAACAAGATGGTGGTTTCCTTGTTAGAACTTTCCATGGAATTTTGGTGGCATTTCAGAATGCATGCTCCGTGGTATTATTTCCCGTCCACTTGACTTGTGCATAATAACCGAACTATATTACGTAAAACACCACCGATATTACAAAATATAGAGTCTAATAACACAAGATTATGAATAAAATATAAAAACCACTACATGACAGACTAAGATCCCGCCAAAAACTCTTTAACAATCTTTAACGATACAAATCAGATAAACAGATTTCCCCTTCACCTTTGATTTCCTCACGTTCATTTGTTTCACACTCAATCGATAGTGCTAGGTACCACTTTAAATCAGTGTATGTGAATCCTGACAAATTCTTTTCCATAAAAACTGCATAAGTATATCGTAGATTTATGACCCTTTCAACTTTTATTGCATGTTCTACTTGATGGTGTTAGGTATACAGGCGGGTTTAGAAAATGCCCTGCCACCACGCTACACATAGTTTCATCACGATATTTTCCTTCACCGAAAGCAACGGCTTACCCGCAAGGATTCGAACCTAACTAACCACTGAGGCGTCACCTCTCAAACAATTTACAGATTTAGCATTGATAAAGTAATTGGATTGTTCCTTATGTTATCATGCCTACAATAACAGTGACCACTGCAAAATTTCCAATCTATCAGCAGTCATCATTGTTAGGGCAGTATGCAAATTTCTCGGATACCAAGTATACACTGGCTGGTCCCGAAACGCGACAAATTAAAAAACAGTCAGTTCAACAACATGTGTGTGGTGGTCGCATCCCGTAGTACCTACAAACCCTATCACTTTGACTGGTTACTGTATATACACCTGTAGCTTCTGAGCGTGAGACCGAGCATGTGGTGGTTATATTAACAATGTTATAATTAAATTAATATATACCTTGGCATCAGTTGCAGGTAGATCCCAAAAAATTGTACCCGTTATAATCGACATGATGGCGGCTATCAATACTCTTGTGATTACATTCGATAAAGTTGTCATTTGCGTGAACACTAAACTTTTTCTGTAATTGTTTAAAAATATTTTTATATTATTAAAAAATCTAACACTTTTCTATATAGTTATTTATCTATAGTTAACACCCGCGACTTGTTTACGATGTTTATCACCTTAATAATATATTTTACGTACAGAAGAAAAAATATATAAAAATTAAAGCAAAAAGAAATATACGTTGCTTGTAAAATTTCTCTGTAAAAAAAATTATCTGTTTACTTCCCCTTTCCTACACATGTGCACCACACCGCTTACCGCACTTCACACATTGTTAAACACGTAGTACTTATAAAAGTCATAGTTTCTTTTAACTTTAATAACATTATGTTAAACGGAGATATCGTTTTTTTTTATAAGGACTCTCTAAGAAATACAATTAAAAACATATACGAGTATAATAATTTATCTAAAAGCTATTGCGCGACGAGCGCACAACGATAGACCACTGTCATTTTATTTAAGTAAAAAGTAAGTAAAAATGTATGTAATAGTTTTGTTAGAAATCATTCTTTTTACTGTTTTGTAATGCAATTAATTGTTCTAAAGATTTTCGAAGAGCACTTTGTAAAATTATGAACTTACTACAAAATATATCTACTAAATTATTAAAATTAACATAAACCGCGTCTATACTTTGATCTACTGCTCTGTGGTAATAGAGTTATCAGCGAAATATATGTTTAAATGAAGCTGGATTATCTTATATTTTAAGATACAATGCTTACTCGATAAGTAGTCCGGTGAAGCTGTAGAGGCCTACGGGTCAACAGTGTAGTCAGTTCGAAAAAAAACTTACTCGATAAGAGCGAAAGCCTGCAGGAAGACGTTATGGTTATTCTGGGGAGCAGGCAGAGGCACCGGAGGCGGCGGATCGTGCGGAGGCCGAGCCCCTGCGAATACACTCGCCAGTGCCTCGACGCGGCCTGACGACTCCAGTAGCGCAGCAGCCGACAACGAGTCCAGAGTCACCAAGTCCACTAGCAATCAGCAGATATTTAGATTACATTGATTTCTGTAGACTTTGTCTGTTTAGCGTCTAAGTACAATCTCAGTTGATGTTAAGTAACAACAGGGTCTATGATCATAAAATGCTTGATGTTAGTGAAACTGTTTTTTAAATTTAGTTGCTGGAATATACCTATATGTGTTTTTCGACAAATGTGGTAGCTGCTCCGTGGGGATGTATTAAATATAACCCTACTAGTATTCTATTCTATCACGTTGTCTTCTATTACCGAATATTAAGGCACTTTGTAGGATTTAAACCCATTTCGATTGATATCGTGTCGGAATATTACCACAGAGAACATTGCTTCTCAAATGGTGAACGCTAGTAACAGAAGTCGCAACAGACTTACAAAATACTGACGACTCATATATATATACAATGATATTACAAATAGCTGATTAGTTTAAAAGTTAAACATTTTACATGGCAAGTAAAAGTTTCATGTGAACCAAATTTACCATCAAGAACCAGCTGATTGCTTAGATCAGGGGCTCTCAACCTTTTATACTCGCAGAGGCACTAACATACTTCTTACAAATTTGAGTCACCCTTACATATTTACATGCAAAATTTTCGATAGTACAAAGTGAGAGTTTCTAAATCTTAACACACTTGACAGGTGAAGGACACACCAATGTTTTGCGACACGGTGGTTGAGAATCGCTGACTTAGATAATAATTTCAGTTATGGAAAAAAAGTTAAAGATTAACAAATAGTTCAATAAATATAGCCTACTCTGAATTCCTTAGTACTAATTAACATACAATATTCGCGATTTGAGTCGGCGACTTCTAAATTACCAGTGTTAATTTTAAAAAAAACTTGAATGTCTGGCACCATTTCTGAGGGATCATACAAATAATATCTAAGATTCAGATTAATAAAGCCAGTAGGTACTCACAATAGTAATCCGATGGGTTTTTAAAGGCGGGGCAGGGATAATCTATTGATGAGAAATATGGCAGCATGTCTCTTCTGTACCCGCTGAACATTGTACGTCCCGCTGATATAAGTACAACCTATAATCATATAAATTATGTATTTTTTTTATATATATATATATTATAGGGGGCAAACGAACAGGTGGGTCACCTGATGGTAAGTGATCACCGCCGTCCATAGACACTAGCAACACCAGGGGAGTCGCAAGTGCGTTGCCGGCCTTTTAATATATGTTTGCCTCCGGCGCTCTCACTGACCGAACGAAACGCAACAGTGCGAGCGCACTGTTACTTCACGTCGGTTTTCTGTGTGTCGGGTGGTACTACCCCGCGCGTCGGGCGAGCCGACCCATTCGTGCTGAAACCAGTAATAGCTTCAGCGTAGCTCTACCACCTACTAATACTAAAATACTGTTGCCCTTCGAAAATCTCTTATTTCATAACAACATAACATGTTTAATAGAACATAATATGTCTAATGGAAGTGCCAGTAAATTTTAAATTAGATATATAATATTTATGTAAAAAAATACTATACTATACAGTTCATCGTATGTTTAAACTAGCAGGCCCGGCGGACGTTGTCCTGCCCTGATAAATAAAAAAAAATTACTTATGTGCATGAAACGCTTAAGGCTTAAGACTTTTACCGATCCTTTAAACAATTATCATTATATTTCAACCAACTCACAAAAAAACCTAAACGAATTATATACCTAAACCTACCCCGTGAATTACTCTATCTATTGGTGAAAACCGCATTACAATTCGTTCAGTAGTTTTTGAGTTTAGCACGAACATCCAGACAGACGCGACGGACGACTTTGTGTTATAATATGTAGTAGTGATATAAGATACGAATATTTTTCTTTGATGTTAGTGAAAACATTGTATTAAAAGGAATGGGTAAAATTTGCAATCAATATTTTTCGAATCATGCAAAAAACATAATGCAATGTACCTTAATAGAAAACTGAATTAGGAAATAAGACATTTTTAATGTAACTTTTCTTTTCTTAAAATAACACCAATATATACTATAATAATATTAAAATGGTAGCATTTGTATGTGTATGTCTGTAGGAAATAATCTCTGAAACTACGGAGACAATTCTAAACATTATTTCACTGACAGAATGTTACGTTCTCTTTATATGCTATATTTTACTGTAATTTACTTTTAGAAGGAAGTAACATAAATAAAAATGGAAATAAGAAATACTGTGCTTACAAAATCTTTTTGTAAACAATATTCTTTGTTTACTTCCTTTCTCCTACGCACCACACCGCTTGCCCCACTTCACACATTCCCGACCGTCTAATACTTATAAAATCGTAGATTCTCCAAATTTTAGTAACTTTATATGAAATTAAGTTATCGCGATATTTTTTTAGATAATGACTGTCTAAGAATGAAAACTGAAAAAAAAAATGATTAAGATCTATCCAGTAGGTAGTTTTTGCATGACGCACGCATAACAGCAGACCTCTATTTTATGTACACAAATTTAACGCGGATAAAATCGCGAGCGATTACTAAAGTATAGTGGGTTTTTTTACTTTTTTTTAACTGACTACACTATTGACCTGACAAGCCTCGACAGCCGGACAGCTTCATCGAGCTACAAGTAATGTGATCTGAACCGTACCTTTGTTAACATCGCGAATATTTCATAAGTCGGTGGATGCAATGACATGATTACGACACGACCCGTACTGGCCCAGTTCCTCAAGTACTCCACTAAGAAGAACGTGTCGAATATATCCATCTCCTTAGTCGGTTGGTCCAGGATGAGGATGGCCATATCCAGGAGAAGTTGACACGCGACGTTCAACCTTCGGATCTCGGAACGGGTGAGACGGCACACGTTAGTATCTCTGACTTGTTCTAAGCCCAGCTCTTCTATTAAAATGTTTATCTATAAAGAAAAAAAAAACCCACAATTAAAGTAATGCAAATATTGTAGACAAAATGACTTAAACACACCCCTAATGGTATTAGTACGAGAAATTACAGTGAAACAAAAGGAAAATGATACTTACATTTCTACGTCGAGAATAGTTTAACGCTAATATAAATAATTCTTCGTAATATGTATGTTTGAAAGAATTTAATGGCATACCTATTCAATAAAACAGCTAATTGGTTAATTAATGTTTTATGGGCACTCTAATAGTACAATCAAATCGAATCAAAAATACTTTATTCAATTTAAGCGCCCTAAGAAGGCGCTTATGAACGTCAAAACTACCACCGGTTCGGAATACATCCCAGTCATCGAGAAGAACCGGCAAGAAACTCGATCGCGTTTATCTTTTTAACATTATATATTTAAAATTAATTATACATTACAATCGATTTTAGTAGATGCACAGAGAGGAGTCAATTCCAGACATCACCATCGTTCACATATTGATCCACTCTATAATAGCCCTATCGTCGCTATCGTCTGTCAATCGTTGAGATTTACAACTGATCCACAACAAACAATATTAATACCTGACAAAAATCCTAATTAATAACATGGATGCGAATGAATGTGAATTGCTTTGTTTATTTGCCACGCTTATATGACGTAACTACTAAGCTGTGTATTGTAAAATTTAGCATATACCTAATCGAGGGTATAGAAAAGGACAAAGGGTACTTTTCATCCAGAAAAAAGTACTCTTTCCGAGGGATATATAAAAGAAAATGTCTTTAAAGGATAAAGAAACTGCATAACCCAGACAACATTGGCTATTTCTCCGAGCATATCTTATTTGAAGTTCTAATCAGTAAAGAAATATTTTAAAGTGATGGCTGAATTAATCGTACATTTATAAATCAGTTATTTACTACGGAATATGATTAACGTTGCTTATTATAAAACTATAAAAATATGATTGGAATACTTACCCGATCTTTGTCGTCCATTTTAACTTGATTGTGATTGTGCCTCGGTCGACGGAGTGCAGCGTGGAACCGCAAGGTGTGCTCTACCGTCATCGCAGGGCAGAGTGAGGTGTCGTTGCGAACGTAAGCTGATACTTTCCGTAAAGTTGAAGACGCTACCGGTTGACCATTTAAGACTATATCGCCGGATAATTTCTACAAAAATTACGTAAAAATTGAAACCGGTGTATCAGCTTCTTGTAATTAATTTTGAAAGAAATCCATTTCTGAAGTCTTTTCCAATTTATTTCAACTGAATTAAAATTATTTTATCATTCTAGCTGTCTCTACAGCGCCGATGCCACGGTGGAACTTGTATTCGCTAATAACGCGATATTTTAAGATTTCCATTTTGTTAAAAAAATGGTGTCGAAAAAAAGGCCGAAAAGTAATGAATCACTAAATTCGCAATACAAATATATAAGCCCAAATTTGAAACATATTTGAATTTGGAATTTTTAACCAAATGTCAGATATTTAAGATCAAAATGGCCAGTTCGACAAAACGCCATTTTCATATGTAAGGACCTAATATTATGATCTCCTATTTATCTCTAAACTTGTATTAATAACTAATAGCCACTTGTGACTAAGTCTGTGTCGGTATTTTTATAATGGTGACACCATACATTATCTTCGTGTACCTTTAAAGATTTATGCAGAGGACTTCGAGATTGTTCTTAGACGACATCGTGTGAACATTTTCAAAATTACTTGATACTTATACATTTTAGGTAATTCAAATAATATATTATGAATTATAATAACTCATCTTGAATCTCACTTACAATTTATATCACTGTAAATCTTCATAAAAATCTGTTCAATAGTTTTTTCATGAAAGAGTGACAAACACCCATCCACCTTCTTTACAAACTTTTTTTTCGTTTATAAAATTAGTAGTATTTAATTTACCTTTCGGACTCCTGCCAAAACATCGAGCAATCCGGTGGCTTCATGATGCGACGTCGCCAATACAGCTAATATTTCCCCGGATTTTACCTCGAAACTCAGACCCGACACAAGAAGCGTAGACTTATTATCCGGTGACGTAATTTCCAAACTGTTTACCTAAAAATAGAAAAAACGTAAATGACTAACAAATTTTTAATAACAATAATGAGCTGAATGTTTTTCTTCTATTTTTTTTTGTAGATTTTTTAATTTCTATTCACTGGGAAAACATATTAACGATAATTCATTATTATTATAAAACTAGTTTCCCGCTCCGACTTCGCACGGATGTATCAAGACAATGAATTCAGTTTTTTTTTTCTTTACAGTAATGAAATAAAATTGCAACTGCAAAATAAACGTAAACTGTCAGTTTTTTTGATGATTTTCCTTTCTTTTTTTGGTCTCTCTCTAATTTTTTTATATCATAAACTTTTAATCCAAAACATTCACTATGTCATACGATTATTCAAACATTTTTTTTTGTGGAAACCTTACCCCTGACAGTTATATACACAACATCAAAAGCATTAGCCAAAAAAGCCAAAAAAATGGATTTTTATCTATATAGATTTGGACAACCCTTGACAAAAATTGTGTGGAGATTTTGACTACAGAGAGTACTCACATAGTAATTGGGATAAATGTACGCTGAATGTGCGTATCCATCGAGATGGTCTCCTGGCCTCAGTGTCGAGTGTTTCCTTGACTGCGCGACAGACATGTGACTACCTGCTTTTGATATTCTACCCCCAAGGTGTGAAGAAGGCATCAGGTAGCTGAAAGTATAAGCGCGTATGTAAAATATCGAAAATAGATCAGCAACCCAATTAGGTAGAATTATATGACCTAGTTGTTATTTTATAGAAAGATATAACTATTATTATCAACTAGCTGATACCCGCGACTTCATCTGCGTTATTTATTATCTTAACAATATCTATTATATAACAGAGGAAAAAACACAACGCTAAACAAGTAGTGCTTATAAATTTCATAAAACTAATATTATATGATACAAATATATGCTTTACTAACAAAATATCTTTGTTAATAATGTTACCTGTTTTTCTTCTCTCGCCTGCGCATGCGTATCACACCGCCTACCCCACTTCACACATTGCCGAACGCATAGCGCTTTTAATAGTCATAATTTCTTAAAACTCTCATAACCAAATATTAAATGAAGCTTATAATCATTTTATAAAATAAATCGGTAAGGTAAATAACACAAAGGCAAAAATGTTTAGTAAAAAATATATACTTGTCTTGTTTTCGATAATATGTTTACATAACAATATTAATTATAATATCAATAGTAGAAAGACTAATCGACTAACGAGCTATTAAGAGTCTTTACACATTAGTCAATTAGCCTTTCTATTGTCGACATAAATAACTATGCAGTGTTTTACATTTTTATCAGATCAGACTGCTTCCATTATCGCATGCAACTTATAATCTTTAATTTTGGTTAAACAATTTCGTTGAGATCATTCGACCTTCAAATCAAGAATGCATCAAACATCAGGCTATCAATACCGCAAACATTACCTTATTCTTAAAGCACGATTTATCAGTAAACTCGACTTGCAGTCACGAATTAGTAGACAGACTCTCACAAATGTGTACGTAACTTATATTATTCAAGAGTTAATAATATATTATGAGTGACGCGTTGAATAATACGCGGCCTTCCGATTCGCGTGACAAATTAGGACAATGTGGTTGCAGTGCGTAAATTTTGAATACGAAGCTCATTTGAATATGTAGGTGTTTGAAGTCTAGGTATTTGTTTACTCAATTAAATCTCACCATTTAAATAACAATTTTTTCACCTTTTTCCTGTATCTCTCTATATAAAGGTTTGAGGTTATATTGAAAAATGTGTGTTAAAATTGTGGTCGTAAAATTCTACACGAGTTTTCTTCATATAAATACCTTACTTTTGTCGAAAATGTTAGGTACCAATTCGCAAAGCCAGAATGAACTAATGTAAATGGCTCGCACGGTGGTAATCGAAAATACTAGCTTCGAAGTTTCAATCAGTTCAACTGATAGACTACGAAAGCGTATCATTTATTTCATTCCAGGAAAACAGACTTTACTGAAAATTCTCTATAACTAAACCTAATTATCCTCGATATTTCTTTATGGCTAATTTATTTTTGCATGTTACCTATTCGACAAAATACACATTCATTTAGTTTACCTGTGATGGTCACCATCAGGAACAAAATCAGCGACACTGTTCCTTCGATTCGTATACTGTGAGCGATGGGGTCGCGCGTCTATTCCTAGGAGATTCGCTTCGCTGACCGACTTATGCCTAGAATTGGTCCATTGTCCGTCACCGCGACTTATACCTGCCTGTTGCATTGCTACTAACGGCACTCCCGTTCCAGGCTATAAAGTGCATTTATAATTAATACTTACTTAAGAATAGTATAAAATATATTTAATACAATTCAAACAGGTACCAGGTTCTTTCGGCGAAAAAAAACACCAACTCATTATATCCAACTTTTCATTACTATTATTTATATCTAGTTCTTCTACAAAAACTAATGTAAGAATGACGATAGGAGATTTTCAACAAGTAATAACAGGAACTATAAAATATGGGATGATCGAATATTCGACGTTTTTACTTGTACCAAGCCAAGTAATAACGTGTTGTACAGAGAACGTTGAATCCTCATTACTCGACTGTTGCTATAATCAGTAAAAAATAAATGGATTCAAATTTGCAATTAATTCGTATATATATATTATTTTAGTTGTTTATTTGAGGTCCACAAAACTGAGTTCGATGATCAGAAATAAATGGACATGAACCCCGCTAAATGTGAACACAACATGCACAAAATGTGCGTGTGTGTGTGTTTATAAAATAAGAGCAAAGAAAAAAGGATAATTCAATGAAATTAAACATTTAAATAATTTTTGAGGTTATACTTCTTTTGGCGCGTTAGGGAAAAATGAGAGTAAATTTTTACGATGCGTGCGCACACCGTCACGAAAAACCGATACCCTGAAGTTAGCTATAGTCAACATTTTATTCAAAAAAAGTATGTATGTATTCAATAACTTTTTTCTATTGTTAGTATCGTTTTTTCTACAAACGTAGAATACGGCGAAAGATAAAATTTTGAAAAGATCTTTATCTAGTTACGCCAAAAAAGTATAACACACTACTTTTTTTTCTAGTTGAGGCCAAAGAAACACAACAGAATATATCGAATTTTAAACGTAAACTATTACAAAAGAAAGCATGCGATATAAAGGTGGCCTATGTTAGTTCTTGCTAGTGGTAAATTTGTAAAAGTTTGACGATTAATTTTAGCGGCTACCTATGCATGGGACACTAACATGTATTTTTTGAAGAAAATCTAGAGATTCTATGAAACCATGTAACAATGATATATAGGCATATTATATCAGCCATCTTTCTACGAGTTTGTAACGGTTGCATTTTATAGTACACTAAACATTAGAAGTATGAGTTTAAGCTATATGCTATATGTATATAGCTATATGTACGTATATAGTTACTGTTATGAATTGAACGTACCTGATATGAATTATGTAAATGCTGCATTCTAAAATCAGGGTCCGAACGATACTTCCGATTGTATTTATAGTTAGTAGTGGTCTCGTTATCAGAACTATCATAGCCTGATGACGTTTCACGTATTCCTCGGCTCTGTCTATGTATTCTAAAACCATAAAAACATCTGGTCAATTATTACTGTGACTTAAAGAAATAGTAAATACAATCTTTATAAAACTGTTCAAAACGTCTTATTTCGTTACTAAATACTGTATTGTTGAAATATATTCTAGTACATTCCTTATCCTTTTATATTTTCTACAAGTCTTTATTTAATTATAATATAATATTTACCAACCTTGGCGTAGGTTTCATTCCACTGCCGATGGATGTTTTCGGCTTAGGTGTACCTGATCTTTGTGAGCCATTGTGGTTTGGTGGGAACACACGCGGCAAACCAAACTTAAGGTAAGTATACATATTGGAACCAAGGGCTGATCTGAAATAGAAAGGCATTATTTATTTTAAAAATTATTTTTGAACTGTACATCACATAATACATAATTATATCTGGCATCACTACATAGTATAAAACAAAGTCGCTTTCTCTGTCCCTATATCCCTATGTATGCTTAAATCTTTAAAACTACGCAACGGATTTTGATGCGGTTTTTTTTAATAGATAGAGTGATTGAAGAGGAAGGATATATGTATAATAACATAAATTAAATAGTGGAGAAATACTGTTATTTTTGAGGTAACTCCATATTTAACGCGTGCGAGCCACGGGCAGTAATGAATAAATCAAAACTACTGGATCGATTTTAATAAATTTTTCAGTGAATGACATACGCTTTATATTTTATACCCATGCGAAGCCGGAGCGGGCCGCTAGTTTGAAATAAATTGCATTAAAGATTATTAATTTTTAATATCGATTCATCTATTAGAAATTTCAAACGTATCGAGAAATCGACTTACAATTTTAGAACTAAACTCGTATTGGGACTTTGAAATTAGAATTAGACAACAACCTCAAACTTACTTGGGTCCATATCTTGGATGAGATAAGATTGACTGCACCGTAGTATCTCTAAGTTGAAAATTACCGTATGGTAGTGGGCTTTTATCAGTACTTCCGAGTGCACTGTCAGTAAAGTCCGAGTTCAAGTTCTGTCTGTAAACAAAAATAATTTTAATACTCGTCAGCATCCAGGTACATATATATACTTATTGTCATGAGAATCTTTTATGGCTGGAATGTGGTTTAAGTTTTATTAAAAGGCGATATATCTGTTTTTGATGAAAACGTCTGATTCGGTGGTAAATGTCGTTCTTTATCACTACATATTATAAAACAAAGTCGTCCGCCACGTCTGTCTGTCTGGATGTTCGCGATAAACTAAAAACTACTGAGCGGATTGTAATGCGAATTTCACCAATAGATATAGTAACCTCACGGGGAAGGTTTAGGTATATAGTTTGTCTAGGTTTTTGTTTTTTGTAAATTGGTCGAAATATAATGATAATTGTTGAAAGAATCGGAATAACTCAAGCTGCCTTAAGCGTTTCATGCACATAAGTATATATTTTTTTATTATGAGAACAGGACAACGTCCGCCAGGCCTACTAGTCTATTACATACTTAGTCCCAAAGAAAACATTCTTTGGAAATTTCTCCGCATATATTCTCAGAGTAAATGAGAAATTCATTTAAACACTTTAAGAATATTTCTAGGAATTTCTATACGTAATTGAAATCCTAGTTCGGTATTTATATATATTATTTTCATTATTGCACTTGTCATAGTAATGGTTGCCTATTTTACCTGTAAATAGACCACGCGTGCAAATCTTCAGAATGCATGCCTCGAGGATCGTGCATCAGCGGGTTGGAAGGAACTGAATACCGCCGCTCCCCTGTCAGTCCGAGTGCCGATTGGGACATGATTTTCAAGCAACAGATTCGATAACCTGAGATAATGCAAGAAAATTATTATCTTGATTCTAAAGTACACCTTACTTATTGTACCTACGACAAACACTTACTAGATTCATTTCACTATTTAAATTCCTCTTCATGATTTTCTTAACTCTGGTCATGATTTCCTATAAAGTCTCCATCATACTCGTCTGGAACAAAACACATAATAATCTTAATTTCCATTTCCGAACTAAAAAGTATCCGAAACCTCGACAAGCAATTGAAACGAATTTACAGAAATAATTGAAAATAATCAATTGAAAGAAAAACCACGCCTGTACGAAGGTCAGAGAAACGATTAAAATTGGTAAAATTGTCGAGACCTAGATATTTTTATAGTAACTCTCGCATAGAAAACGCAGTATGGACGATCGTTGACATTGGTTATATCCTGACAAAACGCATGTCCAACAACAAAGGTCATATGCATTGCGGCAACGAGGGGACCGGACGCGTCCGCGACGGTGACAGTCACACCCAATCTCGCCATCTCATTGTTACTGTTACACAAACTGTAGCTAAATACGTATATAATTCACAACAACTTTATGGTTTTGAGATTTATGATACAAGAGGCCATGGGGTTAACTGTTTTTCTTGTGGCAATTTTTTTTAAGATCGTATCACCTAAGAACCAGTATGTTGAAAAAAAGAAACTCTTTCAAAACTTATCGCTTAAGAAATGGTGGCGGTTATAGAATATTAAAGAAGTGGTGTGACGTTGAGCTTAGAATCTTTTATCTCGTGTACACGATAAAAGAATTAGGTAGGGCATTGAAGTTGCTTATATAACTTAAAACCGTTTACTGTTGCGTCGTAATAAATTATTTTATAGGAGAAAGATAACCATAATGAAATAAACACTGAACTATATAAAAATTTAACTGCAGCCATTTGATGCATTCATTTCGTGATGGATGTCTAATGTAACTAGAATGGATAAGCACCAGTAATAAATAGCAAATAGCAACAGTGACAGAGAAGTTGAGGAGTAATAGGTTAGCATGGTATGGGCATGCCATGAGGAGAGATGAAACCCATGTAACTAATAAAGTATTATGGACGGATATAGGAGTAGAGAAAGACCGAAAAAGTTAAGTATAGATTGTGTTATATGCATGGTGGTAGGGCATTTTCTAAGTCCGCCTAGCTAGCTAAGTTGAAAGTCTGTCGCCAAGCACCTGTTGGTGTGTTCCGGTAGCTGCACTTGAGAGTCAGTCTCCCTCTAGGTTTAGCGTGACTACGATCTTAGACCACATCATCATTTAACATCAGATGATGTTGTGGTCAAACGCTAACCTATAAAGTATAAAAAAATATCTTACAAATGATTGTGTATAAAAGGAGTGACATCTGAAAGGGAAGTGCCGAAAAGGAAAACATTGTTGTGCCGAGGACGATGTTGATGATTTGATACATTTTGTTAATTGCAAATGCATTAATTTTATTTCTACTGATGCCGTATAGTACTGTAGAACCCATCATTACCAATTTTAATAAACTGGAAAACGCTATATCTGAAGTGTGCCAAAATGTAGTCCGGTGGAACTGTAGACGTCTAACGAAGCCAAGAATGTAGATCATTTCGAAAAAAAAAAAGTGTGTCAAACTCAAACTCAGTCAAAAAATTATAACGGGTTTCATATGAATATGTCATTGTGGTACCTTGAACTAGACCTCGGAAATTAAAAGCGTTGCCATTAGAATCCGTGAGATCTCGTATTGTATTGTCTCGTCTGTGAAGATCGAGAAAAAGATGGTTTTTATCAGTTAAACTGGTAATAATGGCTTACTTAAGTGAGAAATACATATTAACGAACGTCTATTTAAGTGCGTACGTTAAAAGAACGTATTTATTAACTTTAAAGAATCTGTGAATGAATGAAACGAATGCGAAAGAGTGAATTGAAGATTTATTAGATAAGTATAAGAATAATTGTTTTGGAGTTTTTGGCGGGATCTTAGTCTGTCATGTAGTGGTTTTTATATTTTATTCATAATCTTGTGTTATTAGACTCTATATTTTGTAATATTGGTGGTGTTTTACGTAATATAGTTCAGTTATTATGCACAAGTGAAGTGAATGGGAAATAATACCACGGAGCATGCATTCTGAGATGCCACCAAAACTCCATGGAAAGTTCTAACAAGGAAACCACCATCTTGTTAGAACATTATAATTATCACAAGACACTTACTTGAAACAAAACATTGACACTGGCAAGTGCTTCTGCGGTGCCAAAACAAGAAGAAGAAGAAGAATAATTGTTTCACATTAAAATCATTTTCATTCTGAGAAGTAACATAGGCGTAGATACTCGAGGAAACAAAAATCATTCACAACTGTAGATTAAACATATTTTTAAACGACCATTTTTGAAGTGAAACTTCTTATGGGAACGCGTTGAAATTCTGAACCGCAACTTTTTTGTGTGACAAAAAGTGGTGGGGATAAACACTGTGTCGGTTACAGTGTTGAAAACACCGATTTTCGTTCGATCACCGAAGTTAGAACGTCGAGTGCGGTCAGTACTTGAATGGGTATCCGCCTGGGAACACCTCGTGACGTTTGCTTTTTGTTGTACTTTTTATAAAGATGTTTTCGCATTTTTCGTGCGGCCATAACACACAGACACTTTTTTGTATCAATTTATCTATATAAATTTAAATTATGTATATAGATAAACCGGATATGATCGTTACTTTAATTTTCTATCTAAAAATTAATTTTAATTGTAAAAATTTTCTTTTTAAATGTATAATTATTTTAATTGTCCACTTGAAAGCCTTTACCCGTTTAATGTATAATTATGTTTTTTTATTATGCCATAATTAACTTCACCGTAAACTATAGGCAGAATAGGTTGCATAACTGTACTACTATAAACTTATAAATATACAGTGAAATATTAATTAACCCAGAAACCTTAATCTGATAAATCTGTATAACGAGTAAATTTTATTTGAAATTTTTCATAGTTCCTAATTAAATGTTTTACGTAAGATAACATTATTTATATACCTAATATTGCACCTCGCGTCATCTCTAACATAGTTTCGGAAGCCGTCAGAAGACCCTCACCTCAATAAATAGCGTGATAGTACACCTACACACTACCGGTTTTGAAGACGTTGCGTGTAGAAATTATGATAATTACAGACGAACAATCCTTTTTGTTAATATTATTGCATTGGGTAATCAATGTACGTCTAGACGGAGACGTGTTGTGAATATTTTTTAAAGCCACAACAAATACATCGTTTTATCTTACTTTGTGTGGTTTATTCAACAGATTAAATACAACAGTTTTCCTGTACATTATTTAAGTCATAATAATTTTCGATATAAATGTTCCTACATAAAAATAACTATAATTATTAAGTTTACAACTTTGCTTCAACCGTCTTTCTTCGGGAATTAATGGATTTACTCTAAAAACAATGCTTACATATGTATCATTCAAAATATTTTCCGGCACTAGCAACAACTTTTACATCTCTCAGGCTATTTTCGTATCCGTATTTCGTATATATGTATTTTTTCATATAATTTTTTCGATATTTCCATAAGTATTCTGCTATTCGGGTTAAAGACAATTCCAAAAAGTTAATGATGATGAAACTCGGTACAGCCGTTCTTGAGTTATAAGTGTTTGAAAAAACGCGACTTTGTTATATAGATAGATTTCACCATAATCTTAAAGAAGATGTATCCTGATATTGCAACACGCTTAGCCAAGAAGGGTCTTGGCTCTGAAGTGTAACTGTCGAAACCCACTTATAGGTGGTAGATTTCAAACTTGAGAGCGATAGCTATTACATAATGATGTTTTTCTTCACCGAAAACTCCTGCCCATTGTAAGTATTCGAACCCGTATCGATCGGCGTGATGTTTAAACATGCTACCACTGGACTATAATCGCTTTTTGGTTATTTTATTACTTGACAGAATATCTGCTATAATAACATATGTTGTATGTAAAAATCAAAAGCTAAGATCGGGATATTCGGCGACATTTCAAGCCGAGGCGCGCCGTGCGCCCTTATGCTGGCTGTCTACAAAATCGGGTCACTGCCATAAGCGCTCCCCTTAGTAGACCGGTGAAACTGTAGCGGCCCTAATAAGCTAACAGTGTGGTCAATCCGATAAAAAAAACAAAAGCTAAAACGGTTAATATAGGCTTGGCAATAAGGTTCCTTTTTGGGAAACGAAACCCTTAAAAAGAATGTTCTTAACGTACTATCCACAACTATACTAGAAGTGTGTGAGCGGTCTCTTTGTATGTTAATTATAAACTTATACAAATTGTACACGTTTGTCTATAGAGTCACGCCGACAACGAGTACCGGGAAATGTCACTGGAGGTGGTCATTCATCGTCGACGACAGTCATTATTGGTGATATTGCATCCCATTAAAGCCTTTTCAGTTCTCAGACAACCATTGTTCTGTATTGTGATACGTTTTTAAGTATACAATAATGGTCGATACAGACTATACAATACACGGTACCTACCGTTATATATTTAGATATTAAAATGAAGTTGTGGATTTCAATTCGTTGTTTTTTATGAAGACTCAGGTTTATTACTATTTGTTTTCAGTTCAAAATGAAGTACAATATAGTTGGGGAAATTTTATTCACCATCACTGCATAGTATAAAACAAAGTCGCTTTCTCTGTCCCTATATCCCTATGTATGCTTAAATCTTTAAAACTACGCAACGGATTTTGATGCGGTTTTTTTAGCAGATAGAGTGATTAAAGAGGAAGGTTCATATGATTAGTAACATAAATTAAATAGTGGAGAAATACTGTTATTTTTGAGGTTACCCCAACTTTAAACGAGGCGTGAAGAGGCACTTTTGCAGGTCGGCATGATGACGACGACTGCCGTTGGTATTTAACACCGACAGTCGCCGTTGTTTTTGGACTGTACCGTACTTACCATCAGGTATCGTACAGTCATTTTGCCGAACTTACATAAAAAAAAAAAAAAAAAACTTTAACGCGTGCGGGCCACGGGCAGTAATGAATAAATCAAAACTACTGGATCGATTTTAATCATTTTTTCAGTGAATGACATAGGCTATATATTTTATACCCGTGCGAAGACGGAGCGGGCCGCTAGTTATTCATAGATAAATAAAAATGGTTATTCATAAATTCGCTAAAATTATAAAATTAAACAGATAAAGCAAAACTTAAATTACAATTTAATACCGGCAAATACAATTTTCATATAAAGAACTCGTTTAGTTTATCTTGGTTTTCATTATTGACAGTAGTTTACTGTTAATATTAAGTATCTTAAACACTAGTTACGACCGCGGCTCTGCTCACTTGAACTATATATTCTACTACTATATTACAACGGCTTGTCAGTCATTTTATGTCGACTTAATTTATTACTAATCTCATATTTTGTTCCATATATTATTACCTGATGTAACATAACAATAACTTAGTCGAAGAATATACATATTGTTTAAAAAAAATAAGCAGGTACATTGAATCATTGTTTTTTTAGAGTTATGAACACACTAACAAACAGACAGACAGATATTGCACTTTATAATATGTAAAGATCAGTATGTACACTAATTTATATATAAACTAGTTGATAAACGCAACGTCGTCTGCGTCTTTTATTATCTTAACAGTATATTTTATTTACAATGGAAAAAACATAAGCAGCATACCGCTTACCCCATTTCTCCACGTAGTCTTTATAGAATAAAATGATCAAAATCTATTATTAGTTTATGAGTGATGCGCGCACATTTGCAGCCATAAATAACGTATCGTTATTAGAATTATACTTACATATTAAAATAGAAAATATCTGTAAAAAATGATAATCTAGCGTAGAAAAATGCATGCATTTGACTACTTTTAAATCATATAGCGCACAATTATGTTACTGGAACGAATTATTAGTCACATGCATTACAATTATGTCTATTTGTTAATTCTTAAATTGTATATATGTTACTCGTTTGAAAATATTCCATATATTTGCTCGCTTTTATAATACGTCCTCCAACTACCATATTTGTGGTTAGCGCGCTAGAACGTTTGTGGAACAAATTAGTGGTCGTTTTCGCGGACCATTGCCTAATATAGTGTCCAAGTTATATTTGTTTATATAGACAAATATATCGATTACGCCATCTAGGAAGGAAGCGATTGCAATATTTATTGACAATTTTAAAACGACGCATATTTTTTTTTGTTATTTAGTGTATGACCAAAATCAATAGTCTAAACTGTCTTGGAGGATAACGGTAACGCTATAAACCTAGTGCGTTTGATTGTTAAATACATCTAACGAAATATTTGAATCGAATACTTCTTCTTAATCTAAATATAGTTGTTGAGTTACCATTGGTAAGATATTGTACAAATATTAATTTATCCTTTCTACTTTAATTAAATTGCTTCATTATGGTAAGCATTATGCTGAGCATAAGATTACTACTATACTATACTAACATAGGGATGTTTTTTTCAACGCCAATATATCTGAAACTATGAAGCCGCTTGTGCAAAACTTCCAGCTATTTGCTATACATTAGTTTATTATGTCAATAAAAACTACTAAATGACAAAGTAAGATATCGGTCAAAAACTTCTAAAAAGCCTTCGTGTATTATGTAATCAAAAAATTACCTATATAAGAAGTATATAATAAAAATACAGTAAAACTGATTAATAAAATAACTCAAGAGATCATACCTACCGTTTTTATTTGTTTGTTTCAATGCACTAAACTTTGGGAGCGCCAGTAAAGTTAACAAAATAATTTTATGTACATTATCCCCTATTTATAGGGAAAGGTTATTTTAACAGCACATTACGATCTCTAGAAGAAGTACAATTGGCACACTAGGTGTAATTTTTTTAAATACAAGATTAACAAGAATGAATTATTCTGCAGATTCTTCCTATACAATTAATGTTTACGAGTACGATTTACGATTCTATGCCGGCAAATAAACTCATAAACATAACTTTTCTCTCACTAACGTGTTCAGTAATTTTTTATGCATCGTCACTGGACATTTATGATGAAAGTTATGACTATAGCATTATTAGCGTCGAAGAACGAAGGTTCGAATCCAAGCAACTGAGTCGGAGTTTTCGTTGATGGAAAACATCGTGATGAAATCAGAGAAAGTTGAAAATCTGTCGCCAAGCACCTGTTGGTGTGTTCCGGCAGCTGTACTTAAGAGCCAGTCTTCCTCTAGGTTAAGCGTGACTTACCATCTTAGACCAAATCATGATTTAACATCAGATGAGATTGTGGTCAAACGCTTACCTATAAAATATAAAAAAAAATGATATTAAAGCTATATCTACATGTATCCAACATACTAGCCATAACCCTACAAACATATTAAATACGAATGTTTGTTACGCTTTCACGCCTTAACAACTGCTCCGATCACCATTAAATTTTTCATGTACGTTGTTGACAGGTGTACATAAAAGGTACATAAAAAGTACCACTCCCGAAGGATAGTTCTACCGTTTACCACTAGGCGGCGCTGCAGAACATCAACAACTGTATGAATCGTCGTGAAATTTAATGTATCTAGGAGATTTTAACAAAAAATCATTTACCAACATGATATCAATTTTGTTATAACTTCAGTATTTATTATAATAAATAATAATAACTGTATGCAAAACGCGATTGAAGCCACAAGTACAATTACTAGTTAATAAAAAATTCAACTAATCTTACTATCATTGGAAGCGAACATAAAGAAAAATGTCAATAAAATGACAAGTTTTACGTAACAAACAGTTCTTGATTTGGAGAAGGCATATGATCGAGTAACCCGAGAGATTCTGTGGTGGTTTTGTGACATACGAATATCTTTGAAAAATGTACGAAGCCATTATAAGACCTATCGTACATTATGGATCAGAGTGCAAGTCTACGAAAGAGACGGATGAGAGAAGGTTACATGTGGCAGTGTTAAAAAATTTAAGATAGACGTGTGATATAATTAGAATAGATAAGATTAGGAATGAGTATGTTAGAGGAATCTTGAAAATAGCACCAGTGATAGAAAAATTAAAGAGTAATAGGTTGGCGTGGTGTGGTCATGTCATGTCATAGAAGTCATGTAATTAGAAAAATTTTAATCATGAAGGTGGACGCATATGGGAGTAATGATATGTGTATAAAAATTTTGAAGTCTGAAATGATATCTGATAGAGGAGAGTGGAAGAGAAAATCATGTTGTGCCGACTCTACTTACGTGAGATAAAGGTAAGAATATGATGACGTAATAAGCAGTCGAGTATTTCATATTATAAATGTATTATATATTGTACGTATGTACTATATATAAGGTAATAATATGTTTACAGTGTCATTACTTATAGAATTAAAGTAAACAGTACTAACAATCAACACATATTTGCGTGACTGTTGGTGCACGCATTCTCCATTACTATGTATAATTATATTGCACGCAGACTCTTGCATTTATAATTAATCAACTCAACATACCTTCATTAGATTTCCGAGTTTTTAATAAGCATATTTCATACGCAATCACTCAGATTTTATGCTTTTGGTTACTATCATTAGCCTATATCTGTCCACTACAATGTTTCCACAAAAACCCCTATGCCGGACCTTAAATTAATAAACGTGGTTAAGAACATCTATGGTGTGGTGTATACTTGTGAACCTACTATTGATTTAAGAGATCGCGTGTTCAATCTCCGTACGTAACTAACCTTTATGAGAGGTGCATAAATGTCACGTATATGTCTGGGTATTCATTTCAGCTGTTATCAGTTTACATTTATATTCAGTTATCATCAAGTTTTCCTCTGTTTGGGATTATATATAGCTGTATGTGAAGTAATATTTTGATATTTATAAATGTATTATGACTATATTTAATAATTAAAAGACACTAAAGATATTACTGTTTAATAATTTTTTAATTTATCACTACATAGTATAAAACAAAGTCGCTTTCTCTGTCCCTATATCCCTATGTATGCTTAAATCTTTAAAACTACGCAACGGATTTTGATGCGGTTTTTTTAATAGATAGAGTGATTGAAGAGGAAGGTTTATATGTATAATAACATCCATTAAATAATGGAGAAATACTGTTGTTTTTGAGGTTTCTAATGTGATGTCGTAAATAATTACATTTTTTCCGCTTATATTTCAACAAACGCAGGCTGAACCCTACGAGATTTATCAAAATAACGCGTTCGGGCCACGGGCAGTAAGAAATAAATCAAAACTACTGGATCGATTTTAATCATTTTTTCAGTGAATGATACAGGCTATATATTTTATACCCGTGCGATTCCGGAGCGGGCCGCTAGTATAATTATAAAATGAGAATATTATAGTATTACATGTATTTCTTAATATAACAAATCGTTTAAAAACATTTCTTCATAAAATTACACCGTCTTAACTAATATTATAAATTTGAATGTCAGTTTGTTTGTCTGTTACGCTTTCATGCGTTAAATACTCAACTGGTCGTCATCAAATTATGCATACCCATTATCAGGGGTACAGAAAAGGACATAGGATACTTTGTATCAAAAGGAAAATACTACTCCAGTGCCTAAACTTCGTTAACGCGAGCGAAGCCGCGAGCAAAAGCTAATAAACGCGTACATATACAATAATAAACAAAAACTTATTTTAATGCTTATGTGGAATACGATATATTACGTAAATAATATATTTCGCAAATCAGAATAAAGAATGAATTTATTTTTAGATCAAAAATGATATACTAATAAGCAAGTAAAATATATACAGATAGAAATGTCCAGAAACTGGCAACCCTAATCAGCTACATGTTACAGTGTAAGGCAATATTGTAGTGCTAATTTTCAATGAGGGCCAAAAATGAGGGACGGACGTGCAGTCGGTGGAGATTTATGCAATACAAATGAAGAAATAAACAGAAACAAAAAGACTTAAAACCAAACATGCATAATTCTGTTACAACAAAATTGAGATTAAAGACAGACAGATGACTGCACCAAAATCTTAAATGTATCCTAAAATTAGTTATCCTGTATTTCATATTAATCTTATTCGAGAAAATTCCAGGGCTCTAGAGATCTATTTTTACCCAAGACGGTATGCGGTCCCCGGCGGTGCCCCAAGGTCGGTGACCCTGGCAAAACGAGCATTGTGTTCACTCGAAGGCCTGCACAAACCTGTATTACAATAAGTGCATAACATCTCACACGGACTTCGTCATTGGTCGATATAGCTATTTGTTGTGGCAGAATCCATATTGTGAGGTCAATAAATCCTCTCCATAGTGGCCAGGTATTATATATGTAATTTTTTACTAATATAAAAAGCTTTACGTATCAACAGCAGAGAAGACTAAGATAATACAATATAATAACTCTATTTATTTCAAAAACAATATGTTCAAACATAACAACAAGTAATATTTTTTATTTTAAAACACGTGTTAATTAAGTAACAGTTAATTGTGGAATTATCGATGTTTCAAACCATTAGCTAGCGTGAGAATTATGGCCGATCTGACAGTCAAGGGTAGGGCCCTTATAACCCGTATAAACTAGCTGGCTATAGTATAAATATTATTATATTTATATATGTAGTCATCCAATGGCCAAAATAATGGGAACAATTTTTTTTCTTAATATATATTATGTAGGTATATTTAATGCAATTCGAAGAAAAGTCAAAAGTTGGCTCTTTGTTAAGACATTTTCAAACGACTTCGATTTTTTTTTCAAACTGACTACTCTGTTGACCAGGCAAGGCCTCTACAGTTTCACCGGACTACTAAGGGGAGCGCTTAAGGCACTCACTCGATTTTATATGGGCGACCAGCACAAGGGCGCACGGCGCGCCTCGTCTTGGACTGTCACCGAGTATGCCGAGTCTAACTAAGCTAAGTTAAACTAAGCAAACTATTATTTCCTACAATATATGAATTCGTGAAACACATACGTGTACCAAGCATCTATATTTCACGAATTACAATATCTTGCAATCTCTCTCAAATCTCCTATTATTTTCACTGGGTGTTGCGGTCGTAGATTTTACGAGTCTGTTACTTATTGTATAGCCAGCACTACGCGGCTCTCTCCTGTATTATCAATTAGACCTTTTTTAATTACTTTTGTACCTTTAACGTATTATACAAGTAAGTATATAATAATAAGTAAGAATGTAATATCACAATCAATAATGATGAGAGAATTGAGTCACGGCATATTTTTCTATGCAATCATACCTGACAGTGTCGTAAAGTATAATAATCGTCGATTTCTACCAACATTATTCGGAACCAAAACTTTGCATAACATCTACGCAACTGTGGCTAAAATTTTCGAAACTGAACATTGTATAGCATAGATAGAAGGAAACGAATCTAAAACACCATCGTCTTACTTATAAAAAAAAAAGTATTTTTCAGAAAACTTATTAAAGCGTTCTGTTCCTATGCTAACAAAGAATACTACAGTACAGTTTAGCCTCATTAACTTTAATAAAAAAGGCATTAATAGTATTATAGAGTTTATGACCTAGAACAGCGTGATATTTGTGCGGGCTGTCAAAATATTGTGGGCAAATAATTTATCTGTCAGACCGTAAAAAGTTTTTATCAAGTACAGACAGATATTTCTTAATTAATTTATTTGCTTTTGATTATCAGTTTTTATACTACGATTTAAATAATATAATTTGATTCATATTGAAATATAAAATACTTAGCTGTATTTAAAATATATATTTATATTAAGGGGGCGGCAATTTTATTATTCGGTAACGAGTGACGTAACCGATAGAGCCAACGCGACCTAGAAATATTCTACGGTAATTTGGTAAAACATTCCGCGTTACAACTTCATAATACTTTCCCCTGTGAAGATCATTTCTGGTCCGAGACAAATTTTACTTTACATACGTTTAGGTACATGTGGCAGGATAATGGATAATGGATAAGTTTAAGAATGAGTATATCAGAGGAAGTTTGGAAATAGCACAAGTGACAGAGAAGTTGAGGAGTAATAGGTTAGCACGGTACGGGCATATTATAAGAAGAGATGAAAGTCATGTAAAAAGAAAAGTTTTAAGTTGTAGGTGGTAGAGCTACGCTGAAGCTATTACTGGTTTCAGCATGATTGGGTCGGCTCGCCCGGGGTAGTACCACCCTCTCACAGAAAGCCGACGTGAAGTAACAGTGCTTGCGCTTTTGCGTTTCGTTCGGCCAGTGAGAGCGCCGGAGGCCCACATATATTAAAAGGCCGGTAACGCACTTGCGACTCCCCTGGTGTTGCTAGTGTCTATGGACCGGGGTGATCACTTACCATCAGGTGACCCACCTGTTCGTTTGCCCCCTATAATATATAAAAAAAAAAAGAGTTTGAAAGTGGACGGATATAGAGGTAGAGGAAGACCGAATAAGTTGTGGATGGATTGTTTGTAAAATGACATGTGTATAAAAAGTGCGAATACTAAGATGACTTTTGACAGGGGAGAGTGGAAAAGGAAAACATGTTGTGCCGACCCTACATAGGTGGGTAAGTATTCCCGTATATTATTTATTGTTCACAAAGAAATTAGTACATGAACAATTGTTTTTTGAGGATTGTGTGAGCATTATTAACATGACGTAAGTATGTTACGGCGAAACAAATCGCAAATATTCACTAAAATTTCTGTTCCACTGATCAGTACAACAGATCGAGCCGTGAAAAAATACATAGTATTTCTCACTACGAATCTGAGTCACGTAACATTAAAGATAAAGGTTATGTGAACCGTTACAATTTACACTCGGAAATGTAATACAGCTGATGTGCTTTCGTATTTATTTACGCGTTTGGAAAGAAACTGTACTCTTAGTATACTAAATTTTATTATATGGAGAAATGAGTGAACAGAAAATTGATAGAGAGAAACAAAAAAAATTAACGGTATCAATCAAAGGAGAGAGATTGTAAAATGAGATATATTTTAATCCTAACTTTTATAATATATAATAATAGATTAGCTTATTATATTATATTAGCAGGCCCGGCGGACGTCGTCCTGCCCTGATAATAAAAAAATATATACTTATGTGCATGAAACACTTAAGGCGGCTTAACTTTTTCCGATTCTTTCAACAATTATCATTATATTTCAACCAATTTACAAAAAAAACCCTGGGCAGATTATATACCTAAACCTTTCTCATGAATTACTCTATCTATTAGTGAAGACCGCGTTACAATCCATTACATAGTTTTTGAGTTTATCGCAAACATCCAGTCAAACAGACAAACAGACAGACGCGGCGGACGACTTTGTTTTAATATATTAGATAATAATTCATTAAAATTTATCCGTCTTATTTTGGTTTTATATGACTTAAATATTTGAATTATTAGTGTCTACACTAACAGTTATATAAAACTATACTGCATAGGAGATAGCAATTACTCTGACTATAATTTTTTTTACCTATAATTTAAATAATACTACAGTTACATTTTCTGTCTTTTAACTTACTACATAAGATAGAAACAATTGTAACATACAATGAGTTATACACATTGGTAGCGGTGACTGGTAGTTAGTTGCATTTTCCACATATTACCCATAAATAGTAACGTGCTTTATGAAAACTCGACCGTGAGAACTGTTCATAGTGTACGAATGTTTGTTTAATGACTGTAACTAGTGCATAAGACGTGAACTTTTAGCTACTTAAAAAAATACTCTTTTTTTTGTGTGTTTATACCAAATAGCCCTCTGATATATGGCCATTACCTTTGTATTGGTTAAAAAAGGTGTAACTATGTGTTTTTGTCTTGATATTCGATTAATTGATAATAATTATTTTATTTATTATTGACTAGCGGCCCGCTCCGGCTTCGCACGGGTAAAATATATAGCCTATGTCATTCACTGAAAAAATGATTAAAATCGATCCAGTAGTTTTCATTTATTCATTACTGCCCGTGGCCCGCACGCGTTAAATTTGGAGTAACCTCAAAAATAACAGTATTTCTCTACTATTTAATTTATGTTATTATACATATAAACCTTCCTCTTCAAACACTCTATCTATTAAAAAAAACCGCATCAAAATCCGTTGCGTAGTTTTAAAGATTTAAGCATACATAGGGATATAGGGACAGAGAAAGCGACTTTGTTTTATACTATGTAGTGATAATTAATTAATAGTAATTATATTACTTGTGTGTAAAAAAAAATTCTTCGATGTAAACGTGCGCGTGTGGTGCTCGCGGTTTTGGGCACTGTGTCTTTAGTTTATTATATTTGTGCAGAACCGTATCTTTTTTTTCTAAAACAAAAATTAGCTTAAGTTACTCCTATATGCTAGTGAGAGTCCTCTCTAAACTGGTCGAAACGTTTCCGAGATTAGCCGGAACAAACAGACAGGGACAACGTTATTAAAAAGTATATATATTGCATTGTATATACTTCCATACCCATTTAGTAAAAGGCTGTTATTTTGACATTAAAAAAAGACACTTCAGTTTTATTTATTTGTATAAGATCAAACCCAGTTATTTCCCGGGATGTGTAGTTGTGGTGTGTATACGCATGCATTGTTCTATTTATTTATGATTAGTAAGTATCCACGTATTCGACTCACTGTCTATGATATTGCTTTTTTTTAATACATGTGTATGTTACATCAACTTTACCACTTTATCTTTTATTATTTAAATACACTTCTCTTTCAGCTAGTAAATATACTTGCCCGATAAATAATACATAGAACATTACACATGTACATATAAACGCTGCGACCAGGTAGCTCTCTGGACGTCGAGTGACAATCAACGCCAAAGGAGCCACCTCCTTTTTTACCACGTTTGTCGACTTGAAAAACATTTATAACACACACACGCACACACGCACGCACACACACACAAACTAACACACACACATGCGCACAATAGGTCGTTTCTATTTGTTATCGTTATTATCATAAGTGTATGGTTCTTTTACGTGTCTATAACATTATAACATTTTCGTTTTTTTTTTTTTTTTGCTTTTATGTACTCTTATTGCACAATACATCCTCAAGAAGAATAAGTACAAAACGAATACATTAATGAATTTTATTTTACAGTTAAGGTTTCATTTGTTATCACTGTCAGAACAAAAATCACAATCTTAATTCGTTCGCCTTTATTCACAAGAAAATGTTCACAATCGTTTTTTTATTTTCAATACTTTAATAATATGCTGCATTATATCATACTTGTAATTAACAATTTGGTCCAATACAAGACAAAAAAAAAACAAATTATCAGACGTTATTAATAACAGAACATAACTGCATACCTTGAGGAAAGTCGTTTTGAATGTCATCACGAGATTACAGCTCCGAGGCCGACAACACGGCGACGCGATGTCGCTAATTACCGACATGTATGCAAGCTGACAACCTTCGAAACATCACCACACATTATTAAGCTGAGTTACAGTCTATAGACGCACGCCTACATTTCATCAGTTGGTGAGTTTAAATTCTTACCAATATCGAATTGTATATTTGCACTAACATTGTAATCACCACCTGGTCACTTTGTATAGTTAAGAAACCGATTATAAGTGTCGGAAAATAATCTGGAAACTGAATTAATCTGGTCTTTGACTTTAAATGTGTTGGGGTCAACGTTTTTATATAACTTTTTAATTAATGTTTAGCTTTGTGAACAATTGAAGACATCAGTGGACGATGATGACATGCAACATTTTTTTTGTTTCATGACCTAAATGAAGGTGTTATTGATATCCATATATGTATTGTTTGTTTGTCTTTTTTATAAATATATAACATATTTTATAGGTTAGCAATTGACCACAATCTCATCTAATGTTACAAGATGATGTAGCTTAATATGGGAAACACGCTAAACCTTGAAGGGACTGGCTCTCAAGTGCAGCTGCCGGATCACACCAACAGGTGTTTGACGACAGATTTGCAACTTGAGGGTGGTAGATAGCCAGGCGGAATTAGAACAGACCTTATCACCATGCTTTGATTTCATCACGATGGTTTTCTACACAGATAGCTTCGTCTCAGTTGCAAGGATTCGAACTTACCTCTTTCGACGTTATGTCTCAACGCGCTCTCAACAAAGCCATCATCGTTTCATATGTTCATCATTTATTAGGTTAGCACAAATAGGCTTAGAAATGAAAATAAACCAAAGTACCCTAAAAACTTCGGATCGCATTTCTGCATTTCGCCTTTATCCACTAACGTCTTCAGTTAATAATCGGAAATTGATGCAAATTCAGTAATGCTATACCAGAACACATGATAAATAATCATAATAAGTATAAATCTATCGATTCAAAGTGCATCTAATTATAATAATGGAATAATAATATGCAGTAAATAATAAGTATAAATCTATCGATTCAAAGTGCATCTAATTATAATAATTGAATAATAATATGCAGTAAATACACTTTCCTGATTCAAATCAGTTTTCACTTTTCATTAAGCGAGGAAGTACATTCATCATATGAATATTCAAATTGAATGCTTCTAAATAACTTGCTTCTAAACAATAAACAGATATTAAATTTTATATAAGCATAAGTAAAAGTGCATGCATTACATCATTACTAATAGAAATTAGATTGTGATTCTTTTTAATTTTATAACATTGTATTTTAATAACAAATTAGTAAAAAGCGAATACATTAAATACAGAAATATTATGTATAATTGTAGCACTAAGTTTTATATCGACTTCCAAGTGTATCTTAAGAGGGATTGTCTATGCATCAGACTTTAAAGAAATAATAATAAAATTAAAAAAATAAAATAAACCGACTTCAATATCATGAAACACTAAGGAGGCATGAATTAATCAAATGAAATAAAAAATATTAGTACATGCGCTACCTAGTAATATATTTGAAGTCGGTGTCAACACAAATTTGTAGTAGGTAGGAATGACCTAAAATGACCTGACCTGAAATGGGACCACACGAGAAGCACCAGCTTTCAAATAAAAAAAAATCATCAAAATCGATTCACCCAGTCGAAAGTTATGAGGTAACAAACATAACATTGTAGGTGGTAGAGCTACGCTGAAGCTATTACTGGTTTCAGAATGAATGGGTCGGCTCGCCCGGGGTAGTAGTACCCTCTCACAGAAAACCGACGTGAAGTAACAGTGCTTGCACTGTTGCGTTTCGTTCGGTCAGTGAGAGCGCCGGAGGGCCACATATATTAAAAGGCCGGCAACGCACTTGCGACTTCCCTGGTGTTACTAGTGTCTATGGACGGCGGTGATCACTCACCATCAGGTGACCCACCTGTTCGTTTGCCCCCCTATAATATAAAAAAAAAAAACATAAAAAATACAGTTGAATTGAGTACCTCCTCCTTTTTTGAAGTCGGTTAAAAAATGAAATGTAAATGATAATTTTATGAGAGCCTTGTCAGTTTTGAAGTTAGATCGTAATGTGTAGCTTTTTTATAAAATCAACTCTGGTTAGTAAAATGTACTTTCTTCATTATTATGCCAATGATTTCAACTCGGTATGAATTTTTGTTCGGTAACTTTGATGAGACGGTTAAAACTTTGTAATGGTATAGTAAATTAAAAATTATTTCAGCATTCTTCTAGTGAAATCCGTTACATTACTTTTGCGGTTTAAATTTAAAAAAAGTTATGTAAAATTCGTATACAGAGGAGATCTTTGAGATCCGACAGTAAGAACATTACAGATACAAGTAAACGGTCCTAATAGACTGACGCTAATATGATTTCCTACGACATGTATATGGATTATTTTTGCAATTCTGACATTCCTATAATCAAACCTCGATAAAGTTGATAAAGATTTGAAGATCCTTATAATAAAAAGAATCAATTACCACGAAAAAAAGTTCTATTTAAATTGGAATATTTCTTGCCCTCTCTAATTTTTTTTCAAAAACTGTGAATGGAGGTTTCTTGAGATAATCATAAGAATCTTTTTCTGTTGCTGCAATGATTAACCCGTCGGCTGATTGTTTAAGACCCAGATTTCAAAATGGCGGATCATGTTTTCATTTTTTTTTTATTTCACAACATGTACATGGTAAAATTCATGGCTTAGGAAAGAATATATTTTATTTCTCAAAGTTTTGTAACATATCAGGTATTTTTATAAGCTTATGCTGCCAACAGCCTATTGACCTGTGCCTCACAAGGTCTACATTCGTTTGTATAGAATTTAAAACTTTATGATTTTGGACAGTCCAGGGGTTAAGGTGCATGTCCTTACTGCCGCCAGCAAAAAATCTGGTCTGTATATAAATCATTTAATAATAATGTACGATGTGTGAAGCGAACAAAACATATGAATGGTAATGAATATAGTTAGTAGGCGTAGATCTCCTCTACTCAGCGACTGAATGATTTGTTGCCGTCTTCACACTGACTAACTAAGAACGAAGCATGCCGAATGAACTTAGGTGCAAGTCTCCTCCAATCAGCGCGGCGCAGCGTCGTCGCGATGCTCCGTTGCTGTCTTAAGCCTTAACACTTTATAACATACAAATAGTATAATAATTGAAACTTGATACCAAATTAAATTATTTATACAACAGTACATTATTTTAAGACCGTAAATTCGAAGTTATATACTACATCTTTTTAATTCCCACAGTAATGGAGGATATGCGATCATAAATTGGAATTATATTAAACTAAATGACATTATTATAATGTACAAAATAATTGGAGCTTGATTTTTTAAAGAACATTTAGGATAATTTTAATGGTTTCCGCTTAAAGATTTCATGTTATAAGTAAAGATTACTCAGTGTTATTGCGCAAAAACAAATATATTATTCACGGTGCAAGAATGTCGTTGCCCGTAGAACCGGATGACGGCGAGTGGAAAGGAAACGTGAAAATTATGCTTTTGCTTGACTGAATATAGGTAGATATATGTGATTTTGTTTCGCATAGCCCACGATTAACATCAATAGCTCAAGGATTTAAATGCTTGGACTACTTTTAGCTTATCTTAAAACGGCAAGATATGGAAATGTATTACTTAGGGTTTGGTGCTGGTTCTTGCTTATATAATCCTTTAGTATTTTATATAATTATATAGACAATTTTAATAATTCGATAGCCGATGGGCATTACTAAACTCAACTTTATTTTTCAAAAGATGTATCCAATCTAAACTTACTACCGCTTTTATGATATTAGTAAAGATAAATTGATGGTAATTGATAATTATATAATTTAATTGCGCAGCAGTATAAAACTTAATCAATATACTTTTCAATCGACATCGTGTATATATAAAGTCAAGTTAGTTAAGTTAAATAAGACGAATATACGAACCAGCGTTATTTCCGGTTTCCAATTTCCGGTTCACACATTAAGTATTATCACACATTTATTATTATTGTTAAATGAGTTTTTATTCAAAAATACTATAACTATAACTATATCTAGATGAATTTAATTAATTTTTATATTATAAATGATTTAAAAATATAATAAATAAATCGTTTTTATTTCCGGATGTCAGTTTCCGGTTCACACATTTTACAAAAAAAAAAATAGATATTTAAATGTATATTAAATGCTGAATTGAATGCATATATATTAAGGTGCTTTTTTTTAACGACTATGGTTTTCTTCAGTCCTTAAGTCAAATTTTGTTGGAAATATTAACATATTTGTCATACCGGTGTGAGTTACATTTAAGTCGCAATAGGCACTACTGTAGAGAACTCAATCCTGAGTTCGAACGATATCATAGCTGAAAGTGCCACCGAGTTATAAAAAAAACAATCAAAATTTACATGTATTTTATATGAGAAACCTTCTCATGTACTGAAAGAGTATTTAAGAGTTAATAGTAAGGGTAGAAAATTTTCAAACATTTTTTTTTACATATTTCTTACAAAATTTAGCTTAGGGACTGAAAAAAAACCCGCCTAACGTATGTAAACCAGTATAATAAAGTTAGCAGTACGTAGTTCCTATTAAACCTACTTAAAAACAAATCATGTATTTTGATTCCAGATTTTCTATATACTTTATAGGTTTTAGTAATTAACTCTAATCTGTTACCAGAGAGTAAACAACTGACTGAACGGACTACTAAGGTGGACATATTACAAGTTTTAAAATTTTCGATTTCATCACAATTTTTTCCTTCAACGAAAGCTTAGACTCATTCGCGAGTACTCAAACCTACTACGTTGATTGACACGGTGTCCAAATACACTAACCATTAAGCCGAAATCACTTCAAATTACAATAACTTTAACTATTTTCACTATCCGAACACAGTATGAGATTTGCATAATACGAAAGAAACTAAGGAAACAAATCGATCCGACACGTATTTATTGAGGCACACGTGGAAATTACTATATTTGAATATTTCACATAATAATCGACACCGCATTAACCAACAATGATGTAATACGGAGGGTTTATCGCGTTCCTCGAAAATTCACAGGTGCAATAACCGTTTATACTATAAAGTTAAACATTACTTAAGCGTGTTCCACCAGCATGCATAATCTAAGGAATTCGTTTGCCCAACGCAAGTGGGTCGATATAGAATTTGCTACAGTTTACTTACAGACGACACACACATTCATATACGCGTTTGCTACTAGTATTTGAACAATTAAAAAATTATCTTCAACATAGAAATTTGACATTATTCAACTTAAGTATCTACACGGAAAATGTATCTGTTTCTTTTTGTTTTATATTAAACTAGATTTTGCCCTCGACTTCGGTGGGTTTATTGTACATTCAACCTATCCTACGGGAACAGTACATTTTTTCATATCCTATTTTGTACTCCTAACGACTTGTATATAGATTAATTATTTGCTAGGGTAGTATATGTTGTATATATTTGAATTAACAAGAGCTTGCAATAATGTAACTGGGTGCTTGAACAAGAGGACGAGATGCGCCGTGTCCTACCCATCATAATCAATATAATCTATACATATGATAAAAATGAATGTAATATCAAAATAACAACTTTTTTTTACCGATTGGATATGAAAGTATACACGCTACTGATAACAAAAATACACTTTTAACATTTTTGTCTGTCTGCTTGCTTGTTCCGGGTAATCTGCGAAACGGCTGGACTGATTTTGACAGAAATTTCACTGACGGATAGTTAAAATTACAGCGGGTGACATAGGCTACTTTATTTTAGACTAACTGTCATCCATGGCTTCGTCTGTAGTACTATCTCCAAAACGATTGGACCTATTTTCATGGGACTTTCACTATCAAATAACTAACGTTATAAAAAGTAATTAAAGCTTTCTTATTTTGGACTAGCTTTTACCCATGGATTTGTTTGCAGTACTATATCCAAAACGTTTGAACCATTTTCCACGGAACTTTCAGTAACAAATAGCTGATCTTATCAGAAGTAATTTGCAATTATAAAAAAACGCATGTGGAGCTGTGAGCAACAGCTAGTAAAATATATTTGTTTTTCGCAACATTTTGTATTTTTACTATTCATAATATGCATACAAATATACTTGTTCTAGTAAAGAAGTTGATTAAATAATTATTATTCTTGTAAAGAATATATAACTGAATCGAATTGAAGTCCCTTCGAACAGTGCTTCAAGACATAAAATATGAAATCGTATCGTGAGTACCGTTGTGATAAACACACCTATTACTACTATAGACTATGTAATTATACTAAATAATAAGATACTAGCTTTTACTCGCGGCTTCGCTTCTGACAATATAGATTTGAACTATACCTCCGGAGCAGTGTTTTTTCTGAACGAATTGTAACCGTATACTCTCTTCTGTATCCCAGAACAACGTGTAAATGACAATTTTATTATATTCAGTTTAGTAGCTATGACATGAAAACATAAGAGAACAAACACACATTCGTATTTATACTATTAGTTAAGATTGTTGTCATCAGTTGTCGTTGGTTCACTTCTATACACATTCTTCTCTTACGATGTGGCATTGTTTTTCACATAGTTTACTGCGTCCAATGTACATTTTATAGCAATTAAAAAATCCTTTAAAACGTTACAAACTACCATAATACACAAGGACAGTCGCCGGTAAAGGCTAATAAATTATATAATAAATCAAAAGTAACCGAGTCGAGTTTCGTTAATTGAAGTTTTTACTTGAGAATACCTTCTGAGGCGTTCTGGTCTCCGCAGTGGGTCAGCGAGTTTTTGTCGGATACAAGCGGCCACATGCATACAGATCCAAGTTTTATTCGTTCGTCTGTCGAACTTTCGCTCTGTACTCAATCTACAACCAGATTTTAATGGAGCCCCGTAATACATGTTTACATCAACGGAGTAGATAAAACTTTGAGCGAAATAGGTATTGGTTTTTTTTTTTCTAAATTTACAAAAACTGAATTATAGAAAATCTCGTTAGAATTAATCGCTTTCGAATCGATGCTTTTTTTTTGTTGTTTGGAGGATAGCGTTTGACCGCAGACATTATACTGTTAAATCACGACGTGGCTTAATATGTTAAAATGTTAAAGTAATTACAAAACTCATATCTAGGTATTTGGCGCTATAGATATTTGTAATTGATAGTAGAAGAAAACCAAGTGTGCCTCAAAAATTTTGTACATACACACTATGCAATGGTTCCTTTCCTTCACGATGTTTTCTTTCAGCGAATTGAAATCCTGTAATTACTGTCGTATTAGAAGCTGCTTTTATAGATATGTTATCGTAGCGACTTAGTGAGCCCTTGTGATCTTATTCCCTTCTTTGATCATCCTGAATGATTGATAGAGGACAACGTGTATATGTATGGATGGCAAAAGTAGTATAAAGGTATCAAAATAATTACCAACCAGTTTCCTTGGATGTTGCACGATATTGTTAATTGAACGTGAGAAATTTCATTTCCTAACAATGTTGTAGCACGCGGTGCTTTACGGACCGCGTTTTCCACTCGACTGATACATCCCACATATAAATCGATTTCTATATTTTAAAGCGATGGTGGCTCAGTTGGTGTGTGTTCGGACACAGCGTCGAAGGACGGATTCGGATCCAGGCAACTGAGTCGGAGCTTTCGGTGAAAGAAAACATCGAGATGAAACCATGGCATGGTGGTAGGGCTTTTTCTAAACCCTTCTGGCTAGCTACCACCCTCAAGTTGAAAATCTGTAGCCAAACACCTATCAGTGTGTTCCGGCAGCTGCACTTGAGAACTAGTCTCCCTCTAGGTTAAGCGTGACTTACCATGTTAGACCACATCATCATTTAACATCAGATGAGATTGTGGTCAAACGCTTACGCATAAAGTATAAAAAAAAATTAACAAGTTCTCCTACGATTTCGTTCAGTTACTACCAGTTGTCCGATATTCTTGTTTTTTATGGGTTTAAATTAATTGTTAATGTCTATGATGGTGCCGGCTCAAGGCAACATTTACGATGAAGCGTGATTTTGTCTGATCCTATATTATGTAAACATGGTAGTATGGACTTCACTCGCGCGTGCTCTATAGATAAGGCTACTCGTATACTATACACGTTCGCAATGAAGCGAAACCAGTAATATAAAAGGAAGTAATTTGCAATTTCTCACCAAGAAGATTATTTAATGGAATGTGTTTCGAACGAGTCCCAAAGAAGGCAGGTATTTAAGAATAATTATAAGAAGAAACCAAATTAATATATAATTTGGTAAACGGCGGTATAAGGGCAAGAAAGTGACGGCAAGTTTCTGTTTTATAATTTATTTTATACTATTCTTTTCTTTTGTAAGGAGTTCGTTTGATTGTTGTCTGTTGTATGGATGAGGGTGGCATATTTTTTTATTAACAAACCCTCGACAAAAATAAAGAGAAAAAATACTAACTAAAGCAAACTAGCATACCGTTCTGAAGTTGAAGCTTAGAGGAGCTGTTTATTTATCCTATGATAGAGCTGGTCTTAACTAACTGGCAGTCAACAATCATAAATTCATGAGAATTATAATAATTAACCTGATCAGTTGCAGATGAGAGAGTACCCTGTAAATTATATCGACTTCCAATGTACAATTTAAGCGTAGAAACTAATTTATTATCTTGACTGTTGGTACACTTTTATTGTATATTCGATATTTCATATAGTTTGTTAAATGTATTAAAAACATGAATAACAAAATTCTTGAAAGAAATTTATTTTATAGATGAATACTTTAAAACAGACTTTATCTGTTATTTTAAAGGTATAAAGAAACAATAATTATAATTTATTAAGCGCAATATGTGTTATATACAAAAACACCATTACATGGGCATTGTTTTGTTTTATATATCCTACTGGTGGTGCGTAAGACTCCGTAATTATTTGTTACTATAATTAAATATCCAGATGAGTTATAGGAAGATGAATATTGTCAAAAAATCCTCCGTCTTCAAATAACCACATATACCAATTTCATGACGACAAATTGAACGATATAAAAGTTGATGCGTTGCAGAACCACCTAGTGGTGGATAATTGTAGTCAAAATCAAAAAAATCAAAAACAAAAATACTTTATTCAGTTTAGGCCCTGAAAAGGTGCTTATGAACGTCAAAGTTACCACCGGTTCGGAAAACAACCCAGTCAGCGAGAAGAACCGGCAAGAAACTCGATCTGGTTTATCTTTTCATTGACATATTATAACTCACATTTTTAAAACATAGTTATAAATAATTACATTCGGTTTTGGTGGATGCACAGAGAGGGCGTCATTGCCAGACGTCACCGTCGTTCACATATTGATCCACCCTGTAATAGCCTTTAGATATTAAAACCTGCTTGACATGATGCTTGAAATTAGTATCCGGCAAATCGGTAACGTGTTTTGGAATTTTGTTATAAAACCTAACACTATTACCTAAAAAACTGTTACCGGTCCTAGTGAGCCTAAATCATGGAATGACCAATTTGTTATTATTTCTTGTATTTAGATTATGTCGGTCCTTTACGAAATCTAGCTTATCTAAGTTTTTGCGGATGTACATTAGACTTTCAAGTATGTATTGGGAGGGCAGAGTTAGGATACCGAACTCCTGGAACTTATCTTTTAATGATTCGTAGTAAAATGGATAGCATAAAAATTGTCTCAATCAAAAATCAACCTTCATGGTGATTAGTTAAACAGTATCTGTATAGATATAATAGGCACAGATTTAATGTTATCTCATGAATATTTGTCATATATCTATTAAAATATACGTACGATGTTGCAATATTACTCGTAATAATTAATAGGTTACTGCCGTTAATCTGTCTGGTGTTGACAAATGATCCACGCGCTTTTATTGCGTTATAACCAACCGGTTGCGACAATTTCTTACGATTGATAATAATTGATTATTATTATGTCCAAAAATTCCGACATAGATATTTCGTTTTATTACAAAACGAAACAAGCTTTTGGACGGCGCATTCTCAAATCGTAAACATAAGTTGATAACCTTGTTTATTTTATTTTTTATATATTAGTTGTTTTTTCGTGGTTCATAAGTTGATACACCAAGATGGTAATATGCTAAAATCAAGATAATAACTTTCTATTAGTGTAGTTGCAAGCATCTAGAAATAGAAGAATAAATACGAGTGTATCACCATGATTCTTCCTTTTCCATTTAGATGTATCGCGTTCCGAAATCGAGCGGTGTGTTAGACGTACTATGGCCGTGGCGATAAAACCGTCAGTGATTCTTATTTTAAGCCAATGTGATAGGAAACGACCATCCACACATTTTCGATCTCTCGATGACTACTATTTTTTTTATTATATTGGCGTACTAATATATAAAAAAAAAGCTTATGTATTTGTACCTTTTTTATTATTAGGAATTTTTGCGATTAATTCTCTTACGAATACCTATTTAATAATATAAAAGTCATGTGGAAGGAAAAGCGATGACTAGTCACTACATATTATAAGACAAAGTCGTCCGGCGCGTCTGTCTGTCTGGATGTTCGTGATAAACTCAAAAACTACTGAACGGATTGTAATAGAGACTTCACCAATCAATAGAGTAATTCACGGGGAAGGTTTAAGTATATAATTTATCGAGGATTTTTTTTGTAAATTGGTTGAAATATAATGATAATTGTTGAAAGAATCGGAAAAGTCAAGATGCCTGCGAGCTTTCGTCGAAAACGCTGCCTAATCTCTTTGAGATATAATAAAACAATGCATACTGAGATATTCCTCTTTTATAGATCTACAAAAATGTCTACGATGGCATATACCTATCTTTTTAGGATAGCTTACTATCTATCTACTACTGCCTACCTATTCCCTACTTACTATCTACCAATCTATTTTCTAAAAATGGTCACATATAATGAGGTAATTGGAGGACCATTTAGTCGGATACAGTATTATTCCTTATCAAATAAAATATATTAGTTACCTTAAGCATTTCTTGCACATCTATACATATAAATAAAATTGGAGTGTCTGTTTGTTGATTGGATATGAACGTATACACGATACTGATAACAAAAATACAATTCTTAAAAATGTTGTCTGTCTGTCTGTATGTTCCGGATAATCTCCGAAACGGCAGGTCTGATTTTAACAGAAATTTCACTGACGGATAGTTAAAATTAAAGCGGGTGATATAGGCTACTTTATTTTAGACTAGCTGTCGTCCATGGCTTCGTCTGTAGTACTATCTCCAAAACGATTGAACCTATTTTCATGGGACTTTCATGGACAAATAACTAATGTTATAAAAAGTAATTAAAGCTTTTTTATTTTGGACTAGCTCTTACTCGTGGCTTTGTTTGTAGTACTATCGACAAAAAGGTTTGAATCATTTTTCACGGAACTTTCACTAACAGATAGCTGATTTTATCAGAAGTAATTTACAATTATAAAAAAAAACGCATACGGAGCTGCGGGCAACAGCTAGTTAAAAATAAAATAGACAAATAAAAACGTTAATGTCAAACACACTAATAGAACAAAATTCCTGAATAAATCTTTGATATATCTTATAATGGGAGTAAATTAGATAATGAAAATTCACAGTGACAAACTAAAATATCGCCGCTTTTACTTCTATGACTCTTATGACATTGTATACACATTATAGAAACGATCATTCGAGCACAACAATCATTATTCTACCTATAATTAATAATATACGGATTTTGCATAAAAAAAAAAAGATTCACATTCGAACATCTCTCATTAAAACTCATGTCGTGCATGAAATTGCGTTCGAGTTAATTATAAAAGACTATCCGATGATAGTTTGAGAACACAATTAACACAAAAGCGGTATTATTCAGAGCGTTGAATTGCATGTAAAGTTGCAAATACGACAAATCGATTCCACTTGTACACACAGACTTGTGGATTCCTAATTATAAATTTGTTGCGATCGTCATTTTTTATTTTTTGTATTGGCGAATGATTCATAGATTATATTGAATTGGGTCTCTAGTTAAAACTTAGTTAGCTTAGATTAACTTAGTAGTCAGATTCAAGGGGTCAAGTGGGGATGAGATACTTGTACCTCGGAACCGCAGGGGGTGGACCCACAGGCGAATACAGTTCCCTCGTGGAGCCTTAGCCTGCCTCCCAAGACCGTCAGTGCGTGGTGAAGAGCCACATCCTACACGAGGTGACCCTGTCTAGCAGAACACTACGGATCTAGGCTAGAGAGCCGATAAACACTCCTGGGGCTCGGTTCCAGAACCGGGTCGGGGCATATACCCCGGCAGACGGCGCCCCTCGCAGTACCCCTCTGCTTATCAGAGGGGACAGGGGATGGGGAAGGACGGGCCTGCTTCGGTTCGCCCGTCAGAGGGTGGAGGGAGGAAACCTCGGTAAAAAGTCACCGTGGGAGAAAACCACGTTAAAAAGTTACAGACGGGTGTGCCTTCGGGAGGTGGGAGGGAGGAAACCTCGGTAAAAAGTCACCGTGGGAGAAAACCACGTAAAAAAGTTACAGGTGGTGGTGGTTGGAGGGGGTGACCCCTTGACTGCCAAACCGGACCAAGGAGGGAAGGGGCTGGGGACCTGACTTTCCATTGCACATTGGTTCGGTAGACGGGTAAGCAGCTTGACCGGGCTGTCGTCGCGGTCAGGGCGTTCGCGCTGGGCCTTGTCGCCGGGGTGGCATGGTGCTTGCTTGTTCGATCCCGTGCCACTCCATAGCGCGGCAGACGGTATCTTGTGGGTTTTTTTAGTCAGTAAGAGTCTGACACCCCACAGCTCCCCAGGGCTGTGGGTGTCCAATGAAGGATTTCTTCCCAAATTAAAAAAAAATAAAAATAAAAAATAGTCAGATTCAAGATACATGTATGAGTTCGCGAAACATAGATGCTTGGTACACGCTATCTATATATGTATGAAATAATAGTTAGAGCTTAGTTATACTCGGGATATTTGGTAACAGTCCAAACCGAGGCGCGCTGTGTGCCCTTGTGCTGGTTAAAATCGGGTGAGTGCCTTAAGCGCTCCCCTTAATATTCCGGTGAAACTGTAGAGGCCTTGCCAGGTCAACAGTGTAGTCAGTTCGAAAACAAAAACAAGCTATGACGAAGTAGGTCTATATTAAATTTATGAAACTAATAAAATGGTTGTCCTTTTAACACATTCTAATTTTATTATACAATGAATCACTCAAAAGGAAAGAGAAAGGTTCGAGCTAAAAATGAGGAGTTCTACAGAAGAACCATAAATATTGACATATTCAAACATTAAACTGCTAGACTTAAGTAGCAAGAATGGGACAAATGAGGTGGAAGAGTTCTCAAGTGACGACCATGCTCCGAAAGACGATCGTGGGCAGACCCACCATAAGGTGAAGCAACGACCTGGTGATGATTGCAGGAACCTGCTGGATGGGAGCAACACAAGACTGGGCGTTGTGGCGAACTTTTGGGCAAAGCCTTTTTTGTCGTGGGTAAGATCCAGTCTCGGATATTCTCCAGCATAATCGGGCAGGCTAGGAAGGGTAAGTGAGATTCACCAAGAACGAACCCAGAAATAATACTCAGCGTGTACAACACCCCCGTAGTGTTCCTATAAAGCCCCATACGTGTCGACAAGCGGGAACTACTAGTGCATTACTGCCACAATGGGTGAAGTCTTTGTCGAGCAATAGACGTTTGTCGGTTGAATGGAATTCAAGAAGCTTTATTAAATAAATAATTGCTACTAAGATACATTTTAAACTGTTGAAAATTTGTATAGCGTATATAAATGTAACTATTAGCATATAAATATATTTTGCTTGTGTCTATTTATACCTACTTACATTTCAAAGAATGTGTGGTGTGATAAATATAACAACAACACAACGATTACTACATCGTCTTCAGAATTCTTCTATGTACAATAATCTTGGAGTACGCACAAGGAACTTAAAATGGCATTTATCTGTGTTTATAAGGAGCCGTGTATAGTGTTATATCCGGAGGCATTAAAAATGCACAGATGCTCCATAACATACAGAACCGATCGTACCGATCGTAAAAATGAAGCCAAATCAAACATCACAACATGAAAAACATGATGTACCGACCCTACTCAGGTGGGATAAGGGTAAGAAGAAGAAGTGTGGTGTGATAATATTGTAAATTCAAAGGATTTTTTTTTTCACTTGGAATTATTAAACAGAATATTAACGTGAGACCGTGATATTACAAACGAAAACATTATTTTACGATTCGACAACTAATTTCTAAGCTATACGACAAAGTTACGTATACTCGCCAGATACTTATCGAAGGAAGATCCAAATAGAAAGCTGTCGGTCGTGTGTAAACGAAAGTTGTAAATTTTTTAAAACATAACATTATGTAAACACAATGTTGAACAACTTTTATAATAATATATGTAGATATATTGTAAAATTTCACAAACGCGGTAGTAAGCGTTCTCGTTATTGTATACTCTAGGTATTGTGAAATTAAAATAATTATGTATTTACACATTGACACCCTAATTAGTAACACATGTGAATACTCAGTGTGTGTTAAATATTACAACGATTTACACATGTGAGACAAAATATATGGAAATTTATTTGCGATTCAAATTTTGAATTTATTAGGTCATTGAACTTCTTCACAATAACTGCCATACGATTATGGAATGCGTTACCGTTTCAACTTTTTTCTTTTATACTTTATAGGTAAACGTTTTGACCACAATCTCATCTGATATTAAATGATGATGTGGTCTAAGATGGTAAGTCACGCTTAACCTAGAGGGGAGACTGGCTCTCAAGTGCAGCTGCCGGAACACACCAACAGGTGCTTGGCGACAGATTTTCAACTTGAGGGCGGTAGCTAGCCAGGCGGACTTAGAAAAAGCCCTACCACCATGTTATGGTTTCATCACGATGTTTTTCTTTACCGAAATCTTCGACTCAGTTGCTTGGATTCGAATCTACGTCCTTCGACGCTGTTGAGCCATCATCGCTTCAGGGTCTTGAACCAATGACTTTCAAATCCAACGACACCTATATTTGTTTGAGAAACAGGAGAAAGAGTGTTCGTGATTTTACTATCGCCTATATAAAATCGGATGAGTGCCTTAAGCGTTCCCCTTAGTAGTCCGGTGAAACTGTAGAAACCTTGCCAGAACAACAGTGTAGTCAGTTCGAAAAAAAGGGGGTTTTTCGTGTGTCTCCTCCCATACGTGAAGATTTTATATAATAAATACTTATTCATTGATTAATTCATTTATATTTTATAAGAAAAATTACTAAAACCTAATTAAAAATATGTTTAATGTCAACGTAATTAAAAAAAAGCACCAATATGCGAGAGGAATGTCCTAATTAGCTTTGTGTTAATATTATTTACAATAGTACATAAAGTGCGCAATAAAACACGTGTCTGCGAAATATCTACATTCGCGTAAAGTTTTTAATTAATATATAATGTAGGTCAAGATTACAATGATAGACGGTGAATTTGTGCAATTGCTACTTGTTACAGGAGGTGCAATGTTCGCCTTTTGTCTGTTTTGGGTTAATACTACTCTTTATCTTGTTATTTCAATCTGTTTCTACATTTTGCACACATTACTTGTTTATTATAATGAATTAGAGCTTTTTTTTAACCACCAACTTCTCTGGTGTCTGGTCACCGTTCGAAAATTAGTCTGCCCCATGAACCATTCGATCCACAAGTAATTTACCCCGACCACTGTCACTTAAGTCTAGCAGTTCCGCAGACTGTGTTGAATTTGAACAGACTCCGAGCATAACTGTCACCATAGCACTTGCCATGAACGTCGAGTTTTCTTTAACATAAATACTATATGTGTATTATGAAGCGATGATGGCTCAGTTGGTAGTGTGTTCGGACACAGCGTCGAACGACGTAGGTTCGAATCCAATCAACTGAGTTGGAGCTTTCGGTGAAGGAAACCATCGTGATGAAACCATAACATGGTGGTAGGGCTTTTTATAAGTCCGTCTGGCTAGCTAGAGCAACTCTCAAGTTGAAAATCTGTCGCCAAGCACCTGTTGGTGTGTTCCGGCAGCTGCACTTGAGAGCCAGTCTCCCGCTAGGTTAAGCGTGACTTACCACATCATCATTTAACATCAGATGAGAATGTGGTCAAAACGCTTACCTATAAAGTATAAAAGAAAAAAGAAAAAAATTAAGGGACAAATGAACGGAGTCCGTAAACAAAATAAAGCAACTAACAATTTAATAGTTCTATTACACGTTCTTCTCACATTTAGTATATACGCGACATGAATAACGCTTTACGTGTTTTGTAGGCGAGTCTTGATGATATTAAATTCAGTTCACATTGTCTTCGACCCTGTTTTCTCCGGATTTAAACAACGGAAACGGATAACACTACGTTTTATTTTTTAATCAAGTTTTTTTTTTTGTAAAATGTTAATGTGCAACGAATGCTTAACAGAAAACAATATTCACATCACGATGTTTAAACAGAAATTATTCTTATTTTCCGTTTATATCTGGATTTATCTAGATAATTTGGATATGTCATTAAATGTAATTAATATTTACTCATTTTTTATATATATTATTGGGGGCAAACGAGCAGGTGAGTCACCTGATGGTAAGTGATCACCGCCGTCCATAGGTACTAGCAACACCAGGGGAGTCGCAAGTGCGTTGCCGGCCTTTTAAATATGTGGGCCTCCGGCGCTATCACTGGCCGAACGAAACGCAACAGTGCAAGCACAGTTACTTCACGTCGGTTTTCTGTGAGAGGGTGGTACTACCCCGGGCGAGCCGACCCATTCATGTTGCTAATGTCTATGGACGGCGGTAATCACTTACCATCAGGTGACCCACCTGTTCGTTTGCCCCCTATAATATAAAAAAAAAATAGAAATGTTTAGAACACAAAATAGATTTTACAAATTCAATATTTTACCTCCATAATTAATCTGTATTTTACAAGAGATATTAATTATGCCCTGATTTTGTTTATGTCGAAATGTGATAAATTTTCAAATGATAAATAGAACATATCTGACGAGACAATTACCTTGACCCCGTGTAACCTCGTGGGAGGCCCATTGAGACATCAACATGCCAAGAAGCGATATGCATCTTATTCGCACTTATACACTTTGTGTCTCTATTGAAGTACCTACATTAGTCTTTCTATACACACTTTTATGTATTTTAAGGCAATTTATTTTATATCCTGAGATCCTTTAGATTAGTCCTTACTAATATTATAAATACGAATGTGAGTCTGTTTGTTGCGTAATGTTGTAATGCGTTAACTACTCAATCGGTCACCATGACACTTTGCATATACGTTGTCAGGAATAGATAATAACATATAGGGTACCTATCATCCAGTATAAATTATTATATCCAAGAGATAAGTCAAACCTACATTAACAGAAAAAGAAGTAAAACACTCTTTATATCACTTTAGTATAATAATAATTAACGAAAACTTTATTTCCGATATTATATTTAATATCCATATGTGAAGTCTTACAGTAGTCGCATATGATGTGTAACATCTGACATTGGGTTAGCACCATCTCACAGCCATCTATCTCTCCGCCACCGTTTGTGCTCATCGGCCAAATCAAATAGCGCGCGCTCATTGGTCAATCAAAAATATCCAGCAACCGAGAGGAAAGATGTTACATATCAACAACAGAATAATAGTAGAAGATTTTCTATAATACCCATTTGGTTTCCTATCACCCTGAATTTCAATTGCTAAACACCTACCTTGTTCTTGTGTTTTGGCAACTGCACTTCAGAGCCAGTCCTCCTCTACCGTGTCGACCATCGTAGGCCACTTTGCCTCTTAATGTAAAAAAGGGTTCACAAAAATATCCAGCAACCGAGAGGAAAGATGTTACTTATCAAACGCATACCATAATAGTAGAAGACTTTCTTTAATATCCACTTTGCTTGCTATCGCCCTCAAGTTCTATTCCTAAACACCTACAGCTGTGCTCTTGTGTTTTGGCAACTGCTGCACTTGAGATCCACTCCTCCCCTACCCGTGTTGACCATCTTAGGCCAGATTGCCTCTTAATATAAAAAGGGGGATTGTAGTCTGACGCTAAATCTTATGAAGTATAAAAAATAGGCTATTTTATTTCGACTTTTATTTATTAAGCTAGCATTTATAATCAACTCAATTATAGTATGCAATTTACTTGTCTTCATCTCATAAATCTTAATTTTTACTAGGTAATTCAAACATAAATTCTAATAAATATAACCAAATAAAATAGAATTACAATTAGTTTTTATTAGTTATTACATTTTTTTTTAATATTAATAACCTATTTTTCATTTCACAATTCTATATTAAGCAAAGGTCACCTGGCTGTTAAATTAAATTCAATATTGTTTCTTTGTGATTATAAACTTTTAATCCATTAGATTTTATTAGATAATCGCATGTATCTATTAATTATTATATGATGTATAATTTGTTTTCATTGATACTAGAATTACACTAAACATTCGTTAAAATAATTACACGCCGTAAGAAAAAGTATTTTTTCTTCGTATAATGTACGAATATAAATAAATATTATGTACGCACACGTCAACTTTCGAAGCGTTTCGATTAAAATACGGGTAATAAATTGGTAATATGTTCTTGAAGATATGTTGTTATCAGACTTCATTAAGAATGAAGAATGTAAGCGCAATGAGGTTTTTATATATATACATGTGTGCTCCCTTGATCCTCAGACATGATCCGAGTCTTTGTCATTGCAAGTGTCCTTTCTGTACTCAGTGTATTTTTAACAAGTTGTTGTTTATGTTACTTTATTAATGTGTGTAGCGTTACAGTTGATTAGTTTAGTTACAGTCTTAGAATTAGAAGTTAATTATTACAATGAGGTTGCACCAAAAGAGATTATTAGCAACTTTATGGTTAAAGGTATATATATATAATTAAATTAGACCAATAAAATACAATACGTACTACTGTATAAAACCGTTAAAAAACACAAAATCGATTCTCATCGCGTTTTTTCCTCAAAGTGGAGACCTGATTCTCTATCTGTGCGAAAGCTACACGTACAAAAAATCCAAATTATACGGTAACGGTGTTGAACCATAAAGTTATTAGGGAAGGTGAAATGGGATTAAGTATATGAATGCATACATTGAACGACCTTTATTGGAATTATAAACAAAATAGGGGAAAAAATATACAAAACCGGCCTCATTTAAAATATACAATATCAACCCTATATATCCGGAGATAAAAACAGTAATTTCCCGTGCATTGCGGATTGGGCAAAAACTCGACCGACGGCGGCGCGACCTCGTGGGAACATTGCATAAAACACTTTTGTGATTCTGTAATTATAAATCGGAGATATTATGCGTTTCAAATGAGAAGATATAAATAAAAGCGGCATTAAATATCGCTATACCAGTTGTATAAATAAAGACAATGCGAATATAAATATAAGTATATATATATTCAATCAATTTATTAGAAATCCCATACTAGACGCGACAGTAAAAGTCGATGAATATTACGAAAAAAAGTATAGAAATCATCTTTATAGCTCAATGTTGAATATTATAATGTGAATTGTATTTTTCTAACGTTTTGTTATGTGTTCGCGAAGAGAACGTTCACGAAAATTACAATTTGAAATTTGTTTGTATATTGCCACTACCAAAAAAAAAAGCATAGTGTAATATTTTTAAAATAGTTATAATTATAAAGTTGACCTCAATATCAATCTATATAAATAAAAAGCAATTACTGAATCTGTGTAAGCGCATTACTTTAAAACTACTACATCTATTTAGCCAATTCCTTTTTTACTTTTCTTTGTTTTTTTTTTGTTTTTCGAACTGACTACGCTATTGGCCTGACAGGCCTCTACACCTTCACCGGACTACTAAAGGGAGCGCTTAAGGCACTCCTCTCAGTCACCCTATTTATTGACAACTAGCTCTGGATTCGGGATATTCGGCGAACAGTCCAAGCCGAGGCGCGTCGTTCGCCCTTGTGCTGGTTGCCTATATAAAATAGGGTGAGTGCCTTAAGCGCTCCCTTTAGTAGTCCGGTGAAACTGTAGACGTCTTGTCGAGTCATCAGTGTAGTTAGATCGAAAAAAGAAAAAAAAAACGGTACAGGGCACTCCTCGGCTTGAACTGTTGCCTCAGATCATGAATCTAACTAAGCTAAACTTGCTAAGCTATACATATCTGTGTATACGTCAGTGAGCTATGCAATTTCACTTATACAACTCATTTACACCTACATGTTGTATGTAATTGTCAGGACAAGGTTTATATACAAGAAAACGTTTGAATTATGTACACGCGTTAGACGTTATACTTCTACGGTTGTAGAAAAAACGACACTAACAGTAGAAAAATAGGTATTTAATATAAACATACCTTTTTTGAATAAAATATTGACTATAGCTAACTTCAGGGTGTCGGTTTTTCGTGACGGTGTGCGCGCGCATCGTAAAAATGTACTCATAATTTTTCCCTAACGCGCCAAAAAATCGTATGGAAAACTAAAAAAAAATGGGTCCAAAATATGTCCCCATAATAAAATGAGTGAAACAGGAAACAGTACAATCTTAAAAAATATTGACAAAATTGATATATTGACATTCAGTTGTTCAGTTGCCATTGTATTTCGTTGTAGATTAAAGATTTCATTTCATTTTCTTCGTTACTACACTCGAACGAAATCGGGGCGTACAACTAGTTAATAGTAATTTAAGGTTTCTAATTTCTAATAACTTAAATAAAATTGGCAAAACCTATGCTAGATTTTCTTGTGGAATCATCAAGCGCCGCCACGTTATATACCGGAGGATATAGATATTCTGATAAACGAGGTGTGCGTATTAAATTCTTATACAGCACCCTATTATAATTGACCTTAAAACTGCGGTCCTTTCGAGGGTGGTTATAAGCTGCAGTGTCTGCATGCCCTATATGACACTTAACACTTAAATGTTAGGGTCCATTTAATACCAATGTTTTTTATGATGAAATCACTGTAAATTTTACAAGCTATATTGTAGAGAAGCTGTAAATATAAATTATTCACATTTCCTTAGAAATATTTATAAACGATTTCTGCAATAGACAAGTCCCACAATGAAAAAAATAACAGTCTCGAAAACATTACTATACTAGATCTAACTATACGTGTCGTTGATAAGTATTATGAATGTTGATTGCCAAGACATCGGTATTTGTCACAGCATTTTGGCAGAACCCTGTTCGGAAGAAGCGAAGATGTTGTATTACTTTGTAATAATACCTCATCAACGACTCTCCTGTTGAAGCTCGAAAGAATGGGAAACAATGTGGCCGATATATTCAATAGAATAAAAGCTCCTAAATATAAGATAAAATAAAAATAAAAACAAACTATAAGTGTAAAACTAAAATCGAAAGATACAAACATTCAAAAACTTGGAATGAAACACATTAAATATGACTAAGAATGTCTTAAACAAGATTTAAAGGTTAAGAATTTGCCCGCTATATAACGGTAACGAGACAACACATATACGATTTACTGTACGGACCAGTGGTAGAGACAAACTGGTAGTTTTTTTTTAGACGATCTTACATATGTTTATGAGCCCGACAGTTTTTGCAACGTAAATTAAAATCATAAATGTAGATAGCATATATAAGTTATTGTATTCGTCGTCAATGTGGTTTTAATCAGGAACATATATATGCCGTTTTGGAGGTTTTGAATATTCAGACTATTAAGGTTATTCAAGCATCTTGATATTTACCTATCATAAAATTAACGAGGACGTTGACCTGATAGTATAATGTTTATGCTTTATATGCACTATATTTATTAAACAATTTTAAAATATACTTTATATTTTTGATGTGACAACGTCTTATAAATCGACGAACGCCGGCTACAAGCACGAAAAAGCATGACTCATTGTCACGTTCCGCCTGAGCCGACCGTGCAAGCGAGAGCGCGGAACAAACGATAGAGAGGTGCGATCGGCCTAAGCGTTTGGCTTGTAACAAATCTATCTCTCTTCCACTCCATCGGTAATTCAGGGATAATAATTGAATTCAATTCATAAAAGTATGTAATTTCTCATCAATGTTTTCTTACGACGTTATCACGTAAAATTATCGTCCGTAAACCGACTTTACAGACAACCAAAACAGGGATGGCTTGCAGCTGCGGTATGATGGATATGTCGCCGTTGGATGCAAGTAAGTCCCTTACTCTTTCAGTGAACGTATAGGCCCAAAACGCGACGCGTATGTGTTCCATGCGTGTTTTTTACCGGTTCGGCCGAGATAATTTGAGTTGAGTCTTAGACCACAGAAGGAGGCGCGGTCCGAGGATCATGCATCTACTTGATTATAATACTTAATTGAAATGCAAAACACTCCCCGTTTCCTCCGTCAAAAGGAACACCGAAAAATTATAGCCAGTAAGAATCCAGCATACCTCACCCTGAACTTTTTTTTATACTTTATAGGTAAACGTTTGATCACAATCTCATCTGATATTAAATGATGATGTGGTCTAAAATGGTAAGTCACGTTTAACCTAGAGGGTGATTGACTCTCAAGTGAGCTGCCGGAACATACCAACAGGTGCTAGACGACAGATTTTCAACGTGTAGCTAGCCAGACGGACTTAGAAAAAGCCCTACCACCATGCTATGGTTTCATTACGATGTTTTCCTTCACCGAAAGCTCCGAGTCTGTTGCTTGGATTCGAACCTACGTCCTTCGACGCTGTGTTCAAACACACTACCAACTGAGCCATCATCGCTTCAATTCATTCGCGAAATATACCCGGAGAAAAGTGGGTTATCCAATGTATGATTTTCCCAAATATGTATCATATTATTTTAGGGGAACGGTGGCGTTAATCAATGTACAAAGTAAATCAAATGCTAATGTATATAAATATATAAGTAAGATCATATCAATACGATTACTTGACAATAATAAGTTGTTACCAAATGAAATCATAAATAACGCTAGAGAGATTTCAAATAAGTAAGCAGTACGAGCTATCACACCTACATAAATGTACGCCCATCTTATTGTAGTCTGACAACGAACAAGGACACATCTCAGACTTTTTGTATGGTATGAAATAACAGAGTCATACAGTTCACTTTATTTTAAGGAATCATCTCAACCGAAAGCTGTTTATAAGTCGTGGAGACAGTCACAACAGGTTGCACTGCTGAGGAATGTGCTTGACCGTTATGTATATCAATACATGGTGCTAATCAAATACATCCTTTTCGATTGCTGCTGCGGCTGTTGTTAAGCACAATAATTTTGTATTGATGATTCTGCTGTTAAACCGTGCATAGACTCTCCGACTATGATTCAGTCACATTAATCCTTAGTGGGTAACAGTTTGTTTCCTACGGAATGTTTTCTCACGAACTGTATTTTCCAAACGTAGAGTTTTTTCAAGTTTAAATAAACGTTTTAATTTAAACAAAAAAGAACATTTCTAGATGGTAGAGCTACGCTGAAACTATTACTGGTTTCAGCATGAATGGGTCGACTCGCCCGGGGTTGTACCACCCTCTCACAAAAAACCGACGTGAAGTAAAAGTGGTTGCACTGTTGCGTTTCGTTCGGTCAGTGAGAGCGCCGGAGGCCCACATATATTAAAAGGCCGGCAACGCACTTGCGACTCCCCTGGTATTGCTAGTGTCTATCGACGGCGGTGATCACTTACCATCAGGTGACCCACCTGTTCGTTTGCCCCCCTATAATATATTTAAAAAAAAAAATGATTTCGATTCAAATTTCATTTGTTATTGTAAAATGGATGGACAAGGGTGGACCAGTATACTAGTTTTGGGATTTATTATGGTAGTAGGTACCATAAGTTAACAGGATAACATATCTATTAAAGCAGATAATATAAGTAACCATATTTGTTCGAATCACATAAAAAGGTGGAATAATTGGAACGATTCACTAGCTAAGAACCTCTGTGTCTAATCGTTCGTGTAAATAACCTTTACGGTCTGTAAGCCGCAAGTCAACGTGATAAATACTCGTATTGTTAATTGGAATTAGGCTTCATAAATCTTTGGACCGTAGTTTTTCTCAAGTCTTGCTCGTTAGTGAGGAGTGAACGGTTTACGCAATAATACTGTACGCCGGCCGTCTAAAATCAATAATAGAACAATCGTATAAATTGCATAAGAAAATCTAGGTGTGTAAAGCGGTTTGATTTTTTTTTATTCTATAAAATTTATAATTACTGTCAATGCAGTTAAGTAAGCTTAAACAATTTCCTCGCAGTTCGAAAGATTCGCCAACTAACAGATATTGCCACTGCTAGGTTGGTCTACTTCGCTTACTTTCATAGCTTAATGTCTTATGGTATTTTGCTGTGGGGGACAGCAGCTGGGGTAGACACCATATTTTTACTACAAAAACGGGCAGTTCGAGCAATTTATGATATGGGACCTCGCGAATCATTAAAAGATAAGTTCCAGGAGTTCGGTATCCTAACTCTGCCCTCCCAATACATACTTGAAAATCTAATGTACGTCCGCAAAAACTTAGATAAGCTAGATTTCGTAAAGGACCGACATAATATAAATACAAGAAATAATAACAAATTGGTCATTCCATGTTTTAGGCTCACTAGGACCGGTAACAGTTTTTTAGGTAATATTGTTAGGTTTTATAATAAAATTCCAAAACAAGTTACCGATCTGCCGGATACTAATTTCAAGCATCATGTCAAGCAGGTTTTAATATCTAAAGGCTATTACAGGGTGGATCAATATGTGAACGACGGTGACGTCTGGAAATGACCTCTCTGTGCATCCACCAAAATCGAATGTAATTATTTATAACCATGTTTTAAAAATGTGAGTTATAATATGTTAATGAAAAGATAAAACAGATCAAGTTTCTTGCCGGTTCTTCTCGATGACTGGGTTGTTTTCCGAACCGGTGGTAACTTTGACGTTCATAAGCGCCTTCTCAGGGCCTAAACTGAATAAAGTATTTTTGATTTTGATTTTGACTTATAAAACAAAACTGTTATGTAGAGAGTCAACCACGTGACTGAGCTAACATAGACATTATACCATAGGCTCGTAACATAGGCATTCACAATTTCAATCCTTCTGTAATATTAGATTCTCGTCAAACGGCTAACCCGACCTAAGACCTCAATAATTTGCGCCGTGATACACGGCCCGGTGACACTATTTTACCTTGTTCGCGTTTAGCGTACATTCCAGCACACAATTTGTATGATAAATGAGTGTGTTTTTTTTTTAATATTATAGGGGGCAAACGAACAGGTGGGTCACCTGATGGTAAGTGATCACCGCCGTCCATAGACACTAGCAACACCAGGGGAGTCGCAAGTGCGTTGCCGGCCTTTTAATATGTGGGCCTCCGGCGCTCTCACTGACCGAACGAAACGCAACAGTGCAAGCACTATTACTTCACGTCTGTTTTCTGTGAGAGGGTGGTACTACTACCCCGGGCGAGCCGACCTATTCATGCTGAAACCAGTAATAGCTTCAGCGTAGCTCTACCACCTACCCTATTAATATTATAAGCGAGAAAGTTTGTGAAGATGTGTTTCTTTTTCACGCAAACACTACCGAACAGATTTTGATGAAACTCTGTAGTAAGATAGCTTATATATGAGAATTTTTTTTTTAAAGAACACATCAAATTTGACTGGCAGACTTCCAAACAAACAATCTATTAAATAAAATAATATGTAGTACATATTGAAATAGAAGTCTGACGTATAAGTCCATGATATTTGTGTCGCTTTCCAATTCGAGTCATTATTATTACGGTGTAAATTCACAGCTGAACGATATGTAATTTCTCTGCCATATGGGCTGCGACTAAACCGTGTGTAACAGTATGTAACTGTCCCGATGTCACCGTTCTTCGACGACTTCTCGCTTGACAGGTTATGTGGTTGGTACGTAGCTGAGCGGGAAATTATAGTATAACATAACATTTTTATCCTTCAGTGGAGAAAAACTTCACAGTTCATGCTTATAATATCTAAATTCTTATATATGTATAAATAAAATGATGTTGGTAGGCGGTTCCTCGTATCACGCAAAAACTACTGGATAGATTTTGATCACTGTTTTTACCTCTAAGACACTGAGCACTCATCCGAAGAAAAGTGTGCGTGTGTACTTATGTACACGCTTTAGAAGTTATACTTCTTTGGCGTAACAAGATAAAAATCTTTTCAAAAATTGTATCTTTCGCCTTATTCTACGTTTGTAGAAAAAACGACATTAACAATAGAAAAAAGGTATTTAATACAAACATACTTTTTTTTGAATAAAATATTGACTACAGCCAACTTCAGGGTGTTGGTATTTCGTGACAGTGTGCGCGAACATCGTAAAAATTTACTCTCATCATTTTTCCCTAACGCGGCAAAAGAAGTATAACTTAAAAAAAAAAAAATTTATGGCTTCATTTAATATAAAGACATTAAAGTTTTCAAAAATCTCAACTTTTAAGCACTACGCTTTCAGCGAAGTATGAAATGAGGCAAGCGGTGTTATACGCACGCGCAGGAGATAGAAGGAAAACGGGAAACGTTCTTTACTAAGAAATTGTGTAAGCAATTTTTGTTTCATTTTTTTTTTATGTGGTTTTTATTAAGATAATAAATAACACGGGTATCAGATAGTTTATTAATATTATATTTTCTACGCACGTGTCTCTTTTTCTTGCTTATAGTTCAATATGGCTTAATATAATATTTTTTGCACCTAATTAAAACTTCCTTTAATTAAGTTACATTTTATTCTTCACAATCTAATCATTTATAACAATATTTTTTGAAAATATAACTTAGGCCTTTATTTAATAGAGTTTTGCATTTAAAATCTATTTACGATTAACATCATATTATTGTTTTATGAATCTATGTCTGATTTCATATTTTAATAATATGAAATTCATATTTTAACTGCTTTAGTGTATTTCGGAATAAAAGCGAAACTTATATTTCAATAAATATTCCAATTCCTTCGTACTCAGGTAAACAGGTATAGTTGTAAACCATATGTCATCGAAAAATAAAATCAAGTTAATTATAAATAAAAAAAAAAAACACGAAATTTGGTATTCAAACATTAACATCGTAATGCTGCATCTGCATTCTTCGTAGCTTTCTCTTTTCTATTAAATATTATTTTAATATAACAATAGCAATGATAACACCGAATCTAATCGATTGAAATGTTTCCGAGTTAAACAAAATCATGTTTTATGTACAATTAAAATAAATCTAAGCAATTTCAAATAGGACAATAATCAATAAAGATTTTATTTTTTTAATAACAATTATTTCTACGAACCAACCAAAAAATAATGTCGAAATAAGAATTATCTACATTCGAAAGTAAAGGCGCAGGACAGCGCTGCGCGAGCGACGCGCTCCATCAGTCGCGAACACAGCTGAGCTTAGCACGGGTGAGAGCAAATAAATAACCTCCATGCCACTGAAGAAAGCGCCCGGAACGATCGCCGAGGTACGAATTAAACTAAATACGTGTAGAGACGTAAGGAGAAATCATTGTTGCGACCATCTCCTTTGTAATGGTGAATCGATGATACAAACGTGACCCACGAAGTTTGTAGCAGGATCTTAGGTCTGTTGTATAGTGATTTTTATTTTTCACTACCAGCTGCCCGTGACTTCGCGTATTTTGGTATCTATTATTAAATTGTAAACGGCCAGTTTCTTCTCGCGGCTTCGTTTGCATTAATGTAGATTTGAGAGATTCAACGGGAACAGTATTTGATTTCTGAAAAGTACCCTATTTCCTTTTCTGTACCCCTGGTAACGTTTATACAAAATTTCACAATGATCGGTTGAGTAGGTTTCATTAAAATCCTTGTGCTTGAATGGGTATCAAAAATCCATCCATCTTCACAAACTTCCTGGTTCATAACGTTATTAGGCTTAGTATTTATAAACTTGAGTCATTCAAGGCGTTTTTTTAACTCTCTAACGCTATTGTCCTGATGGACCTTCACAGCTTCACCGGACTAATATAACAGGGGGAGAGCTCATGATCCTCAGCTTCTTGACAACAAGCTCAAGGGTGCCAAAGTGACTGAACCTCGGTTTGGGTTTTGGATGCAATAACGCGAATCTTACTAAGCGAAACTATCTAAGCTGATACATATAAGTTAGTTAGTAAAGCATACATGTGTTTCAGCATGTGTGCCTCACGAACGCAAACATGTATTTTGTATCTGTCAACTTGCCTAAACTAAACTAACCAAGTTCACAGAATAAGCGAGAAAATAAAACCCTTCCACCAAATATGTGTGTGCGTGTGTGGATGTGCACGTATGTGGGGGTGATCTGTGTTAAGCTAGTGAGTGAATATTTTCAGCGTCCCTGTATCGCGCTAGCAGCGTGCTCGAGAGTTCCACTTCGGGAGATCAAACCTAGATTTAAGTCGCTGTCGAGGACGTTCGTAGTGGTGCTCCAGCACACATACTTAGGCCCCCCTCGGCAGCTGCTCAAGCCGAGGTACGATCCTCCGGAAAGGAGCCCTCGAGCATGCTGCTCGCGCGGACACAGTGACACTGTTAATCAAACACTCGACTTTACAACACAACACCGGTCACCCCACACACGTGCACACACACACTCGTAGGTACACATAGTGGTGGGCTGTTTTTGTTTGTTTTTTTGCCCTTTCGAGCTGAAATAGTTTAGAACACAGATAGTCAGATACAAAATACATGTACGGGATCGTGAAACATACATGCTTGGTAACCATGTATATTTCACGAACTCATACAGGTATGATACGGATAGGTTTAGCTTAGTTTAGCTTAGCTAGTCAGATTCGGGTAATCGACGGCAGCCCAAGCCGAGGTGTGCCGTGCGCCCTTGTGCTAGTCGTCCATACAAATCGGGTGAGTGCCTTAAGCGCTCCCCTTAGTAGTCCGGTAAAACTGTAGCAGCCTCCGGGTCAACAGCGTAGTCAGTTCGAAAAAAAAAATAAAAAACGTTCGTAGTGGTATTTAAGGTTATTTACGGTTACTTAAAGTCCTATTAAGTAATTTTGATAGCATCTTGGATAATATATTTTTTTATTGCGTACATGGAAGTGTATTGGAAATAATAACACGGAACGTAAATTCTAAGGTGACACAAAAACTCCCTAATAAGTTCTAACGAGAGAGTCGTTATGAAAAAACACTGAAGTCATCACAAGAAAACTGAAAATAACATAACTTCATAAACAATGTTTGCGCGATCGACCTTTGTTCAGTGTCTTGTATATAAAAAACATGCCTATTCTAAGAGTAAAGTAAAACATTATTGAAATACAAAATTGTTCACTTATTATTATTAGGTATTTGATATTTCAATGACATTACCGTGACGGATCTAGCTCTGATATAATTGACCGCCAATTGCGTTAACGTTTCTTTATTCGTCGGGTTACAAAACTGACAAATATATATTTCTATTATTGAAAAGAGTTAAAACAATTAAGATATATGGGTGTCAACTTTGTATGTTTTTATTATGGTTACACGACCTTTCCCAATGTCATTGCGCAAGGAATTATTGCATATTATTATTATTCATATTCTAACGGCATGCAATGTCAACATTTTCGTACAGTAAGGTCACGAAAACAATTGCTGTGTCCATACAAAACGCACTCATGTTTATAGTATCCAATATCAAACGATATAAGTGTTGTCTACGTATCGCACCATTCCTGGAATAAATACATAAATGGTACTTATACACTATTTTTCAATTGACATTTATAAAATCAATGTTAAACTAGATTTATACCTTATAGCGTTGAAAATTAAGAAATTATAATAAACAGAAGTAGGTAAAAAACGAACGAAACTTCAAACGCAACTTAAAAGTCTTCCCAAATAGAGAACACTTAACTTTAAAAATTTTTATTTTTGAATAGACTAGAAATACTAAAATTTGTTATCAAAAAGACTGCATGTCCAATTTAAATACTTATTTATTTTGTGAAACTTTATTAGACATTTTCCTATAATTATTATCATAAGTCATTGTTAAAACGTAAGTAAAATTAGGTTATATCAGCGGGCTGTCGTCGCGGTCAGGGCGTTCGTGCTGGGCCTTGTCGCCGGGGTGGCATGGTGCTTGCTTGTTCGATCCTGTGCCACTCCATAGCGCGGCAGACGGTATCTCGTAGGTTTTTTTAGTCAGTAAGAGTCTGACACCCCACAGCTCCCCATGGCTGTGGGTGTCCAAAGAAGGATTTCTTCCCACATAAAAAAGGGAATGTCGACCTTATTCGAGGAATAAAGAGATAACAGCAAAATTAAAAAGAATACACATAGTTGTCAGCTCCTTAAATTTGTGTTAGCTGATTACAAGTTAGAGAACATCGCTTAAAAAATTGAACCATTATACTTCAAATGAAGTAAAGATTGACAAGTACTTTTAGTTTGCTAATGATAACAGGCAAATTATCTTTACATTTTTGACATGTTTTTGCCAGTATGTTTATTACAGATATCGAACATTTTAAAAGATTTATTAAGAATTATTTTCGTTAATACATAACTACTGTTCCAATCATATATAATATAGATTGTATAATAATTGTAATATTTTATTAAAAATTTAAAAAAATGCATCATAAAACCGTCGATTAAAAAACATGTAATAAGGTACTAATTGCGCACAATCGCACAATTTATGGTTACGGTATAGAGGCGTATCGAATTATGCTAACGCTTAATTTTAACATCGTATTATCATCACGGTTAATTGCTACCGTCGCATCGGTTAAACAGGTACCGTTATATATTTACTGTTAGTTTTCATTGATACATTTAACGAATAGCTTTTAATTATTTAACCTCTCAAATACTTGCTACTGTTTTTTTAATATCTAGGAATTTAATTACTGTTTTAATATTACAAATTGTTTAGACTACATAGTGGTTTTGTTATTTCTAAAAAACCTCGCAGTCCAAGGACCGAAACTAAAAGATAAATAATAACAATTGCTTTTTTTTATCGGTTCTACGAGAAATGAAACAATTTTTATTCGTTTCACGTGCGCTAAAAGTACTCACATTTTATAATAGTTGTACTATCACGGAGTTCATATATATGTCTGTCTGTTTGCCTTTCGTTAGTAGCCCGGTGAAACTGTAGAGGCCTTGCCAGGTCAACAGTGTAGACAGTTCGAAAAAAAAAATTTAAAAACAGCCTTTCGTATGAGATAGATTTTTACATTAATTAGACATACCGATTGCTCAAATTTATTATTGACTCATGGGAAAGAGAGCAACCGAACTAAGTTTGAGATCATTGCTTTATTAATTTAGTTGGACAGTAATGGCATTAAAATATTTTATTACTGCTATTTCACAGGTGATAAATAATAGGTTGTTATATTTTACACGTGATTATTATCGAACCGTGGCTATATTTACTACACAATCATTTAAAGTCTTTTTCAGACTTATATTAATTTGAAAACTACATTGAATATACGGTTAGTTACTCTTCAAGTGATAAATATTGTAACTCAAAGAATGTACATGATTATTCACTCAGTTGATTGCATATCAGAGGGTTATATTATAATATCTCGATATTAGATCCAATGGGCAGGTTTCACAAAAAAAATCTTACCCGATAAAAATGTAGGTACTTTAAAAAAATACTAGAATGTCTTTGATCTCATACCTAGTCTTCAATTGTCATAAACATACCAATATCGTAATCATTCTTTATAACAATAACAAAAAAAAAAAAACGAATTTCTCAAATCAAATCGATTTGACTACGGTGAAGTTCTGATGTAACGAACATTGAAAAAAATAACAAGCGTATTATTATACAGGAGCAGGGCGTTTTTGTAGTCGGTTAAAAAATCTATTATAATATTATATATTTTACCTTGAACAGTTTCAAACACTTAAAAGAGCGGACTCGAACAAATATAACATCATAGTGATGCATCCACCTTCGATCGTTGTTCTGATAACAATGTAAAACAATAGTGTACCGTTTCGGTAAACGAGTCTTGCATATACTCTACATGTGTATATTGTGTAGAACATGAACATAGAAAATTGTCCTGCGTTATGCAATATAGATCATAAACTATAGTTTTAACTAGCTGTTGCCCGCAGTTCCGCGTGCGCCTTTTTATATTTGTAAATTACTTCTTATAAGATCAGCTATCTGTCAGTGAAAGTCCCATGAAAATAGGTCCAACCGTTCTGGAGATAGTACTACAGACGAAGACACGGATGACAGTTAGGCTAAAATAAAATAGCCTATGTCACCCGCTGTAATTTTAACTATAAGTCAGTGAAATTTTTGTCAAAATCGGTAAAGCCGTTTCCGAGATTACCCGGTAAAAACATAGAGACAGACAGACAGACAAAATATACAAAATTGTGTTTTTGTTATCAGTATCACGTATACGTTCATATCCAATCAGTAAAAAGTCGTTATTTTGATATTACATACAGACACTTCATTTTTATTATATGTATAGATTATAACTTGTTATAAACAGATATTATAGCAGTGAATGTAGAATTTAATAAGAATTGGCTTATACTTATATGTTTTATCCTATTGTACACATATTTAGACTTAAGATTCGAAAAAGTCAATATTTATTTAATTTAAACAATAGCTTCCTCCAAACTAAGAATTGCAGGATATGATTTAATTTTTTTATAAGTTAAACTTAAGTGTTATATTGAATTGATAACTAAAACCATACATACATATATTACGATTACTATAATGAAAGCATATAAATATATGTAGAGACTACCCTTTCCTCGCGGCTTGGCTCGCTTTCATGTAAATCTGAGCTGTCCCTCGAGTACAGTATATTTTTCTTTTTTTTTATATTATAGGAGGCAAACGAACAGGTGGGTCACCTGATGACAAGTGATCACCACCGTCCATAGACACTAGCAACACCAGGGGAGTCGTAAGTGCGTTGCCGGACTTTCAAATATGTGGGCCTCCGGCGCTCTCACTGGCCGAACGAAACGCAACAGTGCAAGCACTGTTACTTCACGTCAGTTTTCTGTGAGAGGGTGGTACTACCCCGGGCGAGCCGACCCTTTCATGCTGAAACCAGTAATAGCTTTAGCGTAGCTCTAACACCTACAACTTCTGTACTCCTGATAACGTGTACGCAAAAACAAAAACATTATGATCGTTTGTGTGGTTACAGTGTGACATCGTAAAAAATATATAAACAAAGAAATTCAGTTTCGCATTTATAACATTAACGTGGATTCATTATCTCCTTACCCTTATTTCACCTAAGTAGAGTCGGCAAAACATGTCTGTCATATTGTGATGTATGATTTGGCAACGTTGGCGACTGTTATAACATAATTCGCATGCGCGGCATCAGGATACTGTATCACATAAATCGGTATATATTGACTTGAATTAATAAAGTTGATATCTTTCGGAGTTTTCATTGTCGAATAAATCAACATTTGATACCATCAACCACTACAATAATATAAAATATATAATAGAAAAATAAATAAAATGGCATATCATGTAACATTAACATGGATTACAAAGGCCAGTACAAGCCACCGAGTGTAATCACGCGTGAGGCGCCAAAATGTAATGATATATGTAAGTCTATTAAATTAAAAAAAAAAATCTTTCACTGCCTGGAGGTTTGTTCAGTTTACTTTCCAGTTGGAAGCGCTAGAAATAGCGTATAAAAATGGTCGTCCATTAGATAAACTCTACAACAGCTATCGTCAATTTTGTATTTAATTGTAAGCGCAAAAAATGGTCGACAATGCGCCCAACGTAGCTCTCTGTTTATCGATTAGCAAATAAGTAATTATTGTATACTTTGGACGCTACGATGAGATTTCCCAACACCAAAAAACCTTATAGAACCGCCACCCCAAGGTATGAATATTGCAGATATAGTAAAAGTTATCATCAACTATAATTTTAAGGTGCAGCGTGATAAGAAATAATTATAGAAGATTTTATTTTTTCGCTTAAAGCATAACCCGGTATATATCTTTCACGGCCCAAAAATAGGGCATCGCTATTCATACCACGCAGCCGGAAAATTGAATTTACAAAATAAATTTATGAAAAAAAAATTCTCCATTTGAAATCTAACAGTCATAAATTACACTGGCGAATAGTCTTCAATCATTTGAAAACGCAAAGTAGGCTATAACAGTACCCTAACATTAATAAATGATATCGAATTACTTAAGCGGTCTCATAGCCCATTGTTCGCTAGATGGAGTTGCGAACCGTGTGAAAAGTTCTCTAAACTAAATAAATGGAGGTGGTGTCGTTTCGATGGACCTTGTAAATTGTGAGAACTTGGCATGAATTTTTCACTAATCCCGCTATAAGTGCCGTTCGTTAACTGCAATTGATGGGCGGTACTATTGTCAAAATCTGTGCCTTTCGTGTCTCAAAATATTTTTAATTATAATGTTTTGAAAAATCTTTCCGACATATTTTCTATTTTTAACTAAACACAGCTTATGTTAACAACTATATAGTGAAGCATTGTATATAATATGGCAAATAAAAATCATCAAACTATCAAAAATCAACTCTTTCAGCAGGAAAGATTTTTTAGATGTGTCAATTTTCTTGTTAATGTAAAGTTAATAATATTACCCTTAAAAGTAAAAAGTATATGGGGAAAAAGTATCTTAAGTTACAGCCTATATTTTAAAATCCTATACAAATAATCAATCTTTAATTTTTTGACTTTAAAATGAGTTCACTCTCCTTCCCTAGAGACCGTAACATTTTCAATAAGGTTAGTAATAAAATCATGTGTCGCTATTAGCAAAAGCTTATGTGTCTAATGTGAACTGCAAATGTAGTATCGAAAATGACATATAAAATATTTAACAACTCCCTATAACTATAACGTGTGTATGTATAAAACCGGAATGGTTTTAGCTTCATTCAAATTATTTTTCTTTGTATACTTTTTTTTTGTTGTAATCGACAAATCAAGCGTGAAAACATATTCCGTTGCTGTTATTATCAAAGTTTCGAATTTTAGGGTACGAACGTGGACCGGACGGACGAATGCGTGCTCATATTGTCGAATACCGCTTTCATTATGATTATGTCAAAGAACGTAACTGTATTCGAGGTAATTAATTCAGCAAACTTAACTAACCTATCAGATATATAAATTGGCAGAGACAAAACAGTTAAATACATCTTCCCACTGTTTTTGGACTGATTTCCTTTTTCTTTGTTTAGTAAATATCTTTTTATATTTTAGCATTTGACCACAATCTCATCTGATGTTAAATCATGATGTGGTCTAAAATGGTAGACAGGCAAAACCTAGAGGGGATTGGCTTTCAAGTGCAGCTGCCGCAACACACCAACAGGTGTTTGGCGGCAGACGCTTGAGGGTGGTAGCCAGCCCAGCGGACTTAGCAAAAGCCTTCACCGAAAGCTCCGACTCAGTTGCAAGGATTCGAACTTACGTTCTTCGACGTTGTGTCCCAACACGCTATCACATAAACTATCATCGCTTCAATTATCAAAAAAAAAAGTAGAAACATAATTTGTCGTTTAAAAAAAAAGATCACAATCACGCTGCGACATACAATTTTCTATTAATGGTAGAGATTTAGAAAACTAATGTATTATTATAATACTTTTTGTGATTATAAGTACACATAAATTGTGTTAACTGTTTGATACAAGCAATTCAACTAATATATTATTTCAGAAGATATAAACCTAATTAATTTAAAAAAAACTATGACATATATTTGAAGTATTACGCAAGTTACACGGCACTTATGTTCATCATAGACCTGAAGAAGTTTACGTTATCAAGTTTAGAACTTTCTAGATATCCTACAAAACATATAAATGCAAATAAACTTAACATAACTTGTATATGTTTATTTTTATCCATATTTATAAGTGCTTTGAATACAGAACCTACCTGAATGGTTATTATTATTATATACTAAATACAGTTGAACATTTATTACGTCATGCTAATTCACGTCCTCAGCCCACACTAAACAGATTCCAAGCGCTTATTAATCATATCTTGTGTCAACTTGTTTTCATTGTATAAAGGTATGAACAATGAATGTAAAGCTTACAAACAACACACATGTAGATTTATTTACTTTTATGTCGTTATTCAGTTGAAAACGAAGGGTAACAACTGCTTATTATAGAAATGTGGCCAATATATTATAGGGTACATCGATTAAAATAATAATATGAAAAAGATTTATTACCAATCAATTTATCCTAGGTTTACATACATTGATAAGATGAGAACACTTTTTTTTTAATATATTATAGATTCCACGTTAACTTCCACGCTATGCTGAATGCCTGCGTCGTGGACTTCTATTTCAGAGATGTAATCTAAACGATTAACAGCATTTAAGAGCGCCCGCTCGTTTTAGTTTTTCTCTTAGTATATGGTAATACGAGTATAGGTTTATTTCTTCTATAACTACTTTTAAAAAACACTTCAGTATTGTAATATATTATGGTTTGAAGCCAAAGTGAAATTTGAAAATATTCGTAACATATCGCTATATTTAATGTAATCTAAACTGTATATGGTTAACTTAATCAATCAGTTGTATTATGAGAACCGTCAAAATAATTAAAACTCTAATGTAAGGTTTTTTGTTTCTGATCAAATCACAATAAAAAGACTTTTAAAATACACCGAACTAAAGAGAAAAAATAATCGTAACTAATTCAATTTTACTATTTATATTTATCATTTTACAAAGCTCAGATATTGTTTGTTCAAATGCATTAAACTCTGGAACTCCCAGTCATATTTAAAAAAAAAACCTATATTTTATAGCTTATTTATTGAGGTAACTTATAAGTTTTCTAACATCATGTCTTGACTCTTAAGGGTGTAGCTATTACAATGCAAAATGTAGTACTGGCAAATACGGTAAGCGAGAACAAATTTAATGAACTGTGAATGCCTATGGAATGGCCTGGGGATCTTTACGCAACAGATATACTTTATACGAAATTCGTTTTAGCTTAACCAAACCACGTTAACAGTAATTCATAATTAAAAAAATAAACTCGTCTGAAGCCGCGTGGCACTAATAGTATACAACACAACAATAAGAATCAAGTCACTCCACCGATAAGACTGCAGCTGCAGGAAAAAACATAAACGCCACACGAACAATACGTTCATAAAATAATAAAAGGCAGGTAAACGCGCAACCTATTCCGCCGGATATTGTCGAAGTACTCTACTGCATATTAGCTCTTTGTGGGATGTACACGCGTTCTGATAAATATGCACTGTTACGAGTCTACCGTTCAATTACATGAGAAGATACAAGATTAATCACGAATTGACTTTGACACTAAATTTATATACTATTAGCCAATGCAATAAGAAATATAGTATTTAATAAGTATTACAATTTTATCTTGTATAAATAAAATTGTAGAGGTATGTTGGGGTGCGCGCATCACACAAAAACTGCTGGATAAATTTTGGCTTGATAACGTCTTATAAACCGATGATCGCCGGCTACATGCACGAAAAAGCATGACTTATTGTCACGTTCCGCCAGAGCCGAACATGAAAGCGATAGCGTAGAACAAGCGATACAGAGGCGCGATCGCTGTAATCGTTCGACTTGTGACGCATAATTTTTCGTCAATGTTTTCTTATGACGTTATCACGTAAAATTATCGTTCATAAACGGACTTTACAGACAACAATTTTTTTTAGTATCACTTTTTAATCACACTCTTAAACACTTTTAAGTTTCATGTAATGTAAAGTTACATTTTAAGAAAATATGATTTGTATACGCATTCAACGAGGTGTTTGATCTTGTCGTGAAGATCTGAGATGAGGTGCGCTTATCTTTTATGGTATGTACATAAAACATATTGTTAAGTTAATAAATGACGCAGACGAAGTCACGAGTAGCAGCTAGTACAGTACATAACACTGTCACAAAACGGTCATAGCCAAAGACAATAAGCAACTGTTATCTCATAGCTCTGTGACTAAATTTAGGTTACAGAAGATTTATGGCAAAAACGTCGAGTTGAGATATCTAGGGCAAACATATTTCAACCATTCTATTACCTTCTTAATTTGAAATTTTTATATTCCTTTGTTCTTTTTGACAAAAGTGATATTGAAAATAATTAATTAATTATTGTTTATACCCTATATTATAGATTATAAAAAGCTCAAGTATTATTTTATTGGGACATTCTAATCTCTAAATCTACTAAACAGATATGAAAATTTCTATTTACATTTAGTAATCCCACTTATTCAGGAAGGTTATATATTATCTACCATCAAGCTGTAACCCTTAGGAGTGGAGCAATTACCATATAAAAATTCATAAAGTACGTGCGCGGCTGATAGAAACCGAGGGCAGGAAAGATTACACGCAAGCGAAACCCCAGGCAACTACTAGTGAATCATAACATTATACAGTAATATATTGTGGATTGTTCTGGAAACTCTTTGCCATATCCCGAATATATGGAGATACTAAATTATATAATAAAGAAAAAATATTTGTAACCTTATCTCAGACATTTCACGTTGCAATATCGTAAACATTTTCCTTACAAATGTAACACCGAAACAGCATTAGTGTACGAGTACATCCACATGTGCAGTGAAGCTTGCTTACAATGTTTGAACAAGATACGAAGTACTACTATGCAATAAGCAACGTACTAATGAGGTCAATGACACGACGTTATCACCACTACTCCGTGGAAGCGGAATAGCAGTCAGAAAAGCGGCGGACACGACTGAAGATACTCTGGTCACGAATATCACATAATTTTGTTAACGAACGGTAGGTAATAATAGTAAGCCGATGTCTCATGTTCTTTTATGTTTAATGTATTAAGAATTGCGAAACATAGTTTTATTTGCTTGTTCCGTTGTCTTTTAACGTACTGTGAATGAATTAATATATACGTACTTCATTGCGAGCACGTAATCGCTCCAAACTTACGACAGATCGTTTTTTTTTCGATTACACAGGGGGATAGTTTCTCGAGTGTATGAATGTATGTATGTCTTTTTTTTGTGCACGCTCTATAACTTGCATGGTTTGATGGATTTCAATATCCCAAATGTTATTAAATATTATACTGTGTGTTAGATTTATATTTTCTTAGAAGTAACAAAGATTGTGCAATATTAAAATATGTTTGTAAATAAACAAATACAATTTTTTTGACGATGGATTGTTTCACTTTTTTTTTCATATTAATAATTCTATTTGTTACTAATCTGTAAAAGAGGGAATAATGATATATACCACATAAACAGATGTAGGTACACATAGTGCTTGAGTTTGTATTGTTTAATCCCTTTTTCGAACGGAATTAGATTAGATAAACTTAACTAGTCAGATTCAAGATACATGTATGAGTTCGTGAAACATACATGCTTGGTACACGTGTATGTTTCACGAATTTATATATGTATGAAATAATAGTTAGCTTAGTTTAACTTAACTTAGTTAGACTCGGGATATTTGGTGACAGTCCAAGCCGAAGCGCGGCGTGCGCCCTTGTGCTGGTTGCTTATATAAAATCAGGTGAGTGCCTTAAGCGCTCCCCTTAGCAGTCCGGTGAAACTGTAGAGGCCTTGCCAGGTCAACAGTGTAGGCAGTTCGAAAAAAAAAAATATATTCAGCAATATGATAAATATCGACAATTTTTAAATTATAACAACTATTATTAATTATTGTATTAATATAGTTTACGGTCATATCAATTTTTATTTCACCTCTTGTAACAGATATGTCACTTAAGCCGTGTATACAATACATACACGCCACTAATATGTGTATATATCATGGAATGAACACAGTAAGAAGAAGGGCTTTGGTTATTATTTTAATATTTACCTTTTGAGTATAGTTACATTTTCAATTATTATTCTATTATTGTTTTGCTCGAAGCTTAAATTTTCATATATTTACCTTTAACTTTTTTATATACTTTATAAGTTAACGTTTGACCACTATCTCATCTGATGTTAAATCGTGATGTGGTCTATGTTGATAGTCTCGCTAAGCCTAGAGGGAGACTGGCTTTCAAGTACAGATGCCGGGACAAACCAACAGGTGCTGGGCGATAGATTTTCAACTTGAGGGCGATAGCTAGCGGGCGGCGGATTTATAAAAAACCCTACCACCCTACTATGGTTTCATCACGACGTTTTCCTTCACCGAAAGCTTCGACTAAGTTGCTAGGATTTGAACCTACATCCTTCGACGCTGTGTCCGAACACACTATCAACTAAACCATCATCGCTTAAAGTAGTATAGTCTGTACTAGTATTACAAGTCTAATTTATCGTCTATTGCAGTGCCTCTATTTAAAATAAATCATTCATATGCAATTGTGTAAAGACTTCGCATCTGATCGGGGTTTTAATAAACATACATTACTCATAAATTAAACAGTGTAGTGGAGCACACACGACATAAAGCAAATAAAGCGCATTCTGTTTATTGTAAACCCAGTTCCATCATTTAATTTAACGGTTCGTTAAATAATATATTGTTTAAATCACTACATAGTATAAAACAAAGTCGCTTTCTCTGTCCCTATATCCCTATGTATGCTTAAATCTTTAAAACTATGCAACGGATTATGATGCGGTTTTTTTTAATAGATAGAGTGATTAAAGAGGAAGGTTTATATGTATAATAACATAAATTAAATAGTGGAGAAATACTGTTATTTTTGAGGTTACTCCAAATTTAACGCGTGCGGGCCACGGGCAGTAATGAATGAATCAAAACTACTGGATCGATTTTAATCATTTTTTCAGTGAATGACATAGGCCATATATTTTATACCCGTGCGAAGCCGGGGCGGGTCGCTAGTAATATATATATATATATTGACTTAACATTAATAAATGACACGATGAACACTCCATAATTATTTAATTGCAATTCATTAATTAACTCGGTCATTTTGTTTCAATATCAAGTAAGCAGATAATTAATACCGTCGCTGCGCCTGTAAAACCCTATCGATATTTTTTCACCAAAATGAGTTAATACAAAAAGCTAAATCTCAGTTTTCTATTTTTTTTATTTTATCTTATATTTATGAGCTTTTATTCTATTGAATATATCAGCCCCATTATTCCCTATTCGTTCAAGCTTCAACAGGAGAGTCATTGATGAGATATTATTACAAAGTCATACAACATCTTTGCTTCTTCCGAACAGGGTTCTGCCAAAATGCTGTGACAAATACCGATGTTTTGGCAATTGACACTCATTATACTCATCAACGATTCTCTTTCGATGCTGCTCTTGACCCACTCCATCATCAAGTCATCATCCATTTTTCCGCTTAAATTGAAGTTTGGTGACTCCGCTTTCTTCATTAGTTAAGCAAAACTTTCCGACGGATAGAGTGCCCTTAGCGCTATTTTGACATATTGTCGATTTATTTTACGTTTGTCAAACAAAGGTATATAAAGAGGCTGACACTGTATTATTTTATACCAAATGCCTTTTTCTTTACTCCTTCCATCAAAGTACTCTCTCCAATCGTTATAACAAATTTCTTTCATTTTTGGCAACCTTTCCCAGTAATTTACTTTAACCTCCTTCAATATATCCTATTTGAAAGAAATAATTTTAAGCATATATAGTATTTATTCTTTGAATCATCACCATCATCATTGATAATCCACTGCAAGGCCATAAGCCTCTTCTTTAAGAAACGTATGTGCTTAATCACCACGTCAGTCCACAACGTATTGGTGATTTGAAACTCCGAGAAATTCATAGTACCGTATTTTCCCCTCATACGACAATAAAGATTACAATATAATACAAAAAAAAAATATTGCTCAGGTTCAGGTTTCCTCACGATGTTTTCCTTCACCGTCAGACCCGATAGTGCTACCAATTTAAATGAGTAAATATACGACGCGGTTTAAGAAATATTCGGATTCAGAATTCGAAAAATGCTGATATTCGAAATTGCGGACATCGCATTGATAATCGTTCCACTAGTGAAATCCTACGCCACCACGACTTACTACGACTACGTCTATTCTAAAAACAGTAAAAGAAATTTTATACAATTCTAATAAAAGTATAAACTGTCAGTATAAGTACTGAGAACTCGGTTAATATTTTTTATCGACTTTTGCAAACACAATGATAACATATTCGGTATTTATTTTACGTAATAAAACTCAAACAAACACATTCACCCAAATAAATATTAGTAGCAAAAGAAAATATAATCGTTTTGAATGTTTTAATTTGAAAATAAATTCAAACGTAATTCGAATTATCTCTTTACGATTATCAAAAAGCGTTGATACAAAAATACAAAGCGACATACAATACTTGTATATTTATTATGTTTTTAGAAAGCATATACCGATTTACATTTATATTACAATATAAATATTTACCATACACGCTTAATTATCATATGATTTATTATATGTATATCCATTTATAAACTTTGATAATGATATCAGGTTGTTTTTAACTTGCTTAATTCATTAGTTAAACATTAAGGCGCGTACAATATCAAGGTTGTTCTCAACACAATAATAGAACTAGGTCTTATATTTTATCCTATATATTTACAAAATAAAAATATAGTTCTTTTGAGGCTGAGGCACGTAAATAGTATTGAGTGTATCGGCATCGCATCGGGCCATGATCATTCGATGTGGATTTTTTGCGTAGACGTTTCAGAATGTGGAATGCATATAATATGTCGATTCAATAGAAATATGAACTCAATATATTGATGTATATAATGAATTCTATTTTTATTATCGAATTATGTAAATATATTCGAGAATAAAGAATCAGAATAAGTTTATTATTAATTCATAGTAAAAGTTAACAAAAATCGTGAATAACTTTTACGATAAAAATATTAAATATCTCTTTGCTTTAGTTTATAAATAAAACGTTCTTTTTATGTTATGTAAAGGAGAATGCAATAAGTTAATGTATGTTAGATTTCCAAGGAATTGTATGAGACAACTTTGTAGTAATTCGTATCTCGACGTATCAAAAACACATTAGAGTTGAAATGCTAATGTAGGGTAAGAAAAACTGAGATAATTAAAATTGCTTCATCGAAAACAATCTCTGTCACTGATTACCTACTAAAATTCCATACATTGTTTTATTTTTAAATCATGTGCTTGAAATCATAAAAGATGCTTTGTTACGCTTTCAAAATTTGGATATCTCATAAAAATAAGGCTTCGTTCCTCGAACTGAAAATTATTATAACCATATAAATAGCATTTAACAGAAAACAATTTAAACTTACAGGATAATTCGATTTTCACTGCGCATTTCCAAGCACATTATTATCTCAAAACTCATTTACAATTTTACTACTCAAAGCTTGTAACTGTGAAGTTTATATATTCCAAAACGGATTTATAGCTTCTGTAATATCATTGCAGTAATATAAAATAATAGACAATCTATTTTATGAATCGAACAAGATTACCGAAGGTAATTATTATGTACACTTAAAATAAATCGAATTTAGTTCATGGTAGGAGAGTTAACATGTTGCTAAATAATATTACATTATATATTCCATGTCGTTATGGTCCGCCGACAGGGCAGCTAGGTTTAATTGTTTCTTAAATCAAATTTACAAGACAAACAGACCGTTGAATAATCTCAAGCTAAATATGAATTTAAAGCACATAAATAACTGTTCCCTCAAGGCCAAATGTTTAGACCGTATTAAAATTCTTAGAAAGGTTTTTTTTTATGAATCACAGATTCTTAGTAATAATATTCGAGGCTTTGGGATTAGTTTTATTTGACGTTGCTATTTATGATGGCAAAAATACGGGTACTATGGAGGTTGTGTTGGTTATTACATACACTTATATAGTACTAGCAATCGAATTAGAACTTAATAACTAACTATGTTATATAGCTTAGCCTATAAAAAAAGTTTCTATATGAAAAATCTGAGTGATCTATCAAACGGTTTTGCCCTTTATCGACCTCAGATATACCGACATTCATTTTTATATGTATTTATTCATGAAAAGTCATTTTTTAAATTTAATATATACAATATATTTATTTTAGTAACCCTATACTACGAACATTATAATATACGCAAAAAAACTCACATATTCAGGGTTTTTTTTTATTATTATTATTTAATTTATTCCTACAACCTCGTATCGTAATCAGTGTCATCATAAAATATCGCTTATCCAAATCAATAAGTCTAATATTAAATGCCCATAGTAAGTAACCAAATCCATTATATTCTTATTATTGGCTGACAGCCAAAAAGAAAGTCACAGTGAGCTGACCCACACCTATTGAATTACGTTAAAAAAAATAGTACCTGAGGGGCGGGCCGGGGGCCCATCTCCTCATTGCACAGGTCCGGCTGACGATGGGAGGTAGCTGGTTGTGTACCCAGTCTACCTCCCTATAAGAACGAAGCAAGGCAGCCACATTCCGCCGGGCTGACCGCTGGGGTGTCATGGTGATAGCCTCAGCACGGTCCCATGTCGCCCCAACCAAAACCGGCCGCCGGTACACCGTGGGGTTTTAGCCCGTGCGAGTCGGACAAAACTCACTCTCTCCCCCGAGAGGAGGGTGGGTATCCAAAAGGGATTTCCCCGCGTTAATAAAAAAAAGTGCTATCTCTGTATATCTACTTCCAAAATCATCTTAAGAGTAAATCTATACAGACAAAGACACATTTCAATTTACTTTATGGTTACATTGCATAATTTTTTATATTATTATCGCGTTACTCTTATTTTTACAGCGTTACTTTTACGAAGCACACAATTAGATCCTAAATACGTTTTCGTAACTCTTACCATATCTCAAGGAAAAAATATAACGTTAAATGTATCATTATTTCAAATAGCTATTAAGTTATAATATGTCGTGAACTTGCGTTTCACATACATAGACTGATTAGAAGCCGCTGGCGAATTAGCCTACGATTATGTACATCAATGTACTATAAAATCATGACAACAAACATTATTAAATCTTTGTGTAACTTTATAATAACTATTTATACGAAATAGCTCTCAGTTAGCAGGATTTTTTCCGCTTTACTTTTATTATATTTCCTTATATATTCTGGAGAATTTAAACAATATATTTGTCAATTATATCCTGTGGTATTCTTACTTATAAGCTCTATTACTGTACAGCTCATCGAAAGTCATACAGTAGTTCTTGAATGACATAGAGGTACAATTCTTTTTTAAATACTTTATAGGTTAGCGTTTGACCACAATCTCATCTGATGTTAAATGATGATTTGGTCTAAGATGGTAGTCACGCTTGACCTAGAGGGAAACTGGCTCTCAAGTGCAGCTGCCGGAACACACCAACAGGTGCTCGGCGACAGATTTTTAACTTGAGGATAGTAGCTAGCAGGGGGGCTTAGAAAAAGCCCTACCACCATGCTATAGTTTCATCACGATGTTTTCCTTCACCGAAAGCTCCGACTCAGTTGCTTGGGGATTCGAACCTACGTCCTTCGACGCTGTGTCCGAACACACTATCATCTGAGCCATCATCGCTTCAACATCCATTCATCGTCACAAACATCATCATCATCACCATCAGACAGTAAGAGACCCCACTATAGAGCCATAAACCTCTTCCCGGAGGAAGGTGTAGGCATAATCACCACGCCAGCCCACGATGTATTAACTGATGATTTCGTACTCTGAGAAATCCATAATTCTATATCTTCCCACTTACAGAGGTACTACAAGAACATTTCTCAGGTTCAGGTTTCCTCACAATGTTTCTCTTCACCGTCAGCTGATAATGTTACCAATTTAAATTAGTAAATGTACGCGAATTCCGCAAATTTCGTTGGTACATGCCCGAGTTCAAACCTGCGGACATCGGATTGATATTCCACTAACCAAACCACCAGACCATCACGACTATCATACACATTATCACAAACATACTCATTTGTTATTAGAATTAAGATACTGTTAATCAATAACATAAAATATTTCCTAAAACACTGTACAATAATTTTATTTAAGCACATGAATTAAGGCAAATCAGTACCGACAATGCAACAACAACAAAAAGTCGTAACGTATAATAACCTCGTCTAAAAGTACATTGAAAGGTCAATAATTTGCACTTAGAAGTCAAGCACCTTACATGGCACCGGTCTTTAACTTCCAAAGCCTTGACTCATCCCGGATCCGAGTACATAACCGCCCAACCATTGATTGTTGAGTCACTGCGAATTTTCTGTGGTCAACATTTTATTCCTTTTATTGATCTAACACTCAGACCCTTATTTCACGGAGTCTTGTATACAGATATCTTAATAATAATAATTGAATAAGTCGTTAAAATATTTGCGATGAAAAATCCTGCTTACCATACTCCCTTAATATGTAAGAAACACCTTACGTCAGCGATATTTCGATGGTCCTCGCCTACCAAGATCAGTGAACAGGAAAACTTAGGTACAACACAAATCTAGTACTAATCCAATTTCTGACTACTCGCTTCATGTAATAAGTTCGTGCATAAAAATTAAATCAACATCGGTTACATCAATTTGTAATAGTCTCACCTAAAGTCGTTGTAACTAAATTCCAGTTACCATAAAATTTTGGAAAGATGTAACCGTCGTTTATCAGTATTTTTTTTTTTTTTTGTTTTTTTAGGGGCTTTATGGTTACATCAGCCCCATAGTACCCTTAACTTAATTTACTAAACTAAACTAAACTATAACTAATACAATAATACAAATGTTATTAACAAAAGTGTGACTAATGACATCTCAACAATTTAAAAAGACTTAGTGCTTCAATACTGTTCGGTTTAGATAGTACCCCGTGAAACATTCCGATATCTTGCTTATTTAAATTGAGAGCCGTCATCAGCAACTGCCTATCCGCTTGGAACCGAATACATTCCGTTAATATATGATGTATATCCTCTGTTATCCCACAAACTTCACAATTTGGTGTAAGAGTTTTTTTTATTAAATATTTGTATTTATTAAGAGGAATGTGTCCGGATCTAACTCTAAAGGCGTTCACAATATCCTCTCTGGAATAGTCGTTATTTATAAACCAAGGGTAACGACAAGGTTAATTTTGGATTGATTTGTACCAAATTCCTTTCATCTGAGACGAACATTGAAACGATGAGTTCCACATTTGAAAGCATTTAACTTTATATTTACTGATTAATTCAGAAAAATTTGGAGCTATATTGGGTAACTGATATTCTTATACTGGACAAAGTGCCATATTCACACACTAAAGCCATCTTGGCTTAATAGTTTCGGTTGAGTGCATTGGCCAGTGCAATATCAATTGGATGTCCACAGGTTGGACTCCGGCATGTATAAAAGAATTTTTTGGAATTCGCGAACATTCACTAATTTAAATTGGTAAAACTGTCAGCTGACAATGAAGTCAAATATCATGAGGACACCTGAACCTGAACCTTGTATTACCATCGTAAGTGGGAGATTAAGAATTGGTAAAACTGTCAGCTGACAATGAAGGCATACATCATAAGCACACCTGAACCTGAACCTTGTATTACCATCGTAAGTGGGAGATTAAGAATTTCTAGGAGATTAAAATCGCCAATACGTCGTAGACTGGCGCTGTGATTAGGTTCATAACTTCCTTCGAGAAGAGGCATATTGCCCTGCAATGACTCTCTTACAGGCTGATGTGATTTAGCCTTTTAGTTCGTGTGTACAAATATAAATACAAATATTGAGTGTACACTTTTCTACCGATCACCGTAAAATCGAAGTGCTTTTCCATACATATTTTTATGCTATCCATCTGACTATGACTCGCCACTAGGTGACGCTGCAGCACATAAATTTTTATATCGTTTAACCGATCGTCATGAAAATAATTGTATGTTGACATCTGAACATGAAAAAATTTTTAATACATTTTTTAATACTTTATGTATTAGCGTCTGATCACAATTTCATATGATGTTAATTGATGACATGGTCTAAGATGGTAAACACGCCAACCTAAAGTGGACTGACTCTCAAGTGCAGCTGTCGCAACAGACCAACTGGTCGGCGACAGATTTTCAACTTGGAGATGGTAACTACCCAAGCGGATTTAGAAAAAGCCCTATCACCACGCAACTATAAAATCTATAATTCGAGTATTTATTACAATAATTAGTAAAAGCAAAAGTAAATAACAAATGCGTGTGATGAGTAGGGAACAATAGCATATATATACTATATGTATATATAGAAATTAATTTTGGTATATTTTAAATTGATAAGCATCAACACTGCTTGATACCTCATCATGAAAGTTGGTCACAACTAGATGTTTTTTAATTGAGAGAATTTTATGTTACCCATTAATACGCGTATGTAGAAATACATACACATGTTTTAGTTAACCTTCTTAGATATTTGGTCCTTATCCAAAAACAAACTAATGACAATATTTTCATTTAGTATAAAGTTCATAAAATAAACACTACGCGTGTGTATATTGTGCGTGTGCGTGCGTGCGTGCGTGCGTGCGTGCGTGCGTGCGTGTGTGTGTGTGTGTATATTTTCTTGCTGTGGAGAAGTGAAGCCAGCGGTGTAGTGCACATGCGCAGGACAACGCAAACCAAGTTACGGGTATCAGCTAGTTTTACTCTCCAATGTGTAGCGTTAGGATTTATTTTATTATTGTTCGATTCTATATACTACTGCGGTATATACTTTTCAGTTCATACATTTGACTATAACAAAGAGAAGTAAGACAAAGTAACCATCAAAGTTTAAAGCACGTTACAGACTCAAATGTATGCGAATGAACTGAATAGTTTCCGGTCTACTTCCAGTGTGTTCTACGTTTTAGTTAAATGCCGTAATCTGAGACGGTAGAGTCAAACCGTTTTTTATGTAACCAAAATAATATTTAGCGACTCGGCGATGATTTAGTGGTTGCGTGGTCGGAAACCGCGTCTACTGATATAAATTGGAATATTCGAATGAGTTTTTGGTGAAGGATTTTCTTTTACCATTTAAATTTCTGACAATGGTAACACAATGGTAATGTATAATCAGGAGGCGCATTTACATTCTAATAAAACCTTTTTTTTTTTTTTTCGAACTGACTATACACTGTTGTCCTTAAGGACCTTCACAGCTTTACCGGAATAATTGGGCGAGCTCTTATGGCGATTACCGAACCTCGGCTTAAGGTGTTGCCTTGGATGAAACGACGCGAATCTTACTAAGATAAACTAGTTAACCTAATCATATATGTACGAATTAGTGAAGCACACATACGTACTAGCATGTGTGCCTCACGAATTCAAACACGTTTTTTTGTTTTATTCAAATTGGTTGAACTACACTAACGAAGTTCGAAAAACAAGGGGAATTAATTAAAACCTTTGCTAAGGATACCATATCAAGGTGGTAAAACTTGTCTATGCTGTCGCCAAACATCTATAGATGTGCTCTAAAAACTACACTTGACAGCCATCCCTAGTTTAGCGTGTTGTCATCTCTGACTTATAGCTTAAAAAATATATTTACGGTAACACTCAAGCTTTAACATAGCGTTTCATTAAGAAATAATATTATCTACAGTATGTTTCAAATTAAATCCGGGCATAAGTATTTTTCATGAAGAATGATTTTATCCGCTTTACAATGATTAGCTGCTAAGTCGCGCTAGAATGTCTTTTATTAAATATTATATTGTATATTATCGCGGGCAAAGTCGCAGTCAGTTGCTAGCACACAACGATTTAGATTAAATAGTATGTATTAATAATATTTAATGTTAATTTTAAACGACTCTAATATAAAAAACCCAATAGTCTTTATAGGTCAGTAGCTAAAATGCGGAGAAGTAGGATATTTCTTGACGATTTCATAAATGAGGGTAGACGACCACAGCAATACAGCGAAACAATATACATGCATACAATAATATTAGGCCAAAATAAACATCAATTTCTAAAAAAAAAAAGGTTTAGAACGATAAAACACACTGGACTAACAATTCATTCGTCATAAATATTATGTACTGTTGTACTTCGAAAACAATGTAGGTAAACATAGATTGTAACAATGAGCAAACAAATAACTACACGATTTAATGTCACTATACGTATACTAGACGTTTTATATAAAGTATATTATTTATTTTAGTGCCATTATTCATTCAACATACCTGTAGAACCTGGCCAACGGGACTTAGAATGTAACACACTTTTATCAACCCGGCGACCACATACACAACACCAATAAAATCATACGACTCCCGCACTATAATCACTGCAACATCTCTCTCTCTCTTTTTCATTTACGAACTTTTTTTATTTTCGATTAATTTCGTTCGATTCGACAATTCGATAGTTAATCAGAATTCTATACAATTCGACGAGACTATCAAACTACAGCGGGTATACAACTGTGCGATGCCCGAGTCAGTGACACTGCGCATATCATCCCTTCTCTTTCGTACCATCGATACGTCAATGCGATAGAGCGAGAGATACGTCTTTGGAATGCAATAAAGTAAGTGAAGTAGTGGACGTGTGGGCGTCTCATCAACATATCAGGTTTTCTAACGAGTTGAAAAGGGAAAGAAGTAGTGTTTTGCCGTTTCGAGGTTCATGCTGAATATGTATGGCAACGATGCGTTCAAAATATGTGGAAAATGAGGCTTTCGTTGTTAAGGCGACAAACTTCAACTTTTATTATTTGTAATGCTTAATATATGTACGCTATAAATACCTACTACTATTTGATGTTAATTTAAACAGTACTTGTCCTTAATTGTTGATACAGAGAGCGAGTTTTTTTTTTAATATACAGTACCGTTTTTAGCGTTTGTCCACAAACTCACCTGATGTTAAATGATAATATGATTCAAGACGGTAAACACACTAAACCTTGAGGGACTGTCTTTCAAGTGCAGCTCCCGAAACATACTCATAGGTGCTTGGCGACAGATTTTCACCTTAAAGATGGTAACTGGCGAAGCGAGTTTAAAAAAAGCCGGCCGAAAACTCCGGCTCACTCTCAAGGATTCAAACTTACGTCATTCGACGCGGGATATCCGGTGTCCGTACATGCTAATCGCCGAGTCATCATCGCTTCAAAACCGGAATGAATGATTTACGTGACCAAATAATACCAATTCACGTTATTTCTACATATTTTCCATAATTATATTAACGTCGTTGTCAAACCTCTACCTGTTATGTGCCAAAAGTATAATTTTGTCGTTACGTTATCACTCAGCTGTTTTTATTTCAAAATATTACGGTAGATGCACGTAGCCTATTACTTTACGACTCATAGTTCACTGTATAACGCTTACGGTAACATAGTAGTCATCTTATACGAGAATTTGGTTTAGAAAACTAGTCATAGTATTCAAAATCTTCAAAAATTGCATATAAAAGATAATGTTTTGAAAAAGATATTATGTTAGTTATATAAAAAACTCATTTTCAAAATGCATACAAAATCTAAACCCTACATCATATCGTTCGTTACTATCATCTGTCTGTCTCGTTAGTTTTCTTGACTATTTAAAAGACAATTTCGTTTCATCTGTAATACCTTTAATATTTTGGGCAAAACTCTGGTATTTCGTTTGTGAAGGTACTTATACATATGACCATACCATCATGATAGTTAGCACACAAGTGTTGGAGGTTTTTATGTAGTCTATTTTACTATAACTCAAGTATTAATAACAATAATAATTATTAACAAAGCGATAGTAACAAAGCCATTTAGAACCTCATGTACAACTAGTTAAATATAAAATACAACATCAATCAAGATTAATAATTCAGTAGCCTGTATTTGATTTAGCACGTTTGGAAAAAGCGTGAGACATACGGCTGAGATCAGATTACTTCAATTTTGTAAAGCGTTGTCTCTATCACACAGCGCAATGACTGCGATAAACAAAGATAACGCTATACGAGACCAAACTTAGCCGACTAACTCGGTCTCTTTCCCGACGTGACTGACGCACCAAATCAAAAGCCGGGTACTGTACTCGAAATACAACTTCTCCTTAAATAATATACATATAAATACAAGTATAATATAGTGCCTTGTTAGCATTGGCATTAAGTGCAAAATTGCTCACGTATATTATATTCTACGACTAACATAGAAATAAAAGAAGTGAAGTTGGTTTCATGTGAAAACGGCAACGTCGCCGACTATGAAGTTCACTCTGAAATTATCCATAAGTCGGTTAGTCTCAATGTAACAGTTGACGGGGGGGTCGCGCTGTTTGAAATCATTTTTGTTTAATTTGCATCTGTTTTTCTTTATACGAGTGAAAGGAAAAATCGATAAACATGATCGGTGGTGATTATACTCTGGAACTGTGTAATGTTTTTCATTCCGGACAGGTGAGTGTTATAATATAACGGTAGACAATAACAACGAATCTTGTATTCATTTTGCAACTCCAATAAATACAGCGAATGAGAAATAGCATTTGACTGGTAAATCTACTTTTCTAATATTTTCTTATTCGAATATAAAGAATTTAAAAGTAAATTAAATCAACTCTCACGTTTAAACTCGAGTACACTATAAAATTTCTATTCAAAAGGGTATATGCTATCAACATCTTTAACATATTAGAGTCATTTTCAAATAGAGAAAAGGAAATTCAGTATGTCGTTGAAGTCTTTTATTAGGTGAATTCACATTGACGTCCAATTGCCCTAATTCGAACAAAAAATATCGTTACCGCACTTTTAAACTATTACTGTGGTGTATATATACGTTATATGTCTATATATAAAGTAGATAAGTTGTTTTCAAACTTTTAAAGCTGCGAAACAATGTATTTTATCAAGTGGCAGGTTAAATAATAACAAATGATAGACTGTTCAATTGTAAATAAATAAACAACTTTTATTTTTGAATTATGACACTATTCCAAAATATATTTTTTTTATGTAATAGCCAAAGTATTCAACGAGTTAATGACAAATAAAATTAATGCGCGGAACCCATTTTAATGCAGTTGATAATCTTCCCTGGATATAAAAAATATAAAAAAATTGTGTTATTAATTATATTAGTGATATTGACCATGGAAAGGCTATTTGAACTAACATACAAAGATTCTCAATGGCTGGTTACTTGCTTAATCCTTTGAAATCCTTAGATTGGCATTAATGTTATTTCATTTAACATTTTAATTTGTTGTCCTTCAGGTGGAGCCAGGCAGTTTATTCCAGCGCATTACAGGAGGCGTCAAAACTGGAATCATCCTCAAAGATATATCCTTCATTACTCAGAGCGGTGAAGTTACAGCAATACTCGGTTCAAAAGGTAAACACATAGATATTAATATGAGTCGTTAATTCTCAAGCTACATTATATATGTGGGCTTATTTTTGACCAAATAAATTTGGAATGACCATCTGTCTATCAAAATATTTTATTTTGTATATATTCTCAAAATGGGTTAGCTCTAATATTGTAGAATGCACAAACTCATCAATGTATTTTATATTGGTATAGTAACCAATCTCAAACGATAGATTAAAAACCAAAACTGTCTTTTTTTTATATCATAGGGGGTAAACGAACAGGTGCGTCACCTGATGGTAAGTGATCACCGCCGTCCATAGACACTAGCAACACCAGGGGAGTCGCAAGTGCGTTGCCGGCCTTTTAAATATGTGGGCCTCCGGCGCTCTCACTGACCGAACGAAATGCAACAGTGCAGGCACTGTTCATTCACGTCGGCTTTCTGTGAGAGGGTGGTACTACCACGGGCGAGCCGACCGATTCATTGTGAAACCAGTAATAGTTTCAGCGTAGCTCTACCACCTATAATGGTTAAATTATTGCGTACTTCCATGCCAACGAATCTAAACATAGAAATCAGTATTTAAATACAGGGTGACAAAAACCGATATGACTCCATAGTACACCTGATTATGTAGATTGAAAGGCAATAGACTGTACGGAAGAGTGGTATTACAATAGATATACAGAAATCATGTAACCATATATGTTGCTATTTACAAGTGCACCGCAACACCATGAACCGATAGATTTTTTTTTCGAACGGTATTGGTTGGTTGGGAGGGTGAGTGCAAAAATCATTCAGGCGAAATGATGACCAGGTCAGGGATGACGAAATGTCCGAATCTCAGCTTGGACCGTTACCTTGCATGCAAATTTCGAGAATTTGAATATAACCAACCGTACGAACTAACTATATATGTATACGTAAGTGCATCACATATACGTATATTCGTATCTTCCGGAAAAACACGTGCACGTATTTGGGATCTAACAATTTTGACTAAAGTTAAGAAACAAAAAAACTAATAAAAGGCGATATAACAAAAATCCCTAATATTCTGGTAATGACTATATTACCAGGTAGTGGTAAGCGCGCACTCCTCGATGTCATAGCTCGTCGAGTTCCGTCCAAAGGGCACATACTTTTAGAAGGAGTCCCATTAGAGGAGGAGCAATTTAATAATATGTGTGCTCTAGTACGCCATTCAACTCGACTTCTACCGGGATTAAGTGTACAACAGACGTTGGCGATGTCGCTTACCAAGGTAAGCCTTTGTAAAGATATTTTAGAACACACTAGTATATACTATATCATATATTACTACTGCACTAGTTACCATATCACATACTACTACCGGGATTAAGTGTACAGCAGACGTTGGCGATGTCGCTTACTAAGGTAAGATATTGTAAAGATATTTTAGAACACACTAGTATATACCATATCATATATTACTACTGCACTAGTTACCATATCACATACTACCACTACACTAGTTACCATATTACAAACTACCATCACACTAGTTACAAATTTCACACATTAACATGACAATTTTTCCCCGAAATATACTATTTCGCAATAGAATTCACCCTTATGTTTCGATTTAGTTTACTGTTACTTGTATCTTATTATAATCACTTTATTACATATTACCCTATTACTTCTGCTAGGAAAGTAATCTTTAATCGAGCCCTTACTATGAACTTCCATAAAGTAACGTGTTCATCTATCTATTACCTTATTATAATAATTTTTAGATGGGAAAATATCTTTAAGGTTTAAATTAATACTTAATTTTAATAATAGCCTAAGAGTTAGAAAATGTCTTAGATTAACCGTACAAAGAATTAGCTAGGATGAGAGATTTCTAATTAAGAATAGACGCCAATACTTGGTAGTCGGCGGATGTGGACTGCAAGGATATATTGATTAGAATTTATTTATTTCACAGCTTCGGAATGCGATGACGGATCAGTTGGTAGTGTGTTCGGATACAGTGTCGAAGGACGTAGATTCAAATCCTAACAACTGAGTCAGAGCTTTCGGTGAAGGAAACCATCGTGATGAAACCATAGCATGGTGGTAGGGCCTTTTCTAAGACCGCCTGGCTAGCTACCGCCCTCAAGTTAAAAATCTGACGCCAGGCACTTGTTGGTGTGTTCCGGCAGCTGCACTTGAAAGCCAGTCTCCCTCTAGGCTTAGCGTGACTACCATCTTAGACCACATCATCATTTAACATCAGATGAGATTGTGGTCAAACGCTAACATATAAAGTATAATAAAAAATCTTTAATAAATACATGAAATTTAAATGGTTTGATTAATTTGAACCCTTTTACCAATTCATTAAGTTGAACATAACCGACGACATTTTCTATTTCGACAGTAATTTTTGCACGTACAACCAATGAATATATGAATGAATGTAACTTCTCAGTAAAATTCTTTCTGGTTTCGGGAAGAAGATATTTACGACATAATGAATACTTTTAAACATTGTATAATGTTTAAAAAAATGTTTTTTTCTTAGATTTCAGGTTACTTGAAGTCTTCTAAAGTTAAGCAAGTTATGGCTGACTTAGCTCTTTCACAGGTAAATGAATAACTATGCAGTAAAATAATAAATTGAGAAAGTATGTTTTATATATTTCTTATTGCAAGAAGAGTAGGTAATGAATTTCCCTTCACGTTTTTATTAGATTCCTATCTTTGTTTCGCTAGGTTTTAGCAATAATTTCAAGACAAAATATAAAGTGAATTTGATACAAAAAATGAACCTAGCATAGTATGCGAATTTATTTTATTTTACTTTTTTATTTTAAATTTAAATTTATATCATTTCTTTAGTTTTATATTGTATTTTTGTTTAACCTAGCTAGTTAAGTTTCATCTATCTATTGTATTGTAATTACTGCCCATCAAAATATTTGTATACTTATTCTGTGGGCGACGGAGCGGATTGTTCTCTAAGAACTATGTTTTTTATTTATTTTTTGTAATATTTGTTATATTTATATCCGAGTTCAATTGTTCGTTGCCCTTAATAAATGAAAAAAAAAAAAAAACTAGACGTTAGAAGTTGTAATCAAAAAGTATATTAAAACTACATATTGCTCCTTTATATTCACAGGTTGCAAATAAATGCGTTACGAACTTATCGAAGAGTGAATACAGGAGATTAGTTATAGGAATACAACTCATAAAGGATCCACGTAAGGACAATATTACTTTGAACAACACGATCCCTCTCAAACTAGCTTTATTCGATTTCAATTAAGACCCCATTAAATGTGCAACCTTAACTGGACGTTACACACACATCTTATGAGTAATATTTATACACACATGTAACACGATTTTTTTTTTCTTTTTTTTTTAACGCCTGTAGGTAAATATTTTGACCACAATCTCATCTGATATTAAATAATGATGTGGTCTAAGACGGTAAGTCACGCTTAACCTAGAGGGAGACTGGCTCTCAAGTACAGCTGCCGGAATACATGCCAACAGGTGCTTGGCGACAGATTTTCAACTTCAGGGTGGTAGCTAGCCAGACGGACTTAGAAGAAGCCCTACCACCAATGATCAGAATATGATTAAATACGTCACAAAGAATTAATGTGTTTGGCTTAACAGTTAGCGGTATTCGAAGACCGAGTCGACAGACGTAGGTTCGAAGCCTTGCTAGTGAACCGGAGCTTTTAGTGAAGGGCAACATCGTGAGGAAACCAAGGTTTGGTGTTAGGTCTTTTTCTAAATCCGGCTGGCCAGCTATCACACCCAAGTACCTGTAGGTGTGTTGCACTAGCAATTACTCCCTCTAGGTTGAGCTTGTCAACCAATGAACTGAATATGATTAAATACGTCACAAAGAATTTATGTGTACAGCTTAACAGTTAGCGGTATTCGAAGACCGAGTCGATAGACGTAGGTTCGAAGCCTTGCTAGTGAACCGGACCTTTTAGTGAAGGGCAACATCGTGAGGAAACCAAGGTTTGGTGGTAGCGCTTTTTCTAAGTCCGTCTGGCCAGCTATCACACCCAAGTACCTGTAGGTGTGTAGCACTAGAAACTACTCCCTCTATGTTTAACTTGTTTGAGATATTGGACCGCATCGTCATTTAACATCAGATGAGATTGTGGTTAAAGGCTAGAACCTATAGAGTCTATAAAAATAGTTTTGTTTTACAATAGGCAAATAGTTGTAAAAGTCAGTTAAAACACCTAACATTTGTATGTACCCAAGGATACTGCTGACATAAACTATCTTTGATTTTCAGTGATACTACTCTTAGACGAACCCACATGGGATCTGGATCCACTAAACACTTACTTAGTGATTTCCATATTATCCAACGCCGCTAAGAAATATGGTACCGCCATCATATTGACAATGGAAAAACCGAGATCTGGTGAGCTTTTTTTTTTTTCGAACTGACTATACTGTTGGCTTGTTAAGGCCGCTACATTTTCACCGGATTACTAAGGGAGCGCTTAAGGCACTCACCCGATTTGTTTAGGCGATCAGCGCAAGTGCACTCGGTGCGCCTCGGCTTGAACTGTCGCCGAGTTTCTCGATCTGACTAAGCTAATCTAAGCTAAGCTATATATCCATTTCCTCAGCACGGTCCCATGCCGCCCCGCCTTAAAGCGGTGGTTTAGTCCGTGCGAGTCGGACATAACCCATTCTCTCCCCCGGGAGGATGGGTATCCGTTAGGGATTTCCCCACGTAAATAAAAAAATTAAAAAAATCTATCCATTTCCTACACATATGAATTCGTGAAAAATGCATGTATGACCATACATGTTTCACGAATGCTACGTGTATTTTGCATCTGACTACTAAGTTGTGTGACTTATTTCAGTCCGAAAAGGGCAATCTGGTGTGCATATAAATACTATTACAATACTTTTTCTACCGCGTCTTTTCTCATTTGTACAATAAGAAATATTGTCCTTAATTTTTAGATAATCCTATATTCTACTAGCCTTCATTGTATTTTTTATATTTTCTTATTAATGCAAAGTTTCTTGAAAGATTAATAACTTTTTCTTAGACATCAGTGTATAAATAGCACTATGTTCTTCTGATTAATAAAGTTTAAAGAAAAAATGTACATACAGTATTCGACATTTGATTTGACACGTCGGAGTGAAAAGTGAGACGTCTTGCTAAGATCGGCTTGTTTCGGTATTGTAGAGCGTTCTCTCTGTCGCACAGCACAATGACTGCGATAGACAAAGATAACGCAATAGAAAACCGAACTGTTATGAACTTATAATATTAATACAAAAGCAATGCAAGCAATTATTGAATTGTTATAAAAGCAATTGTATCGTAATTATTAAGAGAGTTATAATTCATCAGTCGTCGCGAACACTTCTAATTATATAGTCATTGTAAGTCTCCTGCCGAGACAATACACCTTTTGTGTCCATTAAAATAAATTAAGTGCGTGTGTGAATTTTTGCCTTTTTTTAAAAAGAACCCACGGACAGCCATCCTAACAATTTTGGTGTCAGAAGTGACGGATTCCATAGTAATATCATTGTGGGTCCAAAAAGTGCATCCGTGACTTTTTAAAAGGCTTTTCCGAGTGGTCGACGTTAAGCCTCTAGGAAACACCTAGAGCCCGCGCTACATCAAGGAAACCGGTGGTCGACGCTAAGCCTCGGTGGTACAGCCGAGCCCGCACTACCCCTATCAGTGGTCGACGATAAGACTCGCTACAATAGCTGAGCCCGCACTACTCCTACTGGGATCGACGGTAAGACTTCGTCAAAGGATCAAGCCCGCATCGCAGCACCACGTACTTGGACACAAGGTCAGTCTTCGGTAGCCAGACTTCTTGGCTCATAGCATCACGACATACATATTTCTCACGGACAACGCAGCGGACTTCGTGGTACCGAAATACGACTCCCTGAGTCGCCGGGCACCCGACGCTACGATTGCGCCACACTCGTGGGACTCACGAGGTTCTCACGGTTTTAGGAAGGCCGTCTCCGGAGAAATGATCGTGAATATTCTGTGTGTTTTGTGAGTGATATTTTTATAATTTTTGTGGAAACATATTTTTCTTTAATCACTCTCACAATATTATTTTTACTCTCATTTATAAATTATTTGGGAATATTCAATTAATTTATATCTTTTAAAAAGATTTTATTTGAATTTATGAATTTTATGAAAAAAATAATTATAACATAATTTACAAATTTATATTTCATTATTTGAATATTCTTAATTTTCGTGTTTGTCTGATGATCTGCATTTAATTAAATAAATACATAAAATAATATTAATGCCGCCAAAAAAACAAATAGTCGAGGTAACCGAAAATTCCGACTCCTCCGACTCGTCATCGCAAACTTGTAGACAACAAATAAAAATGTCTGACAAGGTGACACTTTCAGTGTTAACGAAGTTTATTAAGCCATATAAAGGCGATCGCGAAAGTTTACCGGCATTCCTCACCAATTGCGATAATGCTATCTCACTAGCAACCGCAGATCAGCAGATTATATTATGTAAATATATTATTTCCCAATTAGAGGGCAAAGCACAGCTAGCCTGCTGTCTGAAAGAATTCACCAAATGGAGTGATATTAAACAATTTCTAAAAACTACGTTTGGAGAAAAAAAACATTCGACACATTTATTATTAGATCTCCAAAATTGTAGACAGTTAGGTTCAGAGGATGTAACACAATATTCTCTACGCATAGAAACCTGTTTAACGCGCTTATTAGCCGACATTCATTACAGTTGCGATGTTAAGGAACAGCTTCCTGGCAGATTAGCCGCTATGGAAGATTTAGCATTGAATATATTCCTATTAGGATTAAATGGTAGTTTCTCACATATTGTACGGTGTAGAAACCCTACATCTTTATCTCAGGCAATTACACATGCTATTGAGGAAGAAAAATTATTTAATTTAACCAAAATATCTTCTAAGATAAATAAACAATGTTTGACCTGTAATAAAAGCGGTCATAATTCTTCTGAATGTTATAAAAATAAATCAAAATTACATCGCGTAAATTTTAACTTAACTTCGTCAAATAATAATAATAATATTCAAAAACCATATGCTAATAACAACCAACAAAACTTTAATTATCATAAAAATAAACAGAAAATTTGTAACTATTGTAAAATACGCGGACACGTAATTAGTGAATGCCGCCGTCTTAAGAATAAAGACAACGCCTCGTATTCGCGGAATTCTACTATATCGAGTTCACATGCAATGAGCTCGAACAATATTAATGATAAAACTAATGTGCATACTTTAAAAGCGAATGAGGATACTAATAATTTAAACTAAAATCGGTTTCGGTTCCGTGTCTACCGAAACCTAGTTATGGGAATTATGACACGAATAAAACTTTATTTCATAAGCCCCGTGATCTAAAATTGTGTAAAACACGGAGGACATTTAAGAATAAATATGTTGAGGGAAATCCTCAAATTAATGAGTGTTTACTGCAGCCTTATGGTCAACAACCTTGTGGTCAATTCACTGTTGCACAGGTTAATAAGCCAATGGTTCAGTCTAATTGCAAGAAGCAATATTTTTGTAACACTCAGTGTTCCAAGGTTACGAAACCTTCATCTTGTGTTCATAAAATTTTCCCAACACAAGCTAATAATAATAATAAAAGGAACACTTTTAAATTAAATAAAAAAATGAAATATTCGAATTATAATAATAATAAAGATAATTCGAATTCAAAGGGATTAATTAGTAGCGATCTCTCATCTCGTGATAAATCGAGTTCTTTTTCTAGGGATTGCTCGCGTGAGAAAATGTTTACGATGAATAATGTGAATGATAAAATTTCTTTGCCTCACGTGTCTTTAAAGACTAATTATAATGATAAACCCTTATGTTTTTTAATTGACACTGGTTCGTCAATTTCTATTATTAAACTTTCGAGTTTATCGAACCGGCCAATGCTTGGGCGTGATATAATCAAACTCAAAGGTCTGAGTGACAACGATTCCTATTGCGAATCAATAGGATCGGTTAAAATAAAATTTGAATATCATGTTTCAAAAGATGATAAAATAATTTTTGATTACAAATTTCATGCCATTAATGACTCAATTGATTTAAATTATGATGGTATCATTGGTAGTGACTTCATAAAATATTTTAAAATTGATATACAATATTCTACGAATAGTCTTAACTTACAAGGTCACGTAATACCAATTTCTTTCACTAAACCGTCATACATTTTACCTCCGCGGTCTGAGATGATAATTGAATGTGCAGTAAGTAATATCTCAGATGTCATCGGACATAAAGAAGCATTAATATTAGATCAAAAATTTTGTGAAGGCGTATTTTTAGCTAATTGTATAGTGTGTTTAAAACCTAATAACAGAGTTAACGTTTCTATTTTAAATACGACTGAATCCGAAGTCGAAATAGATAATTTTTATGTGCGGTTAACTCCTTTTGAACTTTCGTCTTCAACTTATTCTAATGAAAAAACGGAACGTGTTCATAAATTAACCACTTTTGATTCTAATAGGTCTCAAAAGGTTTTGGAGCAAATTCGATGCTCACATTTAAATCCGCAAGAGAAGAAGGCTCTAATGAGTTGTATTTCTAAATATACTGACGTGTTCCACCTAGAAGGTGAAGTTTTAACGCATACTAATGTTATGCAACATTCTATTAATACTAGGGATGCAGCCCCTATTCACGTCAAATCGTATCGTTTTCCTGAGGTACATAAAGATGAAGTCGAAAAACAAATTAAGAAAATGCTTCAACAAAATATTATTCGTCCTTCAACCTCTCCATGGAATGCCCCCGTTTGGGTGGTTCCTAAGAAGCTAGATGCTTCCGGTAAGCAAAAATGGCGTATTGTTATTGATTACCGTCGTTTAAATGACGTCACGGTTTCTGAAATTTATCCAATTCCATTAATAAATGATATATTAGATCAATTAGGCCATGCTAAATATTTTACTACACTAGATTTAGCCTCTGGTTTCCATCAGATTTGTTTAGATACGAAGGATGCCGAAAAAACAGGCTTCAGTGTTACCACAAATAATATTTCAGGGCACTTTGAATTTACGAGAATGCCTTTTGGGTTAAAGAATGCTCCTGCTACCTTCCAAAGGATGATGAACGTAGTCCTTTCGGGTTTACAAGGTCTCCATTGTTATGTGTACTTAGACGATTGTATACTCTATGCTCATAATCTTGAAACGAGCATTCAAAAGTTAGAACTCATATTTTTGAGACTTAGAGAGGCAAATTTAAAATTGCAGCCCGATAAATGTGAATTTTTGAGGCGCGAAGTCGCTTATCTTGGGCATGTAATAACCGATAATGGTGTTTCGCCTAACCCTGATAAGGTCAAGGCCATTTCTCAGTTTCCAACACCTAAAACTCCCAAAGACATTAAGTCTTTCCTTGGTTTAACCGGTTATTATCGTCGTTTTATTGAGAATTTTTCTCACATAACAAAACCTCTTACATCATTATTAAAGAAAGATGTTAATTTTAATTGGTCACATGAACAAGAACAAGCATTCTGTTCACTTAAAGAAAAATTAATTACAGCACCTTTGTTGCAATACCCTGATTTTTCTAAACCTTTTATTGTAACCACTGATGCCTCTAATTATGCCGTTGGCGCAATTTTATCGCAAGGTGAAATCGGCAAAGATAAGCCTATCGCCTATGCATCACGTACATTAAATAAACAAGAAGGAAATTATTCAACTACAGAAAAGGAACTTCTTGCTATTCTCTTTGGTGTGAATACATTTCGACCATATCTCTATGGTTATCAATTTAAGATCGTAACAGATCATCGTCCCCTTACATGGTTATTTAATGCTAAGGATCCAGGTGGACGTTTACTTAGATGGCGCTTAAAATTAGAAGAATATGATTACGAAATCATTTATAAACCAGGTAGAGTTAATGCTAATGCGGATGCTTTATCTCGAAATCCTGTAAATGCCATAATTCATTCAGAATTAAATAATGTAAGTTATGAGGAATATTTTAAAATGCAATTTACTAAACGTATTTCTAATGATACGCAAATTGAAGAGCATAATGAAAGTTTACATTTAGCGAATCAAAAATTGATCGCATGTCCAGTTTCTTTGGATTTTGATAGCTCTATGCCTCACAGCGAACAGCTGTTATCAATGTTACAAAACTCTAACGAATTCTTATCGTCAGAGCGTGAAAGTGAAACTGTACAATCAGTAAACATTAAAAATAAAATACTTTATTTCTTATACAGTAAAATACATCATTATGATGAATCTAGTTATAAAACTATATATAATTTGTTGATAAAATTAAGGGACTTAATTATTTCCAATGACAATTATGATAAAGAATTAGCCATTTCTGATTTTAATGAACCTTTCACTAAGTTCGCTTATGTGAAAATATATAATATGATTTCTTATGTGTTTCACGGCACTAATATTAAAATTCATATTTATAAAAATCAAATTATTTATCCGACTCCTGTAGAAGTCGCAAATATTCTTAAAGAAAACCACGGGACTACCATAGCGGGTCACCCGGGTATTAAGCGAATGTATAATCGCATTAAATGCTGTTATTATTGGAAATCTATGCGTTCAGATATTGAACGATTTGTCAAAGATTGTAAATTATGTAAAATAAATAAACCTTTACGTGCTAAGAATAAAGCACCTATGATCATTACTTCAACAAGTACTAAGCCGTTTGAAAGATTAGCTTTAGATATTGTGGGTACTTTACCTGAAGCAGGGTTACAGAAATTTAAATACATACTAACTCTTCAGGATGATTTAACGAAATTTTCATGTGCTTACCCAATGATTACGAGCACTACAGATGAAATTGCACGTAATCTTATTCATTTCTTTTCATTATTTGGGTTTCCTAAAATGATCTTAACCGATCAAGGCACTTGTTTTACCTCTGAATTGTTCAAACAATTAACAGATATTCTTAAGATAAAAAGTTTATTTTGTTCTCCTTATCACCCTCAAACAAATGGTGCATTGGAGCGTAGTCACGCAACACTAAAAGAATATTTAAAATCTTTCGTTAATGACAATCAAGATGATTGGCATTGCTATATTGCAACTGCAATTTTATCATACAACACAACTCCACATTGTACTACGGAATTTACTCCTTTTGAATTATTATATGGTTATAAACCATCAATTCCTAGTAGCGTGTACGGTTCGGATAGTAATACGACCTACCACGAATATATTCGGGCTCTACAATATCGAATGAAATATTCGCGGGAAAGAGCTATAGAAAATATTAATAAAAGTAAGGAATCTTCTAAACAATATTACGATAAATCTACTAGAGAAAATACTTATAAAATAGGAGATTTCGTTTATTTAAAACAACATCATAGGTTACGAAAAGCGTTGTCCCCAATTTGGAAAGGACCTTATAAAATAATGAAAACTCATGGAAAAAATAATGTAACCTTATGTATAAATAGAAAACATGTAAAGCATCATATCGATGAAATAAAACCAGCATAATTAATTATTGTTTCAGGTTTTTCTTTCAATCAGGTTTCTCAGAACCGATTGAACATGTTTTACACAGTCCGGGAATATACTTCGACCCGACTTCTGTTGCTTATTTTTATAATGATTATTGGAATGTTATCACCTATGTGGAAATTGTTCCTATAAAACCTTATTTAATTAAAATCGAGAATACTATTGTAAGTATCTCTAATTTATGTGAAAAAGCTCAAAATGAGATCATTTTAAATATAGATTGCAAGGATACAATTAATCCTTTACAAATTCTTATTAATTCCAATTATCTTAAATATGAACCTTTATCTCATCTTATTTCGGAGAATCCTCCGAATCGTTTTAAAAGAGCACTTGAATTCGGTGGTGAAATTCTTAAGTTTTTCTTTGGCACTTTAGATGCCGATGATGCAAGGAAATACGATGACGCTATTTCCAATTGCCAACAAAATGAAAATGAAATATTTTCTTTAATGAAATCTAATATACATGTAGTTCAATCTACTATTAATAATTTTAATGTATCTATTTTTAATTTAAGGAATAACGAGTTAAGATTAAATGATCAAATTGAAAAGCTTAATCATATATTTTTAGAAAGCTCTAAGTTAAGCTCAAGTTTGATTAATATTCAAAGAATAAACTCTATTTTCAATGTTATAGAAAGCTCATTATTATCGATTTCTAACATTTTAGATACAATTTTAAATTCTATTTTATTTGCGAAGTCAAATGTTTTACATCCTTATGTTTTAACTCCTACCAAGTTATATAATGAACTTGTTAATAGTAAACAAGAAAAAAGAAATTTGGGGTTCCCAATCTCACTATCGATACAAAATATACATAATATTATCGATTTATCGAAACTAACTTCGTATTTTTATAATAATAAATTAGTATTTGTACTAAAAATTCCACTTATTGATTCTATCAAATTTAATGTTTATAAAAGCTTACCTTTACCTACACCACGAGAAGGAAACAAACAAACATATTTTCTTATTCATCCTTCAAAGTTATATGTGGCTGTAACAGATGACAGGCTAAGCTATGCATTATTAGATAGTATAAGTGATTGTAAAAGTGTTGATTTTAAATATATTATATGTCCCACACCAACAATTTTGTCGTCAATCAATGATCCAACGTGTGAGACTAAACTTTTAACTTAAGTGATTTTGACACTTCCTGAAATTTGTGATTCCAAGGTAATTTATGGTCATATAAATGTATGGCAAAAAATTAAATGATGGTAGATATATTTATGTGCAATCGAATCCAAATAAATTAACATTAAAATGTAAAAATGACATTAATGATTATACCATACAAGGTACTGGAATTTTATCTTTAAAAAATGATTGTATTGCATATTTTCAAACTTTACGGTTTCATGCCTCTAGTTTTTATACGAGTGTTCTACCCAGTCAACTGTCTATTGACTTTGATATTATTGAAGATGACTGTTGCAAGTATAAAATACTTAATATGACGTCATATCATATTTCTCCAATTACCTTAACGAATATTGATTTGGAATCTTTAAAGCTAGCTAGCCATAAGTTAGATAGTATTGAAAAACAAATTAATGAAGCTGAAAATCAGTCTCATGTCGTCAAATACGGACATTATTATTCAGCTATTACATATGTTGTAATTTCGTTAATGTTTACTTATATTATATACAAAGTTTATAAAAAGTGTTTTCCTAATATTTGTAAAAACACATCTTGTTGCATACAAATATATAATCAATGTTATAATAAGAAATCGTTATGTAAACCCGATAATAAGTTTAATACATCTATAGAATTAACGGATGTTTCTGATGAATCAATTGAATGCGACAAGAAGTCTATTAAAAGTTTACCAGAAATAGAAATTAATAAAAGTAAAATTATTTATAGACAAAATGAAAAGTCTTTGAGGAACATAAAAAACTATTAATAAAGTAGCAAATAAATATGTTTTCCTTTTTTTTAATTATAATCACTAATAAGATTTATTAATTTCTATTAAATTGAATAAGTAATGGTTAAAATACCTTTTTATAATTATAATTTTTATTAATGTGTTTAATTATATTTTAAACAAATGACTTTTATATTTTTTCATAATATTGAACTTAAATTGTATTTTTTTTGCTTTTATATGCTTGCTATGAATGTTTGTAATTGTCATATTGATTATTGTAATGACTTTAATGGATTTATAATTTTTGGACGTTGTTAAATTTTGTCCTTCATTTATCTTGAAAGATAATCTCCGTCAAAAGGGGGGAGATGTTATGAACTTATAATATTAATACAAAAGCAATGCAAGCAATTATTGAATTGTTATAAAAGCAATTGTATCGTAATTATTAAGAGAGTTATAATTCATCAGTCGTCGCGAACACTTCTAATTATATAGTCATTGTAAGTCTCCTGCCGAGACAATACACCTTTTGTGTCCATTAAAATAAATTAAGTGCGTGTGTGAATTTTTGCCTTTTTTTAAAAAGAACCCACGGACAGCCATCCTAACAGAACGAAGCCATATCGTTCTTCTCGCCCACTCAAAAGCATTGTACTTTTCTATGTATACGAGTATTATGTTGACTAATCTATGGGTTATTAGCATAAAGAATATTAATTTCATTTAATGATACGTTTGTATATTACAGACGTGTTTCCATTTCTGGACCGTGTGGTGTACCTCTGCCTCGGAGATGTAGTTTACGCGGGACCTACTCGTAATTTGCTTGATTACTTCGGGAGCATCGGATTCCCTTGTCCGCAGTTGGAAAATCCTTTAATGTACTACTGTAAGTAATCCACCAATGAATGTTTTCAATCAAGGAAAATCATAAATAAAATTTTGCTGCTATGAAGTCAAAATATTTCTAATCTAAACTAATATAATTATCTATGTACACATTTTTTTTTCAAATTATATTTCATAATATATTTATGAAACTAAAACAATTGCTGTATAATAAAGACGTGCGATGCCGCGGGCACATCTTATATTTTGTTTTTCTCATAAGAGTCTAAAGACTACCATCATCACATCAGCCTATAAGAGCCATTGAGAGATCATAGTTGTCTTCCCGAAGGAAGGTATAAGCATAATTACCACGCCAACCCCCGACATATCGGTGATTTCAAACTCCAAAAAATCCACAGTTAAAATTTTTCTCGCATACGGTGTTAATACAAGAACATTTCTCAGGTTCAGGTTTCATTACATTAGTCAAGTTACTCAACCCCCATGACCACTCAAAAGTATAATTAACATTTATTTCGTAACGCCCGTAATATAATATAAAATACATTTTTTCTTAGTATGCCTGTCAACAGTGGATCGAAGATCACGAGAGCGATTTATCGAATCGAACCACCAAATAGAGGCTTTAGTGGAAAAGTTCAAACTTGAAGGGCAAGGTATAATGCAGGGCAATCTACATGAGAGCAGTCGCATAATAAACCCTAACAAAATGCAGATGAATTATGGGAAGCCAAGCGGTGTTAAAGTCATATGGATGTTATATGTGTGAGTAAATGAGAGTAATTCTAGGAAATTTCTTTGCAAGGCAGGTTAGCTATGCCTTGCTGTTTCCCTTGCAATTTATTTTCCACGACCCAAGACCTCGACATTCCACGTCGCGACATGACTAGTTCGCACCGTTATTTCGTTCGAACGATTCGGATATGGGAATTCCTTCGCTCCTAAAGGTCGTAACGTGATATTAGTATAGCTTATGATTTTCCAAAATAAAACATAAAATGCAATTTTTGAAGTGAAACTACTTTAGAATCGTTGTGATTTCAACTAGGATGCAACAGAAAAACGACAGGTAAGAGACACAAATACAAAAATGTTTAGGATGAAGCCGGCAAAGAATAAGACAGAAATATACATACTATTTTTGAAGTGAAGTAGTTAGCCAGAGCGAGAGAGCAAATGTCGGTGTGTATGTATATTGCACACTGTTTAATACTTGCTTGTATTTGAACATTTAACGTGTGTTAGTATATGTGAAAAGTATGTGTACTACTGTACACTGTATGCGGCGGTTAACAGTGTTTGTGAGTATTTTTATATCTTGTTTCTTGAAACTGAAAACATGGAACTTGAACAATAAATTATGTAACATATGTTAAATAAAATAGAAAATATCTTTTAAAATTAATCAAAATACTTTCATTTTGAAACAAATAAACTTTGTAATTATCCTACCCTTGTTATATATATTCATCTCATTCTTTTGTCGATCTACTGAAGTTTCACTTCTATCGTGTGTGAACCGCACACACGCCTACTTTTTTTTTCAAGATATATTTTTTCAAATATGGCTAGTTAAAAGCTTCAAAGATTTGCGCGTATATATAAACAATAAAATATTGAGGTTAAATTTTCAGATTCCAAATTTTATGGGGCATATTAAGCCAAAAATATGTTTGTTCCTCCTAATAGGAAATTCTACCGCGACTTTTAACATTTTAAGCAAAGTACTATACTTGGTTCCAAAATTGTAAATCTAATTGAGCTTACTTATTAGGCACCTACTTGATGAGTAGTAATATGAGTTACTGTGTCTTAACTTCCAGGCGGATGCTGGCATCAATCTTTAACTTGAAGAAGAACGGTATGAAACAAATGTTCATGCGTCTATTATGTCTTCCTATTTACTTTTTCATTCTGTGGATATTCTACAACGAATCTAAGGTAACATGCGATATTTGAGACTCAATATTAAGACGTTCACAGAAATTTTAGATTTCAATTTATATGTATATTTATATAATTACATTTTTTTTTTTCGAACTGACTACACTGTTGACCTGGCAAGGCCTCTACAGTTTCACCTGACTACAACACAATTACATTTATATATTTATACAAAAGCGAACGAATTTCGAATAAAATAAATCTAAGAACTACAGATTACATACCTCGTTCTTACCCGCAGCATATTAACTATTATTTAAATATTAACGTTGCCAACGAGATTCGTTGCTTTTAGTGTACGACATAACAACTATTGTACTTTGACCTATAAATTTATCGTGTTCCGAAGCTTTTTGATCACACTCCCAAAGGTTCTAATGTACCTTTCTTTTCAGGATTATCAGAGAGCTTTTATAACGAAAAGCGGTCTTATATTCAATGCTATGGTTGGTACTTACTTCATTAGCATTATGAATACAGTATGCCTTTGTGAGTAGTTTTAACATTTTCTATTTTAATCATTAATATACGTATTATAAGAATATATATGTATCAGGAATAGAATTCCTTACAATTTTTACATTTGATCTGATAAATTTATAAATTGATTATCGCTAATGCGCTAATGTAAATAAAATAAAATATGGCGTCTCCATTAATTATTGAAACTTAATATGGATGATGTAGGAGGGTCCATACAAATTTCACATCCATATAGGTAGAGAATACGCTTTACTATTAATGTACTGATAATATTTTGTACTAAATATTGTATACGAGTATGTCGAGGATTCTCATAGAAGATATCAGAATGAACGCTTAAGTATTTAGTCATTTCAAGCAAAATGTATGAGCATATCAAATCAAATTATTTATTTAAGAACTATATAGTAAATATTAGAGAAAGTATGCCCTCAGTCTCATGAAGGTAGGTAGGAAGGAAGGTAAAAAAAATATACATCACAAATAATATATGTACCATAATAAGCTCACAATTTCCAGATGGTCCATATAGAACTCGTTATTATGATGAGACTCAAGAAGGATTATACAGTGGAGCGAGTCTACTCTTGTCTTGGAATCTGGTTTCATTGCCCTTTTCTCTATTAAGTACCTTCGCTTCAGCTGCTATAATTTATCCGTGAGTGTTTTAATTCGGTTCGCAGCTTAAAATTTATTTTACATTTATTTTTTCCACTGTAATGAATGATATAAAAACATGGTGTGTCCTAAAGGGACACGATAGAAGTGAAACTTTTGTATTACATGGAAATATTTTAATTAAAAAATATAACAACCCAGGCGGCCACCCATCAACGAGAACCGGTCTTTACAACACTCTACCAGGCATAGTGTTTACCTCAACCACATAACAAGTTACACTTGAACTATACTGATAGCTGTTGGAATGAAATAAAGATTGTAAGAGTGATAGTAAGCATTTGTGGCCATTCTATAAACAGGCTTAAACTCGTTTTAGTAACATTTTTTTTTGTGTATATATGCGCAACTAAAAATAACATTTTTTTCTCCACAATACCGCTGATTGGTCTTAAGAAAACGCCCTGTAATTACGCTCGCAAATGTGTGAAATAATAAATAAATATTTTCCAAAAAACTGCTTACAGAATCGTCGCAGATATAACCGAGAGCATCGATTATGTTTACTTTTCACTCGTACTGTGGTCATGTTATATCTACGCTGAGCAACAATCTATTGCGGTCATGATGTTCGTCAAGAACGGTCTGATTGCCGCCATCGTCAATATTTATATATCTTGTATCTACATTATGCTGGCGAGCGGAGTTTTGAGGTAAGATTATCCGAATTACATGTCTACGCTAACATATATAACAGGTTTTTCATTCATTCTTAATTTCGATTACTCTCTTTACTATGAAACTATGTCTTGTTTTTCATAGTTCGTGATTTATTTTACAACATGGTAGTCCGAGTGGTTTGGACGAAATTTCAATTCGATGTCATCACGTCTGAACCCCGATATGTACCAAAGATTATTTACAAATTCGCGTACATTTACTAATTTCAAATGGTAATTTCTGTCGACTTTTTTTTTTTATATTATAGGGGGCAAACGAACAGGTGGGTCACCTGATGGTAAGTGATCACCGCCGTCCATAGACACTAGCAACACCAGGGGAGACGCAAGTGCGTTGCCGGCCTTTTAAATATGTGGGCCTCCGGCGCTCTCAAATAGCAGTAAAGCAAAATATCGTGCGAACACCTGAACTTTCGGGAACATCTATAGTATATTTTTATCTTATAGTCTTTAGTAACATTGGCAATATATTATTGACTAGGTTGAAGATCATTTATACATTAAGTTAGATTCAAAAGACTTGTATCCAGTAGCCTTAATAAATAAAAAATCATTGACTAACTCGTACCTTTCCTCAAGAAGAGGCCTCACCAAACAATGGGACACTAACGCGCTTATTATAAAATCCAACCTATATATAACCCAATACACAAGATAAACCCCTTTAAGGGGAAGGCAAGGAATTGATTGTTTAAAGGTGTTCCACTACACTACACTGTTGACCTGGCAAGGCCACTACAGTTTCACCAAACTACTTTATAATGGCAACGATAGACTGCGGCCGGTAATTATCGCAACATGCGAAAGAACAAGCGTTATGCAACAACCAATACAGTCATCCAAAGAAAGAAGAACACGTCTGCTTTATTGCAATACTTATAAATACAGAATAGTGTTTTTATTCGCCTGTTTATCTGGTACTCAAATAATAAAAAAAACGAATCATATATAATTAGACAAAAGCGCAAGCTACAGACTTCTTGTATAAGAATACTTTATAGTCACATACATTTTTGACAGGTGCACAGAGAGTGATGTTATTTCCATGACGGCAGAATAGGTGTGAAATGTGAGCACATCACGTAGCCAATCACTTGTCACTGTCTGACTTGTTGTCACTGTTACAAATAGCAGTACTATAAAACACGGCAACTTACACAATAGCAAAATAATTAATAACAGTTTATAACAACAGTTATTGTGCAATATCACAGCTGCGTAATTGATCATTAATTATAAACCGTATAAGCCATTTATAACTGAAATCATATACAGACTGAGCCTTACTTAATTACAGAATTTCAGTATGAGCGTCATTATAAATTTGATAATCATCTCATTAGTCAATAATTTTCTTTTCAGATCATACAGAGGCTTCGAAGACTGGCTGTACTACATAACTTACATTACACATACAAGATACGCGTCCATTTTCCTTCACAGGAACGTTTTCAAACAGCCCATATACAACATACTGCCATATGACGAACACGAGAACTGTACATCAATCACCAGCTTGATTCAAACGTCCTCCAGTCTGAATACGAACTCCAACGCGAACTGCAGATACGTCAGCGGCAAAGCGTTCTTAACTGAACGCTTCGGATCGAAGAGTTTCTCCGGAGATATCTATCAGACTGGTGATTTCAGCTCGGATTTCAATTTGGGAATATCTTTCGCGTTTTCCGTCGGTATAATAGTATTTAACAAGTTCTTGTATTTGATGCCATTACCTAATTATATAACGGATAAATTTAGAGAGTGACCGGACTTTGTTTGGAATATTTTTATTTATTAGATAATAATAAAGTGTAATTTTTTTCTTATAATGATTTATTGCTAACTTGACAGTCGCTTTGCTGGACGACAGGACGCTACAATTATCTCACTCACGATCAACATAAGCATAGTAAACCCATTACATTAACTTGGTTTGTTGAAAAATTTTCTTCTTGAAAAAGATAACTTAGTATATCCAGAAGCCATGGCTTGCAGGCTGAAATGAGAACGACAGTCAGCGATTGCTTAATAATGTATCGCAGTTCACTGTCCTTTTGTAACTGAGTGTTCTTAGCGTTATATATAGTGCAGGCACTTTGTCAAGCTCGTATAAAAATAAACCCTTGGCGAGATAAAAATGATATGTGAAGAGTAGCCAATAAAACGAAAACACAACAAGAATGGTGGTTGCATTATACATCGAGGCTTTTATGTGAACTGATTTATTACATAATAAATAAAACCGATTTAAAAACCACGATGCAAGTGAAACTCTTTTCAATCTCGACACCATATTGGCCTTGGCTGCTCTACCAAGAAACCTCCACTTCACCACTAATCCGCGGCCGACTGTAATGCGACATGCGATAGATGGATGAAAAAAATTTAGACGTTGTCCAAAAAAGTGCCGCTTTAAAAAATACTCTAAAAGAATTCACCAGAACGTCCTTGACCACATTTAAGTACCTACCTAGTTTTGAGCACTCCCATAAATCTGCCAATATCTTAATCATTATACATTTCCCTATTAGATTTTGAGGGCTTCTCTGATGTATCTTCGAAATCCAAGGTATACTACCAATGTAATCAGTCCCCCTTTAAGATATTCCCTTTGCAATCAAAATAATCCACATCCGTTCATAAATGGCGAAGTTCTGAGGTAACAAACACCAAAAAAAAAAACACAGAATGAAAATCCTCCTTTTTAGAAGTCTTATTGTAATATATTCACTTACACAATAACTAACAAACATAACTAGACCTTACAAAATTTAAGCAGTCCGTCTCCACAAAATATATCAAATTCACAGGACACCGCAGCACTTTTTTAATCCGGATTAATCAACGAGATAGTGAAGTCCTCTATAACTTTGGGATATAATACAGCCGATTCTGTTTGACCTTCGCTATCGTTCTCTGCCTGGACACATGCTGTTCCATCCTCTAGAAAATATTCCTTAATTATTTACTATATATAAAATAATAAACGACATTAATTTAAAATACATATCTTCATTAGCGCCTAACATAATGGCCAGATATGGCTTGGACATCAAGGACTTCCAAATAAATTCTTTAATTTAAAAAAAAAAAACAATCTAAAGATTTATGAACCTAATATCCAAATTTCAATCAAAATAAAACTATATAGGATTCTGACAATTGCTCATGGCTTAACCCGCTTTAAAGTAAATTTGCCCAAACCTTTGGGAACATGAAGGGTTTTGGCAAAAACAAACTAAGATTGAACTTATATAAATAAATTTTAATCAGAGACAGTGAACTCAGAGACAATACAAGGAAGGAGATATAACCCGACTAAAATACAAAGGTTATAATATTACGTACAAAGTGGTGCCAACTGACGTATTATACCAACTTTACTGACATCTTTAAATTGTTTGGTTTGTACCATTCCAACAGAACAGTACTTTTTTCTGGATACTGTATGAGCTTTTTGTATCTCTTAGAATATGTGAACAAAATGTCGTAATAATCGGTTGAGAGGTTATGGTGTGAAAACGAAACAAAGAAACTGACATTCATAATATTACTTACGATTACTAGAGACAAAATTTTTATTTCATAATTTAGTAAAAAAAAATATTATATAGAAGAATTTGTTTCCTTACTTAAATTTTTTTTTTTTACCAATATACCTCAAGTGTAATAAAAGGCAAAGACATTAATTAAAAAAAAAACATGAAACTTACCTCCATATAAAACAATACTTTTATTTAATTTGTTGATTGTCACCTGAAAACAAAGTGATTTAATAGAGTGAGCATATTTCTAAAAACAAGTCTGTAGTAGTTGAGAGAAAAATTATTAATTATTTTGTATAAAGAAAAACACTTCTAAGGATCAAAATGTTAAAACATATTTTGTAAATAATGTTATTGCCAGGAGATGACGCCGATCATGGGGTTGCCATGTTAACGGCTTTTTGTTATGGAAAAGAAGATGATTGTAATTTTAAATAAAAATGGGTTTCTATTAGTTTTGGATATATTTATTTAATTTTCATATAACTATCATCATTAGCCTGGTTCGGATTCAAAAATAAACTATTCATAAAAATCTCAGAATATTAAAAATAATAATAAAAACGAATTTAAATAAACTTTCAACTCGCACTTTGGTATCTGAAGAAAATGCAATATAAAATCAGAAATTTATATATCCAAATTTAGCTTGGACCTGACCAAAATTTTGGAAATGTATAAGCTACGGTATAAGCAGTTGTAAAACTCACAGGTGATAACACGATTTCTCTATACTTTTTCAAATACAACCTCAAAGGTTCAACATAATTATCAAATCCAAGAGCATTCATAGCGAACAGCACATCTTCACCATTAATCGTTTTTCTCTTTTCTACTTGACAACGGTCACTAGCTTCACTCGTCACAAATGATATGAACTCAGATATGCATTCTTGTACACATTCCCTTGCGTCTTTTGCTATCTAAAACATATACATCAGTTAATTCACTAAAAAGTGTGTTAAACAACCAATTACTTAGCATAATAATTTTACTTTAGCTTTAATTATCATTTGTACAGAATAATGTACATTAAAGAATTTTATGGTTTTGTTAAAAAATCATGTACCACTAACAATTTTATCTCTATAAAATCAAGAAATTAAATATATCAATAGAAAGAGTCTTCACTCTACATAAATAACCATAACAGACAATTCTATTCATTTCCCGAAGGAAGATATGGGCATAAATATTGGTGATTTCAAGCTCTGAGAAATCCAGTTCTATATTTAGCCATATATGGTGGTACTACAACAAACATTTCTCAGGTTCAGGTTTCCTCACAATGTTTTCCTTCACCATCAGCGATTAGTGTTACCAATTTAAATTAGTAAATGTACGTAAATCCTGAAAAATTCATTGGTACATGCCGTCGGGATTTGAAACTGCGGACATCGGGTTGATATTCCACTGGTTATACCGCTAGGCCAAAGTGACTTCACATATACAGGGTATACAAATAAAATTACTTGATAAATAGCTGATCATATGTTTGAAATAAATCCCTGTTTAAAAATCCGCAAACTACAAGACACACTTTTCTGATTTTCTAAAAGAACCTATATAGAAAAAGAAATGTTGAAACTAGTCATTTAATTTAATCAGCCCATGTATAGATATATTTTGCTTGTTCAAATTTCATTTCCATAACAGCCTCATTTTTTTTTTTCTAAATACTGTACATTGCAGATATAAGAACAGACATGACATACATAATATTAAATATACATAATATACTTTTTAATACAGCTCTGTTAGTTCGAGCAGATTTTATAACACCTGCACATATTGATCATGGTATGATCCATTCAGAAAATTTAAACCCTAAATAAGTAGAGGTTGTTTTCTTGTCAATATGGCAAGGTTTTAACTACAATTGACACTGAGTACAAAGAACTGTTAATACTTTAGTATCTTTTTGGCTAGACCAGGGGTCAGCAACCTTTTAACCTGAAAAAGCCAGCTGTATTAAAAATATTCATTCAATGAATTTCAAAGTACTAAAATTGTAGTCGCTTTTTTTTACACTACATTTAAAATATGAATAGACAAAGAAATTCATTAAAATAAATTAGTAGTTATCATTTACACCACTTGATATTGGACCCCAAAGAAGTGTACACTTTTTTGACACATCTTACATAAAGTATGAGTAAAGAAAATAAGCTACATCTACATTATACAGTTGAAAGATACTTGACACAAACTTATAAGTTTAACGTAATTTATATTTCATATGTGAATAACAATTTTTCGAGGAATTTTAAGAGCTGCTGTAGCAGCTTTTAGCCGCAACAGTTTGCTGTAGACTAGATTTTAAAGTTTACTAATTAAGAACATTATAATTAGTAGCTAAACAAGTTAGACAATTTCAACAATTTTTAGATAACACTATGATTTTTTTAACCATATTTCAGTTACCATATGATCACCATGAATAGCTTTGAAGTATTCCATCCAAGACAAAGAATTGTAGTAGTATTAATGAATATACAGATTTATGCAAGCGACATTCTAAATTTGAAAAAAATAAAATATACATTTAGAGTTTATAGAATAAGTACTTAAATGAAATAGAACCCCCGATGGAAAATACCTTTTGTTTACAAAATACTTTACCTCTATTCTTATAATACAAATTATAAAATGTATAAAACTGTAAATTTCAATAAACATCACCTTTCCTTTGTCAGGTATAGCTCTTTTCATAATTTTTGCAATATTAGCTATAGGAAGAAATCTATCCTGTTCTCGTAGTGGTGTATACTTGCTTCCCGAATCCGAATTATTCTCATCCTCTAAGCCCTCGTCTTCTACTAGAAAAACGTTATCTAATCTCACTAAATCGTTGCCAAGTTCATCGCTTTCCATCATTTATTTTGCTCCTAGAGCCACAGATTTTTGTAGGTTATATTTATTCTAGATATGATTCAGAATATTTAATAACAAGATTAAAACACAAATTAACATTTGTCGTTTACTTCGAATATTTGTATATATATAGTCATCGGAAAATTTGATAAAAATGAAGATATATTTTCAAAAAAAAACAAAACCAATGTTTATATTAAAACAGAGTTGCCATAACTAAAAGTGAGTATACCTATACAAAATTTAGTCTGTGGTATACAATGTTTAACAAAAAATAATACATCTGTTGGTACCGTATATGACGAGTTCATGTGTCATTCAATATTTTATTGTGAACTGTATGAAATTTTAAAATTTTATGCAGCATTACTCTTTTTACATGACGTGCCTTATATGTACGAGTAGCGTACTATTTGTGTGAAAGAAAGATGGTGAATTAATCATCGTCACGCTAACAACTAATCTTTGTAACTCCAACGATGATGATAAACGATGTTTTTATTTAATATATTGCCAAGTTTGCTTAAATTAGAATTTAAGTGCTAACTTTTTCCTTCCGGGTTACAACTTATTTGTTAATTTACTTAATACTAATTATTAACGTCACATGGTAGTCCCAGGTGGTCAGCTATTTAAGTACTAACCATGCTTTTTTGCGAACTGACTACGTTGTAGGTCTGATGGGGAAAACCTATCAGAAGTTGTGAAGACAGCTTCACCGGATTACGCACTGACCACGCTCGATGTTGCTTAACTTCGGTGATCGGATAAGAACCGGTATTTTCAACACTCTACCCGAAATAGTATTTCGCCCACCAGTTTTCGTCACACAAAAAGGTTGCGGATCAGAACTTCAAGATCAATTTCAATAGAAGTTTCATTTCAAAATAATTATGATATAAATATCGTGATGATCTATTTACATATCACTGCTAGACTCAACACATTTATGCACATCATTCTATTGCATTGTCATGATAGTAAAACTTATATATAATATATTAATGTGGTCCCATTGTATAAAAAATGTTATTTCAACAACCCGTAATATTCCGTTTAATAAGAATGTTAAAATTAAATATGCAACATCACAACCGTTTCTTATAAAACAATTACACATATAACATAAACTGAGTTTGTTATATGACTTAATTATTTTGAAAACTACAAATTATTTACTTAGGAAACCTATTTGACCAACGAACTATATTTTATTAGTATTTCCAGTTCACATCATTCGGTGTAGTGTCAAATCATAACGGGATACATACGGGATATTAGTTATCCCGTTATCCGGATCTCGAATGAGGTTATATCTTCTATGTGTAATAATATTTTTTACGAGTTTTACTACCTGAACAGTAATAAAAAATGAATAAAAATTAACGTCTTTAACATTACATTCATTTCCTTACTCGTAATCTTCCTATAAACCAGATGACTCTATACATTTTTAATGGGATTGGGAGCATGCGAGTCACCTCATGGCATGGACTTAATAGTTTAATATATTAAGTCCATGCCTGATGGTAAGTAATCAATGCCACCTATGAAAAACTGCGACACGACGACAATCACAAATGTATTGCTGGCTCTTGGGAAAGAAATAGAGTAATTTCTTGAAGGTCTGTGAGTTATATTGGTCCGGAAATGACGCCGCTAGGAGTTCATTCTAAAAAGCCGAGGTACGTGGAAAATGCGTGAAATCCATACAGTAAATGACTTCCAACCATCAAGATAAGAACTTATTGTCACATATTATGAAAATTACTGGGTTTTATTTATAAATATTTGCTAACATATTGCCTATTAATTTGATAGCGTGCACACCAATAAAAGCTTAAATTATTTGTATCTAGTGCCCTCAATAAATAAATCAGATCACAAAAATGGGCTTAAAAATCTAACATCCAGTGGACTAAATAAATAAAAACATCCCTTTTGGACTATTTCGCGATGTAGATACAATGATCATTCTATTGCATGTATTTCCGTAGTTCAAACTGTAAAAATAACTGTTTTCTAACATAGTAGTAATAATAATCAACAAAATTAACTAAAAGGACGATTAAATAAAAAAATATTGATTGCCAAATAAGGTTATTTTTTGTTTGGGGTAATACACTGGACAACAGACGCCTAATTTGTTTTTATTTAAAATCAACATTAAATAAGTGACGATGGGAGTACCAAAATTCTTCAGGTACACCAGTGAAAGGTACCCTTGCCTTAACGAGTTGGTTAAGCAGTATCAGGTATGTTTCTTATATAATTACTGCTATGGTTCTACACTATCAATTTAATTTCAAGCATTGTGAAAACTGTGTTTTCATTAGTGCTTTTGGTGAAAGTTGTTAGGAAAGTGTTACATTCAATTTTCAGTGTTTAAACGACATTTCAAAAGATGTGCGTTTTATCATAATTGTCTTATAACATGTGGCATTATTTCAACATGAGTTGTAATAGCTCTATGAAAATACAAATTACAACATTTTTCTAAACAGTTTGAATATAAGTTTTATACATTGTAATTATAATATTTGATTACCAAATTAAAACAAATCTCTTATATTTGCATTAACATTAATAAAGTCTAACTTAAAAGTTAATAAGAATTAATAGGCTTGTTCTCTAACAACTATTTCAAATTTATGACACCTTATCTTGTTTTCTATAAGTGTATTAATAATTGAAAACTGTACTCTTTCAAGTTGTTCTTTAAACTATTCAAAATTTAGTATCACTTAAGAAGTCTTATTCATCTTATGAAACCCTTTGTTAAATAAATAACAAACGAAAGACTGCAAGTAGAAACAAAAGTATAAACCCTCATTGCAATCATGTACTATACTAATATAATACTGTAACATTCAAATAATGTAACAGGTCAAATAATTTAATGATAAATAGTAGTCTTGTGAATCTGTAGAGGCCTCATGGTCAATAGGGTATGTCAATGCCAAAAAAATTAATAATGATAAATGTAAATAATTCATGGAACCCTTTTTTTATGGAATTCATTTTAGGAACTGGTTATTAACTTTATTAAAATAAATGAATAACTTTACACACCAATGTAACTGTGATATTATTTATGCAACTATAACCTTTGTTTTTGAATTTGAAAAAAAATGTATTTCTAAAAATAGTACATTTCTATAAAACAAATTTAATTTGATAGAGTGTTTATAATATACTCCACAGACTCATTAATAAGGTTTATACCATCCCGCCTACAGATTTAACTAAATACTTGCATATTATAGTAACCAATGATTTCAGTATACTTTTCAGTAATATTTATCATTATTTTAAGATATACTGACATATGGTTTATCAATATTTATCACCAACATATTGATTATGCCAGTGTCAAAGATATTATTATAACATAAAATTATAATATGATAAAAAAATTATAATAGACTTTTTGTAGGTGGTAGATCTACGATGAAGCTATTACTGGTTTCAGCATGAATGGGTCGGCTTGCCCGGGGTAGGACCACCCTCTCACAGAAAACCGATGTGAAGTAACAGTGCTTGCACTGTTGCGTTTCGTTCGGTCAGTGAGAGCACAGGAGGCCCACATATTTAAGAGGCCGGCAACGCACTTGCGACTCCCCTGGTGTTGCTAGTGTCTATGGACGGCGGTGATCACTTACCATCAGGTGACCCACCTGTTCGTTTGCCCCCTATAATATAAAAAAAATAACAGATATCTACACAAAAGACATATTAACTCTATGTGTTAATATCTGAGTTTGTACCTATCTTACTATGTGTGTTATCATTAACTTGCTTTTTGTTTTAGATGTAGTTAATTGTCAACTTAGATTTAAATTTATGTTGTTTTAGCTACCGCTCAAAATTTTCTTTTTTAATACATTTATTACTTGGATTATCACACTCATCACATAACACTGATTGAATTGTGGATAAAGAGCACAGATGGCAAATAAAAAAACCTGGCCTTCCAGGCCAGTACGACAGAATTGTCTGACTGCAGATGTATTATAGGCATTTCGGTGGTTGCCATTGCATTGTACTTATTCTCAAATTTAAAAATAAAACTGACATTTGTTACAGATACCAGACTTTGATAACATGTACTTAGACATGAACGGTATTATTCACAACTGCTCACATCCTGATGATTCCAATCCACATTTCCGTATCACAGAAGAGAAGATATTTCAAGATATATTTCATTACATTGGTATTCTATTTCAAATAATAAAACCGAAGAAGTTGTTCTTCATGGCTATAGATGGAGTAGCTCCTAGAGCTAAAATGAATCAGCAGAGAGGTAGAAGGTTGGTTGAAGTATTTAATAATAAAAAAAAAACAGTAATATCAATGATACCACTTGGGTTATAAATAAGAGTAATTAACTACTACTAATAAACTACAATATGTCTGCACAGTAGTCCAGTGAAACTTAGCAGTGTTAACAAGCAAATGTGTAGTCAGTTCGAAAAAAAAAAATGTGTACATTTTGTCTGTCCATAAATTTTAGCTCAAACCGAGGAACAAACCAGAAACTATTGATGTTGTAGACATACAAAAATACAGTCAACTGTAAAACAAAGTGATCCGAGAAATAGAAGTTTTGGAAAAATGGGTTCATATAAATTTGTAGGCCTTAGCTTTGGCCATGAATGATGTTGGAATAATAAACTTTCAGTAACAAGGGATCAGTAGCTAGTAACATAATCTTTTTTCTTTACAGAATGTACCATCCATTAAATTAAGTCAATTATTGATTGAAATTATATAAAACTAGCTTTTGCTTGCGGTTTGGCTTGTTTTAATGTAGATTTAACGTATCCCTCGGGTACAATACTTTTTCGGGATGAAAGTACCCTATGTGTTTTTCTGTAAGCCTGACAAAATGTATGCAAAATTTCATAATTAATCATTATGAAATTTCAGTAGTTAAGCTGTGTAAGCTTAATAAACAAACTGACATTCATTTTTAATAATTAGTTACAATTGACAGTTAATTCTATTATACACTTTAGAAAATATAAATTTTACATCTTTGATATTGCCTACAGATTTAGATCAGCAAGAGAGGCACAAAATCTGGAAGAGGCAGCTAGAGCAAAAGGTATGTTATGTATAGAAAAACTAAATACAGTTTTTTTATATATATATATAAATTTGGCAAACCTACTAAATAGGATACAACCCAAAAATAGCATCAACAGCATGGAAACTATAATTTGGCACTAATCACTGATATGCAAATATAGCACTAAAAATAATACATGGTAACATTGTACTAATTCTAATATGTGACAATCCCAAAATGAGATAATATTAATAATTCTAATTAATCTCTAAAGAACTGGTGATAAACCTGTCCAAGTTTTTAGCCAGCTCTTCCTAATTATTGGGATGTCTTCCAAACTGTTGGTAGCTTTTTATGTTTATTGTTTATAAGTCACTTCAAAGGGTTAAAATTATTATAATATTTTAAATGTTGAAAGGTGTATTGTGTACAATATTTGCATTTTAATTTAGTACAAACAGCATACAACTATATAATAGTCGCGTATTCACAATATAGTGATGAATTTTTGCTATTGGTCTTTTTGTGATTCTTTAAGTCAAGCCTTTTATGATTTGCCCACAGTATACAGTTTCATAAGTACTTATTTACATTACTGCATAGGGTCCTAGTCTCAAGACTTTTTTTTATAATAAACGTACTCAATTGGCTTTTAATACAGTAAATAGAGTATTTATTTTCTTTCAATAGGTGAAGTACTACCAACTGAGAAGAGGTTCGACAGTAACTGCATTACCCCTGGTACGGTCTTCATGGCGCGTCTGCATGACCAGCTCAGATTTTTCGTAAAGCAGAAAATGTCCAGTGACCCTCTCTGGTCAAAAGTTAAAGTTATATTATCTGGGCATGAGGTAATAAACATTAACTTTATATTGAATTGGGACTTCAGAGAGGAAACTGAGATAGCTAAATTCGGTTTTGAATAGCGTTATCTTTGCCTGTCACAGGCATTGATTGACATTCTGTCTGCATTATAATACCGAAGCAAGCCGATTTAGCTGGATGTCTCACTCTTCTCCCCAACGTTCCGAAGCAAAAGCTGGGTATCTTATAAGTTTTAGATTATTTGTGGCAATTGTTGCTAAAACAGAAACAATAAAATGAAATATGTTTCCATATTGATTTGCTTCTTAAAATATGGAATTGCATGAAAGAATGTTTTGTATTTAATATCGAGTTTGGGTCTCCAGAATTTTTACAATTTTTTTTATTTTTTCTATAAAATCTGATATGTAGAATACGCAATTTTGCACTTTTAATCACATCAGGCACAAGATCAACTGTCAAATTAAACTTGTTATAATAAATTATATTATGGTTATAAAATAAAACTCCTAAGCATTTGTAATATTTACTGACATTAATTTTGTTTTTTATTAGACACCAGGTGAAGGAGAACATAAAATAATGGATTATATTAGATGGGCACGGTCGCAGCCTGATTATGACCCTAATACAAGACATTGCCTGTACGGATTAGACGCGGATCTTATCATGTTGGGCATGTGCACACATGAACCTCACTTTGCACTATTGAGAGAAGAGGTAAGATGATATGCACAAGTATGTAGAGAATTGATAATATTTAAGAAAGTTGTGTGTTTGGTTAACAGTATCAAATTAAAAAGATACATAAGAAAACTATTTGAATTAATTTTATACCTTTAAAGCAAGGCTGGTTTAGAATTATTCCGGATAATCTATTTATGTATTCTGATTTCACTTCATAATCAGTCTGTATGAGAATATATTATTACCACTTACTAAATTTAGATTGTGTTGAAATGTAATCGAAGAGAGTAGTTTCTACAATTTTTAAACTATAAAATACCTAATCAATCTCATTCTTTTAGTAAATGTCCAAGTATGTAGAATAGGTAAAGTTTGAAAAATGTTTAAATAAAATGTAAAATTAGAATTATTTAAAATTACCAAAATTAAAGAATACTTCATTGAAAACAGCCAAAATTCAACTAATCAACAATGTGTAATTTTGTTTAACTAATATTTATTAATAAAAAATAAGACATTTTTTCTATATTTTAGGTTAAATTCAACAAATCAACGCAACGCACAACTAGTCCGGAAGAGACAAATTTTTATCTTCTTCACTTGTCCTTGTTAAGGGAATATTTGGAGCAAGAGTTCCTTGGGATAAAGGAAAATCTCCCTTTCGAATATGACATAGAAAAAATTGTTGACGACTGGGTCCTAATGGGCTTCCTCGTGGGCAATGACTTTATACCGAATTTGCCAAATATGCATATCAGTAATGACGCATTACCGTTATTATATAAGACTTATATGACAGTATTACCCACATTAGATGGTGAGTATATCTTGTTTTATTTTTTATATATACATAAAATGAAAGAGGTCTGTCATTGTGTGCGCATCACACAAAAACTAGTTGGTACATTTTGATCAATGTCTTTTAGTCTTTTTAATGTCTTTTAATTCTTAGACACTTGGCTCTTATTTAAAAAAGAATATTAGGATAGCTTCATTTAATATAACGTTATTAAAGTTTAAAAAAACTAAAATTTTATATGCATGACTCCTTCAGTGAGGTATTTTCTTGCCATGGAAAAGTGGGGCAATCGATGTGGCGCACTAGATAGATGGGTTTAACTTAACTACAGTCATGGACATTCTAGTGCATTTTTTTGAGATGGTTCAATTTCTTCTTATAATTCTTTATGAGTTCTAACATACCAAGCCATAAGATAACATAGCTTTTTTCTTATGCATATACTGTTTTCGAGGGACAAATCAGATCTACATTGAACATCGCTGCGGGCAAAAGCTTGTAATTCAAAATTATAATTACTATCATTTGCCCATTAGCTTATTATGCCTTGGAAACAGTATGATTTGAAATGTATGTGTATGAAATATTACATGATGGTCTGTTGAATAGTTATCGAGGTTTGAAAGTCTAACAGAAACTCTTATTTACATTTCTATTATTGGTTAGTATAAATGTTTGGCTCAAACACTGTATGTGTTTGTGCCATTTCCATTCCACTCATTAATTTTTTTAAGACACACACTCACATTTATTGTGAATGTTTGCTAATATGTCGTGCATTATTATTAGAGTGATGTCTGGTTTATGAACCAATAAAAGGAGTAGTATTCCGGAACCACAAAATAAAACTGATGAAAATGTTGGAATTTTCGCCGGGATCTTAGTCTGTTGTGTAGTGGTTTTTATATTTTATTCATAATCTTTTTTTTCCAACTGATTACACTGTTAGCCTGACAAGGCCTTCTCAGTTTCACCGGACTACTTCAGAATCTTGTGTTATTTGTCTCTATAGTTTCTTTTTTTCATGTGTCTTACATAATATAGTCCAATTTTTGTGCACAACTGAAGTGGATGGGAAATAATACTACGGAGTATTAATTCTGACATACCACAAAAACCCCAGGGAAACTTCTAACAAGGAAGCCACCATCTTGTTAAAACATTGAAATTTTCACAAGATACTTGTAATATTATTGCATATTCGATAATAGCAGTCATAATCTAAAAGATTGGTTGCCAGATATAAAATAAAAACATATTCAAATTACTATTATTACAGTAGATTTTTTAAAAATCTTACATGCCTTGACAAAAAGCATAAGCTATTTGTTTTCATATATATATATATCTAATTTGGTTTTTATTTTAACAGGTTATATAAACGAAGCTGGTGACTTAAACTTAGCTAGATTTGAGATATTTATGCAGGAATTAGCTAAAATAGACATGGAAAAGTTTCAAGACACGTATGCGGATTTAAAATATTTCGAAATGAAAACCGGCCGTCGACCCAACGCTATGGAAAGGAAAGAGGTAACTGCAATAATTATAGATGGTAGTGGCTGCTATATAGTAGCTAATTACTAATACTTACTATTGTTATTATCTTTATTTTAATACTAGCTAGTGCCTATGGTTTCGCTTGTATTAATTTAGTTTTAACCTTTTACTTCGGGAACAGTTTTTTTTTTATTAAGCTGACTCGCATTTATTTGTGTATATAATATTAATTAGAATACTTACATTTTTTTTCTGACCATAATCTCACCTGATGTGAAATGATCATGTGGTCTAAGATGGTAAACACGATTCACCTAGAGGGGGGAACTAGTTCTCAAGTGTAGATACCGGAACACACCATCAGGTTCCTGGCGACAGATTTTCAATTTTTCAACTCAAATGCTCCTCTCCCTTTCACGCCTGTTGGTTATTATATTGCTTGCTTTCGTACGTTGCGATAACACCGGCCGACCAATGTCATTGTCAATAATAATAATAACTAACAGCAGAATAACGATGTCTTTAATTATTGATTAGCTATTTCGTGTGAATATACTATATAATTAGTTTGTTATAATAATCATGGTAATCATTATTAGACTGTTTATTTGAAAAAAATATATTTTTTTAGTAATAAATTAACAATGAACTATGAGTTATAGATGAACTTTATCTTTTACTTTATAAAAAGTTTAATTTTATTCCAGTACAAACCTAACAATGACGAGACATTCAATGTTGATGTGAACGATATAAAATCAAATAAGCCAGATGATGAATTATTGGCTTTAATCAGCGCCACCCAGGACATGGTATGTATCCATCACATTTGCATTATATTTATTTGTTACACTAGCACGTGCCCGCGACTTCATTCGTGTTAATCGGTTAGTTGTTTTATAAGGTGTACACGTGTTACGGAACGTACCCATACTATGTGACCCATATTTGACAAATTTTTAATCCCCTCCCTCCCTTTGGTGACCATCCGTAGTATATGACATCTAATCCCTTACCCTCTAGTTTTCATGTTATAATTGATAAATACAGTATTTGTTTTTTTTTTTATATATTACCTGCATTGACAAGGAATCCTTTTAAAATATAATGAATGCATTGTACAGTTGATCGTACAACGAAATTTTCGTGTCGGTACAAATTCTCGACGATTTTTTTTGGAAATGCACTGTATACTACTGACTGTTAGTTTTCAGTTAGCTGACGTCCCGGTGTATGTGCGTCAGTGTTGCCACTTGGGAGTTTTAATTTAGAAGATATTGACTACGTGGCGAAAACCTAAGACCTCCCCCTCCCCTCCCAATGGTCACGTTGTATGGGTACGTTCCATTATATGGATTATTACGTAAGCACCAATGGGGGAGGGGTTTTTGATGACATGTGAGACGGAAAACCGAATGGCGATTACGTCGGCGATATATATATATATATATTTTTGATAACTTTTAAAGAGACATATGAGATATTTTGTAAAAATATGCTAATAAGTAACCATAAGGGCGGGGGTAGGAGTTTTCTTTACTTCACCTGATAATTGGAAAAAGTGGACCAAAAATGTGTAAAATTCTGCTGACGTAATACTTGAAGTACCCATAATGTTTTGTGATATGACAATTAGGTATCTTAAAAAATCGAAGATTTTTTTTTGGATACTACATTTTCATTTCATGTAAACTGATCGTCTGTGAATATTTTTTGTATGTCTGTTTGTTTATGTTACAGTTTATGGACGATATCGATAATGATGATGAATACGAAGATATAAGTGATGGTAATTTTATTTTAATTTACATTGTCTCGACATTTATGTAGCGCCTAATAAATAAGCATAGTCCATTTGATAAACAATAATGATCAGCCACTTTTGTGGCAATCATACTGATCTTTAATCATCAGTGCGAAGGCTCTTGATATAATTAGTAGTATTATTAGACAAAAACGTTTTAAAAACCTCTTATTGAAAAAAAGTGTGTGATTTTATAAAACCACGATTCAAGTGAAACTTTTTTCAGATCGTAGGCAGTCAACTGAATATTTTCGGAAAATTATTCGATTTAGTTTATTAATATCGCGTTTTTCAATCTGCGTATTAGAGTACGGTATACATAATAAATACAATCATTCAGACGCATTTTAAAAAGTGAGTAAAGTGAAGTGAAGCCAAAAGTGAGGGGATGTAAATAAAACGTTTCACTTAAAAAAAAAATGATATTTTCGTCACTACTTCTTGAGAAAACAATTCTAAAGCATTTAGCATTCACTACCAATAAATAATAAAATCCGATATAATTAATTTTGGGATCAGTAGTGGCTCATTTAATGTGAACAAATGTAGAGAAAAGACTAAACATGTTCTCACACATATTATTGTTTTTGAAAAGATTCGGGGCCCATGGTATATGGAGCTGTATGTTAAATCCGGCCCTGTGTATCCTAATTTTTATTTTCTATATGCGAATGTGATTTTTTCCGTTTGTTACGCTTTCACGCCTTGACTACTAAACCGGTCGGTCATCATGGAATTTTGCATAGAACTTCTCAGAAGAACAGAACAGGATATAGATATCATCAGCCTGTAAGAGACCGACTGCAGGGCCATAGGCCTTATCCCAACAGAAGGTGGGCATATTCACGACGCCAGCCCACGACGTATTGGTGATTTCAAACTCTGAGACATCCACAGTTCTACTTTTCCCACATACGGTACATCAAGTACCATTTCTCAGGTTTAGACTTCCTAACGATGTTTCCCTTCACCGTTAGCCGATAGTGTCTTAAATTAGTCAATATACGCGAATACCGCAAAATTCACTGTTACATGCCGGGGATTCGAACCTGCGGACGTCGCATTCATATTCCACCGGTCAAACCACTAGACCACCACGACGACTGTGTCAGTTTATATTTCAATGGATAAGTATGAAAAATGTTCAAACTATGTTTTCTTTTTCAGAGGAGGCAAATATGCAAATGGAATTCGTTTTACATAAAAAGGATTACTATATCAATAAAATGGATTATTCGAAGGTTACAGAGTAAGTATTTTTCAGTATTTCTAAAATGAAAACTGTTTAGTTTTCCTACAGCACAAATGTGAAGTAATATATATATTTTTTTTGTTTTCCCTTGCCACGTCTCCGTTACAAAGAAGGTAAAATCCGCCATTTATCACGTCTCATTTCATCACGTATCAATACATATGGCTTGTGTTAGTTGAGATAGTGATGCTGGCTTTTTCACTATGCGATATAATATATTTATATCATGAGATATATATTGTAACGCTCGCCGCATTTTGAAATATAATTTTTACATATATACTAGCGCTCAAAGTGCCGCAGAGTTGTAAAAATTGAAAAAAAAATATCAAAGTTTACGTGTATTTTCTCAGGCTCTCGGAGAGTACTTAGAGTTAAGATTAAGGTCTTAACCCTTAATAAACTAGAGTTTCAATTTTGATACCAACCTTCTAAACCGAATGTTCACATTACTATTAGTTTTTTTTTTATAGGTTGGCTGTACGTATTTTACTGTTGTATAATATTCTTTCCAACGAAATTAAAAAAAATATTGTGATCTTTTTAGCTATTTTTCCCTTCATCTAGACCCTCAAGCAAACACAGTAATATTAAAAATAAATCACTTTCGTAAATCAGGCTACTAAGGGTTAAAGTTTCAAGCAATTTTTTTTTGTCCACATATTTCCAACAAACTTCGCGTAGGGACCGTAAAAACAAGTCGTTCATAAAAAGCACCTTAATAATACGTACAGAAGACATGTATATATAAAGATATTATATTCCAAACTAATAATATTCTTAGATCGACAGTGCGATATTTTAATTTAATATTATTATTGTTATGCTTCGCGCATTCATTTCCATATTACAATATTTATAATATACATATAAATAAGCTGAGACAAAACAGGGAAGTACATCTACCTTCTCTGTTTCTCAACCGATTATCGTTATTTGCTTTTTGTTTAGTAGCTGTCAACGAGCTTTGGTGATACCAATTAAAAATAAAAAAAATGATGGAAAGAGGTCGTTATTTCCACTGTAATATTGTAACTTGAAAAATTAATCTATTATGGTCGAATTTTGACCCATAGACAATTGCTAGTAATAAGAATCTTGACATCAAACAGTATTATGTAAATGCCCGAGAGAAACGAAAAGCTAAGACCTTATTAAGACTAAAATTTGACATGGTTAATTTTTTTTTATATATATAACGGCTGGCATTCGGCAATTTCAGTTCAACAATTTCCCTGCTTTTCGGTATTCTTTGAAAAAAATTACACTAACTTTAATTATTTGTGACTGTTCTCAGAGAAGTTTTAGCGGACCAAGCCGAGGGTTACGTGCGTGCCATACAGTGGAATCTGTTCTACTACTACAAGGGCTGCCCGTCCTGGTGCTGGTACTATCCTCACCACTACGCCCCCTATATATCAGATATAAAGGGATTCAAGGATTTGAAGATTGAGTTCGAACTAGGCGAACCGTTCAAACCTTTTGAACAGGTACATCATTATTTGTTTAAATTGACCTTATTTTTTTAATCTCTACATCACTTTAAAAAATTGAATTTGATTATCTTCATATTGTAAGAACTAATTTATATAGGGGCATAGGGGCAGTTCACGTGAAGCGGACAATTAAAATAATTTCGAGGTTCTGAAATTCGTTCATATTCAGCCTAATTGAATTTTTGGTATATATGAATGTCAATACCCTTTTTGTTATCATGTTTTTTTTTTTGTCAATTTAAGGACTTATAAATAACTGTCACTTTTGAAATTCGGATATTTTGGAAGTAGTTATTTGAATGGAAGAAATTTACAATTCAATACAATAAACGCAACGATTTATATAGAAAATTAATTTCTCTTTTACAAAAATAAAATGAAAATTGAAAATAATTTTTTTTAATGTACAAAAACAGAAGTAAAATTTTCAAAATGCAATTTTAGTAACTTGGCTTTTAGTGTGATATCTGGCAAGTAAACTTACTAGGCAAGCGCCAGACCTCAGTGCAGTACAACATATGTGTGCATTATTCGATTTATCTCCTTAACCGATGCAGTACTCATTTTAAAAGTTTTAGTATATTTTATGTGTGTTTTAAGATGCATTTTGATATAAAAGGGAATTAGAAAAGGATTGGCCAAGTTGCAAAAATTTCTCTTTGAATATTTTACTTCTGGTTTTGTATATTAAAAAAAAAGTTTTTGTCAAGTTTCATTTTATTTTAAAAAATAGCATTTCATTTTCTATGTAAATCGCTACGTTTACTATTTTATTGTAAATTTGTTCAAAAACAATTTAAAAAAAACCTAGCTTAACAAATAAACATGATAGAAAAAACTGTATATTCACATTCATACTTACTAGAAGTCCAATTATGCTGAATATGAACGAATTTCAGAACCTCACCTTTTTTCCGTTGTCCTTTTCACATGATATTCCCTCATAGTTAGGGGTGAAAACATAACGCACGGCTAGTTTATTTCTACAAATACTGTTAAATAATATAAAAATATATTTAACTATGTGTTGCTTGAAACTTCGCTAGCTTTAATGTAAATTTGACCTTTCCCTCGGAACAAGTACATTCTTTCTTGTACTCCCTGTACACGTGTATCCAAGATTTCGTGGAACACACTAACTTTCGCATTTAAAGTGTTAGTTAGGAGTATGAAATACATAAAAGAATAAGAAATATTGTTTTTTTTTTTTTTAGTTATTAGCGGTGCTGCCATCCGCTAGCAAACAGCTCTTGCCGGCTCCGTTCCACGACCTGATGACCGATGAAGACTCGCCTATAGTACATTACTATCCAGTGCATTTTGAAACCGATCTCAACGGTAAGAGAAACGACTGGGAAGCTGTTGTACTCATACCGTTCATCGATGAGGTGAGTTATATTGATCGATATGTGTTCGGTATTCAGTATCACTTGACGGTTAGGTTTATAATAATAATATAGGTTTACAAACTGAACCGGCGAAAATAATAACAGCACTACCGAACGATAGGGCACATCCCTATCGTGACATACGGTCTTTCTGGTAATTTTTGAAAAGACATTATGCTCGTGGGTGTTCCACTGCCAACAACTAGAAAGAGTCTCTCGCGCCGTGCGCTGCAATTATCCTTAAGTGACCATCATCACGTCAATAGACTGGACTGGACAGCTGTATGTTCCAGAAGAACGGCGAGTGGATTTATATTGTTAATTGTAGACCTTTTGCTGGCTTGGGGTACTCGAATACCGAATTCCAGGGTTATAATCCTTTACAATTTAGGTCCTTCAAAGACTCATAGCCGACCAGCGTCGGTTGGTGTCGTTCACGAACAATATGAATACAATAGAGAATAATAAAAATAAGAGAACCTTGTATTTTTCTAATTATTTTTATTCATTGTTCTCGTAAACTACTCAACGGATTTTTATTTCGTTTTTACAAAACTTCTTCTGTAAGGAACATGTGTATTTTATTAATAGAAAGTAGAGAAAAGTGGATCTATAATATATTTTTTTGTGCGTTTACATCGCTGACTAAACCTTATAAGATATATATCAAAATAATGTATTGCCGAATTGTATATCCTAAAAATGTCTGTAGAAAACTCAAGGATGGTATGTGTCTATCTCTTAAGCACGATACCCACCCACGATAACAATTTTTATCATTTACATATGAAAAAATAATGGGTTATTTAAATTATTGTTTTGACCGATATAATATTGATCCTTATCTAATTATATCAGTGACCTTGAAAGTTTAATGTACATTAAAATTGCCTTATAAAGCATATCATTTAAATAAGTATGTTAGAAGATATTGAAGTTATAAATTTACCTGCATTTGTCTATGGCCCCTGTCGAAAATTCCGCATATCTGCCAGTGTCATGTAGGTTTTCATTAAATCCAATGAAAGAAATCAACCATAGATTTGAAGTTAATTTAGACCACCACAATATGTTTAATATATAATAAAAAAAAACAATTCACCATTTGGGTTAGTAAGTTCCTAAACAACTAAGTTAAGAAATATAATATACAAGTATATACTTATAAGTATGTACAATACAAGTACTTTGATGAACTGTCATGAAAATGTAATTTCAAGAATTGATCAAACAGTACACGTTTAAATCACTTGAACAATAATGATAAGTACATTGCACCCGTGTGAAGCAGGGGTGAGCTGCTAATACTCATTTACCTAAAAGAAATTAGTAGATTTAAAGACCCCATGGTCACTTATTTTTTACTATAATATATTAATTATTACTGTGCAATCGTTTTATCAATAATTTATTGTCAATTGGACTGTTGTTGTTTTTATTTTGGTATAAAAAACTTCCTTGAAGTACTAACTTTGAACTATTTTTTTGTTTCAGACTAACTTGTTATCGGCTATGGCGCCCTGCTACCAGAGACTAACGGAGGAGGAACTGAGACGCAATACACACGGACCAATGCTTGTATATAATTGGACATCTGAAAATCAAGGTATTTTATAAGTTTCTTTAATATTTAAGTTAAAATATATTTTACTATAGACTTATTGTATCAGATCGGAGTCACCACTTTACAGTATGTTGTAAATTTTCGATATGCCTCATACAGGACTCTTTCAATGTAACAATCTTAGTTAAATCTTTTGAAAGAGGCAAGAAGAATTTTTTATATAGAGATATACATTCAACATATCTTGCATCGCTACTATTTTTCATATAGTATATATTTTATAATAGACTAGCTGATACACGCGACTTCATCTGCGTCGTTAATTATGTTAAAAACGTATTTTATACACAGAAGAGGTAGAAGCAAGTACCAAACCGCTTGCCCCATTTCTCCGCGGTAAGCAAAAACAGATCACTGAGTGTATAGTGCTTATAATAAAAACTCATTAATATATTTTTGAGCGTCATCAAATCGACAATTTTATCTCTGCTACCTCAATTAGCTATCACAAACGAAAATGTTTGTAAAAAAAAAAACAGGAAATTAGTTTGATATTAATCAATAGTATAAATGGTCTGTGGGTCCTGGACTATAATGTAACACGAAAAATAGGGGTAATTGTTCTACCTATATACTTTTGCAATTTATATAACAGGTGAAGTGCTCGCTCCGGCTTACTTCTCGACTATACACGACTGCCACGTGCTCGAGACCCAGGTCTGGAGACAGGAGCTGGATGTGCCCGCAGCACAACTGAAGCGGGGCATACTTCCCAATGCACGAAGAGACATGCTGTTCCCCGGCTTCCCCACCATGAGGCATTTGAAGTATCGGGTGAGGGTATTTGCTTTAAAAGAGTGATTGTACTTAAAGTAAGCACATAACAAGTTATACTTATGTGACATACATATAATAAAATAATCTTATCATATACATTATTATTATTTATTTATTATTAACCCACACATTTTAATCGTTCAGAATCTAGTCAAAAGTTTTTATCATTAAATTAAATACTAGGAATAAATCTTTGAATAAATAACATACAAACATTCATCATCATCTTCTTATCCTTATCCCAACTAAGGAAGGTCAGCACATGTCTTTTTTATTTCATGAAACAGCATGTTCATTGTCACGTTCCGCCTGAGCGTACGTTTTTTATGACGTTATTACGTAAAATTATCGTCCGTAAACCAACTTTACAACCAAATTTTTGTAACTATTTGTTTGCAAAAAAAAAATGATAAAATCGTATTTATGAATTGTTACTTTAAACGAGATGTGGTGGGGGATGGGGAGGGGTTTTCATAAACTATGGTTGGTTCACCGAGGGAAGGGAGGGGAGTAGGGTAAAAATTTCCACGTAGTATGGATACATTCCCTTGTTGGATGGTATACATTTGTAAATCCCTCTTAGTAATATATTTTTGTTCCAGACTAACGTGGCGAAGGCCAAAGTTAGGGTATTCGATCAGCCATCGCGAAACGAGAACATGATTATTGAGATTATAAGAGACAACGAGATAGAAGACCCATTGCAACAAGTCGCTAAGAAGTTTCTCGGTAAAACCATATGGGTCGGATGGCCACATTTAACCAGAGCCAAGTGAGTGTTTTTTTTCTATATATCATATAGTGAAAAGAAAATATTTGTGATTATTCTAATGCTACTCCCATACGTGCGTGTATTGGCACAAAGTTCTGTCTATGGTCAGACTAAATGCTGCAGATGTGGGAAGATATTATCGTTATGCATTACCAACTATCGGATTGCGTGACAATACACGCACCACGATAACTGGGCCGGCGATTTTTGCGCACATCAAAGGAATTTATCGGACGCTAATTTCAAGTTATTGGAAAGACATAGGTGTTGGAACGGGAATTATGTGCCTTTATCGAAATGATTTTTGACGTTAATTTTGAACGCGACAAGTTCTCGAAGCTTCGTCACGCAGATATGGGAGTAGCATGAATTATCAAAGAATTAATTTTCATGAATATATATGCTTTTTTTTTTTTACTTTATGCAAGAATTTTGTCTGTTTTGGAAAAACCATGTTATTTAAAATCCACATCTTGAGGTTTAATATATTCAGTAAAATATTAAATTTATTATTTACCTACCGTTAAATAATTTTTTAAATTAAAAAGCTTTATAATTTTACCTAAATTTTGTTCTTTCTTTTCCATTGTCAAAGGAAATTAAAATTAATTAGTTTTGTCTGTAGTCATATAATAATATTTCGCCTATGGACTCATATAATGATATCAGTTCATTCGATTTCCGTGGCTCAGGTGTGAAAGCAATGTAAATATTTTAGAGTGATATCGGTTTCCAATGAGAAAATGCGTTTGCACCACGTGGATAATAAAGACATCAGCAATGTGGAGTTCACGACTGAGATGAATACCGGTAATCTTCATAAGCAATGGATCTCTGAGAGGTCTACTATACTCGATCAGTAAGTTGTACTGTATGTAACTACCTAGTTGTCATTTTTCTAAAGTTGTATGTGTTTTGGCTTAATAATACGTTTTTTTTTTTCTAAAGTCTTTTGACTTTTAGCCTAGCTGTATATATTTTTTTAAGTTTTATGTGTTTTAGTCCATTTATATACTTTATAAAAGTTTTTAAATTTCACCTTAACAATATTTATCTAAAGTTGTATGAATACTGCTTTAGCAATATGTTTTCAAAGTTTTTGGATATTTGATTTACAATACTTTTCTATTAAAGGTCAGTTATAAGTAGAACAATATTACCGTCATATTAGAGTTTTATAATAGTGGGCGTTGCTAATGAGTTAAAAAATTATATTGTTATTTGGAATAATTAACTTTTATTTATTTATTTATTTATTTTATTATTAATTTACATCAACCACAGTATATGTAGGAATCAGTAGAAAACAAAAGTAACATATAATACTTATAAGAAAGGTGATCTAAAAACTAATTAATACTATTAAACATATTACAACAAGAATTTATTTTGACATATTTAAAATTAACAAAAAAATTACAAACTTCAGAGTCTCATCAAGGTAGTCTACTGAGTTTTTATTACTACTAGTAATGGTATGAGTGGTTGAAATTAACTAAAGATTATATGGTTTAGATTGGTACGCTTGGATATATCGCGTTCCGGGATCAGGCAGTGTCTACCTAGTAATCAAGCCGGGTGGCAGGATATTTGTACCTATCAGAATCGCGACTACTATACACACAAAACGATAAACCGATCAGAGTGCCACTATTTGGTTAAGCGCTTTTCAGGAACAGCTGCAGTATATAAAGTTTAAGGGCACAGCATTGTTTTAACGCTAATAAAAAGAACCATTTTGAAATACGATTATGCCTTTGTAAAAATACTTTATGTTATCATTATATGGTACATTTATATTTTGCATGATGGTAGGGCTTTTTCAAAGTCCGCTTGGCTAGCTACCACACTCAAGTTGAAAATCTGTCGCCAAGCACCTACCTGTTGGTGTGTTCCGGGTAGCTGCACTTGAGAGCCAGTCTCCCTCTAGGTTAAGCGTGACTACCATCTTATACTACATCATCATTTAACATCAGATGGTATTGTGGTTAAACGCTAACCTATAGAGCATAAAAATATGTAAATTGTGGTTTATATATATATATATATATATATATCTATCTATTTTTTTTTTATATGTTTACAGCAATAAGTATCGTCTCGGTATTGAATTGGGCGACGTAAACATCATAATCCGTGCAGTTAATTTGAAAGGTGAGTGTATTATATATGCACATTTTAGTTTAACTCTTGTGTCGCATGTTTGTCAGTTGACTAGAATGCCACCTGATAAGTGACGATATGACCGAAGATTGTAATATAATATGTTCTTAATTATACATTTTCAACATAATGTTCATAGAATTCGAATGAATTCGACAAAAAGCTATTCATTTTCTTCATACCTGTTACTAGATTTTTTTTTTATCTGTGACAGAGTTATTAATTTTTGAAGTTTTATTTTGGCGCGTTAGGGAGAAATAAACATTTATTTCGTCATAGCGTTTATTGTTAAATTGCAGTACGACATAAAACTACATATTATCCAGGCTAACAGTGTAGGTCAGTTCTTTAACAACGGTTGATAATTATTTTTTTTTTGGTAATATAAAACAACAGTGTAATTTATTATTGATATATAACCGTTATTCTAGAACTACTACAGAGCTATATTATTATTTTCTTGTCCCTGACATAGAGTAATTATTTTAAATGCTAATTGTTACATATACATCATTTTTTTTTTTTTTGTTTGCTTTAATAAGCAACAAGACACACCATAAGTTAGTTGATATGCAGTTTTTTGTTTTCGAAATATTATATAAATATATTTTTTTAATATAACTATTATTTTATTTAATTATCGTGTTATTTATTTATTCAATTTTTATTCATAGCATTTAACTAGTTGGTATCCACCCGCTTCCCTGGGCATTATTTCATAAATCTGTAACTAAAAAAAATGTCAAATTATGAATGGAATCCAAAAAATATGTACGGTGCAGGCACCGTCTACAAAAAATTCGGCGTCGAATGGTTGTAGCCCTATGCTAATACGTTATGTATTTTAACTTAATTAATTCTCAAACTAAGTATATTTTTATTACATGTATATTATTATATAATAGAAGATTTATGCCCGGTTTCTGAAGCCGTCAGTTAAACTATCAATAGCTATTGATTCAATAACGTTATCCATAAGACAAGCGGCGTTTAACTGTCAATGCGTTTCTGAATACAGAATGAGACGTAGACTGACATTTCTCGTGTCATTGTGTATTCAGAAACCCAATTTGACAAGTTATCGAACCGATAGCGCTATTAAACAGATAAACTACAGTTAAAAGTGTTTCAGAAACCGGGCACTAGTCACTCGAACTTTTGAATTCATACAAAACGCTTGTTTACCCAAAAGATGTAAGTATAACTTGTCACGTGCGTAAATAAGAAAACACTTTATTTTTTTTTTTCGTCAGGATACAAATACATAATCCAGGATAAATGTCAGTTGGTACACGAGCCGGAATGGTGCTCGGTGCCGTGCGGGTACGCGCTGCAGGCTGTCGTGTCGGACGTCAGTGCGTACATCCTGCAGGAGTCCGGCAAGTACAGCACCGTGCAGGAGGCCTACCCGACCGGGGACAGCGTCTTCCTGTTGACCCTCGGACAGTACTACGGGTGTCTCGCTACAGTTAGTATTTTATTTTTCATCATTTTGCGTTAATAATTGGTGGCAAAATTGGTGGCAATTCGGTTATTTGTGCACAAGTGTTATGAATTCTGAAATATTACAACGATTGTTTAGAAATAATTACGCTATTAATGATGGCAGTAATAATCTTAAATATTGAAAATTTCTTTCCAGAGTAGGAAACAGAAGAATACTTATGGTACTTTAAAAACATAACATAAACATAACTGTTCGAATTTCTTCTCTTCAGATCATGTGTAGTGCTATTTGAAATGAAAGTTGTTGTAGACAATATTTTATTCTCAGTTTTCAATATAAAAATTATATTAGGCTAAAATAAATGAGTAATTTTAAAAACGTACTGTATATGAAAAATAGTGGTGGTCGAGCGGTCTAAACTGTGGAATGTTAATTCAATGACCGCATGTTCGAACTCCGGCATATATTTACGATTTTTTTTAAATTCGCGCACTTTTACGTATTTAAATTGGTAACACTATCGGCTTACGGTGAAGGAAAGCATCGTGCGGGAACCTGAACACTAGGGAAATATGTTGGTACCTGACGTGGTTAACTGTGGGACACTTATAAGCTGATAATATTATAGATATATATTCAGAACAAATATTGCTAATTTGTTTTGTTATGTTATAATATTTTCTGGAAAGATACTTTTGTGCCTCGAGTACAACTTTTATACTTACCTACGATTTCTCCATTTTATTTTTACAGGTCGTCGAATCTGATTCGATTCGGAACGGTCGAATTAAAGTGCAAGTGGTAGAGAAACCCGAACCCAAACCTGTTATCAATCCGGCGGCTAATCCTTATAAAAGCGCGAATCATGCAGCTGCTTCATGCGGTAAGATTCTTTCCATCCTTCATATAGTATGTATAGTTTTTCCTATTTCAAATAACGCTGGCGTGGGTTAAATTTATTTTAACGCCATCTATCCGCTCATTCTTCGAACTACAATGTCGGAAGGTTATTTCTTAAATTGTTTGATTCTTTTTATCTTGTTCTATAAAAATAGAGAGGTCCAATTAAAACCAATAAAGAGTCTGTCCCAAAGAATATATTTTACATGTTATTTAAAATATTTTGTGATAAATTTAGGTATATCAACACACATGCTGTCCCGCATCACCGGTACAATACTCGTAATCGAAGGGGAGAGAAATAACTTGCCAACTGAAAATCAAAACAAAATCAACATCGGTCTCAGTTTAAAGTTTAATAAAAAGGTACGTAATAGTATTCTTACTTTCTGAGTCAAGAGATATTGCGAATAAACAATCTATTTCATATGTTGTATTAATGTAATGCAATTAAAAAATAGTGTACTTTAGAGATTCGGTAAATCTTAGCTTCAAGGAAGGTCAGAAGTAATAAAAAAATATACAGGTTTGTTTTTGTACAGAGTTTTAACTTGGTAAGGTTTTACTAGATAAATGTTAATTTAGATTCTGCTCTCCCTAATTTGTAGCTACAAAAAGGAAATAGATACACATTGTCAATATTATTAAAAGTCTGTCCTTAAAAACCGCCTTACATATTTTTCTTCGAGTTGAAATTGTTAATTTAAAATCATCTTATTGTAAAAATAATAGAATTAAACTGAAATATGTTTGAGATAAAAGCCCAAATATATTTATATATAGGGTGTTCCACGGCAAATCGGACGGTATATAAAAAAATATATATTTGATTACCTCAATTTTGTGATATGTCTTAAAAATGGTCCACATTTCATCATTGTTATTTCCTTTTTTGTTTTTACATCGCCTTTATAGAAAAAAAAATAAACTATTCATCATCAATAAATCAATCATCATATGTACTATAAACATTTTTGAAAAGTGAAATAGACAATAGTAAGAATAAATATATACAGATTGAGACAGAAAAGGAGTTTTGTTACATTGAGGGGCGGTGTAACGGTTTTTCCTTACGTGACGAAAATATATAAATATGAACAAGCATATCGAATTACATTTGAAATTGTAGTCAGAAGTGTTATGTAAGTTCCTGGCTGCATTTTTGTGTCGAAAGTGTTATGAATGTTCTTAAATGTTAGTAGAGATGTTCCTGACTGCACTGGTTTTTTTTTTGTACTGAAAATGTTATGGACTTTCCTTACTGCACGGTTTTGTTTTTTTTTTTGTATCAGAATCAAGAGGTGTCGGGGTATACACGTAAGTGTGGCGTGACGGGCACGTGGCTGTACTCGTCGCGGTGCGCGGCGCTCGTGTCCGCGTACGCGCAGCAGTTCCCGGAACTGTTCGACGCGCTGTCGCAGAGCGCGCGCCAGGACATTTACTTCGAGAGCGATCTGTGGCCTGACGAAATCGGGTCAGTGATCCTTTATTTTGTTTATAGCCTACGCTAGTCCTTCTTCCTAATTTACCAAGAAATCGTTATTATTCAAAACCACATTTTGTTCTTGTGGCTTTAATGTGCACGATTGATTGATGTATCCCTCAGAAACAGTAGCATTTTCCGCTTGTAAACCTGTCCTGCGACCTTTTTTGTATTCCTGACACCGTGTTCTGCAATATTTCGTTAAATACTTGTTTATAAATGAAATAATTATTATGAATACATATATGCAAACTCAGCTTCGCATATTTAAGTATTATTAAGAACAGGCCCTATACCCGCGACTTTGTGTGTTGTTGTTTTTTTTTATCTTAACAATACATTTTATGTGCAGTAGATTAAAATAAATAATATGGTTTCTAGTAATTTAATTGCAAACAATGTATTCAATTTCTTACCCCTCACCTTCGCATGCGCACCACACCGCTTGCCGCACTTTTACACGGTTAGAAAACACGCCGCTGAACGCGTAGCGCTTATAATGAAAATCGTAGTTCCTTAAAACTAATAACTTTATATCAAATAAAGATATCGAAATATTTCTTTAGTTAAAGTAGGAAAAGTAAAATATAATGAACGAAATCTATGGAATCGTTTCATTGTATAGATCAGGAAAAACAATAAAACAATCAACTTCGTTGTTACGTTTTTATCTACCAGGTGTTTAACGACCGTTCATTTTTTTATGAATAGACTCTATTTCAACTTGTATCAATAGATATAGCTAAGAATATTTCCAACTGTATAGACAGAAGAAGATCCAAGAAGTGGTGCAATGGCTGAAGGAGCAGCCACATATGAAGGCGGCGCGACGCGAGTGCGGCTCGGAGGCGCTCGAGCCCGAGGAGATGCGCGCGATGGCCGACGCGCTCACGCTAGAGCTCGACAACCTCCAAGCTCATCAGAAAAAAGTCACTCTACAGGTCAAGTGGAATCTACTTTACAAGGTTCGTCAACTCCTATCCACACTACTCTACTACTATCCCTTCCCATTTTATACTTCATTAATTTTCCCTCGACGTCTGACGTAATTTATGGAAGACCCTTAAGATTACTTGAGGATATTTTTATAAATTAACCGAAACTAACTACACGAAAACTCCCCTTGTCACATTTTGATTATTAACTTGCCACACGAATGTGATAGCATGACTGGCAAAGGTGTAAAAAGGTAAAATGTTACATGGTGCATGGTTTTTTTTTTTTTGGCAACCAATCTTCTAGAGTATTACTGCCATTGTCGAATTAGTAATCATATTACATTACAGATGTCTTGTGATAATTTCAATGTTCTAACAAGATGGTGGCCCTTTTGTTAGAACTTCCCATGGAGGTTTTGTGAAATCTTGGAGTTCATGTTCGGTGATGGTATTTCCCATCCACTACCATTGTGCACAATAACCGAACTGTATTACGTAAAATGCCACCAATATTACAAAATCTATTACAAGTATAGTCATAGCTACTATATGACAGAGTAAGATCCTGGCTTCAAGTATACATGGTGTTTATTTTTCGGTCGACCATTCGGAGCTACACGATAATTTCTTTTTGTCACACGATATCATACTTTCAAACGCCGATAACATAGATTTTTTCGTTTAAAAGCGACGATGGCTTAGTTGATAGCGTGTTCGGACACAGCGGTGAAGGACGTAGGTTCGAACCCTAGTAACTGAGTCTAAGTTTTCGATGAAGGAAAACATTGTGATGAAACCATAGCATGGTGGTAGGGCTTTTTCAATATCCGCCTGGTTAGCTACCACCCTCAAGTTGAAAATCTATCGTCAAGCACCTGTTGGTGTGTTCCGGCAGCTGCACGTGAAAGCCGGTCTTCCTCTAAGTTTAACGTGACCACCATCTTAGACCAAATCATCATTTAAAATAAGGTGAGATTAAGAGGTCAAACGCTAATCTGTAAAGTATTAAAAAAAATGTGTGACGTAATTTATGGAGAACCCTTACGATGAATACTTGGGTGTTATATGTGTTTTTTTTTTTATCGATCAGCCGGAACTACACGAGGGCAACGTGCAGCCGGACCCGAGTGCGGACTTCAAGGTGTACGACCGCGTGGTGTGCGTCGGGCGCAACATGGCGGTGCCGCTGGGCGCGCGAGGCACTGTGACGGCGGTGTACGCGCCCGCCGACACCAACACCGTGCGCCTGTCCGACAAGCTGAACGCTCGCCCCTCCTACCAAGTCATGTTCGATGAGCCGTTCCGCGGCGCCTTGTCCGAGGAACTCTTCGAAGAGCCGAGGTTTTACAGGTCAGTATGTCAACTCGCTTACCCCAAATTGATAGGACACGTGGAAAACACGATTGGTTCACAGTATTCAATTTTATTGGAATTCTCTTCGGTGACATCAATTGTACAGGTGCGCGGGCGCACGAAAGTAGGTGTTAAAAAATGTGTGTGGTTTTATGAAACCACGATGGAAGTGAAACTTTTTTCAGTGGTGTTTTTTAATAACCTGAAGTTATTCAGTATAGATTTAAAGAAAAAAGTATGTCTTTTATATATATGTGTATATTTCGATTCAATGTTTTAAGCAAAGGAATATAATAGGTATTATAATTAGTCATGGCTCGGACTATTTGGAAGATTTTTTGCTCCTCTTATGTTTTTCATTAATATAGTACAATAAAATCTCAGACAGAGTAGACTTCCAACTTATAGATCTGTTAATAGAATTTGTTATTCCTAATTCCTAATTGTTCTTCTTTAATGTATTATAACAAATTTACACTTAAATTTTTAAATAATGCTCATGAATGTCTGAATAAACTAATGCTTTTGTTACAGGATGTTGTCAACGAATCTATTGAACATATCGTACGGTCGCAAATTGAGGCAGCCGGAGACTGTAAACGATTGCTTCCAGTTTTCTAAAACACCGACTCTGCTCCGTCGCGATGACGGACATAACTCTGCTTTTGCTAATTACAGGTATCTTTTTTTTAAACCGACTTCAAATAGGTGGAAGTTTTCAATTCACCTAATTTTTTTTTTCAACGTGTCTTCTTACCTCAGAACTTCGTTATTTGTGAACAGATTTGGAAAATTCTTTTTTTTTTGTATAAGGAATATTCTCAAAGGATCCCCCATTGTAAATTCATTTCTGTCGGAACTTACGACTACGAAGATGCACCCGGTAACTCCTTAAAATTAGAGATATAGATAGGTTTATGGCAATCGAAGATTGTGTAAGCTATAGAATTTGGTCAAGGACGTTCTGATGCGTTTTTTTTTATACCTTATAGGTTAGCGTTTGACGACAATCTTATCTGATGTTAAATGATGATGTGGTCTAAGGTGGTAGTCACGCTTAACCTAACGGGAGACTGGCTCTCAAGTGCAGCTGCCGGAACACACTGACAGGTGCTTGGCGACAAATTATCAATTTGAGTGTGGTAGCTAGCCAGGCGGACTTAGAAAAAGCCCTACCATCAAGCTATGGTTTTATAGTGTATAGATTTTGTTGAAATTAATTTTGTTCTTTGTTAAAAAATATAATAGTTTTAATAAATTAAAATTAATTTATAAATTATTTACCAATAAGAATATGAAATTTCATTTTATAATTATTTTGAAATGTTTATTTAATATAATAGTAAGTTTTATTTTCATCGGGAGGTATAATTAAATATATTTGTATATAAATATATTCAAACTGATCTTTTCTAAAGCGGGCTCAAAAATATTTTAATGCGAATAAATATTTTTTTTGTATATCACAATTTACCATGTATTTAGATGATGTGTTAGTTTGAATTTCAATTGGTTCATATTTAAATGTCTAAAACCCGTATAAGAGAACTTTTTCATTTTACAGCCCACCGGTGGACAAAATAGCTACGTCACCCGATAACAAAGATCATCCGGAGATCAATGGACCACCACAGGTTAATATTAACAGATCACAGATTTCATATTTCTTTGTTTATACAGAAATGCGAATATATATATATTAAATATGTCGGAAAAGAAAAAAAAAATCAAATTATATCGGAATTTTAATACCAATGTGTACATGTTTGTACATGGAAAGTTCGAGAATTTTTAAAAGTGTGCATACATAATATATTTCGTTTTGTTACATTATGAATGTAATCGAATAACAATTATATTATTTTGTCCATTGAAAAATGATCATTTTGGCGGCCTTACCCATAAAAGTATATAATGTCGTTCGATATTTTAAATTACAATAACTAATGTCGTTTCCAGGACAAAGCCACTAACCTGTTGAAGACTTTATTGAAGATAAGTGAAAATGAATCGGATTCTCCAAAGAAGGATATGGTAAGTAATGTTCATGTATATTACTCATTAAGCTGATTCATTCTGAATGCCTTTTTTTTGTCCCGCTCCTCCAGTAAAATATCGTTCTATATACTGAAAAAAAAACCCCCTAAAAATGTGAATATCATTTTAACTATTATTATTTCGTTTTAAAGAGTTTTTCCATATAAAATACATGGAAATTTAGATTTATGTTTTTTCGATTTCCCATAACTTGGCACTACTATTTTATACTACTATAATAAACCAAAATGCAATGAGTGATTTGACTTTAGTGACCTTTCAAAGAGTTTCTTATTGTGTATAAATTGCTTTTTAACCCATTACAGTGTCTTTAAATTCCGTCCAGTTTTATTAAATTGCAAAAAAAAAAAACTTACATTTCCTATGTATTTTGTATGGAAAAAACATTAGAATAAAACCCTAGCGCTCTCAAATTTGTAGGATTTTTATCGACTGGAAGTACTTTCAAAGAGTTTCTTATTGTGTATAAATTATTATATTCCATAGTTATTTGCATTTTTTTTTATATATCATTGGGGACAAACGAACAGGTGGGTCACCTGATGGTAAGTGATCACCGCTGTCCATAGACACTAGCGACACCAGGGGAGTCGCAAGTGCGTTGCCGGCCTTTTAAATATGTGGGCCTCCGGTGCTCTCACTGGCCGAACGAAACGCAACAGTGCGGGCGCACTGTTACTTCACGTCGGTTTTCTGTGTGTCGGGTGGTAGTACCCCGCGCGTGAAACTAGTAATAGCCTTAGCGTAGCTCTACCACCTACAGCATAGATATAGATATAAAATGTTAGAATTAATAACGCTAGTAATATTATATAGAATAGTTAGATATAGTTTAAAAATAATGTTACTAGTTTTAAGTATTGTATGTACACATATTTCATTGTAATAAAGAGAAAGCGAAGGGTGACTCGTTCCGTCCCGCCCCGCCTGTATAGTAGATCAGGTAGCGCTCTGACAAGGCGCGCGCAACTAAGCGCGCTGATTGGCAGAGCGCCGCCGGCGACGAGCAAGCGAGCCGTTGCCGCAGAGGGAAGCGGGGAGACGGGGGAATACAGGCGGCGCGGGCGGCATACTCGGCAGTGGTGATTCGACGTTCGCAACGGAACTAAGAGCACTCTTCGCTACTACGTAGAAACAAGTCTTTTGCTATAAAAACCCTTGGAGACAAATCTGAAAATCGTTCTTCAGTTCAACTTCAGGAACGGCAGTTTAAATAATAATTTGTGAGCCAGTCGAACGTGGCTCACAATTATATTTCACAAAATAATTTTTATTAAATATGTGAACTATGAAAATATATATATATATATATATATATACACGTTCCTGTGTATATTTCACAAAATACTGTTTATTAAATAATTCTTTAACGGATATATTTTTTTCACAGACTGCGGCAGAACACATAGAGAACTGGCGAACAAAGTCGGATAATGAAATTTTATCACCGTCGCAACCGCCACCGATAAAGTAAGTCGAATATTTACACTTATAACTCTTTTTCTTAACACACTTTGACTGAACACTAGAATGACTAACTAGGAGGTACTATGTGAATGTCAAACAACACGACACAACAATTAATTAATTAAAATAAATCACTATGCTTAAAGCAAAGATACAAACAAAATAGTCGGTATAAAAACGTGACAACGCCATCTCTGAATGACAATGCACATTATGTTATAATATTACCCTGAACAGTTAATTTATATTCCATTTAGAAAAAAAAAATTCCCGAGGTGCCTTTAGAGTTATTTATTTAATAATTTAGATAGAGAGAATGAAATCGTTTGTCCATAATGCATTACACGATACAATGTATACGAAAGTGGATAAATATCTGCACATCTCGGCATTATAAAACAGTGCCCAGCTCAGCATATATGCTAAGGTTTCTAAAGAAACACTGTACGCAGGTTTTGGCTAGAACCCACTGCAAGTCACGGTACGTAATGAATCTAATGTCAATATAAAAACTAATAAGTACATTATATATAGGGAAATTAAATAAGGTAAAAATAATAGAGTACAAAACAAGCAATTTCAGGCATAATAAAAATGTATGAATCAAAAATCTTTAATAATTTTTAGATGATATGTAATTTAGACGTATAGTGAGAAAAAATCCATAGTCGAAGTATAACGCAACGATTGTAATGTGAAAAAGGACGGAAAATATACATTTGGCCGGAGAGAGAAAAAGAAAGACGTATTGCTAAAAATCAATAACAATGATTATACGATAAGTGTAAGAACGTTTCGATATTATAAATAGACAAGGTATCATACAATACTAACTACATACAATATTTTTATATACTAATTATTTATTCTAACTAACGGTATAAACATAAAATAAAATAAAAAGCCTTTTATTTCTTGTATCTCATAAAATCATTTCAATAACAATAATGAATCGCAGTCGAATATGACCACTGGACTAACTGTGTTTTTTTATTATCATTAATTCAATAATATTCAATATTCTCGAGTTTTAGTTATAAGCAGACAAAAGTTAGTTATAGGCAAAGATGTTGTCGAAACTTCCAAATATTTGTATTATTTAAAATTAGTAAACCAGGCTGTAAGTGGCACTACTTATGGAAAGCTTTGAAATTCTGATTCGCGTCCTTTTTATGAGACGAAAAGTGGTGGGAGTGGTGGGAGTAAACACTGTGTCGGGTAGTGTTGATAATACCGGTTCATCGCCAAAGTTAGCAATGGCGGGCGCGGTCAGTACTTGGTTTCGTGACCGCCTGGGAACACCGCGTGACGTTAGCTTTTTGTTGTACTTTTTATAAAGAAGTTTTCACTTCTTTCGTGTGGTCATAAGCACACACATTTTTAAGCTATGTATGTCTACTGCCGTGCCAGATCTCTTCAGATACTATAGAGTTTAGAATATAACAAATTTAAAGTCGATTTTTATTTACCTATTACTTATTCTGGTACTATGCAAAAATTTTAAAAATGCTATAATTTCTCGATAGTTTTTGTTGATTTTTCAAAACGTAGTCAAACTGTTACTTACCATTTTAAACACAGTTTTAGGTTTTAAATGAATCTATTAATACACGAATATAAATAAAAAAAAATAAAAAAGCAAACAAGAACTTTTACACCAATTACATACACAGTACATTTATTAGACAATCAAAATTTATTATTATTATGCACTTTCTCCCTTGATATTTGTATTACTCTTTCAACCTACATACATATAATGAAACGTAATCAAATTAAATACATTATTTACCTACGCAAGCTACCATATAGAAACAACTTTATGGCAATTATTAAACGGGTAAGAATATTTCTACTTTGTTTTTCGAAAATTCTCATCATAAAGCTATAGGATTAAATAATTATGCGCTCACTAAATACACTAATTGCTAATTTAAAATTATATTATTATTTCATATAAATACAAGTTTTACTTCGCACAAAATATACGAACCTGTGATTTTGTATTAATTTTAATATATAAGTGAAATTTTCTAAAAACTGTTTTTTTTTCCTCCGAGATTTACATTGCCCTGTGTAGACAAGAGGACCATTAATTAGGTCGTGCATACCTCGGGATGTTGATTTACTAATATAAAAATTAGCTTCTGTTTCATTGTTACTATCGCTTTTAAAATGACTCTAAACATATCACTGCTCTATTCCAGAGAACACAGAGACGTTGAAAAGGCTAAATGACTAAAGTGTATTTGACAATATTTATTATACGTTAGCCAGTTGTTAACCTTTGCGTGTATATGTCACCGCTAATACGTACAGTCATCGCCAAACTTTTTGACCGCTCTATATATAGATGTGTTGACACAGATTTAGGTATAAATGCGTATTATATTATTTGTATAACATTGAGACAACAATTAATCAATGCCAATTTTAGATTTTTCTACTAATATATTTGAAATTTATTTTGTATAACATTCTTGAAGCTATTATGCGCAAAGCCAAACTTACGGCTATATTCAAAGTGGCCATTAGACATTGATAAATGATTATTCTACAGATTATCTAGTTAATGTGTAAATTAACCGAGATGATCCGTTGAAATAGTAAAAATAATTTGACTTCTCGTTCCGATAATATGGACATATTACGGTGATTCCTTATTTTACCATTCCTACATGGACCTGTGAGTAAAAAAAGACGCGAGTGACGAACGAATGTATAACTATTGATTTCGTCCGTTGACTGTGCAAATCAATTAACCTGCAATTTATTTGATTATGATGCCATATAACTTTCCAGTTTTAGCGGTGGCTTATAGTAAATTTTTCATTAAATTTGTATATATCAGTATTGTAAATGTCAATTTTTGTCCTCGTATTCTGGTAACCTTTAATATTGTCGACTTTTCCACGTGATAACGGTTGTTTGTATAAATCTTTTTAAGGTTGATTAAAATTTCAATATTAGGTGAGTAGTTATCTGTAGTAACGGTTCTCAACTTGTTTGAGTCAGGGATGTACTAACATACTGTTTACAAATTCGCGACACTTACATGCAAAAATTTTGATATAAAATAGTTAATAGAAATATCGTATTTGTAAATCTTGTCACAACACTTGACACGTGCATGCGACACACGAATGTGTGGTTGAGAACCGCTGGTATAGCGTTAACACACTCTTAGGCGGTTGTTGACAGATACTCAATTTGAGGGTTGTAACTAGTTAGAAGGGCATTAGAAAAATCCCTATCACCATAATGTAGTTACACCATGATGCTTTTTTTCACCATAAACTCCGGATTGTTACATAGGGCGCACTAAACATTTCCGGAACTGTCCACCTACATTAAAAATATTTAAACTAATTACGACATTTGAAGAACTCTTTGGTTTTAAAATGCAGTTTATCTAATCAATTTATTGCTTGTTTTTTTTTTTTTTTTTGGCGCCATTTTAAATGTTGCGTGTAGACACGAGGTCTTCACGAAAGAGTGCATAAATGTTTTGAAAGTTGATTTATTTGTATGAAAAAGCATGGACGCTAAGGGAGAATATATTTTGAGAAAAAATAAATTCATTTTAGACTAGTAATAGTATTTTTTTTTCTAATGAATTCCGGAAATTATTCGTGCGCTCCACGAATGAATATATTACAAGTTTAAAATCTAGATCAATCGACGGAGTATTGAAACACTCTACCGCTGTGCTCTCATCGCTTCAATATATTCAATTTTTCCAGTATTCTACCTTTATTTCATGTTTTGGAATGTACGTTATACCAACAGGAATCAACAGCAGAATTGGCGCAAGGAGGGGGCGAATAATTTCAACAACCCTAGAAGCCAACAACAACCACAACAACAAGTTTTCACAAACGAATGGGTCAATAGTAATTTCAAGGTAAATACAAAATTGTTCCGTTAACACGGAGATATTTAAATTTTTTTTTTTTTTTAATATACTTTACGACAACAATTTTCAGGTATTACGTGTATTAAGACTTCTCGGTCGGTTTGTTGTGAGATATATATTCAAGTAACGACAGTAAAAGGTACTACTTGTGTGAGTTCGATCGCGATCATTGTTATCAGACAAATTGTATTGTATAGAAGTGTGATCGTTTGAAGACATTATCATTATCGATTAGTGCACGTCACCACATTCAGCAGAACATGGTGTAATTCATTTTAGATAATATTCAAGAAATGTTACTTAAGCACGGTGATGTAGCAAGAGGGTGGTATTTGGAATAATCTAGAATTTTCTACGAGTATCGTAAATAAACTCTTAGTATCAAATAAGACGGCGGGGTGCTCCGTTAATGCCTGGCACATTATGTCGGAACCTTCTCGCACTAAGTATTATAAACAAACGAACATGTTAAAAAACAGCATACCTTCAAACCTGTTCTTTTTTTGCTCCTTATAGGTTTTTGTATATGATAATAAAAAAAAGTGAGTAAACGAAAACATTAAAAACAAACAAGTCGGCCACTGAGAAGACGGTGTACACTTATTTCACTTTTCCAAGTGTGGAGTAGTTGCCCCGAAAATATGAGAAAGGGTCATCCACTTCGATGGGTAACACATACAGCGTTTCTGGCTCTTTGTTGCCCCCAAGTGAACTCATAATAGCTATACGACTGGGGTCAATATATAGGACTACACAGATTTCTTGACATTTTTCAAACGCACATTTATACATTAAAATTTGTTTTCTTTATTTGAATCGAATACCAGACGAAAATGTGATTTAGAAATTTCATCGTTTGAAGACATCCATTTCGAATGAGTACATTATCTAAAACATTCAGCACCACATAATTAACTCACTTTAGGTATAGAATAATATTCAAATAATATTAGTTTTGCACAAAAATACATTCGAGATCTCTGAATTTTTCGAAGGTATCTCTTATGAACTTATATATCTATTTATTTTTATTTGGCATTTCGAGTCAAATGGACTCCTTTGTATGTTTAAATGAACTATTTAGTACTTGGAATTTCTTGTAGACAATAAATGAAAATAATAACTCTTTAAACAACAGCACTGTTTATTAAAACTAATAATATAATTTATCCACTCCAAAGAAATACATAAATATATAGAGAAATAGCACCTACTTTAAAATATTCTAATTTGTTCACAGCTATATAATATACATTTATAATTATAATGGCATTTATAATTTCAATTGCAGAATCAACAACCCCCAATCCCACCTTTCCCAACCTTCGGCCAACCGTTCGCAGGCCCCGGCCCTAGTCAAATCCCATACCCGCAATTCCAGAATCCCCATTTCCAAATACGCAGCCAAAACCAGAACATGCCGTACCCGGCCAACCAGCGTAACCAATTCCATCAGACGAATAACCAGTTTCATCAGAAGAATCAGAACCAATACAATCATAACAACCAAAGCGGTCAACCGAACAGACAGCATGAACAGCAAAGCTTCCCGAAACATCTGCCGAATGTGAGTGCACCGGACGCGTTGATACCCAGTTGGGCTCGTGTAAGTACCACATACTTTACACCATTTGTGAGCCATTATGGCTTCTCCTCTATTCTTATTTACCTTATTCTACCGTCTAAGTAGGGTTAAGACAACGTTTTCCTCTTCCACTCTCTTTCATCAACTCTCCTTTTAATATTCACTCTTGCTTGTATATATATAATTCCTCACACAATTCATCTCTACGTTCTTCTTCTACTCCAATATACTATGTTCGCCTTTATATTTAATACTCTTTTATTCTCCTTTATTAATTTTAATATAAATATACACATACAATTACTCACACAATCCGTCTATAACTTCTTTTCGGTCTTCCTTTATTTCTATTTCTTTCCACTTTTATATTTAATATTCTTTCTAGCTATATCTTTCATTCTGCTTGACTATCATCTTAGTATTTATTCCTCTTGTATATACATAATTCTTCACCTAATGTCCATCTAAATCTTCTTCAGTCTTACTCTACTCTTATATCTCCTACATCTAATACTAATACTCTTCTAGCCTCCTTTATCAATGATGATCTTAGTATATACATGTTTTGTACACATAATTCCTCAAACCAGCCATTCATACCTATCACGGTCTTCCTCTACTCCAATATATGTCTACACTCTTCTAAAGTTTTATGACTTTTTTTTTACATTTATTGTCAATGTAAATATGATAAGTTTTTTTTTTTTTAATGACCAGAACCCGAAACAAGCTTCAAGTGCGGAGCAACAGGTCAAGCAACAACAAACCGCAAATCCGTTTGTACCACTTCAAGTTCAGACAAGTCGAAGGTATGTTCTATGATGTTTTAATTACAATACTGTTTGTAAAGAAAACAAGATTTCTTAACATTTCTTTTGGTATTATGTATGTTTTCTGCATTTACTATGACCTATTGTTAGTATATTTTTCAGAAGACAAATATTTAAGGAGACCTATAATATAGGTGTGTGTAATGAAATATTGTCACGCCCAGCATGGGAAGAAGCCAAATTAATTTATAATTTGGTAGACGTCGGTATAGGGGCAAGAAAGTAATTGCAAGTTTCTGTTTTTTTTTTTCTAATTTCTTTACTGCTATTCTTTTCGTTTATAATATGTTTTGTTTTGTTGTATGGTTGAGGGTGGCATGTTCTTTTTGAATAAACCCTCAACAAAAAAAAAAGAGAAAAAAAAAGTTTATTTTTCAGGGGAATAAAATGGTATTAGTGCCTAAAGTTTTATGGTATAATTGGAGTAAGACAAATATTTCAATTTTCTTTGAGAATATTTTCATAATAAAGTATTGAGAATGTCAGCATTAATGCTCTTAAAACAATATTTTTTTATTAACTGCAGGATTTACGTTAATATAAAAAAGATGTTAGGGTATTTTAGCAGCCGATTCTATTTATAATTCACTTAACAGTATATTCTTTACTCATGACCAGGGTTTTTAATGAACGTAGACTAAATATTTTTAATAAATTAAAAATAATATAATAATAAATTAAAACCGCGAAGATCAGTTCTTACGCCACTTTTGCCTATCTCTATATTATAAAGAATTTGTTAATACGAGTATATCGACACTAACTTTATTACCAATAAAAAAATCCAATGGCAAATAGTTTCTGGATGAGTTTCAAATCAAACGTTAATTGAAATGTATTTGAATGAAATGTAAATGAAAGTTTGTAAAACTTTTTCCGAATATTTTTATGTGAAAGCTAATTTAGCTCCGCTGTAATTAGAAACTCGATGAAACGAAAAAGCGACATTAAAAAACAAAAACAAATATACATATATAGGATTTAACGTGCGAGAGAATGGGATGGAAAATATTATACAGCGTTTCTTATATTCACGGTCTCCTCATTGTCTATTGCACTACCTAATACTTGCTTTGGTCAGAACGTTGTACGTGTGTGTGTGTGTGTCTGTGTAGGCATATTACGAAGCCTTGGGAAAAGGAGTCATAACCAGCATGGTGTATTGTTCACGTGTGTCATTTATACGAAAAAAAATCGATTGTTCCAGTTATTTCATTCTTTATTTCGAATTTGCTTATGATACAGTGACTGTTGGTACTCTTATATGAATTCTAACGCTATGATGAGTATTTTTGCATTTTTTTATGGTAGTAGAGCAAAGTGACGACACTGCGACTAATTAATTACTATGTGTATGGTGGTTACGACCTCACCGAATAGAGATCCCTGCCATCCCACTTTGTTACTAGATATATACGCCTAAATATGTCGCTATGTAGTTTTACACCTAGTGTATGAGGGTCTCGATTCAGTTTAACACAATTTAATTTGTATATTATAACAATAAGATTTTTCTTAGAGCTTATCCACAAGTATTTATGCTATGCTATACTCACCACAATAATCTTGTCTACAGAAGAATCCAAAATACAAACTGCCTTTCAAGAAAGGATACAGGAGAATTATTAACACCGAAATCAATATTACCGAAGCCGCAGCCTGTAAATATATCAGTAAGTTTTTGTTATTATGACAACTTTAGTGGTTTTTTATTTTTAATTAAAGGTATAAAAAAATCGAAAAATTTGGAATTGATTTATGTTAATTTATAGAGTCATTCATTCCACTTAATTGTGAAATGGTCATTGTTACCTTTATCTCTATAGAATCGACTTGAAAAAGTATTGACAATCTTAACTGATGTCAGTCATTCATTCCACTTAACTGTGAAATGGTCATTGTTACCTTTATCTCTATAGAATCAACATGAAAAAGTATTGACAATCTCAACTGATGTCAGTCATTCATTCCACTTAATTGTGAAATGGTCATTGTTACCTTTATCTCTATAGAATCGACTTGAAAAAGTATTGACAATCTCAACTGATGTCAGTCATTCATTCCACTTAATTGTGAAATGGTCATTGTTACCTTTATCTCTATAGAATCAACTTGGTAAAAGTATTGACAATCTGAACTGATGCCACTGGCAATATGTTGTTTGTCTTGAGTAGTGAGATCGAACTTCTTATGGACCTGGTGTTACCCATAACCTGCTGACTGAAGTATAATACTGGATCATTTGAAGTAATCATGGCTTGGTTGATAGCCATATCGCGTTGATGGACGTAGGTTTTACTCCTTGCGAAGTTGGAGTTTTCGATGGAGGAAAATAATTTAATGAGACTATAGCATGGTTGTAGAGCTTTTTCTAAGCTCATCTGGTTAACTACCACCCTCAAGTTGATAATCTATCGATAAACACCTGTTTGTGTACACCATAAAATACTAAATCCTATAAATAAAAAAAAAACTTGAAAGTACTGCTACGTTGCAGTAGAAATAGATATTAAAATCCTTTTAAGATGTTCTTTATTTAATTCTATTTCTATACTCATAAAATTAATCTAATCTCCTTTTTTTTTAAATATTAAAAAAAAACTAATTTTTAATAATTGGTAAAAATTAATTCCTAGATCCAGCAACAGGATGACGGAGGAATTAAACCTATAAAGAAGAAAAAACCGAGAATAGCAGCCAATTTACCGTTTCAGATAGATTAGATTATACGTGCCAATCAAATCTATTATACATTAAGACTATGAGACAGTATAATTATTAATAATTCAAATGTTGTAACACTTTGCCGGATTAGACGGTAACAGTCCAAGTTATTTTAAGTTACAAATGAGTTTAAATATCTATGGAATCAATCAATTTTTTTTTTTTTGTTTGCTTTTTCTACTATAATAAATATCACACGTATCAAATATTTAGTACATATTTTTAATTTAAAGATTTTCAATGTTATTTAAGTGAAATCATATGCGTTGTTTGAAAAGTAGTTCACATTGTGTCGTGAACGTGAAACTGGATTAAATAACGGATATACTAATATGCCTATACAGAGAGCCTTACAAATATCGGGCAAAGTTGGTGCTCATGATTCGTGATAGGAAACTTAATATTCTGTAACGCCTATCACATAGGCGTTTTCCTAACGCGATGTAACAGAAGCATTCTAATAAAAAAAAAACGGTATGGTTCAAACATAAGCGCTTCATTTTAACACTACGTATCTTTTGTTCTGTTATTAAATCACCTGTAAGTATAGCATGAGATTTTTTTTTTTTTTTTTTCTTAAGCATGTTGATCAGAAACAGCAAATGCATAAAGACGCATCGGTCTATTTATTATCTATGCAGATGCTATAATAAATTTACTAAACATATGTTTTCTGAGTGAGATTTATCGGAATTATGTTTTTTTTTTTTTAATTATTAACCCGTCGGTTGACTTTTTAAGACCCAGATCTCGAATTGCCGGATTATGTTTTCGTTTTTTTTTTTTAATTTCAAGACATCGCACATTGTAAATTTCAGTGCTTAGTAATAAAAATAAAAATGATGTGAAAATACATTTTACATAAAAATATTAGTTTTACAATACATTATTTGTTATTTTACAAAGCTTTGTAATAAGACAGGTCTTTTTTTAAGCTTATCCAAACAACAGTCTGTTGACCATGAGGTCATCATGAGGTCTACATGCGTTTGTATGGAACTTAAACCTTTATGGTTTTAAACAGTCCAGGGGTTGAGTCAATTTAAATAGTTAAATTTGGTTTTACTGTTGGTTGACATTCACTTTTATTGTTCTGTCGTAAAATAAATAAAATTATTGTAATAAACTTGTAAAGGCTATACAAATTGTGTGGATACAAAAGTGGATTTTTTTTTTCGGCTTTCATTGGCTTAAATTCATCAAGAGAATCTTTGATAAATATATTGAAATCAACAAAAAATATCAGTTATATTTACCATTATTATTTATGGATACAATTAAACTCTATCAGTTTTTCATAGAAAAGCATTTTTCAATTGTCAAATTATACGTCCACCATACTTTGCTGGTTTTGATTTTATACAATACACATACATAAGTGCAAAGATCATCATTGTCGGAATGGATATAACTTTTTAATTTTACCAACTTTGATTTCACGTGATTATTTAGAAATGCCTTACATATTATCAACAATATTTAATAAGTCCATGAAATAAATGAATTTATATATATATACTTAATATCAATTGCAATGGGAACATTAATAACATAGTTCTTGGTGTGTTCATGTTCATAATAATCTTATAATTATTTACAATAAATAGATCTCTTAGTAGGCACTGTACATTGTGTAAATAATTATAAAGTAAGAGGAAGAATTTTATCAATTCATTAATAAATAAGGTTCTATTAAAAGTTCCTCTTTTTTTAAATATTTTTTGCCAATTTTTAAATACAAAATATGTGCCTAATAGTGGTCCGTTTTTAAAAGGAAAAGATAATGCTTGAAACAATAAATTGTATTTTTTTTACATCTATGCTTATAGACGATATTGCTAACTACTTAATGGTGAGAAGATTTAAAGTTTACAATAAGCTTCTTTAATAACTTGTACAATTGAAGTACAAATTTATTCTAATTTACATTTTGTGTTTTCAGATTAATAAGTTTTTGTGTTTCTTTATTTATAATTGTATAATGGAAGAGAATAAATATTAAATTGAAAAATGTACATAAAATTGTGAGAGTAATAAATTGAAATATTTTGAATGTGATAACAGTTGTTTTTATTTTGTACTCAACATGATTACTTTAACTATCTTATTCTATGATGTCAGTCTCGGATTTGTATTTATTGGAAACAAATTTTGGTGACATGAAGTATTAGGATTGGTATTTCAATAATCTCCTTTCTCCAACCTACCAGTAATTACACTGAATATCTTTATAACTAAATTGTAGTGTGTCCCCAACAATCATGATGTACAGATTAATCTCCCTCTGATATTGATTGTAACTTATATTTCAAATAAAGGTTTTATCTTCAAAAGTCCATAGCACCTTCCAAAAAGCACAAACAATCAACTTTGCTTATAATAAGATCCAAATCTTTCTTTGAAATAACTTTCCTTTTATTTGATGCTGTATATGAATATGTTTCTTTTGCTATTGTCTGTAAAAATAATTCCTGTAAAGAGACATTCATTTTTAATTTCCTATTATTTTTATGTTATTATCTTTTATATTCTTAATTATATGGATATTAATTCAAAATACATAGAGATGATAAATTTGTTACTTTAATACAAAAATATAGTGATGAGTTAAATGTTACACATAACAAGGACAATTTGTGATTATACTGTATAGGTATGTGTGACAAACTCCTCCCAGGTGGAGTCGGGATCTATCAAATAGGTTCTTTCACATAAGTTGAACCTAACCTATTTTATTTGTTATCTCAATAACAACAAAAATGGCATTCGTTTTACGTTTCGTTTCACAATCCGGCAAAAGACAGTAAACACTACACATTTTAATAATGCTGTAATTTAATATACATAAACTGTTAAACATATATGTGCGAAAAAAATAATTGATTTACAATTCTTTTTTTCTAAAAAACTGTGTCTCACACCCAAGTCAACGGACGTTGAAGGAAAGCTAAGTCCCAGTGATCAAGTAGCATCCCAAAAATTGAATACCTGATCCATTCCATAGCATGAAAACCTTCCCTATCTGCGTGGTAAACCAACGTTTACTACTACAGCGAATGAAATATATTTATTCATGATGTTTGTAGTGAATTATTATACTTACAGTCGCTTTAGTAACTAAAAAAACAGCGTCACCAGCTATTACGCTGATATCAGGGTCCATCTTCATTATATTTTTTATTCGTGCTATAGGTAATCTGGTCGTTCTCACAACTTCACTTTTATGTTGTTTTTTTTCACTGGTTTGCTCTTCTGAATGAATTGCTTCTAAATGTAGCGTGTTTACAGGCACATCCGTTATTTCAGTATCCTGAATGTCTACCGGATCTTCAAGGTAGGGTTCCGAATCGTCTATTATATCAGATATATCTACATCTTCGTAATGTTGTTCTTCCGACATATTTTCTTGATTGTGTATATTTCTACATTGATACGAACATAGATACGAATCATATATTTTTTTTAATATTACATGACAATAGAGATCAGCGTTGCCAATATCAATTAATAAAATTGCGAGAAATTCTCAGACAATTTCCCCAAATTTGGGAAGAAAAAGACCTCGATGCCCATAAATTCTCCACATGATTTTCTCAAAATAAGGTTTGATGAAAAAACATTATTTATTACAGTGAAACATGCTCAACCACAAACAATGGGTATCTGAATGCATTGGGTGACGATGCTTAACAGTTACGTAGGTATCCGATATGAGCGGTTACCATCGGGACAGATTTATCTGATTGTTATTGGTCAAAGATTTGTTTGCAATTTTAAAACTATATTTCGTAACTTAAAAGGCGCAATTTTAGTTAATTGGATTTTTCAAAACGTGCTTACTTTTAAATTCAAAATAAAATACAAAAGACCATATATATATATATATATATACATTTATATTTGTGAAAACTTGTAAATGGCCTTCATGTAATCTACTCTTTGTTTTATAATTTTTATTTAGCTGTAAGTTTTCCGAAAAATTGTAAAATAAATTTCTTGAGCATTGCCTTTTGTCATTTCTTTTTTGTTTATATTTCCTGTGACGGATTAATTAAAGTATTCTCTTGTTTCTGTATTGGCTCTATAACCATTAAAAATACTACAGTATTCGTATAAATAAAGAGTAAGGTGGTTTTCGTTTTTTACCCCATTTTTAGTTATACTCCTATCGACGCGTTATAAGTTATCATTGATAATAAATTTTAGCGAGAAATCCAGTTGTGTGCTCTAATATAGTACACCGTGAAGTTAACTTTAACTAAAAACAAAAGTTGCGCATATTAATGTAAACCGACAAGAAGTTAGTTGATACATAGTATCTCTTGAAATAGTATAAACAATTCATTGACGTAATAACGTCTTATAAATAGATGATCGCTGGCTGTACGCACGAAAAAGCATGAGTCATTGTCACGTTCCGTCTGAGCCAAGCGTGCAAGCGAGAGCGCGGAACAAGCGATAAAGAGGCGCGATCGGCCTAAGCGTTCGGCTTGTGACCCATGTTTTCTTATGATGTTATAAAATAAAATTATCGTCTGTAAACCGACTTTACTGATAACCAATTATTTTTTAATAAATATTATTTTATATAATTTGTGTAAGTATATTTATTAAAAAGTTATAAAATATATTTATTTCTTCACTCAAACTTTAACATATTTCAAAAGAGTTACAATATGTAAAAGATTATTTTTTGTAAGACATGAAAGAACTATCACTTCTCAAGTACATATTCTTTTTTTTATTGTAGGTTTAGGGTCTAAATGCCCAGTTTAAGGAGTGGTTTGGTTTCATCATATAATCATTTCCATCAAAATCATGCCTAAAAAATTTAATATTTTACAAGTTCTCCCGGTCTTTCAACTATTATATTAGTCCCACAAAATTATCTATTTGTAATCATATAATTATATCAAATTGTATCAATTTTATTTTAAACAGTAGCATTTCTTGGTGTCTAGTCATTTATTAAATTGTTAGTAGTTTTTTTTATGAAGCAATAGTATTGAGTAAAGATTGAGAATATTTTAAAAGTAATGATTATATTAATTTTATTACAATTAATTAAACTTCTGAATTATTATCTAATGAAAGATGAAACAAAGATTCTCTACATATATTCAATCCCCGCAGAATCCTTAAGTTAAAATTCTCTACAGTTTAAGGAATTTTTATCAAGTTGGCAGCAATGTGTGAGAGTGAGAAAAGAGTGTCAGTTTCTTCTAGAGATACACCGATGGATAAAAAAGAATAATGTATACGTAGTATCCTCTTAGTAGTTTATGATAGGTACTATTTGAGTCATATAAAATCAAAAACTGTGAAATGGGACTAAACTTTAATCTGAGACTTGACAAGGAATATCTCTAATTGCATTTGTATGCATAGAATATAATGAACATTCTACTAACATGTTTTCTAAATATATATCAAACTTTAATATTATCGTCATTGTTAGGATGCAAGACAAAAATAATAAACTTATTAATATTTTATTATCTGAAAATTACATACGCAATTGAATACATGCTGCAAGAATATAAATGTACCGTAACTTAACAGTGATGATAATGAACTTAGAATATTAATAGGCTGATAGTTACTTAAGAAATATTGCTGTTTATTCAGATCAATTATATTAGATATGGAAGACAGAAAAGCATAAAATATTTGATAGTTGACTATTGTATTTGAATTACGATATCCGACAGAAAAACAAGACTATAAAAATTGTAAAGTAATTCTTAATTTGAATAGAGCATCAAGTAATATCAAACGGTACTTTCATATGTTAGCAATTAGGAGTTTCGGCAGAATTAATCGCCAAACCTTTAAATCGTCGATAAAACGATTTCTTTCGGTCAATACTACGAGACGCAGTTCTGTTGGACTCCATCTCGACTATAATACATCAGGTATTCCTGCCATAGTGGCATGCCGAAGCGTGTCGCGTTTCGAGATCAATCAGTAAATACAGTGTTTAAGTGTCGTGGTAGAGATTTGTAACCAATTTGGTTGCTATTACCATAGACATGGTCAGAAACGTGTCAGTGACCCTTTTTTGTGTTTACTCTATATCCAGCTATCGATAGGCTTACGGACCTACATGACAACGATTACTACCGATGAATTATACAACTCTCGATGGTCGCGGTAATTTTTTGCATTACCATGCATTTTCATTAAAGAGAGTGCCACCTTCTCTTTGTTATGATATAATAAAAAGATCTTATTTTACTTTCGATGTGGCACCTATACTGGCGCTCCTTGAAAGTATTTACGCTCCATATGCTGCCACGACAAAAGTCATGCCCCTTTATGCCACCGCTGTCGACTTCCTTGTGTGGGTGCGAGGGTATAGTATACACGTAGGGCCGCTTTTACCAAGAAATTTAAACGTAGTTTTATCCTTAAATTATTATATTTGTATCAAAATGTATGCAACTGTTAATGTTAAATATAATTTAATAAAGATTCAAACTATGTTTTGGTATGTTCCGGTCTTAGGTCTAAAAAAAAAACTATATATTTTTGGTAAAATACCAAAAAACAGCGGATAAAAAGCTTTTAGTTACTATATTTTAGTTGCAGTTTAGGGGTGAAATAAAAACAAAGTTATACAATAATCATTTCAAAATATAATTATCAGTTCGTGGTGTTGAGTATCAAAACAACATTTAAAATAAATGAATGCTATTTACACTTTTCCAGTCATATCTCATTTTAGTTACCTACCTATAGTTACATAATATACAGTACAAATTCATTATCAATATGTCTGTTTTTTATTTTATTATATACGAATTTTAAATTTACACATTTATAGAATGTATATTTAACTGCATAATTTGTATATTTAAATTCAGCTACTATTATTTATAAACACTTAAAAATAGGGATGTGGTGAAACTATGTTCTATAAAATATATACTCTATAGTATTATACAATTGAGAATACAGCAATGAATGACTGCAATATGTATTGTTGTCATGTGTTCAGTACATAATGATAAAATCGATTTCAAAATGCATATGAAATAATTATTTATTAATTATTTCTGACCATAAAAATAGAAATTGGCTACAGTTCAGAAAACTATTTCTTTGTACAGTGTCTGTAGATTTTTAAGGGAATGCAACTTCATTTCTCTAAAACGTTCTAATCAGTTTCATGTATACGTTGGACATACAAAGAAAAGACTATAGTAACCTTCACACATATAGCTAAAATCTTGTTCTTTCTAATCGGCTTCAATGTGTCGCGATTCGAAATAAGCGAGTATATTGCCAGCTATGTTGACACTTTTCGTGATCGGTATATAACCTGCCTTGGCGATCGTTACAGTTTAGATCTCCAGTTCGTTACAGTTTAGAGTTTAATTACCATTGTTCTCTGATTTTATCAAGCTTCAGTAGATGATAAATTCTTAACAATATTCCTAAAGCATTGAAGACATGACTTTAATTTGCCATCACATACATATCCACAGACTACTAAGACACACTACATGTAACATATCTGTCACATAACACATAACAGTTATAATCTGTGTGTAATGTCAAATTTAGCTCACGTGCTTATTAGTTAATAATTCAATGTTTTTAATATAGCTTTTTACAACAGAATTAGGTATCTCACCTAACTTTACACTAATCCTAAGTTAAATTTTGAATTATTAAGGCACTGTTTTATTTATACAAATCAAATGTTTATAAGTTTATCCTTTGGAATACCTACATTAAGGCATGTGTTTTAAACTCATTTTGTTAGCCCCTGTCAATACATAATAATTAGTGAAACCTATAACGTATAAAATAGGTAGGTATACAATTTCATCTAATTTCAGGTCATACCAAATTTATGTTAATAGATATTTACATCATTGTTTCAATTTTAGCACACTAATAAAAGCATTTTTATACATTAAATCTGTACATAACTTTCAAAATACACATTCTAAAAATACGTATTATTTAATAACTCTTTCAATCATGTAATATTAATTTAAACAAAATATTTTTTTCCAAAACGGTTTTTTAGCATGTATAACCGGCAAGCCAGCTAAGATGGCCGCGTCGAAGGCGTCCTTCAGTTGCTTTCTCGTTTTGGCTGATGTTTCTACGTAGACTGCATTTATTTTTGCCGCCAAAGCCTTGGCTTCCATTTCGGAAACGACTTGTTCACCCCGACTCTGAAAAGTAAATATGTAAATTTTATGCATATACATAAAATACTAATAATAATGTTATATGAGGCTCACTAAAAGTTTCCGGAATGAATAAGAAAAAATACTATGACTGTTCAAAAATGAATTTATTGTTTCTCAAATTATTTTCCCTTAACTTCAATACACTTTTTCATACGAATAAATTGATTTTGGAAATATTTATGCCACTCCTCCGAGATGACCTCGGAAGCATGCTTTTTATACTCTCATATAACAGCCTCTTCTGGTGTTGAAAATTGTTGGTCGCGTAAATAATTCTTGATTTTTGATAACAGAAAGAAGCTGTGCATTGTACCAAGTAGATACTTAATGTAAGATCTCGTTTTTCAAAAATTAGTTTGGCGGTTTTTTTTTATTAAAAAACGTGTTTTATTAAAAAAAAAGTAGCAATCATCCGCTTAACGGCAGACCATATACTCGCCACATTGGTTGGCTTCGGCTAACTTTGATAAGCCCTAACAGTCGATTGCTGCTTTGTTTTGGGATCGTAGTTATAAATTCATGTTTTGTCACCTATCTCTATATCCCACACCAAATTTCGTCCCTTCGTTAAATCTGGGAAGCATGGCATCGCACCAAATGACACGATCCGTTTTATTAGCCTAAGTTAAATAGAGAGGGATCCATCGGAAATAATTTTTTTACATCCAAATTGATTGTATCTGACTTATGCCAAATCTGTTGCTAGGCCACACGCCCGTCAGTTTGTAAAGATGATCGACACACTGCTGAGGCGTCAAATTACACTTAAAATCGTAGTAAATCATGCTACGAAAATATTCAAGACGAATTCATAGGAATAAAGTAGACACACAATATTTAAAATTTAAAGACACGTTCAAATATATGAAATAAACTAAATTTTTACAGCAAAGATTTCTATTTCCAAATGTCATAATTAGTTTTTAAATAGTCTTAATGTAAGTGGCCAGTTTTGGAAATTTTTATTGCACTCTATGTATAAACAACAAAATTTCTTAGAATGAATGGGTTTGTTTCTTTCGCGCAAAAACTGCTACTGGATTTTGACGTCATTTTACAGTAATATATCTATCTATTTAAAAAAAACCGCATCAAATCCGTTGCGTAGTTTTAAAGATTTAAGCATACATAGGGATATGGGCACAGAGAAAGCGACTTTGTTTTATACTATATAATGATATAAACGCATACAAAATCGCGGGCGACTGTTAGTAAGTAATATATAAGTACTGATCATTAAAATCTATTGTCATTATAATTGGCGATTCAAAATCATTAAAATGGACACTGTATCATCATTAGTTACTGTTGTTTATTGTTTCAGACCATGCAATAAATTATCAACTTAACATATTGCTAAATAATTAAATTACAATATATTACGCAATACAATGCTGAGCATGACGACCAAAATTTAACCATTGTAACCATTTATACGTGGACTTAAAAGATTATAAAAACTATAATTGGAGTCGGAAGATTTAGTGTAACATTTTAAGCCTCAACATACGTCATAGAGCATCTAAGTCGTCGTGCCACCGTTAAAAAATAGAATACTCCAGGGGTTGATTTCCATAACCTTAGCGTCTATTAGACATACTTAACGAATCTAGAGAAAGACGATAGGACACTGAAATTGTTTTTTTTTACCGACCTGACTATCCGCTGTTGTCCTGACAGGCTTTTACAGTTTCACCGGCCGACCAAAGTTAGCGCTTGAGGCACTCGGCCGATTGGCTACCATTTGGGCTTGTTGCCTTGATTGCAACAAACGCACGTCGAGTTAAACTAACCAAGCTAACTATACTAAACCCTTCCACAACATTTGAACCTAAGGTATGTGTATTATAGTGTGTGCATGTGTGTAGAATGTCGTAAGAGTTGTGTTGGGAGCTAGTGAATGCGGCATGTCACTGTATCGCGATAGCAGAATGCTCGAGGGTTCCACTGTGTGGGAATGTCGCTCGGCTTAAGATACTACCACGCGGGTTATCCCTCCAGCCGTCGCATGATCACGATTACGCATTACTGAGACGGAAAGATTTGATATTCCAGAATTCGGAAATACGTGGATTTATTCTATTTAAAATTAATCGCGAAATTATTTGAGCGAGTCGATAGTTGGGCGTTGAATTGTGGCCGCAAGGCCTGGGAAACTAGACATCGCGTATAAGAGTGCTAGACCTTCACTGCTGTTTATCATCGCGTTAAACGCGATAATCTCCTGTATGTCGTGTACGAGGAGCAGCTGAATCACGCGGTCGATACCGGCGAGAGAGAAAAAGGATGACGCGGAGTTAGCCTGTGTGGGCTAAGCCTTCTGAGGCTAAAGTTTGGGCTTGGGAGCTCAAGGGAACCAGACGCGGTTACCACTGGTGGACGGGAAACGATCGGCAGACTAGAGAAAGCCTTTTCGATCAAAAGAGGTGGAGGTTGAGAGTGGGTGGCAGCGACAGGTGCCATGGATGTGATCGCCCAACTGGCCTGGCGGGAACGCTTAATGCGCAGCGCACGGAGACAATCGTGATAATTCGCGGTACTGAACTTGCAGAAATATCAACAATTATAGAAATAATAAAAATAGATGACGTGTTACGTTACGTGTTACTGGGGATGATTTAATTATTATTATATTTCGTGTGCTTATTTGTGTATGTGTCGCGTTTTTTGTATATGTTTTCGATAGGAATATTTCCAGGAAAATACATCGAGTTTTTTACCTCTAAAGGTAACTGAATCATAGCTTACAATGTAAATAATATACCTATATGTATATGTTTATGATAGTTATCGTCATTGTCGACTTCACCTTATCTGTTATGAGTTACGTGTCGCCAGTTGAAAATATGTCTATCAACGGATACGAGACTGAGGTAATGTATAAACAATGCGGTCTATTGTAATTATCAGATACACGTATAAAGTGTATAGATATTTACTAAGACTTTACTGTTGACATAATAATATGTAAGGTTTGTCACTACATATTGATGTTAGGTATGTTACAACCGAGGATAACTTTTTGTTGACATTTACCTCTGTCCGAATTATCTTTACAAAATGTATCCGTACATTATCTTTGAAGTTTTTATTACTCTGTGGGCGACGGAGCGGATTGTTCTCTAAGAACTATATTTCTTATTTAGTGTTTGTAATATTTGTTGTATGTATGTATATCTCAGTTCAATTGTTTGTTGCCCTTAATAAATGAAAAAAAAATGGGGAATTTTTCGAGACCATGATTATGTACGGTTAATCGGTACCAATATATATTCTATTACCTATAATTTATTTATGCTCATATGCACATACGCATCACACCGCTTGCTCCACTTCACACATCACTGGACAGGTATGCATATAATAATAGTACTTTCTTAAAAGTTTATATTAAGCCGAGATATCGTGTTAATCCTTTTTTTAGATAAGGGTTGAGGTAAAACAAATGAAATTTGATCCAACTCTATGTAGTAGTTATTGTGTGACGCGCGCACAAGTAGTCCGGTGAAACTGTAGAGGCTTTGCCATGGCAACAGTGGGGGTCAGTTTGAAAAAAGAACAAAAAATGACGCGCGCACAACAGCAGACCTCTATCACGGAGTTTTTGGCGGGATCTTAGTCTGTCATGTAGTGGTTTTTATATTTTATTCATAATCTTGTGTCATTAGACTCTATATTTTGTAATATTGGTGGTGTTTTACGTACTATAGTTCGGTTATTATGCACAAGTGAAGTGGATGGGAAATAATACCACGGAGCATGCATTCTGAGATGCCACCAAAACTCCATGGAAAGTTCTAACAAGGAAACCACCATCTTGTTAGAACATTATAATTATCGCAAGACTTTTACTTGGCAAAATCTTGTTACTTGACGCTGGCTAATGCACAAACCGTGACGGAGCCAAAAAATAAAGAAGAAGACCTGTATCCCTTTATTTATACATATATTAAACGTCCCACAAGAAATTTTACGCCTTCGTGTCATTCAACAAACACAACATTAAACATATTCCTTATAATATTTTTATACGAAACGAATAATTAACAGACAGGTAGTTTTATTTTTCTACAAGTGTTAAAGCATTTCAACATAATACATTGATTCTGAGCAATAATTGCTAACGACATGACGCTGATTCTAAAGAAGTAGTTTCACCTTGAAAATATGTGTGTAAAGGTTGCCTAATTTGGATATAACCTACTCTTAACGTGTGGAGTACTCTCGAATCTTGCGCCAGATCGCTCTGCGTTCCAACTAAGATGAGAGGTGCGTTGACACTTGCAACTGCTTTGGTCCATCGTTCTGCCACAGATCTAAAGGTCTCCGGCCTCACGACGGAGAAGCACAGCATCAGGACATCTGTCCCGGGGTAGCAGAGCGCTCGTAACTCTGACATTGAATCCTGGAATTGAAACAGATGAAGCGGATGTCAACAAAAATTATAAATATTCCTTAGAACTTTAGAAACGAAGATCTATTTTGTACAGTTATGTAGTGACCGGAACTATTACTTGGGTTTAACCGTTAAAATTTTAATTACAGTGTAGTTAGGTAAGCATAAACCGATTCCGAGTAATGCATGATTATTGCGTAAGAAGCCCACCACGCAATAAAGCCATAGGCATTCACAGTTTAAATCCTCTCGATAATGCTAAATTTTCGTCATGCGGCCAATTCGCCCTCGGTCCCAATAAATAACGTCGCACCTCAAGACCCGCTACAATTGTATGCTTGTGACCTACAACTTGTATGCTTCGCTCCTAAGTGGTAGATAGCCTATTATAGTCTTTCTCAATAAATAAGGTTAAAATCCAAAACGTTTTTTTCATAACTGACTAGTAGTTCCACAGATCAGTGCCTTTCAACAAACAAACTTGTGGATTTCATATAAAGGTCTTACTATACATGTACATATCTAATAATAGAATGTACTTATTAGCTAGTATGCATAGTGTTATTGACAAATATAATATATTAATCACTACATAGTATAAAACAAAGTCGCTTTCTCTGTCCCTATATCCCTATGTATGCTTAAATCTTTAAAACTACGCAATAGATTATAATGCGTTTTTTTTTTAAGATAGAGTGATTGAAGAGGAAGGTTTATATGTATAATGATATAAATTAAATAGTGGAGAAATACTGTTATTTTTGAGGTTACTCCAAAATTAACGCGTGCGGGCCACTCTGGCAGTAATGAATAAATCAAAACTACTGGATCGATTTTAATCATTTTTTCAGTGAATGAACATAGCCTATATATTTTATACCCGTGCGAAGTCGGAGCGGGCCGTTAGTACTTCATAAAAGTTAAAATAAAACAAATAATAATACTTAGTATTTTAATAGTAATTAGAAGCATTCGCGTATGCAGCACTTGCTAATAAAATATGCATTTACTAACCAAAAAGCTTTGTAAAAACTGGAAGTAGAGAGCGAGTGCTAATAAAGGGTCATGCGTGAAAGTCGCCGACGCTACCATCCATACTCGGTTACTTAACATACAACGTTGCACAACCTAAGCTAATGTCCCTTTAGTACAAGAAGCCCATGATTAGATCTACTATTTTAGTTAGAGGAAATGAATTGGCCTTACTTTGTAAAATATACTTATTGCTTATTAGCGGCTCGTGGCGGCTTCGGGTGGATGCTATGTGACGTCATGAATTTAGATTTGTTTCTGGCGCTTTGATATTAACAGTTTACCAAAGTTATAGAAGCTATTCACAGAAAGAACTTTTTGTTTGCGTGTATTTTTAAATTTGTAATATCTGCTCAGGTATTCATTGAAAAAATAATTGTGTTGTTTTATGAGAGCAGTGAAGAAAGGGAAACTTTTGAAGTTATACTTCTTTTGGCGCGTTAGGGAAAAATGATGAGAGGAAATTTTTACGATACGTCACGAAAAACCGACACCCTAAAGTTAGCTATAGTCAACATTTTATTCAAAAAAAGTATGTATGTATTAAATACCTTTTTTTCTATTGTTAATGTCGTTTTTTCTACAAACGTAGAATAAGGAAAAAGATAACATTTTTGAAAAGATTTTTATCTTGTTACGCCAGAGAAGTATAACTTCTAAAGCGTGTACATAAGTATTCTCCGATCGTAGGCATTTAACTGAAAATTTTCGGATACATTATTCGATTTAGGGTATTAAAATCGCATTTTTTTTTAACTGAGCACCATATTTATTTGTATCATTGAATCATTTTGAATCGAGTAATGGGCGCCGCCATATTGCCTTGGCTGCTCTGCTGAGCGCCTTTCATTTTACTCTTACTCCGCGGCCGGCTGTAATGCGACATGCAATAGATGGACGAAAAAATTTGGGGCGATGTAAAAAATATTTACCTTAATAAAGTGGTATAAACGGCAATTTTATCCATGATATGCACAACACATGTAGCTAAAGTGTTTCATAGACAACATTTTAGAAAATAACCAAATATTTTTGAATAATATGTAAATTATAAAAATGGCTACAACGGGTTTTTCTTAGTAGATATAAATATACCATACAGGACTTTTCTATAGGAATTTTTAAGATGTACAATACTACATTTTTTTCTGTAGACTCTGTACACTTTTGTAGACTAAGTAATCTGTATTATAAGTCTACAACAAGTTGTACATTGCAAGTACTCGCGATTATAAACTTACGTCGCCATACTTGCGTTTACAACCAATATTATTTTGCAAGAAAATACAAAATAATTTAGTTGCATTATTTTAAAGGAAATTCGGGAAACGTTACACATAAAGTCAATTTTGTGTATTATATTCATGATTATACAAGAATATATGAAATATGTTGTATTTTCTAGATTAAGTCATTGATATTTTTGTCAACAATGATTCCTCGGAATTTTAGATAAATTCCGCTTATTGGATTTGCTGAAATTGCTTCGGATTCGAATCGCTTACAGCTTCTATATAACTTACAAGCTGTGTCTCGCGTTTTCACCCGTGTTAACGTTATATTATACTCGTCATTTACATCGGCAATCCTTATGGTCCTTTTTTTTTCGAACTGACTACACTGTTGGCTTGTTAAGGCCGCTACAGTTTCACCGGACTATGGCCTTATGGTCCGCCCGCCTCCGCACTATACATTTGTTTCGCCATATCTTAATTTCTGACCTAAACTTTATATGTTAATTCCTCGGCTCCTGAGGGTCGTAATATGATGTTAAATAGCCTTCCTTAATAAAAACATAAAAAAATAAAAAAAACATTTTGAAATCTGATTGATATTTGCAGCACACTTAGCGCGTTTAACAATCGGGTGAGTGCCTTAAGCGCACCCCTTAGTAGTCCGCTGAAACTGTAGAGGCCTTGCCAGGCTAACAGTGTTGTCAGTTTCAAAAAAAAAATACTATACTAAGTTTTTCCCGTGCCTTCGTTCGCCTTAATTTAGAACCAAAGTCACATTCGCATTAATAATGTTACTTTTTCTTATGCTATTCTATACTATGTTATGGCATTTTATGATATGTTATATTCCCTTAGAAGGGTTACACTATAAATTAGTGTATCTTTAAGAACAAGATGACAACGTGAACAAAGGAGGTGAAAAATAAAATGATTTATACGTTAACGCTTTGTCAGAAATAAATTGTACGAATGTTTTTTTTTTTTGTGGGCCACGTAAAAAAACAGACTAAGTACGTGCCTGGTCTCTATACATTAAATTGCAGGTAGGCAGTGAAACTATGGGAAACACACGTCGCGTTCATTGTGAAATAAAGAAAAAAGAATCGTAGAGAAAAGATTTGATCAAGCGCCATACAATACGTAGCGGTGCACGTGCTCTTTTTTGTACAATTGAATAGTTGGTCTTGTGAAATGACGATGGAAAGCAGGTGCTGCTGATCGTGGGATAAACCTTTTATGTCTCAGTATATCTATTACCGGTGTTCGTTAATGTTTAAATTGAAAACATGATAGCAGAGAAATTGTTCACCCAACCGAACCGACTAAGTATAAGTAATGATATAAAAATTAAAAAAAAAAAAAAAACGATTTCCTTTAGGCCAGTAATACATAAAATATTAAAAAGTCGGTTTAAAATACTACCTATTATACATATAGTTCGTACTTAAAGAACTCATTAATATTTCATATTGCTAATACCTTCCCAATAATAGCTCGATTTAGCATTTCGAAATTCCTTCGATGCCGCCTCTATCGTCACGCAGTTCGATAGTTCGTAACGCATGATAATAATGTCTTCCCACACCTAAATTTATTGTGACCATAGACAACATTTGGTAGCGCTACACGCAGATATGGGAGTAGCGTTAGTAAAAAAAAAGAAAAAGATCGCGCACGTAATTTTTCCAAAAATCCTGTGAGTACATACAACATATTACTTTTTGCTACTATATACAAAATAATTCGACTATAAAAACGTTTCGATATAAAATCTATTAAAACTTTAAAAAAAAAAGAATTACTATTTACCTGTCCCGCTGTATCACAGATTTCTACGCAGACCGGCCTGTCGTCCACGTCCACGACAACTGAAACACGAAAAATAAAATTATATAAACAAACTATTATATATTGATTAAACCTAACCCACTTTAAAAATTTAAAGACTTCCAATATTTCTATGAAGAAACCTCATAATTATAAGAGCGAAGTCTTAAAGGCTAGATGGCAATTATATGCACCTTAATGTTGAAAATTTATATTATTTATTTAAACAGTATGTTTGAAATTTCTGATAGTATTGTGTGTATTTCAATAACAACCTTTATTTTGGGTTATATTTTTTGGCTTAACATATATTATAATAAGTCTTCGCAACTCCCAACAAAGCCATGCTTTTAGTCAGTTATTTTTTTTTTACATGATTAAAAACTAGGTACTTGTATTGGTAATATTTGTTGTAAATAAGGAACAATATATTTAATAACTGCGATTTACTATGTACACCTCACACATAACTATTAACGCTAAATTTAAAATTCGTATGTAATTAACCCTTCAATAATAAATATTTTACATTTCATTCATGTTATATCAGATTAATGCAATAAACAAAGAAATTAACAGGAGTTGAATTGTATAAATATAGATATTACTCAACATTTCGAGTAATAGTTACTAGATACTTCGACAGAATTTTGCAGTTACAGTTTGTATTTTCTAATATTATCATTGCAAAATGCTCAAACACATTTATAAGTTTTTCCACTTATTTATAATAAAATGTGGTCACTATTAAATATGGAGCGAATAACAAATGAACGAAGATATCACTATTCTGCTGTTGATAATCCGTCGTAAGTTATTATTATTGACAACGACAAAGATAACATTATGCAACAAGTAATAGGTGAGAAAGAGAGAGCAGATTTTTATGCCAAAGACCAGTAAAATAGGTGACGGCTCACCTAATCGTGAATCATAACCGTAAGCTATGGACAACTACGACACCAGGGGTTATGAATGCTATATTGCTGAACTTGAGAAGCGTATTTTAATCCTTATTTAAAGAGCCCCATCTATTATAATCTTGCGGAAAACCGTGCTAGGTAGGCTTGTGGCGATTTTGCTAGATTAGGCTCTAGTGATAAGCAACCAACCAGCGACTGAAGGGTCTTTATTTGAAATAGTGATTCGGGTATTAATAAAATCACACTACACTGGAACACTATCCATTGGACATGCGGTGGAATACACATAGAGACTCAATATCGTTCCGAAGTTTTAATGACTCTGAACCACGTGTAAGCTACGAAAAACGTATATACATTTTACTATAGAGAGACATTGTTAGAAATTGTGATACAATACCGAACAGTAAATTATCCAATAGCAGAATAATCGATAACGTATTAAAAGAAAAAGTATAAAATAGCACCACAGGATAATTCATACAGCCATGTTATTAAACTAAAACATAAATAATAGAACAGACATTGAATTTTATAGATGTGGGCTATTACTCAACATTAAAGTAAGTCTACAAAAGTTCCACAGAATTTTGCGGTCAGACTTTGCAATTTCTTATATTATCATTGCAAGTTCTTTAATATTATTAGGAGCTACGTTTCCTCGTTCTATTATTAACTAGCGGCCCGCTCCGGCTTCGCACGGGTATAAAATATATAGCCTATGTCATTCACTGAAAAAATCATTAAAATTGATCCAGTAGTTTTGATTTATTAATTACTGCCCGTGGCCCGCACGCGGTAAATTTGGAGTAACCTCAAAAATAACAGTATTTCTTCACTATTTAATGTATGTTATTATACATATAAAGCTTCCTCTTTAATCGCTCTATCTATTAAAAAACCGCATCAAAATCCGTTGCGTAGTTTTAAAGGTTTAAGCATACATAGGGATATAGGGACAGAGAAAGCGACTTTGTTTTATACTATGTAGTGATAACAGTTGTGTTACTGTTACAATTTACCAATAAGTTTTCCAAGGTTTAATTAACATTATAAAATGTATTGTATGTATTCAAAACACAAGGACATGAATTTAAGTAAAATAGTAAACGTTAGTAATCTATAACGATTACTGAGCCATTCAATTGACAGTCACTGCAATAAATCTGCCATCTAAAGATGTAATTGTGAAACGCAAATTAACGTGTAACGATCCGAAAGGTGATTGAAAAAAAAGGTATCCAAGGTGTTAAAAATAAATCAACATCCAATACAATTACATTAAACATTAAGGTCGTTGGTCAACATATAAAGATTTACCGTCGATTACTCATCGGTCGTACAGTTATGTTGCGTAAAGCAAGCGCTTGTCAAACTCTGCCATTACTTCCCATAACATATTTGCTTGGTGCCATAATGTTGCAGCTATTTCTTAAACCCATCTAGTTAAATTAATTTGAATTAAAATTTAAGTTACATTATATGAAGTTAATAATAAAGTAATTCCTCAAATAAGGCAACAAGGCAACATTTCCAAAAAAAAAAAAAACGCGAAAATAATTGAGTATGTGAAATAACAAATTATACTAAAATACTATTATTAGGTGTTCAAATTATTAACTAGGTGATGCGACATCATAATAATAGTTCACACATAAGACTAAAGCGGAGATTGCGTTTACTGTATTCTTATAATTTATCCTGTTCAGTATAAGGTTAATTTTACTAAACAAATAAGTTTTTTTTTTAATTCAAGACGCATCGGCTTAACATTGTATCACAATTTTGCATATAAAGGTTTCTTTATAACGATTGCAGTGATATCATTATCTGTACACACACTCGTACATTCCACAGCAGATCGAATTAAAACATGTACAAGGAATGCAAATAAACTCGGAAATGTGCTTCAAGGTTTATATTTTTGTACTTGACAAAAATAATAGCTATCATAAAGTTCGGAAAACTGTGTTCATATACATATACATACAGATACTATGTAATACGGTATACGAGTTTTTAAATATTGTCCGTAACATAACGCGATATACGATCCTTTTCCCTTGGTCCGGATACGCGCGGTAAACACGACGCGACGCGCGGCGCGCTCCGCAACCAACATCCTGGCTTTTGTTCTAAAACCTGCATTACCTGTGCACATACATAGCTCTTTAAGCGTTTGTACAAATATTTGCAATTGTTTGGGAAACGCATCAGAGTTTTCGCACGAAATTATCGAGGTTTGAGTATTTACAAAGTATTTTTTCTAGAAGTTGTCTACCTATTAACCAGAGTTGTTTTATTGTCATTTATTATAGACAAGTAGTCGAAAAGTATAACATATCCAACTATGCTCACGGCTCCGTACGTGTAAGTTATTATTTATAGCTATTATTATATTGTCTCTATAAATAAATCAATGAATATATGTAAGGACATCACTTCAGAACGGCTTCACCTATTGTCTAAATCTCTTTGTTATGTTTTGTAATTATTCTAAATATGTTTGATAGAAAACGTTCGAAAAATCGTACAGAAAAGTGAAAAATTTAGGTTTAACATTATAAAAGTGTGTGAGTGAGACAGAAGACCTCAGCGACATCTTCAATAATATTTACAAATTGACGTTGAGTTGCCATTTCATTTAATAACACGGTTGTACCTACCGTAAAGAGAAGACTTAGTCTCATTTTCTTTCTAATATACTCTTGCGAAGCTGGGCCGGGCAGAGTTAGTAATAAATAGTTTAGTTATAGTACTGCGTAGATATGCTCGGTGTTCAAATATCTACACATACTAATTTTCATGGCGATTGCTTGAATGGTGTAGAAGCCAATGTGTTTAAGCGCCACCTAGTGACGAGTTTACAATATAATTAAAAAAAAACACTGTCTCAACTTTCAAAGTGATAAATTCCTCAGACCTCAGAAAAACAACATAAATTTCTGTTTATACATATAGACGTAGATATTAAAATTTAAAAAATATAAACAGTGGTTTTACTTTTCTTTTAAATTACATTACCGTTATTCCTAAGCTTAAATTCTCTACAAATCAGCAGACTAAGTTATAGTCAATCATCGCAAGGGAGTAAATACTATTTGACACGTAAACGAAAATAAAATTTATGATAAAAATATAAATGAAATAAGTTAATAAAAAATATCATTAGAAATTGAGAGTAGGAAACACAATAGGACTGCTTCAGTGTTTATGATCGGAAGCCAGTACCCGAGTGAGTCACAGGCTCACCACGGTGGCCAATGAATCCATGATTGTGCGTCACGATTCTCTCTTGCTTTTGTTATGTCATTTTGTTTATTTTGTTACTATTAGTTAAAAATACCGCTCTAAAAGTTAGGTTTTTTTTTCCCTGATATAATTTTTCAGAGTACCATTGTTTTTTTTTTTTTTTCAATTTACTGTCATAATTTTACTCATTTTAAAGATAGTTTTTGTTCTTGTCTGTCATGTAATGGAATTTATATTTTACTAGCTGTTCCGCATGCGTTTTTTTTATAATTGTAAATTACTTCTTATAAGATCAGCTAGCTGTTAGTGAAAGTCCCATGAAAATAGGTCCAATCGTTTTGGAGATAGTACTACAGACGAAGCCACGGATGATAGCTAGTCCAAAATAAAGTAGTCTATGTCACCAGCTGTAATTTTAACTATCCGTCAGTGAAAGTTCTCTCAAAATCGGTCCAGCCGTTTCGGAGATTACCCGGAACAAACAGACAGACAGATAGGCAAAATTTTTTAAAATTGTATTTTTGTTATCAGTATCGTGTATACGTTCATATCCAATCAGCAAAAAGTCGTTATTTTGATATTACATACAGACAGTTCATTTTTATTATAAGTATAGATTAAAAATCTTGTGTTATTATTCGACTCTATATTTTGTGATATTGGTGACATTATACGTAACATAGTTTTTGTTGTCACACATAAAGCATGTCAATAAATAATATTCCTTAGCCTTTCGACTGTTGACACATCAACAGATTTGTTGCACGTTTAAGAAAAAGAAACTTCAACTGTTTCATAAACAAATCGTTGTTAAAGTAAAAACACATACCCATTTATATACAACAAAGTAGAAAAGAATTGCAAAATAATCTTGCAAACATGACGCGGGATACAAGGGAATGACCTCGTATTGTGAATTGGCAAACTTGCGATTCTACATTCAGGCTCTTGGAAAATGGACTTTATTTGTTGGGCCGAATGGGTTTTTAGGAATGTTTTAAAAACCAGTAAATAAGTCCAGAGATTGCTGGTATTAGATATTCTATCCTTTGTAATTTCGCTGTCAATAGAAAAATTTGTAACGGCTTCGTAACTTGTTTATTTACAAAGAAGAGTAATTTAATACATAGGTTATTATTACCTAAGTATTCTGATAAAAGCAAAGGAACTTTTATGTTACTTTATTCATCAGTAAGCTACCCTGGTATATTGGGCTTCGTAGACAGCAGGGCATTTTTGATATGATTGCGAACCTTCCTTTTAAACTTGTATTCATCTTAGTTACCGTCTACAATCGCTAAACTGTTAACTATAAAACACCATGGGAATTGAGGATCAAACCTCAATTTGGCAGTTTGCAAAAAAAAAAAAAAACGACTGTAACTTTTCCCATCTGACATTTGAACGTCGACGGTCCAATTAAGCTCGACTTGTTGGCGCCTTTGCGACCTTCCGGAGCAAGGGCCCAATATAACCTGACCTAAATACGTAGAGAATACTCTTTCCGAATTACTTGAAAGTATTAAGGTCATTCAATGAGAAAAGGAAAATTGAGTTTTAAAAACAGAAATCTCAATATTTTTGGGAGTAATCTTCAAAGTTTTCGAGGGTTCCTCGAATTTAGGTCATAGATAACTCCGCACACGTTCAGGGACTAAACTTGCAGTAAATTTTCAGAAGCACTTCATTATATGAGTATTTAATCTGTTACTAGGTAAAGTTATCTTATACACTTCATTTGTACTTTGTACAACCTTTTTATAGCCATCATAGTTCGTTTAGGTTGTAATTTTACGTTTTGAACTGTATAATGCTTTGCCCTTCATATTCTCTTGGTTTAAAAAGGTTAGTCGTAGTTTTCTATTATTGAAAACAAATATGGTATTATCTGGAGATTATAAACAAACCAACTTTAACGTTTTTTTTAACTACGGTTTTTTTTACGTTCTTCCGTTGATATAACACCGAGGATTTGTACCTATCTTAGCCACATAATCTGCTACGTTATATATTAAACTAGCGGCCAGCTCCGGCTTCGCACGGGTATAAAATATATAGCCTATGCCATTCACTGAAAAAATGATTAAAATCGATCCAGTAGTTTTGATTTATTAATTACTGCCCGTGGCCCACACGTGTTAAATTTGGAGTAACCTCAAAAATAACAGTATTTCTTCACTATTTAATTTATGTTATTATACATATAAACCTTCCTCTTCAATTACTCTATCTATTACAAAAATCCGCATCAAAATCCATTGCGTAGTTTTAAAGATTTACGCATCCATAGGGATATAGGGACAGAGAAAGCGACTTTATTTTATACTATGTAGTGAATCACAATATCATATTTTGTCGATAAACATTAAGATTTCCCTTTACTATGTTCTTTAAAATACTAAAATGACATAAATTTTGAGATGCATTAAATTGAGAGAACACACTCTAAGACGTGGTGCTTTTTATAGTGGTTATAACGTGCATTTTACGACTTTGCACATTGTATAGTCTGAACTGTAATGACAGGCGTATTAATAATTTCACTTGAGAGTAGTTCGACAAGAGTACCAACTTGCAGTTTGTCTCTATATAGAGGTATAGAGAACATATCTATGCTGGCTGTTAAGGATACTTATGCCCGTTTTCACCAACGTTACCTAATTTTAAGGGACACTTAAAACACGTTTAAGGGACAACTTAGAGAGATTTCGTTTTCACCAACGTCTAAGGGTCCCCTAACACCCTAAGGGTTACCTAAATTTTAAGGGACGGAAATTCTATCACTTAGTGCTAAGTATTGTTTATTTCACGAACATGTCAAAACAAATTTGTAGCTAATTCGTTTGTTTATCGTAAATTAGAGAAATATTTGAGTTTTTTCTAACTTTGGTAGTTAAAAAACCCAGAGAATTAATAAAATGTCGAAATTCATTTGTATACAGACATTAAGTTTATCAACATGTTGTTTTTGCCTTATTTTTAGTGACATCTGTTGGTTTATTCAATATTGATATATCTTTGTGTGTAAAAAAAGTTTTACTATTTTATAATTTTCTTCACTGGTCCAAGTCCGAATTGCCGGCCTAAGTTAGTAAACCTTAAAAGATAGTATATTTTTGCGGCACAGAGTCAAAGAAAAAAAACCGTGCACGTCGTAATATTTTAATCAGCTTAGTATATTTTTTATTTTCATTTTATCTTTGTCTTCTCTGTTAGAAACAACAAAACTAAAAATTAGGTACTATACAATTAGTGATCTAAATTATAAATTTCCATTACATAAAAATTTACTTGACAGGCACTGATTTTAATGCAAAGTCCTTACAAATTTAAAACGGACCCCCATAAAACTAAATGGTGATCCCTGCATCAACACAATAATGAAAAATGCTCTTTTCAATTAACAGTATTTTTTTAATAAACATATTATGGTGACTTATTTTATTTTAAAATTGTATTTTTTTTTATTTATTTATTTAGGTAAAAAACAGCCATACATAACCTTAGTATAATTATATTATACGCAAACAGGCTTAAAGTACCATTATTTAAAAGCAAAACATATTTAGGCTATTTTAAGAAATTGTAGCATTAACATGGCTTAAATTTATTGCAATTTACCTTTGTTTCTGTAATTGTATTACTTTTACAAAAAAATACATTAAAATATTGCATTTAAATTGTTAACAATACATGTTCCATCTATTTCAATACTGGCTTGACGAAAAAACTGACGCTTAACTAAGTGCTTCCCTACTAAGTGACCCTTAGCATGGTGAAAACGAAATAAGTTAGGTAGCTCTTTTAGGAGACACTTTAGCCTAGGGATCCCTTAGTTAGGGGTACGTTAAGGGAGCGTTGGTGAAAACGGGCATTAATATTTTTGTTTATTTAGGAATAAAATTGCTTCACGCAAATTTTTATTTGAAGCAATTATTTCTGTGATTCGGCCATGATAATCTTAAATTGTGAATTGGATACCCAAGATTTGTTTTTTTTAAGGATCTTCAATTCTGACAATTATCTAAGCGTGCTCGATCCTTTCTAGGTTCAAGTCAAGAGAGTCACTGATAAGATATAATTACCAGGTCATACAATATCTTTTCCTCGTCCAAATAAGGCTCTAAGAATATGATGAGATATATTCTGGGAACTTAAACTCACACTACCCATCAACGATAATATTTCGGGGATGTACTTGGCACACTTAATAAGTAACTTTTGCACAACACCAATAGGTTGAAGAATTATAAGAGATTTGAATAAGTTGTTTTCGTATTCAATAATTCCCAAAAAAAAACTTTTATTACTATCTATATATTATGATATGCGAAGATAAAATAGTATTTTCTCTTTAATTTGTCAAGCGCTTTTAGTGCCTTTCGTATAGTGCCTCTCGACGAGATTTAAGTGTTGTCGGTAAAATAATTTGGAATATGTTAGTTCTTTTCTATGAATGAATGTGATCCACGGAAGCCTAAATGCAACCAGATTCTAGGATATGGAACAGCTCATCATCGTCATCTGCCTGTAAGAGGCCCACTGCAGGGCCATAAACCTCTTTCCGAAAGAACATATGGGCATAATGACCACGCAAGCCCACGACATATTAACGATTTTAAATTCTGAGAAATCCACAGTTCTATACTTTTCACCCCTACGGTGGTCTACAAGAACGTTTCTCTGGTTCAGGTTTCCTCACAACGTTTTCCTTCACCGTCGGCTGATAGTGTTACCAATTTAAATTAGAATAGGCATGCGAATTCCAAAAACGTATAGGTGCTCTCGACCAAAAAACGTTTTGCAATATATAAATGCTATAGTACTAGGTAGGGAGCTTTAGCAATGTGGGGTCATCACAACACATCATTCTAGTCGCAGTGATACAGGACTAAAGTCTCCATACCTTCCTTTAGAATATATAATAATAATAGTTATTTTCTATACGATAGAGAATTTTTAAGTCTTTATTTATATGTATCTATCTAATCGTTATATTCCACGCTCTTTACGTTCACAATATTTTTACAATATATGTTTATATTTTAACTCATGGAGAAAACAGTTTGTATCACTTATTATGGTCGATTCTCGAGCGGTGGAAGACCACTAGCAAATATAATTTTATGCTCGATACGCAAGAGTGCCCGAAGAATCCCGTAACAGAATACGATGGGGGATTATTAAATTGCCTCATTATCCAGAGGCCGCATTTAAATATCCGAGTATAAAGTAACGGTTCGGTTACTTCATCATCGAGATAATTTAACGCTGCTGTGATTTAAAATTATGACTCGATCGAAGTGTACAATCGAGATTTTTGATTATGCAGAAACAGCTATGAATGTTGCTTATCGATCATTGTTATCTAGGATCGGTTGGAATTGAACAGCTGCAGTTTTATCCTGGTGACCTGGATATATCGGAACTTTATCATATCAACTTGGCTTTCTATGTAACGTGACATCTGTCTGTCTTCGGTATTAAAGTACTTATTCTTGAGTGAGTAGTATCAAGTAATCTGTTGTGAAAAATGTGTTACGCTTCTGCATGACAGTCGTGACTTTGTATAGAAGTTGTATAATGAATGAATAATGAACCAAATATATAACTTTTCTTTATGTTTCCTTTTAGCTTTGAGTTCTTAAAACAAGTTTCGAGGCCGAATCACTTCGCCCACGCAGATGGGCGATTGTACGTACATTTATGATTTAATGTACACGTTTGTTTCTGTTACATACTCACGAATTTCACAGGCGTTTGTAAATAGAAAACCGTTCGTTGTTAGAAAATACTTCCCATGTCAATAAAGCTTTATAATTTATTTCAAAAATTGCAAAGCTTTTATAGTGAAAAGAGCATGATTTACAAATGGACGAACAAATTTTAAAGGTATTAATGATTTTTCGAAATAGTTGGTACACAATAAATAAGCTACAAAATAAAACAAGAGTAAAAGACTGGTCAGTCTTGTTATACATGATTCTTGTAATAGGAATTTTCAAAGGTACAAACGTTAATGTATACGGAATACATTAATTATAAACAGTTTGCAATTACGACCCTTTTACCATAGAAGCTGTCTTTGCTTGTAATTTTTTTTTCGAACTGACTAATGCTTGATGAGCTTTCACAGCTCCACTGGACTAATGGAGCGAGCGCTTATGGCGCTCAATCGTTTGGGAACAAACTCTAGGGAGCCAAAGTGGCCAAACTTGATGAGGTAGGGTTGTTGCTTTACCCGGTGGAAGGAGCCGGCGCTTTGCACAAGTCCAGCTGACGAGGGGAGGTAGCTGGTTGTGTACCCAGACTACCTCCCTATAAGGAGGGAGCCCGGCGGCCAGCTTCCTTTCACGTACTCAAACATATATATTTTCTATTTATCAACTCGGATAAATTAAATTAAACAAGATGCTTGTATTGTAAGTAGAAATCTTAAAAGACGAGCATAAAATTCCGCTATAATTTAATGATGTAATTTCGCTTAAAGTTCAAGTCTATAAATTAGAAGGTATCACATAATTTAAAGGGACAATGATGTTATAAAACATTCTCGTTTTAATAGAAACAGAAGCAACCTTTGCTATACATGCAGTTAAGACTTATGAAATTTTGAATCAAACTGCCTTGACACTGTAAATCAAATTTATATTTGAAAATTATATACCCTATTATTACTAATATAATTTTTTCTTTTATTGTAAGTAAATAACAGCTGGGTATTGAAATTTTGTAAACAATAACAAGTTTTTCCATACTACTGGATTTTTTAAATTTCAATAAAAACTATGCATTGTTGGCTGTTGGAACTTACACGTACCACGGCATGTAATCAGGACGGAGGAACACAAGATTCATTAATTTAGATTGCTAGACCCATACTTCATGCATAACTTGTGCCGTAACTTCAGCCATGCCTGTTCAGATAAAAAGTTAAATATTCATTGCTTTTATAAAAATATTCTAATAAGCACATGATGTCGTTTTTTTTTATGATGCAGTCTTCTTATTTATTTTGAGAATTAAAACTCGTTATTAAATATTATTACTGTTATCGTAAAGTCGGTTATTGTTTCGTACTATAAATAAAGGGTCTTCTGGTAACAAGTTCTAACAAAATAGTGGTCTATTTATCGGAACTTTCCAGAGAGTTTTTATAACATTTCAGAATTAATATAACATCTTATTATTTTTAATCCACTTCAGTTGTGTACAATAACTAAAATACTGTAGACAAAATAATGTCAAAGAGTGTCAAAAGCAGTAAATTTAATTCTTTTCAGCTTTGTTGTTATTATATTTTTTTTTATTTTATTAATATTTTGTTTTCTCTGTAGTCTTTATATTTTTGTGTGTATTTTTATATTGCCCCAGGGTAATTTGTTTTTAAAAATGAAATGTCTCCTAAGGTTTTTCTGTAAGTGATCGCTATAAGTGATAGGGCCGCGCCGTCTAAGTGAACACGTATATTGTAAACTCTGGCTTCATTTTGTTTTATTTTCAAGTTGTGGAATAAAGTTTTATTATTATTATTACAAATTCTTATTCCCATAATCTTTTTGACATGACATCATGACTCGTTATGAATAGTCCAATACTTAAATCGTAAATTAGAGAAGACCCAATAAAACTCTCTGTTTCCTTAGTTATACATTCGTATATAATAACAACCTCTTTCGTCCGATGTAATATTTATTCTAGAAGCAAAACTGAATGTTCCAATTATTGTTTATTCCGTTTCGCATATTCTCAAAATATTCCACCACTCAAATCTTTATGTTAATACCGAAGCTTGTTTGATGGCTATTTACTAAACACATCTCGAGTCTCTACGTTGAGACGTTTGTTATCTGAAAAACCGATATTGTTTGTATGGAACGTCAATTCTTGTAATCACTATCTTTGTTTACGATGATTTATATAAATTAATGGTCGTCCAGTTGTCGAAAAATTCAATCATAATTCATTAATAAGTTTCAATTTTATTAATGTTTTATAAGGATAAATAAAATTATAGTGTCTGTTTCTAACGTCTAAATAATAGCTTTTTACCAAATGGACATGAAGTACAGTATTTAGTATAAAAAAAATTTTTTTTTTTTTAAATGTGTGTATGCCTGTATGTCTGTTTGTTTCGGCTAATCTACGAAACGGTAAGACCAATTTTGATGGGACTTTCACTGGCAGATAGCTGATGTATAAGAAATAACTAAAGCTATTTATATTTTAAAATATTAAAAATCAATAAATGCTTCAACTTTGCGCTGTTATGTAATATAAGTATATTTAATTTTTTATTATTGATAATTACACTAAAGCTTATCAATACCTACTAAACCAAAAATGAGTAAAAATGTGCTAACGAACAAAGGAAAAAGGTACTGAACAATTCTGTTTTCGCTTATTAATATATAGATATTGTTATAGTATAATATAGTATAGTATCTTGTACGCATTTAACAAAAATATTTATTATTAATTTAAGTATTTTCTGGTAACCTAAAAACATCACAATAATTTCACTTATATATACAAATGTGTTAAACATAAAGGATTTATATCGAATTCAAGTTAATCATGTGACAGAAAATCATATCTAAAATAATGCATTGAAACAGAACAGATTATAATTTATAACAGAAGATAAAATACTACTTAAGTGTGTCCATAAGTGCAGGGAAGAATGAAACAAAGTGCGTTTAACAAGTACTTGCAACTATACTTGCTAATATTATTTATACTAACACTTACTTACATATACTTATTTAAAGAAACTATAAGCAAATTTATAAACTGTAAAGGACCACATGGTTTCAGTAATAGAAATAATCACAAATTAACCATTCCATGTATTAAGCTCAGTAACTGACTTTACTTTACAAATTATTAGAACAACAATGAATTGAAACTTTAAGACTGACATAATCTGCGTAACATTCGACTGTGAAAGTACAACCGGCACATATATTTCTATTCCAAAGATACAGAAACGCAAGGCACTCTAACTTAACCTCAAGTGTAGCAAACTATTAAGATAAACCAGCCATAAAAGGACTGCGGTTCTCTCGATCTTGGTACCTAGCGATAGGCTTTAGTTACTATTTAATATCAAATGACTTGTAGCCAGTGACTTCATAGAATAAAAAAACTATATTGCCTTATGACAAATGTAAGTTTAAAGTACTTTAATATATGCAATAAAACATATCGGAGTTTTTGGCGGGATCTTGGTCTGTCATGTAGTGGTTTTTATATTTTATTCATAATCTTGTGTTATTAGACTCTATATTTTGTAATATTGGTGGTGTTTTACGTAATATAGTTCGGTTATCCAAGTGAAGTGGATGGCAAATAAGACCACGGAGCATGCATTCTGAGATGCCACCAAAACTCCATGGAAAGTTCTAACAAGGAAACCACCATCTTGTTAGAACATTATAACTATCGCAAGACACATACTTGGCAAAATCTTGTTACTTGACACTGGCTAGTGCACAAACCGTGACGGAGCCAAAAAAAATTAAGAAGAAGAATAAAACATATCAATTAAAAAATTGATCAAAACAAAATAAACATAACCTTTACAGTGAAAGGAAATGTATTAAGGCTCACAGTCAATACATTGTAAAAATAATCCAGCGCTCATTGTTCAGTATAGAGTCGAATAGCTTTATGAATTGCTGAATTAACCGCAATAAAAACATTCGAGATACGGATGTGAGTTTTAAAATAAAGACTTGATGAATGAAGCGGAATAATATGCATTGACTCTAAGCAAGTTAGTGGCCGATGACCCTTGACAATTGTTGCGTTAATTGCGCCAAATTAATTTTAACTGTCCGTACTATGACAATAGTTATTTGACCAGGAAACATAGATTGAAATATTCAGATAATTCAGTGCAACGAGACATTCAAGATACACCGGTGAACGTGTCTCAAAAAATGGCATAGAAGATTAATTTAACGTGTATGTACTTTTTAGAATTTCGTAAAACAAAATGTTGCAGGTGTCTATTCAATCATTTCAATCATTTTTAGAAATGTACGCCTGTCTGTCTGTGTATCTGTTTGTCTGCCTGTCTGTTTGTTTGAACAGGCATCTCTAGTGTATAAATAAAATTATAGAAGTCTGCTGTTGTGCGCGTATCACTCAAAAACCACTGCCTAGATTTTGTTAAAAAATTTCTAGTTTTAGTTTTCATTTCATTTGAAAGTTATTAAAGTTATAAGAAACTACATTTTTACAAGCACTACACGTTCAGCGATTAATATTTACTTGCCGTGGAGAAGTGGGGCAAGCGGTGTAATGCTTATGTTTTCCTCTATACATAACATACATTATTAAGGTAATAAACAACATCAACAGTCGCGAGTATAAGCTAATTAAAACTAAAGTATGCTATTTGGTGCAACTGAACAAAGAAGTTAAAGCTAAATTTCAAGGTTGAATTGTTATCAATATTCTAGATTTTCAACGAAATAATTTAAAAATGAAAATAAATTTACACTAAATTTACCAATACAGGAAACTCTTCATGTTTGTGTAGTTTCATTTTCTGATATGGTTATGATATCTGAACTTAAAAGGGTCGTGAGGGGATATCATCCAAAACATTGAAATTAATCGTTACCACAACAGAGATGAGTGGAGCGCCCCTTACATTTCAGACAAAGAATGATGCACCTAAGCTATAATTCATATAAATCCCATCTACGAAGCTCGTTCCTTTTAAGGTGTAAAGTACAATTCACCACCATTGTTTGTATTCCGTTTAAATTACAAACTTTTCCTTTTTTAACTTTTTTTGTACTTTTGCGTGCGAGTCACAATCTTGGCCGAAATTAATATATAGTGATAGGTCTGATGGCGACAGATTTCTAATTTTCTTACTACCATGGTTTTCTATCTGTTTTTTTCTTCAATGAAGGCTTAGGCTAATTGTAGTATTTAACTCAGGGTAACAAATTTGTACAGGCTACAAAACATTGTTGGCAAACCGAGTTTTTTGCCAGATATTCTTAAATTAATAATATTCTTAACCGGTTGGTAAAATCAAAAACACTTTATTCAATTTAGGCCCTGAGAAGAGGCTTAAGTACGTCAAAAATACCGAACTAGACAAAACTAAATTTGATCTATAAAGACTCTCCACTATTTAGTGTCTTATTAAGCCCTGGCAGTAACTTTAAACAAAAAAATTATTTGCAACCAAGTTTTACATTTATATATTCTTTCATATGTCAACTTACCATTTGTCATCTATATACACTATTATTTATTATCTACTTGGACCACGCGAAGATATAGCAGAATGTACCTAACAATCCTTCTCGTGCAATCATTGTCCGTATTGGCTCCACACATTCTGCTTTAAATAAGCCGAAATGTAAAACAAATGTTCACGACAAACAAGGATTGTATAAATATTTTTTTTTCGCTAGTTGGAACCGGATAAATTACGTGCAATGTATGTAATCGAATTTTCAATATAGGAGGGCGGTTATTAATTACATGAGCCGTTTTTGCACATTTTTTGCACCTCTCCCCCTGGTGACATGTCGTGAGATTTATGTGGACCCCTCCCTCCAGCCCCTAATCTCACGTGAGGTCTTTCCAAATATGTATTTTGAGTACAAATGCATTGGATTTATTAAAAAAAAACGCCATTTGCCTTATCATTTTTATTAAGACAAGTAAAGACTAGTTTTTGAAATTGTTTAGACTGTAGTCTAAAATCTCAGTGATAATGTTAAATAAAACTTAAATGGGAACTACTAAAATATACAGAAGAATTGTGTCAGATTTCGTCATATTTTAGTCTAGAAACATGGTTTACCTTAAATTAATCTGATTCTCTCACATTCTTACACTATCTTTAGCCCAGAAGGAAACTTACGTGATATTGGCTGGGACCCCCCTCTATCCCCTACGTGAGATTTAGTGAGATTCGGTTTGACTCTCTCTCCTCCCCCTCCTGACACCCCCGCGTAATTACTGGACGCTCCCTACATAGCAAAATGTGTTTAAATAAATGCTACAAAATTTAACATAATAATAAAAACTAAGGAAAAAGAAACGACAATTCTGGTTTACTTTAACAGTTAATGGATAAACAAAAGCCCATCACGTACGATGTTCGACCTCGAACATTGAACGTCGATACCCAACATGGGTAAGTCATAGACGGCATGCGACTGTGACATACTCAAACCGGAACAGAAACCCATAGACAACAAATTTATATGATTAATTAAATACTCTATCTATCACAGAATTAAGATATAACATTTATATGAAACTAGCTGACCCCGGCGAACTTCGTAACGCCTAACAGTCGATTTTTTAATACTTATTCTGCTATTCGGGACCATCGTATAAATATTGACATTCATATTTTTACGATACTAACGTCACTCAATTGTTTTGCCTTCCCGGAACCTCTCCACTAACACTTAAACTTTATGGTATGGTATTAAAGCTCAAATTGACTTTTAAGTATTATTACGAATCATTTGTATAGGAGTACAGAAAAGTGTCGTTTTAAGACTTTTCCAGGTAACTTTTTTAATTTTTCTCTCCGTAAGATCCATCTTCGTACTTCAAGGAATATTTTAAAAAAAGAATTAGCGAAATCGGTTCAGCTGTTCTCGAGATTTGCGCTTAGCAACACATTTAGCGATTCATTTTTTATTATAGATAACAATGTTCCCTCATATAAAGTATTAGTAATTGCAAGTTTAATAAACATGCTAGTTTTCGTCGTTTAAGTTAAAATCTTAGGATTTCTAGATTAAGGTCCTTTATTCAGATAAAGGACCTACCTAATTTTATACCAACTAGTTCTTACCCACATGGAATTTATCAAGAAACTGGTTCAGTGTATACGTACACGTAGGCTGCGCGCGGTTCTGGATACTATACTTCTTTAATTTATGTTTGCGCAGAATCTATTTTTTTTTTCTAAAATAATAGTAGCCTGAGTTACTCCTTATAATATCAGCAGTCTGCTAGTGAAAGTCTCGACAAAATCGGTCCAACCATTTTAGAGATTTCGTATATACTTACATATACATGTGACAAAACGCTTTTGGTTAGACATTACAAACTGACGCTTCATAACAATCTTCTTACCCTTATCCCGCCTAAGTAGACTCGGCACAACATACATGTCATGTTGTGATGTATGATTTGGCTTAATTTTTACGATGAGCCGCGCGCGCCTCACATCCTTTCACATGTTCACATCATTCCTTGGGATTACTTTGTAGTACCACTATATCTCCAACTTCCTAACTTCGTATGGATGTCAAACGTGGATATTTGATTTTTCGATAACAAGACTTGGTAAGGATTCGAATGACGCGCTTGTGCACGATGTACCCATGAATTGTCGAGGTGCCATAGGCTCTGGTTTTATGTCTGTCGTAGCCGTGAGGATTTCTTCCTGAAAATCTGATTCAGCAGGTTCACTGGTGGTTTTTGTTCCCTTATCTTGTCCTTTTACGCCATTATTGTTAAAAAAAATGCATATTATTATAAAACTAAATCACATTAATTTGTAAATTGTATATAATAGTTGTGTATTGTCATTGAAATCTATCTCGTTGACAGCTGTAAGTTCGGACGTCTAAATAGAACAAACTGACACTTGAATTTTATTTATATGTACGTGTAGATAGATGTACACAAATCTAGAATTATTATTTAACCGAGGTAACGTTGTTTGCATTTCCAAGGCAGGTTTGACTGCAAAAGTAATCATATCGGATTGAATTACTTATGGCATGAGCTACCTTTTTCATGCGACATTAATTCGCATAAAGTAATAAAAGCTACTTTCTTATTTCTCAGGAATAATACTTTTTCTTTTTTACATTCGATTACATTTTAGTCTTCTTCTTCGTCTTCTTTATTTTTTGGCTCCGTCACGGTTTGTGCACTAGCCAGCGTCAAGTAACAAGATTTTGCCAAGTAAGTGTCTTGTGATAATTATAATGTTCTAACAAGATGGTGTTTTCCTTGTTAGAACTTTTCATGGAGTTTTGGTGGCATCTCAGAACGCATGCTCCGTGGTATTATTTCCCATCCACTTCACTTGTGCATAATAACCAAACTATATTACGTAAAACACCACCAATATTACAAAATATAGAGAGAGTGTAATAACACAAGATTGTAAATAAAATATAAAAACTACTACATGACAGACTAAGATCCCGCCAAAAAAACCTACATTTTAGTCGTATGTCCTTTTCTCTATATTAGTAAGGATGCAATAACGGTACTCTTCCTTATTCAAATATTCTCTCAAGGTGAATTAATTTGACATCCACAACACTAGGATGACCTTTAAAGATCCTTTGTCCAATTTAATTCTCCTGACAGACAGTCCTCGGATCTTTTCCTCCATAAACTAACTAACCTTGGTCTGTCGCAAAAATCTTTCCGCGTCCCTATAAAAAGCTTATTTGAATTCAGTGCCGACGTTTCAAGATCACATCTCGGATAGCATCGGATAAGAGTTGGCGCCAAACTGCTGATATAAATAGTTTAATAGTAAGATACGTACGTTCGTGGCTGGCCATCGAGTTATGAATATAATTGAGTTGTCGTGTACAAATTGGTTCCAGGTATCGCCTGTCCCTTTCTCATGTGGGCGATATAAGTTCGTTCAAAGATACAGTGGTCATTGACTTGGTATTTATTTATTCATACTTTATGATATATAATTCCCTTTTCTGAGTTATTGATGTAATTATTACATAGAAAAAAAATCGCCATTTGCGTTCGGTTATTTATATCTCTGTTGAAATTTTCAACATTTTGATTCAAATGATCTTGGCCAAAACTACTTCCGAGTTATCGTTAATTCATTTTCCTGTAACTGATTACGAATTCCGAGTTCCTTGATACCGTTACTGGATAGGTAGAGGAAATAAAAAAAAAACTGACTGCGTTCAGAATGCACGCAAACATTACGAAAACTTAAAAAACCTAAATATGCACGTTTAGCGTGGTGGTTTAAAGGACCACCTCTCCGCTAATTGTTGTAAGTTCGAATCCCAAGCGGGACAATTATTTGTGTTATCTAACCCAATAATATTTGTAATTATAATAATATTTGAAACCACTAATCAAATTTTAATAATAAAAGTACTTTGACATTAATGTGGTGTTAGACTATATGTAATGTTTTTTTTTTATTTTCACACTATCTACACTGTTGACCTGGCAAGACTTATACAGTTTAACCGGACTACAAATATCTTATTGTTGTTACATTTTGTGTTATAATTAACAGTAATGTAGTCGCTAGCTATCGTTATTATAAAATATATGCTACAGAGTTATTCGTATTATATACCACTATTTTTTTTTCGGTACCTATTCCAGCAAAATATTCTTCTATATACTGAGAAGAATCAATCAAATGTAAGTACTTTTAAAGAGTCTATTATTGTTTACAAATTACGCTTTGGTCTATAACAGTCGCATTAAATGCCACTAAGTTATAGTATATTTAATTACAAATTCCTAAATTTACTATTTATTTAAAAGGGAAATACTTTAAAATGCAAAAAAGTACTTAGAGTTAAAATTAATGCTTCAAATTATCAGGGAATTATCTCTTTAGTATATATAATAATATACTGCTGAGGTAGCGAAAAAAATAAATTTTTAGCTCACACTGAAACTCAGTGCTACAGTATTGACTTATATTGCAGCATGTAGCCGGATGGGGTTGTCAGCTGTTGGTCATTTCTATTTCTATATATTTTACTTCTTCATTTGTATATCATTTATGACATACATTTACAATTCGTTCTTTCTTACTTAAAAAAAAAAAAAAAAAAAAAAAAAAAAAACCGTCCGCATTTTTTTTTAACACTTCAAATATAATACAAAATCTTCAAGTAGAAAAAGGAATAATGTGTAATTTCTTATTAATAAATCAATTGTCAAAATTAATCTTTAGCTATGGAGATTATCCGAACGCACAAACAATCTATTGTTTTAATATTATATCGGTATGCTTGGTTTTTTTCACACTTTACTGAACTAACCATAGATATTTATATCTAAAATTATGGAAAAGATCAAACGAATAACAATTACAAAAATAAATGAAGTAAGACATCGAAAATGAAAGTCGATCGTTATAATAATATAAGATAACTCTTATCTATTAATCAATTGTTTCTTTTCAAATATAGTGCTTATGGTTACTGTATGCATTTTTATCGGAAGACAGCCTTGTTGTACTTTGATAAGATAAGTCTTGTCCTTCTGATACTATTCGTACCTATATACGTTATATATACAATGTAAAATGAACGTAATTTTCACAATAGAATATTCCATTCCCGTATAATATTCACTTTGATAAGGATAAAATGCGTCGTATTACCTACTTTAAAAAAATGGCGGTTTTGTCGTATTCATAGTCTTGCTTAACGTAATTCTGTTAACTATTTCTAATTGAACTCTAAATTTATTCAAATTTCACTCATAATAGGAAGATACTATTGTGGATTAAGTTGGTAGGCTTCGTGTTTAAAAACTTATTGCTTAATTCATCCTACAAAGCTAAACACAGCAGAGCGACGCGAGCGGCGCGGCGCGGTGTCGCGTTCAGCAGTTACACCGTGCACGGATCGTCAGATGTCTGTCGAGTTTTTATATAGACTAGGATAAAAGACATAAATATTTGTTTTAATTTTTTTCTACGGTTGGGAGATCTCTCAATGTATAGTGAAATCGAGATAAAAGATAAATGATAAGCATCTGACGTGGCGGATATTACGATTAAATCCAAAAATAAATGTCACGTTACAGTTTAGAAATTTTAGTTTATATATCTATATATATAAAAGAAAGTCGTGTTAGTTACACTATTTATAACTCAAGAACCGCTGTACCCATTTGGCTGAAAATTGGTGGTGAGCTAGCTTAAAACCAGGAGATGGACATAGGATCCCGTTCGACAGCGTTCCTGTGTGACGTGACATAAAACGTCAAAGAGAATACAAGTCGCTATAAAACGTGGTATAACAAAAACGCTGCTGACATGAAATAACAAAACGCAAAACGTAATTTTGTCTATGGTTAAGTATGGTTGAAAATTTAATAATTACAAATTTTGTCAGAAATCAGTAATTTGTATTCTCTTTGAATCGTTATTAACAATGCCGCGACCAAGACGATCGAATCTTTCCGGACAAAGCCGTAATGCAAGAAGGATACGAAACATTGCGAATGAAAGGACTGAAGAAGAACAAGAAATTGCCAGTGAAGAACGCCGCGTTAGAATGGCTCAACTTCTAAGAAAAAATTGGACTTCATAAAATCCAATATCTTCTTATTTATTGCTTCTAAGGCGGAACAAAGTTAGCCGGGTCAGCTAGTAGTAGATAATTTACAGTTATTTACATCAAACATTACTAATAAGTTCATTAAAATACTATCATAATTTAAATATGAAATTAGCTTTATTTAAATAATTGCTTATAATGTTCTTGTTTTTGTTAATTTAAATTACATTTTATTTAATTGTATCATTATATTACTTACTAGCCGATAGCCGTGATTTCGTTTGCATCATTTATTATTTTAACAATGTTTTATGTATTCGGGAAAAACATAAGAACCATACCGCTTACTCCGTTTCTTCACGACAAAAAAACACATATCGCCGAATACATAGTGCTTATAAAAATCGTAATTTCTTAAAACTATAATAACTTTATATTAAATTAAGCTATTGTGATATATTTGATAGATAAGAACTAAGTGTTTAAGAAGAAAAATAAAAAAGAATTGGTCTAAATCTATCTACATTTCTTGCGTGATGCGCCCAAAACAACTAATCTCTATCGTTGTGAACATATCATGTCATCTCGTGTCACGTCATATCGTGTAACTATCTAAAATATTAATTTATCAATAAATATTGTGTTCACCTTTCATTGGTACTACGATACACTACGACATTTTTAGAAGCGTTTTTCTTTTTTTAATTTTATTGTGTATTACCTGTCGGTTAACCTACTACAAATAGATAAATAATAACAGAAATTAAAAACATAAACCCTATTTTGCAAATAATCGACATTTAGTTTTAGATAATCTATGATTTATTAATAAAATATATGTTGAATTATATAAAAATAAATTTAAATATATTTGACTATAGATAAAGCCGTTTGTTATTTCTATCATTCCTAAAGATATTTTACTTGAAAAAAATTTCACACCTACTCACTTCAAGTATATATTTAACACATAAATTATAGTAATAATGTATAAGTATCAGGAACTAGAACAAAATTCACTTTTCGACTAGATATGTCACAGAGGAAAATACTAAATTTAACATTCTATTATTTAAATTCTCTCAACGTAATAGTTGTCAAGTTAAAGATAAATAAAACATTTAATTTAGGTCATTTGTGGTAGTTGCTATCCAGTCAAGCATAGGTTACCGTCCCACAAAACACATACGTACATTAAGTGAACCAACATACAGTATGTAGTCTATATGTAGAGATGAGCGTAACTGGTTATACAGCGAGAATAGACCAGTCCTATTCAATAGTTGCTAGAGTTGTTCTATTATACAAAACATGTTTCCAATTACGTACTAATTAATATTTCATTAGGAGATAATTTCTTTTTTTATCTATCATTAATTCGTTCGAAAGGTTTTATTCAGTATCTACGTATAGAATGAATAGCTAACGAGTATAAAATTTTCCTTGAAACGCGTCGAAAATATACGTACTTGATTGATATTCTTCAATGAAATCGTTATCTATGTCCTTTAGCATTGAAGTGGTTTCTGTGGAAGTCATTATCTTGCGGGGAAAATTTTGAAGGTGATAATTTCGTAAAAATAAACTCTGGATGATTATAAAATTGTATAAAAATATGTGAAGAAAGCTGTTTAAAATGCATACAATGATTTATTGACTGTGCAAATATATTGTGTAATCGGTGTAATGCTTTCTATTTAAATATGATAATTGTTATCTGGCATGTTTTTACTAAGCCCTCATCAACTCATTTCACTGTTATATTTGAATTTTCTCATGTGTATAAAAGATTTAATATACAATATCAGAGCTAATTAATTTCTTTTGAAGTGAAACTTCTTATGGGATTGGGAAGGTTGTGAAATTCTGATCCGCAACCTTTTTGTGTGACTAAAAGTGGTGAGAGTAAGCACTGTGTAGGTAGAGTGTCGTAAACACCGGGTCTCGTTCGATTATCGAAGTTGATCAACGTCGGGGAACACAGCGTAACGTTGGCTTTTTGTTGTACTTTCTATAAAGATTTGTTCGTTTCTTTCATGTGGCCATAAGCACTTAAGTACACACATACATATACGTTTTTTTAGAAAGTCTCGGTGGTTTGTTACCGCTGTTTGAAAAAATTGATATAAAATTTAAGATTTTAGAAACGTTACCAAAAATTATCATGACATACCTGAGCTCACTACATGGGCCGTTTATTATTTTTAACGAGGACGCCAGTAAGGGAATTATAAGTTGTTAATTCAACATAAAATTTAATTGGTTCATACAAAACGCTTGGACTTTTTAAAAATATAACCGAAACTTCAGGCTAAACTATCTTACCGACACCATAAGTAGTACTCCACTGAGTTATGATGTCTTAGACTTAATTCGTAATCAACTAACTTAAATGTCTCTTCCATCATTGAACACATAAAAATGTGCTCTTATAAGAACATTATGTTATCCTAAGTTACCTTTTTTGTCACGTAAACTATTTAACAATGAACTCGATGATTAATTACACATTCTATGGTCTTTTAAGGTGCAGAACCCTATCGATTCTGGTCACGTTTCGATCAAACAATATACGCAATGCGACCCTAAAAGGGTATGATGGTATGAACTGCGCAGCGCAGTATAGGAATACTAAAACCTTCATATGATTTTAAAATCTTAATATTTCGGACATTACTATGTAGGTATGTACCTACTTAGATTTATGTTATTAACTGAGCGAAAAGTGTTATGTGTGAATATATAATATAGGAATTAGTACTGTCATAAATACAGGAGTTAGTACTGCCATAAACACTTTGGTAAGGTTGGTTATGATTGGCAGATAATCTGAATTATCAAAATTATAGTCGATATTTATTTAATAATCTAACGAGATAAGTTATTAAGGGGCTGATTTCAGTTTTCTTCTGTTACGTTTAGAAAAATCTCCAGTTTTGCTGCCAGGTGGCGTTACCAACTGAATATTGCTCGAACGTTGTACTGTTTCAAATGTTATTACTATAATATGTATATATATATATATATATATGTATTATTTGTATGTATGTATATATGTATGTATTTTACCTATGTGTCAAGTAGGCTAAAGTAAACTAACCAAGTTCGAAAAACAAGGGAAAAAATAAAACTCTTCCACCATATGTGTACTTACTTGTATGTGTTAGACAGTGAAAATATTCAGTGTCACCGTATCGCGATAGCACCGTGCTCCGGGGCTCCACTCTGGAGAATCGAACCTTGGCTTAAACCGCAGTCGAGAGGAGTCGCGATGAGTGTGCAGGAGCAAAGGCTACGGCCACGTGACCTGTCGTCACGCGGGCGTGGGCGCGCACACACTCAGTTCGAAGAGTCGGAAGAGTATTGATCGTTCGCTGCCGTTATTTTATTACGAGGAATTTGCGTATAGACAGAAACATTGGTACGTTGGTTAATTTGTCGGTACATGCCGGGGTTCGAAGCTGCGGACATCGAATTGACACTACTCCCCACCACGACTTGACAAATATATGTCGTTCAATAATTTAATTTACACTGATGAGCACAAGTCATCTCCGATAGTAGTGATTTCACAAAATGGCTGATAAATCATAAAATACCGATCATACGACTTTGATATATTGAAACATTTAAAGGCGCTCTGTAATTACGTTCTCCTTTTTTACGAACAGTTAACGTTCTGATCTCGTGAGTTGTGACATTAATGAACACTTAACTAATTAAATAAGATTTATTACGCCATGATGTCGGTAATAAAGGCTTCATTAACAATTAACTTGCTTTAGAGATCTGTCTGTCGGGAGAGTACATAAATTACATACCAAAGATTGAAATGCATAAATTGATTAAGCGACCTAAGATGGTAATATTCTAAACTTGGACTTGAATTGACTCCTAAGTGCAACCTTTGGAACATGACTATACGATGCTAAGTGATAGATTTTGTAATTTGAGCTAAGTAGCTAATCAAGGAGGGTATTGCAAATAGCACTAACCTCATGATATGGTTTCACCATGTTGTTTTCCTTCGCCAAAATCCGACCCATTGTAGCATTCCAACTTACGCACAGCTATTAACGTTAACAAAGGGAGAAAGTACAATAGAAATATATCGCTATTACAGACTGACATTTTAAAATCTTAATACAATGATTAAAGAACGAGCGCGTAGATCCATCTTAAATCGATAGATCTAGAGGGATGAAATTTTTCACAGCATTTCCTTGTATAATGCAACAAGATTTTTTTTTTTGAAGTCATACCCTTAACATGATTATACAAGAAGTTTAAATTCTCGAGAATATTACTGGTGGGAGAAGGTAGTGCTTCACTAGACAATAACATAACATAATAACAAAAACAAAATGGAGTTTTCGCGAGACATTAATATTACATGTAGCATTTTTTAAGTTAAATCATAAACGATCGTTTTCCGACTTTATATTATGCAATATTAGAGGCATTTTCTGCACAGAAGTGAATTAAAATAATAACAAGAATTATAGATTTCGAATAGCAACCAAAAACTCCCTGGAGAGTTCTATCAAGAATGCTATAATTTTGGTAGAGTGTTATTTGAACTATGAACATGAAAAATGTATTGTATAATACACTTGACATTGGCGGAATTATATAAAAGGCACGATTTGTCATGAAATTAGCAAAGGAAAACGACTAAACGCAGAGGTTTATGCGTGTCACGGGATGAATCATACATGAGTTATCATTTTTTCTAACAAAATTCTGCACCAATGGAAAAGTTATTGTACTTTTATTCATACAATCACTAACCTATTCATATCTCTTATCAGTTACCGTGTCGTAAAGATGATTATCAGGTCACACGACCGGCTGAAGTGTTTATCGATGTATAATAACACCATGTCGATAAGCCAACGATAATACGGTATCGATAAAGTTTCGCGAAAAAAATGTTTTCTAAAATAAATGACATCACAACAACTTTTAGGTAATTCAGGAAATGATGAGTTATAATATTATTTCCTCGGTAATTATATTAATTACCTCTTTGTGTATGACGAATGAAATTCTTGTATTACGTAAGATGTGTAAAAATATTTCTTACATAGTTTACTTTAATGGTAACACATGTTAGTCCACATTTTTAACTTGTAATATTCTTGTTTGTAATTTTACAACTCGCTACTGGGTATTAGGCACGGACATGCTTCTTTCATCTCGTAGGTGCTCGCTTGTAACTGCTAGCCTTGGACATGTTTCCTACATTATGAAAAGTACGGGCCGTAATACAACATGCGAGTTCTTATTTACTTACTTTTGATGGTATAAATATACATATATACTGTTGGACCATTCAAATTGCGTGGTTAATACAAAGGCCGGCCTTATTGCTAATACCAATCTCTTCCAGGCAACCTTCGGATGGATATGTTCCAGGGGGACGAAGAGGTAGTATTTTCGGTGTATAAGTAAAACAAAGCTAATAATGAAATAAATTAAATATACAGTAAGCTATAGGAACTATATATTTTTTTATTAAAAAGAATATAGTTATGCATACGTACGTAATATATTACATAACTTTATGTGTTGAATAGAATTACAAACAAAACCTTGATAACATTTCTGACACTGATAATTTAAAATACTTTTATTTAAATGAAATTTACAAAAGCGTGGTTTGGAAAACACAAGAAGAAATATTTCTATTATTCATTGGTTCAAAATCAAAATCAAAAATATTTTATTCAGTTTAGGCCCTGAGAAGGCGCTTATGAACATCAAAGTTACCACCGGTTCGGAAAACAACCCAGTCATCGAGAAGAACCGGCAAGAAACTCGATCTGGTATATCTTTTCATTAAACATATTATAACTCATATTTTTAAAAACATAGTTATAAATAATGACATTCGGTTTTGGTGGATGCACAGAGAGGGTGTCGTTTCCAGACGTCACCATTGTTCACATATTGATACACCCTGTAATAGCCTTTAGACATTAAAACCTGCTTGACATGGTGCTTGAAATCATTCAAATGTGAAATATTATATATGTAACTCTTTATTTATAATCCTAGGTCCATTTAGCACTCTGACAAGTAGCAAAAGCGATATTTAATACACACTTTTTAATAATATCTCAGTAACACAACGTTCAATAAGGACAATTAAACAAAACAATTCGCCTGTAACTAAACTTGTCAAAAGGAATGTACAAAATGATAATATTAAAGGGTTAACACTTATAAGAAGATAATTTACGTTATTCTCTTTGTTATAAACAAAATGAATAAACAATGGAAATTGTTTTCATCGTTTTAATCAGCAAACAAAGGGTTGACCGACTTATTACTCACCATTTTGATATTAAAAAATAAGGAAAGCCGCAAATAATTGTTTGATAACCTCATCTAGTTGTGCAGCAGATGTGACGGCAACCGCAACCGTATCTTTATTATTATTTTTTAAACGCTCATTAAACTTACCGTTTTCATTACGATCAAGACAATTACATAAAATATAAGAAAATCCTATTAATGACGGGCCGCCATGTTTTATAGCCGCCATATTGTAACGGGAGTTGGCGCCAAAAGTTTTTGTTTATTTATTTTTATTCCCAATTCGGCGTTAAGCTTTACTTAGGGGTAATGAGTAATGCGTCGAAGGAATTTAAATTCATGGGACTGCTGTCGAGCTTCGAAATGTCGTGGTAGTTCTTTTTTATTTAGCTTCATTTGTTTTAATGTATTGTGTGTGTGTTTTTTTTTAATTTGAATCACTCTCGTCGCATTCTATTGTTTTATCATTCATAAATCCTCGATTACCTATCTTTGTTTGTTTAACCTACCTGACAAAAATCCATTGAAACGGCAACAGAACATATCCACCTACACAGATAATCTCAAACATTGTATGATTAAATATGAATTGTTATTACGATATATACATATAGCAAAATTGTATATGTTTTGTGCCTGTATATTTAACAAGAGAACTTAAGGAAAATGATAGTGTACATACGGTTAAATTATTTTTGTATTAATTCGTGTCGGTTATTTAGTTTTGTAAGTAAGTCTCAACTTCAGGAAAAATCTAGACATTTCTCGCGTTAAGTACTAATAATAAAAATACCGTAAAAAATTCCTTTGAGTATAAATAAGACGTATTGTTAATAAATCTGCGATTTAAGCACGACTCTAAAATGGAATCTTGAACAATTTGTGTCCTAGTTGAAACTAAGGATTCGTAACATCTATTATGTCATTGTAATTTTCACTGAACGCTACTTCTTTCAAACTGTTTGATTTCATAGTAACCATAAAAATAAGTTACATGTAAATAATAAAATCCTACGAAAGTGGCGCAATCGGGTAATATACGTCCGCATCAACCATCAACACAATAGAAGTAGATAGTCGAAGCGGACGCAGGAATGCATCGGCGCATGCGCTGAGTCCATAATGAAAACGAGTGCGGTACCCGTCACGGCATCGCAACCCGGTAACCGTTAACTATACACAAATCCGTCCATTCATTACACCCGATCTAAAATGCACTCTGATTCGATGGAAGAAGAAAGAATGGGAACGCAGTAGCAACTCGAGCGCTTTATGCGGTACGTTAATCACGGCCATATAAGGATTTATCAGTTGACTGAACGATTATATTTGTTATTTTTCGAGCTATAAAAAATTAATGCATATGCAGTACATATAAATAAAATTTAAGTGTCTGTTGTTTATCGCAGGTATTCTCCGAAACAGCTCAAACGATTTTGGAGAGACTATCACCGGCAGTTAGAGATTTTTTCAGAACATTATCAAGATTACAGATAATTATTATTTTCCATAGGCCTTAAGCATGTGTGGGAATTAACAACAGTAACACAATACATTTCAATACATTTAACGAAAATTGTAGGTATTGCAATAATAGTGTTGTTAATTATAGTTGCTTTCGTTATACTTGGGTACATTTATGAAATATTTTTAAATTACTTATTATATTCTCTGGCTATATTAAACCTACCTATATTAAAAAAATTGATAATTATTAATGCACTTTATAAATAAAAGAAATAAAAAAAAACACCAACGAGAACAAACTGAGCAACTTGTTGGTTATTTGTAACTTTGAAAAAATGGTGACACATGTTATGAGAGTTCTCGAAAATCTGCCACTATTGTTTCATAATATAGTAATAAATTGAAATAAAGCAAAGTGTGAGGTGTGCGGGTACAATGGCATTTTTATTCGTAAATTGAACAAACACTATATGAAACTGAAAAACGATCTTCACACCGCAATTCAAGCTTCGTATAGTGACATCTAGCGTCGCATAGATGAGGTATTCTAGCAGTAAACACATGTAACCAGAAATCGGTAAATGGATTATGGAGGTTAAGTAATAATGAGAAAATTACAATAAAAAAAATTAAGACAGACTACAATTAACAAAGACAAAATAGTTCCTATCAAACGACGAAACCTTTTGATGACAATAAAGTCGCACTATCCAGCTAGTTAATATACTATAACTATTTTTTATTTACGTACCATATTTTATTCTATTGAGAAATTTAAAAAAATCAAAATTATAAGTCGGCTCGAAGGACCAAAAGTTTATTCGAAAGCGGGTGCGTATATACTTTCGGTGTAGGAGAAATAAAAAAAAACTGTTTTCAATCGTTTATACGTGTATTACGACTTGATCACAATGCAATGTAATGCTACTTGCAGTTATAAATTACAAATTCGTTCGTTCAGAAACTGGCTATGACTTGTTGTTGCTTTTGTCCATAGAAATTTATTTTCAAACAATATTTATACCACAAATGAAGGTACCGTTACATGCGAGGAACTTGGCATCCGTTCTCTTTTCCCCTGACGATGGACAGTAGCCACTTTTGTTAGAATTCCATTGGGAATTATTACTTAAGGTTCAATATTCCGTACTTCAACGACTCAGAATCGCTGAACACGATATGTGAATGTTTATCAAATTACTATCTAGTCCCCACGACTTATTTTTTGTTAAGACGATTTTCCTGTCTCATGTTAATTATTTCGTTTATCTACATTAGTTTTGGTTGTATTTTTTTAATTATAGTTTTATCATTATGGCTTGACCCCATAACTTAACTTACATTATTATTATTTGTTAAATTGTATCTGGGCACGAACTATAAAGTACCAAACATCTTATTTTTGCTGTTCCGTGAAGGTGTAGAACAATTTTCCAGGCAATTCGTTCCCTTATTCCTATGAAATGAGGTCCTTAAAATGTAACGTAAAGAATGAAGAAGACATTTATGCAGGCCGGCATGACAGCGTCGACTGGCGATGGATGTTTTGTCTGTCGGTAATCGCCGCTGTTTTTGGATTTGGATTTTGGATGCTTACCGACCAGGTATAGTATAGTCACGTTGCCGTGCTATAATAGAAAGACACACTGAAAATGTTTTACCAAATTTAAATTTTTATCGGTAGTGCTTAGTTCAATTGAAAAGTGTTTATATCTTACATAATATTCTGTATTTGCCAATAAAAGCCTTTTGAACACCAACTACATTTATGTATTTTTGGAGCAAAATATATAGTTACAATAAAATATTACAAATAATAGATCTGTTACAATGTTCTCTAGCATCTCACAACTTCGTAAATGTCACGTTTTAAATAGTAACTCCACATAAATGAATTACAATATACTTTAAAAGTTCTCTTCAAAGCCTGGTGATACGGTCTAAAATGCTGCAGTTGCAGTAAACTTCGACACAGATCGCAAAGATGGAGCGCTTTTTATTCAACCTGTTGCAATTTCTGTTTTTGCTGAGAAATATGCGTCGAAGAAGCCAAGAAAGGCTTTATTTATATTTACGCACCTGAGATATACGAAGGGTACTGACCACAAAACACCTCCAGCCGCTCAAGTAAAGAATGTTTAAAAATTCTTCAAACTAATTAATTGCGTGCTTCATTAAAAGGATAGTTCTTTTAATACTTATTTTAGCAATTTATAGTTGTGTAGATATTTTCCTTTATGTATTTATACCAAATAGTCCTTTTTCTTTTCAAACAGACTACAATGTTGACCTGGCAAGATCTCTACAGTTTCACCGGACAACTAAGGGGAACGCTTAAGGCACTCATCCGGTTTTATATAGGATCCAAACAGTCCTCTGAAATATGATGACCTTTATACATTGTTTAAAAATGAAATGAGGATAATGTCGTTGGACATAATTGAATAAATGGACGCTAATATTATTCCCCGGAGTTTTTCGATTATGTATTACACTTGCATTGTATGGAGATGGTTGTTGTATTTTGAAGTATTGGACTACATTTAGATTTATTTTAGCTATTATAATTGTTATTTTGGTCCATAATTTTTTATATTTTTTATATATACTCCTTTTTTTTCGATCTGACTACACTGTTGACCTGGCAAGGCCTCTACAGTTTCACCGGACTACATTTATATATGTATATATATATATATTTGTCCATTGTCTATTAGATAGGCATTTAAACAGAAACATAGCGTTTATTGAAAGTAAATTATTTGCGTTATTCAAATAACCTTATTCCAAAGCCGGATATAAGTAAATGTAGGTTACGTTTTCATACAAAAAAAATGTATTGCCGCATTCTTATAATTATAATAATTTCAATTGCATTCGAAAACGGACCAATTCAATAATATTGGTTATATTTATAACGCATAAAGTGATTTACAACCTCAACAGTAATAACACCTTCGACTATAAAACGTACATTATATTATATGTAAATGTTGAATGTAACTACTGATTTAAAATTTAAATTAACTTTTAGTTTTACTTTGTTTTCATATTACTCAATGGATTTTGTATGATAAAGGGCATGGAGTAATATATCATCAGTGTGCCAATTGTGTTCGAATTGAATTACGATATAAATACTCGAACTGTCAGAATAATGTGAACTATTTATTTTTAATAAATATGAATTGAATAATTCTTTATTATTTGATCAATTTTAATTGTCCCAATTGTTCAATTTTCAGACATTTTCAACTGATCAGTTTATATGAATATATTCAAACAGCTCAAATCAATCGAATACTCGAATGATTTGAATATTTGTTTCGACTTTCGAATAATTCATAAACTGAAGTATTCGTACACAATATAATACTATAATTATTTATCTGACTTATATATTTAATGTTGTATATAAAAAAACAATGACTAAATACTTAATGCTTTTAAAACGTTTTAAATTTAATTGCTAAATTTTAAATAAAGATTATGTTTTGCAAGAGTTTAAAAAAGCGTATAAGCTTTTTTGTTGTTGTATACAATTTATATAAAATAGGTTTACATAAATTTAAATTAATAATCAACTATATAATTAATTGTCATTGTGTTCGAATTAGAAACAGTGTGCATATTAGATATCTCGCTGACCCCAAGGACCCCGGTATTAATCAATTTAACCCTTTTAATAGGGGGGCACTCTCTTGATTGTAGCAATCAGAGGCCGTGTGGCTTCGTGACCAACACACTTTGATATGGAATGGGAATAGTTGGGCCGTTCCAGAAATTCTTAGATGTGATAACTTTTTGAACCTTTATAATTTGCGTTAATTGTATTTAGTTAAAATTGTATTTTGCCGTAGCGATATCAATAATACGTTTTGTATGGATCAGTTCTATATCATTTATATATATATAAATATCTAATGACTAAAAGTTTTAAGAAACAAAGCTACTATCAAACTGGAAGAGTTTTAACAGCTGTACTATTTCCAAATAGTTACAGTCCATTATTAAGCTGAGAAGAAACTGAAGATTTGTATAAGTCCTAACTGACTTCTATCATCAAAATGCTATTACTAAAATTTCTAGGCTTTATGGCTTTTTAACTATATATACACTGTCTGCTGATCCTCAAAATGGAATCGTGAAAAACAAACAATGCGGTTCTAAAGTGTAACAGCATGTCCCGAATCTTTTCGAATTTCTCGAATTATGTCAGTCTTCCCGAGAGTGTTTTTCCTCTTTACATCACTACATAGTATAAAACAAAGTCGCTTTTTCTGTCCCTATATCCCTATGTATGCTTAAATCTTTAAAACTACGCAATGGATTTTGATGCGGTTTTTTTTAATAGATAGAGTGATTGAAGAGGAAGGTTTATATGTATAATAACATAAATTAAAAAGTGGAGATATACTGTTATTTTTGAGGTTACTCCAAATTTAAGGCGTGCGGGCCACGGACAGTAATGAATAAATCAAAACTACTGGATCGATTTTAATCATTTTTTCAGTGAATGACATAGGCTATATATTTTATACATGTGCGAAGCCGGAGCGCGCCGCTAGTAAAATATATTGCTAAGGTAATAAACGAGTCGCGAGTATCAGCTAGTAACTAATAATAATAATAACAAAGAATAACAGTAAATTAACAAAAGTCACAACGTGACAAACATCACGATAGACACGATATTAACCCAACAGAACTTCATTCAAGTAAAAAAAGCTTTAATTTAACATGTCGTTCAGATTCAAAGGCGAAATCTGAAACAGCCGACGCGTTCGTAGAACTAAACCATCGCGGTACACAAAACCAATAACTTGGCAGTCACGACTTAGCTGCATCTCACAGCACGTGTAGCCAAACCGGTCTGGCCAGAAATCGCCGAGTAACGTTCGACATTTACGCCCGACGTAACAACATACGAATCTCAGCAATGGATTTTGGACATCGAATTTGTTTAGTAAAAGATTTTAAACTTGTAAATGTAAGATAAACAAATAGGTTAATTTTTTTAAATTTTATACGTAATTGAATTATTTAATAAAGAGGTGAAATTAACACACCATTCGACGCGTAATTGTATAATTTCAAAGATTAAATAACTAATCTCTCTTTACATAAATTAACTAATTATATAATTTTATATAATTACTTCTAAGTTTTAATTGATGCCTATATACTTACGTTTGAACGGAATAGATCGGCTTACCATTCATAGATGGCGTTACTAACGCGTTGTGTAGAATAAGCACCTAATAGCCCCGAATATTTTATATGTACGTACGTGAGTTTGCGTGTTCGTTGCGTGTTCGTTTCCCGCCTAAACTACTCAATAATCATGATTTTTTTTGCGTACAAGTTGTCAATAGTACAGAAAAGGACACATGATAACTTTCAGCCAGTAAACAAGTAACTACCTCGTGGGATAGGTCAAGTATAGATAAACGCGAACGAAGCCGCAAGCAAGAATTAGTATTATTATGAAATAATATTATGCTTTATGACAAAATCTACATCAGTATAAAGATTTTACATCGTTCTAATCAGGAACCTCGTTTACGATTTAGTTACGTACATTTAATAACTAGACTAGTTTTGTAAGATACATGAGTTTGTGTGAACTCGCTAACCTGTGCAATAATTATCTGGCTAATATGATTTATTTGCATCTTATATTCTACTAGTAACTGCTCGCGACTTCTTCTGCGCTTTTTTAAAAATGAAGACATCATACATTATGTTCGTATAACCTTTTCCAAAGTGCAGTGCACGTGTAGTTGATATGTACGTAGACGTTGCTAGCATTCGCATTGATGCAGTAAGCTAGCGGCGTCTACATACAATTGATCTAAACGCACCCGCGCCAGCACCCGCAAGTCACTTACAGTCTGAAGCAGGCCTAACGATTTATGCAGTACACGCCGAAATTGCTCTCAGATCACATGATGTTTTTCAAATCTATTCAACACATATACATCATCATCATCTTACCCTTATCCCACTTAAGTGGGTCGGCACAACTTGTTTTCCTTTTCCACTCTCCCTTGTCAGATGTCATCTCAGTATTCACCACCTTTTATACACATATAATTCTCCACACATTCCATCCACGCTTTGTTCGGTCTTCCTCTACCATTATATCCGTCCACTTTCAAACGCAAAACTTTTCTTGTTACATGACTTTCATGTCTTCTCATAATATGCCCGTACCATGCCTACTTATTACTCCTCAACTTCTCTGTCACTGGTGCTATTTTCAAACTTCCTCTGATATACTCATTCTTAATCTTATCCATTCTAGTTACACCACACAGCCATCTTAACACTCGCATTTCTGGCGCATGTAATCTTTTCTCATCCGTCTCTTTCGTAGCCCAGCACTCGGATCCATATAACACGACTGGTCCGATTATAGTCTTATATTCGAACTGAAATAGTTTAGAACACAGATAGACAGATACAAAATACATGTACGGGATCGTGAAACATACATGCTTGGTAACCATGCATATTTCACGAACCCATACAGGTATGATACGGATAGGCTTAGCTTAGTTTAGCTTAGCTAGTTAGATTCGGGTTTTCGACGACAGCCCAAGCGAGGCGTGCCGTGCGCCCTTGTGCTAGTCGTCTATATAAAATCAGGTGAGTGCCTTAAGCGCTCCCCTTAGTAGTCCGGTGAAACTGTGAAGGCATAACGCTGACAGTGTAGGTCAGTTCGAAAAAAAAAAAAAAAAAAAAAATTATAGTATTATACACTTTCCTTCACATATACATATATTATGTAATTCAAACAATATTTTTATAAATTTTAGCATATATATTAATCTCATGTCTCATCTCATTAAGCTACATTTACTGTAAAAGTTAGATCAAAGTCCCTTCAGTAGTTTTTGTATAAAAATGTAGGAAACATCTGTCCATCCTCACAAACTTTCACGTTTGGAATATAAAAATGATTATTTGAGGAAGGTGATACACTGTGTAAATTCACGCCACGATCCTTAGGAGTAGAGCACTTATCAAACAAATTATAGATTACCAAAAAACGCCGTGGATCACGGCGCGCGGGTTTGTAGGTAAGGTCGGGAAAAGAGACACGCGAGTGAAACAGTACAGCTAGTTTTTAAAATATGCGTGATAGATTGTAAATATATCACCGAGGAAAACCTGTTTCGTAGCTATTATTTACTATCACAGTGAATAATGGATTACAAGTACATTACACAATATTCTAATAAAACGCGAATTACATTAAAAGATAACAACTGACATACCGGCTGGCTTGAAGGCGTGTTAAGACACGCCGCGGTATTATGCAACAAATTTGTTCATTTGAACGATAGAAGTCGATCGACCGGGAAGGTCGTGAGAAATATTAATTCATTAATTTCACTTGCTATAATTAAAGCAATCTTGGCAAATATGTATGTAACAATTTCCGTTTCTATTTTTAAAGTCTTTGAATAGAGCTTCGATATTTAATTCATGCAATTTTTATGTCAATTTATATAAGTTTTATTTATTAATGTTTATTTTATTTGTTTTTTTTTTATATATTATAGTGGGCAAACGAACAGGTGGGTCACCTGATGGTAAGTGATCACCGCCGTCCATAGACACTAGCAACACCAGGGGAGTCGCAAGTGCGTTGCCGGCCTTTTAATATATATGGGCCTCCGGCGCTCTCACTGACCGAACGAAACGCAACAGTGCAAGCACTGTTACTTCACGTCGGTTTTCTGTGAGAGGGTGTTACTACCCCGGGCGAGCCGACCCATTCATGCTGAAACCAGTAATAGCTTCAGCGTAGCTCTACCACCTACATTTGTAGGTTTGTTAGTAGGTTGATAATTGGAAGATCCAGTAAATATATATATCTGTAGATATATAAATAGACCTAGAGGTTTCTCTAAAGTAAATTTTCCTCCTCTGTTTTTCAGGCGATTTTCGTTACACTTTTTTCTGTTTAATAACTGTAGACGGACTTGTTTTGAAAATGTTTGTTTTTTCTTAATATTGAAACTTGAAAAATTAAAGAATTATGGTCGAATTTCGACCACTAGACGAGCACTCGTATTATCAATAACGCAGATAAAAAATTTACTATTTACAAAGTTCTTTTACAACAGTTTTGACTCGGCACAGGTTCTGAATTTTGAAAAGCATTAAAAGCGATATGTCATAAGACAAATGACATAAAAATAACAACGAGTTTGAATATAAATCACAGTATTGAAAACAATACACATTAATATCGAATTATCCTCATGAAAACACGCTGCATAAAAATTGGTTTCACGTGATAAAATTCAAAGAAATCTACAGCTATACATTTAAAAAAACAAAAAGTAAAAGTTAAACGTTAGTTTCGTCAATAATTATTTCAGTATAATATAATTTTTTTAAATTAAATGACTAACCCAAACTTTTATTTATAAAGTAAGATAACAAACATCGAAATATAACATCTAAAAATAAAATTTTGAATAGAAAACAACAACTATACGCACACACACACACACACACATCACTACAACAACATAAAATAAAAATAAAAAACACAACACTTTTGCTACTGTCGCGCGAAAAACAAATGATAACACAAATATGTAAGAAAGTGAGAAAGAATATACTGACGAAATCTAATTTAATTTATGTAAAAAATGCGTTTCACCTGAGAAATATACTCGTATGTTATGCGAATTTTCAACAAACTATTCTTCCATACGGGCATGTAACATTTTAGCAGTAATTTAGTAATAAACAGTAGATATAGGACCTGTCTATTATTAATTAGTTGATCATAAAATTCTTTGATCGAAGTTTTTATAATTTTTTCTCGAAATATGTTCACAGTGGTTGCACTGTTGTGAGGCAATTGTTCCCCGACAACCTACACTAAAGCGTTACATTATAAGAATATAATTAAAAATGGCCGTACACAAAACCACTGGACGATAAAAAAACAGTACATACAATGTACACAAATTACATTGATGTTGTGATATTGTCACGAGCACGCCATAATATCGCGTACGGGAATTGTGAAATGAAAATATATTTAAAGTGTTCATAACCGAATCGAACTTTCACCGATTGAAAAGAAATGCATAGTAATTATTAACAAGTGCAGATGAAAGTCTGCGATCTTTGTTACTGTTTATTGTCGGTTATAAGTTGTTATATTACATTCAGGAGTGTTCGTTATCGATGCGTGTTAATTCACTGGTAACATTTCAATGTGGAAACAGTTTTATAATAAAATAAATGTGTGGTTTTATGAAAACAGGATGCAAGTGAAACTTTTTTTCGGAATACCAATTAAATAAAATTATTTAAATCTTAGACTCATTTTAAAACTGAGCACAATATTTATTTAAATGTTTGAATTATTTTGAATTGAGCCAGGGTTGCTCTGCCGAGCGCCTTACACTTTACCCCTACTCCGTGGCCGGCTGTAATACGACATGCGATAGATTGTCAAAAACATTTAAAGCGATGCAAAAAAAGCTTCTCTAGATATCTGGTATCAAATTTTATTGCGATTCGTTTAGAGATTTAGTTGCGAAAAGGAAACAAATAGACAGACAGAATTCTCATATCATTTACAATATTCGTGTGTATTTAAACGTAGTATATATTAGCTTAAAATTGCTCAAAATACATTTCCTGTGATAAAAATGAATCTACAAGTATTATGTTAGTAAAAGCGAATAGAAAAAATTTGTTATTTGATTATACAATAAATAGAAACAAATTTGCAAAAATATTAGAGTGTGGATAGGAGTCAAGTCTCAGATAAGTTCAATGTATTATCTAAATTATTTTAAAGTGTAATATCATAAACATTACTGAAAACATACTTTGTTATTAGATTTTTAATTTATAGAACAACTTCAATTTCCAAGAATTTAAATATAAAAATAGTTATGGCTAATCATAAGGCTAGTGATCCATTAACTAATGAATGCGCTAACGAAGTTCGTCATGAACGTTGTCGTTTAATTTCCATATTGGTTATACACAAAATTTAATTTTATATATGCAGCTGACTTTTACAGAACTGCCTGCACAAATTGCAACATTTACTGCATTCCGTTCCATTCTTTGCTCATAACCAGGGCTACCAGACGATAAAAATTAAATTTTTGAACGTAAGGTTTAGGATATTTGTATTGCATGAATTTCGTCTGCTTTTTTATTGTAAGTTCCGAAATTATACAATAGTTTTAACCACATTTAATTATGACAATAGTGTGCTGTTTTTACTTTATCTCATCTTCCTAAAATAATAAACATTATAAAAGTGCAAAAAAAGATTATGGCAACTCGCAAATATGCTTTATTTGTTACGTTTTAAATATATATCTCAAAATATTAGAGTTACAATATAATTGATTTTAAATAATTCATTACTATGAGTTCTAATATTAATAAGATCATCTTCTTCAGTACGCCATAAAGTAGGATAAGCTCTAACATTCGCTATTTTGAATACCTAAATACTGTTATAAGGTATGCTCACAAAAATATAATACAATTATTTCTATACGGTTTTCCTAATGTTGACACTAAAATACTTCTGTAACGATATTACAGATGGCCGTGTTGCCATAGTTTTTAGTATTGTGAAAACCACAATTAATGTTATTATATTTTTCAATAATTATAAATTTCGAAATTTAGATTTTAAAATATAACACTTTAAATTTCTATATTTTAAACAACATAACTGTCTGATCTACATCAAGAAATTATAATGGTAATACAATTCAGAAATCAACATTTTTAAATCAATGTTTCCCGTCATAGCGGATAGAGGTATTAGCAGCATCTACAACAGAACTATTAATCTGTCAAAGATGTTTGAATTATCTGAACGGCGAGAGATTAATTCAAAGCTTTCACAATAATTATGTTGAGTAAAATATAATTGATTGCGGTTTCGCCTTGAAAATTTAATATATGTTCTGAATTACTGATATAGGCTTAAACTTGTCAACTACCGAGACGATCTAAATACTGAAAATGCACAACTGTGCAACATATTACATATTTGCCGGACAATTCAAGGATCATATTTTTTCGGTAGTAATTTTTCCCTTCTAAGAAAATGACAAAGGCACTCAGGCCATACAGCCAACTCATAATCTGTGTTTTATTTAAAATGTCAAACTAGTGTTATTATTACCATGGTAGTAATTGACATTCATAAATGCAAGGCCTAGATTAAATAAACAATTTTTTATTTTATTTTAATGTATATAGTATATACGTAAAAAACTCGATGGTTTTGATTGTAGATTGGCTTTAGCTGTTGACCCAGAAGCCCTTTAACTGTCATACAACGGTAAAGACAAGTCTATAAAACATTTTACCTTTATTGAGATGGTAAGTGGTAATTGACCTCTAGAGAGTATTAAAAAATTATTGAACTTTTACAACATGTACCAAATGTACCAAAAATAATAATTACATATCTTAACCCTCGACTATAATTGATATTAATATTCTACGTCCATTTTACTTCTGCGACTTATTTGTTTTTTCATAGACAATCATCAAATGTGCCGGTTATAATAACGTCTGGCATGATACAAAAAGTTAAGGTGGAATCCGTAGGGAGCCTTCCCTAAAAGGTAATCGCTCGAAGGCTTTATTTTTTTTTATTTACGTAGAAGGCACAGACACAAAGCGTGGAGCCAGCTGCCGGGACACAGCTGGACGCGTTCGCAGATCTAAATTAAAATGTTAGGCAACTTTATAATGTCAATTAAAACAGACAAATAATCGACTTGTTATTTTTAAGTTAAGTATGATTACTTACATTTAAAATACGAATGATATACACACCTCTTTATAAAGTGACAACGTTTCTGTATCGAACTTCTTTGTTAATAAAAATATATATATATTATTATAATATTAAAAACGGCAAAATTTGTAAGGATGTATGAACGTTTAATTCTCTTTCATTCAAAAAGTACTGAACGGATTTTGAGAAACACTTTACATCAGAATAACAAATAGGGAACAATTTGTAAATATATTGTTTAAATTGGCCAAAATAGAGGGATAAGTGTCAAGAAAATTATTCAATATTCTGCCATCTGAGAGTTAAACGAATATAATATATATATATGATCATTTAAACCATTCAAACGTAGATGAACTCGCGGGCATCCGCTAGTTACTTATAAAGATGGCCGCCGTTCTTGTAATAAGTTTAATACTCAAAAAAGTTCATCTAAACAACATTAAGTACTTTGGAGACATTAAAATATTCACTCATTTAGATAAGTCATAAATTTATTTTTAACTATGATATATGTCTATATGTAACAAAACTAAAATATATTAGAATGAAAACATACCATAGGAAATAACTCTTACAGTAACATAATAGTCTATACAAAAGTGTAGATTAAATATGTCCGCTATTCACCCGACAACTTGAACGTAAGTAATGTTTATTACCTTATATCTTTAGGTATGTATATTGTGTACGTATATTTTTCTTTAGCATATTTTGTACCCTACCCTACTAGTTTGATGAATTTAATAAATGGAGTGCCGTTAAATTCGTCTGTAAGCCCAAAAAAAAAAAATTGAGGTTTACATTTTTTTTAACTATCAATATTCAATTGAACTATCGTTCATTAACTACTGAACTATCCAAAACCATAAAGGTTTAAGTTAACTTTACAAACGAATGTACATCTCATGAGGCACAGGTCAACATGCTGTTGGCAGCATAACCTTAAAAATGTACCTGATTAATTGCAAATACTATGGAAAATAACAAGTAATGTATTGTAAAATTACCAATTGTTATGTAAAAATTATTTTTTTAATTATTTTTTCATTTGTCCGAACTTTTTATTTTTTGAAACTATTAAATTTAAAATTTTCGATGTCGTTAAAAAATATTAAAAACAATCCGCCATTTTGAGATCTGGAACTTAAAAAATCAGCAGAGGGGTTAATATAACGAAAAAAGTTTTTGCAGTTTTGTGTATTTTCTATTTCATTAAAAATGGGAATAACATGAGGTATGTTTTATAAGTTTTTTATAGAACATTTCTGTTGAAATTAAACATCCCACAGTTTAACAGAAATTTATCTGCACAAACAAATATGGCAAGGTCAGTCGAAAAAGGTGAGTAACGAATAATATTATAGTTTACAAGAAAATGAATCATACATATCGATGGTATCAGTACAAAGAGGTGTAAACGCGGTATATTAATCTTGATATGCGAAAAGAAAACAGTACAGATTATAAAGTGAGTGGCTCTGATTTAAGAAATATTTACGAAGTTGTAAAAGACTTGACAATCATACAAAATATAATTTGCAAAGATACTAATTGGTGCCTGCGACTTCGCGTTACTTGGATTTACTTTTAACTGACTTTTTTTTCAATTATAATTTTATCATTACCGGTTAAATCATTTTAAAGATTTTAATCTCATCATCATCACATCAGCCTGTAAGAGACCCACTGTAGAGCCAAAGGCAGCTTTCCGAGGGTAGGTATGGGCATAATCATAACACCATCACACACGACGCATTGACGATTTCAAACTCCAAGAAATCCACAGTTCCAAATCTTTCCCACATACAGTGACACTAACAGAACATTTATCTGGTTCATATTTCCGCATGATGTTGTCTTTCATCGTCAGCCGATAGTATTACGAATTTCGATCAGTAAGTACACATGAATTCCGAAAAATTCGTTGATATATATGCCTGGATATGGGTCTGAGGACATCGAATTGACATTGCACTGGTTAAACCACTCCACCACTATAATTATTTTTTTTATTTACTTTACTGTTAAATTGTATCATAAATACTAAACCTATATGTATCCATAATATAAAAATGAATCGCTGAATGTGTTGCTAAGTGTAAATCTCAAGAGCAGCTGTACCGATTTCGTTAATTCTTTTTTTTAGATTATTCCTTGAAGTAGGGGAGGATGGTTCTTACGGAGAGAAAAATTTAAAAAATTGCCTGAAAAGCTCTAAAAACAACACTTTTCTACACTCCCATACAAACGATTCGTTATAATACTTCAAAGTCAATTTGAACTTTAATACCATACCATAAAGCTAAAGTGTTAGTGGAGAGGTTCCGCGAAGGCAAAGCAATTGAGTGACGTTAGTATCGTATAAATATTAATGTCAATATTTATACGATGGTAACATTTAACATTCTATAGCGTCCCGAATAGCAGAATAATTATTTTAAAAAAATTAAAAAATCGACTGTTAGGCGGTACGAAGTTCGCCGGGTCAGCTAGTGGTAAATATTAATATTCTGAAAAGTCTTATATATTTATATATGCCTGTAAAAGTTTTACCCAAATCGGTTCAACCGTTTCGGATGTTAGGCCGAATAACCAACAGATTCTTTTTTTATGTGTACAGATGTGTATGATATATGGTTATATGGTATGTATATGATATATAATTATATTTAGAATATTACGTGTTGATCCCAAAGAGGGTTGATGACAGGCAGGCGGCCGATCGTAAAAATTAAGCCAAAGCATACTTCACAACATGATAAGTATGCAAAGTGGACTAGGGTTACCTCATGATAGGGTGCTAAGTAAGAAACGAATTCGTGATGTAAGATTGAGATTTGCAAGTTGGAATGTCGGGACAATGACTGGGAAGGGAAGAGAATTAGCGGATGTATTACAAAAAAGACGCATAAATGTGGCTTGTTTGCAAGAGACGAGATGGAAAGGGACGAAAGCGAGAGAGATTGGTGCTGGATATAAATTTTACTACTGTGGGAGTAACGGTAAGAGAAATGGTGTAGGGATTGTTTTAGACAGTGAGTTTAAGAAATGCGTAACGGATGTAAAAAGAGTGAATGATAGATTAATATTGGTGAAGTTATTGATAGGAAAGATAACGGTAAATATAATGAGTGTATATGCACCTCAAGCTGGATGTAGTGAAGTTTTAAAAGAGAAGTTTTGGGAAGACTTTGATGGGGTGATGATGGATATTACACAGGATGAGGATGTATATATCGGAGGCGATTTTAATGGGCATGTGGGAAAAGAGAATGGAGGTTATGAGAGAGTGCATGGAGGGTGGGGTTTTGGGAATAAAAACAAAGAAGGGGAAAGTATCTTAGAAGCTGCAATTGCTTTTGATCTTGCAATAGTTAACACTTTTTTCCAAAAAAGAGATCAGCACCTAATCACATATAATAGTGGTAATCACACCACCCAAATTGATTACTTTCTACTACGAAGAAATAACATTAAAATAGTGAAAGATTGCAAGGTTTTGCCTGGAGAGGTATTAACTACTCAACATAATTTGTTAGTGTTAGATTTAAAAATAAAATTACATATGGACGGAAGTAAGTCCAGACCCCCAACCAGAATTAAATGGTGTTTGTTAGAAAAAGATGAACATGCGAAAGAATTTAGGACAAAAGTTGTTAACAAAATGATAGAAATGAAAGATATGGAATCGAAAACAGTGAATGAATGTTGGAATGAAATGGCGACATGTATAAAGAACGTGGCAAGGAATGTATTTGGTGAAACGAAAGGAAGAGGAAACATAGATAAGGACACTTGGTGGTGGAACAAAGAGGTACAAGAGGCTTTGAAAGAAAAGAAAACAGCTTTTAAGGAGTGGAAGAGTGTTGATGACAGGGATAGCACGATTAAAGAAAATAAGAGAAACATGTATGCAGAATGTAAGAAAAAAGCAAAAAAAGCGGTTGCTATTGCTAGAGCTAAAGTACAAAATGATTTGTACCAATCACTGGAGAGCTCACAAACACAAAAATATTTGTATCGATTAGCAAAAGCAAGAGAAAAGAATACAAGGGATATTATACACGTTAAATGTATAAAAGACGGTGGAGGAAAAATTTTGACGAATGATGAGGATATAAAGAGTCGTTGGAAGGGATATTTTGAAAAACTGATGAATGAAGAAAATGATTGGCCCAGAGAGCTAGAGGCTGTACCGTTAAATTTAGGTGTTGTACAGGAGATAAAAGAGGAAGAAGTAAGAGAAGCTGTGAATGGTATGAAGAACGGAAAAGCAGTAGGGCCAGATGGTATACCTATTGAAGTATGGAAGTTTCTAAAGATAGATGGATGGATGTGGCTGACTTTATTTTTTAATAAGATATTGCAAGAGGAGGAGATCCCAAATGAATGGTACAATAGTATAATAGTGCCTATCTTTAAGAATAAGGGTGATGTACAGGACTGTAATAACTATCGAGGGATAAAGCTTATGTCACATAGTATGAAAGTCTGGGAAAGAGTGATAGCGAGACGAATAAGAGATGAAACTGAAGTTACTGAGAATCAATTCGGGTTTATGCCTGGGCGTTCGACAACAGATGCCATTTTCGCACTTCGCCAGCTGTGCGAAAAATACAGACGTGTACATAAAAACTTACATATGGTGTTTGTTGATCTGGAAAAGGCATATGATCGAGTACCTCGGGATGTTCTGTGGTGGGCGCTGAAAGAGAAAAGAGTGCCTGGGAAGTACTTACAACTTGTCCGTTGTATGTATAGTCAAGCTCAAACACATGTTAGGTCCGAGGCTGGAATTACCGACAATTTCCATGTGGCTGTAGGTTTGCATCAGGGATCAGCTTTAAGTCCTTATCTATTCCTTCTTGTCATGGATGCAATAACATCAGACATACAGGAGGAAGCACCTTGGTGTATGCTATTCGCTGATGATATTGTTCTTGTTGGTGAAAATGCTGCCGAGGTCCAGAGTAGGCTGGAGAAATGGCAACAGAAACTGGAGAATTTTGGTTTAAAGATTAGTGGGATGAAAACTGAACATTTGTTCTGTGACTTTGGAGGTCCATCCAGTTTTTGTCATATTACCTTAAACGGTGTATTTTTACCAGCCTGCTCCAATTTTCGGTACCTCGGCTCATTAATCCAAAATGACGGTGGAATAGACAAGGACGTGAGGAATAGGATAAATGCAGGGTGGATGAATTGGCGAAAGGTGTCTGGGGTGGTTTGTGACCCACGAATGCCGTTGAAACTCAAGGGGAAGGTGTATAAAACTATAATAAGACCAGCCGTGTTATATGGATCCGAGTGCTGGGCTACGAAAGAGACGGATGAGAAAAGATTACATGTGGCAGAAATGCGAATGTTAAGATGGATGTGTGGTGTAACAAGGATGGATAAGATTAAGAATGAGTATATCAGAGGAAGTTTGAAAATAGCACCAGTGACAGAGAAGTTGAGGAGTAGTAGGTTAGCATGGTACGGGCATATTATGAGAAGAGATGAAAGTCATGTAACAAGAAAAGTTTTGAGTTTGAAAGTGGACGGATATAGGAGTAGAGGAAGACCGAAAAAGGTATGGATGGATTGTGTGAAAAACGATATGTGTATAAAAAGTGTGAATACTGAGATGACATCTGACAGAGGAGAGTGGAAAAGGAAAACATGTTGTGCCGACCCTACTTAGGTGGGATAAGGGTAAGATGATGATGATGTATACGCCACTTTATAACGAAACATCAAATGTGATGTTTCTGACATCGATTTTTGACTCACAGAATCATTCTTTATCTGTGTACTGTTTTCAATAAATCTGTACAAGTAATAGATGTTACGTTACTCGGAATCACTGTAAGATCCTTGAACTGGAGCCAATTCAAAGTTAATACAAAACGTGCTTCACGTCAATAGAACATAAATATACACGATATTTTGTTAGTAAAGCATAACATTTTGTATAATATAAAGCATATGGGAAAATGTGATTGAATATGTAACTCTTTTTTGCGGTCTCATATCAAATCATTATGGCCGTGCTCGGTTGATTCTAATGACATTTTGTTAATGACATAATGTTGCCCGCGTCTTCGTTTGGGTTGACAGTACATCGTTTGGGGTGAAAGGTACGCTATGTACTTTTCTGTTATATTAGTTAGTATGGATTTCTCGTAAATGTATCCAACGATTTAGATACAGTTTTGTATTCAGGCATTATTTTACATTCCAGGTTTATCTAGGTATCGTATTTCTTATTTGCAAAGAAACGAACAAGGTTCCGTTACCAGATATTTCAAAACATTTTTTTTTTTACAAACTACGCATGATATACATTATAATTGTATGACCATTAGAGCATTAAAATGATCTTAATTATTTTGTTTAATATTTGACTTTTATTTTTGTAAAGGTTATAATATGTGAATGAAATGAGTATGAAATTATGTAATGTAATTCCAGTTCATGGACTAATTAGCTGATTACCGCCCGCTGTGTTAGGCACTGAAAAATAGCAAAAGAATCTACCGAATTCAAAATATAAGTAACCTAGAACCATGTATGAAAAAATCCACATCGAATGGTCCTATGAATAGGTTAAGATATTAATAGAACTATTCCTATGCCGATACGTTCAGTAGTTACGTGATGGAGTCTCAAAGGAACTGTATTTTCATTCTATGTATATAGATGAACAGCATAGATTAGTAAAACTCTAAGTAATAACTTAGTATCCAAGGGTACGTCAACTGCAAAGAAAAGCGAGACGTTGATACAAAATAGACGCGCCCTTTTACGATATACCAACAGACTTTGACAACGTTTGCAGGTGTGTTAATTATCTCTTCTTTATGATCTCAATCACTATTTTGATTGACTAATTAAATATTGTTGATATAATTTTGTGGATATTTCACATAATAATAAAAATAACTTTATAATGATAATTTCTCCGCTACCTTGATATATTCCTTCAGGACGTAAAATATTATTTACAGTATATCTTACTATAGGTCACTTACTAATTTCTAGCTACAGAAAGCTTCATGCCTAACTAACAACCACAATGCACCGGTTTAAATCCTTATACATCCCACACGCACGAGCGGTTCAACATCGCGCGTTAAAAACCGCGCTACTCCGTTAACAACGCATAACTGGCGAACGAAGCCAACAAAACGAGCAACAAATAGCGAAGACCGTTAACAGTAGATAATAAGGGATAAAAGAAAACAATTATAGAAACAAAGAACGAATACTAACCAATCATTTGTAATAATATAAAATGATTTAACTTTAAAAACGATACCAAAAAGACTTATGTAGTTTTATAATCCCCGTAAATCTTTTTAACCTCTCTGAATACAGCCGTAAGTTCAGGTTTGCGCGTAATATAGTCAAAAATTTAACATACTACAAAGTTAAAATATTATTATAGAAATCAAAAATTGGAATTTATTTATCCCTAATTTGTCCACTGTTATACTTATATTTTAATAAGCATTCTTAAGTTTGTGTTGCGTAGCAACTATGTTCCGAGCGGTCCAAAAATTTTTCTCTCACAGTAAATTAGCTGTAAGTTATGACATAATCCTATTATTATTATATTAAAGGCATCCAAAAAATTATAGGTCATGAGTCTGCAGTGTGTTAAAAAATATAGAACGCATACTACAAGCGGTATAAGAAATCTATTTTTATGGATACGCTACTTCACCGTGACGTTAACATTATTTCTATTAAGCACGAACCTTATGCAACGCTAAATGAATACCAGTGCGTAGTCAAACGACTACACGTTGCGTACGGGTGTTTTTAAAACCCGCGTTAAAAAAAAATGGCGACGTCAAAAAGCGTGCGGTTATTTTTTTTAAATCTTTATGGATGCACGTTAGAATAACGCCAGTGTGTTTGGGTCTTTTGTGTCATGAATACGGACTTGTCTTTCGGTAATCGTAACTGTATTTGTATGCCAAAATGTATAATTTAACGTCAACCATTCTGTTTATTTAATAACCCCTAATGTTGTCAAGATATTATACAAAAAACTCTAACTTCGTTAACTTCAGAAGTTAACAATACAATATCATTTCGACAAAGCAACAGACAACCCACACGTCTTAGAACTCACAAAAATGTGCTCCAATTATTTGTCGATGCGTAACTGGATCATTGGAACGTGCGTTGTTCTTAAAACGGCGCCGATTTCTTTGTTGTTTTGTGACCTGAATCGGTTATGCATGCTACAGCAGTCCCTTTAATTATTCCCTAACGCCACTGCAAGTGAACGAAATAAATAGAGGCATGACTCATATCTATTTACTGTCGTATTCGAAGATATTTAAAGTAACGCATGGATCGGGGTTAAACAATATATGATGTGACTAACTAGTTGATACACGCGACTTCGTATGCGTGGTTTATTATTTTCACAATTCATTTTATATACGGAGGTAAAAAACATAAGCAACACACCGCTTGTCTCACGTCTCCACGGCAAGAAAACTCACTTTACTAAACGCGTAGTACTTATAAAAAACGAAGCTTTTTAAATCTTTAATAACATATATTAATTGTTATATATTATTGTGTAAATATTAATAATATATAAGTGTCTCAGAAGAATATCTTTAAAAATATATCAAAATCTATCTAGTAGTTTTTAAGTGATGCGCGCACAAAACGACAGACATTTATAAATTTATTTATGCATATAATATAATAAAAATTATTAATAGTAAGAAAATAGGAAACTTTAATTTCAAAGATATAAGTTTATAAGAGAAGGGTAAGACCGATGAATGTATAAATAGATTGTAGGGGTAATTATATGTGTTTAAAAGTATTAATACTGACAAGAGAGTGGAAGAAGAAAATGTAACGATTCTACTTCTCGTGGCAACAGAAAGAAGAAGAATAATAGGTGTAATTTTTTAAATTACAATTTATTTTTATTTTGAAAGAAATAAATATTTCATATTGGCTTTTTAATGCAGTATATATTTTTAATTACAGAACATATTGATAATAATAAAAAAAAAACATATATTTCGAGTCCATACCTCGCTAGACAGTCTTATATTTCTTTTTTTCGGTGTAATAGATTTCCTTTACAACATTTCTTTGATCATTCAGCACCAGATATATCTTCCGGTGGAGTTATAAACCTGTAAAAAGCAGGCGTCGATGGTCGTGCATTAGAAAAAGTAGAACAAAACTGTGATTAGGGTGTGTCTAATATCGAGACGTTACTAAGTCATTCAATATGTTATACAATCGTCTGGTAATCGCTGAGTAACGTAATTGGCTATTACATTAAAAAAAAATGATAATAGAAGTGGCTGCACATTGACTTGAAAATTAAGAATATATCAAAGGATTAACAAAGTTGTTTTCAGAAGCAATTAATACGTTATATCAGAATTATCTTATGGTCTTTAAGGAGGTGTGCACATTAGTGTACCATCGCTTTGAACTTGCGAATTACATAATTAAAAGGTGCAAATAGGCAGACACTACCGGCAGCTTACGTTTGTAGAATCACCGTCGTATCGTGTCATGTATAAACAGCTTTTCTCTAATTGCTCCGAAAGTGATATTTTGTTTGGCTTTTCGATTGCAACACGTATCTTTCCGTTCGTACCCATTCATAGAAATCTGCCAAAATATAGGGCAGTCCATTCTGATGCAATGCGCTTACGCATAAACAGCATTTTTTTTTTGTTTTATTGCTTTGTACCTCGTTATAGAAATGGATGTAGGTAGGTATGGCGTAACCCAACAATTCGTTTTAGAATGAATAAAACATCATAATAAAAGTCCTCGAGATGTTAACATAAACGAATTACTGTAACTGTTCATTCGAATTAGGTTTATTTAATTTACTGTGCGTTGTGAACAAGCTCCAACTGTGATACTTAATTTTATTATACTGGGAACAATTTCTCGCGGCTTCAACGGCGCGCGCGACATTTCGATGTCGCTTTTTGTAAAATATATTCTTTCAATATTTGTACAATAAATTGTGCCTGTTAAGTACACTCCGCCACAAATGTGTATGAATACATAATTATGAGTACTTCTAATTATAAAAACAGTATACTTATAGTTAATTTATATCAGCAGTGAGCTCTTTTTCCATAGAAATTTAAAATTATAACACGCCTGCTAGTTCGCTATGAAACCAGATGTTTCTAAACGCACACCTGTCTGTCTGCGAAGATGTCGTAACAAAAACCAACTGCACAGGCACGTATGACCAATAAAAATGTTTACAACTTGGCCAATAAAACTGGGCGGATTAAAACTAACGGTGAAGATCATGCAGTGACAACAAAAACAGACGTCTACTGTCTATTATACAGTCACTGAGGGGAATATCTGAGCACATATTTCTTTTTTCTCTGACATTGTATGTGTTTGTAGCAGTTTTTTTGTTACAATTGCATGTTATTTGTGTGCAATATACAGATTGATGTTCAGTTGCCATTTCATTTAATCACCATACTGTAAGGGGAATATTTTGTCCCATTTTTTTTGTCTGTAAACCCGTGCAATGCCGGATCGGGCAGCAAGTAAACATATAAATAAAGGCCTCCATTGGTCTACAGTATGGATAAATCAACTATTTGCATTTTTTTTTATTGATAACACTAAAGCTTGTAAATAGGTGCTGAAAAAAAGTAAATCGGTTGAGCAACAGAGAAGAAAAATATATAGTAAGCTGATTTCTCTTGGTCTATTTATATATATATATCTATAATATAAAAATGAATCGCTAAATGTGTTGCTAAGCGCAAAACTCGAGACCTGCTGAATCGATTTTGCTAATTCTTTTTTTATAATATTCCTTGAAGTACGAGGTTGGATCTTACGGAGAGAAAATTAAAAAAAAATACCTGGAAAAGTCTTAAAACGACACTTTTCTATACTTCCATACAAATGATTCGTAATTATACTTAAAAGTCAATTTGAACTTTAATACCATACCATAAAGTTTAAGTGTTAGTGGAGAAATTCCAGGAAGGCAAAACAATTGAGTGACGTTAGTATCGTAAAAATATGAATGTCAATATATATAGGATGGTCCCGAATAGCAGAATAAGTATTAAAAAATCGACTGTTAGGCGTTACGAAGTTCGCCGGGGTTATCTAGTATAAACTAAATATGAAATTGATGCGTCACACATTGCACAATATAAATAAAGGAGAGTACAAACAAACCGATGGTAAATTAAATACACAGTATTTGTAAGAAGGAAGTGTTTAAACCCAATATTATTCGCATGCAAGACTTGGTGCAAGGGAAAGCATTGTCTGGCTTTCACATTAACATGCAATAACGTTACCTTTCAATAGTTAAGGGGAAATCACCGAGATGAGTTATAGGCTATAGTCAACACTGACAGCACATGTCAATGATCATTTCTGTGCGAATGCGGAAGGTGAGTACTACATAAGCCGTTTCGCCTTTAAGCTTTCGACATAGGGTTGCTAGCTCCTACGTCTCCCGGTAAATCGGAAAATGACTCGATTTTGTATCTAACGGTGTACTTGAAACGAATACAATTGTTTATACGTATTTAATATCATAAATACATTTCAAGAAATTCTGTATACACTTCGTCAAGAGTACTGAAAAAGACTGGTCCCGACGGATAGGTTACATGCACATTAAAGCAAGCAAAGCCGAGGATAGAGGCTAGTGTTGTATAAAGCGTAATAACAAATTTACAAGGTTTATTCCCTCACATTGATAGGCTGTGCTTCTGTCTAATAGCTTACTCCCTCTGATTCCTTGCAACGGCGAGCTATTCGCGTTATCAAACTAACATGCGGTCTAAACCCTTTACAAGCCCAAGCCGAGGCGTGCCGTACGCCTTTGTGCTAGTCGTCTGTATAAAATCGGATGAGTGCCTTAAGCGCTCTCCTTAGTAGCCCGGTGAAACTGTAGTGGCCTTGCCAGGCTAATAGTGTAGGTCAGTTCGAAAAAAAAAACAACCCTTTACAATATCGCAGGTAGTCCGATGACACTGTAGAGACCTTCCCAGGTCAACAGTGTAGTCAGTTCGAACAAAAAAAAAACAATTTCGCAGAGATGGCAGGTCTCTAGGGGTATTCTGCCATATGTAGGAATCTTTTGATACCGTCTTTTCCAAACTCGCCCCTTCCGCTGGTTGGTTAATTATGCGTCTTAGAACCCAGCAAAATCGCGACAACACTAAGGTTTTCTGGAAACTTCCTGATGCGTATGGTAAGATTTTGGAATGGGATACCCATTACGGTTTCCCTCCAGAGCTATGGCGTGGAACTTTAAAAGAAGTGGTTGAAACATGTTCTTGTTAGGTAGGCAATGTAACAGTAATAGCCCCAATATTGCAATTATCCTTCGACGACGGTAGTGGTTTTACATAAGCTGAGTTTGGAATAAAAAGACCAGTTTATGGCACTATTTATAAATAAAAATCAATTGCAAAATGTATATAATTAGCAATTATTTTATATTACTTTTTAATTGATATGAAAAGATTTGAAAAAACATGAGGGGAAAAGTGAAAAATTTGGGTTAAAAAACCTGAATATAAAAAAATGTGAGTGAGTGAGATAGAAGACAATAGGAAGATCTTCAAAAAACTTAACAGAATTGATACTTAGACAGACATTGAGTTCTGCTTCGTAGTACACCCATGCGAAGTCTGGTCCAGTCTTCAATAATAATATAAGTACACATTTTATTAGCTTATCGTGTATATTCCACGCCTTGCTGTCATTTTGCGTTTATCTTCCTACTTACATCATATTACAGATGATTACATAAAATAATAATGATGTACTTATTTAGATAATGATCGTTAAAAAATACTTTTTTTGCCTTTGTAATAAACAGTATATAAGAGGCTTACGTTAATCTTGCGACAGTAGCGTGAAGCATTGCATTTTTTTCTCTATTTGCGTTTCAGCATAACTATAACTGTATCTAGAATTGATTAGTAAGGCGTTTAAAATTTTGCATCACGCTGAACAAATTTGGAATACTTTTATTGCAACGCCCGTCGACACCTGTCGATTGACCTCAATAACAATAGTCAGAGTAAGATTTTTATTTCCTTTATTGTATCTTTTTAAGTGAAAACTTCTTTAGCCGCGTTACGCGATTTTTGCTAGGGGCAGAACTTACGGGGTTCGCGTCACCGATGACCTCGACATGCTCGTGACATATTGCACTTGTGCCAGACTAGCGACGCGTAGTATAGCGATCTATATACATGTAATAGTAATATTTTGCAGTGAGCTTGTGCAGCCCACCATATGTTTGATTAATTAGTAAACTGTATAAAGATGTATACAATTATTGCTCGGAGTGCCAATAGATGCGGTAACCAGGCTAATGTTAATAATTTCAATTAGCAAATTATGAAATATGAATAATTCAGACTATAATTGATTTAAAAATTGGGATTGGGAAAGAACACGGTTATTCCATTATTTTGAGTTTTCACTTCTGTCTGTCGGTATTCCTTATGACTGCCTCGACTTTATCTTAAAACGTATTGCCATTTATTTTATTTAAAAGTAGTCATAATTGAGTCTGTGATGTGGTCGTTGATGCAGTTGAACTATCGACTTCTTACGAAGTATGTCAAAATATTTCATTACCCAAGCGAACCTATATAGGTTAAGGATACGCTACATTTTTCTTAATTTAAGTTTAATCCTCCTTGCTGTTTTAAATAACACTTCTAAAAAAATGATACTTCTAAAAAATGATAATACATTTTTTATTCTATATAAATCAAATAATAAATGTGGGTCGTTTTACACGCAACATTACAAAATACTGGTTAGATTTCGGATCTTTTTTTAGTTAAAGGTACACTTGATACTTGTATATAAATAATTTATCACAATAGATTTATTTAATATAGTTATTAAAGTTTTAAGAATGTCCGATACTACGTATCGTACGTACGATATGCGTACTGTGGTGCGCATACGTAGGAGAGTAGAAAGAAATGAATAACATTGCTTATAAAGAAATTATGTAACAAAAGTTCTTATACTTCTAAAACTTTTTTATATTTTTTTTTTCTTCTGTACATAAAATATATTGTTGCAGAAACAGACGACGTAATTAATATCATTAAAGTTTGTCTATAAAAGGAATAATAAATCATATTTGATAAGTAAATTACCAACATATTCTTCCCTTTAAATCAAGTAATATTGGCGTAAAATTACAAACATAAAAAATAAAAGCAGTTCTCAAAACATAATAATAAAAAGTTAGCTACATAATTCATATATTTTAATTAATGTTACGTGAATGAAACTTAAAAATAAAATACAATGATTATGTAATATTGATGAGTAACATCGGAAACATGTTCCACTTAATAACGTCAGTTCCTTTACTTAATTAAGTCATCGTTTAAGTGAAAACGAGTTAATTGCTATTTTATCTAAACTGTTACTTATCTTGGTTTCGACTGTGGTGTAATATAAACGTTCAGCCAATCGCCATCACGCTGTATACTTACATATGTATGGGTTTTACAATAAACGCTAATATGAGGATTGACTTTCACGAGTTTCCTTTGGGGACGAAAGAAACTTTTCATCCACAAAAAAATAATGTTCCTGAGTGATTTACATTAGACCCTGGACTGTCTAAAACCATAAAGGTTTAGATGTAAGATTAGATGTAGGTTAAATCTAGACCTCATGAGGCACAGGTCAAAAGGCTGTTGGCAGCAAAAGCCTAAAAAATACCTGATTTATTACAAGACTTTGAAAAATAACAGATTATTGTGTATTGTAAAATTGTAATTTTTATGCAAAATGTACTTATAAATAATGTTTTCATTTGTTCGAACTTTTTTTACTAAGCCATGAAATTTCCAATGTACAGTGTTGTGAAATTAAAAAACTCAATCCACCGTTTTGAGATCTGGGTCTTAAAAAATCAGCCAAGGGATTAACGTGAGCGAAACCATAAGCATTCGCTAGTTTACTATAATTATATAAATTTTACTGTAAGTTGACACTAGGTGGTGCAGCAGTATCTCCAATTTTGTACCGTCCAACCGATCGTAATGAAAATTGGTATACGTAGATATTTTATACTTATAATATTAACAAATATTAAACGCTAAATTACAACATGAAATCAAACGATTACAAGTAATGGTACAAAACATTCATTATATACTAACATATGTCAAGTTCATTGGTGTCTATTAGGAGCCAATCAATGCGATTTTCAAAGTACGTATGGACTTCGCACTAACAGCATTACTCGGGAGTGACCGCATTCATGCGGCTTGCTGATAGCTATCAAACGTCTATTCTTTTCAAATACATCATAGTACATGTGGACAAGTCTGGAGTTGATTCTTTAAACTACATAACTGCTTACTTTTATTGAGAGATTGCATCTGTCATAGTTCATTTTTAGAAGTACACATGTAATATAACTATGCAAAACATGTTTTTTTTTTTACAAGTGTTCATTAAACGCGTTTAAACCGTGCGGTATTCACAGTGCCTTATCATTATGGTCTGTATAGCAATCTACGTATGTTTTGGGTATAATTATTATTTCATGTCTTAACCATCGATATTTAACTTTTAGGTTAAATGATCTGTCAAAATGGTTGATATTTGTTTCTAAATACTTCTCTAATGAGTGTGATGATAAAAAAATAAATTTTCAGATTATTTTAGTACTAATTTGTATTCATATAAAGCGGTGAAACATTAATTGGTCTCGGTGATAGTGACTACATATTTAACAGGGTCTCTGACCTTAACTACGTGCGGGAACTGTGAGAATCTTTTATGTTTTCTTTTTATTGTTTTCTAGTATCTAATATTATTCCACTCTCTATATATACGTGCGTGGAATATGTATTATTTAGCAAAGTTTTGATAAAAAATTTGTATATAAAATCATGTAAATTGTATAAACTTTCTAGACAAAATAAAAACGATATGAACATATTTCAAAAATCTTAGATTAAACTATGACATAAATAATGTCATAATACGTAACATAATGTCATAATAGTACATTGCAATATCAGAATAGTAAAATAATATATTCGTATTATTAAAGTACTGACACTGGCAAAAACTTTGGCAGTGCCATGGCGCAAGAGCCTAAAGAAAAAAAAGTTGTGGGATAAAATAATCATATTATATATTTATAAGCCTAAGTGCACTGAATGCAGTATTCAAGAAGATCAGACATTAGAACATATCTTCTTCATATGCCCTGCTTTTAATATACAACGATTGTTACTCATAAATCAATTACTGGAAAAATATCAAAAGATTCCGCCTTCCCTACAGGATCTCCTAACTTCTTCTGATAATTTGATACCTCTTTGATTTCATCAACTCCACGTTTGGAGATATTTGTACAAGTTAGTTATATGATTACTCGAAGACTAAAAAGATAAAAAGGAAATTATAAAAGAACGTACGAAAGTTGACATAAAAGATTTGGCGCTTATGCCTTTATATTAAATTAGACACAAAAGAAAACTGGCTAAAGAATACATAAAAATTACTTATATTGACAACTTCAGAATTGGCAGTATTGATGAACTCCTTCGCCTGTCCTGTTGGACGAATATTATTACTTAAATGTTTATAAGTAACACAATACGTCATTAATAATAACTGTAGAGGTTAGTCTGTAGAGGCCTACGGGTCAACGGTATAGTCAGTTCGAAATTTTTTTTATTAATAATAACAGTAGTAAGTGTCGGAGTGTGTTAGGTTAGAGTATTGTTTTTCGTCGTTTGTTAACCGAAAAGCAAAGACCGCAGTGACTCGAAAGTCTATTTTTGGTTTATTTCTACGTAAATCAATGTTATTGCCCAGATGAGTTCAAAGAAATAAACACAATTTATCCTATATGTGGCACCTTCTGAAATATTTTAATCCAACAAATTGCTAAACTATCATTATTTAAATTGTATAATTATGTGTAACCAGCTGCTCGGCCCGGCTTCGCAGGGGCTTATTGACGAAGAAAATGAGACCAAATCTTGCCTTTACAGTACGATTATGTAATTAAATAAAATGATCATCGAACGTATGAACGTCAATCTGTCAATTCTGCCAATATTTTTTTAATTCTAATATCGCCCGCTAATTCACTTTTTATATGGATTATTTTAAATCAAATTTTCTCAATTCTCCATACGATTTTTCAAACAGTTTATTTCATACAAACCTTGTCCTTACTATTAGAAACACTACAGAAAACGAATTAGCCGCCGTTCTGAAGTGATGCGCTGACATACGAATAAAACGCAGACTTAACCTTCACTTTACAGTACGGCCATGTAATGAAATAAAATGGCGACCATAATGGCGACTGAACAAGTGAATATCAATCTTTTTGAAAACCATCCTACTGCCTTCAATCTCACACACTAATACACTTTTTATATTTTGATTTTTTAACCCAAATTTTTCACTATTCCCGTACGTGTGCTTTTTCAAACATTTTCTTTTATACGAAACTTGTCATGACAATTACAAACAATAAAAAAAGAATTAGCCAAATAGGTCCAACCGCGGCCGGTTTTATTTATATAGATTAATTATTACGGGAATCGCAAATATAGCTTAAGTTACTTATATGACATTTTACTTAAGAATTTTGGTTTAAAATCATTCGATTATTCATCATAAATACTTCGAAGTAGGTCTATTGTTCTTTACATATTAAGTACCAGAGACATAAAAACGCTAATTGAAAACATGAAATAATTAACAACACATAAGTAATTAGAGATAAATTAAATCTATCTTCATAAAAAATAGTAGAATGGGTCGGTTGTGTTTCTTAATGATGAACAGATTATTTCTCATTTATTTATTTCATTTTAAACAAGGGTCAATTACCCAAGTACATGTATATATATTTAATGACTTCTATAGAATGACAATAACGTCAATAACAACTTTCTGAACACAGATTATTAATACTACAGATTATTTTACAATAGCCTCGGTTATAAAAAAGTTTCATTAAAATCCGTTAATTAACCATTCAAATACACATAGAAAGAATACATTAGTATAGATTAATCTTTCTTTGTCTGACCGCTGCACATACTTATGCCGTTCGTCCTATTGTGATGAAATTTTGTTGTTATGTGCACGTCCGTGAAGGTTTATTAGTTGTGTGCAGTACCACTGTGTAGCGCGCAAGCTGTTTCTATAAATGAGTTTATATGGTTTCAATCTTAACCGTTTCTGTTTAAATTTATACACGAAAAGTATACGTTTCATGATGTCAATTAAAATATTATGGGAATTACCAACACTATTCATAGGAGTTGTGAAAAAAAAAATATTTGTATTACGGAACTCCTTTCATGTTTTTTTTTTACAAGTATATCAACAGTCAATATACGGATACGGATGGACGGAATAAGTAATATAGAAAGCATAAAAAAATGTATTTATTCTCAAACAACTTTCTTAATATTTTGTATATGGTACCTAACTATACAGCTTTCCAAAAATTGTAGCCCTTAAAATGTACCATTAACAAATTTAAAAATCATATTTCAATTAACTTAACAAGTTTAAAATAAGTACTGCAAAAAAAACGAAAGAAGAACCCTGAGTTGTTGCTAGTATTAAAATAAAAGTAATTAAAACTAGACATCCCGAGCTGAGACGAATATACACAAATGTTTTTTTTTTTTAAAGAGAACATTAAATACACAAAGATCAAAAGCAAATAAATAATTTCTTATCATCTTATGTCGTTAATTTCAAGTCTCAATTTATTGTCGCTTCGATCTTGCAAGCAATTTCTTTACGGGAAACAATGAGATAACACGAGGATTTAATATAAACGACCATGAAGTCTTCGTCTTTTTATTTTAATAACCAATCCTGTTTAAAAGTTTTTGGCGGGATCTTAGCCTGTCATTTAATGTTTTTATTTATTTTATTCATAACCTTGTATTATTTGACTCTACATTTTGTAATATTGGTGGAATTTTACGCAATGTAGTTCGGTTATTGTGCACAAGTGAAGTGGATGGAAAGTAATACCACGAAGCATGAATTCTGAGATGCTACAAAAACGCTCAAGAAAGAGTAAACAAGGGCATGACCATCTTGTTACAAAATTAAAATTATCACAAGACATTTGTAATATTATTACCTGCACAACAATGGCAGCAATAGGCTAGAAGAGTGGTTACCAATAATAAAAAAAATAACTATTATTATTATTAAGTGAGTGATTATTTGGTTTTGTAGACTCTTGTCTTGTTACGACTTTAATATCTGACCTACTTTAAGTACTTTAGCATTCTCTGTTGGAACTTTCAAGGGAATGTTGATGACATCTCTCAACTAATATTCCATGTTATTATTTCCTATCTACTTCATTACGAGAGATTACGAAAGATGCTACCAATATTACATAATATAGGGCCGATTAAAAAGATAGCAAACTACGTACTGAAAGAATAACAAGCCGCCAAAAATTCCGATCATGAAGACTTCAATATATTCTGATGATTTTTCGCCATACAATGGTCTTGACGAGTTTTTTTGTCTATTGATTTCTTACGCTCAGAAATCACTGTAACACTTACCTAAACGCTATCATTGACTTCAAAAAAGCATATAGATTTGTTTTTAACTAAATAATATTTCTTTCCCATGGCGTATTACATTGTAACTTCGTGACAAAGCTCGGTGATATAATTTAAATCATTTCACACAATGAAAAATGTTTAACAGTCTCGTTATAAATCGAAATGAGAAAGCGTAACAAGAATTTTAAATAAGAAACCGACCATGATCTTACAGATGCGTGTGTTTGAAACAAGTTTCTTTTGTTGATAAGAATGTCTGGCGAGTGTCGTTGACTTCTACGATGCATTTTTATTTTGTATAATTTTATGAATATATTAGTAGATAAGCCATAAATCACTACAGTATCTACGAGTAACATAAATAAAAATGAACGATCCGGTTTCTCCATTGTTATCTTTTCGTCGATACATTTTTAAGAGCACTCTATTATCTAATATTAATAAATTACTAGTGTAACAGTCAGTTACTTTAAATCATACAAATTGTTTCAAAGCTTTTCCTAGTGTTTTACTAAACTTAATTTCTTGATATATATTTTTATATTTTTAACATGACATCATAATATATATTTTTTAATTAAAATGCTTCATTATAAATTGTATGTATATTCAGTATCCCCAAATAAACTACGTTTATCTTTCACTGTGATAATAATGTTTAATTAATAATTAATTTTAAGAGGTTATCTTTTGTTACGTTTACTCCGACCGACTATTATTATTTATCATATAAGGAAACTTTTTGACGCCAACAAATAATGAAAAATATTGTATCGCCTAGTTTACTAACGATAAAAATCGTTCGGCAGACGATAATATGGTTGGCAATCCATCAAATTATCTAATGAAATCAGGGTCGTTAGTGATAAATTATTTTTTAGCCAGCCTTGTCTCATTCATTAGCTATTATACATATTGATTTTATTTAAATTGTCTATATCGGTCTGAATATAGTATATAGAGTACCTACATAAGACATACAAATACATGAGTCCTTGAGTGGGGTACATTAATAAAGAGGAATATACAGTAACTCACCGTTAAATGTGTCGTATGCAGTTGGCTGGTAATCTTCCCGGAACGTGTCCTGCGCATACGCAGCAATCAAGGAACTTTTCCCAACGGCTCCATCACCCACCAACACACACTTTATCTTTTCTTTCTTCCCACCTTTAACCTTTCTCCTGTCCTTTATCTGGAACATCCGATTTAAAGTTCGTCTGCTCTTCTTATCTCGCACCGTCCACTCGTTCACTTTATCACAGCAGTTCAAGTCTTCGGAGACGTCGTCTCGTATCACAGTGCGACCGTTTTCTTCGGTCACTTCGGAATAATCGTAATCGTCTTCGTCACACCGCTGAATAGGAAACTGGCTAGGGCTGTGCACTCCGAACACGAAAGGGCCATCTCGCTCGGGTGGACGCACCGTGAACCCGTTTGCTGGTGCCGGCGGACACTTCGCATAATGTACGGTAGGAGCTCGATACTGGTTCGTTAAGTAATCTGTGGAATCGTGAGGGTCAAACCTGAAAACGAGCTCCGCTTCTCTTCTGTCTAAGCTTAGATCAGGAGATGTGACTTTTTCTTGAAAGTAACCGACCTTCTCGCGTGCTCTAGCCTCTTGCAAACGCTTCTCGAGTTCGACGTTCGAAGGCTTCCAGTAATCTGGTCGGTATTCGTAGGAGCAGTCCGCGGTTTGTTTCCTTGGCGCTACCGAGGGCCGGTACGGGCCAGTATCGCGGGGAGGCGCGCGCGGTGCTACCACAGGAGGCTTTTGAGGCTCCGCCAACAGCGGTCGACGCGCTGACAGGTTCGCGTTCCTGTTGAACATGATCCCTTCTAAACTGGGAGACATTTGTACAGTCACAACTGGTCGCCGACGGTGTTTTCAATAGTGTGCGCCTTCGCGGTCATAACTCACACGATGTTATCGCTCGAAAGTATTCAGTGTCGAGCTAACACAATAACGAGCAAACGATACGTGCCGTCACTACGATAGACGGAACGCGACTGAATCGGAGGACCGAACCGAAGTTCGGGAACCGTGTAGTGGACGAGGGCGCTCCCCGCTCGGAGAAATGACCTGTTGCTTCTGTTACCTGTTCAGGTACGCGGTACGAGCGACCGAAGGGACGGTTTTGCAAACGCACAGCACGCAGCTGCCGTCCTCGAACAAAGCATGTCATATGTCTTCGACGGTCTCGGCCCTACAACGAGGGAAAACTCATTCAACGAAACATACGATGAATGAACAATGTGTTCTGTTTACTAAATAGTTGTTGTTTATATTATACATATAAACCGAATACGTACAGACATATATAATTAATATTAACTATCCATTAGTTACTCCAGTATCTTTTACTCTACAATCACGATGTATCTAACTGAATTACATCACAATTTAATTAAATAATTCCTATAAGGGCATTCCATTATGACATACAATTGTTTATTTATACCTTTGTATTATAATTGTTATTCAAACAAAATATGTTCGTAAATAATTTTTATAAATAAGATAATAACATACTTTTCACATTGACAAGAATATGGATCACACACGCGATAATTATACCACAATATGTATAAGTTCGTATTAATTTATGAATTTTTAACCAAGTGCACCAAATACCAAACTACTAATAAAATAAGGCTACTTACAATTTTAATTTCATATAGACAGACTTGAACCAGTGGCTTGATAGCCTATTAACTAACGTCCGGTGAAAATAAAAAAAAAAATTCAAGCGATCAGTAAGTTACATATCTCGAGTACCACATGTAACACTTTATACCATAAAATTTTAATCTGAACTCATTACAAAAGTACTCTTTACACAAATAAAAAAAAGAACTATAAAATAACAACTTAAGTTCAACCGTGTTCAATGAACTTTTAAACGGACTTTGAGCAAGGTTTCGTGATGTTTGAAACGATAGTGTAGAGTAAGAAACCAGACAATTTAGTAGGTTTTTGATTTCATATTTTAATCAATTTTTTAATTCAAGTTCAACAAAATGATTCTTGAGAGACGGGAGAAACTTATCCACAATCAAACGTCATACGCTTACAGTTGTATAATGAAGAGACCTGCTAAATATCTAGATATAGATCCACTAATACTGAAAGGTGAAGTATCCAAGTTACGTCAATACGGCGGGTTTTTCATCAAGTGTACAGTGATTGTAATTGACTACAAATACCCAAGCAATCCGCTATATTGTTTTATTTAGGTAGTTTTTCGGTTTTGTATAAAAAAAATATTTTTTATGTTCATATCAAAGAAACATAACTTCATTTTACATATATAAGTACACAATGTACACATACGTTATTTTAATGAACTTCAATTATTAACTTCATGTGATTTATTGTTGTCCTTGTCCTACATGGAGTAAAATAATTTAGAAAACCAGCAAATATAATCTTTAATATATAAACATTAAACACACACATACGTATTATGTTTATAAACACACTATTACATTTAAGTTAAATCATAAATAAAATGGAATTTTTCAGAAAAGATTTGTTATAAGTTAATAAGTAAATAGTATCCTTTCTTTAACATTATGTCAACTCTGAAACTGACATGTGTTTTTCTTTAATTTAAAATTTACAAGATGCTAATAATCTTATAGTACACTAACCATTGAACACAAATGTCAAACTCAACTGACAACAAAAGGATAAATTGTCATAAATGTCAGTTCCATGTGCTTATCAAGCATGTGGTGAGAAATAGCATAAAAACAAAATAACGAGTGTATTTATTTCATAAAACACTCATTTTGTGATTATATAATTATTAAATAGTAAGATTACTGCGGTAACGGTTTTGGATCCATATATTTAATTTTCATAATGGCGAAATTTAAACTGAGTAAGTGTACAGTAAATAAAATAATTATTCTTATTAAAATAAATTTGCAAATACCTATTAAGTATGCAAATATGGAATGTTTTCATTGTACTAACAAATAATTTTGACATTTCACCAGAAGTAATTAATTTAGAATTAATAGCGTTTTTAGGTTAAGTGTGCTGTGGGTTGTTGTCAAATCGAATTATTTTCCTATATTTATGGTATTATATTTTATTATACGTGAGCTCAATAGCATTTCCTATTGGCAGTATTTTAAAAATTATCCAAGTAATCCTTTGGACGATTAATTGTTAAAAATCATTTCCTAACATTTATATTTTTTTTTTTCGAACTGACAATGCTATGGGCCTACTATTTCCTCGGACGACTATTAACATTATAAGAAAAACAATTTTATACAGATGGTTTCATGTTTCTGGACACTAATTTGAGTTATGTGTTGACTCTAAATCAGTCTTGTGAGTTTTATCAACTAATGGTGGTTTAAGTCAACTTAAATCTCAATTCAAACTTCTTCAGTTTTCAAATCGCTCATTGACTTCCTATGTTTTATTTAATTAAAATCTGTACAACACTGGCAGAATTTAGCAATTGTTCCACAGGGGCCAGAAACTAAAATAAAAAACTAGGTAGAAACTTAAAATAATCCGACTTAAAACATTTTGCAGGCAAATGTTCTAACATTGTAATTTGCATTTTACATCAGAAGCAAGTGCATATATTTGCATAAATATTGATAATTTACAAATGTTATCATTGTAATAACTATTTAATATTATTTTAGAGAAACCCTCCAAGAGGCAACCTGCACGCCTACGCTATAAAATAGAAAAGAAAGTCAAAGACCACAACCGCAAACAAAAGAAAGAAGCAAAAAAAAATCCCAAATCAAAAAAGAACAAACCTATTCAGATTCCAAATGTGTGTCCTTTCAAGGAAGACATATTGAAGGAAGTAGAGGCAGTGAAAAAGCATAAAGAAGAAGAAAAGCAGAAGAGAAAAGAACTTGCGAAAATAGAAAAGCAGAAAAAGTTAGAAGAGAAGAAAAATAGCAATGTATCTTTGGATACCATGGTATTTAGTTTTGTTTTTTTTTTTATAGTATGAAGTTTTGAATGGGTGTTCAGTTTACATCTTTATGTATTAAGTGTGTGTTATGACCATACTTTTTCAGTAGTGCATGTGTTGTACTATTTTTGAATTTTATCTGTTGTGTATTGTCATATTTTTATTGTGTTATTTTTGTTAGGTTTCATTGGCTGACAAACATATGACATTATGTCTGTGTTAGTTGATTAGTCTTTCCTAAATAACAGTAACATACAAAAACAGTTAATAGCTCCTTAGACAGGTTCTTTCAACCATTTAATAACCATCAGTATGTTGCTAATTCAGTAATCTGTGTGTGCTTATGTATCTAGGTTGCAAATGCCAATTCAAGAGGCAAAGTGCATGATGCATTTAAAAATGATGGAGATCAGGGCGATGGTGCAGAGTTTGGCAAAGATAGGAAACAAGAGAACTCCCTTAAAACATATTATAGAGAATTCAAGAAAGTTATATCAGAGGCAGAAGTCATATTGGAGGTGGTGGATGCTCGAGATCCATTAGGTAATATAAATCGTGTATGAAAATGTTTGAATGAAATATAGAATAGAACAAAACATTTATATATTTTATGACATAAACTTATATATATTTTGAACAGTACTTCTTTGATGTAATAAATAATATATGAAATTCTCGTAAATGCATGAAATAAAAGAGTATAAAATAGAACTGGTCGCATTTTTGTGTGTGTTTAATTTACTTCCAAATTTCATGGATAACTGAATTACTATGACATTATTATATTTATTGGATTTCATGAATTACATAAATGGAAAATTATATACGATTTTTCTTTAAATCTAGGTTTATCAGGTTACCATGTTGATCCACATTGTAACTTGATTAAGGTATATTTATGTGAGACAGATAACTATTTAAAGTTGTTTGAGGATCAGTATGAGAGTTGGTAAACTGAATATGTATTGATAGTTTTATATGGTAACCATTTTCCTATAACTTACAAATACATGTCTCTATAGGCCATCAACTTTAATACCATTCAACCAATTGCGATGAAAATTGATATATATAGATATTTGTACATTCTCCATGTTCAATTAACTTTTTCATTACAGCAAATAGTAATTGTAAAAATCAATCAGGTACTGTATAAAATTAAATTACATACAGATTAAATTATAAATATTGGCTGTGTATAGTTTTTATTTTATATGGCAACTCTGAATATATTATTTGAGCATATATTTTGTGTTAGAGTAAATGTTTAAAACTAAAGAGTATGAAAGACATAACAATTTAACTTTGATATATCTTATCTCTAGGATTACTTTTAAATTTTTTCAGGTACAAGATGTCTCCAAGTTGAAGAGGCAGTTCGTGAATCTGGCAAACGTCTCGTCCTGATTCTAAATAAAGCTGATCTCGTACCAAGAAGTAATCTAACAAAATGGTTACAGTATTTACGTCGATTTGCGCCGGCTGTACCTTTCAAAGCATCCACACAAGATCAACAGCATAACCTCGGAAGAAGAAAGATGAAACATATCGTCAAAGAGAAAGAAATGAAAGGTTATACAATATTATATAAAGTTATTTAAATGTATTTGATAAATTAATATGTGTTGTCAGTATTAGTCTATTCAATAATCTATATAAATAAGATCATAGAGATCTTTAGTTACTTTGTAGATTTCCATCAGATTTAATAATTTAATTCTTAAAAACTTGGAACTTATCTAAAAACCAAATGATCACAATATCTTCATTTAATATAAAGATAATAATATTTTGATAAGCTACGATTTTTTGTAAGTTAGTTAATGAGTTTTTTTTTGACGTGGAGAAATGGGGCAAGCGGTGTGGTGCGCTTACTCAGGACGACGCACATAAAGTGGCAAGTTTCAGTTCGTAAATAATAAAAAAAGATATCTGTAAACTGTTAAAACTTTTATATACATAAATTTGCGAAAACGAAATACAATTGAGCAACCCGATGTCTCTCTTGGTATATAGCATAGTTGCTTATCTACCTCTCTTTCTGTAACCAAAGACCTGAGTTGGCTAATTTTAAACCTCGAAAAAAAAAAATTCTTTGTAATTAATAACATCAAAACCTTGAATATATTTAACACAAATGCCAAAATACATATCAGTAAAATTATAATCTAGTAACTGTTATTTTTATTTTTGATAAAGTAACATAGTGGACGAAGTAAACAGTTGTTTACCTTATATAGTTCCAGATTTGATTTTCTGATAAATTTATCAATTTCAATTAAAAGGATCTCTTAATGTACAATGCAAATATTTATAAATGTATTTAAAACTGGTGTTAGTCTTCTAATGTAATTTATATTTTTTTAATTCTTTACTTGCTATTTACTCTCGGTTTGAAATTATAGCTACTCTTTATTACTTGTTAAATTAAATTAAAACTCGAAATAGAGATGACGCTGTTTTAAAATCCCTAGTGACTTTACTGTCTTTTAACCTTTGTGATCATTCAGGAAGAGTAAATAAGGAGGGAAAGCCTTTAATATTTATTTTTTACCAACTGTGGGCACTTTTATCTACCACAAGTTTCAAAACGATATATCTACATCCCTCCTTTTTGCCCTAGAAATGTTTCGTTGAAGTACATTACATACAAATGTTGCACTCAAAGTTGTCATTCGTAATTTCATTAAAGACATTTCCGCTGAATGACAGTTATAGCAAAAATTTGTTCTTCAACAACCTTGATATTCTTATTAAATTGATGCAACAAATCTACAGGATCAGCATGCGTTGGTGCAGAGTTGTTAATGAGCCTCCTAGGAAATTACTGCCGTAATAAAGGCATTAAAACATCTATCACTGTCGGTGTGGTCGGTTTGCCCAATGTTGGGAAAAGTTCTATCATCAACAGTCTAAACAGATCAAAAGCTTGCAATGTTGGCAGTACTCCAGGAGTAACAAAGTATGTAGCATTTATATAACAATATATTGTGTGAACGACAGATATGTTGACTCTTTAACTGCTGTTAAAGTATCTATTAAAGTTATTGCATGTTAACAAATATGTGATTATAATTTTAGTTTTTATTTTTAACTCATTTTGTATTTTATAGTGCAATTAATTTGAACATTTGTATGCGAACCCAAATCTCTACATCTCTACTTCTCATACATGTATGGTTTTGTCTGTACAAATAAAATATATGTAAAGAATGTAGATATTAATAATTAACATAGAACAAGTAATTTGTATACTATGAATATAATGTTTATTTTTCAGGCAAATGCAAACAGTTCAACTAGATTCAAAAATCAAAATATTAGACAGTCCTGGAATCGTGTTCCAATCTGGTCCAGAAAGCGACTCGTCTGTTGCCCTGAAGAATGCAATTCGAGTAGGCAGCTTGAAAGACCCTGTCACTCCAGCCACAGCGATATTACAGAGAGCAAATAAACAAACACTTGTGGATTTATATTCTATACCTGTGTTTAGTACTCCACAAGTAAGTTCGAATTATTCATAAATGCTATTTAAAATTGATCAATCATGTTATTTGAAACTTTTCATATATGCTTTTTGAAATTATTCATATATGATTTTTGAAATTATTCATATATGCTTTTTGAATTTATTCATATATGCTATTTGAAATTATTCACTCATGTCACATATGTGCATTACATAATGTCCGGAGGAGTCAACTGACGTAATCATCTCTTCAGCCCACATCATTGTAGTAAATGAAGAGAAACATGTTGTGCCGACTCTCCTTAGGTGGATGATGATGATGATGATGAAGAAGAAGAAGAAGATGGTAGTATATCATAACTTATTATTACAGGAATTCTTCGCTCACTTAGCGCAGAGGATGGGCAGGTACAAGAAAGGCGGTGTCCCTGATCAAGAAGCAGCTGCCAGGATACTTCTTAACGATTGGAATACGGGCAAGGTAATGTGATGATTAAAAGAGACATGATAATAACTTAATAGCTTATTCGAATACTGTGTCGACGAGCATATGTTTATGCAATTACAGTCAAAAAGACAATATTTTAGAATCAAAATCAAAAATACTTTATTCAATTTAGGTTCTAAGAATTCACTTATGAACGTCAAAATTACCACCGTTTTGGAAAACAACCCAGTTATCGAGAAGAACCGGTAAGAGACTCGATCGGGTTTATCTTTTTAACATATGTACAATATTTATTTAAAATACATTACCTGTTAGAATCGTTTTTAGTGGATACACAGAGAGATGATGTCCTTTCCGTACATCACCATTGACTTGACCACAAATTGACTTTATAATAGCCTTTTGACATGTAAACCCGCTGGACAAGGCGTTTAAACGTACAGTTCGGTAAATTGGTAATATGCTTTGGGACTGTGTTGTAATAAAGCGCTTCCAATATATTAAAAGCATGTATTAGTTTTATTCATATACCAGTTGATTCTCATCCGTTTCGTTGGACATAAAAAAAAAATCGAAAAGGAACAATCGAACCCAAAAAATAAGTATTCTAGAACCATCTACGAAAAATTTCGCTTTGAATGGACTATTCCTATATGCCAATATGTTAAGCAGTTTTCACGTGATTGAGCCTTAAAGTTTCCGTACTTTCATTGAATTTATATATGTATATAGAAATCGATTGTTCTCATTATATTTTGTTCAGTACTCAGTTACAGTCTTCGTCTTGTGTTTTTGACCGCTTTGAATACAGCCGTATGTTCAAACTTGCGCATAATGTAGTCAAGAATTTAATGCAAAACCATCTAAAATTGACATTTGTTTATCCTTTTTATAGCTAAATTAGTGTTCTGCGCATCTATATTCAGAGCGGTCAAAAAGTTTGTCTCTGACTGTACTTACAGTAACTTCAGAGCGAATTAGAGTTTTAGCGATACCTATACCACTGTCAAAGGGTTTCACATCCGTAACGTAACGCGTAACGTTACGTGTAACGGAACTGCTTCCTTATTAGTTTCGTTTAGAAAGTTAATTAATGTATCTACAGGTACGTTATTTCACTGAACCGCCTGAAACACCCGAGTCCGAGATACACGTCGACGCGAAGATCGTAACTGCCATGGCGGAGGAGTTCGACATCAACAGCTTCGAAGCGATGGAAACCGACACCATGAACGCACTCGACACACAGCCTAATGAATTTGATGGGATTAAGGTAAAAAAAAAATAGATTTCTGAATAATTCATTTTATCGATATCTTAAATTAATAACCCGTACTAGTAGTCTTCCAGCGGTCCAAAAATCAACCATGATTCATGATTTGTTTAAGTTTTTACCAAAGTGTGTGCAGATATTGTAGACCTAAGGAACGTAAAGTATGACGTACAGATAATTATAAAATTTGAATCGGGTGAGTGCCTTAAGCGCTCCCCTTAGTAGTCCGGTGGAACTGTAGCGGCCTGGCGGCAAATAGTGTAGTCAGTTAAAAAAAAAAGATCTTTTTGACATTATTTAATAATGTCTGTGGGTATTAAAAAAATCTAATTATTTACAAAAAGTTTATATCGACAACACCGAAGCTCGAAGGATGTAAGGAAAGAAAAACGGTTAAGAAAATGAGAAGGAAGATGTAGATACTTAAATTTTTCGTCGCAGTCAATTTATATGTGATCTGTATTCTTTCTATAAAAATAAAATTTTAGACGTCGATGAAAAATATTTTAAATTTATTTATTATACTCTCGATCCGTATCTAAAAATATATCACAAAATCTTCATTTAATATAGAGTTATTAGAGTTTTAAAGAAACTACTATTTTTAAGCATAAGCACTACGCGTTAAGCGACGTGTGGCGACCCTACTTAGTTGGGATGAGGGTAAGATGATGATGATGACGCAAGGTATTTTCTAAGGTTTTGACATACTTTTGGAAACGCGTCGTACACTTAGGTTTTTATCTAATAAAACTATGTGGAAGTGGAATATAGACAGTGGGCAACAATATGCATTTAAGTGTTAAAAATTTATCTCCCAAGAGTGTTATAGAGGGAAGTGAAAATAGGATGATTGCTGAAATGTCGCCAATACGAAATTGGGTACATGACAAATTGTCTATGAAATTATGGTCATGGCCACGCATTCATATGCTAAATATTCAAGTGTAATTCTTACTAATATTGTAAATGCGAAAATGAATTGGTTTGTTTACACCCTAACTAGTCGACGGATCGTCATGAAAAAATTTTGCGCACGCGGTGTCATAGTCACAGAAAGAGGTTAGAACATGATTTCCGAATTAAATCTCCCCACAAAATTATCTTATCATAATATCACTACCCCATGTGAAATGGAATAAAATTAAACTCGGAATTAGTTTTTCCTTGAAAAAAAAAAAAACAATGACCCTGGCAAATGCTTCAACAAAGCCAAGAACAGCAAACAAAAAAAAACTCGTAATACACATTCTGCGTGGCCTGTGTATTTAAACACGTATGTAAAAATGTTTTTGACAATCTCCCATGTTCCAAGTTGTTTACTTGTATTTTGACAAAACATCATTATTTTCTCACATGTGGCAATGAATGCGATTGTCTACGGTCTACTTTGACGAAAACGAATTTATTGCTCACTTGGACAAATATTGTACAGACGTGAAGGTTGCATCGATATTTGTCCATAAATAACATTGGTCTTCTGTGTTACTAGGCCATAATGTCGATCTGTATGATCAGTTTTTGTTATATAACCTCATAGGCGTGTAAAAGTCTATGATCGGTCATTCATAATGTCATTATGAAAGCATTTTTTGTGTATACCCTGTATAGTGTAAATATAAAAAACAATTGAAAAAAAATGCTTTGATTACTAAATTTTTTTTTTATTCCGTTTAATTCCCGTCCCTTGCACATGTACGCCAAACCGCTTGCCACATTTCCCAAAATCGTAGTTTTTTTTAAACTTTAATAACCGCATATTAAATGAAAATAGCGGGAGTTTTTTTTAAAATAAGAACTAAATAAACGTCTTCGAAGTAAATATTTTTTTCTTCTAATATTTTATTTATATATATACTGCACATTGTAACTCCACCTCTCTTATGTGAAAATGATATATATATATAATTGTAGTCTCGAATATAAGTACTTGATCGCATAAAAAAAATCTTTGCAATAGATTTTTAATCTGTTGGTTCCGTAGTCCGGTGAAACTGAGAAGCCCTTGCCAGGCTAACAGTGTAGGTCAGTAAAAAAAAAAATAATCTGTGGTTTGCATTTTTTGCCTAAAAGTACTAGAGAATTTTTCCACTGTCATATCTTTTTTTTAACTTAAGAACTAAGACTTATTGAAAATTTTAATCTGACTTTATGAAAAAAACTTTAACATAATTTTTTGAAATTTGTTATATCAGATAAATCGTTCTGCACTCAACTATATACTTTCTTTGGCAGATTACGAGCACCGGACCGGTAAAGGCTGCAGCCGAAAATGAAATGCAAGTAGACGAAGACGAATCGAGTCTACTGCCTAAAAGCCTCAATATTAGATCGAAATTGGAGAAAAATAATAAAGTGAAAGAAAAAGCCAAAACAGACCCTGAAATGCTTCTAGAAGGCAACAGCAAACAGAACAAGTTAAAAAAGTTACAGTTTAAAAAAGATAAAAAGAAGAAATCTAAAAACGAAAAACAAGCTGTCAATTTGGCAGGGGTTTTGGAAAATGTGACTCTAACGACGTATAATAAAAAGAATGATTACGACTTCAAAGAAGATTTCTCACTATAAACTAATGTTAAATTGTCTATGCTCAGTTATAGAGCAATGTTTTAAAATGTTGCCAGGTTATTTATGTAAATAAAATATCTGTATACATTGTTTTGTGAGTTTTATTGTTGTTCAGCATAAAAACAATATTCATATGCATATTTGTCAAATTGTATTATAAGCAGTTTATTATCTATGTAGTTCTTGTATCCAGGGCCGTATTTAGAGGAAGGAATCACTGGTTTCAGTACCACGGCATCCACTCAAAAGAGGGTCGCTTGATGATTTTCGTTGACGAAAAAAAATACATACACAAGCATTTTTTTTTTATTTCTCCAAGTATATCGTATTTAGAAGAAGGAAAAATTGATTTCAGTCCCATGGCATCCACATCAGAGAGGTCTCTGGATGAGTTTTGTTGATAAAACAAAAAGATTTACATGCACGAAGTACTTTTCTAAAACTTCCACAAGTATATTCCTATGAAAACAAACTGAATATATGGTACATATATATGTCTTATTTCGAAAGTTCTTTGCGACCTTCACTTATTCGTAGCCCTCAGGCCCGTATAAACTTTAAATCTAGTTCTAATTAAAACTTACTAGAGAGGCAATCAAAGTAAAAATAAATTCTCAATAACATTTTTTATCTTATTACAATTTTCTTACCCCAAAAACTGGTTTGATACAGCCGATGGCGATAGATGCGGTGTTTAAACACGCTACCACCGCTCTATCATCGCGTCAATATACCATATACGGCATAATATTGCTTCGGTAAAAAAAGGCACCCTGGGGACCCGGAGCATTGCCCCGATAGGACAATCTGTAGTACCCTAAATCTGTGTATCTGTTGGTAACTAAGTCAATAAGGAAATAAATTTAAAATCCAAGTTGTTGAATCCAGTACCAGTTGCTTTGTCAAGAAGTGTAAAATCTTTTCATGTGAACCTTTGACATTAAATAGTTTTTATAACAATTCCTGGTCAGAATGATTGTAAATGCTCTGTGGTTCCCGCTCGATTCGTCTATCAGCTTTTTTTTCTATATCGTTGTAAAATATATTATATGACCTTCCAAGTTTCAGATTGCCTCGAAGATAAATTCCGCGACAATCAATATATATTACAAATAAAGATAATTATTATTATTACTTTCGCATTTACTTTTATTTTTACTAGCTGATAGCAACGCCTTTGTCTGCGTCGTTTATATGTTTTACACACAGGACAAAAAACAAGGACGACACCTCTTCTCCCACTTCTTCACGGCAAGAAAACAAACACCGCTGAACGCGTAGTAGTTAGTGTATATAAAAGTCATAGTTATTTAAAACTTTATATCAAATAAAGAGATCGTTATAAAAAAAATTGTAACGTTAAGTGTCTAAGAAGTAGGTAAAACAAAAATGTATTTATCTATCCAGTAGTTTCTGCGTGAAGTGAGAACAACAGCTGACCCCTAACATTTTAGTGATATAGATTTAGCATTTACTTTTATTCATTAACTAGCTGACGCGGCACACGTTGTATTGCCATATAAATTACACTGAAAAAATGTCCAAAAAATAAATATTAGGGGTGGACAACCCTTATCACTTATGGGTATGAAAAATAGATAGTAGCCGATTCTCAGACCTACTGAATATGCATATAAAATTTCATAAAAATCGGTCAAACCGTTTCATTAGAGTATGGTAACTAACATTGTGACACGAGAATTTTATATACCTATAAGATTAGCGATATACTCCAAAGGAAAGTGGCAGTCGTATTAAAATTCGTTGGGCAGTGTAGACGTAATAAGTCTACACACATTGGTGGCTATAGACTTTATTTTGTACTATTTAGGTATACAGTGTTAGTTAGAATGTGCAAAAAATGTACACGCTATTTAATATTCAAACATATTATGAGCCGTAAACAGGTATTTATTTTAAACATTCTGAAAACACATTTTATAGTTTGGCGGTTACGTTACTAGCTATTTATTAGTATGTAGATAGTGCTTTACGTTTTCGAATTAATAATACATGAATATAAACATAAAATTCAGACTTATCTATAACAGGTAATAGCTGTTTTAACACTGAAACCGGTGATGCCGGAAAATGACTGATAGTGAATGTAAAACCGCACGGAGAATGTGATAAAATTTAATAAGTTCTTTTTAAAGTATATTGTATAAGTAATGTCGGTTACTTACATCATATATTAAATTGACTGTACGTAGCAGAATAAATGGCAAATAAAACAAAAATCATGACACATAAGTAGCTTGTCCTTGACTTTCTCTTTTAACACGTTTTGTTTCGGCGCGTGAAGAACAGAGATAGATAGATAGTATTAGTCTTATTTACATGGCATATAGAAGAAAAACACGTCTGCAGTCATCATCAGGAACATCATCATCATCAGGATCATCAGGAACGAAGTTTCTTACGCTTTTTCTTCAATTCTGATATGTATATGTATTTTGGTCCAGTAAGTGTAAGGAAAAGGTGTTATGACCCTTCCATACGAGAAGACTCTCTCTCTCTAACTTTGTGAAATTAGTTTTTGGCGGGCTCTTGGTCTGTCATGTAGTGGCTTTTATATTTTATTCATAGTCTTGTGTTATTAGACTCTATATTTTGTAATATTGGTGGTGTTTTACGTAATATAGTTCGGTTATTATGCACAAGTGAAGTCGATGGAAAATAATAGCACGGAGCATGCATTCTGAGATGCCACCAAAACTCCATGGAAAGTTCTAACAAGGAAACCTCCATCTTGTTAGAACATTATAATTATCACAAGACACTTGGAACTTGCTACGTTTTAATAAACTTGTATTATTTGTAAGCATTCTGCTATAATCCCTCTTGAAACAAAATATTGACACTGGCAAATGCTTCTGCGGTGCCAAAACAAGAAGAAGAAGAACTTTGTGCAATCTGTACTTTTCAATTTTTTTTAATTATTCAATGCACAAAAAGTAAAATAAGAAATCAAATCAGGAAGGTTCGATCATTATTTTAGGAAAAATATTTATTTATTAAAACTTAGATATAAAATAGTAAAATATAAATTAAAGATAATGCTAATTAAAAAAAAAACTTGTTGTCTTATTGCATTATGGTAATTATTGGATTACGATAACTATAATAGGTTAATATTTGAGATTTAATGTTGTCCAAGTATCTTGAAAAATATGCATACTTGCTATAATTCCCATTTCTCGATTCTTTATTCCAAAATTAGAATCATGACCTAGTACCTATAATTCACGTATGATTTAAAAGAACTAATAGGTTTTGTAGGACGCGGGAGCGTCGTCGCGTCACCACTTTAGCGGAAGTGGTAGCGTGATTACCACTTTGCTAATTTCAGAAGGTGAAATAAAATAACCGACTCCGTTTGTGCAGACTAGTAATCGCTTTAGCAGCTGGACTACGAATCTCCGGTTTATTGAGTTGAGTGCATATTTATAAGAATCAAAAGGAACACGTGCAAACCAATACGATAGAGGCAAACCGACAATACAAATACAAATAATAGTGAAATCATAAAACAAAAGTAAAACTAGGAATTAACAATAAACATCTGTGCAATAAAATAATAAATATTAAAAGTCGGGATTATAACAATTCGCCGCATTGTCTGTGGAGTTTGTCTGTTGATCCCAGGTAACATGTGGCCGCCACCTGGGCGGCAAGTCTTAATTAGTCGCGTTCTTAAGCCAACTAATTTCGGACTTTGTAGTGCCGCTGGTTTTTCGCCTGCATTGTTGTAGTACACACATACCACGTTTGATGTAGGTATGTGTGTCGCTACAGTGCTCCCCCTTAAGCGAAGCGTACTGGTGGACGAATGGTGTGTCTCGATCGGCTGATCGGTGTGGGCTTCGTTTGGCGATATGCAAGAATTGCTGATTGATGTTCGGCGGTAATGTCTTGTCACGTGTGGGTGAATCAGGTTCCGTGTCGTTGTCACTAGTTGTGTAGGCAGCTTAAGTCGTGTGATGAGGGACGTCTAAGTTGACGATCGCGTAATTGGATGGCGGCGGATTTTTCGTATTGCTTGCTGATGTTGAAATGTTCTTCTGGTGGTCGAGTAAATTTTCTCGCGTGGCTCACACAGACAATGATGCGGTGTCCTTTATGTATTGACGTGGGTCGGAGGTTTCCGTGTGATGAAATATTTATGAACTGCTTGATCGTGCTGCGTTGTGGTTGTGAGACGTAGTTATGATATGTAGGCTTCGTTGACATGTGACGATGTATTTTGCGCCGTTGATAACGGGTGCATGGCCTCGCCCTAGTGAAAATGTCGGTGTGTACATATGGCCGGGAGACTAAGTGCGAAATTGTTGCGCATGTTGCTTGGCGGCCAAGATGGCTCTTGTTCCGTGAGGCGTCGAGAGTTTTACTACGGATTTTTTCGGGCAGGTTTGATCTTGAGGCTGTGAAAGTTGTAAATGACAGATTTGCGGAAGAAATAGTAATCTTCTTTGTCTGAAGATTGTTTTCTTCAACCAACTGATGAGTGCTGTTTTGTTGCTCCTGTAGTTTGGTTGCGGCTGTGCCATGTAGCGTAGATGGGAACGAGATTGCTTCAACTCGGCTGAGTGTATCTGCGATTGCACCTTCTTTTGGGCTGCTACTGGAAGTAACTATTCCGGGTGTCGCGTCTTGAAGCAATAGAGGCGGTGGATCGGCGTAAGGCAAGGTAATCTTCTTTGACGGAAGATTCTCTTGTTGTTCCAACCGATGAATGCTGTTTTCTTGTTCTTGAGTTTGAGGTACAGCTTTATTGTCAGTGGTAGGCGGACTTTTGATTTCTTCATAAGCGGTAATCAGGTGTTCTTTTACAGCAGTGTATTGATATGTTTCTGCTGGGTTACATATTAGGTCGGCGATCTGGTCGACGTCTTCTTTATCGAGGTATTTAATCACCATTTGTGCTAGTTGCTCTTGATTTGTGTTAAGTATGCTGGTTACAGCTTCAAAATAAATAAACCAAAGTCGTGGTTTATCGCGCCAGAGTGGCGGAATGCGCTTGGTGAGAGCTCTGGTGGCTTCTTCATAATAAGTTTTGTATGTATGTTCTGTGATGTGGGCTATTTCGATCGTCATGTTGACGACATGTGGCTTCGGTGCGCAGCGTTTCTTTGCAAGTAGAGCTTCGTTGCTTGTGTAGCTAAGGAACTCTTCTTGTCTTACTTGATGTGTGCAGATAAAACTTCGATGTTTACTTGACATAGAGCAGCGGTTTGAACTAAAGCATAGTACGTGCTTCACTTGTCGTGACTTCTGGGCTTGCTTCGGCGTTTTGTTTGATATTGCGCGTTCTCTGGGGTCACCACTTGTACGGTGCGTGACTCGGTAAGTGATTATGTTGGTTTTGGAAAGCGAAATGATGTCGGCCGGGCAGGTACTCACGTCGTTTTCGGACAGAGAAGTGATGTCGGCCGGATAGATTATTACGTCGGTTGACGGGTGGATGCTTCGATCAGACAGGAGATCATGTCGGGCTTGTATGAAGATCACGTCGGTTGATGGCTGCGTCCGGGTAGGAGATCACGTCGGTTGACGGCTGCGCCCGGGTAGGAGATCACGTCGGGCTTGAAAGTAGATCACGTCGGCTGACGGCTGCGCCCGAGTAGGAGATCACGTCGGTTGACGGCTTCGGTCGGGTAGGAGATCACGTCGGGGTCACCACTTTAGCGGAAGTGGTAGCGTGATTACCACTTTGCTAATTTCAGAAGGTGAAATAAAATAACCGACTCCGTTTGTGCAGACTAGTAATCGCTTTAGCAGCTGGACTACGAATCTCCGGTTTATTGAGTTGAGTGCATATTTATAAGAATCAAAAGGAACACGTGCAAACCAATACGATAGAGGCAAACCGACAATACAAATACAAATAATAGTGAAATCATAAAACAAAAGTAAAACTAGGAATTAACAATAAACATCTGTGCAATAAAATAATAAATATTAAAAGTCGGGATTATAACAATTCGCCGCATTGTCTGTGGAGTTTGTCTGTTGATCCCAGGTAACATGTGGCCGCCACCTGGGCGGCAAGTCTTAATTAGTCGCGTTCTTAAGCCAACTAATTTCGGACTTTGTAGTGCCGCTGGTTTTTCGCCTGCATTGTTGTAGTACACACATACCACGTTTGATGTAGGTATGTGTGTCGCTACAGTTTTAATTACATTTTATCATGTTCTGTATTGAGGTCATGTAACTGGCAGCCAATGGCCCCTATATAAAATCGGGTGAGTGTCTTAAGCGCTCCCCTTAGTAGTCCGGTGAAACTGTAGAGGCCTTGTCAGGACCCCTTAGTAGTCCGGTGAAACTGTAGAGGCCTTGTCAGGACAACAGTGTAATCAGTTCAAAAAACAAAGCAGTCAATGGTATTACATGAAAAAGGTTACCTACTTCTAATATCACCTTTTTACTTATAGGTAATATCATTGACCGGCAGCAGATGATGCTCGAATTTCGATATTTGCACGTACACACACACGCACTTGTATAAATTAGATAGATACAGAGAGAGAGAGAAATTCACACGGAAAAACAGAGTACTATAACGCTTTTCCCGTACGTCACGATTTCTATCAGTTCGGAAATTCGATCCAAAAATATGTTGTTAATTTTATGGGACATTCATGTTTAAAGTCAACGAATACATGACTTTTAATAAAATTACTTGTGTCATATATATCCGGAATAATATTTGAATGCAAAAAAAATATTCCTTTTAGGTCAATTTTCTCGTATTATTAACAATATTTTCTCACTCAATATTCAATAACGATGTCTTCATATAGTTAGTTATATTCAAATAACAATAGTTTAATCACATTCTTTCATTATTAGCAAATATACAATAAAAAATAATAAATATTACTAACAAAGTCCGACCTTATCAATGCTTCAACAACGTTAACTAATTAAAAACATAGGGAAAACCAATGGAAAAGTCATAAATATTTACAGCCAAACAGATAAGAATATAAGAATTATGGTCTTAATTTCCTCGACAGTTCAGGACACGTATAAACCATATTTAAAAGTCTGAGAAATCTATCTGTTATGTATAAAATTCAGATATGTGTGTTATCATAATTCTTCCCCTGCTAACGACTGGCCGCTTTTGATGTTTTTTTTTTGTTCTTTATTTTTCGTACAGTCTACACTGTTGACCTGGCAAGGCCTCTACAGTTTCACCGGACTACTCATGTTCTTATGAGATCATTGGATTGGTTATTAACTATAATTGCACCTAATAAATGGCCCTGTTATTTACATTCTTTTGTATTTTTTTTTATTTCTCACATAAAAATATATATAATTCCAAATTATTAGCGTCGTAACACATCTCAGTATTTATACATCGTCTATTATATTCTGTGGCAGGATGTCTACATGTATGTATTTCTCAGTGAATTGTCATACAATATGAGAATGCTTAGGCAGTAAAGTTTGGGTTTCTCCACAATGTTTACCTTCACCGTTGATTAAAAATTGTAAATATACAACCAATTTGTTGGTCTTCTCAATACCTTTGGATCCTAGCAAAGTAAACTTAAATATTTTTACCTATTTTTAAATGCCGTCGAGTACCTTAACTTCACTAGTCAAACGGCTGTTTATCCATCATGTTTACGGCTCATAATAACATTAGATAAGATAATAGTTAGTTAGTTTATATTATACTTTGAATTATACTTTTTCCGTCTACAACAATTAAATAGTTATTACTTACGCCTTATAATTATAGCCCTCGTTAGTCTTTTCGGCTGCTCCGAGGTCACACAACATAGTAGTCAGATGCAAAATACACATATACGTTCGTGAAACGTGCATGGTCGCATATGCACTTTTCACGAACTCATATGTGTATGAAATGGATAGATAGCTTAGCTTAGCTTAATCAGATCGGGAAATTCGGTGACAGTTCAAGCCGAGGCGCACCGAGTGCCCTTGCGCTGTTCGCCTAAACAAATCGGGTGAGTGCCTTAAGCGCTCCCCTTAGTAGTCCGGTGGAACTGTGAAGGCCTTGCCAGGCTAGCTCGAAGGCTAGGTCAGTTCGAAAAAAAAAACACGAGAAAAATTTCGGCTGCTCTTATTATAGTTAACAATTTAATACAAAACAAAGTTAAATATTATTATAGGAATATGAAATTGGCAATTATTTATGCTTAAGCAGTCTCGATATTATATTTATACCAAAATTTGTGTTCCGAGTAAATATATTCAGAGCGGTTAAAAAGTTTGATTTGAAAGACTGTAAAGCCCGAAGCCTTCCCGCACCTATATATACATATAATACTGACGGTAAATTGCACTGTGCGACTTGTAAAAGCATCTCAAAACAAAATTTGGCTTTACCAGCCATATCATTACAAAAAAACAATAAGATTCGCCATTGACGGACACGGCATGGAGAATGATATATATGATTCTCGTTAACACATACGACTTGTTCTTCGTTGTTTATTTATGTACAAAGCAAAAAAAAACCCCTTCAACATTAAAAGTAACCGTATACTTTGTTTACGAGATTTGTTTCTAAATAACGTTATACGTTTACTTGTCCACTCCTGCGCATGCGCGGCATACCGCTTGCTGCACTGCACATATCATTGACCGCATTTAGCTTATATACACACCGTAGTTTCTTTTATAAGCTCTAATATAAAATAATATTGTATAAGTGAAGATATCGTGACATTTTTTTTCTAAGACAAAACAAAGAAAAACTATTTATACTTATAGTATTTGCGTGACGCAAAATGATAGACCTGTATTATTTTATTTATTTAGAAGATATCTCTAATAGTAGAAGTATTTGTTAGATTTTGTACACACGAAGAATAATGCCTGGAAAGAATAGTTAAAATCATTATAACCAATAAACAGAATGAAGTCATGATAAGAAAGGAGGTCTAACCTGGAAATTTAAATATGAAAAAAATGTTTAAAGCTTTTAGCTGATACGGGTAACGAACTCAATCGATTCTTTTATTTATGCAATCAATGTTGTATCTTTAGTCACTCTCTCATAATTGTGTCGGAATAAGCCTCATAATTGTGTTGGAATAAGAAAATCCTTTAGTCTTCCTTGCAGTTAGAAATTGTAAACGACAGCAGATAATCAAGATAGCGACTAATAATTTCGATACAATCGGGCAGAGTTCCCCCATACAACTGAACTTGGCGGTGGTTACCAACCGAATCATCATAAACAATTTATTTTTTATTTTTCGAACTGACTACACTGTTGGCCCGGAGGCCTCTACAGATTTACCGGACTACTAAGGGGAGTGCTTAAGGCACTCACCCGATTTGTATATAATAGACGACTAGCACAAGGGCGCACGGCACACCTCGGCTTGGGCTGTCGTCGAAAACCCGAATCTTACTAGCTAAGCTAAACCTATCCGTATCATACCTGTATGAGTTCGTGAAATATACATGGTTACCAAGCATGTATGTTTCATGATCCCGTACATGTATTTTGTATCTGACTACTGTGTTCTAAACTATTTCAGTTCGAAAGGAAAAAAAACAAACAAAAACAGCCCACCACTATGTGTACCTATTAATGTGTGTGTGTACGTGTGTGGGGTGAACGGTGTTGTGTTGTAAAGTCGAGTGTTTGATTAACAGTTCACTGTATCCGCGCGAGCAGCATGCTCGAAGGCTCCTTTCCGGCGGATCGGACCTGCATCATCATAAACAACGTGACACACCGGCTTTTATAGACAAATCATGTAACGAACTATTTAATAATTTATACACTAATATTACTATTTATAATGAAGTACTACTCAATGGAAATTATCATTAATTCTAATGAACAAAGATCATTTCTAAATACTATTTTTAATTAGTACTTCCTGCGCCGGAAGTCTGTAACAAAATACTACGATAAAAATGAATAAACAATGCCTTGATGTATGTCATTGTTTGTATAATAAACAATATAATCTAAGATGATGATGTTGAAGACGATAATTATGACACTTATCTATATGTATATTAATAAATATGTAGTTCAGTCTGTACATTTTTTGTATATGTCGGATTATATATCAAAACCGGTTTTTCCAATTTTGATTAAAAAAAATACACGAAAAGAGACAAGCTTTTGATATTATTAAATGCTTATCCGATTTTTATATATAGCCGACTTTAATGAAATTTTGTATACAGTGTATATATTTAAATCAAATCAAAATTGATATACTATAAATATACAAAAAAAATCTTACATATTTTGTAAAAAAAATATGTATGGGAAGAATACACTATTCCGAAATTGAAAATAATCAGTCATATCTTTGAAAATGCTATACAAAATATTAAAAAACAAAAGTTATATATCAACTGGTTTTAATAAGATTTTATACCCAAGAAGTAGTTCCCACTATTCTGAAGTTGATAGAGTATAAATTTTGATGTATAAAAAGTATTTTCATATTAATTAAAAAAAAAAAATTAACACTAGCATATACTTATGTAAAATATTGATTCGAAAATAATTACTGCGTAAAAAATTGTATTCCGCGTACAGAGATCAATTTGAACGGAATTCTGTACAGAAGGTGTATATGTTATTCCAAAATCAACAGCTTATTAATTCCAATAATACCAGCCCAATTACACTGTCAGAAGTGATAGAATATAGCCATATTTTAATAGAAAAAAGTAACAGGTCAAGAATAATTTCTGTATAAAAACGCGTGCGGAGCTGCGAACAGTAGCTAATTCAACTATAAATATACATGAATAAACAACACAATAATAGTTTTTATTATTTGTTTTGTTATTATAAACACTTTCATTTTGTTTATTGTAAACTATATAGCTAACAAAGAAGCAGTAGCTCTCAGAACGTCTTTGCACCATGTTTCAACAAAATGTCTGTCTTCACTGGAAACTCAATCTTCTTCTTCTTCTTCTTTAATTTGTGGCGTCGTGTGTAGATAATACACAATTCCGCCAGTGTCATGTAAAAACTCAATCTTATTATCATGAATCTACGTTTTTTAAGGCGATGTCATTGAAATGAATGTACCCTTGACTGAAATCCGCGAGCACTGACACAAGTTCTGTCAGCTATAATAGGAGTAATATTATTCTGTGCTCCGTCATCTCTCCAAATCATATGTATATCCGTGACTAGGGGGTACCTAAAATTAGTACTGTCTTAAAATGCTTACAGAATAAATAATAATCATGTAGTATGGAATATATTTCACGAGACAATTATAACGAATATTGTAAAATAATGTCCCCATAATGTAATAAAATATTTTCTGTGCCCTAATATTTATATGCATATCTAGAATAATCCTAAACCGTATGAAGACACGTAAAACCAGTTCATGCATCTCTTTCATACTATTAGCAAAATATATTTGCATCACACTCTAATGTCATGTGCAAATGCTATTGGACACTAAGCTTACAATATTATGAATGACATTTCTGGATTGCTAAAATGGGTAGTAATTCCTTACTCTGTACTAAGAACGGTGCATATCGAAAATAACAATAATAATAATATCTCAAAATACGGTCCCATGGCAACGTTTGTTGCAAAAGCATATGAAAACATGTTACCAAAAACAGCCGGTTTATTTATAATTTCCCGCCGTATAATTTATTCTTGTGCAGTGTGTTCAAATCCTATTTGTTAATTCTGAACCAATACCAGAATTCCATCTGTCTGTCGTAATTTTACATCAAACGTCAGAGCTCTTGTATCTGCTATCTCTTTCCCACTCGTTGATAAACCACTATGTAAATTGTACTACTTACTCACTCTTAGGACACGTAATGAGATTACGTGTTTAGTTTCTTCTCTTTCTTACGTGATGGGTATATATTGGCGTGAAAGAGAACGATATTTTAACAAACATGAAACTGGTCGCGGTAATAATATAGTACACTCTAAAATTTTGAAGTTATTCGTGGCTGGTTCTCGGATAAAGACGGTGCTTATTGTGAATTAAAAATGAAATCTGCAGTACTGGCTGTTGCCAGTTTATTGGCAATTTCATCAATAAATTGTGAAGTGTTCTTTGAAGAAAAATTCTCAGACGGTAAGATATAGTTTTCATTTAAAGTATAGCGTCAAAACGTGTTTCGGCATAGATACAACGCGTATCGATCCTCGAGGCGTCGGAGCCGGTGCTAAACTAGTATATTTTGAATTATAATTTGGTTTTCTTTGCAGACTCATGGGAATCCAATTGGGTATACAGTGAACATCCCGGAAAGGAATTCGGCAAGTTTAAATTGACTTCTGGAAAGTTCTACAATGACGAGGAGGCGGATAAAGGTAAGTGCTAATGATTTGGGCTTTCTAATGTTATCCCTCATATCTAAATCATTTATATTTGCTAATAAAATCTTACACAAGTTTACTTTATGTATAATTTTTGCATAGAGGTACATATGTTTTTTCCACTTGGCTACGTATTAACTTTTTGTACTTTAAATGCAGCCCTTTTTATGTCTATAAAAGCTTATTTTCTTCTTCTGCTTCACAGGTTTACAGACTTCTGAAGATGCGAGGTTCTACGCCCTATCGAAGAAATTCAAGCCTTTCAGCAACGAAGGCAAGCCTTTGGTGGTACAGTTCAGTGTGAAGCACGAACAGGACATCGACTGTGGGGGTGGTTACTTGAAAGTTTTCGACTGCAGACTGGACCAGAAGGACATGCATGGGGAGACACCCTACGAGATTATGTTTGGGCCTGACATCTGTGGACCTGGTACTAAAAAGGTAAGAATGAATTTCTGTTTATAATTCCATTTATTTATTTGATCTATGCATATTGAATTGTGTTTAGTTTATTAAAATAACATAAGATAGGACATATCTGAAGATTACTAAATAAAAATATACTTTAGATATACTATAGAATAATTTGCTAAAGTTTTAATTTTAAAATCATAGTTTTTTTATAAATGCTAATTATGCCTAAATTTATTTGTTGATTACAAAATATTTGAATAAATAAAACATGGCCTATAACTATCAGTCTGAACATCATTTTTGTTTAAGTAAAATATACATAGTTATGCCTAAACTTTACTTCTTTATGATATCAGTACAGATATTAAATTTATGGAAATTGCTAAAAGGTATTTAGTTAGTATTTTTACATAATAAAATATGGTTAAACACCAGACTATTGAACTCTTGTAGTCTGAACTTTATCTATATAAAACCAGTTTTTTCAAAACACATTCAATTATATAATTCCACATCATAATTGTACTGGTAGAACAGGGCTGCCTCAATGCCCGACAAGGACTCGCCCAATATGTTATGTTTATGTTTTCCTATTTGTACTAAATTGTATATGTGTAATGCATGGAATATGCTTAACAATGACATATTAAAAAGATATGGAAATGCGATTGATGATAAACTTACATATTATAGAAAAAACAACTGTACATGTAAAGTTTTAAGTTTTTCTTTAGTTACTATCAAAACCTTGCTATAGGGATTAAATAGATTTTTTTTTTGTAACAAAATGAAAATAGACCAGTCTACTTTTATAGCCTTACTCTATATAAATAAAGTTTTGTAAAAATTTGTCAATATGTTTTTATACAAATAAATTTAATTGAATTAATTGAAAATGAATGTTTTTCAATGAAAGTATAATTTGTAATTAAAATTATTATTATTAACATAAATGTACGTAAAGGCTAATTAATGTTACTAGGTGATTATAAGTTTGAAGGCCACAGCTGCGCTGCTGTGGATAATGACTACTTTCTATGTATATTCCGAAATATAAATAACAACTGTTTAAATATTTATTCAGAGTTAATGCATTTTTTTTTCTGTTTGCTTATTTTTCTTATTTTAGTATTTACGATAGAAAATACTTATTAAAAAAAATAATCTTTTCAATATTGAAAGTTAGGTCAATTTTTAATGATATGGATTTATCAATCCTTGTTTAAAAAGTCTGTGGCATACAGTGGAAATAAAATCTTGTATTATCTGTATACTGATATGATTTTGAATATAGAGGAAACAGAATTACATCAAACAGAAATGAATATAGGGAAATAGGTTTAATTAACTGGGAAATTACCCACGAAAATCGGATGTGGGAAGAAGCAAGATAAAAGAGAAGGTCTTTAGGCAGTGAAAACATAGGCGACGATTTCATAGTACCTATTCAAGAATTCTGACTGTAGAGTTTGATAACCCGTCAGTCACCTTTCTAAGCTTAGCGCATTAAAATCTGCAGTCATGATGTCACTAAACAGTCGTGCATGATTGTGGTAAAAATGTATAAAAATAAAATTTAATAAAACACGAAACCGGTTTGCAATAGAACTCAATCGCGGATAGACAGACACGTCACTTATCTAATTGTGAAATGTTGTTTTGCAATTCGTCGATTTCACATGCGTTCGCGATATCAGCATAATACATTTTAGGTTACAATATTTCAATCGATTCCATAGTTATTCAAATCTTATCAATAAATGACTATATTTATTAAATCGTGATTGATTTATTTGTAATTGTTGTTTTTAATTTCATGACATTGTACATGCCATGTAAATATCATGGTTTAGTAAAAAAAAGTTCGTTCAAATTAAAAAATAATAAAAAAATCCGTTTTACATACAAATTATAAGTTTACATAACATAATTTGTTATTTTTTAAAGTTTTGTAATAAATCAGTTATTTTTTTAAGCGTGTGCTGCCAATAGTCTCTTGAACTGTGCCTCATGAGGTCCACGTTCGTTTGTATGGAACTTAAACCTTTATGGTTTTGAATAGTTCAGGGGTTAATCTTACTCTAAAAATCGAATTAGTTATATATAAATTCTATTTGGACTAGTAGACTTTATGTACGTGTATTCTTAGCAGACTTCTAGGAAATACTTTTTAATATCTACCGAATGTTTATGTACTGTTAAAAATACGTAAGAAACAAATAAAAAAAACTGCATTAACTAGTCTCGTCAAGTTTTAAATAATCTACGTTAGCTTTGGAAGCTGGTGATAATCAAAAACGTTTTATCTGCTTTAATTATATAGAAAAAAATTACCTAATATGAGTAGTTGTTTTATACGTTGAATTGAATTTATACAAGAGATGATTTGATTTAGAGAAAGTTAAAGTGGGAGGGATGCAATATTACGATTTTATATTAGTAATTTTACATTCTCGTCCCAGGTGCACGTTATCTTCAGTTACAAAGGAAAGAACCATTTGATCAAGAAAGACATCCGCTGCAAGGACGACGTCTACACGCACTTGTACACACTCATCGTAAAGCCGGACAACACTTACGAGGTCCTCATCGATAATGAGAAGGTCGAATCTGGTGATTTGGAAGCCGATTGGGACTTCCTCCCGCCTAAGAAGATCAAGGTATATTGACACCTCTTTACCTCGCATATCATGTTTATATTTTTTATTATTATATCACACTATCATTCCTATCGAAATTTCAGCCAGTGTCATCTGATGAATATGATAATGTATGTGGGAAAAATGTTGAATAGTAACTGAATATAAAAAAATTAGATTCAAGTTCACAGAAGTACAACTAAAATAAAAAAAAAAAAGTGGTAAAAGCTCTTCAGGCCAACAGAGTGTAGTTAATTCTAAATAAAAAAATGGGATATACAAATGAATTCTAACAATCAAGATATTTCAATTGAACAAAAATGCTTCAAGGACTACCTCAGAATTGCTTTCTAGTTGACCAACAACTGCTTTATTATTTGTATTGGAAATTATTACAGTTAATATAAAATTTGAATAGGCGTCACTGTATAAGTTCATTGAACCATTTTCACTAGTCGTTCATTGCTAATTGGTAGCCAAATATAATGTTTTCTACCTTAAAAGATGTCTCTGTGTATCCATAGGATGTTGACCTCCACATTTTCTAAAAGACAATCTTTATATTCAATTTACATGTATATTAGAATTTTATATTATTTGGGCTTTTTATTTGAATCTCAACTAATTCTAATGATATTTTTTGGAATGACAATAATGGAATCATTATTTCTATTATTCCTTGTTTATGTCATTTTATCATTTGAGTTACTATTTTTTAAAATTTTGATACATTTTTAAATATTTAGGACTCCTGCTTTATTTAAATATTGTTTCGGCGCAGTTATAAACTTACCAGGTCAATATGAAATGTTATCTTTGTTCTAGAATTTTCTAATTGTCTGTCTAGTTTTTTGTATCTTGTACCGATCTTAGTATTAGAGTTATATTAACACACAGGATTAGTTTCATACTTTCTTCTATTTCATATTCCTAGAGTGAAAACATTGTAAAGTCAACAACAGTGAATATTCTTGTTATTAAATTATAAATTATCCGACAGGACCCAGAAGCCAAGAAACCCGAAGACTGGGACGACAAACCCACCATCCCTGATCCCGAAGACAAGAAACCAGAGGACTGGGACAAGCCCGAGCACATCCCCGACCCCGATGCCACCAAGCCCGAAGATTGGGATGATGAGATGGACGGAGAGTGGGAACCACCCATGATTGACAATCCTGACTACAAGGGCGTCTGGGCACCTAAACAGGTAACTTCAAAATATGTATATCAATGTTGTCAAATAACTTATAAATATATATAACATTTCAAATCCCATACAGTCTTCTAAACTCTTATGGATTTCTCTTAAAATAATTGTGAATTTTTAGTGACTATGTAATTACATTGTAGATTTAAAGACATGAGGTGTATATGACAGTAGACACAATAAGAGTTTAACTAACAATGGTACTGCGCTGCAAATGATATGAACAGTATGATAGTATGAAATTTTCATGAATAGTTACTTTTACAATTTGTTTTGTATAAAAAAATATATTTCTTATTAACAATTATTTTTTGCTTTTCCAAATATTCTATTTGTTTCAGTTTCTTTTCATCTGATTTTGAAATACAAACATTATTATTCCCACTATTTTCATTGCACTGCCCCTGAAATTTTAGGTTGTGTTTCAAAATTCAAGTTTCTATTTCATTTGGATGTTAATTAAAAACTAAATTATTACAAAAGCAATCTAGTAAATATTTTGTTAATAAGTAAATTAACAAAGTAATTAGCTGGATAATAAATATATATTACACTGCAATTTCTATTTGCACAGAATTTTATTTACTGTTGCAAAATTCTTTCCTGGAATGCTAAAATAGTTGTATAATTTAATCTGTATACAGAAAAATAATAACTAGGCTCTTTAAATACTCTGTATAATCACTTTACAATTGTTACTAAAGGATGTTGAAGTAGTTATTGTAGACTGATTTCATTAATGTTTTGCAATTAACATGTTTCTATTCGCACGCTCATACGTTTCTATGAAAATGATTAACATTATTTAAGGAATTTTATTGTAATTAAAAAATTTATGTGGGTTATTTGAATTTTGTTGACATTGAAGATATTGCACGTCAATTCCTAATCGATATTCGGTTTTCTTATAAAACTGTAGTAGTAGTGACCTTTGATTACTTCCAATCTAATGATTTCTACTTTTAAAATGTTAGGCGCGGAATGAAAAAAACTTTCCTGTTGTTTTGCGGATAATCTTACGATTGTTATTCTCATGTGAAGTCGTTTTCATATTTTGACTAGCAATTTCGCGAAGCTTCGCTTGCGTTTTGTATGCAGTAATTATTTTCGACTCTTTATTTTATGTGTATACATATATATAAAATAATAATGGATTAACGGGAAAATGACTTTTTTTGTACAGACTTTCATCCTCTCTATCTGGGGTTGAATTTCAAAAAACTTTTCCTTAGTCTAAAATGAATCACATGCAAATGTTCACGGTCTCTCAGTAGTTTGGGCTATGCATTGATAAGTCAGTCAGTTATTTTTTTACATATATTAATTTAAATTAATTTATATTTTTTTTAGGCTACAGATAACTGTAATAGTTAGCTATTCATATATAATATTTTATATTTTCCCAATTTTTCGCATTAATACATGTACATTTGTGAAATGCTTGTATTTCAATTAAAAATATTATATTTTTCGAAAACAAAGAGTTTTTATGTCAGTTTTTGAGAACGTGTATTTAGTTTATAAATATCTGGCGCAACACCGCCATTGCGTATTCATTCGACAAGGGTCATTGACCGCACGGGTAACAACTGTTAAACAGTTATGTGTGAATTTGTGCCATAGACACGTGTGGATTGAAAGGCGCTCTTTCTTGTGTAGGTTAGCGCCTCTTTAAAACAAATTTTTAACTATCAAGCAACATTTTTCTTGAGGTTTTATTAAAATTACGATTCAAGTTCTTTAATGATCAATAGAGAAGTGTATAATTGATTTGCACAAGCTTTTAATGGGAAACCTGAAAAACGTGGTATTATTACCTAAATTGAATAATTTTCTGAAAATAATCGCTTAAATGCCTACGAATTTAAGAAGGTTTCACTTGCATCGTGGTGTCAGAAATTAATTTTTCGTTATTTTTTTTCAAAGTGATTGTTGTTTTATGTGTGTAGAACTACTACAAATATACAAAATTATAATTATTGTCTTTGCATTCCTACCTACTACTGCATTAGGATTAGGAAATTGTATGTTGCTATTTTATTTTTAGGTCTGTCATTAATTTTTAGACAATATTTTTTTTTTGTATAAATATTACTCTCCATTTAATTATAACGTTATATTTCTTTATAGATCGACAACCCCGCGTACAAGGGCCCATGGATCCACCCGGAGATTGACAACCCGGAATACACCCCCGATGCGAACTTGTACAAGCGCGACGAGATCTGCGCCGTTGGTCTCGACCTCTGGCAGGTGAAGTCTGGAACCATCTTCAACAACTTCCTCTTCACCGACGATCCTGAACTCGCGAAGGAGAAGGGCGAGCTCATCAAGAAGATGCAAGAGGGCGAGAAGAAGATGAAGAAAGAACAAGACGATGTTGAGAGGGAGAAGGAGAAGGCTGAGAAACCTGATGATGATGAAGATGACGAGGATCTCGATGATGAGGCGGGTGATGCCGCGCCTGTGGTGAGTTTTCATTTTATTCAATAGCAAGATTATATAAAACTGCACTAAACACAAATGTTGTTACAAAGAAGACAGAGTCGCTTGGACAAGTTTAAACTCATTATTAAATCCTAACTAATATTATAAATAAAATGTGATATCGTTTGTTGATATTTACGCCTTCACGTCTTAACTGCTAGACCGAATATGAAATTTTCCTTACACATTGTCGCAAGTACCAAAAAGGACACCTTTACCCAGAAAAAAGTTACTGTTCCTGCGTTATAGGTCATATCGACATTAACACGAGCGAAGCCACGGGTAAAGGCTAGTAATAGATATTTAAACACAGAATATTTACACAATATTCATTTTACTATAACTAAATTATTTTACTATTATTTAAGGTAGGTTACCGTCCATCCAGAAAAAAATACTGTTCCCGATCAAATCTGTATTAACGCGAGCAAAAAAACTAGTTAAATAATATTTTGTTGACAAAATATATTTGTTTTTGTTTCCAGGAGGATCACGACGAGCTGTAAGGTGTGGCGGTTATGTGTATGTGTGCGTGTGTCAAAAGACAATATGTACCGGCGGGTACGAGTGCGTCTGTGTGCGCGCGTGCGCATCGACACCGTTCCATATTTAAAATAAGTTTGTTTATGCGCGCGCGCGCGAGAAGTGTGTTCTCTTTTATCAAATTTTAATTGTAATTTTTTAACACTGCGTGTGTGTATAAAACCTCGAAATATTCCGTTTTGTTGTCCGTTACTTGTTTCAATCGAGTGTATACATATTTATTCAGCGACACCTTTATGTACTGATTTCAAAATCACGCTCTGGGTTTTAAATGTGTAAATTATATAGATGTTTTGTTATTTTGTCCCGGCACCGTGTGTTGGGTAGTGAGATACCGAGTTTATTGTACAATTTTAGTCGGTTTAGCCTATTTTTATTTTTTAAGTATGCGTCTAATGTTGTACGATAAATTTGATGTTTGATTTCCTCATTTTATGTTTATCTGAAATGAGTTTGAATAAAAAAATAACATATATATATGTTCTTTTTATTATTTGCACCTAAGTTAGTTTTTATTTTTATTTTAGTAGTAAAACAGAAACTAGTGAAACACGAAACAATATAGTTTCATGACTACGTCAATTATAAATAAACCTTCACCAGTGTTGCCAGTATGTATCTTCTATTCCATCCTGAATCTAATGATCTATAAAGTATAAAACCCTAAATTTAGTGGGAAACCTGATCTTGCACCAGTGCCTCTTCTTTTCACGTCGTCTTTTTCACCTAGACTCGTCTCTGGTTAATCTTGCAACACCGTGACATTTAACCGTTGACCAATAGAATAAATAGTTATGTTCTAATAAAATTCATTTTCGTGCGTTAGTAGTAACCGACACTATTGGTTTTCTAATTATTTTATTGATTGTTACGTAATTATTTAGAGTTCTCCATTACTAAAAACATGTTTTATGTAAACCCCTATTTCTTTTAACCTCTATGCCTGGTACTTCAGTGGAATATGATTTTCATAGTTATTTTTGTTTCACAATAGCGTTCGCACTCTTGTGGTGGTTGATTTTAATGTGAAACCATAAACTGCCGTGACGGATAGGAATTAGATGTACTGCGAGTTTTTTAGCTACTTAATAATATATAAAAAAGTATGCAACTCGATGGTGGTCACCATACATTTTTATGAGAAAAAATGCTATTTTCCAGTACTTCAAGTAACAACTATATTTATTCAAACAAGTAAATAGTAACATTTTATTTATTAAAAAACATTAAATAAATATTTTAAGATGTTTGTAGATTCGCTTTGCTTCATCTCATAGTTTTCCCACGGCAACTGCCAAGGTGTTACTAGAAAATAAAAAGTTAATTCATTAATAAATATATTAATATTTTATATAGGTGTACGTCGTAGTAATAAACACATATACTGTTATTATACATAAGAAACAATATTTTGTTTTCATAACGCTTAAAATAACTGAAATAATAAATACCTATATCAATAATTCTAGGGTGCAAACACTAAACATTTGTTTTTTAAATAGTAACTGAGAATAGGGAAAGTTAAGCAGAATTTTAATGAATAATATTTTAATTCATATGACTACGATATTTTAACACGGAGAAAGAGACAAGATATATAACCTCATATTGTGCAATATATTTCGTACTTAGGTTATTATGCGCAAATGAAAGGAATGAAAATAATAAACAAGTAGGTTGCCACAAATACTATCTAAAAGTAGAAAGTTATTTACCACCATTTTGTTAGAGCATTGTTTGTTTTGAAGATTAAAAATATTTCATCAATAAGACATTGGCCGAATTGTGTCTAAAGCACACGTCACTAAATAAGGATAAAAAACTGAAAGTAGCATATAGCTCATCCATTATTGCTATAACCACTAATTCTTTATGCGAAATACATAATCTGCCAAGAAATTAATGACATTTAAGGGACTTATCGATTTCTCTCAAAACTGTAAAAGAAAAAAAAAGGATTACTCGAGCACAAATAAATAAGAATAATAATCATTTTTTATTTACATTTTTACCTAATTAGGGAAAAACTTGAAAGCGGCACCCCTCCAAAGCCTTCTAGAATAGATATCCCATTTGCCCATAATTTGACAGTGGTTTGCCTTTCTCAGTATGTTGCATTAATCTTAAAAACGCTTTCTTTTGTTATCAACTTGATTAGCTATCATAAGTTATAATTTATTTCAAGTTGTTTCCGTTATAACTAGTAACGTTTTTTTAAACACTGATAGTTTATCAACAGTATACACCACACAATAAATAAAGCAGGTATACACGATCGTATACGTATCGAATGACGTAAGTAAAAATCCAGAATGAGCCTGATTTTTACTCAGAAAAAAAAATCGTGTTGAACAATAATAGCACGGTGAGATATTTTCTAGCTGAAATTTTGATAACTAAAACTGTCGTCTGAATGTCTATCGCAACTCATCGAACGGTTTGTTTCGGCAACTGCACTTCACAGCTAGCCCTCTTAAGGTTTAGTATATTACAGATGGTCACATCTACGATGAACATCAGATGTGATTAGTCAAACGCTAATCTATGAAAAGATAAAAAACAAAACCGAAACAAAATTTTATTTATTTGTAGTTTAGATTTGCACTACATTTTTAACAAATGATGTCTAAACTAGGCAGAATCCTGTATCATACACACCAAGATTAACGATATCTTAACAAATACAACTCAGTAGGCTGCATAAGGGTTAACAATTTTGTATAGGCCCACAATTAATATACTTATTATATTGTTTCGGAACGAAACGTTTAATGACAAGTGACTTGAAGTTGCATTCGCACAAACGTCACTCAACAACTAGATTCGAATCGCGCGTACACGTTAAAATTGCAGAACGGAATTAAATCATAACAAATCACAGTTTCTTTCATTAAGTCCACATTAATAAACAACATGCTATCGCAAACGCAGCTACATGTAAGTATAAATAGTACCTACATTAGCAAAAAATAAAATCAGTGTTATTTGAGTTATAAAATTTTTTTATCGCGCTGAGTCTTCGCGATACATCGAGTAGTTGAGAATTCATAGAATTTCATTATTCTATTATCATTAAAATGTAATAAAAAAAATTATATACAACTTCGGGAACCATAAAGAAGATTACAATACTTTTACATACTTTACATCCAAAGAATTTTATGTGTTAGAATTGCAATGTAAGAACCAAAAATGTTTGTATCAAGCAGTTACAATTTAATTTTAAATATGTATCCAGTACGCTGATACTTAGATCCTGATTTCATAAATAAATTATCCTTCACTTACATCTTTCGAAAGGGTTTTTCCTCCGTGTTTTATGTATATTTTCATCCTGCACCACGGGAACAGGTTGTACTGACGGCGGGGCGGTGCTATGAGGATGAGAATAATGAAACAAATTCCATAAATCGCACGGCCGAGGAAATGCATTCACTGGAAATTAATATTAGGAAGATGTCATCTCTTTGTAACGATGATAATTATACTTATGGCGTTTTCTGCTATTCACCAATCGAAGTCTAGTCAAAGTAGTTCAGCGAGTTAGTAATTGTTAATGTTTCAATTAATTGTGTTGAACAATATATTTAAGAGAATAAACTAGGGCTGTGAATATTTGCACGTGGTTCTTTTTAACTTACTACGCTGTTGACGATGGGTCTTCACAGCTTCACCGGACTAAAGACATTTTGTATGTGGATTCTCCTTACACTGTACGTGAACACTAATGAACTATTTATGGAAATTCAACCTCTAAGGTGGTAGAAAAGGGGATGAAAGTTTGTACGAAAACTCGTAAATTTCCGTCAGTCAATCATTCATTTTTTTACATATATCGAAACAAAATGAAAAGTTGAAAATAAATATGGCATAGGAAACGCGTGCGAAGCCACGACAAAATGCTTGTAATATACAGTGGCGGATTTGCAGTTATAATCGCCCTAGGCCCCAGGCCATGTAGTAAGCACCAGCCACCCCTTTGCTTTCTTTCCTTTTCCATTTCTTGTTTTCATCAGTGATTTTTTTGTCACGATTGGCCGCCCTAGGCCCGGGCCTCTTACGCCTTAGGGTAAATCCGCCACTGGTAATATATAAGAGTTGGACAGCCTCTGCAATGTTCGATATGGGAACAATACCATAATACCTAATTTCGCCGCAAAATAATAGCGCTCGCGCTACTGTGTGCCGGTTCGAAGGGTAAAGATAACATACTTACACACGAGAGGTTCCAATTATGACCTTAGGAGTAGGACCTCAAAGCTGCGCTTCTTGTAAGGTTGATTAAACATAGTTATTTACTGAAGTGGCCACTTAAATTCCTAATTATTAATACATAAATAGAATCGAAAATAATCTCATACAGTTATTACATTCCAAACTACAAACAAAAAATAATAACCAAGTAATAGTGAGAATAATGATAATTCTCTTTACGATCTCTTACTTTAATGCCATGAAGTTTATCGAGTTAGGCAATAATTATAAACTTACCTTCAGTGCCCGGGATGAGTAATATTATCTGAAAATAAGGGAAATTAATTTAACAACAAGGTTTATTTTAAGTCACACTTTTTTAGTATAAAGGAGCATCTAGTACCTTGCACCTCAACGCGTGGGTAATATATTGAATTATTTAAAAAACAAGAGGGGAGTAAATGAGGTGATGGCTAACGCGCATGCGATATCTTCGGTGTCGCAAATGGCCATTGCAGGCTACGCTTGCTTGACACCATGATTATATATATAAAAAAATACATATGATGATTAAATTGTCATACTATTTATCTTTTGTGTTATATCTTTAGGTGTTGTTTCGGGTTTAATCAACGTATATCCAGCTACCCAGGTGTATGCAGGCCGGCATGGCAATGATGGGTACGATCGATGTCTATCTCCTACGGTGATATTTTCTATATTTTAGATATTATTAAAAAATCAATTGTTATTTACGATTCTATTTTGACAAATAAAGTATTAATGTTGTTACAATTAAATTTACGTTGATCATTTCATGTAAATAAAAACTCCTTTTTACAGGATATCAATAAATATCACAGATAAGGAAATATCACAGATTTATAATTACATGCAATGAAACTATGACTTCGGCTAACTGAAAAAAAAGTTATAATCGTTTAGGCATGTGATCGATCGATCGTGATTGATTTGGAAACGTGTGATCGTTAACCTGCGGCCCGCGAAACGCAAACAATCTTGGTCGACGATTACTATCAAAACTTATTTTACATATGATGTAAGTACGCGGGGCGGGAAGATGAAGTAAAGCGAGTGAGCGGGAACAGGGTTGCTATTGCCGAACTGATCCTTTAGGGCAATTGCATTTTGACAGCTCATAAAAAATGTGCCAATTGAATGATGGTGTCGAATTCCTAAGCCTTGAATGTGCTGTCTGCAGTTATAGATCACATTGTTTTATGTTGCCCTTGGCTAGAAAACCATAACGACCACTGCTTCAGACACATTACGAGGCCAGAGACATTATTTATTTTCATAAAGGTCAATTTCCATGATAACCACCTATGTTTTTTAATAAAAGTTACTAGGACTATATAAATATAAAAAATATATCAGAATTAATTTTGTTAATCATACAATTATTTACTGCATTATATTGTTCCATAAAAAACGGACAAACAGATATACATGTTACATAGGTAAAGATAAGTAATAACTACTAACCAACTCCTCAAAGATAACGATAATAATAGTATTCCTGATAATAAAATATCACTACACAGTATAAAATAAAGTCGCTTTCTCTGTCCCTATATCCCTATGTAAGCTTAAATCTTTAAAACTACGCAACGGATTTTGATGCGGTTTTTTTTAATAGATAGAGTGATTGAAGAGGAAGGTTTATATGTATAATAACATAAATTCAATAGTGGAGAAATACTATTATTTTTGAGGTTACTCCAAATTTAACGCGTGCGGGCCACGGGTAGTAATGAATAAATCAAAACTACTGGATCGATTTTAATCATTTTTTCAGTGCATGACATACTCGTAGGCTATATATTTTATACCCGTGCGAAGCCGGAGCGAGCCGCTAGTATTTAATATAAACTTAAAAATTTTAAAGCCTTTTATTGGACGATAAACAAATCGATATGTCCTTTATTACTTCGGAATACTTAATAGTCCTTTGCACTTATTGAATAATGAAAAGACCAAAAAAATGAAATCGACTTAAAAAAAAATCTTCTCTAAAAATGCATTGGATCATCTTTGACCATTGTTAGGTATCTACCTAATCTTGATTGTCACAAACCTACTTACGAGTATATGTCACACAATACATTTCTTATTCGATTCTGAGGAGTTCCCTAATACATCTACGAAATCCAAAGTCCAATGGTAATGAAATATTCCTAATGTAATAAAAAAAAGAAATTTCTAAACCGGTTTATAAATGACAAAATTATGAGGTAACAAACATTTAAAAAAAAAATACAACAGAGGTGAGAACCTCTTCCAATTTGTAGTCGCTTAAAAAGTAATTCTTACCAAAACAATAGCACTGAACTCCATAAGCCAGCAGCAGTGGTTCATCTTGGAACCGTATTATACACACGAAGGACAAATGAACAATGTTTCAGTTTGACCGTCTATATATACTAAGCTTCTGAACAAAACATTGGACACAGTTTATTGAAGGCTGAATCTTGAATTATGCAAGAACGTATGTTTCTACTGGCTGCGGTACGAAACATTATTTCCATGAAATATTTAACGAATGTACTAGAACATGTTCGTTAATATCGTTAAGTAATTGATGGTTGGATCCCCAAAAAGGTTTACCTTGTATCAAGTATTTGTCTGTGTGTGTAAATTAATTCTTCTAAACTAGGTGAGGGGTATACGATTTCAGTATATACATAGTATAAAACAAAGTCGCTTTCTCTGTCCCTATATCCCTATGTATGTTTAAATCTTTAAAACTACGCAACGGATTTTGATGCGGTTTTTTTTAATAGATAGAGTGTTTGAAGAGGAAGGTTTATATGTATAATAACATCAATTAAATAGTGGAGAAATACTGTTATTTTTGAGGTTACTCCAAATTTAACGCGTGCGGGCCACGGGCAGTAATTGATAAATCAAAACTCCTGTATCGATTTTAATCATTTTTTCAGTGAATGGCATAGACTATATATTTTATACCCGTGCGAAGCCAGAGCGGGCCGCTAGTATTAAATAAACTCTTCTCGAAGATTAACACGTCTAATATATATTCATATTACATTTATAGAAAATAGAGAAACGTCGATATATTTTAAACAAACCCTAAACATATAATTTGGTTATTTTCATTACGCGAATGAGCTCGGTGTTAATGAGTCGGAAACAGGTACTTTTCTTCTGGATGATAAGTAGCTTATGTCCTTTTCTATATCCCTGACAACGTGTAGACAAACTTTCGTCACGATTGATTGAGTAGTTAAGTCGCGAAAACTTAATCATGAAATTCACATTCGCAATTTATAATATTAGTAAAGATATCAAATTATTTTACTGCTGGTTACATTAAAAATATATATAAAAAGTCCGCAGTGGTTAATAATATCTATGGCCTAACAATAACTCAGAGTAATCTATTTTGAATATGTTATTAAACCTTGCCTAAATAAATATTTCATTTGCATTGGGCATTTAATAAAAATCAGAATTGTCCTGTGTAACATATAATTTAATTGAATATCTTAGGAGATATCGCAAATTTAATATTACGTGCAACAAAAAAATGTATGAACTGTCATTGTCAAAGCAATAAAAATATGGATATGTTATACTCGCTTGGACGCTTTGACGACACAATGTAGACACCCGTGCGAATACAGGGGAGTCGCTAGTATCTAGTAGCGCAATGTATAAACAATAATACCTTTGTTCATTAGATAGCAAGTTTAATCATTTAAAAGAAATTGTAAATAAATAACAGTATATAGATAATTATATTTTTATAAAATTTATTATGTTAATGCAATTATATTAAGGAGTCATTTTATTTAACTGGCATCAGTGTAGCTACTACTTCTTTAATATCTCAACTGATTTGGAAAAGTGTTGTTTGATAATAAAATATATCTTTTATAACTTTATTCTGAGTAAAACATTAACCAAAAATATCTGTTAATGATAAAAAACTTGACAGATATAACTTCTGAAATGAAATAAAAATTAAATACATTAGGTGCGTAGGCTAAGTCGATACTATCTCCCTAATTCTAAATTGTTATCACTTTATCGCCAGTTCTTTCTTAAAATACAAAAGTTTCATGCGCGAAGATTTTATTTGAAGCATTATTAATACACACAAAACGAAATAGTAAAAACACATCCATCCCTCTTTTAGAAAGATATTTCTAAATTAGTTTCTGTTCTTAAATAGTCCTTCGCTAAATATAGTCGTGTGGGAGAAGAACCCCAGATGCGCTTATAAGGAGAGCTTACCTTCTTGGCATTTATTAAGGTTCGTAATCAGTTTAAAAGTCACATTTTTATAAGTCTTAAAACTTATTATAACTGAATAAATGAACGCAAATGATCATCCAGCTTCTTATATTTATTTAATTTGAAATTACTTTTAAAAAAAAAGCCATCACCGGTGCTCTTTGTCGAAATTAAAAGTATTCCGAAAAAAATATCTTGATTTGCCCTATATTTATTTTTAATTTTCTTAGCTGGTTTGTTTTCCCAAAATACTGACTTAGTATGTTATTATTATTTGATTACAATCTCTTTAAATAACCGAAGATAATAACATGCCAAATTCTAAAATTTTTTGAAGTAACCGGAATATTCGGAGAGAGTTTGACGTCACATTTGCAAATGGTAGAGTAATAATTGGTCGGCTGAGAAAATAAACTTTTAAAGCATTATCAGAATGTCACTAATTGACATTTGTTGAAGTGAATCTTCTTATGGGGGGGGGGGGGGGGGATTCTGATCAGCAACCTTTTTGTGTGACAGGAAGTGGTGAGAGTAAACAGTGAAAACACTGATTCTTATCCAATCACCGAAGTTAAAAACAACATCGGGCGAGGTCTGTACTTGGATGGTTGACCGCCTGAAAACAACGTTTACGTGACGTTGACTTTTTGTTATATTTTTTTAATACAAAAGTTTCACTTCTATCGTGTGTTAACGACACACTCTGTTTTATTAATAATTTTTTTTGTGTTGTCTAAAAAAAAATTATAGCGGTAAATTCATTTAATGTAAAGTTGTTGAAGTTTTAATAATTCACGATTTTTATAAGCATTACGTATTCAGCAAGGTGTTTTCTTGCCGTGGAGAAGTGGGGCAAGCGATCTAATGCATACGTACTTCCTCTGTACATAAAATATATTGTTAAGATAGTCAACGTGGCAGATGAAGTTGCAGGTATTATTAACAATAACCTTAAGTCTTATCTATAATGTTAAGAATCACTAACATCTATTTGTACGAATGATTTTATTAACTTAGTCGGTGTTTTATCAAAAAACACAACGTTAAATCTATATTTACCGGCGCCCTTTAGATAACATAACTTTGTTTTCACGACCACCCTTAAAATTAAACAATACAAACTTTCTTTGCCGTCGATAAACAGAAAATACTAAGATATACGCTTGTAAATATGTTATTTTGACGGTAAACATAATTTTGTATTTCAAAGGCAAGGCGATAACATTATGTGTCAACAGAAGAAGAGGTCCCATTGCGGTGCCGCCCCCTGGATATCCGGTGTTAAAAACGACCGAGTTTCGTCTACTTTTAGAAAAACTGACTTAAAGTGAAATAGAGAAGATTAGTTATGGACAACACATTTTTTTTATAATAAAATAAATTATTTTCAGCACCTCAATAAATTATGTAAGGATGATATTATGGTATATACTGAAATTATAAATGCATTTCGAAATTACGCTTTGTCCTTGTCTATCAAGGAACGTCTGAAAGTCCATTTAGCAGTCGGATAATGATAAATTACTTTTGCTTTTTTTTCAATTATAGGGGGCAAACGAACAGGTGGGTCACCTTATGGTAAGTGATCACCGCCGTCCATAGACACTGGCAGCACCAGGGGAGTGGCAAGTGCGTTGCCGGCCTTTTAAATATGTGGGCCTCCGGCGCTCTCACTGGCCGAACGAAACGCAACAGTGCAAGCACTGTTACTTCACGTCGGTTTTCTGTGAGAGGGTGGTACTACTACCCCGGGCGAGAAGACCCATTCATGCTGAAACCAGTAATAGCTTCAGCGTAGCTCTACCACCTACAAGACTGCTAACTATGTATTTAATGATACCTCTCATATACATGTATAGTTTGTCAAGTAAGTAAACAATATGAATAGTAATTAACTTAGGAATTAATTATACACACATACATTAAGAATCTCCATTGTTCTGAGATTAGTTCGGTGTCATGCGCCGTCCAATTAATTCTCAATTAAACTTCGTAATTAACGACAGTGTGTAAGGAAATATTAAATTGCTACTAAAACACAGTCTTTCTCAATTATTTGTAGAAAAGTTCTGAGATTCAGCAGTCCTCAATTTTTACTTGTCTATAAGTATATTAGAATATAAGTTTTTGGAAATGTAACTGTTATGAAAATGCCTTTGTATTAATCGAATCTATTATTGTCTGTTATTAATTATTACCAATAAAACAGTAGAAACATTTTTGATGTCTCATAGGAACCATATAACTTAACTCCTATAAAACTTTAACTCGAAATGACAATCGAAAATACATTATTCAACTTAGGCCTTAAAAAGGCGCTTATTAACGTCAAAACTACCAACTGATTCAGAGTTGCCCCGTTGTTTTGTCATCACCTCAATGTAGAAGAGTAATAATATATATTCATGAACATATTTAGAGGAACATTGAGTGTAACATTGGTGGATGAGAGGTTAATGGTGGGCGGTCAGTAATGGTGTGGGGCGGTATTTGCTTAGGAGCACGTACGTCGTGGTCGTCTAATGGTTTTACCGGTGGAATATCGATCTGATGTACACAGATGCGAAGCAGTTTGTACGTAGCAAACGAATTTTTTCAGACTTCGTGTTCATTTACTCATTCAAATTCATAACGTTATTGGTTGACAGCGAAGGAAGACATGGTGAGGAAAGTTGAATCTGTAAAATGTACTTACCGTACTGTACCACCGTCTGGGTGAAAAATATATAACTGTGTTTTTCTCAGAGTTTGAATTCGCCAATACGTCGTGGGCTGGCGTGGTAATTATGCACATACCTTCCTTCGAGAAGAGGCATATGGCCCTGCAATGGCTGACTGATGGTGATGACGTACGAAGCATCGGAGAAGACGGATTCCTTACTGCGGCAAGATACGTAAGAATTATTTTAGATCAGATTATAATGCCTTTTGCCCCATATATGTAGGATAATTTTCCCTCACACTGCGGCGGTAGTATCGGAATACACTACTGAGGTCGGATTCCCCGCTTTGGTGCGGCCTACACGCTCGCCAGACCCAAATCCGATAGAACATGTTTCGGCTAAACTGGGAAAATAAATTAAGCAAAGGAATCTAGCACCAGCTAACCTAAGGGACCTAAAACTGCATCGGTTGAAAAATAGTAGGTACCTAATGCCACAAAGTTGCACTGACAAACTAATAAAGAGTATGCCCAGACGGATGCGGACGGGTTCACGCCGAGAGAAGGCAATACTAAATACTAATTGTGTCACCAATTATGGGAAAGAACAGTCTTTAAAACAATATTAAACTTTCATTATATTAGGTCAAAACTCCTTAGCTTAAAAATTCTTAGCTTACTGCCTATTCATTTGTTTTTCTTCGTTTTTTCTTTTTGTTTTCAAAAATGTTAATCAAATTAATTGATTCTATCCAACTAATTTTAATACCTTATGTTGTACATATAAATTTGTTTACATATTAATTTGCCGCTATTTTATAGCCTGCTTCTAAATATGTCCATGAGTATACTCGTATAGACTAGATAATATTGTCTTTCTACTCTTTTTACTGGTAAAAGTCTAATCGAAATCGGTTCAGCCATTTTGCAGATTAGCTCGGACTCTAACCACATGTACTTCAATTTTATTTAAACTTATAACATGTATTCTATTAAATAATCTAATATCAAAACTGACATAATATTGTGTACTACTCATAAAAATCTAAGATATCTAAAACGCATTATGTTTTAAAAACAGTAACGCCTATGTAAAAAAAAAGGCAACTATAATTTTGCGTCATCATTGTAATTACTGATTGTGTATTAGGAGCATCAAAAAATTACATACAATTTCATGAGTTTTAGAGCTTCCTAGACTGTCGTTTCCGACAACTGACGTCATAAGTTAATTCGACCAGTATGTGATGTCGCATACTTTAAATTTCGAAACGATTAACACAACATTTTCAAAGTTATTTACATCTAAAATCCTACTTCATAGAATCAACAATAAATCAAGCATTTTAGATTTACATTACAGGTGTAGTTTACAATTTTTATATGTAAATTTATACATATGTAATTACGAAGTTTTTGACTGTCTTCAGTTGTCATACAACTATTTTTCTTTTTTTTTTATATTATAAGGGGGCAAACGAACAGGTGGGTCACGTGATGGTAAGTAATCACCGCCGTCCACAGACACTAGCAACACCAGGGGAGTCGCAAGTGCGTTGCCGGCCTTTTAAATATGTGGGCCTCCGGCACTCTCACTGACCGAACGAAACGCAACAGTGCAACCACTGTTACTTCACGTCGGTTTTCTGTGAGAGGGTGGTACTACCCCGGGCGAGCCGACCCATTCATGCTGAAACCAGTAATAGCTTCAGCGTAGCTCTACCACCTATTAAACCTTCATACTTCATTAACGATCTTTCAGCCCGTAAAGTGTGATGTAATTTAAGGATAATCCCATAATCGACTACGATTCTGACGGATGCCTTATAATAATAACTTAAGCAGCTGCAGTATTTAATTTGTGTCGTAGTGTCACATGTGAAAGAACGATTTGAGTTTGCGACTCAAATAAATCTGAGATAACGAATTATCTCTAATATTTTGACAGTTGATGTTAAGAGGAAGGCTTATGTTCTGTTTAGTGCGACATTATTACATGAGCAATAAAACGCGCGCACGTTAAATTATATTACGACATTTTTATGTCCACGGGCAGGGTACTGATGCGACGAGCTGAGAATCGATGTAAACTAGACTTGCATCATTCGTTAAATACGTAGGAGGTATAAAATTAATACAATATAAAAAAAAATAGACACGCCTTCAAGGTTATAAAACAAAACAATTTTACGGTTATAATGTTTTTTCATATTATAACAGCCGTTGTTAATTAACACCGAGAGTCGTCGATATTTTTGGACTGTACCATACATCGTCTTAGGTATTGTGCAGTCATTACACCGAGATAGTTAAAAAAAAAACAATGAATAAAATTTAAGGCCATCCATAAAGCATGTGAAAAGAATTTCGTGATTTTTAGAGCCACCGCATACGCCGTCTCCATTCTTGTCACGTTTGTGTATAAAAAAATATTGATGTGTTAAAAATGTATTATTTATGAAAGATATTAAGATACAAAGAGTGAATAGTAATAACAAATATTTCATTCTTGTTGTTACCATCCCGTATGGTCTAGTGGCTAGGATACCTGGCTTTCACCCAGGAGGCTCGGGTTCGATTCCCGGTACGGGAAACCTTTTTACATTTTTTTCTTAGATAAAATTATTTATTTAAACATTAGAAATGTTAAAATTTTATTTATATATTAAAGTATTATATATTTCTCGTATTTACATTGTTATAACATTTTTCCTGCATGGAATCATGTCGAAAAACGTACATGTCCAATGCAATGGAAGTAACGTGTCATCTATTCTTGACGGTACGTAAAATGGCTGCGTAGAACATATTTTAGTATTTAGTAAATATGTATTTGAATGACTCGGTCATGAAAACTCGAGATGTTATCTTGTATTCGTAATCATCGGTTTAGGCATGACCTTGACAGCAAACCCGTCGCGGCCCGTGGCGAATGTGAGACGAATGGTTTTGTCTCGGCTCTTGCGACTGCGTCGATTGTGACCGGTGCCTGTTAGATCCAAAAGTAAACATGTAGTATCTATCAAATCTAAAAATCAGGAAAATTTACAACGGTTTAAATTTTTTTTTTTCGATCTGACCTACACTGTTGGTTTCGTAAGGCGTCTACAGTTCCATCGGACTACTAAGGGCAACGCTTAAGGCACTCTCCCGATAAATGGTTTTTATGGCATTATAATGCTTATACCTTTAACGTTTCATCATTGCCACACCTAACGTTACTATAAAACATGGCTTGTGATAAATTTGAAAAATAGTCTAAAACTGGAGTCTATTTTATCTATATCTATCTGTGGTGATGTCTCGAAATGACGCCCCTTTCTGTGCATCCACCAAAAACGAATGTAACTATATGTGATAGTACTGCACGATACCATGTCGCCCTAACCATGCGGTGGCCGGTACACCGTGGGGTTTTAGTGAGTAAGAGTCTCACACTACCCACTCTCCCTCTCGGTAAGGTCGGTAAGCGCTGATGGTTCAGTTGGCAGTGTGCTCGGACACAGCGCCGAAGGACGCAGGTTCGAATCCTAGCAACTGAGTCGGAGCCTTTGGTGAAGGAAAACATGAAACCATAGCATATCAGCGTGGTGGGGCTTTTGTGTGTCCGTCCAGCTACTAGACCCTCAAGTTGAAAATCTGTCGCCAAGCACCTGTTGCTGTGTTCCGGCAGCTGCATTTGAGAGCCAGTCTCCCTCTCTAGGTTTAGCGTGACTACCATTTTAGACCACATTACCATTTAACATGAGATGGCATTGTGGTCAAACGCTAAATTATAAAGTAAAAAAAAATACAATGTATAAGAGTCGATTGCGGCGATATTGCTATCTGAAAGTACAAACTTTAAGACTGTAAATTTAAGCGTCATGTCGAGCGGGTTTTCGGGTATCAAAGGACTATTCTAGAGTGGATCTATATGTGAACGATGGTGATGTCTGGAATTGACTCCTCTCTGTGCATCCACGAAAAACGATTGTAACGTGTAATGTATTTTAAATATATAATTGTATGTTAAAAAGATAAAATCGATCGAGTTTCTTGCCGGTTCCTCTCGATGACTGGGATGTTTTCCGAATCGGTGGTAGTTTTGACGTTCACAAGCACCTACCTGGGGCCTAAATTGAATAAAGTATTATTTGATTTTGAGAATAATAGGAACCTTACGTATTCAAGATTAAAGTTGTTTTTAGCAAGAAGGATTGGTGATTCAGTCGTTACAACTGATTGCTTAGGCGTACAAGAATATAATTATATAAAATATAAATAAATACTGTGTTACCTGTACGTATTACATGTTTGTTATTATATCAGGCATGCATCATGTAATGTAATTATAAATTATCTATGATAAGCAGTTTAAGTTTTTGCATTTAATTTATTATTTCCTTAATAAAACTACGACTTCCTTGCTATAATAAAATGGACTATATGTATAACACATGCTTAATGTAAATAATTTTTATAATCGAATTATTTGTTCTGGGGATTTTCTTCTATAAGTAAACAAGCTTTATGATAATAGTATAGACTATCAATTTATCAATTTACAATCAATTATTTATGCTATGGAGCCTCGCGAATCATTAAAGGGTAAGTTCCAGGAGTTCGGTATCCTAACTCTGCCCTCCCAATACATACTTGAATATCTAATGTACGTCCGCAAAAACTTAGATAAGATAGATTTCGTAAAGGACCGACATAATCTAAATACAAGAAATAATAACAAATTGGTCATTCCATGTTTTAGGCTCACTAGAACCGGTAACAGGTTTTTGGGTAATAGTGTTAGGCTTTATAACAAAATTCCAAACCACGTTACCGATTTGCCGGATACTAAGTTCAAGCACCATGTCAAGCAGATTTTAATGTCTAAAGGCTATATTACAGGGTGGATCAATATGTGAACGATGGTGACGTCTGGAAATGACGCCCTCTCTATGCGTCCACTAAAACCGAATGTTATTATTTGTGCCTATGTTTATAACTATGTTTTAAAAATATAAGTTATAATATGTTTAATGAAAAGATAAACCAGATCGAGTTTCTTGCCGGTTCTTCTCGATGACTGGCTTGTTTTCCGAACCGGTGGTAACTTTGACGTTCATAAGCGCCTTCTCAGGGCCTGAACTGAATAAAATAATATTGATTTTGATTTTGAATCTCCCGTGACTTTATTCCTATGTGTTAGTAAATATATATTACGTGTACATAAACAGGCAGCGATGGCAACTCAGATATTTTTTCGGGTGAGTGCCTTAAGCGTTCCCCTTAGTAGTCCGTTGAAACTATAGAGATCTGTCGGGTCAATAGCGAGATCAGTTAGTTTTTTTTTTTTTTTTTATTAATGTAATAAAAGTTGTCGAACAACTGTTTACAGACCTTAAAGGTGAATTGACTTCAGCGAAAACTACTTCTTATTTAAAGTTGGATAGCTTTTTATTTTAATAATTGACCTTTGCCAAATTGGGGCAAACGGACTGAGTTGTCGATGTCGATTTGCTAAAGTAATCTGGAATTACATAACAGTGCTTACTATAAAGTGTCTAATTAAAGGCTTATATTTATCTATATTTCATAGTTTGTGTGCACGAACAAAGGAGATGTTTAGGTAACTCTCATTAGGTAAATAGATGAGCAAAAATCTTATTTCTTCATCTCCGTTGTAGGCCATAGACCCTAAAGAGTGCTACGTTTCTTTACTATTCTATGCATATAAGTCGGCGATCAAGTATTTTATTTTAATTATTTCAATTTTCTGATACTTAAACGAGTATTCGTGAAGATGAGAATGGAAAATGGAAGAAAAAGTTTGCAAGACGCGGATTTGGCTGCAACACGATTACTCCGATGTCTCGGCTACTCGGTTCGCGCCGAAACATTCGTGTCTTCGACCTGACTGCAGACTCCGTAGTCCGCACTGTATAATGTATAATACCTGTCCATATACTGACAGTTCGCTGTACATTACTCTATACAAACATTTTAATATTTAATTATCATTATTTAATTACGAATGGAAATAATTATAGAATGAATATAATATAAAGAAAACTAGAAATAGTGAATTGTAAAAAAGAAAAATACGTACATATTTTTTACCTTTTTATTTCGTTTCGAAGCAATGATGAATTAGCAATAGCGTGCCGGCCACTGTTGATCAACATCGATTGGAATCCTATAAAAAGCTTAAAATTTGGCTAAAGAGATGAAACCATGACATGGTGTCAGAGCAATTTATAATCGCCCCATGGTTACCCACCACTTTCGAATTGCAAATCTGGCGACAAGCATCTAAGGATAGGGATTTCAGTTCGATCGACTGTAACAATATAAACATTGATGACCTAGTAAGCTACATAGTTTACGGAGTAAATACACCTATTCTGAAGTAAACTAATATGTATGTTTATTCATCAAAAAGCCAGTATTAATTTTTAATTTGATGAATATGTATGTATGTACGTATTCAAAATGTATGTGCGTTCAGTGATTTTTAATTGCGATTTTCAAAATCGAATCCAAGGAAAGATCTCGACAAAGAGTCTTCTGAAAGGTTGAATAGGAATAATAAATATAATTAAAGAAAATAACCTACAAAAAACCTATTCTTAATTCACATAAAAGGCATTGTTTCCGTGAAAGAACAACAGCATTTTCACGTGAACGGAGTCACGGTCAAGAGATAGTGTTTCAAATAAAATAAAAGTAATAATAACCCTGGTATATTAAAATTTTTCTCACTTTACAAAAAAATATTGTACAAAAAAAATCGTTTTATATTTCAAAAGACAACAATCAATGGATCAGAAACGTTTGTAAAATTCTCATGAGAATGTTGCCATCGCCGCATAAGCATCGTACCGTGGTACCGAGACGGACAGCCCCTCTTCCCTCAATAGAGAGGGCGAACCTCAGTCCTCCTTTACACTCTGCGAAGAGCGAACGTGATCTCACTCACAAATAAAGTGTTGATAAAAACAGTTGCATTTTTTGTATGAAAAACGTGCTGTGTTTTACTTTTTACATTAAGACAGTGGATTTTTATTAATGTAAGTACGTTTCTCTTATTTTTTTAATTGATCATAGCGGTGAAAGCTCTCGGCCCAGCTGAAATATTGTGTTCGCGTTTGAAAGGGGAATGAAATCGAGCGGTTTGTTTAGTGTCACAATATATTTTTCTTGTCGTAAGAAGAATTGTTTAGGAAATAAAATTAGTGTTTTATATATTATGAATATTTAAAATTTCACAAAAGAGGTAACGTCAATTCTAATTAGAATGAAAAACATTACGATAGTCTAATTTATTCTCAAGTGTTAGTTATGTTTTTAAAATAATACGGATATATTATAATTGAGATGTTATATTTCGTAATGAACCAAATGTAAAATATGGCGCTCATAAAATTTGTAGTGTTTTTTTTTATGACCTTCAAATTTTACGAATACAAATTTGGCGATTTTTATTGGTTTCTTAAAACATGTATGTATTATGAACCGTTAAATTTCGCCTTTGTTCATTTTGAAATGTAAGGACTTAATTATTTGATCTCTCATCTGTTATACAGTTTATGATTTCCTCATAGATAAACACTTTTATTAAGCTAGATACCAATTAAACTGTGACTAACCCTTGGAGACTATAGAGTGTTCTAGTACACGGAGAAACGAAATCTACCTACATTGCAATGATGTCTTAAATAAAAATTATTAATTATCCTCAATCTATTTACATAAATAAATATTTATTAACTCAATGTTCTCAGTTACATGTTAGAAAATATCTAAAATTATTTTTCAGGCTTTCGTAGTCTAAATTACGGCATCCAAGCAAAAGACAATGAGCATACAATTATTTAAAAATTAAATCTATTTTTTCTTATTCTGATTTATATGAAATAATATTATAGATATAGATTTACAACGTTGTTTTTACAATCATAATTATTTTTTTTGTCCGTCGTCTGTCTCATATAATTCTCAATTTAAAGCTTGTTTTATTATATGGCAATATTGTTTTATTATATGGCAATATTATAGTTTTACAGTTGAATAAAATCCGAATTATGGTGCAAACGTTAGATAATATACGTAGGTGAGTATTACAGTGAACCTCGCCGGGTTGGGTAGTTTTTTTTTTTTGACTTGACGTTCTATAATCCACCGCTATATTGATTGCGTTGATGATACGGCAAAATCACGATTATTTATCCATTTTTCGGTGTAGATTTAGTGACTTGGAATCGTTGGAACTGCAACGAATTTATATAGGCGAAGATAAAACCGCCCGGAGTCTTTGTTTTGTCTGGTGTTTATCAACCGATTTTCCCTTGTTTTCCTTTTTTTAACGTTATTGACGAGCTTAAGAGTGTCAAGAAAAAGCTTTGCACCCATTATTATGGTCGTATTTAGACAATTGTTTTGTATTTCTATTTGTTTTTTTTTTCCACCTGACTATGCGCTGTTGGCTGATGGTCCTTTATAATTTCATCAGGTTTTGCAGCAAGCGCTTTAGGCACTCAGCCCTATGGTAAAGAGTGTTTGTGAGCTGCATGTACTATCACGTATCAAGCTAAACGATTCATGCAAGCTAAGTTAATCATTCGTGTATGCGTTGGTGAGATACATATTTTGAATACCTGTATTCAGAGTTTGACAATTTTGGGGGATATTTTGCTCTTCCAGCATAAGAAGTTATACAATCAGTCCAAAACCATGACGGTCTCGTTCCTTACCACTCCTTACTTCCTATCGATGAGTGCTTTGAAATATAGTCTCTTGTCAAGAGTGACACCTAGGTACTTAACCTGAGTGACCAAGCTATGACAACTGAGAGGCTCGAGTCGGAATTTAGTTCTTTCGGGTTGAAAGAGTATTAATGCTTGTCGCGGTTGATTTCGATACCATTCGCCGAGATTACGAACGGCACTTACGATGTGGGAATTCAGTATAGCTCTCCGCGTATCTGAAGTGAAAATGACTGTGCCATTTGTGTAGCAACCCATTTCGATCTCCGGGGAGCTTCGACTACTAGATGACCACTAGTAATATATAAATAAAAGGCAATACTTTAAACACTATGTATACAGAATATTATAAAGTAAATAATAATACAAGCTTTGATATAACATTAACAATCTATAATTGCGATTCCTTAACTAGATTCCGTAGCACATTAAAGTGGACAGAATTTTCAGTAGTTCGGTGAATCTGTAGAGGCCAAAGTGCCAACAGGGTATGTCAGTTGGAAAAAAAACAAAATAAAGAACAGGATTTTACGAAACAATTATATTTTTCAATGAGCCGTTGAGTTATTTTCGTTGTTTATTACTTCCATTGTTACAAATTTTATTCTTAAATCTTATTTGACATTGAAGTGTCTTTTCGCATAGGCTTCCCTAAAATAAAGAATGTCTCCTTATTCCCTAGTTTTAGAAGTTTAAGATCCCATAATACATATCGACCACGAGAGTATATTCACGTGAATGCAGCCGTAGGCACACCAAATGATTACATCATAAAAGTGCAATCGATACGATCCGTGACACACGGTATTCGCCCTTTGTTTGCCAATTAGTTCATTGACACAAACACGCGGTGACATTAGTTTTAATGGTAATCGAGCGATGGCTACTGAATGTTAAGCAGTCGGAAGCAAGACTGCGTCATGGCTGACACTGAGACGTGAGACGCACTGACGCGCTGAGCCACACCGCGCGCTACTCGTGCTTAATACCTTGCTGTGTTAATCTTCTTAATTACAACAATTTCAAACATTTCTGTACATACTTTTCCCACTATTTTATATCCAATTGAACGATTGCACGCCTACCAAATTCCGCGTTTCTTGATAATTAGATTCACCGAAATAAATATTATACTTTATAGTTGCATGCGATAGCCGTCAATAGTGACGTTTGCAAGTCATCTAACACACAGATTATAATATATATCCCGTGTAATTAATACATTTCGAAAATAATTGTTATCTTTAAAAAAAAAAACTTAAAGGTAAACTAACACGGCATTTTTCTCAAGTTAAATGAGGTGATAATGTTAATTAACTATTTGTTATTCCGAATATACCGATTATAAATTATGCAGACTACATAGAATAATATGCTTATCATTTTAAAGCCAAAGCCATAAAGGTTTAAGTTCCATACAAACGAATGTAGATCTCATAAGGCACAGGTCAACAGATTGTTGGCAGTATAAGCTTAATAAAATACCTGATTTATTATAACACTTTCAAAAATAACAAATTATGTATTGTAAAAATATAATCTTTATGTAAAATGTATTTTTAAATTATATTCTCAATTGTATAAACTTTTTTTTTAATAAACCGTGAAATTTATAATGTACGGTGTCATTGAATAAAGAAAACATAATCAGCCATTTTGAGATATGGCTTTTAAAAAATCAACCTAGAGGTTAATTATTGTTATATAATATGCATATGCAATTGATTTTGTATTTAGTATGTTTTTACATTAAGATTAGTTTTTTTTTAAATATATATTTAATAGATAACATCTAATATGCTAGTCCCATACCTGTGTGACGAAGCTTCGATCACTTTTGCCGCTAAAAAGTAACCTCAAAATTAATACCGATAAAGGCGTAGAATAACGTTTGCACACCATTGTCATTTTAATAGTAACTCGAAATTAGCGTCCGATAAATTCCTTGATTGATGTGCGCAATAACGAATGACTATACAACTAATACTGTGATAGTTACAAATTATAAAGGGCGTTACAGTATATTTTAAAATCGATGTATACATCAATTGAATATATATTCAAATAGTTCTAACCTATATTGTTTGTTGTGTAAAATATTCGGATATAACTCGTGCATATTAAATAATGTTTCTTCAATAAATAAATAAATAAACATGTAAACCAGGAAGATGATTAGATAAATAATGTTATGTATATTAATGATTTTAACAGTGTCGTTCTTAGAAGTCGTTAGATGCTGATACGTAGTATTCTTATTGCTTGAACACAATGATAAATAAAATAAGCATCATGTTTATCATCATTACATTACAGTGGTCAGAATTTTTATCATAAAAAAGGACAATAGCTTTTGTTACTTATACTGAATCTTAATATTAATTAATGGTTTGTTTTGTTGAGAATATTTTGTATGAAGGTCCTATTACATAGGTTTAATTATTACTCATTATATACATATATAATGAAATGGAACATTCTTTCTTGGAATGAAATGGATGAAATGAAATATATAGAAAAACAATTGATGTACTTGAGGGTTAGATCAAAGAACATTAACGCGAGCGAAGTTACAAGCAGTCAAGTATCTATATTTTTACATAGAAATACATTGTAATCGTACAGATTATAAGCATCAATGACATTTCTATAATAAAATAAATATTATATAGTTATATTAAGATTAGACGCAAGATTAGAAATAAACTGCAAGTAAGGTGGCGGTGGTCGAACAGTTTGACAAGTGATGCCAATCTGATGTGCGCAAGTAGGTACGAACTCTTGCATGTACCAACGAATTTTTCAAAATTCGCGTGCATTTACTAATATGAATTGGTAACACTATCGGCTGACGGTGAAGGAGAACATCGTAAGGTAACCCGAACGTGAGAAATGTTGTTGTAGCGATGCCGAATGTGAGAGGGGGGCGCAAATACAGAACTTTGGATTACTGGGAGCTTCAAATTGCCAATACGTCAAGGCTAGCGTGGTGATTAAGTTCATACCTTTCTTTGGAAAGAGACCTATGACCTTGCAGTGAGTCTTTTACAGGCTGATGATAAAACAAAAGTAACTTATTAAAGTGTACATATCGAAATAAATTGTGTTTTATAGTTAACTAGCGGCCCGCTCCGGCTTCGCACGGGTATAAAATATATAGCCTATGTCATTCACTGAAAAAATGATTAAAATCGATCCCGCAGTTTTGATTTATTTATTTCTGCCCGTGACCCGCACACATTATTTCGATAAATCTCGTAGGGTTCAGCCTGCGTTTGTTGCAATGTAAGCGGAAAAAATGTAATTATTTCCGACATCACATTAGAAACCTCAAAAATAACAGTATTTCTATATTTAATGGATGTTATTATACATATGAACCTTCCTCTTCAATCACTGTATCTATTAAAAGAAACCGCATCAAAATCCGTTGCGTAGTTTTAAAGATTTAAGCATACATAGGGATATAGAGACAGAGAAAGCGACTTTGTTTTATACTATGTAGTGATATTCAGTAAGGAGTGATTTTACGCACTAAAATGCGTGAGAGAATGTATTGTTCTTCGCGATTGATCCTTTGTTACGTAATTTTGCCATAGGTAAAAACAGGATAAACAATATACATTGAAATTTTAGGATGTATAACTAGAAACCTATTTATTATTTATTTATCATCTTATATTTTTCCTCTTTACTTGCTTGTTGACGACAAGCAACGCATAGATTTATGTCTCGGTACTTGATTTGGACGAAGGTGAACACTAACACAATACTAAATACCGTCCTCTAAAAGAGCTGAACAAGGGTAGTAGTGGAAGAGTAAATTAAAGACATATAATCGAATCGATTATCGAAATAAACAATAATACTACTACCTAAACCAAGTCTGGAAAGAGTCCAACATTAAGAAAAACTTACCCAGTTCACGTGGTAACAACTCGGTTTGGTCAACCCACGCTCGAATTTAAAGTTTCAAAACAAGAACCGGTTGTATTATAAGCCGAACAAGGAGGTTTCTCTCCGAATTGCACACGATCTGTTTTCGAAGGTTTTGCGGGCAATTGCGTTTCGACGGACACAGTGGGCTGTGCTGTTTAACATGTTTCTTGAGTTATTAAATCGTTTATCGTTTTGCAGATAATAGCGTATGATGGTGGGAAAGAGAGAGAGAGAGAGAGTATTTTACGTTAAATAATAATAATAATAAATGACACCCTGGTAATTGCGATTTGACGGACATGGCGAACTGTGCTGTGTATATAACTTGTCTTTTGCATTATGGCCTAATTAAACTTTGTATCGTTTCGTCGACAAAAGCGTGTAATATATATAAATATGTAAACGTTCTGACCACAATCTCATCTGATTTTAAATGATGATGTGGTCTAAGATGGTAAGTCCCGCTTAACCTAGAGGGAGACTGGCTCTCAAGTGCAGCTGCCGGAACACAGCAACAGGTTGTTGGTGACAGATTTTCAACTTCAGGATGTTAGCTAGCCAGACGGACTTAGAAATAGCCCTACCACCATGCTATGGTTTTATCATGATGTTTTCCTTCACCGACAGCTCCGACTCAGTTGCTTGGATTCGAATCTACGTCCTTCGACGCTGTGACCGAACACATTACCAACTGAGCCATCATCGCTTTTTCATCGCGATGTTTTCCTTCACCGACAGCTCCGACTCAGTTGCTTGGATTCGAACCTACGTCCTTCGACGCTGTGTCCGAACACACTACCAACTGGAGCCATCATCGCTTCATAATGGAATAATAGAGAGTATTTTAATATATACCCCTTGGGTTTGTGATGCATCCGTTTTTATATCCGTAAAGACTTTTTTTTTTGTTTAATTCAATTGTATTATTCCAAAGTAGATAAATGAAAGTGAATTAAATAATCGAATAGATCTATTATGAGACGAAACTAATTCAGTAATTATGTAATTCAACAAACAATATTTCTTACGTTATTAATACTATAAATATATTCTCATCTTCACATTTTATAATTGTATTATAAAAACAATGTCTCTCTGTCCGTTTGTGTGTTAATAACGTTAAAACTAAATAACCAATTTATGTAATTACTTTTTTAAATTATATTTACATTTCCGGGCGGTTTTTTCGTGCTGTAGAAACATTATGTAATATATGGAACAAATTATGAGGTTAAAATTTAAGTTGAATATATACGTAAAATAACAAACAGGTGGTACATATTGTTACAATACCTATTGAATAATAAGCAATATAATGCAGTAAATAATTACTATACTACACTATACATATATCTTTCATACTTATAGCATCTTGACCGTTTTTACATAACAAAACGATTTAAAATGGTTAAATACGTAATAAATTTTACTTAATAATTTAGTTATTATAGTAAACAATATTAGTCCTTTATGTGATTCAATTTTAAAATATTTAATTATAAAATAAACCATGTAATATCTAAAAATTATCGTCATCATCATCATCAGCCTGGAAGAGAACCACTACAGGGTCATAGGCTTCTTCCCGAAGGAAGGTATAGACGTAATCACCACACACGACCACCACGTATTGGCGATTTCAAACTCCGAGAAATTGACAGTTCTATATTTTTTCACATACGGTGATACTACAAGGACATTTATTGGATCAGGTTTCCTCACGATGTTTTCCTTTACCGTCAGCTGATTGTGTTACCAAATTAAACTAGTAAATGTACGCGAATTTTGAAAAATTGGCTGGTACATGCCGGCGTTCGAACTTGCGAACAACGGATTGATATAACATCCGCCAAACCAATCGACCATCACGTGTTGAAACCACGAATATGGAAAAATATATACTAAACTAGCTACACGGTCCGGTTCTGCATGGACGTCATTCCAGTCAACGAATTACCTTTTACCGCCATCTATTAGAATCTTATCGAACTAACACTACCTCATTACTCTTTGTTAATTATCATTTGATTCGCAATAAAATAATATTGCAATTATAAATTGACACATAAAGTATCCCATCTTTCAAATCGGATGAAACTTCACACAGTGTGCAAAATTTTATTAAAAGCGGTTCAGTTGTTTAGGAGTCCATTGCAGACAAACAATGTGATACGTAATTTATATATATTAAGAATACGATAAGATAAGAATACCATGGAAGTTATTTTGTAATACATACAAGTGGTGCCGCGTGCACAGCGAGTTAATAATAATTTATAAGTGAATATTTAATCGATGCAAAAACACCAAAATTCTAAACTAGTTTGCTTTACGTAAATGGTTGTACATAATATTACGGTCTAGAAATCACTATGAACTTTACGTCCGTCCCACACTCGTTCGCCCACAACCCTGCACTTTCCTTAACAGTCTCTCTAGACGCTGTCCACAGATTGATCGTAAATATTCTGTACTTGTAAAATCATTTTCAATATAACTATATTAGTTAAGTTTTGTTAAATAACATTTTTTTTAAGTTTATTTCTTTTCGATATTGCCAAAATGAAATTATATATGAGAAAATGTATTATACTTAACCTGTAAATAATTCCTGTATTTAATCGTAATTTAATATTGTACATTTATCTATTTCTTATTTAATTAATTAGCTTCTAATACTCGACCTAAGTTCGGCATTTCTGTAGTTTGATAAAATTGAAATGAAAACTTTCAGCCAAATCCGTATATCATGTACTTTGCACCAATACTTTTTTTTATACTTTGTAAGTTGGTGTCTGACCACAATCTCATCTGTTAAATTATGATGTATTGTAAGATGGTAGTCACGCTATACCTAAAGGGAGACTGGCTCTCAAATGCAGCTGCCGGAACACACCAACAGGTGCTTGGCGACAGATTTTCAACTTGAGGGCTTTAGGTTGCCAGGCGGACTTAAGAAAAGCCCATGCAAGGTACTGTAAAAAATGAGTAATGCTGCATTTTTAAAGTTAGTTTTAGCGAAATAAAAAAATTGCGTACAATGTTAAGGCCGAAGATAGCTACGAAGTGTCGTAAGGTCGCACACCGATTGGCGGAGACCCGTACCTACGTTCACTGGTGTCTTCCATGCGATTACTACATCTTCTCTTTTGATATTTTTATACGATTTCTATAAACGTTAGCTCTATAATTAACAAAATATCTATAATTCATATTAAAATTTTTAACGAAATAATTATGAAACGTTTTTAAAATTCCGACGTCCGTGAGATCTTATAGAATTTCAATGTAACTTATTAATAAAAAATAAAAAAATAAGGAGATATTTTTTTAGGTAATGATAGCCGATTGTTGGCATGCTTGAATGCACTTCCAAAGGTTATTGTTCGACAACGATATTTTTGTTTAAAATATCTGGAAACAATGTTGATACTGTCGGAGTATCGTGACTGGGCATTCTTCTAATATTTGCCTAAAAAATTACCACCGTTGAGTAGAATATTTATTGCCAAATTTCTATTTGTTTATTTTGGTAGTTTATCGGAAATACCAGTCCATATTCACGATGTTACAATCTATATACTAGCCGTAAAAAAAAAAACTGATCGAATACGATGAATCGAGAGCGAATTCTAAATGCATAATAGATGTATAATAACCATTACTCAGACGCTTAATCGAAAAACGAGTTGAACGAATATGTGTACGAATATAGTTCGTATCGCAAAATCTATACGGCAACATTGTTGCACAAAAGAACCGTACGATCTTGCAACATATCATAATATATACGTTTATATTTGTAAACTTGGCTCTTTGATTAGGGTTGTCGAAAAGGTGATAATTTTGACGCAATTGTTTTATAAATAGAGCGTTTTATAAAGTAGCTTTTCTTTTTAAAACCTTTGTTTCTCTACGAATGTAGTATATTAGTTTTCTTTATAACTGTAAATATTCTTATAACTTCAAATATTACAACCAACCTTTAAAAGACTGCAGCTCTTTGGCTAGTAATAAGAAATTGCTACTCGTTAAGGACGTTAGAAGGATTTGTCTTACCAATGACACTATTATCGTTAAGCATCATTATCTAATGGGTAATTTTCGACATTACAAAGAATGTACATGAGATTATGGTGTAGTAAAATTACACGAAAATGTATTTCGTAAAAATAAAATAACAGTAGAATATTTCTGCGAATTCCCTCCAAAAAGTCTCATGTATTTAATTCGTGTAATGTGTAATTAATGTACTTAATTAATCTATTGTTAAAGCCTGATTAATGGTTAAGATAAATACGCAGTAGACATATGTCACAACATTTATTTAAAAGAAATGAAACAAATCCTTTCAACTATCGTTTTAGTTATTCTGACAATCACAAATGAGGCAATAAACATTTTTAGATATTCACGTAAATCGAGAAATACTTATCCTAGATATTTAACCCATTATTTATTTCCTTGTGTTTTACTTTCAATTCTATGCGCAATTTATATTACTCTGCTTTGAACATTCGTGGTTTGCAGCCTAAAATAAAAACTGAGAAATTGGTTATCTATTTCATTTCTGTGTCAAAGTTAAACATAGAGCTTTCATTACATTATACAATATAAAAAATTAAAAAGATTCGACTTCAAAAAGGTTCAGCAACCAATTACTTAAAAATAAAATTGAAGCGTCTGTTATTTGTCTAAACCAATTTGGATGACACTTTTATTGGTAAATAGAGGATTTTTTAAAGTAGAATCTAGACTACGTATTATTACGCTTTCCATAGGAAGTAAGCAGTTATGACAAAATTTAACAACGGTAACTCAAAACCCTTAAAATATTTTACGGAATTGGAATGCCAAAATTACAAAAAGGTTTCGCCTATATATATATTTCGATATAAGCCGTAACATACTGTAAACTTCTAAAACTACAATGGGCGAAGTCAAAGATGAGGGTTGTATGGGCGTACAAGGACTTATAGATAAATGTATTATAGCTATAAAAGCAATGTTTTTCCAATAACAACAATGGCAGCTTAATCGGAGGGTGCACTGCATGTGCCATCACGCCATGAGGGAGCGTGTACCTTATTGCCAAATAATAAAAATAACCTTTATTCTGCAAGAATTAAAACTCAAAATTGTAAATCATGCTATTTTAAAAAGTTTACATTGATTATTATATAGTAATGAAAACTGATTTCATTTTTTTATTTAAAAAAACCGGGCTAGTGATTTGACAATAAATCTATGTTTCTTGTGTTAGGTAGTCTTTTAATTCTATTATTTTTACCCAAATTCGATTAAATGTTCAATTTATTTCATACCAAGTAAAATACTACCGGTAAATGTATTTAATCAATAATACCGAAGTACGTCACGATGGATTTTTATAATAAGATAATACCGCGTAAAATAATAAGATTAAAAATAGGTGGTTGAGCTACGCTGAAGCTATTACTGGTTTCAGCATGAATGGGTCGGCTCGCCCGGGGTAGTACCACCCTCTCACAGAAAACCGACGTGAAGTATCAGTGGTTGCACTGTTGCGTTTCGTTCGGTCAGTGAGAGCGCCGGAGGCCCACATATTTAAAAGGCCGGCATCGCACTTGGGACTCCCCTGGTGTTGCTAGTGTCTATGGACGGCGGTGATCACTTACCATCAGGTGACCCACCTGTCCGTTTGCCCCCTATAATATATAAAAAAAAAAAAAAATTACAATGTAGGAGAAAAAGTACATAACACAATTGTTTTTTTCTCTCACATGGTGATATTAAAACAACATGTTTTAATGTTTCCCTCATATTTTCCTTCACAATACGCTAATTTATAAACTGTACTAGTATTTAAATTAACTGTAAGCAAATTTCGAAAAAAATAATTAGTGCAAATCGAGACGTCGGATTGATTTTTCAATGGTCTAAGAATTCAGTCACCGAGATTTATACAACACAATTTATATATTGAGTTATTACATTGCAATATATATATTATAGATGTATGTGGTCATAGCGGATCGAAAAACTTACGCGGCAACCCTAAAAACCAGGCAGTCCAGTATTGATTTACCAGGTAACGCGCTGGGTTTGCGTTGAGAATTGTTACTATAAACGAAGGGAACGACGCGACGCGCGACGCGACGGAAAGTTGGTCAGTTTAGCGACTCGCGCGACAATGAGTCATCGGCCACTACGGTGAATGCGTCGATGAGTCACACTGCATCATGAATCAGGAACGAATTTGAATAACTCGAAACGAAGCATGATTTACCTGGACTAACTCTAGTGCTGCTAAAGGTTTTAAGGAAATACGATTTTCGGTGAAATTTCAGCGCTAAGCGCTTTTTTGAAATATCATACATGCAATATCTTGTTATTAATGGTTCGGTTGCGGGAATTTGAAAGAGACCTCCTACTAAAGCTCCAACGAATTATTTTTTATGAGGTTTTCTTCCTCGGTAAATTTTAATGAGTTTTTCTACCTCTTTAATTTTAATAAGTCCTTTTCCTTTTTTAATTTTCTATTAGGTTTTATTGCTCAGTGAGTCTCTGTGTAAAATTTTCTTCTTCGTATAATATTTATTAATGTTTGGCTTTTAAAATATTCTTTGATCGAGAAGTAACTCAATATTACATTCGGAACACATCACAGCTGTACTATGATAGTGATAAATGTGCAGAAAGCGAGTGAAATGCTTTAGATTTTCACTATGTTTTACTGTCTGCTCTCTCTAATGACATTCTTAGTGTAATTTATTATTACATTACGAATTACTCATTAAAACTGGCTCTATTGATTAAATGCTTAATAATTTTACAGTAATACATACTTTGTTGTTGGTTAAAGCGACGGCTCCTAAACATATAAAGCTACGGGACACTAAAAAATTCTCTTTTGTTTTATGTAACCCTTCATTAAATTACAACGAATGAGAGACGGCGTATTTTGAAATAGATTAATATTCTGTAAAGGTTTACGTATTGTTGGTACTTCACAAATCCTTTTTTTTTAATACTGAGAACTGATTAATTATTGCTAATACAAAAATAAAACATTAACCTATGAGGTTTTGGCCCATAGTAATGAATGATTACTAGACAATACTGAAAAAGGGTAATGTTTTTTTAAATATATGCCTGATTTAGTAGCGTAGCTAGTCTTAAAAGGGTTCCGGTATCAAAATTTAAGGGAAGCGTATCCTTACTGCTGAACGGCAATGTACTTGCCGTAACGTTTGGCCTTTTTTTATATTGTAGGGGGCAAACGAACAGGTGGGTCACCTGATGGTAAGTGATCGCCGCCGTCCATAGACACTAGCAACACTAGGGGAGTCGCAAGTGCGTTGCCGGTCTTTTAATTATGTGGGCCTCCGGCGCTCTCACTGGCCGAACGAAAGGCAACAGTGCAACCACTGTTACTTCACGTCGGTTTTCTGTGAGAGTGTGGTACTACCCCGGGCGAGCCGACCCATTCATGCTGAAACCAGTAATAACCACCTACAAAACCTAAGACCTAAGAACTAGTAGAAACTAGGAAGACTATTGTTATATTTACTTACACGCGTCACGTCGCGTCGAGACTCAGTAGCTCGGAAGCCTTGCATCATTTATAGGGTTGACACGCCGTAGCTATGTATCTGGTCTTTTTGCTATGCTAGTGATAGATATTAACATATCAGATGCTGTTAAATAAGGCTAACTTTGCAGTAATGTATCTTGTGCATGAGAATTTCTAACGATATTGTTTAAATTGGTAAAAAACATAAAAAAGGTAAGTGTCAAGTATGTTAGAAAAAAACGTGCCCTCTGAGTACTATATTAGTGTGACCTGCATAAGCCATTACAGTTACATGAAGATAATGTATTTATCACTCATGAGGGTACAGACCCAGACGTAGTCGGGGAACGGACAGTTTTATAAAACGAAAATCTTTCATTTGCCCAGTAGCCTAAATTTTAAATTAAAGTATGGATTACTGTAAAATATAGCTCGTTTCTTCTTGTAATACGTATAAGTAATATCTGGCAACTCTTTCGTGTTTCAACTTCGATCGTAAGATTTTGTTACTTGTCAATAAACTATGTCAACTTTTTTTTTTTATTTATTTATTTGGAAATTCAACATCATACAAGTATGTTTATAAAAAAACTTATGATATGTAGTAAATAAAACCTAAACAGAATTTCACAAGTACAATGAAATGATACATAGTAATAGTTGTTGATGTGTTATAGGGTACTCGTTGATTTACGATTATTTCAAGGAAACGAGGAGTCTGTTCTGGATTTATTTATAAGTTGTATTTGATTTATTTTAACTGTAATTATTACTTACCCCTAATAAATATTTTATCGACTTTAGGTTCATTGGTAAGGTTTTTCTTACTATATCTTATAAAGTCTTCTATCTGTTAATAGAGGTGTTGTCGAAATCGTTTCACCCGTCTCAGAGATTTAGCCGGGAAAGCAGGAGTAACTTCAGTTTTATTTATATGTATACACATATAATGGATGAATCAACTTTTGAGACAGTCTTTATTAAACACCGTCTTAAGTACTTTTTCGTTTACAGTTATTTAATATATTTTTTACAACATTGTTACCGAGGACATGAAGGGAATGCCTAAAATGTCGATTCAAGCATATAACACGTATCTCTAAAATTTACAAATAGAATGCTACAAGCTACTTTTACGTTTTATAATATAAATACTCTGTATAATAAGTGTTACTTACGAAATATGAACGTACACAACATTCATACATACTTTGATTGTACATATAGATAGCTTAATCACTATATAGTATAAAACAAAGTCGCTTTCTCTGTCCCTATATCCCTATGTATGCTTAAATCTTTAAAACTACACAACGGATTTTGATGCGGTTTCTTTTAATAGATAGAATGTTTGAAGAGGAATGTTTATATGTATAATAACCTAAATTAAATAGTGGAGAAATACTGTTATTTTTGAGGTTACTCCAAATTGAAAGCGTGCGGGCCACGGGCAGTAATGAATAAATCAAAACTACTGGATCGATTTTAATCATTTTTTCAGTGAATGACATGGGCTATATATTTTATACACGTGCGAAGCCGGAGCGGGCCGCTAGTAGTAATCATAAAACAAAGTTCGAAAGGAAAAAAATTACCCCCTAACAAACGTTTCTTCGATACAAATATTAATTAAGGCAAAAATTAATTAATTAATCGTCACACCCTATCTCTATGTTAATCATACCCGTAATTTGTAACATAAATATAATGTATCACGCAATTTTCATTAATTTTATGTATACATGTCGGACTGAGTTTAAATAATTACTTAGGCAGCCGTGGGGACTCGGCAGTGTTTGACGAGCGGTTGACAGGACACGTGCGACCAAACCCCTCTGCACTTGACCTGTTTTACCGTATTACAAATGACACGGCACAATTATCTATAACAGATATACACTTAATAGATGTGGCAACAAAAATCATAACAGTACATTTTTCATTTAGTAAAGATACGATATTTGCATAGAGTGATATTTGTAATGAATGTCCAGTGTTTTATATATACTACTGGTAATCAATAGTGGTAAGTGGTAGGTCAAAATTCTATAATTACTAATTATTTTATAAAGTTGCAATAATTTTGAAGGTTCTTTTGCCAAAGAGTGTATAGATGAACTTTATTTATTGAGTAGAGCATATCAATATTTACTAAATAAAAAAAAATCGTTTGACAGACAGAAGAAAGAAAGGCACTGAACTGATTTATAGCCCATCACGTTTAAGTGACTTCACTGTTTCTGATGGTAACCACTGTGTAAACAAAAAATAATTAGGAACATCGTATGATCAACAATCCATTCCCAGTAGACGCTGTCTCTATAGCTAGGAGTAAACCAACTAATCCCGAAATATACTAAACCAAAACAAGTTACAGTGACGGGTTTATACCGTATGTAGATGATAGCCTACCACCTCACTTAATTAGTTTATATACATCTGCTGGTTCCAGAACACAACATGCGACATGTTCAAGCGTGTCACTGTGATGGGTCTTACATCTGATGAATGGCGGTCGCTATGTTATAGTATATAACATTTTTGGTATTAAAAGTAACAGAAAATTAGAGTTTTTGAGATTACTAATCAGTTTCAATTAATTGATTAGTTATGATGGATTTGCGGAAATTACTTCCTTCGTCAATCAATAACCGATACTGAATTATTGTTAAACACATTTAAAGTATAATATAATCTTTATTAACGGGTTATAATGTTTAAGCGATATGTAATTTTCTGGCTCACAATCTAGTTGACTTTCGAACCCTACCTTGACCTCATCTATTTTTAATTTAGACGATAGATATCAACTCATACATATCGTGATGGATCACAGAACTCTTATATAAATATATAAGCAAGCCCGGCGGACGTTGTCCTGCCCTGATAATAAAAAATATATACCTATGTGCATGAAACACTTAAAGTGGCTTGACTTTTTCCGATTCTTTCAACATTTATCATTATATTTCAACCAATTTACTGAAAAACCTTGACAGATTATATATCTAAACCTTCCCCGTGAATGACTCTATCGATTGGAGAAGATCGCGTTACAATCCGTTCAGTAGTTTTTGAGTTTATCGCGAACATCCAGACAGACAGACAGACGAGGCGGGCGACTTTGTTTTATAATATGTATTGATACATATGGAATAAATTGAGGAAATATGTTTTTAAGGAAGTGATCTAGTATGTATGTATATGGGAGGCTGTGTTCAGCGCATTAAACCAGCAAATTATATAATTACAATTTATTTAACTCTGTACACAAATCGTCTGTTTAGTCTTATATCACAAATACACAATCTTGGAATAATCAAGGGAAAATGAAATTTCCATCTTTCTACAACGTTTCATTTTTCTCCGGTATGTTATTTATTGGTGCGAGGATTCTTGTCTGAAGTAATGATAATAAAAACAATTATAAGAGTTATATACTCGATAATTAATGTACAGAAAAATTAATATGGCATTTCCAGTTAAATTTTATACCCGTTTTCGTACTGCGTAGTAGGAGAGGACGCATATTCGTGACACGACCCTCGCACGGTTGATAACAATTTTCATTCTACTTTCTAAAAAAAATAAAAAATGGAATAAACTCTCACTTAGATAATTGTTAGTAGGGTAACCGTACATTTTACTTTATTGTAATATTTTTATTTTCGGGGATTGATGGGTACAGAAACAATGTGAATGTGATAGAATATGACAATTTCCTTCGACTGCTATAAACCGGGTGTAATACAAGAGTTTCGGGATCCGTAATCAAATTGTGTTTATCCCGTAATCAAGCGTTAATTTATATTTTATCTTTCTCACGATTGGCATGTATATGGTAATAAATCTTAATGGTCACTATTTTCTGTTGTCTCAAATCAAATCAAAAATACTTTATTCAATTTAGGCCCTAAGAAAGCGCTTATGAACGTCTAAACTACCACCGGTTCGGAATACGAGTACATCCCAGTCATCGAGAAGAACCGGCAAGAAACTCGATCGGGTTTATCTTTTTAACGTATACTTATATAATTAAAATTCATTATACATTAGAATCGATTTTAGTGGATGCACAGAGAGGAGTCAATTCCAGACATCACTATCGTTCACATATTGATCCACTCTCACTCAGTAGTCGAAACTCGCATATTAGCGTTGGATATACCTCTCTGTGGTCGCCTTTGTTCTCAGTTCATACTGTTCTTCCAATTACCAAATCTATTGAAATACTAGCTGACCCGACGAACTTCGTTCCGCCTAAGAGTCGATTCTTTAATTTTTTTTTAAATACTTATTCTGGTATTCGGGACGCTATGTAATGTTAAATGGTACCATCGTATAAATATTGACATTAATATTTATACTACACTAACATCACTTAAATGTTTTGCCTTCCCGAAACCTCTCCACTAACACTTAAACTTTATGATTATGGCATTAAAGTTCAAATTGACTTTTAAGTATTATTACGAATCGTTTGTATAAGAGTATAGAAAAGTGTTGTTTTTAGAGTTTTTCAGACATTTTTTTTTTATTTTTCTCACCATTCAACCATTCAACCATCCAACCATTCGTACTTCAAGGAATATTCTAAAAAAAGAATTAGCCAAATCGGTTCAGCTGCTCTCGAGACATGCGCTTAGCAACACATTAAGCGATTCATTTTTATATTATAGATTAATTAAGTTTGCATATGACAGCGAAAATAGCGTTCATTTTAAATATGAACGTTATTGTATGACCCTATTAATTAAAAGAACTGGATGAAAATGCAATATATTTAGAAAAAATATAAAAGTAAAATGATGCTTTAAAGTAATTAAAGCTGTGACCGGTGCGACGCAAATGTTTTGTTGCCACGGCGCGGCGCGGCGCTCTGATTTCAGAAATTTGTAATCGATATGCCGCGTCGGTATTTAGTTACACTGCGCTCGCAGATTTGCCGATCCGATTTCTATTCACTCTTATTATTGCATTTTTACTTTTAACGTAAATAAGGTAAATCATAATATAAAACGTACGAGAATACATTATAATAAATATTTTTGATGTTTATTATAAATACATAGAAGAATGTTTAATGTCAATCGAATTACATAAAGGAATTAGTAACGTGACATTCATTTTGAAGTATATGTATACTTGAACTAGATTTGGAGACACGAAAATCAGTACCATACTGTGGCAGATATAAGCAAAGAAGTGTGGCTATTGCTCAATTTTAGATACTCTTGTTCAACTGGACGGGGACATCATTTTTCTGTTTACATCTATTGCAATTATAAGCAGCGGATTATCAACATTACTAGTACTAGTTCCGGACCCCTAAATCAATACCACGGGCAACAATAATAAAGCATAATAATAATAAAAAAAAATGTGATTCAAATAAATAATGTATCGTCTTACAATCTACTTACTATATTTAAATAAAATGTTAGAGAGTCTGCCTGCCGTTGTGCGCGCATCACGTAAAAACTACTGAATAAATTTCGATCCACTTTATTAATTTTATTTCTTAGATACTCGGTTCTTACCTTAAATAAAAATGACCACAATATCACCATTGAATATAAAGTTATTAAAGTTTTAACAAACTAAAATTTCTATAAAGCAGTACGCGATCAGCGGTGTGTGTGTTTTCTTGCAACAGAGAAGTGGGGGCAAGCGGTACGGTGTTTATATTTTTTCCTCTTTACATAAAATATATAGTTAAGATAAGAAACAACGTAAATAAAGTAGAGGACAAAAATATAAGAGATAAATGAACCTGTAATGATTATAAATAAGAAGAAGAATAGGATGCAGAAACCGTGTTAGAGAGATCAAGGAACTAAGATCACAAAAAAGATTGTGCAAAAACTAAAGCAAGTTGAGTGCGCGGAGCGATGGCTAACTGCTTTCAGGTTTTGAGGGTCACATGATGCTACAAATCTGGTCTTGTTGTAATAATAGTTTTTTAACCGTTGCTTGACGTTGCATGACGATATCGGCTATAGAAATATATTTCTTCTTTGTCCTCACAGTTCTAGCAATATAAAATTCCCTTTGTATATTAAATAATTTATAAAATACTAGCTGTTGCCCGCAGCTCCGCATGCGTTTTTTTATAATTGTAAATTACTTCTTATAAGGTCAGCTATCTGTTAGTGAAAGTTCCATGAAAATAGGTCCAATCGTTTTGGAGATAGTACTACAGACGAAGCCACGGATGACAGCTAGTCTAAAATAAAATAGCCTTTGCTACCCGCTGTAATTTTAACTATCCATCAGGGAAATTTCTGTCAAAATCGGTCCAGCCGTTTCGGAGATTACCCGGAACAAACAGACAGACAGACAGACAATAATTTTAAAAATTGTGTTTTTGTTATCAGTATCGTGTATACGTTCATATGCAATCAGTATAAAGTCGTTATTTTGATATTACATACAGACACTTCATTTTTATTATATGTAATATATTTATAAAATATCTATATTTTCGTTAACGGTACACTATATGCCGCTGTAATGGTTAAATTCCATCGTATTTTTTAATATCGTATATCCCCTTTAATGTAATATTACCGAGCTAACTCGAAGTGTTGTTTCATAATACAAAGTCAGGTTAATGGCTCCGTATAAGAACATTTTAAGAGCAACGTAATAAGTATGATATTCTGTGTCGGTCTCACCACGAGATATTCACTCGGCGGCAACGTAACCGGTTTCGAAAACAATAGACCTCGCAAGGCTGTAATCATTTTAACGTAATACAACTGATAGTGAGCGAAACTACGTTATATTGCGATGAAAATTCATACGAATTGCTGATCTGCTTGGAAATCGTTCCGCAAATATTTCACATCTTTTCGTTCAGTATTTATTACGAATCGATGTTTATTGGAGTTAGTGTGCCATATTTTGTAATTCTCTGTTCTATTTCAGTTGTTCGACTCGGGTGGTTCTTAAGTGGCTTTTTTTAATACTTTCGTATTGTTATTAAATCATTTATTATAGGATAGAACGTTTGACCACAAGGAAGTTGAGGAATAGTAGGTTAGCATGGTACGGGCATATTATGAGAAGAGATGAAAGTCATATATATAACAAGAAAAGTTTTGAGTTTGAAAGTGGACGGATATAGAGGTAGAGGAAGACCGAAAAAGGTGCGGATGGATAGTGTGGAAAATGATATATGTATAAAAGGTGTGAATACTGAGATGACTTTTGACAGGGGAGAGTGGAAAAGGAGAACATGTTGCGCCGACCCTACTTAGGTCGGATAAGGGTAAGATGATGATAATGATGAGAACGTTTGACCACAATCTCATCGAATGTTAAACGATAATGTGGTCTAAGATCGTCCACACTACATACCTGACGCTGGACTGGCTTTCAAGTACAGCTGCCGGAACATACCAACGGGGCCTTAACGATAGATATACAACTTCAGAATGGTAGCTAGTCAGGCGCTGACGAGGGGAGGTAGCTGGTTGTGTACCCAGTCTACCTCCCTAAAAGGACGGAGCCGGCGGCAACCTTTCGCCGGGCTGACCGATGGAGCGACATGCTGATAGCCTCGGTCCCATGTCGCCCCAAACAAAAGCGGCGGCCGGTACACCGTGGGGTTTTAGACCGTCAGTCGGACATAACCCACTCTCTCCCCCGAGAGGCTGGGTATCCACAAAGGATTTCCCCGCTTTAATAATAATAAAAAAAGGTAGCTAGTCAGGCGGACTTAGAAGATACCTTACCATTCTACCATTACTATGATTTCATCAGTTGCAAGGTTTCGAACCTACGTCAATTATCATCTCTTATATTCCGCAAATATGTCACATCGTATCGTTCACCGTCACGATTACTCGTTTTAGTTTGCCATCTTTTGTAACTTTGTTATTATTCAGCTGTTTGAATTAATGTTTCTTGAGTGACTTGAATACTTTTTTTGAAGTGTAAATGTTCTTAGGCGCATTGAGAAGTAATGATCTGTCACACTCGGGTCGATGACGTACTCAATCGTGATTACTCGGCTTCCGTCGTCATCAATAACGTTTACTGTCTAATAACCACGTTCCAATAATTACGCTTTTATTATTACATATTACAATAATAATATAGTATTAAAATATATGTATTCTGTGTATTATTTTAAGTATATATATATATATATATTGGGCGTATTTAAATATTACTATTATAAATTTATGTATAATCAATAATAAATCTGTATAAACTGTGCGTGTATTTATTTATAAGTTTTCACTTATATCGTGCGGTCATAGGCATACTTACACTTTTTTGTTATAATTTTTAGAAGACTTAAAGATCATCATAAGGTGTTTTTGATCATTATAATACTAGTATACTATAGATTGTAACCGGAATTATAGAATAATATATTCCACCATCCAACAAAGCGATTGGGTTTTAGCGTATTGTAAAGATTTCCCGGTTCCTCAGTACGTGATCGTATTATAATGCAAAGAGCAAATCAAAATTTATTGAGCGAACTCTTCAGATACAAACTGAATTTCACTTTCTGTATCGTGAGATTCAGATAAATCGTGAGACTATTTTATAATGCGCAAAGAAAATCATCAGCTCACTTATTGTTGCCTTATAAAAAAGTAATGTTAGCATTGCTAGGGGGCTTTCCATTAATTACGTGAGAGGATCAGGGGGAGGGGGGAGTTGTGACACCGAATCTAACAAAATCTTACGTGGGGGAGAGAGGAGGTTTCAGTAGATATAACGTATTTTTTTGGCCAAAAAAGTAGTGTCAAAATGTGAGAAAATCGGATTCATTTCAAGTAAAACATGTTTCTATACTAATATATGCCAAAATTTAATACAATTCTTCTATATGTTGTAGTAGTTCCTATTCAAGTATTCTTTAATGTTGTGATTTTAGATTACGAATTAAATAAATATCTATGTATCTTTATAAAAGTAATAACGCAAAAGGTGTTATTTTTTTTTTTATATATCCAACCCATTTATACCCAGAATGCGACATTCGAAAGATCTCACGTGAGATTTGGAGTGGTGGAAGAGTGTCGACACAAATCTCACCAAAGGGGAGGGACGCTCAAAAAATTTTCAAAACCGTCTCATATAATGAATGGGTGGCCCCTAGCGTATTAGGGCGACGCGTCGATTGATCTAATTTCGAATCCTGCAGTGAGATAACTCTATCGATGAAGGAAAATGCTGTGTTGACACCTAACCATGATGGTACGAGTTTTTTTCCGTCAAGCTGAAAATCTATAGTCAAGTATGTATATACTGACAACTGTACTTAAGATCTAGTCCTCTTTTATGTTTATGGTCCCTATTCAATATCAGGTGAGATTGTGGTGAAGCCTTAAAACTTACAAAGTTTATCTTGCATTCTATATCGAATCACGTAGGTCAATCTTGCAAGATTAAGTTATCCGTCCGCCGCGTCTGTCAGTCTGTCTGGATGTTCGCGATAAACTCAAAAACTATTGAACGAATTGTAATACGGTCTTCACCAATAGATAGAGGAATTCACGGGGAAGGTTTAGGTACATAGTTTTTTAAATGTTTATTTATAAATTGGTTGAAATATAATGATAATTAATTGTTGAAAGAATCGAAAAAAGTCAAGCCGCCTTAAGCGTTTCATGCATATAAGTATATATTTTTTTATATTCAGGACAGGTCCGCCGAGCCTGCTATTAATATTATATAAAAAGTTTTTAATAAAACATATTCTTATAAATAATCGGTATACAGCATAATGGAAGCAAAATTATATATATAGAGTTGCACAGTCGAAGGCTTTAATAACATAATATAAAACTCGACCAGTTTTCCTTGATAACTTAGTGGCAAAGTTCACTCGAACTAGTTCTCTCGGCGTCTATTTAAGTTTTGGCTCTGAACACAATGAACTGCGCCGGGCTGTGACGATGTTTTGAGGTCAGAATAAGTTGAAACGTAACTCGGATTGATCTCAATACGAAGACATTAACATTCATAACAACTAACCGCGAAATTATATCTGAATATTAATTTATCGTCTCTTAGAATTTGTACGGATAAGCAATATGGCTTCGTATTTACTGTTTCAGCTTTATATTCAGCTTAAATAATCGTAACTGTAGGCTATTATAAATACTAGCTGTGTCCGCGGTTTCGCATGCGTTTTTTACAATAATTCTTTTTGATTACTTATCTACATTTTTCATTGTATCTCTACACGTAAAATTATAATTAAAGTTTTCGTAGCTTTTGAATGAAATATGTGTCCCGTGTCAGATTTTAATTAAATCCTGATAATTTTGGTGAAGTTATACTTCTTTCGGCACTTTTGGGAAATATGGCGAGAGTGAATATTTACGATGGGCGCGCACACCGAATTCAAAATCGACGCTGTGAAGTTGGTTGATAATTGTCTGTCCAGTTTTCGTGAGAACTTCAAGGTAGTTATTCAAATATATATTAATCTACAACACGTGTTTTATATCAGTGGAGATAAAAAAAATATATTTATAATATATGGTGGTGGTGAATAATAATTTATTGTGAGTGTTCGTGATAAACGGTTTTTTTTTATATTATAAACATTTTTAAGTGGGTTTATAGATTAGAGGTTAACTGTCGGTATTTATTCTTTGTGTTTGTTTACATTATAAATTATCATTATGATTTTATAAACAGTTTATTTTTTCTTTTTGGTACCTTATTCTTTCGCTCGTCTATCGCATGTCATATTGCAACCGGCTGTAGAGCAGGGACAAAGATAAAGGCGCTCGGCAGCACATGATTCAATTCAAAATGATTCAATGATTTAAATAAATATTTCACAGCTCAGTTTTTAAAAAGCTACGATCCGAAAAAATGTTTCACTTGCATCGTAGTTTCATAAAATTTTTATGAAATAAAACGTTTTCAATTGCACTTAATGCCCTTTTTTAAGCTATGGATATATAACTTCTTACATGCTTACATAAATAAACGCGTATGTTTTTTTTTTCCTCGATTTCCGAAAATATTATTGACATTTAGTGTGTCCTATCAATGGACGAATAACATAAACTTCTCGTGTACATTTTTTTATGAAAATCGATCAACTCGGTTAAGAGTCAAATTCGGATATATACACATTAAATTTGACGCCTTATTCATAATCTTTATAATAAATATAAATAATTAGAAAAATATAATATGTAAAGACAGAATTTATTAATACATATGATAAATATCATTCGTGAGAGATGATAAATTAAGGTCATATGTTTACTAGAATTCGCAATATATGTAGCTTTACAAATTTTAATGAACAATTAAGTAAAAATCATTTTAAAATTAATAAGAAGTAATTAAAAATCTAGCAAACAATTTATTAAAAATGAACGTTATTACTTAAAATGTGGTGAGAAGTTCATGCAAAAATAATAACATAAACAGGGTCAAGGAAATTAATCAACACTTCCACAGTAGCAGAAAGGTCACATATAACTCTATAGCAAAGTAACGGGACATTAGATTTTATTATTTCTTTCATTAATCGTAACTACTAACAGCTTATCAATTATTAAAAAAAATGGAACGTGATTTCAAAACAATATTCCGAGGACTAGCAATAAACCACGGAAAATGAACGTGACTATCGACTATAATTCTGTGATACGAGTTTTGTTTTTCTAATCGTTTGCCTTTTAAACCTTCGTTTCTCTAAATCAGGTTAAAGTATATGAAGCGTCTGCTAAAAGATAAGTCTAGCTTTTGCTATTGAATTATATTGTTGTAAAGCCTGAAGTAATCGGGGCATTTATTAATCCTTTAGAAGGGAAATTATTTATTTAACGTTTATGAAACATTTGACATTCGATGCAAAGAAATAATCTAAATTCCTGCAATACCAATTACCCATCTAGCGACATACAACAGCATACAATATTATTTGCCACCGCATTAAGAGTAGAGTAACTGATGCAATTATAGATGCTAATAATACAGCAGCTAATGTTAAAATCTCTAGTTGCTAAATAAGGGAAAACCAGAACGGTACTGCGAAGACGTCGTTCCTATTTACTAAAATGCATCTACCTAATAGCACTGAATAATGAAGGCTACTTATTAATCTATTCTCTTCCACTTTCTAAATGTCCCGGCGAACTTCAACTGCGAAGTACAACGAACATTGTAAGTTACTTATGCATTTATCTAAGCTCAGTTATTTAAAGCTCAGACATTTCTGGTATTCTATGTTAAAAATAAATAAACTGGATATAGTTCCAAAGAATTCTTTCGTACGACATTACTAGGAGGTGAATGAACATTAATTTAGTATTGGTTGGAAAATTTTTGTTTCCTTCACCGTATGGTGATCAAGGTGTTAGCGAACTGAAGCCAAATAAATGTGTGATCGCTTTAATTTATTTAGAAATTTTATGTCATTTCTATTCATGGCTTTGTTTTGTTTCTACATAACGGAGTATAATTCTTACACTTCAAATATATATCCTATATTGCAGTGATAAAGGAATAACACGGATACCTGAAAATAGAACTGATTTATAATTTGAGCTGGCGGAACTAACAAGTAGCCTCGTAATTTAGTTAAAGTGGTAACTTACGATCCTTTTTTTTCGAACTGGACTACATTGTTGGCTTGTTAAGGCCGCTACTGTTTCACAGGACTACAATAATTTAGGATACACTTAGGATAGCTCCAGCGATTATCTTAGATTTATATTTTTAGTCGCAGATTTAGACTTAAATTGTCCATACTTTTATCATTATTTTAATTTTAATGTTTACTGAAGAAGTCGTTTATTATAGTAAGCACGCTATACTTAGAGGTGGCCCACATATATTAAAAGGTTGGCAACGCACTTGCGACTCCCCTGGTGTTGCTAGTGTCTATGGACGGTGGTGATCACTTACCATCAGATCACCCACCTGTTCGTTTGCCCCCTAAAATACAAAAAAAAAAAAGATGGACTGACACTCAAGTGCAGCTGCCGGGAGATACCTATAGGTGCTTGGCGACAGATTTTCAACTTAGGAGTGGTAGCTAGCAAGGCGGGCTTAGAAACAGCCCTACCACAATTTTATGCTTTTATTACGCCATTTTCCTTCACCAAAAGCTCCGGCTCATTCACAAGGATCCGAACGAATCTTTGATTTCTACCATGAACAACGGTGTCTGAACACGCTTCATAGCTTCACCCCCTTTATGCTATAAATAGAGGTAAAATTAAGCACTCTATTCTGAAAACTACTTCAAGTGCAAGAGTATCATGTTTACATTACGTCGTCGTATAATTTCGGAGTCGTTAATGAAATTCAATAATAAAGAGTGTAAATAAGTTTTGAAACCAACTTATATGAAGGTAAATTGAACAGGACAAAGGAAAAGTAGGGCGTGGAGGCCACGAACGTGAATTGAGACGTGGTCGCTTTGAACAAAGGTTATAGGTAAAGAATATATGTCAACTACTAAATTATGTTTTTTTTATTTTGATATATACATTTTTACACGAATAGAAACTACTATATGTATAAACGAGACAGAAATAATTACACCAGAGTTCACATTCACATTAGTGGCTATCAGCTTTGGGTCATTAATATTGGTGCATAGGTATATTTGCTGATAAAAGATTTCTTTTAGGTTTCACATTTGACTTTTTTTCTGGTTTATTTTCAAACTAATCTGTTAAATTATTTACTACTGACCGATCGCTTACATCATTTGCATTTCATATATATAATATGCCTACACGGTAGTCGATGATTTGGTAGATTATCACTCGACTGTTATCATAGACATACTTTGGGTCTTTCGTCTTCTCAGAATTTCGAAAGGTATTGGTCTCCTGTCAGAGATTCCTTACATTTTAATTGCTACACTTGAAGATTTTGAAAATATCAGAACAAGCTCTGTCGCTTCAAAGCTATTCACCATATCAGTTCCCTAACTAACAGCACATATTCCTCAATTCTAAGGATGTGTTTGATTATATTTAGTACTCCAGATCTTAAAAACGTAGAAGAAAACCTTTTATAAATATTTAGCAACAAATCGACTTAATTTATGGGAAGCAAATTATCGGCTTTAATAATTGTGAAATTATTAAGCGATTTCCAATCGACAACCCTTACGTACGAATGAAATAAATACACATTTTTAAAGGTGCAATTGACGTAGTAAGAAGTTTTAAAATGTTTTAAGCGATATGATTGCATATAATAGCACTGCTCCATGGCATTACACAAGCCGATTTTATGTCCAACAAACGCTTTAATTAAGTTAAAAATATCCCACACTTAACGACTCTGGGAGTGTTTACGTGTAAAATGGTTTTAAAAGTCTCGTTTTCATTCTTGATTATTTATCGTACACTTAAAAATTGTATATATTTAAATGATAGTTTCTTATATAGAACTACTTATATACTAATACTAGCTGACCCAGCGAACTGCGTACCGCGTAACAGTTGATTTTTATTTTTGTAATACTTATCCTGCTATTCGGGACGCTATATAATGTTAAATGTTACCATCGTATTAATATTGACATTAATATTTGTACATTACTAACGTCACTCAATTGTTTTGTCTTCCCGGAACCTCTTCACTAACACTTATGCTTTATGCTATCGAATTAAAGTTCAAATTGACTTTTAAGTATTATTACGAATAGTTTGTATGGGAGTATAGAAAAGTATTGTTTTTAGACTCTTTCAGGCAATTTTATAACTTTTTCTCTTCGTAAGAACCATCCTCGTACTTCAAGGAATATTCTAAAAAAAGTATTAACGAAATCGGGCCAGCTGCTCTCGAGATTTACAACACATTCAGCGATTCATTTTTATATTATAGATTTACTGTGCATTTTCTTTAAATTTTTAATTTTTTTCGTTGTTTTTTTTTTTTAATCGCTATTAATTAATGCCTATAACCCTTTCACTGGCATTAAGCTGTGTCTATTAACTTGCGCAATTACTGCTTAACCGCTGTAGAAAACTTAAGATACAAAAAGATGTTTTTATATCAGACCATTAGTACCAGACATAAGCGTTAAAAAAAACAACCTCAAGAGTGTTGGTTTATTATTCTTTGTTTTTGTTTTATGCAGTTTATTATTTAAAAATGGATATATAAAAAAATATTATCTTTGAGATCACTACATAGTATAAAACAAAGTCGCTTTCTCTGTCCCTATATCCATATGTATGCTTAAATTTTTAAAACTACGCAACGGATTTTGATGCGGTTTTTTTTAAATAGATAGAGTGATTGAAGAGGAAGGTGTATATGTATAATAATATAAATTAAATAGAGAAGAAATACTGTTATTTTTGAGGTTACTCCAAATTGAACGCGTGCTGGCCACGGGCATTAATGAATAAATCATCTGGATCGATTTTAATTATTTTTTCAGTGAATGACATAGGCTATATATTTTATACCCGTGCGAAGCCGGAGCGGGCCGCTAGTATATTATAAATAAAAAGGAGTATAATTTTGTGATTTTTTTCTTATCAATAAATTTAAAGTTACCTATATATCATGAAAATTCAATTACTATGACGGATTAATTTCTTTCCGACAACAAAATAGAAATCTAGATTCTATTTTTCTTAGAGGATCTGAATAACAAAGGTTCCGTTTATATGAATGGAAGCTTCTTTCCGGTCGTTCTGTAGGTACATCGTGATTATTTGTATCGGCCATAATTTGGTCCATTGTTGTCTGTTCGGCCTTGCATCGCCTTTCACCGCTCCGCTTGAAAAATTACGACTCTAGTTTCAGAGTTTCTACAACGGGATAATATAAAATCTTTACAGATGTGGTTGTCTGTATATTTAACTACATCGAATATAATATAAGGTTAAAAATTAAAACTGTAATAATAAAGTTTAGAATAAACCGTACAGATTTTTTTATAAAAATTTCACATGAATGTACTATCTACTCTGGAAAAGACGTACGCCAAAATGAATTAACTATTGATATTCTGTAAAAATATGTACGATTAAAATAAAGATAATTCAGATCAAGTTTCTTGACGGTTCTTCTCGAATGAATAGGTTTTTTTTTTTTTTTTCGAACTGACTACACTGTTGGCTTGTTAAGGCCGCTTCAGTTCCACCGGACTACGAGTTTGGGTTTGGGAGATTGGGTTGTCTTCTGAACCGTTGGTAGTTTTGACATTCATAAGCAACTTCTCAGAACTTAACTTCACTAAGGTATTTTTTTAATTTTGATAGTCAGTGATCACTTATTGACTGTTATCATAGTGTTTATAGAATGGGGCGGCATGGTGATAGCCACAGTACGGTCCCATGCCGCCCCAACCAAAAGCGGCGGCCGGTACACCGTGGAGTTTTAGTCCGTGCAAGTCGGACATAACCCACTCTCTCCCCCGGGAGAGTGGGTGTCCATAAGGGGTTTCCCCACCTTAATTTAAAAAAATAAGTGTTTATAGAATCGAGTAAAGACAAACTTCGATAAAATATACTGCGGTAACTAAAACTGGAAATATTCTTATATTGTAGTTCTATAATAGGATTTATGAGCTTTTTTTTCAATAAGGATGCTGCAATATAAGCGCCTTATAATCTAAAAACAATGGTAAAGATCTAAATAACAATATCCTTCGATACTTATCGTTAGGAAACCGGCCTGTAAACGCACGGGTGAATCACTAGTAGGTGTAATTTTATATCCACAAACTGATTCCTGCATAGCGGTGCGTTGAAGCTTCTATGACATAGAATAATTCGCCTATCGAATCGCTTTAAATCATTTACTAATTAAGAAAAACATTATTATTAATATTTTGCAAGGATAAGTAATTTCTGTTTAGTGCATTATAGAGATTAGAACTAATGTGTAAGGCATATAAGCGATGTTATTTTATTCCAAATAAAAACAGTTTGTAAAAACAGACATCGAAATTACATTCATTATTTAAATAAATTCTATTCAACTGAGACTCTGTGAACCTCGCCTCGGGAATATCTTTGTTGTCTGCACTCGTTTTCATGACGTAATTATAACCAAAAAAGATGTTTATACATGAGATGCTATATTATTTACAGATCCATGTTCCTGTGAGACTACAAAAGAATCTGCTATTCGTCATATGTTCGCTTCCTTCTTCCTCCTTGGTATGTATATCTTTGATTATTTTACTTCACATATCAAACCAAAAAACAAGTATCCTAGAAAGCATCAAAGAAACTATATGTACATCAAAATACAAAGCGTTGTTTTTTAAAAAAAAAACAGGGTTTATCGTATGGACACACGATAGAAGTGAAACTTTTGTATTAAAGGGAAACATTTTAATTATAAAAATTGCGACAAATTGCCAACGCGTCACGCGATGTTCCCAGACGGTCACCCATCCAAGTACTGACCGCGCCCGACATTGCTAACTTCGGTGATCAGACGAGAAACGGTGCTTTCAACACTCTACCCACACAGTTCTACCCCCATCACTTTTCGTCACACCAAAAGGTCGCTGATCAAAATTTCAAAACTCCTCCATAAGAAATTTCACTTCAAAAATTATACACGTATATTTTGTTATCATATATTTAAAACGGATTTTTAAATAAACATACTCGAAATAGCAATAAAACCCATCCTATTTACGAACAATTCAATTGTACTTTGAACTTCAAACTGAGTAAATCCAACACAATCGGAGCGTTACAAATACAAAAAAAGAAGTAGCGTTGACGAAATACGGAACCAACATAGTGTGTTATAAGAACACGTTATTACGGTCAGAGAAATAAATATTAAACATAATAGTGTAATACCGATGCACGATACCTGGAAGTCGAGTATAAGATATTTAATATCTGTAACAAAATATACAACCTTGTTGAAGAGTTTCCATTACTTTTTAATTTAATGTGAATTTTATAATCTGGTTCTTATTTTAAATTTGTTATGTAAAGAGTATAAATAATCAGTTTTAACTATGTTTTTTGTTTTTTTTTTTTTGTAAAATATCCTATTATATTTATTACACAGCTCTATATTTATACTTTAACTAGCTATGCCCGCGGCTTTGCACGTGTTATTTATGTTTTATTGCGATCATTATTTTATGGTAATCGCTGTAATAAATATTCGAGTAACACAAAACCTTTTCCATGCAACAACACCTGTGTATGGATTTTCACAATAATTGGCCAAACGGTGTTCATGTTTATTAATGTACGTGTATATATCTCAATATGTCTAATATACCTATATATACATACATTCAAAGTTAAATTCAAATTACATATTCAATTGTTTTCCTTTTAGATGTATATAATACTTATTTACGATAAACTTAAATTTGAAAAGCTTGTATGTGCCGAAATCAATCTTGCAATCCTTTTGAGGTTCGTAGAAATTAGATATTATAGTAAATACATACAATTGTAAAGATCTGCCGTTGTGCGGCGCTTTACGTAAAAACTACTGCAAAGATTTCGATCAGGTTTTTTTGGTTCTATTTCTTAGATAATTTATTCTTAAAAAATTAAAAAGTTATTAAATTTTAGAAACGAAGCACTACAAAGTAGGTACTAATAGTCCAAATATAATTTTGTAAGCATATATTTGTGGTTTAATTTTTTAGTGCTTTTCTTCCCTCTGTAGATAAATAAATGTGATAGTATGTTCGTCCGATTGTTTGTCTATAAATCACGCTCAAACGACTGGACGGATTGTAATGAAATTCAACATAGAATTCGATTACGTAGTAGAATGGTTTTTCTTTAGTCGCTCAGCCAAGCGAGCAAGCAACAGCCAGTGTTTTTATTTATGCATGAGGTTATAGTTGCCATATTTACCATCTTGTTTTGTTATCGCGTTGCAACTGAGCTTGAAGGCCAGATTATGTCAGCCGCCACGTCATCGCAACTGCCTTTCCAGCGGCGCCATGCGCGGCTGCGAAACTCGTTTCTGAAGCCAGCTGCTTTTAAATAAAAAATCAACGAAGGACTTGTTTGTTTTTTTTGCCAGCTTTTGATACCGTTTCGTTTAGCGGAGAGTTTGCAATTTTATTTTGATTATTCTAAAAAGGTTGATTTGATTTTGTAAGTAATATTTATGTATTTGATTCATATAGTAGAGGTATATGTTTGATTAATACCCAGGTATTTAGTGTATAATATAAATAAGGTCTGTTAGCACACAATTATTGTAAAAAATCTGCCTTTCAGGTAGATCTTCATTGAAGAGTTAAGAGGAAATGATTCCTTTAAAGTAGATTTACAATTTTTTGCTAGACGTCAGCGAATAAGCGAGCCCGATATAAAGTATAAATTTTATTATAAGTTTTATGCCGCTGTTTTTTGCCAAGACGATTATTTGTGATTGCGATGCAATAAAAAATTGAATTCAAAATTAAGTTTTAATACAATCAATTGATGTTTAAAACCTATCATTATCTTAAGTCTTCTATGGATATATTGTGACTTTCTGATAGACTCTTGTATTTTACATTTATTAATATGATTTCTTATTTTCGTCGATAGTTTTAAAGAATCTTGGTGGTCGCGTGGTTTGATTGGTGCAATATCTATTCGATATTCGTAGGTTCAAACCCTGGCATGCACCATCGAACTTCGCGAACGTTTACTATTTTAAATTGGTAACACTATCGGCTGACGGTGAAGGAAAAGATTGTGAGGAAATCTGATCCTGAGAAATATTCGTGTAGTACCACCGTATGTGGTAAAACATGGACCTGTGGTTTTCTCGGAGTTTGAAATCGCCAATAAAACATGGGTTGCGTTGTGTTGGTGGCGGTGCGTACCTTGTTGCGGGAAGACGCCTATCGCTCTGATCCTCGCATGGGGTCTTTTAAATGCTGATGTGTTATTAATTTATTGTTTAAGTGTGACGGCACTGTGCCTGTCGATAAGCATAGTATAATCCAAGAACAACACCGATGAAAAATCCGCAATCAATCACCGCTGTCATACCGGCTGCTTACATATGATATACACAGTCGGGTACAAAAGTCCACGATCTCACTTGAACTGGTTCCCTAACGAGATACGCATAAGCCTGCCACGATGTCCTCACACCTGGCAATTTCTTTGTCTAATGGACGTTTTAAATGGAGAACTGAAAAATAAAAAAAAATCATACGATTATTTCATACTAAGTAAATAGCTTGTACAATAAACAACCAAAAATATTATAAATTAAAACATGTAAATAACAGTACAACATAATGAAAAAAGATTTCTAGCAGAACTGTTACTACAATGCCTATGCATAGAAAAAAATGGTAATAACTATAGTAAAATGTTATTATCTTTTTAATTATGCTAATCATCGATGTTTCAAAGAAATATTCATTGCCAAGTTGTTCAAAATTACCTGCTTTATACAAAGAAATCTTTGGAAATCAATGAAGTCATCTTTCTTAGAAGTGGACAGGTCAAATGAAAAGTTAATAAGGAAGGACAATGTTTTTTGTTTACATAAATTGATGTAAATCGTGAATCCAATTTAGTTTTGTTCTTATCTCGAATAAAGAAAAGAAATAAAATACATAAAATTACTAATAAAAGGAAAGTTTATGGTGATTTTTTTTAATTTTATTTTTGGTTTACAAACTTCTAGATTATTACTGCCATTATCGAGTAGATAATGATATTACAAGTGTCTTGTGATTATTTCAATAAACTAACAAGATGGCGGCCGTCTTGTTAAAACTTATTCAGGGAGTTTTTGTGGTAAGTCAGAATCCATGCTCCGTGGCATTATTTCGCATCCACTTCACATGCGCACAATAATCGAACTATATTACGTAAAACGCCACCAATATTACATTAAAACAAGATTATGAATAAAATATAAAATTCACTACATGGCAGACTAAGATCTCGCCAAAACCTCCATATGGTGAATTAGGTATCTAATTTTAAAATTGAACTGCTAAATATTAATGTGGTGTAAATATTTTAAAATTAAGCATGTATTTTTTTTTATATAACTTTTTCATATTTCCTGTTTACAATGAAGCGATTGCTTGGCATTTATATAAGGTAATTTTACCTTATATAATAATTACATATAACATAATATGCAATTTCTTGAGTCTAGAAAATTCTATGAAAACTTATTTCGTAAAATGTGTTTGGTAAATACATGCATTAATAAATACTGTAACTACATATTGATTGGAATTTATTAATATTATTAATTGATATCGATGGCTCACTGGTACCTCGTCGATCAGCATTGATCCAATTTTTACAATGAGTTGAAGGTTTCGATTAATACATCCTGATGGAACCATAGTACGGTGAAAGGCCAATTCTCGGTTACAAATCTGACCGCGAAGCACTATAAATATCTTCCGGTAATTGCATTTGAGAACTAGTTACCTGGGTTTAACGTGTTGCCATCTTGAATCACTATCACTTAATGTATGGATTAATAGATTCAACAGAGATATAACAATGTTAAATATACATAAGGGTTTCTATAAATGATAACAAGATACCATTGAAATAATTTGAAAAGGATTGTAAACTTTACATCAAAATCATTGACAGTGGCAAATTCTTCTGTAACGACATTTAAAGAAAAAAAAAATAGGATTTTGACATTTTCAATTTTAAAATAAATCGATTTGATAAAGTGTAGTATATCCGTTAGGAATTATTTTGCAGGTCTAAACGGTTAATGTCAAAGACATTTGAGTCCGGAAATGTAACTAGTTATTCCGTTAATGTCAATAAATTATCACGATTCGTACACGAGATAAAAGTTATAATTACTATGTGTGATGATATCTATAAATCGCAATAAAAAACCAGATCGGTGGATAATACCCATGTGAAATTCTATGATGATGTTTTCTTAGGGTTACCAAGCACGTGCTATATTTCGAATTTCCGTACAATATACTGATGAAGAATACTAACGTAAAAATTCTATATTTAAGTTGTATGTTTCCACTAACTAATCTATAGTAAAGTATTGAAAAAATGCAAGAGTTGGAAAAAAAAATATACTAAGAAATAATTTTTTACCCTTTTATTCTATCCCTAAAGTAATGATTTTCATATATCGTAATATTTATAATTTATTTTGAATACTGTATTTAGGCGAAAACGTTGGCAACCCTAAGTTTTCTTTTTAATTATTTTAATTTATACATCTGCGTTTTAACCCTAATCATGTAGAGGCTGTTGTGTTATATAGTCCCTATATTATAATATAAGGAGACATACCTACAGTCACTGTCAAGATTTTTAACTGTTTCGAATATAGTTGCGTGGAACACAAGTTCGGGTATAAATTACCTTATATGTATACCTTATACCTTATGTAACATGTATATAACAACGAGATAACTTAAGAATAAACAATTGCCAATTTTAGATTCCTTTAATAATATGTCACGATCATGTCGAGGTTGTTGGTGACGCGAACGCTTTTCCAGTTTCCAGTTTCAGTTTCTTCCTTACCATTTTTTATATCGCTCAACGCTGCTAAGTAAGTTTTCACTTCAAAAATAACTGACTGGTTGACAATTGGATGTTGATTACACTATTTTTTTTTATTTGTAGTACAAGAAGGATTTTTAGTAATAAAAAGGGGATGAAAGTTTGTATGAAAATCCGATACTTTTCCTTCAGTCACTTAGTTATTTTTTATATATAGATTTAAAATAAACAATCGAATATAGTAACTGCATATAAATATATGGTCACTATAATCTTGTTTACAGTCAAAAGACCATAAAATTACCTTATATTTTATTACTTATACATAAACAAATGATAACCTTGTCTCTCATAAGCTTTAACCGATTATGATACACCGTTTTTCAACAACATATAACAATTATTCATTTTTTACGCCCGTATTGAAGGTCTAGGTCAGTATAGTCTGAACATTGCATACAATTGAGTACATAAGTAATCGTGTGTAATAATGACTTGAAATTGACCAATCAAATGTCATCACTGTATAGTCAAGTACAACGCATTGGTCAGTACATTGGTGCCGATGGAAGGTAATATATAAATACTAGCTGATACCCGCAACTTCATCTGTGTTGCTTACTATTGTAATAATATACTGTAAGTACAAAGGAAAAAACATACAAAAAAATTTAAAGCCAAAAAATATACTTTGCTTAAAAACCTTGATTTTTAATCATCTTTGTAAAAAAAAACAATATAATAAGAACAACGTAAATAAATTGTTAATTTATAGGTTTGACTACAATTTTCCCTGATGTTAAATAACGGAATGGTCCAAGGTGGTAAACACGCCCATATATTATGTTTTACTTTCAATTTTATTGTCAACTTGAAGTTTTTTTTTACATTGGGAAAACCCTTATGCATACCCCGCCGGGCACCGAGGGTGGGTTATGTCCGACTCGCACGGGCTAAACCCCATGGTGCCTCCTTACACATTTCGGGAGTCCGATTCGAGCCGCGGTCGGGGACGCACGTGCGCTCTCTCGCAGCTCTGACGGTCCGTTCGGTTCGCCGCGCTCGGCTTTCTTCGGTCATTTCCGGCTCGCCGCGCTCGCCTACCTGCGCTACCTGCGCACCGGGTGTTGGCATTTCTACGAATTCATCGCTGCCCGACCCGCATTGTTGCCGAGTGAATCATCGTCCGGTACTATTGTGTTCGAGCCTGAGAATTTCGAAGAGAGAAAACATCTGCTGCGAAGCCGCACTTCTAGTGCAAATATAAAACCGCACTTTTCGGTGCGACATCCCGCGCTGTCAATCGAAGACCACGCTTAGTGGCTACTCACGGGAATACGTGTCACGGTGCCAACGAGTGAGTAGAGCGCCCTGTCCGCTCGCCGGTTGCCCCGAGGTAAACGGTAAAGGCAGTTGGGCCTGGGTTGTCTGGCCTTGGCGTGTGCGCCTAGTCAGGTCCAGGTATCGCCCTCCCACCCTCCTATTCCCTCATTCCATCCCCGGGTGTCTGTTTGGGCGTAGCCCGGTTTACCGGTCTGCGTTCTCTGCCCTGGGCTTGATAGGGCCTCCCCCTAGGCTTTGTAGGTTCTTCTCTGTGCGGCATTGCACTTCGCCCACAGCTCTTTTGGTCCGGACTCGGGATAGTCCCGTAAATTTAATTTTGGCGTGCCCCCCTGCCCCTCAGGCAGGGAGGTTTAATTATGTCCTCCCCCGCCCCCCTCGCAGGCCCCGGGATGGCCAGAGAAGCAGAAATGATTGAACTCAGGTTGCTAAAAGAAAGGGTTAGGCGCGAAGCCCCGCACTTGCTTGTAGAGCAAAAAGATGTAGTCTCGCCCCGCGTGGCGACCGCGAACTCGTTCGCCGCGCTAGACTCGCCTAGGTCGCCGGAAAATCCGTTAGACCGTATAAGCCTAGTCGCACCCACTCCATGCTCGGAGGCCGGCTCCGACATGGAGTTAGATATTATTAACTCCGCGCCAGCTAACGACGGCTTCACTGTCGTAAATAGAAAACGCGTCCGCACGCCGCCCATTGCCGCCGCGTCGCGCGCCTCTGATTCTGAGTCAGGCTCCGGTCGCCCGGCTCAGAAAACATTAAAAGTAGATGGCGCCCGGGTGCCCGCGAAATCAGCCGCGATCGCAGCCAATCGAACGCCTCGCTCGGGCAACGCTAGCCCCGCCCCCTCCCAAGCCGACGCTACGGGTCCCGTAGCCGAGGCTAAGAAGCCCCGCCCCCCGCCCCCCGTTACCATTCAGGACAAGGCCTCCTGGCTCGCGATTTCGACCTATATGAATGGGTCGGGTATCCGTTACACCTCAGCCCTGAATACCGCTCAAGGTATTCAGGTCAAAGTCCCCACCTCCATCGACCACCGCAAGCTGACCTCTCACCTCCGAGAGAGGAAGCTTAATTATTTCACTTACGCGCTCGAAGAAGAGCGCCTTCTCCGAGCCGTACTCAGGCGCGTCCCGGTGGAGTTGTCCACCGAGGAAATCTCAGACTCCCTTAAAGAGCAAAATTTCCCAGTGCGGGAGGTACACCGGATGTACCACCCCCGCACCAAAGCTCCCTACCCTATGGCTCTGGTCATCCTTGACCGTTCCGTAGAAGGCAAGGCCATTTTCGGCCTCACCACGGTCTGCGGCCTCACCGGTATCACCGCCGAACCGCCGCGCAAGACTCATACCCCGTCTCAGTGTCATAACTGTCAGAGTTATGGCCACACAGCCAGAGGCTGTCATCTCCGTCCCAGGTGCGTCAAGTGCCTCGGTGACCATCCCACGAAGGAGTGCGCTCGCACTCCCGACACTCCCGAGCCTCCCAGCTGCGTTCTGTGCGGTAACGCGGGCCACCCTGCGAGTTATCGCGGGTGTCCCCGTGCGCCCCGCCCGCAACGCCCACGCCAGGCGAGACAAGCCCGTTGGGCTCCTGCTGTCTCTGCCCGCCCTCCGCCTCCACCTCTTATGTCCGTTGAGACCTTCCCGGGCCTCCCGGGCTCCTCCCGTACCCCGGTAACTCCGGCCCCGATGCCGTGCGTGGCACCTTCTGTGCCGCAAGCCCCCCAGTCCTGGCGGGCCCCTGTCGCCCCCTGGGCTCCTAGGCCTCAACCTCAGGCTTCCAAGCCTCAGGCGCAGCCCCAGCCTCAGCCTCAAAGAGCGTTGCCCGCTCAGCCCTCTCAGCCCTCTCATGCTTTTTCATTCTCTCTCTCGGGCATCGATTGGCTGTCTCAAGTCTTACTCGAGCACGACATTAGCGAAATAGTCGCATTCAATAAAATTTTAAATAGTAATAGGGACATCGGTCTTTTGAATGCGGTCTCTGCATTCCCAAACGTTGCCGCGACGATACAACGCCTCGCCCGCGCCGCAGTAAATAACAATAAATAGTATTCACACCGCCGAGTAAAATTAAACCGCGCGCTCTTTGTCTTTCGTTTTTTAACGCGAGAAATCTCCGTACGCAACGCGACTTAATAGCCGACTACTTACACGATAGGCAGATAGATATATTGTTAGTACAGGAAACGCTCCTTAAGCCGAAAATGAATAATCCGCGTATCGCGAATTATGATATTATCAGAAACGACCGTGTCGCCCGCGGGGGCGGCACTTTGATTTATTTTAAACGTTCGTTATATTGTATGTCAGTAGAGCCACCCGTTCTTACAAATATGGAAGTGTCAGTGTGCAGGTTAGGAATGACCGGTCATGCGAACATAACGATAGTTTCTGCTTATCTTAAACCGAGTAAAGAGCTTCTCAAGTCTGACTTGGAGGCGCTGTTCGCGTTAAGTAACAGTGTTATCATAGCAGGGGACCTCAACAGTGGGAGCGTCATTTGGAATAGTTCGAGTACTTCCCGTAACGGGGTGACACTCGACAAACTAAGTGGCGATCTCGCTTTTGACGTCATAGCCCCGCCGGAACCCACTCACTATCAGGATCGCTGTCGCCCGACAGTGTTAGACGTAGCTCTTTTAAAAAACGTCCAGCTTTCTGTGCGACTCATACAAGTCGTACACGAACTAGACTCAGATCACCGCCCCGTTATCTTGCAACTAGGTTCAGATTTCGATATCGACTGTCAGTCCGTGCGCGCAGCTGACTACGCGAAACTCCGCAGTCACTTGAAAGACAATCCGTCCTCGGAGAGTCTAAATAGAATTCCGGACGTGTTGGTGTCTAAAGCCGACGCGGATCTGGCTATCGATTCCCTGGTCGACCACCTCCAGACCGCCGTCAGGGTGACCTCGAGAGAGGTTCAAGCGGTGAACGATCGCCGCTTTATACTCCCTGACGACGTGAAGGCGTTGATCACGGAAAAGAACGCCGCGACCCGAGCCTACGACACTTACCCGACCGAAGACAATCGCGTTCGATTACGTTCATTACAAAAGTTAGTTAAAACTAGTATCGCAGAAATCCGAGCCGCCAGGTGGGACAAACTCCTGGAGGATATCCAGCCATCCCACGTGGCGTTTTGGACGTTCACGCGTAAGTTCAAATCAGAGCAGAGTGCATCGATGCCCCCGTTAGACAGAGGTCATGGGTTGCCTCCCGCGTTCGAAAGTATAGACAAAGCGGAGTGTCTCGCCGCGAGTTTAGAGGAGCAATGTTCTCCAAACACTGCTAACACTGACCCTGTCCATATCGAATCGATAAAATCCGCGGTAGATAGCTTTCTCGCGTCTCCTCGCGCGGATACCCTAACCCCGGTCACTTTTGACGAAGTGACGGCCGCTATCAAGCGTCTGAAGCTTAGGAAGTCCCCAGGTCCCGATGGAATCAGGAACGAGGTACTGAAGCTCCTTCCTGACTTCATCATTGCTCTGCTGGTATGCATCTTCAATGCTGCCATGTCCCAGGGTCACTTTCCAGCCGTCTGGAAAAAGGCCATAGTGATAGGCATACACAAACCCGGCAAAAAAGCTACGCTTCCCGCTAGCTATCGCCCTATTAGTTTATTAGATACACTAGGCAAGCTATACGAGCGGCTCCTTTTGAACCGCCTACAGACCACGATAACAAGGTTGAATCTGCTGCCGCCTGAGCAGTTCGGTTTCCGTGCACAACACTCGTGCACGAACCAAGTACACCGCCTCACGGAGTACATATTCTCGAAATTTAATGAAGACCCCCAGCGCCAGGTCAGTCCGGCCAAGCCTAAACCGAAACGTACAATAGCGGTCTTCTTTGACGTCGCCAAGGCCTTCGACAAGGTCTGGCACGACGGGCTAGTCTATAAACTGTTTAAGTCTAGTATTCCTATTAGTTTAGTACACATCATCCGCGAATTTCTCACAGATAGGACCTTCCGCTATAGAGTGGAAGGTGAGTTATCCCAGCCCCACCCGATACGTTCAGGAGTGCCCCAGGGGTCCATCCTCGCGCCCTCCCTCTTCAACCTGTTCATCAGTGACCTACCTCGGTCCCCGGGGTTCGAGGTAGGTTGTTACGCTGACGATACAGTAATCTACGCTTCCGATTGGCGGCCGTCGCATTTAGCTATCCGTATGAATAGGGCCATCGAGGAACTCGGCGAATGGTTTCTTCGATGGCGTATAGAGGTTAATCCCGAGAAAAGCGCTGCGATCTTTTTCGACCCGGTTCAGCGTCCGCGTCCGAGAAATATAAAGTCCCTTAAATTGTATGACACCGAGATTCCTTGGGCCCTTACGGTCAAATATCTCGGTGTCACGTTAGATAGACGCCTCACGTTTAAGCAGCATGCAGTGAGAGTACGAAACAAAGCCGCTATGGTTTTGGGTCGTCTGCATCCGTTGTTATGTGCTAAGAGCAAAATGTCCGTCAGACATAAGCTCACACTTTACAAAATGTGTATTCGTCCGATTTTGACGTATAGCTGTCCCGTTTTCGCGCATATGTCAAAAGCGAACTTCAAGATTTTACAAAAAATACAGAACCGTTTTCTACGAAAGGCGATCGGTGCCCCGTGGTACATCCGGAGAGTCGACCTCCATAGGGACCTGGAGATGCCGTCTATCTGGGAGTACGTAAAAACTCTCACGACTAGTTATTTCGACAGAGCCATGAATCATCCCAATCCGTTAGTGGTATCCGCCGCGACTTACGATACCGTGCCAGGCGCGCCGCGTTACAAAAGACGTCCGCGTTACATTTTCACCGACCCTCCCGAAGAAATTTCGCTAGGTAATCAAGACTACCCTTCCGTCCCTCGAAACACAGCGTGTGCGCGCCCACGCCCGCGTAATCACAGATCACGCCGCCGCGGTTTGGCTGTGAATTTTGCCCCAGCACACATTCTTAGGCCTCCCTCGGCAACTGCTCTAGCCGAGGTCCGATCCCCCGGAATGGAGCCCTCGAGCAGCTTGCATGCGCGAACAGAGTACCACTGATTCGATCAAACACTCGTCTACAACACAACACCGATCACCCCACACACGTGCACACACACTCACTCGTAGGTACACATAGTGGTGGGCTGTTTTTGTTTGTTTTTTTGCCCTTCGAACTGTAATAGTTTAGAACACAGATAGATAGATACAAAATACATGTACGGGATCGTAAAACATACATGCTTGGTAACCATGTATATTTCACGAACCCATACAGGTATGATACGGATAGGCTTAGCTTAGTTTAGCTTAGCTAGTTAGATTCGGGTTTTCGACGACAGCCCAAGCCGAGGCGTGCCGTGCGCCCTTGTGCAAGTCGTCCATATAAAATCGGGTGAGTGCCTTAAGCGCTCCCCTTAGTAGTCCGGTGGAACTGTAGAGCCTTGCCAGGCTAACAGTGTAGGTCAGTTCAAAAAAAAAAAAAAAAAAAAAATTACACATTTCGAGCTCGCGGCGTGGCTCGTCCCCGGTGGGACACTCTTGTAACGTGTTCTGTGCGGTATCTTCCGCGCAGCCACAGAGGTGGCAACTTGGCAGCGGCTCCCGGCTTATGCGACACAGGTAGCTCCTGAATCCGCCGTGCCCCAAGAGCACTTGTGTCAGCCGAAAACTCAGGGTGCCATGGAGGTATACCACCTTCGCTAACCTAGCTACACGGGCTTAGAAACCATACCACCGTGCAAAATCAGGATGTAGAAAATAACTAAGCTTCATTTATATTGTACTATTATTGAGTTATAAAAACAATATCCTTTAAGACTTGATTCTTTTATTCACATTACAAACGTCGTCCGTAGTATAAAAAGTTGTGGTGAGACGCAACAACACTACAAGGATTGTACAAGTAAAAAGTGTGTATATACAAAATACGGACACATCGCTTCTTTTAAAAGCGTTTTTTTGCTTATTTCTCATTTATAAAATACACTTATTAGTTCTGGTATGACTCGTTGTATTTTATTGATACAAAAAGTTAATTGAAAACTTCTTATCCATTTGGGACGTTAACGCGTACATAATCTTTGGCAATACGAGTAGAAATAAACATTAAAAACTGTCCTCCAGACTTTGACAGGACTTTGACGTAACTTTGACAGTTACGTATTTGATAAAAATAAATTTCGTTTAATTATAATTACTAAATCAAAATGAGTATTTAATATGTTATTATTCTATTAATATTGAATTTAGTGAAAGAAAGAACGACGTTGACGTGAAAATATCGCACCTCGAATAGGCACGGCACAATCGTCCAACTTTTAAAATAAACAGAAAGTGTTGATTACCTTGCAGAAAATTGAATCTAGGTTACCCGTGCCGTGACAGAATCTTATTTCGCGAACTAATCAATTATTTACGACGAATAATATTTCAATTTCTAATAGATTCAAAAACATTATTGTTTTAGTGGAACGTTTGAACTATATAATACAATATACGTATCTTTATTTATTAGTGTATGCACATCTATCTATGTAAGTATGATTGGGTCTAAACATTACAACTATATATAAAGCAATTAAAACATAACATATTCTTGGTAAACAAAAGTAATTAGGAATAACCTTGGTTAAGGAATAAGGAGCTTATTTAATTGCTTACGTATAAACATTACCGCTAAAACTCGAAACCCGTTAATTTTTATCACCGGTTCAACTTAACCTAATCTAGTTCGTTAATTATACGATTTGACATTAACCGATTGATATCCTTACCATCGTAATGAGAAATTAAGAAAGAATTTTTGAGGTTATACTTCTTTTGGCGCGTTAGGGAAAAATGATGAGAGTAAATTTTTACGATGCGTGCGCCGCACACCGTCACGAAGAACCGACACCCTGAAGTTAGCCATACTCAACATTTTATTTTAAAAAAGTATATATGTATTAAATACCTTTTTTCTATTGTCTGTGTCGTTTTTTCTACAAACGTAGAATAAGGCGAAAGGTAAAATTTTTGAAAAGATTTTTATCTTGTTACGCCAAAGAAGTATAACTTCTAACGCGTGTACATAAGTACACACTCACTTTTTTTTAAGCATTATAATAGTTTAAATTAATCTCCATAATCTTTTAATATCTGATTTGTGGACTTTAATGGTAGGTAACGTATATATACACGTAGGAATATCACATTATATTGTCGTATTGTACACTATTTTCTATTAAAATAGATCTTAAAGAATTATTACACTGAACCCTAAACAGTCTTATTATTATGATTCGACTTGACAAATAATAAGACACGTGCAAGTAAATTAGGTCATCTGTGCTTGTTAATCTTATCTCAGTTTCTTCATATCACATCAGCCCGTAAGAGAGCAACTGCACCTTTCTCATCTCTTGTCACATTCTCGATAAAAGTGCTTAAATTAATTGTGTCATATTCAAGTTTCCAAAATCCGCCATTAATTCGTTGTGCAATCATTGGTTGCTGAGATATCGATGGTCAAAGACAAAATGATACTTTTTCATCCAAAAAAAGGTAATTTAAGCTATAAGAACATGTTATTCGGTACATATGGGGAATTCAATCAAATTCAAATTCAATGGAATTCAATCTTTCCTCATCTTTTATTAAAGTCCTGTACAGTGTTTGAATTTAATAAAACATTGATTTGACTCCGAGGATGACGTCATTGGTTTTAAAAGCATATTATTAGAAACAATTCAATTTTTTTTTTATAAAGCCTATTGTTAATTCAAGTTTTTGTTTTTTAAAATTGTAGTACATTCCTTATTATATAACATAGTCCTATATGCACTTATCTCAGTATTTTTTTTTTTACTTTAATATATAGGAAAAAAAATTCAAGTCCGTAGACCAGATAACAAAATCGAAAAAATTTCGAAAATTTATATTCACAGTATTCCTTAGTATTGAACGATACACATTGCTTTGATAAATAAAAAAAAATTAATCACAAAATCTCAAAACTAAAAACATCAAGTTTCGAATTGCTTTTTTTTTACTCCGATCGATACGACCATTTTTAAGAAAGATACAGACAGACATTCGAAATTTGTGTTGTTTTAAATTGTTCCACTCTAGTATATATTGTTACTAGCGGCCCGCTCTGGCTTCACACGGGTATAAAATATATAGCCTATGTCATTCACTGAAAAAATGATTAAAATCGATCCAGTAGTTTTGATTTATTCATTACTGCCCGTGGCCCGCACGCGTTAAATTTGGAGTAACCTCAAAAAGAACAGTATTTCTCAACTATTTAATGGATGTTATTATACATATAAACCTTCCTCTTCAATCACTCTATCTATTAAAAAAAAACCGAATCAAAATCCGTTGCGTAGTTTTAAAGATTTAAGCATACATAGGGATATAGGGACAGAGAAAGCGACTTTGTTTTATACTATGTAGTGAAGATACTAGACGACTCAGACAAAGTGGCGGGTATCAGCCAGTTGTTTCATTAATATGGTACTATAAATTATTCTAAAACCATAGGTATAAATTAATTTTATCGAAATAATTGACTATGAAACAACAGCGTCGGCGCTGTCTGGTTTTTGTTGCAAATTAATACAAATTTGTTATATATTAAAGCCATCGTTCGCAAGTCTGCGGACCGGTTTTCTAAGGTCATGGATCCGTCCGAACAACAAGAAATAAGGATATAAATAATATCAGATCAACTCCTTACTGATGTTTTATAGAAATTGATTATGTTTCAATATATTTCTAATGTTATGTTTATTTATCTGCCGCCATTAATTTTCACGAATGAAATATTCCTTTGCGCAGTTTCACCAATATAGAAACCAATTTTCTTTAATTAAAAGTGCTTAGTTTTATGAAAATTACGAGAAGGCTTCGTTAGTAGGACTTTTCTTAAATAATTCAATATTTCATATTTTATAAAGGTCCTTTACAGTATGAATTTAATAAAACATTCAATTCAGAGTCTGAGGATGACGTCATTGGTTTCAAAAACATATTATACACTCTTTATTTTTTTTTATAAAGCCTGCTTTTTTCTTTATACTTTATAGGTAAAGGTTTTTTGACCACAAACTCATCTGATATTAAATGATGATGTGGTCTAAGATGGTAAGTCACGTTTAACCTAGAGAGAGTTTGGCTCTCAAGTGTACCTGCCGGAACACACCAACAGGTGCTTGGCGACAGATTTTCAACTTGAGGGCGGTAACTAGCCAGACGAACTTAGAAAAGCCCTACCACCATGCTATGGTTTCATCACGATGTTTTCCTTCACCGGTAAAACTCCGACTCAGTTGCTTGGATTCGAACCTACGTCCTTCGACGCTGTGTCCGAACACACTACCAACTGAGACATCATCGCTTCAAAATTAGATTATAAAATTATTAATTCAAGTTTTTGTTTTATAAAATTGTAGTATATTGATTATTATATAATATAGTCATATATGTACCTTATCTTAGTAAATATTTTTTATACTTTAATACTGACCACAATCTCACCCGATGTGAAATGGCGACGTCGTCTAAGATGGTAACTCACGCTAAACCTAAAGGGGGAGACTGGCTCTCAAGTGCAGCTGCCGGAATACACCAACAGGTGCTTGGCCACAGATTCTCAATTTAAATGTTGTATTTCAAAAACATAGATAATAAATAATAATAATAAATTCTTTTTTTAAATTTCACTTTAAACGTAACAGATTATCAGAAAGAAACATTAATTAGACGTATATTAATTCTAACAGAATGTCAAGTAATTTATAAAAGTAATGTTCAAAGTACACATTTTACTGCATGTCGTTGTGGTTTATTTAGAAAGTAAATAGGAAATTATTACGGTGATATGGACGCTAGTTTCAGATCATTAGCTAAAAACCGCACTAATTAAAAAATAGATCTTGGAAGGTGAAGTTAATCAAAAAGCCCGATATAAATACATACGTAATTTATTAACATCTATAAACCAATAAAATTTAAGTGTCTATTTGTAATGTCAAAGTAACTGCTTTTATACTAAATAGATATAAAGGTATATATCTACTGAACTAATAACAAAAAAAAATCAATTATTAAAATATTTCTCAGTCTGTTTGTCGGGGTAAAACTAATCTCTATTACGATTGGACCGATTTTGGCGGGACTATCACTGGCAGACTATTCAGATAGCTGATGTTATTACGAGTAACTTAGACTACTTTTGTTTTAGAAATAAAAATTTGCGTTCTGCGCATCACTACATAGTATAAAACAAAGTCGCTTTCTCTGTCCCTATATCCCTATGTATGCTTAAATCTTTAAAACTACGCCACGGATTTTGATGCGGTTTTTCTTTAATAGATAGAGTGATTGAAGAGGAAGGTTTATATGTATAATAACATCCATTAAATAGTGGAGAAATATTGTTATTTTTGAGGTTTCTAATGTGATGTCGTAAATAATTACATTTTTTTCCGCTTACATTGCAACAAACGCAGGCTGAACCCTACGAGATTTATCAAAATAATGTGTGCGGGCCACGGGCAGTAATGAATAAATCAAAAGTACTGGATCGATTGACTTGATTTGGAATGACATAGGCTATATATTTTATACCCGTGCGAAGCCGGAGCGGGCCGCTAGTATATAATAAGCTAAAAAAGCAATGTCCAGTATCGGACGCGCCGCAAGTGCACGCTTAGACTGACCAAAACAATTTTGAGAAATTCCACGCGGAAGAAGTCGCGGGCAACAGCTAGTTAGCAATAATAACAATATTACAATGCTCGCAAGGAGATGTCGTAATCATTAATAGGTAATGTTTATTTCTAGCGCGCTTATACAATTTTTTAATACATGGCTATCAGAATCAACAAGAGCAAATTCATGTCCGGGGGTCTTATCTTAGGTATTGTGATTGTGATTATACGACGTCGCGTCGTCTGAGTACATAGCCGTGGGACGTATTGTCGTTTGCTGTAGATGAAGTCAGAAAACTCGCGAATTAAATTTATTACATTGTTTTGATTATAGTTGTGTGTAGGCGTGAGTCAACGATCCGAGGGTCACTGCGTGTACAACGGTCAGGTGTAGTCATATCGACCTTCATCGTTTCTCAGACAAAAATGATTGTCTGAAATTACACGGACAGTTAAAGAAATTACATATTACTCTCCGAATTATAAGCTACCTCAAAACTTTACCATAGTTTTCTTATAAAAGAATTTTGAAAATAAAACGTTTTTTTTTTATTCAATAATTCGCTATTTCGTCAACAGTTACGATTCAGGAAATACGCGACGTTTGTAAAAAGGCCAACAAATCACCTTGACTTTTCAGAAAATGTAACAAAAGGTTCCACCGCCTCTTAAATACTGCATATATTGTGGATTTATTATATTTTAAGCGGCTTATCCAATTATTTTTGGAAGGACATCCTTGTATATTTTATTTTATTTATTAAAGTTACCATTAAGACACTAATAATATCAGTAAAACACTAAATACAGAAGCGTGAATATACCGAATCCAACGGAGAGCGGCTCGAATCGTCGACGACCGGATGCTTTCCTCAAGGCTCGACACTTTGGAGCTTCGTAGGGATGTTTCGTCGCTTTGCGTCCTTTACAAAATCTACCACGGAGAGAGTTCGGAAGAGCTGTTCGGATTGATACCTGCTGCTGAGTTCCATTACCGAGCGATACGAACATAAAATGAAATCCCATCAGTGTCATCTCGATGGTTGGAAGTCGTCTACTGTGCGGTTCTCACGTGCGTTTTTCCCACGTACGTCGGCCCTCTGGAATGAACTCCCAGCGGCAGCGTTTCCGGACCAATACAAGCCTGAGACCTTCAAGATACGAGCCTACTACTTCCTCAAAAGTTGTGGTGGTTACTTACCATCAAGTAACCCGCCTGTTCGTTTGCCTCCAACCCAATAAAAAAAAAAATATACATATATATATATATATACAACCAGTAAATTATTCTTTTCTTTAGACCAACAATGCCTAAGTTCAAGTATTATAATGAAAGGAATCTTACAATAATAAAAAGCAACATCACGATGACAAGACATTAAACTACTGGCGCACTGAAAGTCTACTTTTATACTATCTACACGTGAAAGCCACTTTCATAGTTCATTGAAATTGTTCAGTCTATTATGTCTGTATTGTGACGTGAGATCGAATGTTACGGAATAGTCTTTAAGCATAATTTTTAATACCATCTTCTACGTTTATTTAATTCTATTTTTATAAAAGTTAGAATTCTTTTGGCGCGTTAGGGAAAAATGATGAAAGTAAATTTTTACGATGGCTGCGCACACCGTCACGAAAAACCGACACCCTGAAGTTAGCTATAGTCAACATTTTATTAAAACAAAAATTGTATGTATTAAATACCTTTTTCCTATTGTTAGTGTTCGTTTTTTCTGCAAACGTAGAATAAAGCGAAAGATAACATTTTTGAAAAGATTTTTATCTTGTTACGCCAAAGAAGTATAACTTCTAACGCGTGTGCATAAGTACACACACACGCTTTTTTTTTAACTTCACACAGGTGTGTAACGGAGCAAATGAGACCAAATGTTCCCTTTGTAGTACGTGCGACTATGCAATGAAATGAAATAGCAAACTAAATGTCGATACGTCAATTCTGTCATTATTTTTGAAGTATTACTACTTCTACTCTCTTCTGCTGCACTCACTCACAAACCTTTTTGTATGGAGATTGTTTAAGCACAATTTAGTCACATTTATGTACGATTTTTAAAACATTTTCTTTAATACAAACCTTATCCTTCCAATTACAGACACAACAAAAAAAGTGTGCTTACGTACACGCGTTAGAAGTTATACTTCTTTAGCGTAACAAAATACAAATCTTTTCCGAAATTTTATCTTTCATCTTATTCTATTTTCTGTGTAGAAAAAACGACACTAACAATAAAAAAAAGTATTTGATACTATTTTTAAATAAAATGTTGACTATAGCTAATTTCAGGGTGTCGGTTTTTCGTGAAGGTGTGCGCGCGCATCGTAACAATTTACTCTTAAATTAATGAATATTTGTTGAGATCCCAATTTAAATTTAGAAATACTCCCTTTTTTTTTTTTTGAACTGACTACACTGTTGACCTGGCAAGGCCTCTACAGTTTGACCGGACTACTAAGGGGAGGGCTTAAGTCACTCACTCGATTTTATATAAGCAACCAGCACAAGGGTGTACGGCGCCTCGGCTTGGACTGTCGCCGATGAATTACCCTCAGGATGTGTCATTCAATAGTTATCATTAACATAACTATTTTAAAGTCGATTTTGGAACAACTACAAAACAGAATACAGTAATTATTCCTAACGTCCTATCGAATACGTATCATTAATTATACAGTATATATAGGATATAATGTACACTGTGGCATTAATTCTGTAGAATCAAGCTATGAATATGCAAACCAATTGGAAACTCAATCCTGAAATACGATACGCAAACGACTCTACAGTACTGCGTAATTCCCCCCTCTAATTTTGCAACGTGAAATATCGTTCAAAAAATATAAAACTAAGATTGAATAACACTAGTCAGAATAAATATCAGAGGTCAAGTTATAATGGAAGTCAATCGTGACTAGTAGTTCTTTTGAATGCAACAATAAGTGTTCAAAGAAACGCTTCTTTTACTATTTAAGATTTCATACCACGACGCGACGCGGTTACTCTTTGTAATTTAATCGTTTCTCTAAATGAAATAAATTGAACATTTTTATTTAAGAACTAGCTGTTGTCCTCAGCTCCGCATGTGTTTTTTTTATAATTGTAATTACTTCTTGTAAGATCAGCTATCTGTTAGTGAGAGTTCCGTGAAAAATGGTTCAAACGTTTTGGAGATAGTACTGCAAACAAAGCCACGGATGACAGCTAGTCTAAAATAAAGTAGCCTATGTCACCCGGTGTGATTTTAACTATCCGTCAGTGAAGTTTCTGTCAAAATCGGTCCAGCCGTTTCGGAGATCACTCGGAACATACAAACAGACAGACAGACAAAAATTTTAAAAATTATATTTTTGTTATCACTATCGTGTATACGTTCATATCCAATCAGTAAAAAGTCGTTATTTTGATATTACAAACAGACACTCCAGTTTTATTTATATGTATAGATTTTATACCAGTTTAGAAGTTGAATATGTTTGAGTAAAATAAATAATATAAAACCTTCTTTATGAAAAAACTCTTTGACCTTCCGATTCTTGTTGTAATCGGTCAAACAATGTCGAAATTTATCGATCTTATATATGTACGAGTATACAGAAATCCTTTTTACCGCGCTTTTCTATATACGTGTTCAAATTCAATATGGCTCGGTTTTGGCTATCATGTGAGGAAATTATGCCCCTTAAAGTTGTGACGTGTAATGTAATGAAGAGGAAGTGAAAGGTCGTTGATGACATGCGAGAAGCTCCTTATAATAAATGGCTGACCAATGAATCTGCCGTTTAAAATATTCTCGTAAGATAATTAACATGAATGATTTGAAATATATGCATACATAATGAAATAAGTATAATTATTTATTGTTTAATGCTGTAAATATATGCTGTACATAATATGTTAATCGTCGGAAATGACTACTAACACTAAACACTTCAGATATGTAGCAGGAGTTCTGCAGATATTTTTATAACAAAGTAGTTTTTACTTGCGCCTTCGTTCTCTTTGTCTCCAGAATAAAACGGCTCGCGCGTCATCTATAAACAATGATTGAACTAATTCAGAAATCTTGGTTGGTATGCGTACGACGATTCACTAAAGTTCCATCAGATAAATGGTTCTTATGCATTTCATTTAAAGAAAATTAAAAAAATAATTCTGTAGACACTGTTTTTCATTGTAATTTTTAAAACGATTTTCTAAATATGTCATTCTGTTTTAGACGCTTATGTTTATATTTATGCAGAGAAGGCTGTATTATGTTAAACCAAGAAAAAGAGGAGATCCTCAACTGTATTCATTTATAGTATTAATGTTTTAATGACAGATCTTCATAACTGTCAAACCGCCATTTTGTCTCGCGCTTCAAATGCGATTTCATAAAAAAAATATACGATGGGAATAACAATAACATAACTAATTTTACTATATACCACAAGACGAGCTATTAATAAATAAGATACAAGAATTTAAATATTTATTAAAACCTTATAATTACTTGGAAATGTAGCGCAAAAGTATGAGTGCCTCAAAATGGCTGCCGTTTCTTAATTATTGTTAACAAACACAAGTCTTCATAATCTTGAACTAAAATAAAGTATTTATGTAGATTGTTATTACCCACATACCCATATACAACGTTTATTATTTTATTAAGATTTGAAGATTTTATCAATCGGCGACAGTAAATTGTCCTTTTTTGTACACCTGACAAAATGTACGCAAAATTTAACGATAATCGGCTGAGTAGTTAAAGCTTGAAAGCGTAACAAACAAACTCACTTTCACATTTATAATATTAGTCATTATATATAATAATTAAAATTATTAATTTTGATAATCTAATAAAAATATTCTTTATATTTATTGTACCTATATTTATGTTGCTCAATTTTGGCAAGTGCTGAGTGAAGTTGACGCGAACGCGATTATGTCTCATTTGAAACGCATCAAGTAATATGCTTGCAACACTACACAATATGTCACATAAGCTATATCAGTAAACAATAATACCATTATAGAAATGCTAATACAAATGTCGATAGATAAACCACGAATTATAAATCACTTAGTAATAATGTTCAATATTAATATGTAGTTGTGCATTCTAAATATGGCAAGGTCCTATTATCGACATAGTAATAAATCAAGTCAATAATTTGGTATTGGTACTTAGATAGAACACGTCCATGTACTGTGAGCACGCGCGGATGACATCAGAACATCGTGATGGCTATAGCTGTCTGAAAAAATTGACATTGGTCGGTTGGAATAAGGAAATGTTATCTTAGTCCTATGAAGTTTATTCTAAACTAGCTTTTGCTCACCGTTCCTCTCGCATTGAATGGTTGAGTAGTTAATGCCTGAAAGCTTAACAAACAAATACACTTTCGCATTTATAAGATTGGTGAAGATTACTTAGTAGCTCATAGAGGCATATTACCAAAGAATGATGTAAAATGTACGCCGAGATAAAGTATGATTTTGATAAGGCTTTCATTATAATTTGAAAAATTTCTTCCAAAAAGGTTATATGTGTAATGCATGTGAATTAGTCATGTAAAGTAGAGAAAAATCGATGTATTCTAATGAAGTAGTAAGAGGAATGTTGGAATTTGAATATTTCGAATATTGATGATTGGAATATTTTCTGCTCTATAAGACAAGAATCAGATCCAATTTAAGTACCAATTTTTCAAATCTTGAAACACTTCGTCGCGTCTCGTTGCACCGTTCCGGTTACCGTGACGCAGGTACATAATTTTCAACACATAACGTTACTGTCTAACCGGGTATTTTGAGACCATAGGCAAAAATCATTATGATGCTCGCAGGTGTGGGAGTAGCATTCTAAAACTGCCAGAATCAATGCAAAGAACTACAAAGACACCACTGAACTGTGTATAGCAGTGCTCACGTAACATTGTTCTACGCCTGAAGAGTGTATTTGGCAACACGCACTGGCATACGAGGTATTCTAACTCATCATCAGAAGTAAAAATCTATGCCTCGAGGAACTTAAGCTGATGACTCTGGAGATCTGTTATACATAACCATAAGCGGCAATACCTACTAAACATCTTAAATAAACAGTGTGTGACTCTTACCCTAAAACATTGTTTATAGACAATATCGAAATTGTTTACAAACAATGTATCGCTATAAATAGTGGATACGTGCCTTTACCGGCGCGCGACTTGTTTGCTGTGTCGGTGAGAAGGGAGATCCAACGAGAAGATACGTTGCATCGTGCTTTGAATGTATAATGAAAACATTTGAATGAATTCATGCGGAAATATAATGGTCTTTGGCAGGGTTACCACGAGAAATTAATTGTAAGCCAATCGTTCGAATAAGATCGCTAACCGCATGTGTCTATTCAAGTTAATAAAATGGGAGTCATTTATAATTAATTGTCTTTTTCCTAATCGAATAAATAGTTTATAGTTTCATACTTTATTAATAAAGTTTTTTTTTAATGTTCATTAATATTTCATTGGATTTATATGTGTATATTTTAGTGTGACTTATTTAGTTTGGTCCGACCTGTTTAATAATCTACATATTATACTAAAATTTATGAGATTTATAAACTCCAACGTTATTTGTCGATTATTACGTCTTTACTACAACCTATAAAAGTAACAAATGATAAGAAACGCGTTGGGAACCGTGAATGCAACTAGTAAAGTATAAGACTGTTCATTTTTGAAGTTATACTTCTTTTGGTGCGTTAAAGAAAAGTGATGAGAGTAATTTTTTACGATGCGCGCGCCGCACACCGTCATGAAAAACCGACAACCTGAAGTTAGCTGTAGTCAACATTTTATTTTAAAAAAAAGCATGTATGTATTAAATACCTTTTTTCTATTGTTAATGTCGTTTTTTTTTTACAAACGTAGAATAAGGCGAAAGATAAAATTTTTGAAAAGGTTTTTATCTTGTTACGCCAAAGAAGTATAACTTCTAACGCGTGTACATAAGTACACACACACTTTATTTGCTTCATTTATCCGCCAATAAGTCAATATACAAGGTTCGTTCGTTCAAAGTAGATCAAGTAATTTACCCCTGAAGCGCCTTTAAAAGATTGACCGATTTTTTTAAATGTTTATACTAAGAGTGCATTGGCTGATGTAAGTTAATGGGAAGCGCTGCACGCGCACGTTTGTACTTCCTGATCGATAATATCACATATATATTTCGAATTAAATACTATATACCTTATTATTATATTTAATCTAGTCTTTGTCTAATAAAAATAAGGGAGTACCGCATAATGTGTATACATTATCTAAATATTGTAATATTGCTGAGATATATTATAAAAAAAAACCACTAAACATGCACGAAATAAATTGAGAAATCTACAATCATGGTTTTTTTTTCAATATCGTATAATTAATTAGCCAATTAGTCGTTTCGAATAAAATATTTGCGAGCAGAGCGTGAATATATTTGTGTAAATCCACGATAACGTACCTACAGGCTAAGCATTAATATAAAATTATATTTAATTTCTGTCATACACAAATAATATTAAAATAAATATAAATACATGTAAATTGTCACAGTTTTTGTTTCAGTTTAAAATCGTAACTATACTTTTTCAGAGACGAAATTATTTATTTATGTGAAACATTAGCAGCCCTGTTTTACCGGGGATTCCAAAAATAGACAGTATTGGAATTCCTCTCTTCGAGATACGTACAATTGGCGTTCCGGTTTGTATATCAAAGTTCGGTGTTAACGAGCCCCTTTTCGATCCATTTACGGAGCATCAGTGTTACGAGATACATCTATACGTGTGCGAGTTACCGCCGTGTTTGGATTTTATCTCGTTGCTTTTTCCTTAAATCTCTTTACTTGAAAGCTTGTCCGATTAAAAAATCTGAAGGGTTTATTAAAAACAAAAAGAGGAACAATATTACTTTCGGTGAAAAGTTGTTGTGAATTACACCGCAAATAATCAAACCGACAATCTAACAGATGCCGTGCGTCCTGCATATTCCATACATACTGCGAAAAAATTCCTAGAAGCATGGTATATAACATGGAAATTATAGCTATTTTATTTAATATAACTCTCGTCATCATCTCACCCTTATCCCACCTAAGCCCCTATCCCCTTTCTGTGGCCTCATCTCAGTATTTACACTTTTCCAAAGTATCCATACCATACTTAAAGCTTTTCTAGTTACATGACTTTCATCTCTCCGCATGACATGCCCATCACATACTCACTTATTATTCCTCAATTTCTCTGTCACTGGTGTTATTTTCATACTTCCTCTTGTATATTCATTCCTAATATTATTGATTCTAGTTATACCACACATCCCTTTTAACATTTACATCACTGCCACGTGTAGTTTTTCTCACCCGTCTCTTTCGTAGCTCTGCATTCACATGCATACAGCATGACTAGTCTTATAATAGTTTATTTTAATATCGATGTATAACATGGAAATTCATTTGTTTTATCACTGCTATTTAGCGGGTGATAAACATAAACCTGCTATATTCAAAGAAAACGGCATTAAGGAACTCCTACAGTTGACAGTATAAGTATGTACCTTATCACAATATGGAAATATAATGTGGAAATTAATTCACACACCATATAAAAATAGCAGTAGTATAAAATAGCAATTATAATATACCAAATTATTTTTTCAAGACAACAATAAACAATAAGTAGAAAATAACAATTATGCATAAAATATTCCATGTCTAATGGTAGCTATCTTTGCCGTCAACGTAATAAGAATATTAGTTATAAATTTTCTATACTCTGTGCTAATATTTAAAGAGGTAAATGTCGTGAGTATGTAAGTTGTCAAACTGCTAATTCGTCTGTGAAAATTATTTCACTAACGGGTTGCTACATTATTTCTGAATGCTACCGACTATTTTTTGTTTTTCTTATTTTCATGATTGCTTAATAATTTATAGCAATTTATTTGCTTATTCAAATCAAATAAAATACCTTCTATATAGATACTATATACTCGTATATATATGTATACATATGATTTTATAATAAGGTAAATTGTATGTTCAAATGCTCGAATTCAAATAAAATTCTCACATATTTTATCTAAGTGTTATCAAATGATGACTTGTAATGTTATATATAGTGTCAAAGATTCAAGCATGATTCCTGGTGTTGTTGTTTTTTTTTTATTACAATAATATGTTATAAATCAACATACAAAACTGCGGTATAACATTGTTAGTTCTTGTTACATAAAAATTAAGTGATTATTCAGATGAGATATCTAGGCCAGTTGTGAGACTAGTGCCGAACTGGCAAACGGGTATTATAAACACCGATAAATTAAAGAGAATAGATCAATTGAATATTCAATAATCAAACACGTTCTGATAATGTAGATTATATGTGAATTGGTCATTACACTTTATGTGATATTATCTGTTGAGAATTAGAACGGATTGTATTGGGTGCTATTTGCGGGCAAAATATACAGAAGTTTTTAATGTTGTTTTCTTATACAGTTTATAATGAATTATCACCTATAATAGCTGAATCCACTGAAGCATCTATCGTGCGCCATGGATTAAAACATCTTAATGGAGAATGGTTTTGTCTTATTTATCGGCCAAGAATGTTGTTTGTTACTATATATATATCATAATAATTTACAATTACATTTGAACATTAACGATCTTCGATATGCCAGTTTTTACGACCATAATGACGCAAACACATAAAGAACAGCAAGTGCGAGACGACCTCGCACACTCTGGGTTCCGTTTTAGCAAGCTATTTGTTAATAAGAAATTTTATTTTCTGTTGCACCATTTAGCTCTCTAATTACACATTTATGCGTGAAACAAAAATTATCATACAAGTAAGTATGTAGACATGTGTACACCTTGGGGTTATGGGAAGTAGCGTAAACGCATGTAGCTCTATGACTCTAGAATGTCATCTTAATGCAGACTGGCTGAAACGTTTACATTACTTACATAGATAGATGTGCATACACTAATAAAGAAAGAATCGCTTTTTCTGTCCCTATATCCCTATGTAAGCTTAAATCTTTAAAACTACGCAACGGATTTTGATGCGGTTTTTTTTAATAGACAGAGTGATTGAAAAGGAAGGTTTATATGTATAATAACATAAATTAAATAGTGGAGAAATACTGTTATTTTCGAAGTTACTCCAAATAAAACGCGTGCGGGCCACGGGCAGTAATGAATTAATCAAAACTACTGGATCGATTTTAATCATTTTTTCAGTGAATGACATAGGCTATATATTTTATACCCGTGCTAAGCCGGAGCGGGCCGCTAGTTTATTTTAAATCAAATATATCATTCGAACAATTAAAGTATCCCTTGTAAACTATAAATACCATATATGGAGTCAAGATGAATTCAGTCTATTTTACACACTCTGAGTTTCACCATTACGCTCTCCGAACTAGCTTAGACTCCTACACGTTCTTACGTGATGATTGACACTCGTCCTATTATTACGTCGTGTGCTATTATTTGTTATTTCACTTTAGACTTTGTATAACAAAATTTGATAATTGTGTGTATTATTACTATTTTAAGATAGCTGAAACAAAATAGGAAACGTGAAGAGCGCTTTTCTTATATGACAACCTTTAGTAATCCAATCTTTGTTATTTTGTAATGACATCTTTCAAAATAACACATATTCTGTGAAGATTCCGAGCGGTTACCAATTGCGATGACCTACCGTATCTAAGGCGCCGAAATTTGTATGCAGGGCAATGGTCCAAGCCGAAGTTCATCCCATTTGGAACCATTAAGCTAATTGTCGTTTTGGCTGAGTGCCTTCCGCATATGCTCTGAAACCCGGTGAAGCCGTATTGACTCGTCCTACTAACTGCCTTAGTCAGTTCAAAAACCTTAAGACGCAACGTAGATTTAGCAGTAGAGTTTATTTCTTGGGAACGGAACCCTAAAAATATTGAATCACTATTTATTTACGATTAAATATGAACGATAAACAATGTTTTCCTGAGTTAAAATAATTTTATTATACATATTTGAAGATAATTGATAGTGTAGTATAAAACTAGAAAAGTATTTGCTTAGATATTTATATCAAAACTAGCTATGCCCGTGACTTCGCACGCGTTTTATATAGTTTGTTGTAATTACTAATTCTTTTATAAATATACATAGTTGAGTTATAGCAGAACATATCTTATGCATTAGTTTTCATTACGTACAGAAGTTGATATGTTGATGTGTCAAGAATATATCTGTGCAAAAATATTAGTATAATCTAGCTAACTTTCATGAACCTCGGTCAAGTGCTTATTATTGTTTTTTAATTTCATTATCAGATAACAAGAGTCCATAAAAACAAAATGCAGACCAAAACATTAATAGGTACTAAGTTTAAATAGTGTCGCATACGTGTGAAGCGTAAAAACTTCTTTATAAAAATACAACAAAAACGCAAAATCACACGGTGTTCCTAGCCGGTCACCCGTTGAAGTACTCACTGCGGCGGAAGTTGCTTAACTTCGGTGATCGGACGAGAAGCGGTGTTTTCGACGCACTGCCAGACGCAGTGTCGCAGTGTTTACTCCCACCACTTTTTGTCATAAAAAAGGTGGCTGGTCAGAATTTCAAATCCCCTCCCATAAGAAGTTTCACTTCAAAAATAAAAATTACTTAACTTAATAATTACTTACTACTTTTAACTACACATGTTTTATTTCAAAGTTGTATAAAGATGAAATGTCACATGATATTACATGATTGTACAACAACTGATACCCTGTGCTTTATGAAAGGACTATCGTACATGTCTATCATTGTTTTCATTGTCCTTTTGGGACTATCGGGAAGTCTACCCAATATGGATGCTACTATCTTACGTATGATAGCATAAAATCGTGCTAACTCCCAGAAGTGCTTAATGAATCTTGGACATATATACACCAAAATGCATTGATGATGATGATGATGCTTCTGACCGATTTCGGCCACAGCGATTGTTCAGTTTCGACGCTGATATGCCCTCTTTTGGCTTATATGGGTAACCTTCTTAGAGAAGTTGCATGCATGTAGGACAGGCACGTAAGGACACCGTTCTTATAAAAATAATTGATTGCCGCTGCTGTACGGGCTTTTAATTTATCATGTTTGGCTTCAAGCATGGTTAGTCGACGGGCTTCAAACTTGCTGACTCTGGATTTTAACAGATCTCTCCATTCCAGGCGTTCGTCTGCCAGATTCTCCCATTGTGTAAGGTTTATATAAAAACATTTCATATGGCGCTTCAGCATAGCTAAAGAAGATGTCCATCTCCCTTCCGCTTGCCGTCAACAACAATAACGGACGAACAAATGAACGACAGTGATGACTGGACATAATGTCTCTTTCTGTGCATCCACTAATAACAATCTATAATATAAAAATGAATCGCTGAATGTGTTGCTAAGCGCAAATCTCGAGAGCAGCCGAATCAATTTCGCTAATACTTTTTTTAGAATATTCCTTGAAGTACGAGGATGTTTCTTATGGAGAGAAAAGTAAAAAAATTGGCCTGAAAAAGTCTAGAAAACAACACTTTTCCATACTCCCATACAAACGATTCGTAATAATACTTAAAAGTCAATTTGAATTGTAATACCATACCATAAAGTTTAAGTGTTGGTGTAGAGGTTCCGGGAAGGCAAAACAATTGAGTGACGTTAGTAGTAGTAGTAATAATATTCGTCCAACAGGACAGGCGAAGGAGTTCATCCATACTGCCAATTCTGAAGTTGTCAATATAAGTAATTGTTAAGTATTCTTTTGCTAGTTTTTTTTGTGTCTAATTTAATATAAAGGCATAAGCGTCAAATCTTTTATGTCTACTTTCGTACTCTCTTTTATAATTTCCTTTTTATCTTTTTAGTCTTCGAGTACTCATATAACTAAGTTGTTCAAATATCTCCAAGCGTGGAGTTGTGAGTGACGTTAGTATCGTATAAATATTAATGTCAATATTTACACGATGGTAACAATTAACATTATATATCGTCCCGATGAGCAGAATAAGTATTCAAAAAAAATTCAAGAAATGACTGTTAGACGGTACGAAGTTCACCGGGTCAGCTAGTTTAAATATAATGTGTTGTTATAAAAAGTGTATAATGGAAATATAAACAAAATCGATTCGATCGATCGATCGATATTTCTTGCCGATTCTTTTCGATATCTGTGTTGTTTTGCGATCTAATGGTTGTTTTGACGCCCATAAACAACTGTTCAGGGCCTAAATTCAATCAGGATTTTCGATTTTTACACACAGCATTTTATTATATATATATATATATTCTTCTAAAATAACTTTTCGCGTTTTTATAATACATCAAACAAAGATCGATTTATTTTAAGCGTACGTACGTACGTAAGTAAGAAAGATTAAAAGGTAAATTCCGACACATTGACGGGAAGCATGTTTTAAATAGGCGAGTATCTGTAACAATAAACAATAAATGGAGCTCACAGACACCCTAGAACGCCATGACCTATATTTACACGTTATAATCTAATCCGCAGATTTCAAAACATCCGCGTACCTAACTAAATATATGAACTACGATAAACTGTTAACGATTTGGTACAAAGGTATCAAACAGTTGTTTATTTTCTTAAATTATTTACAGCATCGTTTATTAACCTTATTAGTTTCTCGACCCATTACCTAAATATTCCAAAGTTTAGTAGAAAAAATTACAACAATTTGATGTGTAAAAAAAAGTTTTATATTTCGCGGTTAATACGGAAACAATTAGTCTTTTTTTTAGAAGCGTGATTCGTGTATCATTAAGAATCGGTTTTATTTATAAAAAATGGCTAATAAACTCCAATGTAAGCTCATGAAAAATATCTATTCGGCTTTGGTTATTCATTTACTCTTATGAAGTTACTGGCTTTTGCTTGCGGCTTCATTCGCGTTAACGTAGATTTGATTAATCCCTTGGGAACAGTACATTTTCTCTGAATTAAAGGCACTTTACGTCCTTTTCAGTACCTCTGATGACGTGCATGTAACATCTCAATGTTCGTGAGTAATTATGTCATGAAGAAACAAAGAGACAAATTCACTTTCGCATTTATTATATTAGTAAGTATTATATTTGCACTAAACCATATTGACGGGAAAACGTCATATAAGTGGATGAACCCCGACTGCACGCACGAAAAAGCATGACTCGTTGTCACGTTCCGTCTTAGCCGAGCGTGCAAGTGAGAGTGTGGAAGAAGAGATAGAGAGGCGCGATCGGCCCAAAGCGTTCGGCTTGTGACACATCTATCTCTCTTCCAATCCATCGGCCGATGCGTTCGAGTAGAAACAGCAGCAGCACACAACCTACACGTGAACTGTTTTGTCAACTGTTTATAAAATGAAGTGAAAAGTTAATGTAGTTTCCATTGTTCATTACAACAACAATTGCAGCAAAAAGTATGCAATTTTTTATCAATGTTTTCTTATCACGTTAACTCGTAAAATTGTCGTCCGTAAACCGATTTTACAGACAAGCATTTTTTTTTAATATAAGTAACCGACGTTACTTCGTATAACATCAGCTATCTAACAGTGAAAGTCCTCTCCAAAATCAGTCCACCCGCTTTGGAGATTAGCCGGAACAAATACATAGACAGACAAAAAATTTAAACATTCTTTCTTTGTTATAGGTACTGTGTATACGTTCATATCAATTTAGTAAAATGATATTATTTTGAAATTACAAACTGACACTTCAATTTTGTTTAGTTGTATATATAAGTAATGAATTTTAGGCATTTTTCTTTATTAGACACCTAATGCTAATTTATCCTCTCTTTTTATTCTTTTTTACTTCTCTTTCTGTAATTGAATTATAATTAAAATCAACTCCTTTGTTGAATAAAATAATATCGGAATAATATAAATTTGTTGGCGTTATAACAAAATGTAGTCCGGTGAAACTCTAGAGGTCTTGCCAGGTCAGCAGTGTAGTCAGTTCGAAAAAAAAAAAAGAGTTATTTCAAAGTACTGAATGGACGAAACGAACTATAAAACCTGAGAAATATATAAAATGCACGTCTATACAATAAAGTAGATATAGCAGAATTAAGTAATAAAAAAATTCAATAGTTTTTTCAAGTCTCGTATTGTCGTAATGATTCTACAGACCTTGTGCGGTCGCGTTTTACGCAACCATTCAGCGGTTCACTGATGTGTTATTATTGAAGTCGTGTCGTGGGAATCATCATGGCTTGTACTATTACAGCCAAGGGTCTGGGTTATCACTATGTACAGAGAGCTACTACCTCATGTTGTTTTTTTCTTCTTTTTATATTATAGGGGGCAAACGAACAGGACGGTCACCTGATGGTAAGTGATCACCGCCGTCCATAGACACTAGCAACACCAGGGGAGTCGCAAGTGCGTTGCCGGCCTTTTAAATATGTGGGCCTCCGGCGCTCTCACTGGCCGAACGAAACGCAACAGTGCAAGCACTGTTACTTCACGTCGGTTTTCTGTGAGAGGGTGATACTACCCCGGGCGAGCCGACCCATTCATGCTGAAACCAGTAATAGCTTCAGCGTAGCTCTACCACCTAAATAGTTAAATACTATTTGTTCATTGTCCTGCCATAGTAAGGAGAAGAGGTGGATCTAACTAAAAGACAAAACGGAATAAGTCGGAAATTCATTCATTAAAACTGTAATCTTTATTTGAAAATGGTTACACTTTCAATAAAGTGTTATACAAAAATTACGAGTGTTCGAGTCTGTGATTTTTATTGCAATTTTTCAAACGATACTGACTGACTGGAGAGTATACAATATCGTGCAATAGTACCTAACAATAGAGAGAGAGAGAGAGGACAGATTTATTGTAAGCATTGTCATCAGAAACCGCACTACGACTTCTTCTGAGTTACGAAACTAGCTGCAGGAAGTTCGACAAGCGAGTGGTATAGGGGCGTACCCGCCCGCCAGTAGCCCTTCGATCTCGGCTGGTCATCGAGTAGCTCGGTCCAACCTTGCTTGTTCGCACTGCAATTGGTATGATGCTCGAGGAATAGTACTCTTTACTCATGAGTTCAGATACTGTTTTAAGTTAGATTTCGGAAAAGTCAAAGTATGAAGACATTATGGCGGTATAATCGGAATAACTTGCTGAGGTCGGTCGCCAGCACGCTCGTTAGATCTAAATCCATTAGAACACGTTTGGGATAAGCTTGGAAAGAAATCTAACACTAACTTAAGGGACCTCAAATATGCATTAGTCGTAGACTGGAGCTTAATGCCACAAAGTTTCATTGAGAATTTAATAAAAAGTATACCCAGGCGGATAGAGACAGTATGGACAACGAGAGGTTCCAAAGTTAATAATACAAATTGTGTCACCCGTTATGAAAAAAAGCAATCTTTGGAACTACATTCAATTCTCATTATGTTAGATCAAAGTATTTTACAATTACAATACTGAACTTACTACCTCTAATTTGTTTTGTGTTCAAAATGTAAATTTAATTAATTGATTCTATTCAACGAATTTTAAAAGCTTACATTGTACAAATAAATCTGTTTTCATATCAATTTACCCCTTTTTTATTGTGTTCCTCTAAAGATTTCCATGAGTGTATTAACGAAAAAAATTCTCTCACACTCGGGTGCTGAATATAAAAAAGAAACAAGAATATTAACAATAAATTAATTATAACCCCTTATAAATAATCCCAAGAACAAAGTTAGAGAAATAATACATTCGAATGCGTGTACGCAACATCCTGCGCGCTTGCGCGTGACGTCATTAGAAATGTGTAGGGTTACCAACATTTCTATAATTAAATCATATGAAATTATTTAGTTATCATTCATTATGTTTCAGTAGAAATATATTATTCAACCTATAGAAAGACTATAAATAGTATTAAGTTTTTATTTTACAGAGATCACTCCTTTTCACATACAATATAGTCGGTTCTGCCAGAATGCTTTGCTAAATACTCACATTTTTTTTTTTTATTATTTATTGGTTCTCAAAACTGACTACAATCTAGATATAACTTAGAAATTAACATTATTAACAAATCATGCGATGATTGCACTCTTCTAGATGTGAACACAGCATACACATAAAATAAAGAAAAAAAAAAATACATTAGGCGGTACAAAAATGACATGAACTAATCCATCATAAAACTAAAATCTTACAAATTACGTTATTTCAGTGTTTTAAGGTCATTTTTAATAGAGGTAACAGATCCTGAAAATATATCAATCTCTGTGCGAATAGCGTTACAGAAGGAAGACATACGATATACCGGCGCATGTTGACCGATATTTGTTCTACAATGAGGCAAGTTAAAAGTTTTTCTGTTATGCAGACGACTGCCCAAACGTGGAATCGCAAAGTTCAAGCGTTCAAGAATGTAGGGGGAGTCTATGATTCCATGTAGCAATTTAAAAATAAACACAATGTCAGAGTTCCTTCTACGTGTATGAAGTGGCATAATTTTGTAATAGGAGAGGCGTTCTTCGTAAGTTTTCAATGTGTGACATTTGTTATCAGAATATGCCAGGTGGTACATGAAGCGCTTTTGTACACGTTCAATTCTATCAGAATGTGCTTGGTAACAGGGGTTCCAAACAGGGCTATTATATTCTAAAATACCGCGTAGAATAGTGTTGTAAATTATTGTAGTTAAGCTGGGTTCTTTAAATATTTTCATCTGACGACTAATAAACCCAGACAATTTAGATGATTTTTGGATTATGTTATCAATGTGATAGCGAAAGCTCAATGATCCATCTAAAATAATGCCCAAGTCTCGGATAGTTGTTACTTCCTTTAATGGAATACAGTCAATCATATAGTTACCAACATGAGGCTTTTTCTTTCTTGTAACCTTTATATGAAAACATTTGTCTGGATTAAGCGACATGCCACTCTAGATATTAATTTCAAATTCCTTGACAAATAACGTCTATTGGTTATAACTTCTGTAAAATTTCATCAGGAGATAGATACTGTCAATATAAATACACTCCTTGTCAAATGGTCCTTCTACTAAAATAAACTCGTTAGAGAAAAATTAAGAGAAATGTTGTCCGATTTTCTGTTTTGTCATGGTGTCAATAGCGCATGCGTGAGTGAAACAGAGCGAGACATACGGCTCGCGACTCTTCGTTAATTAAACACGTTGTTGTGATAATAACGTTATTCGTTTAATTGCTTGAATCAACGACATTAAAAACAGCTGTAACATATTATTGCAATCCAGAATTAATAAACGCAGAATAAGTTTTAACAAAATGCGTATAAAGTTGTGATAATACCTACCTACTTGAATATATTTAGGAATCTGAAATATTACACAATTCTTGTTATGTTTGTACAAATATTCCTTATTTGTTGCGATTGTGTAGGGATTTGATTAGATTTGAATCACTACATAGTATAAAACAAAGTCGCTTTCTCTGTCCCTATATCCCTTTGTATGCTTAAATCTTTAAAACTACGCAACGGATTTTGATGCGGTTTTTTTTAATAGATAGAGTGATTGAAGAGGAAGGTTTATATGTTAAATAACATAAAATAAATAGTGGAGAAATACTGTTATTTTTGAGGTTACTCCAAATTTAACGCGTGCGGGTCACGGGCAGTAATGAATAAATCAAAACTACTGGATCGATTTTAATCATTTTTTTAGTGAATGACATAGGCCATATTTTATACGCGAGCGAAGCCGGAGCGGGCCGCTAGTAATATATATAGAAATTATAGTTATGGGAATATTACTTTGAATTTTGAATTTGAAAAAATAATTTCATTTAATGGTTAACGAGAAGTTTTTGGGGATCTGTGGTACATGTGGTAGTTTTTATTTTAATTCATGTACTTTCGTTTTTTGCGATTATTCCTGTGATAAATAACGATCATGTCAATAGTATGTCTATAAGATATAAGTACTAATTACTCGACCACATAAAAAAATAAGACTTGTAAAAAAATAACAGTATTCTATTCTTGATTGTATTTCGATTTAAAATTTGTCGTTATTAATGTCATTTTTCATTGTATAATTTATTGATGTTACTGCATGAGGATAAATCACTCTTGTTATATTATTCCATTTTATTTAATTCACATGCAAGTTTTTTATAGTTTTTTGATAACGTATTTATTTATAATAATATTTACATTCGCGCCCCTATAATATTTAATAAACGGATTCATGTGAATAAAATATTATAAAATACATTTACATAACAGCTTTAATTAAGTTTCGGCTGCATTCACGACATGTCCACCACACTCGCGTCATGTGTTTTTGTCGTATGTTTTCAATTAACAACATAACAAAACATTGACAATGACTACTATTGATAGCTACACCTGTGTAAATAATAATGAACAGAAACGAATTACTACCAGAAAATTACCAAGACAAGTACAATCGAAATTAATGTAGGCGCTGGCTGGAATAATCTATTACAAGAATCAGAACGAAAACATACCACGGTCAACCAGCCTCTATCCTTTTTCTTTTAACACGCGCTGTTTAGTTTGAAGGCTATGAAATTCTGATCCGTAACCATTTTGTGCGACGAAAAGAGGTAAACACTGTGTCGGGCAAAGTGTTCAAATCACCGGTTCTCCTCCGATCACCGAAATTAAGCATCGTCGGGTGCAGTCAGTACTTTGATGGGTTGGTTTTTGTTGTACTTGTTATACAGAAGTTTTCACTTTTTTCATGTGGTCATAAGAACACACACACACATACATGCTTTTGTTTACAACATAGGTAGACAGATACGTTTTTGTATTATTAAAATTAACTCAACTTAATACTATATTGTTTATTACCAGAAATATTTTAAATAATTTTAAAACCACTCTCATTTTGCGAAATTCGCAATATCTTTTGTTAAAATTAATCCTGTTTATTAGTTTCGTGAGTTGTGGTTACGAAACTACATGGACATGATTGTTTTTTAAAGTAAAAAGTGTATGTTGTGTTTTAATGGTATTTTGCAGTACTAGAATCAGAAATATTCCCAATAAAAATAATTAATACGCTGACTTATTGTGGTGAGTTCTCAACTAAAATAAAAACTCGTTTATAACATACCAAATACCTGGGATACGTTTTTATTACCGATTTGGTAGCAATTTTTATTGGGTATAATAAAGTTATCCGTTTATGTTATCTTAGTAATTCTCCAACAATTAATAAGGAAGTATTAATTAAATATAAGCATTTTACACATTTCTATTCATATTCATTTTAAATCTGTTAAACTTCACAATAAATTAAAAGTAGATGGGATTATTTTATACTTTAAAATAATTATAGTAATATAATAGACGTTTAATTTTATTTTGTGGTTTCATTTAAAATTAACTTTACTAATTTCTCTGAATTTTACTATACAGAAGCCAGCTTATTTCATACAGTAATTTATAGACTATAAAATATTACCAAAAATACTTTTTAGAAACTAATATTTATTAAGTGTTTCAAAAGAACAAAATAACGAGTCTAAAATTATTACTGCATAGAAAACGCGTACCGAGTCGCGGGCCGTTACTTGTGTACTATATAATAATATACTGCACGTTCTAATTCTGTCCATCCTTAATCTCTTGCACTTCGGTTACAGACTTGAGATTTATTTATGCAGACTATAGTCTGTGCAAATAAGCAAAAAATGAACAGACGTTATTTTAACACAAAGCTAATAATAAGGTTTTCGTTATCGTTATTAACAGTGGTGGTCAATGTATTAAATAGCAATTATTATAACGCAAATTACAGAAATAGTTTTAGTCGTTATAATTGTATAAACGACAAATATGCTATAATTATAACGTATTACAAACAAAATTAAAAAAGTACCAACTTAATCCCGTTAAAATTAAATTCACGATTTTTAAGTCGTTATAATTATATAGCAAAATTTATCGCGTGCGAAGTAAAATAAGTATTTACTATTTAGCGCGCTAAGTAAAAGTAGCTATAATTGTCATCTTTAGTCATAAAAAAAAATACCTTCGCATGCACAATTGTAGACAATTTTAGCTTTACTTATATGTAATAATTTTAGGAAAGTTGTAAAAATCGTACAGAGGTCCGTCATGTTACATTGTTTTGAGATTTACATAAACTGTTTAACATAGACCAGCAAACAAAGGATTACAAATGTGCAACGATTACAATCAAACGGCCACTTGATTACGTATTTCACATGAATAAAAGCGATACCACAAATGGTTCAATATCAGTTTGAAAATGTAAAATTCAAAATGTGTACCAACTATAATGTAATTTAAAGTGTGCACTCTTCTGTAATCCGGTGAAACTGTAAAGTCCTTGCCAGGTCAACAGTGTAGCCAGCTTGAAAAAGAAAAGTGCACTCTTGTACTTATACAGAATGACATTTCTTGTATAACAAACTAGCTTTTGCTCGTTGTTTCGCTCACATTAATGTGCGTTTGACATATCTATCAACAACAGTACCTTTTTACCCTATGTTGTTACCATTAATAATATTAACGTGTATGCAAAATTGCATGAGTATTTTTGAGTAGTTAAGATGGGAAAATATAACAAACAAATTTACTTTCATATTTATAATATTAGTTAGAGATACAGAAACAGCACTGCTCTATCAGGGCCTGGCTATTATTGGACACATAATCTGACTACACTATTTTGAAACCAATACGGCCGGTTATGCTAATACATATATTTGCGGTAAACAGATGTTTTAAAATAAATTAATTAATACAAAACTTGGTCTTTTTTCAAACGCACAAATAATACCGAGCATAACAGACTAATCGACACGAGCGAACGCGCGATAAGTAATGAGCTTGTGGACGTGCTTTTAAATCGAGTGAGGATAATAATTCACAATGCAATACACCGAAATGTGCCTTAACTATAATTACCGTAGTTATCAGTAAAATAAATTAATTTGAATTGGTAAAATAAGGTAAATAATACTTTTAGAGTAAAAAGGTAAATGTCAAATGATAGAAAATTTAGGTCTAGTTAAAAAAATCAGGTTAACAACGATTCACGATAAATTTGCATTTTAACTAGAACGGAACCGTAAACGAGAGACAATTATAAAACGTCTGAATCGAACGTTTCTGATGAATTTACGATTTGGTAAATTTATTGCATGTCAAACCAACGATCGAGAGTTTGTTAGAATTGGGATACTGTATAATTTATTATTGATATAAGTTTTTGATAACAAATATTATATTATGAATAAAGTATTAATTATTATCAATGTGTTATATGGATCTTTAGTAAATCTAAACATTTACGTATTTATTCTTTTCATATTTATGTTAAAGGAGGTTTAACTAATTGTGTGCCGCCATATTTTACTCTTTCGATGTTACTAATCACGTACTGCCGGTGAGCAAATTTCGGTTTAATGGTTAGCATTTACTCTGAAACTTTAAAACAGAACGAAGCACACTTCAATTTTGAATTTCATTAAGTTTTCGCCTTTTAAAACTTTCGTCGTCTTAGTTTTACATATATATTACGAGATTTGTGACCAAAATAAAAACCATGTAAATGTTATATTTCCCGTACCCGGGTAACCTTATCTTCTGACTCCTATACCCAGGACTGCATATTAAAAGCGTAATAAACGCTTCAGCAAGGAAACCTTTATTGGTACATAGGGAACCGTGAAATATTATGACCATAGATTAGTATCTCATTTACCTTACTTTGACCGGTTTTTAAACAACTCGAATTTAATGACATGAGTTTTACCTAACGGAACATTATATTTATAGTTTAAGATTTCGTTTTATTTTTGCTCATATATTGAAGAAATGTCTACTTCATCTCTATAAGAGATTCTATAAAAACTTATTGAGGATAATGGACGAGGAGATAGATTAACTACTAGTACCTCATAACCAAATTAAGCTGACGTGTGGATAAAGTCGTCATTTGCAAAGTTATTTTGTATTCTATTGAACATTAATTTAAACAAGATTATCGGTTATTAATTTACACGTATAAATTATAATTTAAATCACCACTAAGAAATATTTTATATTCCAAATAATACAATAAAAAATGTAAATTAGCGTAGGTATGTACTGTAAAACAGAAACAATACGCAAACCACAAAATCATCGAAATATTATTTGACAGAATGACGTCACATAACCAAAATGGCCGACTGATCATGTGTGTCTACTCGACTAGAGTTAGGTAAAGTGCAGTGACCCCATCCAATGTGAATGTCAGCTGTTACCGGCCCGCATGTATTGACGACCTACGATTTATGGCTAGGGTGGTGGCCGTAGTTAAAGCGGAATTAGTTTTTATTGTTATTGCCTCATGCATCGTGGATACCGAAGAGAACAAAATCAGTTTCTGTTGTAACTTGTACGTTGTAACAGATTGTCGATTGTATAAAAATGTAGTTACAAACAAATCGTTAATCAACACAACAGCCTCGTGTCTAAGTAAATAGTTGAACACCAAAGAAAGCTATAAATTTTGAAGGCTTACAAAATGATAAATTGAAGAGTTTTATTATTTTCAGCAGTTTTATTGTTAAGTGTGGCAGGCAATCACGAATGAGTGTTGCAAGAGTTGTTGATTCGTCGAAAAAGGATGTGTCTAAACCTATTTTCGTTTTAATATCGACTTTCTGTGTAACATAAGCATACAACTGAATATTGTATTATATATATAGAAAGAGAAGAATTAAAAATATAAAACAGATGTTGCACCATAAAAACAGTATAATTTTAATAGAACAATACTCTTCGTCAATGATTATAGCCGCTTGGAACATAGCAATAAGTGCGGGTTTATGCGTAATATAGTCAAGAGTTGAATACAAAACAAATTAAAATATTATTATATCAATATAAAAATGGTATTTATTTATTCTTAAATTGTCTCAATTTTATACACATAATATAATACGTATTTATATCTAAATTTATGTTCTACACGTTTATATTCAAAGCGGTAGAAAAAGTTTGGCGAAGACCTTAGTCGGTAATACAATTACATTGGATGGTATTTGGTCTCTCCTGAAACGGGAAATTTAGAAATTGATTTCGCAAATAATTTTAAATTTCCTAAATACGTTCCAGATATTGAACTTTTCTAAGGATTTATATTTAACATGTAAAATAACGAAAGCGTCACTAATACAAATTGAATGTACACAATTTGTATCGTTGGAGTGAGTATATTAAAATTATTCGTGCGAAAATCATCAGCGTGCGACACTGCACTATTATACCAGAGTTGTTACTCTGAAAATGCAATTACACATTTATAAATAGATAATATAAGCTTATAAAACATTTTTCTCCGAACAAAGAACACACATTTCAAGCTCGTTTGTTTAAATATTACGTTTAGACACAAAAGTGTCGCCAGCTGTGGCGGGAATGGCTGTCATTATTTGTAGTCTGTGAAAAAGTGTAGCAGTTACGGTACACAATGCTTCAGTTTGTTATCGTCGTCATGGACTGTAACTAATGTTCTTTTAAAGAGTTCGTTACAGTTATATTTCTTCAATATTAACTATTTTTCTCTTTTTTTTTTTATCTGCTCTCTTAAAATTATTTCTTTTCTTATAGTATTCAAGCTCGTTATATTTCTCAAATCTATATAATTATTTAATGCATTTATTGAAATATTACTACGATATATATGATATGAATATGTATATGAAATATAGCATTTATTGACATATTTGTTGATATAATTTAATTACCGAATTAAAACAATAAAACTTAATTAATGTACTTCTTACATTAATTTGGATTAAAGAATACGATAATCGTGTAACTGTTGTATGAAGGTTGAAGACTAATTTTTTTTTTGTTTAATTTCAGATCTCACAATGAGGTGCCTGTGATCTCACATCGGAAAGAATCAGCGCTTTCTTTCGAAATGACTTCAGAGCGAGCCATACCTCACCTCCGGGACATTTTCGGTCTCAACCAACAGTATGACGGAAAGACTTTCGAGGACAACGACGACAACGCCAAGAAGACGAGAAAGAAAAAGGATGATTACCGCACGTACGCGAACGGTGACGTTAAAACGTTAGAAAGGCATCTCAGTATGAAGAAGACTATTAGGAAAAAGATTATGCGTGACCTTCAGCAGGCGTTCGTCGAGGACCCTAACGAGTTTAAGGTCGAGAATACGAGCCCTGAGAAATTAAAAGCGGAACTGAGTGCTGAAGCTGTCAAAATCGAAAAGAACGTACGCAAGAACGACCCTACGTTCTTGGATATGTTACGCGGAGAGACGAGGGGCGAGGAAGTAAGGGAGGAACAGCCGCCCGCGGAGAAATCGAGCTTCTGGCGACGTCTTACCATGAAGAACAAAAATAAAAGATAAAACAATAATTATAACCCGAGCAGACACGTCGTTCTTAATTCAGTTCAATTTTTAGCGTATCATTTATTTATTGTCAATATGCCTTTTTGATAATAATCTACACTCAATGTTATATGCATTAACTATTATGGGAATCTTTATAGTTCTAATGAAGTCGTTTTAAATGTTTCATAATATTAAAAAAATGTAACCTTTGTAATGTGAATTGAGCGACGTGTTACAAATACTCTCGGCCATTGTTACTTATAATATAAAATTATCTCGTTCTATGTGATGTAAGGTTAAGAAAACTAATTTAGACTAAGTGTACGTAGGTATATTATATATGTACGTAGGTTTAAGTATATCATAATTGGCGATTGTGTAAGGTAGGTTTATTGGATTTTTTTTGTTGTGACAATTTATTATAATGGAATATAAATAATTTTACACATTTAATTTGGTTTTTTTTTTTATTAAATATATATTATTTTAAATATAACATGATTATACAAATTCTAAATAAATAAAAGTGTGTGTGTACTTATGTACACGCGCTAGAAGTTATACTTTTTTGGCGTAACAAGATAAAAATCTTTTCAAAAATTTTATCTTTCGCCTTATTCTACGTTTGTAGAAAAAACGACACTAACGATAGAAAAAAGGCATTTAAAAAGATCTGTATCCGTTCTTATAAAGTTAATATAGAGAAGTAGTGTAGATAGAAATAATTCGTGTATAATATGTCGCGTGCCAAATGCAAAAAGGGCAATCGCAGCATTTAGTATTTTATGTCAAACATCGAAAAACTTTTTATTGACATTGGACCTTTTTTCTTATAACATGTCTACAACACGTTTGACAATAAATACGTACATACTAACTTCAGGGTGTCGGTTTTTCCTGACGGCGTGCGGCGCGCGCATCGTAAAAATTTACTCTCATCATTTTTCCCTAACGCGCCAAGAGGGGTATAACTTCAATAATCACGGTGTTACAGATCACCTGCTGCGTAAATATTATTTCCTTTACTTTCCATATGGGTATCTGATAAAATTACCAATATTCATAAAAACAAATAATTAATGGTAATGTGGGATCGCTTCGATTAATGAGTATCAATAGATAATAATTAGGCAGGTAATTAAAAACATGAATTGTGGGAGCGAATCCTCTTAGATAAATAATTGCCTTTTAAGATTATCACATAGAATTTGAGAATTAGTCTCAGGTAATATAAAATTATTGATAAAAATTTAACCATAATTCATTACTTTTTCAAGTTTAAATATTAAAGAAAAAAAGGAACCATTTCCAATGAGCACTAAAGCTCGTTAATAGCTGCTATATATATACGTCTATGAATTGTAACGTTAGAGGCGTGGATTTCAAAAATCGAGTGACATCTTTATTTGCATAGTAGACTCTGTGGTGGACCGTTGTTTCCGACGCCGCAGTCAGCTTCCGCAAGTCGTGTTAGATGGCGCTATTTTAATAAACAAAGAAAAGCTTGCACAGTATGACTTTTATTGCACAGGAAAAAAAGTTTGTTAAAAATCTAGTAGATAGCGAAGCGGGACTAGTAAACGCCAAACTTGTATTAGTAAAAATCTGACTAAATAAATGTAATCACCGCCACATGTGTAGGTTTCCTATGTATATTGTTTTGTGGTTTTCGAACTGACTAACGCTATTGTCCTAATAGGCCTTCACATCTTCACAGGACTAACCTATATATATATGGCACTTACTTAATTTTTCACTATATATTTATGATTGGTGATCTCCATATATATATATTACTCCTTTATTTTCGAACTAGGTTAGTCGAGACTAGGCTAGTTGTAAGATACGAAATACATGTTTGAATTGGTAAGGCACACATGCCGTTATACATATATGTCTTACGGACTCTTAGACATATGTATGTATTTCAACTTAGACAAATCCACGGTGTTGCATCTAAGGCTACAGCCCAAGCCGAGGTTCGGACCAAGTTTCAATTCAGCGAGTAGTTGAGAACGCACACATGTAAAATCGTTGGGCGCTGGGACACAGTTTGAGAAAATCTGTCATATGTATGATTTACGTTGAATCCAGTTACTTGGTGCCTTTTTATAATATAATTTTAGAAAGGTATGAAACAATGACTCTCAATATATCATTTCTTAGTGGTCGCAACTGAATCTTTAATTGTATCGCATGAGGTACAATTATAGTATTGTTATTGTACAGTACTTTTTAGAACCAATCCAAAATTACACACTAAAGCAAGTAGCGCCATCTCTTCAATATTTCTCGTAATATTTATCAACTTACATTCCTTTTTAAGTGAGAATTTCAATATGTGCATCGCTGATCAGCAGATGGTGTTTTAATCGGCTTATAAAGTTTAAGGTTTGTGTATATATATATATATATATATTAGCAGACCAGGGAACTTCGTACCGCCTAACAGTCGTATAGCAGTACAGAAAAGTGTTGTTTTTAGATTTTTTCAGGCAATTTTTTTAATTTTTCGCTCCGTAAGAACCATTCTCGTACTTCAAGGAATATTCTAAAAAAAGAATTAGCGAAATCAATTCAGCTGCTCTCGAGATTTTCGCTTAGCAACACATGCAGCGATTCATTTTTATATTGTAGATATAGCAATAATTGTATCAAAATTTCCAGACCTCTCTTTTATTATTCAATTTTATACTAACGTTTAGTTTGAACATAGTGATGAAATGTATTGATTAGTGAATTATTTAGAAACAGGATAGTAATCCAGAGTATATTGTGCAATACTCATTGTTTAGAAAATAATTATCTTGAAAAATATATTCAATACAATATAAAAGAGCAGTACGAAAACTTTAGTACGGTTACTTTCTACGTTTCATGTCTAGATCTGCGAATTTTAGGTCGCATATACCTTCAGATCAATTTGATTCTTTATAATTAGGTACCTACCTAGCACTAAAATATACTTTTTGAAATCATGTTTAAATTACAAGGACATTTATAAATTGTTAATTCTTCAGGGTGTAACCATATTTTTGTGGTATAATGGATTATTTGCACTTATACTTTTTAGCCTATACAATATACAAACCATAATTTCACTTGTTAAATGCCTTTTGCAAATGCATTGGTAAGCTCATAAGCTATTGCTAGTGCCACTGTTGCTACCCCAGTGATGATGAGAACCAGGTATGGAACATTATATACATCATTGTCATAGGAAATTAAAATTCATATCATATCATATCTCTCGAACGAATGAGTTTCCTTTGACTAAATTTGTATGGCTTATAAACAAAAGAGCTATAAGTATATAAGGTAATTGCATATTTATATGTAAAATTATACTGAGGTAGTAAGTAGCCATAACTAGTATGCAGAATAACCTGTTTTATAATCCCAAAGATTTTTTTATTAAACATTCAAATGTATACCCATTTACCAAACTGATGCTGACGTAAACAGAGTTTGCTCCCTCTGCGACTGATATCTCCTTATTTTAAGCAAAACCATAGATCGCTCGTTCATACTTACTTTTTCAGACAAACATGTCTACATAGATTCACAATGGTAACTAACAGGATAGGAAATAAAACAACAAATAGGGGGCAATAATTATTTTTATTCATTTGAAAGTAGGTACGTTTGTATATTTTGACACTGTACATTAAGTTGTTTATTGAAATATTACATTAAAAAATACTTTTATTAATTGTAGAATTTGTAAATTTCTTGTTTTCATATTATTCATATCGGGAGTATTTATACTTTATTTTATATTTTGTTCGATTTTTTTCATATTCATTCAAATGCACTTTTTTACATAAAGGTTATTATACAATTTTTTACTTATTATTGTTCAATCTAAAACAGCTTGTGAATATTTAGTAAAAATTAATATCATCTATATGTTTAAACATGTATTTATTCAATACCATTAATGCTAAAGTTGTAGGAACAAATTAATAATGTTACCCCACCAAGTATCTAATTTCTAATAATAGTACGTTTACCACAATAAAGCTATGGGGTACCACAGACTCTGGTAATCATATAAAAAATGAAAAATCAAATATCACATAAATAAAAAATAATACTTTATTTAAAATATATACTTAGCGAACAATTATCGTTCAATAAAATAAATTTTCATTTTACCAAAGTATTCAAAAGCTCTGGAGATTATTTATTATACAATTTATAAAAATATTTTTGATTTTACCACCGGTTCGTAACCTACAATCTACTGAGAAGAACCGGCAAGAAACTCAGCAAATTTTATTTTTTTCGTTGAATATTAAAGCAATAATTTCTTAAGATTTTTTTAAATGACTCTACCGCCAGTTCGTAACCTACAATCTACTGAGAAGAACCGGCAAGAAACTCAGCAAATTTTATTTTTTTCGTTGAATATTAAAGCAATAATTTCTTAAGATTTTTTTAAATGACTCTACCGCCAGTTCGTAACCTACAATCTACTGAGAAGAACCGGCAAGAAACTCAGCAAATTTTATTTTTTTCGTTGAATATTAAAGCAATAATTTCTTAAGATTTTTTTAAATGACTCTACCGCCAGTTCGTAACCTACAATCTACTGAGAAGAACCGGCAAGAAACTCAGCAAATTTTATTTTTTTCGTTGAATATTAAAGCAATAATTTCTTAAGATTTTTTTAAATGACTCTACCGCCAGTTCGTAACCTACAATCTACTGAGAAGAACCGGCAAGAAACTCAGTAAATCTTATTTTTTTCGTTGAATATCAAAGCAATAATTTCTTAAGATTTTTTTAAATGACTCTACCGCCGGTTCGTAACCTACAATCTACTGAGAAGAACCGGCAAGAAACTCAGTAAATTTTATTTTTTCGTTGAATATTAAAGCAATAATTTCTTAAGATTTTTTTAAATGACTCTACCGCCAGTTCGTAACCTACAATCTACTGAGAAGAACCGGCAAGAAACTCAGCAAATTTTATTTTTTTCGTTGAATATTAAAGCAATAATTTCTTAAGATTTTTTTAAATGACTCTACCGCCAGTTCGTAACCTACAATCTACTGAGAAGAACCGGCAAGAAACTCAGCAAATTTTATTTTTTTCGTTGAATATTAAAGCAATAATTTCTTAAGATTTTTTTAAATGACTCTACCGCCAGTTCGTAACCTACAATCTACTGAGAAGAACCGGCAAGAAACTCAGCAAATTTTATTTTTTTCGTTGAATATTAAAGCAATAATTTCTTAAGATTTTTTTAAATGACTCTACCGCCAGTTCGTAACCTACAATCTACTGAGAAGAACCGGCAAGAAACTCAGTAAATCTTATTTTTTTCGTTGAATATCAAAGCAATAATTTCTTAAGATTTTTTTAAATGACTCTACCGCCGGTTCGTAACCTACAATCTACTGAGAAGAACCGGCAAGAAACTCAGCAAATTTTATTTTTTTCGTTGAATATTAAAGCAATAATTTCTTAAGATTTTTTTAAATGACTCTACCGCCAGTTCGTAACCAACAATCTACTGAGAAGAACCGGCAAGAAACTCAGCAAATTTTATTTTTTTCGTTGAATATTAAAGCAATAATTTCTTAAGATTTTTTTAAATGACTCTACCGCCAGTTCGTAACCTACAATCTACTGAGAAGAACCGGCAAGAAACTCAGCAAATTTTATTTTTTTCGTTGAATATTAAAGCAATAATTTCTTAAGATTTTTTTAAATGACTCTACCGCCAGTTCGTAACCTACAATCTACTGAGAAGAACCGGCAAGAAACTCAGTAAATCTTATTTTTTTCGTTGAATATCAAAGCAATAATTTCTTAAGATTTTTTTAAATGACTCTACCGCCGGTTCGTAACCTACAATCTACTGAGAAGAACCGGCAAGAAACTCAGTAAATTTTATTTTTTCGTTGAATATGAAAGCAATAATTTCTTATTATTTTTTTAAATGACTCTACCGCCGGTTCGTAACCTACAATCTGCTGAGAAGAACCGGCAAGAAACTCAGTAAATTTTATTTTTTCGTTGAATATTAAAGCAATAATTTCTTATTATTTTTTTAAATGACTCTACCGCCGGTTCGTAACCTACAATCTGCTGAGAAGAACCGGCAAGAAACTCAGTAAATTTTATTTTTTCGTTGAATATGAAAGCAATAATTTCTTAAGATTTTTTTAAATGACTCTACCGCCGGTTCGTAACCTACAATCTGCTGAGAAGAACCGGCAAGAAACTCAGTAAATTTTATTTTTTCGTTGAATATTAAAGCAATAATTTCTTAAGATTTTTTTAAATGACTCTACCGCCGGTTCGTTACCTACAATCTACTGAGAAGAACCGGCAAGAAACTCAGTAAATCTTATTTTTTCGTCGAATATTAAAGCAATAATTTCTTAAGATTTTTTTAAAAATGACTCTACCGCCAGTTCGTAACCTACAATCTACTGAGAAGAACTGGCAAGAAACTCAGTAAATTTTATTTTTTCGTTGAATATTAAAGCAATAATTTCTTAAGATTTTTTTAAATGACTCTACCGCCGGTTCGTTACCTACAATCTACTGAGAAGAACCGGCAAGAAACTCAGTAAATCTTATTTTTTCGTCGAATATTAAAGCAACAATTTCTTAAGATTTTTTTAAAAATGACTCTACCGCCGGTTCGTAACCTACAACCTACTGAGAAGAACCAGCAAGAAACTCAGTAAATTTTATTTTTTCGTTGAATATTAAAGCAATAATTTCTTAAGATTTTTTTAAAAATGACTCTACCGCCGGTTCGTAACCTACAATCTGCTGAAAAGGGCCGGCAAGAAACTCCGTAAATTTTATTTTTTCGTTGAATATTAAAGCAATAATTTCTTAAGATTTTTTTAAAAATGACTCTACCGCCGGTTCGTAACCTACAACCTACTGAGAAGAACCGGCAAGAAACTCAGTAAATTTTATTTTTTCGTTGAATATTAAAGCAATAATTTCTTAAGATTTTTTTAAAAATGACTCTACCGCCGGTTCGTAACCTACAACCTACTGAGAAGAACCAGCAAGAAACTCAGTAAATCTTATTTTTTCGTCGAATATTAAAGCAATAATTTCTTAAGATTTTTTTAAAAATGACTCTACCGCCGGTTCGTAACCTACAACCTACTGAGAAGAACCAGCAAGAAACTCAGTAAATTTTATTTTTTCGTTGAATATTAAAGCAATAATTTCTTAAGATTTTTTTAAAAATGACTCTACCGCCGGTTCGTAACCTACAATCTACTGAGAAGAACCGGCAAGAAACTCAGTAAATTTTATTTTTTCGTTGAATATTAAAGCAATAATTTCTTAAGATTTTTTTAAATGACTCTACCGCCAGTTCGTAACCTACAATCTACTGAGAAGAACCGGCAAGAAACTCAGCAAATTTTATTTTTTTCGTTGAATATTAAAGCAATAATTTCTTAAGATTTTTTTAAATGACTCTACCGCCAGTTCGTAACCTACAATCTACTGAGAAGAACCGGCAAGAAACTCAGCAAATTTTATTTTTTTCGTTGAATATTAAAGCAATAATTTCTTAAGATTTTTTTAAATGACTCTACCGCCAGTTCGTAACCTACAATCTACTGAGAAGAACCGGCAAGAAACTCAGCAAATTTTATTTTTTTCGTTGAATATTAAAGCAATAATTTCTTAAGATTTTTTTAAATGACTCTACCGCCAGTTCGTAACCTACAATCTACTGAGAAGAACCGGCAAGAAACTCAGTAAATCTTATTTTTTTCGTTGAATATCAAAGCAATAATTTCTTAAGATTTTTTTAAATGACTCTACCGCCGGTTCGTAACCTACAATCTACTGAGAAGAACCGGCAAGAAACTCAGCAAATTTTATTTTTTTCGTTGAATATTAAAGCAATAATTTCTTAAGATTTTTTTAAATGACTCTACCGCCAGTTCGTAACCAACAATCTACTGAGAAGAACCGGCAAGAAACTCAGCAAATTTTATTTTTTTCGTTGAATATTAAAGCAATAATTTCTTAAGATTTTTTTAAATGACTCTACCGCCAGTTCGTAACCTACAATCTACTGAGAAGAACCGGCAAGAAACTCAGCAAATTTTATTTTTTTCGTTGAATATTAAAGCAATAATTTCTTAAGATTTTTTTAAATGACTCTACCGCCAGTTCGTAACCTACAATCTACTGAGAAGAACCGGCAAGAAACTCAGTAAATTTTATTTTTTCGTTGAATATGAAAGCAATAATTTCTTAAGATTTTTTTAAATGACTCTACCGCCGGTTCGTAACCTACAATCTGCTGAGAAGAACCGGCAAGAAACTCAGTAAATTTTATTTTTTCGTTGAATATTAAAGCAATAATTTCTCAAGATTTTTTTAAATGACTCTACCGCCGGTTCGTTACCTACAATCTACTGAGAAGAACCGGCAAGAAACTCAGTAAATCTTATTTTTTCGTCGAATATTAAAGCAATAATTTCTTAAGATTTTTTTAAAAATGACTCTACCGCCAGTTCGTAACCTACAATCTACTGAGAAGAACTGGCAAGAAACTCAGTAAATTTTATTTTTTCGTTGAATATTAAAGCAATAATTTCTTAAGATTTTTTTAAATGACTCTACCGCCGGTTCGTTACCTACAATCTACTGAGAAGAACCGGCAAGAAACTCAGTAAATCTTATTTTTTCGTCGAATATTAAAGCAACAATTTCTTAAGATTTTTTTAAAAATGACTCTACCGCCGGTTCGTAACCTACAACCTACTGAGAAGAACCAGCAAGAAACTCAGTAAATTTTATTTTTTCGTTGAATATTAAAGCAATAATTTCTTAAGATTTTTTTAAAAATGACTCTACCGCCGGTTCGTAACCTACAATCTGCTGAAAAGGGCCGGCAAGAAACTCCGTAAATTTTATTTTTTCGTTGAATATTAAAGCAATAATTTCTTAAGATTTTTTTAAAAATGACTCTACCGCCGGTTCGTAACCTACAACCTACTGAGAAGAACCAGCAAGAAACTCAGTAAATTTTATTTTTTCGTTGAATATTAAAGCAATAATTTCTTAAGATTTTTTTAAAAATGACTCTACCGCCGGTTCGTAACCTACAACCTACTGAGAAGAACCAGCAAGAAACTCAGTAAATCTTATTTTTTCGTCGAATATTAAAGCAATAATTTCTTAAGATTTTTTAAAAAATGACTCTACCGCCGGTTCGTAACCTACAACCTACTGAGAAGAACCAGCAAGAAACTCAGTAAATTTTATTTTTTCGTTGAATATTAAAGCAATAATTTCTTAAGATTTTTTTAAAAATGACTCTACCGCCGGTTCGTAACCTACAACCTACTGAGAAGAACCAGCAAGAAACTCAGTAAATTTTATTTTTTCGTTGAATATTAAAGCAATAATTTCTTAAGATTTTTTTAAAAATGACTCTACCGCCGGTTCGTAACCTACAATCTGCTGAAAAGGGCCGGCAAGAAACTCCGTAAATTTTATTTTTTCGTTGAATATTAAAGCAATAATTTCTTAAGATTTTTTTAAAAATGACTCTACCGCCGGTTCGTAACCTACAACCTACTGAGAAGAACCAGCAAGAAACTCAGTAAATTTTATTTTTTCGTTGAATATTAAAGCAATAATTTCTTAAGATTTTTTTAAAAATGACTCTACCGCCGGTTCGTAACCTACAACCTACTGAGAAGAACCAGCAAGAAACTCAGTAAATCTTATTTTTTCGTCGAATATTAAAGCAATAATTTCTTAAGATTTTTTTAAAAATGACTCTACCGCCGGTTCGTAACCTACAACCTACTGAGAAGAACCAGCAAGAAACTCAGTAAATTTTATTTTTTCGTTGAATATTAAAGCAATAATTTCTTAAGATTTTTTTAAAAATGACTCTACCGCCGGTTCGTAACCTACAACCTACTGAGAAGAACCAGCAAGAAACTCAGTAAATTTTATTTTTTCGTTGAATATTAAAGCAATAATTTCTTAAGATTTTTTTAAAAATGACTCTACCGCCGGTTCGTAACCTACAATCTGCTGAAAAGGGCCGGCAAGAAACTCCGTAAATTTTGTTTTTTTCTATCAATATGAACTTTAATTTTTTTTTTTTTATTTGAGCGACTCTACCACCGGTTCGTAACCTACAATCTACTGAGAAGAACCGGCAAGAAACTCAGTAAATTTTATTTTTTTCGTTGAATATTAAAGCAATATTTTCTTAAGATTTTTTTAAATGACTCTACCGACGGTTCGTAGCCTACAATCTGCTGAAAAGAACCTACAAAATACTTATTCGAATACTATTTTTGGAAATAATAAAAGAACTAATTTCTCAGGATTTTTTAATGGCTATCACCGGTTCGTAATCTATATTCTACAGAGTAGAAACAGCAATACAATCAACAGATAAAAATATTGGTATCATTTTTAACAACTCAGCCATTGATTCGTAATTAATAATTAATAGGAAATAAATATAATAATATACTGAGAAAAATTAACAAACCTTATTAGATATTATAAAAACTAATTTATTGCCTTTGTTAAATAAAACCGGATCTGCAATATTTAAATTAATAATCCCAAGCTAAAATTATTCTGTTAACCTGTTAAATTAAAATGGAGGTTTCAAATATAAATATAAAAACGTATTTTAATTAAGTATAACTTGTGTATTTGTAGTCTCTATGGTAGATAACCTAATGAATTTGTAAATATGATTAATACAAACGAAAATAGTAAAAGTAATTAAATAAATAAATAGCATAGTCTAATATTTCAATTTCATTTTCACTATTTTTAATATTTATACTTTACTGTATATATATCCTACAATAACATCGTAAATATTAAATTTACTTTTTCATATTTCTAGTGTCGAAGTGTGTTCGTTGAATAAATGTAAGCGCTAATAGTTTCATAGTAGTAAACCTAACGTAATTCATAATTGGAAAATAAGGAATGTGTCACAAATATATTTCGAGGATTTAGCTCAGTAATTATTTTTTATTATAACATACTGAAATAGTCTTATTCTTATAATTTTACTAAACAATATAGTATAGTAGCTTGTATAATTTAAGTTTAACTCTGCAATTCAATTTTAAAATTATGTTATATGATAATATTTCTGAAAAAAGTAATCTCTAAAAACGAAATCAAGTTATAGCTGTTTATAATTACGTGTAAAAGAATATTGAATTTTTTTTTATTAGTAGGGAACACTATAAGTATTTCTTTTTTTAAATGATGTGATGTATTATTCATTTAATTAATTGATAGTTCCAATAACATAAGTAAATTGACCTGTTTTATATTTCTAAAATGAACAAAACTGATTCGTTTTTATAAATATCCGAAACTTTCTATAAACATAATTTCTTATCAATATTTCATATAGGTATTGTGAGGAATAGCTAGGAATTAATCTAGGTATAATCGAATTAAAGGTTAAAGACAAAAATTAATATTTAGTGTCACTAATATTTTTTTATTGACAAAAATAGATATTTTAATTACAAAAACTTTGTTATTTTTCAATTTTATGTATTAAGTATTGGATATCAGAAACATTCTATTTGAGAGTGTGTGCACGCAGGGACAGACAGACGTTAAAGTATTCTCTATATTTTTTTTAATCTTTCACTAATAAAATTCGAACGCAATAAAAATTATTTCGATTTTGTTATTTGAGAGATAGTTTTCCATATATTTGAGCTCCTATATGATGTTCTTATGTACAAGATAGAAATCAGGGAATTGCCAAAAAGAATTAACCGACTAAACTCAGTATTGCCATTGAAACTAGCAGTAACTACCCACTTATAAATAAAAATAGCCGTTTTTTTTTATAAATTAAAGACCGTTGCACTTATTATCCTAACTCAAAATAAAGTTCACCATATTTTGTTACTTGACTAAAGGCCTTATGTACGTATGCTTTAATAGCTCCAACATATTTCCGTAAAAATCATATAACTCTTATGCGTTAATATTAAATGACCTTTTATAAGCCTAAAACCTAATATGGAGACACCTTTTCTAGTGGGAGATTCTTGATAAATACAAAATACTTTTATTTTACACACATATACCTAATATGTTATACGCATATATCTAAAACTAATACGAGGCTTAGAGTAGTACTCAGGTTGTCCGCCAGTTAACCTTAATAATAATTTTTACCTGATATCTAAAATCTACATAATTGGAACTCTCATTTTGTTTACTATCTCATACGTCTGTACCTTATATATTTGACCATAATATATATGTATGTATATATATATATATATCTATTATTGTAAGAAAAATATGCATCCTTATCTGTCACTGCGTTACTTAACAAAATTATTGTTTAGAAATATCACTAAATAAATCAACAAATCATGTAATGTATATAAAAATCATTTATTGCCTTATTATTCTTTTTTTTATATCATCAATCTGTCTACAAATATATAAATAAATACAAGGTAATTTTAAAACACTAATCATTTAATATACACCTAAAGTTTATAACAATTTTATGATATAACTAAATAAATTTCATTTTATTTTTTCATTCTGCACCGAATTTCTGAGAGCCTGAGATTTATCATAATCTATCGTAGCCTATCGAAACTGCCATAAAAAGCCTGCCTGAAGTCGCCAACGTAATATAAAAACTCATCTGAAAATTAAATATGGTATAGGAATTATTTTTAAATAGATGCGTGTGGAGTGTTAGTATCGAAATAGTAGTGTCAAAATAATTTGTTTAATTATTATATACAGATTATAATTAATTAATTATTTATAAAATTCTACAGTTTGCTGTTTACCCTATAATAGCAACTAAATATTTTTTTAACAAAATTACAATGGAATTCAAAATAAAATTGTGCGTTGTAATAATATAGATATATGTAATGATATAAAATTGACAACTATTATAAAGCGGGTTTTTCCTAAGGAATATGAAATAATCCCCAAATACCACGAGCATAAATATTTTACAGCTATATTTAAAACGCCTTGCATTTAAATCGAATGTTTAAAGCTATGCGCGTGTCTAGTAGTGATTGTACCTAAAAAATATTATTCTCTATAATAAAATTATGTCTCAAATCAGTTCGCCTATATCGTTTGTCGGTATTGAAACGATTTCGTCCAGTAATTTGTAAGTAATTTAAAATATACACATATATATATATATATGACACACCTATTAATAGAATGACTAACTAACATTTGAGTAAAACTTATCGGGATGAGAAAATAAAATACCTTGAAAATCAAATAATTTCTCAGACAACTACGAGGAGAAGTCTAAAAAACGCTGGTAATTATTTGGGGGATCCGTCTCCTCGTGCCGTCCATAACGTTTTTTTCGCTACTATAACCGCCGGTTTTATGGCGCTCAAGATGCGACCGTCCGCCATTGTTCGATACGTTGGAACGATGTTATCGTAACGGGCTCTGCAGAACAAGCGTTGGCAACACATAAAGTAACAAACATAAACTTTCCTGAAATATAATTAGGATTTTATAATTATTAATATTTATAAAACGTATCTAACTATATAATATACAAAGAAATTATTGTGACTAGGTACCACAACGATACGATTAATATTTATTATTAATTCCATTTAAAGCAACATCGTTTACTTTGCATACGTATATAATAAACACAGATACGCAATAACACTATCGAATCGCTACTAAATAGGTAATAATCGCTTTGTTACAAGCAGTCTGTATTACATTTTAATGCAGTTATGAGTGTAAGCTGGAAATACTGTGATAAATATTAGGAACATCTAAAAAGGAATATACACTAGAACATTCAAATGTTATATGTAACATTTATATAATATAAACCCGTCCACATTATTCTGTGCACATGCTCTAAAATCATGTCAAAATAAATCGGACCAACGATTCAAGACATGCTACCTACGTGTACTTCGGTGTAAATTCACATACATTCACGGCTTACGGAGCATTATTATTGTAAAGCTGATTCAAGAGCTAAATTATATCGAACCATATACCATAATTGCAAAGTGCGTTTTAAAAACGTGTTTTTGTTATTTTAAACACCAATAAAAGCCTTCTTAAAGTGTAGTACAACTATTTATATGGAAACAATCTGTAAGAGCGCAATGGATGTAGCGAAATAATTTCTTCGTATATAGTTAATTTGTTTCGCATTTTACCGTTTATTTTTACCAGTTAAACAGCTCTATAGGCTGTTTATAGAATATTCGAGATTTAGTTATTAATCAATCAACTCTATATTCGATAGATTAAAGCAAGCGTAATGGTTTTTAATTGAAATCAGAATAGCTGTGAAATATATTTATAAATCTAATCATCACACCATGCCACTACAGGTGTAGGCGGAAAGAATGGAGCATTATTGCTATCTAGAAGCCCTTCGCAATTGCGCTACCTTTTTATTTCGTCTATAATTCGTAATTATTATCCAATAAGCGTATGTGTAATTATAATTTTAGAGAATTCTGTGTATTTATTTTGTCTTTCCTAGTTCTAAATGTATCATAATTTATTCGTGATATTTTCTCAATAGCCTACGTAAATAATCCGTTTACTTAGATATCTACTTAATAAGATAATATATTTCTTTTAAATCTATTTGTTTTTTTATATCAAAAACAGCTTTTTAAGACTTAAACTTTTCGAACACATTTATTATGAAACAAATCCGCACTATATATGCCTAATTATTCTCTACAGGGTTTGTAATACGTGTTGCGTAGTTTCATTTATTCAATTCTCTAAAAAATTGTTTTTTTTTATTTGGTAAATAACGTAACATATATTATTTATAGAGATTAATTTGCCATTTAAATTAGCAGAATAATTTCGATAAAATATTTAATAGTTGACTGTTTTTAATATTTACATTGTATAATTAATTAGCAATTCTCGTGTTTTTTTTTTGTCTATTTTACGCTTATTTGTTAAACATTGGAAAATATTGCAAATGATATGAATAACGATTTTCATTTGTTTCGAGTCGTTTCCCTAAAAACCGTCAGATTTTCTTAGTTTTATGAGCCCGTATAAAATATTATAAATACTTATATATTTTAAATACCTAACTATATGTCTACAATAATAAGGAAACTTATATAGTTTATGATAATTTATAAATAGGTATAATTAATCCGCTAAATAACGTCGCATATTATAAAACTTGAATATACCGTGTTTTGTCCAATTACAATGTTAAATAAGTTTTTATTCTAATTTTATATTTTCCATTATGATATTATTTCAGTTATATTATATATCATTATAATATACTTTTCTATATTTGCTTAAGTATTTCCTTATACGTTGTTTTATATTATTTGTTATAAAATAGTAAATAGATACTCGAAATTGTGAATGTTCGAAAACGATGCCAATTTTCATTCTGGTATTGCTGACAAATGGTCAATTTTTAGTTACTTTATATGTCTTTGTCTCATTAATTTTTATCGCTACAGACCAATCAAATAGTTTATCCTAAAGTAATATATTATATTTTGTGTATTACAAGGTTTTACTGTATTACTATCAACTGTATCACTATATGATAAGGTTCTATTTTAAATATATTAGGCGCTTATTTTTTAATTCGTAATATCACTACATAGTATAAAACAAAGTCGCTTTCTCTGTCCCTATATTCCTATGTATGCTTAAATCTTTAAAACTACGCAACGGATTTTGATGCGGTTTTTTTAATAGATAGAGCGATTGAAGAGGAAGGTTTATATGTATAATAACATAAATTAAATAGTGAAGAAATACTGTTATTTTTGAGGTTACTCCAAATTTAACGCGTGCGGGCCACGGGCAGTAATGAATAAATCAAAACTACTGGATCGATTTTGATCATTTTTTCAGTGAATGACATAGGCTATATATTTTATACCCGTGCGAAGCCGGAGCGGGCCGCTAGTATATATATATATGTTTCATAGGAATGTGTTTTTGCTACTAACGCTTGTTAAAAATCACAGTCTGAGCTTTTATGTTGACTAATGTGAAAACTTTTACACGGTAATTTAACGAATCGGTTTTGAGATAAATAAAAAATTAACGTATAAATACAATATACAATTTTGAATCACATACGTCACAAAAATTTATATAGTTTTTTGAATAAATATTTACACTATACACTTTTGAAAAACCATAGACAAACACTTCTTAACACATATACGATATTTTTAACGTTTCCCCGTCACTTCATTTTGAGAAAAAAATTAATTTAACCAAAGATTTTAAGTAGAAACTGGATAGTAGTTGAATTTTAAATCAAGTAACATAATCTTATAACACACCAATAACTATGAAACAAGCACATTCAATCGTAACGTGGTAATGATTCACTAAAACCGAGAAATGTCTACAAAACTCATTAGTAAATAAATGCAAAACAATTATAAAACCAATTTTGATCACAATTTTGGATTTTAAAAATAAAACTGAAATCTTTAACACGCCATTAACACCATTTAAAACGCCAAAGACGATAAAACAAGCACACTGCACATAAATGTAGTAATTAATTCACTAACACGAGATTATAAGTCTACAAAATGCAAAAAACACCTAAGTCACACAAAAAAAACTAGACACATGTAAAACTGCTTAATTTTTTATGGCGAAATAATATTTTATTTTTTGGATAAATCTTCAACTATATTTTACCCCATAGATTTTTGTGGTATCCGTTTGGTAGAGAATACTTAAATAATTTGTAACATATTTTTCTTCTACATTATATCGTTATGTTTATAACACACATTGTAACATTTTTATTTGTATATATATATATATCATCATTTAATAATACTGGCGAACGTGATACAAAAACTATTCAATGTAATAAATTTTTTAAGCCTGAAAATTGCTTGAATGTTGTAATTTACAGATTTATGAACGTACTCGTATGGTTAACGCAAAGTATAGATTTTATTATATTTTATTTAGATTTTAGATTACCTTTAAACTTCACCTATACCGTTACCATAAATCACCTTTCTCATAGGCTTGACAATAAATACATTTAATGGTAGAACATAACGCAAGACTATGTTATAGGCAGTTTCGAAAATAACGAAGAGACGTGCACGTATTATATCTAGTTTCCTAAAACGACAATTGTAAGTGGAGTTTTTTATACAGAGTTACTTTTGAACTAAAATTTTAAACCATTTTAGTGTATACTTTACTTATAGATTCTCCTTTGGTCATATTCTGCCGACTTCACGGTATATGTTTTTTAAGATCTTTAAAATATATTAATTAATAAACCGTTATTTCTAGTTTATATTCAGATATAAATTTTAATAATACTTCGTTTTCTTAAGATTATCCTTATTTTATCAATGCTATTGATATTCCGTCTCCTAAACATTTCTTAAATATCTAAACCAGTATGTCTATATTAAATCTGTTTGTTATTCCACTTAGTTTAAAGTTATATAACCAATTATTGTATTACTGTTTAAATTGTTTACTATATATAAATGTATCTCTCAATCCAGCTTCGTTTTCTAACTAATAAAATAATAATTTTTAATCTGTACCCGTCAATATTTTCTTAAAGTTATCTTTGTTTAGACTTCAACAGATGTATTTCTAAATTAGTATTCACCTGTTATTTAAAACTTAATATAAAAAAAATACTTTTACTTTTATAAGCAATACAATGCTGTTATTTTCATGTCCTTCTATATTCACTGTCTCTTTTCATATGCCTTTATGAAGATAATAAAAAAATAATCATTTATTTTCTATTTTCAGTATGCAATTTGTAATAATAATCTGTTTTCCTATTCTAAATTTATCCACGTTTTGACCGCAACATCTCTATTACTAAATTAGTATTCACCTATTACTTATAAAACTTAATACAAATGTCAAATTCGTCTTTTAATCTACTTTTAGTTTTGTAATCAATAGTAAAATGCCGTTCCACTTTTGTGCCTTTCTTATCTTAATGAAGTTATTTAAAATTTTATAAATAATCGTTTATTATCGCTTTCCCGTATGATTTTTTTTTTTTGTTACATCTCATCCATCTTTTATGAACTCCAATGATTTCTGTTTCGTAACCTTAATGTGCTTAAAATTATTGTCCTACCTAATTTTAAAGGAATATATCCAAATGTAAATGTATTTCTCACTCTGTGTTAGTTTTGTAACTAATACGATATTAATGTTTATTTGTGTTCCACATCAATATTTTCTACTTCTTTCCGTATTCATTTATGAAAATGATTGAAAATGTTTAATTAACCGTTTATTTTCGCTTCGCAGTATGCAGTTTTTAATAAAAACCCGTTTTCCTAAAAATATTCACCTTTAGACCTCCGTATCTTTATTTCTAAATTAGTAATCATCTATTATCTAAAACTTAATATGAATGTAATTTCATATTTATGTACCTCCTTTAAATCGCCTTTACTTTTTTAAACTGATATAACAATTATTTTGATTTTTTTACCATTCAATTTCTGTGCCATGTCTTTCAGTAAGTATTTTTGAAGGTCTTTAAATATTACCTTTATTTTTTGCCTAGGAGATGTAGCTTTTAATAATTATCCGCACTCTTAAGATTATCCTCTTTTTAGATCTCAAAATCTCTATTGATAAATTCACCTATTAAATAATCTATTTTCCTAAATTAATAACCTCAGTACCTCTGTTTCTAAATTAGTGTTCACCTGTTATCTAAAACTTAATATAAATGTAATTTCACATTTACCTCTTTCAAGATACCTTTACTTTTTTAAACTGATATAACAATGATTTTGATTTTTATACCAATCAATTTTTGTACCGTGTTTTTTAGTAAGTATTTTTGAAGGTCTTTAAAAACTGTAAATAACCCTTTATTTTTCGCCTAGGAGAAATAATATTTAATAATAATCCGCTTTCTTAAGATTATCCTCTATTTAAGTCTCTACATCTCTATTGCTAAATTCACCTATAAAATAATCTATTTTCCTAAATTAATAACCTCAGTACCTCTGTTTCTAAATTAGTGTTCACCTATTATCTAAAACTTAATATAAATGTAAATTTACATTCACCTATTTCAAACTACCTTTACATTTTTAAAATTAATATAACAATAATTTTGATTTTTGTACCAATCAATTTCTGTACTTTGTCTTTTTGAAAGTCTTATTTTTCGCCTAGGAGAAATTATTATTATAATAACCCGCTTTCTTAAGATTATCCTCTCAAGTCTAAGTCTCAAAATCTCTATTGCTAAATTCACCTATTAAATATTAGATTTTTCTTCCAATTTACCTTTACGTTTGTAATCGATATAATTATGATATTGATTTGTGATCATGTCAATCTTTTCTCACTTTTTCAAAGTCTCTAAAAACTTATAAATAATCCTTTATTTTTGTTTTCCAGTATGATTTTTTATAATAATCAGTATCTTGTCTATTTATAGGCCTTAATATATTTATTAAAAAATTGGTACCTATTTACCTTTTACCTAAAACTTAACATAATAATATAATAATGTCACTTTTTTATCCAACCTTTTAGTTTTTTAACCAACATATGGTTTTCATTTTTGTATCTTTGAATATTTCCCGACTTTCCTATGTCGTGTTGAAGACCTTTGAAAATTTATAAATAAACTTTTATTTTTACGTTCCCGTTAGTAATTGACCTTGGAATATTATCAATTATTACCACCGTATTTTTGACGTTGCTTAAACAAATTTAGGTAAAAACTCCATAGTTGTCATTTATAGATATCCAAGAGCTTGTATAAAATATATATGTATGTATATATATACATTTGGAAGCCTAAATAAATATGTTCATAATATTATTATTATAACGCTTCTCACCTACCACCTTTAAAGTTAATAACCGTAAAAAACTACTTATTTAATCGGAAATATAACAATTTGTGTTGTCAGACCCTTAAAAATAGTTAACTCTGAAATACTTTTGCCCTATTGTTTTTGACGCCGCTTTTATATAAATATGGTATATGTAATATAAAATTATCTTTTAGTTTCATAGTAAATTACACCATAGTATACCTTTTACTTTATTCAGTTCTGTATAAAGTAATTTTTTGTATTAAAATTGTGGACTAATCATTAATGTCGCATAATTTCTCCAATGAACTGCTTCGTATCTCATAAAATTGTATATCTCTGCGCTTCATAATCAATTTACTATATATCTTCTTACAAAATCTATTTTTACTACTAAATATCTAACGTTTTGTACATATCATGTATATATAGCAGCTACTCTTATATCCTACCGTAATAAATTAGAAAAACATTTTTTCTAAATTTCACTTTTTATTTAAAAACAATATTTTTAACGAATATATAATAACGTTTCGTACAATTCACATATTGCTGTGACAGACGTATCCTAAGTATTTATTTACCTCCGTAATAAATTCTTAAAAACTACACCGAACGGTTTAGCATGATATAATTAGTATACTAATTTTTATCATTATATTGTTTTATGTTTCGTTCAAACCAGTTGTTACTGTAGAAACTAATAATAATAATCGTTCATTTCTCCCCATAACAATTTTCATAAACATCATTATTAGTACAATTGTCTTTTCATAATGACATATTTTGCAATTATTGTGTAAACATTTCAAATGCAAAAACATTCAACGTTTCTTAAAACCATACAACTTTTCAGATATGATCAAGCATTTCATTCTCCATAACGATATCTTTGAACACTGTTATTAATATGCATATATGCCTGATAGATTTATAAGTAAAGTTTAATACAAATATTTGTATCAATTGAGTATTTAAGTTTCGTATGATAAATACAGTTTGAGATGTGTCAAACGTAGCGTAATTATCTCTATTGTAATATATTTGAATATATATATTAGTTCGCCTCTATGCCTAATAGACTTATAAGTAAATTTTATGAAATATATATTTGTATCAATTGAGTATTTAACGTTTCGTATGATAAATAAAGTTTGAGATGTGCCAAACGTAGCCTAATTATCTCTATTGTAATATATTTGAATATATATTTTAGTTCGCCTCTATGCCTAATAGACTTATAAGTAATTTTATGAAATATATATTTGTATCAATTGAGTATTTAACCTTTCGTATGATAAATAAAGTTTGAGATGTGCCAAACGTAGCCTAATTATCTCTATTGTAATATATTTGAATATATATATTAGTTCGCCTCTATGCCTAATAGACTTATAAGTAAATTTTATGAAATATATATTTGTATCAATTGAGTATTTAACGTTTCGTATGATAAATAAAGTTTGAGATGTGTCAAACGTAGCCTAATTATCTCTATTGTAATATATTTGAATATATATATTAGTTCGCCTCTATGCCTAATAGACTTATAAGTAAATTTTATGAAATATATATTTGTATCAATTGAGTATTTAACGTTTCGTATGATAAATAAAGTTTGAGATGTGCCAAACGTAGCCTAATTATCTCTATTGTAATATATTTGAATATATATATTAGTTCGCCTCTATGCCTAATAGACTTATAAGTAAATTTTATGAAATATATATTTGTATCAATTGAGTATTTAACGTTTCGTATGATAAATAAAGTTTGAGATGTGTCAAACGTAGCCTAATTACCTCTATTGTAATATATTTGAATATATATATTAGTTCGCGTCTATGCCTAATAGACTTATAAGTAAATTTTATGAAATATATATTTGTATCAATTGAGTATTTAACGTTTCGTATGATAAATAAAGTTTGAGATGTGCCAAACGTAGCCTAATTATCTCTATTGTAATATATTTGAATATATATATTAGTTCGCCTCTATGCCTAATAGACTTATAAGTAAATTTTATGAAATATATATTTGTATCAATTGAGTATGTAACGTTTCGTATGATAAAAAAAGTTTGAGATGTGCCAAACGTAGCCTAATTATCTCTATTGTAATAAATTTGAATATATTAATTAGTTCGCCTCTATGCCTAATAGAGTTATAAGTAAATTTTATTATATATTTGTATCAATTGAGTATTTAACGTTTTGTATGATAAATACAGTTTGAAATGTCTCAAGCGTAGCATAATTATCTCTGTTGTATTATATTTGAATATATAATTTAGTTCACCTCTATGCCTAATAGAGGTATAAGTAAATTTTATTATATATTCGTATCAATTGAGTATTTTAGTATTTTGAATGTGCCTTATGTATCAAACGTAGCATAATCATTGAATTAACTCTTTCAGAACATATTTGAAGACTGTTATTATTACATATATCTGCCTATAGTGATATTTGATATTTATTCACTGTCTATATATATGCATATATATATGCTAACATAATTCTGAAAAAGCTTTAGTATAAATATTTTTCTCATTAGAGTATTTGACATATCGTATGTTAAATATAACCTTCCAACGTCCAATGTATCAAACACATCATAATCATTCGTTAATCTCCGTGGCTAAATATTTTAATATTACTATTAGTACGCACTTAAGTCTAATCGAATTGTAATAAAAACTTTAGTATAAATATTTTACTCAACAGAGTATTTAAGATATCGTATGTTAAATAACGTTCCAAACGTATCAAATATATCATAACCGTTCTTTAATTTCCTTAACTATATATTTGAATATTATGATTAGTCCGCATATATACCTAATAGAATTGTAAGTAAATTTTAATATAATATCAAACATCATAACCATTTATCTCCGTCATACTGTATTTGATCACTATACGTATATCTATGTATAATAGAATAATAAGAAAACTTTACTAAACATGTTTCTGTCAATAGAGTGTTCAATATATCGTATGTTAAATAACGTTCCAAATATATCATAACCGTTCTTTAATTTCCGTAACTATATATTTGAATATTATGATTAGTACGCATATATACCAAATAGAATTGTAAGTAAATTTTAATATAATATCAAACATCATAACCATTTATCTCCTCTCATACTGTATTTGATCACTATACGTATATCTATGTATAATAGAATAATAAGAAAACTTTACTAAACATGTTTCTGTCAATAGAGTGTTCAATATATCGTATGTTAAATAACGTTCCAAATATATCATAACCGTTCTTTAATTTCCTTAACTATATATTTGAATATTATGATTAGTACGCATATATACCAAATAGAATTGTAAGTAAATTTTAATATAATATCAAACATCATAACCATTTATCTCCGTCATACTGTATTTGATCACTATACGTATATCTATGTATAATAGAATAATAAGAAAACTTTACTAAACATGTTTCTGTCAATAGAGTGTTCAATATATCGTATGTTAAATAACGTTCCAAATATATCATAACCATTCTTTAATTTCCTTAACTATATATTTGAATATTATGATTAGTACGCATATATACCTAACAGAATTGTAAGAAAACTTTAGTATAAATAATTTTCTCAATAGAGTATTTAAGACATTGTTTATTAAATAACGTTCCAAACGTATCAAATATATCATAATCGTTCGTTAATTTCCGTAACTATATATTTCAATATTATGATTAGTACGCATATATACCTAAAATAGAATGTAAGAAAACTTTAGTATAAATATTTTTCTCAATAGAGTATTTAAGACATTGTATGTTAAATAACGTTCCAAACGTATCAAAAATATCATAATCGTTCGTTAATTTCCGTAATATATATTTGAATATTATGATTAGTACGCATATATACCTAATAGAATTGCAAGAAAACTTTAGTATAAATATTTTTCTCAATGGAGTATTTAAGATATCGTATGTTAAATAACGTTCCAAACGTATCAAATATATCATAACCGTTCGTTAATTTCCGTAATATATATTTGAATATTATGATTAGTACGCATATATACCTAATAGAATTGCAAGAAAACTTTAGTATAAATATTTTTCTCAATAGAGTATTTAAGATATCGCATGTTAAATAACATTCCAAACGTATCAAATATATCATAACCGTTCGTTAATTTCCGTAACTATATATTTGAATATTATGATTAGTACGCATATATACCTAATAGAATTTCAAGTAAACTTTAGTATAAAATCAAACATCATAATCATTTATCTACGTCATAGTATATTTGATCACTATACCTATACCTATGTCTAAGACAATAATAAGAAAACTTTATTAAACATGTTTCTGTCAATAGAGTATTTAATGTATCGTCTGTTAAATAACGTTCCAAACATAACAAATATATCATAACCGTTCGTTAATTTCCGTAACTATATATTTGAATATTATGATTAGTACGCATATACACCTAATAGAATTGTAAGAAAACTTTAGTATAAATATTTTTCTCAATGGAGTATTTAAGATATCGTATGTTAAATAACGTTCCAAACGTATCAAATATATCATAACCGTTCGTTAATTTCCGTAATATATATTTGAATATTATGATTAGTACGCATATATACCTAATAGAATTGCAAGAAAACTTTAGTATAAATATTTTTCTCAATAGAGTATTTAAGATATCGCATGTTAAATAACATTCCAAACGTATCAAATATATCATAAGCGTTCGTTAATTTCCGTAACTATATATTTGAATATTATGATTAGTACGCATATATACCTAATAGAATTTCAAGTAAACTTTAGTATAAAATCAAACATCATAACCATTTATCTACGTCATAGTATATTTGATCACTATACCTATACCTATGTCTAAGACAATAATAAGAAAACTTTATTAAACATGTTTCTGTCAATAGAGTATTTAATGTATCGTCTGTTAAATAACGTTCCAAACATAACAAATATATCATAACCGTTCGTTAATTTCCGTAACTATATATTTGAATATTATGATTAGTACGCATATACACCTAATAGAATTGTAAGAAAACTTTAGTATAAATATTTTTCTTAATGAAGTATTTAAGATATCGTATGTTAAATAACGTTCCAAATGTATCAAATATATCATAACCGTTCGTTAATTTCCGTAACTATATATTTAAATATAATGATTAGTACGCATATATACCTAATAGAATTGTAAGAAAACTTTAGTATAAACATTTTTCTTAATGAAGTATTTAAGATATCGTATGTTAAATAACGTTCCAAACGTATCAAATATATCATAACCGTTCGTTAATTTCCGTTACTATATATTTGAATATAATGATTAGTACGCATATATACCTAATAGAATTGTAAGAAAACTTTAGTATAAATATTTTTCTTAATGAAGTATTTAAGATATCGTATGTTAAATAACGTTCCAAACGTATCAAATATATCATAACCGTTCGTTAATTTCCGTAACTATATATTTGAATATTATGATTAGTACGCATATACATCTAATAGAATTGTAAGAAAACTTTAGTATAAATATTTTTCTTAATGAAGTATTTAGGATATCGCATGTTAAATAACGTTCCAAACATATCAAATATATCATAACCGTTCGTTAATTTCCGTAACTATATAGTTGAATATTATGATTAGTACGCATATATACCTAATAGAATTGTAAGAAAACTTTAGTATAAATATTTTTCTCAATAGAGTATTTAAGATATCGCATGTTAAATAACGTTCCAAACGTATCAAATATATCATAACCGTTCGTTAATTTCCGTAACTATATATTTGAATATTATGATTAGTACGCATATATACCTAATAGAATTGTAAGAAAACTTTAGTATAAATATTTTTCTTAATGAATTATTTAAGATATCGTATGTTAAATAACGTTCCAAACGTATCAAATATATCATAACCGTTCGTTAATTTCCGTAACTATATATTTGAATATTATGATTAGTACGCATATATACCTAATAGAATTGTAAGAAAACTTTAGTATAAATATTTTTCTCAATGGAGTATTTAAGATATCGTATGTTAAATAACGTTCCAAACGTATCAAATATATCATAATCGTTCGTTAATTTCCGTAACTATAATTTGAATATTATAATTAGTACGCATATATACCTAATAGAATTGTAAGAAAACTTTAGTACTAATATTTTTCTCAATAGCGTATTTAAGATATCATATGTTAAATAAAGTTCCAAACGTATCAAATATATCATAATCGTTCGTTAATTTCCGTAACTATAATTTGAATATTATGGCTAGTACGCATATATACCTAATAGAATTGTAAGAAAACTTTAGTATAAATATTTTTCCCAATGGGCTATTTAAGATATTGTATGTTAAATAACGTTCCAAACGTATCAAATATGTCATAACCGTTCGTTAATTTCCGTAACTATATATTTGAATATTATGATTAGTACGCATATATACCTAATAGAATTTTAAGTAAACTTTAGTATAATATCATACATCGTAATCATTTATCTCCGTCATAGTGTATTTGATCACTATACGTATATCTATGTCTAATAGAATAATAAGTTTTTTTTTATACGAATATGCATTTTATAAAAAAAAAATGTACATATTAGTTGTGTGATAGATCACATACCAAGCGTATTATAATCATTGATCTCCGTCATAATATATTTAAACACTCACATTTTTATTACGCATCTATGCCTAATAGAATTAAACTAAACGACGTAATAAATATTACTGAAAACTTATCTACTGACAATTTATCTAACCTTTCGAATGATAAATCAGTTCAAAATTGTTATTAATATGTGTTTATGCTTAACATAATCTGAAATACAATTTAATAATAAATATTTTTTATCAATTATCACACAAGGCCATTGAATAAAAACAGTTCACTATATCTATATTAACTTTATTGAAATCATTTTAATAGCATCATCGTACCCACTTTTAAACATTTCTCTATGTGTATTTTCGGAACATTTTCTCCCTTAACATTTATATTAGACGTTTTGATGAAAACGAGTTAAAAAAATATAAAAATAATTACGTGGCAAATTTTAAATCATGTTTCGAATGTTATGGTAACAATCTATTTAATACTAGTTCTTACTAATATTTATAAACATATACCTAATTTTTTTGATAAATTGATATGCTTCGTATGATAAATTATATAATAGACATATTCGACTTATCATAATCATTCCCTTATCTCTGTCATAATATATTTGAACATTGTGTTCAGTATGTATCTATACGTAATAAAAAAACATTATAAAAACTTTAGTATAGTTAATAGTTTATTAATAGAATCTATAGTTAGTAGAATTGTAAGAAATATTTAATTTTCCATAGATATCATGTTTAAATGTATTCATTAATTTTATTTTCCTAATCAAATCTATAAAAATTGTACGCTTCTTTAATTAGTAAATTGTACACTATTGTCGCGAAAATTGTATAGTTAGTTTGTAAAATTTACTTAACATCTCGTATTAAATCGTGTTCTTGAAGTTTAAACATTTATGTCGCGTCAATATTCTCTTGACTAATCGAAATTTGTAATATATCTCACAAGTTACTTATTCTTATTATGTAAAGCTATGAATTTTTACTATTGTAACTGTAAACTGTTGTAACCTTCGATAGTAACTGTAAAGTTGTTTTAGAAATATATCGATTGCCCTATAATAAGTATTTATTTTGCATGTATTTTTTAATTTTGATTATACCAATTATAATGTATTCGTTCCTTCATAAAACTTTAGCTACACTATTTAACGTTGGTTAAAAAAAAAATTCTATCACTTGAAATATTTTACAAGAACCTCCATCATATATTTAAATAACTTATTGTGATATTGCTTTATATTATTTAAGATTCTTTTCAGACACCAACCATCCTTTATGAAAAAATATTGTACTAAAAATATTGTATCACGATGTGTAATCGTAGTAACTTAATGTTCAAAAAGTGTCAAAATGACAAAATGTAATAATTAATTTTTTGACAAAAAAAAACCTAATTGCGACTTTATGAAGTTTAAGTTTTTATAAAATCAAAGGAATAATTCTTAAAAGAATACAGCATTCTTATTTGAAACGTAACTATTGATATATTTTAATGGTGACATCCAATCACTAATTTTAACTGAAACTTTAGCAGCTGGTTATATCTGTAAAGTTGTATAAATATAACACTGTCAGAACCTTAGTAATTGTTATATACTTGTCCTAATATTTATGTTGTCTTCGTTATACTATCTTAAAACTTCGCGACTATTACGTAGTACTTAATAATAAAATTTAAGACTTTATATATAGGTGGTATTTATATTAAGATTGAAATATTACAAATATTTTACGAAATTTTTCGAAATAGATCATAATTAACTAAAATATTCGCGCCAGAATTTGCGCCACCTTATTAAAACTATTGAATTAAAGTTTATTATAATTTTGTTTTGCTCAGAAGAACTTAATACTACTTCGGTATAAAATAGTTTTTTGAGACTGGACATCCCCAATTATTTTAACATTGAGTTTTTAAAATAATAAAATCTTTTACCGTCTAATTTGTACTCATAAGTCCTGGACTCTGTTACGACTGAAACACAATTATAATAACAAAATAGTGTTTAGAACATAAATTGGGTATATAAAATTCCATTTCAGCATGTTTAGTTCCATATATACGTTATTCAGTATATCGTGTTTTTTAATTTCATTCATATCGTCATTGTATAGATGTATAAATTATACATATCTAGTTAGTAAGTCATAATTTATCCAATATAAATTCTCAATAACTCAAAGTGATTTCTAAAATCTAACGACACTGTTTTACACGTATTCCATAATTACTTAACATCCTCGTTATTAAGATGAACTAACTTTTGTTATTTCTTTAGATGAATATTGTATGGATTCATTCTTATTGTCATTAAATTATGAATCGTAAATATAAATTATTCATTATGTAGTTAGTTATGATGGATTCTCGTATTTTTCTCTTGTAGATTAGAATGCAAAACTTATTTTAGTAGTTTCTTCAGCCGACTGTCAATTGTTGTTAATTTTTCATTGATTTCCTTTTTTTCACACATTATTTCTTTTATTATTTTCAGCAACAACATAAGGCTTTTTATTTTCAATAAACACGTTATATTTATAGTCGTTTTCAGTATTTTTAAATATTACTTCATTTTGGCAAATATGATTTCTTACATATCGTAAAATTCAGGGTAATCTATTTAATGATATTTTTAACCATCTTGGTAAATCATAGTAGAGATGAAAATCTTTGACCTAAAATTATGGAGTCATAAATCGCGTTTTACTTATTCTCGTACGGAATATGACGCTATACTGTGTATATTTTCACCGTCTCTTAATTATTTTTTTTCAAAAATGTGTTTCTAATATTTGAAGTAGATCATATGACTTATTATGTTATACTTTAATTTATCATCATGGAATATCTTTTCTAGGTCATAAATATTTTAGAAAAATGTAAATTTGTAGATTTTTTTATTTCTTGGATTTTCAAGATCTTATAAATTGTAAATAATTGCTTAACTTTAGTTCAATTACATTGTGATGTAAATCATGAATGTTTTTCTGAATTCAAACGTTTGACTACGTATAGTTGAATGTGGTTAAAGTATCGAATACAACAACTATCTATTGTTATATTTTTTCATTATATCTTAAAGGCCATGTAATCGTACTTTTTTATTTGAATATTCCGATAACATATGTTTCTATACAATCGTTCTAATATTTGTATCGTTTTTATTCTTTATGTTTAGTCATATAGAATACTAAAGGACGTATTTTAAGGTATGTTTTATACTTTCATGTTCGAATTAATTCAATGTGAATTAATTATAATAAAGGATTTATTTAATTCTGTAAATCAATATATTCTTAGTACTTAATAAATTGGTGTTTAATATTACTTATTCTAGAAAAATAGAAAATTCCAGTAAAGTGGAAATATCAGTAATATTATACAATTTATTTAATTTCGTAGTGAACGTTTTTTAGAAGAAAAATCTGAGCTTACTTGAACTCTTGGTGCTATTTTTTTCCATCATTTTTTTATCATACAAGGCCATTGAATCTAAACAAGTCACTATATCTATAATCCGTTTATTGACATCATTTTAATAGCAGCATACCCACTTTTAAATATTTCTCTATGTGTATCTTCGGAACATTTTCTCCCTTAACATTTATATTAGACGTTGTGATGATAACGAGTTTAAAAAATATAAAAATAATTACGTAGCAAATTTTAAATCATGTTTCGAATCTTATGGCAACAATCTATTTAATACTAGTTCTTACTAATATTTATAAACATACCTATTTTTTTTTAATAAATTGATATATTATTAATTTAGGCTTTATTAATTGAGGATAAATAATTTAATTAAATTTGTTCATATATACCATTATTACATAACTTTATATCCCATTAAGACTGTTAATATTTTGTAAACAAAGAATTAGAAAGTATTCCTAGGATAAAATATACGTACCTATTCAATTTATATTTTTGTTACTTTTAGAAAAAAAATGTTACTATCAACTATTTACCTAGACATTTTGACGAAATCTTTGTCATTTATTTTTTATTCATAAGGTATTGGTACTTCACCTTATATCTTATATTATTGTCGAAATCTTGCGTAATATTAACATGCAACGTGAATTACCAGACTTTAGGAAAATTACTTGGAAAGATGGAATCTTATTGGAACACTATAGCGTAAACTTTGTAATAATTACTCACTATATTAACCATATGTAAAGGGAACTGATAACCAAAGAATGAAAGAAAAGAATTATGTGGCCTTATATCATACCTAACCGTCTCCCTTCCTATCAGAAATAACCAATAGCACAAGTTATAACCATCATTATAAAAACATCTACTTGCTCAATTACAGTTATATAATCTAAATTTTTCTCATGAATACTATTCCTTATTTAAAAACCTCTCTCTCGCATAAATAATATAGTTTATTAAAAAAACTCCTCTATTTACTCTATTACCGTCTCGATAGCATCATTTAGTTATACCACACCTATTCCTAGTCTTTTGCATAAATAATATATCGTCAAACAGTTTACTCTATTAAAAGATCTACTAAAATAATTACTAGTCTGACACAGTCATATAGTTACAACATAAGTATTCTAATCTTTCACTTAAATACTATACTTCATTATAAAGTTACCTCTAATAAACCACCTACTTACTCAATTACCGTCCTGATAGCATCATATAATTATAACATACCGATTTCTAATCTTTCGCATAAATAATATACTTTATTAAAAAAACTACTATATTTACTCCATTACCGTTTTAATAGCATCATTTAGTTATACCATACCTATTCCTAGTCTTTCGCATAAATAATGTGTCGTGAAACAGGTTAATCTATTAAAATATCTACCAAAGCAATTACCAGTCTGATACCGTAATATAGTTACAACGTAACCCTTCTAATCTTTCACATAAATACTATACTTCATTAAAAACAACCTACCTACTCAATTATCGTCCTGATAGCATCATATAGTTATATCATACCTATTATTAGTCTTTCGCATAAATAATATAGATTATTAGAAAAATCAACTCTATTTACTCCATTACCGTCTTAATAAAATCATTTAGTTATACCATACCTATTCCTAGTCTTTCGCATAAATAATATGTCATCAAACAGTTTACTCTATTAAAAGATCTACTAAAATAATTACTAGTCTGACACAGTCATATAGTTACAACATAAGTATTCTAATATTTCACTTAAATACTATACTTCATTATGAAGTAACCTCTAATAAACCACCTACTTACTCAATTGCCGTCCTGATAGCATCATATAATTATAACATACCTATTCCTAGTCTTTCGCATAAATAATGTGTCGTGAAACAGGTTAATCTATTAAAATATCTACCAAAGCAATTACCAGTCTGATACCGTAATATAGTTACAACGTAACCCTTCTAATCTTTCACATAAATACTATACTTCATTAAAAACAACCTACCTACTCAATTATCGTCCTGATAGCATTATATAGTTATATCATACCTATTATTAGTCTTTCGCATAAATAATATAGATTATTAGAAAAATCAACTCTATTTACTCAATTACCGTCTTAATAGCATCATTTAGTTACACCATACCTATTCCTAATCTTTCACATAAATAATGTGTCGTGAAACAGGTTAATCTATTAAAATATCTACCAAAGCAATTACCAGTCTGATACCGTAATATAGTTACAACGTAACTATTCCAATATTTCACATTAATACCATAATTTATTAAAAAGTTATCTCTATTAAATCACCTATTTACTCAATTACCGTCCTGATAGCATCATATAATTATAACATACCAATTCTTAATCTTTCGTATAAATAATATGGTTTAATAAAAAAACAACTCTATTTACTCGATTATCGTCCTGATAGCATCATATAGTTGTATCATACCCATTAATAATCTTTCGCATAAATAATGTGTTATTGAACAGTTTACTCTATTAAAAGATCCACCAAAACAATTACCAATCTGAGACCGTTATATAGTTACAACAAACTCTTCTAATCTTTCAAATAAATACTATACTTAATTAAAAAATTACCTTTAACAAACAAACTACCTACTCAATTATCGTCCTGATAGCATCATATAGTTATATCATACCTATCATTAGTCTTTCGCATAAATAATATAGTTTACTAAAAATCTACTCTATTTACTCCATTACCGTTCTGATAGCATCATATAATTATAACATACCGATTCCTAATCTTTCGCATAAATAATATACTTTATTAAAAAAACTACTCTATTTACTCCATTACAGTCTTGATAGCATCATTTAGTTATACCATGCCTATTCCTAGTCTTTCTCATAAATAATGTGTCGTGAAACAGGTTAATCTATTAAAATATCTACCAAAGCAATTACCAGTCTGTTACCGTAATATAGTACCAACGTAACTATTCTAATATTTCACATTAATACCATAATTTATTAAAAAGTTATCTTTTTTAATCACCTATTTACTCAATTACCGTCCTGATAGCATCATATAATTATAACATACCGATTCCTAATCTTTCGCATAAATAATATACTTTATTAAAAAAACTACTATATTTACTCCATTACAGTCTTGATAGCATCATTTAGTTGTATCATACCTATTAATAATCTTTCGCATAAATAATGTGTTGTCGAACAGTTTACTCTATTAAAAGATCCACCAAAACAATTACCAGTCTGATACCGTTATATAGTTATAACATAACTCTTCTAATCTTTAACATAAATACTATACTTCATTAAAAAGTTACCTCTAACAAACAACCTACCTACTCAATTATAGTCCTGATAGCATCATATAGTTATATCATACCTATTATTAGTCTTTCGCATAAATAATACAGTTTATTAAAAAAACTACTCCATTTACTCCATTACTCCATTAGTCTTTCTCATAAATAATGTGTCGTGAAACAGGTTAATCTATTAAAATATCTACCAAAGCAATTACCAGTCTGATACCTTAATATAGTTACAACGTAACTATCCTAATCTTTCACATTAATACTATAATTTATTAAAAAGTTATCTCTATTAAATCACCTATATTTACTCAATTACCGTCCTGATAGCATCATATAATTATAACATACCGATTCCTAATCTTTCGCATAAATAATATACTTTAATAAAAAAACTACTATATTTACTCCATTACAGTCTTGATAGCATCATTTAGTTGTATCATACCTATTAATAATCTTTCGCATAAATAATGTGTTGTCGAACAGTTTACTCTATTAAAAGATCCACCAAAACAATTACCAGTCTGATACCGTTATATAGTTACAACATAACTCTTCTAATCTTTAACATAAATACTATACTTCATTAAAAAGTTATCTCTATTAAATCACCTACTTACTCCATTACCGTCCTGATAGCATAATTTAGTTATATCATACCTATTCCTAGTCTTTCGTATAAATAATATGGTTTAATAAAAAACAACTCTATTTACTCGATTATCGTCCTGATAGCATCATATAGTTGTATCATACCCATTAATAATCTTTCGCATAAATAATGTGTTGTCGAACAGTTTACTCTATTAAAAGATCCACCAAAACAATTACCAGTCTGATACCGTTATATAGTTACAACATAACTCTTCTAATCTTTAACATAAATACTATACTTCATTAAAAAGTTACCTCTAACAAACAACCTACCTACTCAATTATCGTCCTGATAGCATCATATAGTTATATCATACCTATTATTAGTCTTTCGCATAAATAATACAGTTTATTAAAAAAACTACTCCATTTACTCCATTACTCCATTAATCTTTCTCATAAATAATGTGTCGTGAAACAGATTAATCTATTAAAATATCTACCAAAGCAATTACCAGTCTGATACCTTAATATAGTTACAACGTAACTATCCTAATCTTTCACATTAATACTATAATTTATTAAAAAGTTATCTCTATTAAATCACCTATATTTACTCAATTACCGTCCTGATAGCATCATATAATTATAACATACCGATTCCTAATCTTTCGCATAAATAATATACTTTATTAAAAAAACTACTCTATTTACTCCATTACAGTCTTGATAGCATCATTTAGTTATACCATGCCTATTCCTAGTCTTTCTCATAAATAATGTGTCGTGAAACAGGTTAATCTATTAAAATATCTACCAAAGCAATTACCAGTCTTTTACCGTAATATAGTAACAACGTAACTATTGTAATATTTCACATGAATACTATAATTTATTAAAAAGTTATCTCTATTAAATCACCTACTTACTCCATTACCGTCCTGATAGCATAATTTAGTTATATCATACCTATTCCTAGTCTTTCGTATAAATAATATGGTTTAATAAAAAACAACTCTATTTACTCGATTATCGTCCTGATAGCATCATATAGTTGTATCATACCCATTAATAATCTTTCGCATAAATAATGTGTTGTCGAACAGTTTACTCTATTAAAAGATCCACCAAAACAATTACCAGTCTGATACCGTTATATAGTTACAACATAACTCTTCTAATCTTTAACATAAATACTATACTTCATTAAAAAGTTACCTCTAACAAACAACCTACCTACTCAATTATCGTCCTGATAGCATCATATAGTTATATCATACCTATTATTAGTCTTTCGCATAAATAATACAGTTTATTAAAAAAACTACTCCATTACTCCATTAGTCTTTCTCATAAATAATGTGTCGTGAAACAGGTTAATCTATTAAAATATCTACCAAAGCAATTACCAGTCTGATACCTTAATATAGTTACAACGTAACTATCCTAATCTTTCACATTAATACTATAATTTATTAAAAAGTTATCTCTATTAAATCACCTATATTTACTCAGTTACCGTCCTGATAGCATCATATAATTATAACATACCGATTCCTAATCTTTCGCATAAATAATATACTTTATTAAAAAAACTACTCTATTTACTCCATTACAGTCTTGATAGCATCATTTAGTTATACCATGCCTATTCCTAGTCTTTCTCATAAATAATGTGTCGTGAAACAGGTTAATCTATTAAAATATCTACCAAAGCAATTACCAGTCTTTTACCGTAATATAGTAACAACGTAACTATTGTAATATTTCACATGAATACTATAATTTATTAAAAAGTTATCTCTATTAAATCACCTACTTACTCCATTACCGTCCTGATAGCATAATTTAGTTATATCATACCTATTCCTAGTCTTTCGTATAAATAATATGGTTTAATAAAAAACAACTCTATTTACTCGATTATCGTCCTGATAGCATCATATAGTTATATCATACCTATTATTAGTCTTTCGCATAAATAATACAGTTTATTAAAAAAACTACTCCATTTACTCCATTACTCCATTAGTCTTTCTCATAAATAATGTGTCGTGAAACAGGTTAATCTATTAAAATATCTACCAAAGCAATTACCAGTCTGATACCTTAATATAGTTACAACGTAACTATCCTAATCTTTCACATTAATACTATAATTTATTAAAAAGTTATCTCTATTAAATCACCTATATTTACTCAATTACCGTCCTGATAGCATCATATAATTATAACATACCGATTCCTAATCTTTCGCATAAATAATATACTTTATTAAAAAAACTACTCTATTTACTCCATTACAGTCTTGATAGCATCATTTAGTTATACCATGCCTATTCCTAGTCTTTCTCATAAATAATGTGTCGTGAAACAGGTTAATCTATTAAATTATCTACCAAAGCAATTACCAGTCTGTTACCGTAATATAGTTACAACGTAACTATCCTAATCTTTCACATGAATACTATAATTTATTAAAAAGTTATCTCTATTAAATCACCTACTTACTCCATTACCGTCCTGATAGCATAATTTAGTTATATCATACCTATTCCTAGTCTTTCGTATAAATAATATAGTTTAATAAAAAACAACTCTATTTACTCGATTATCGTCCTGATAGCATCATATAGTTGTATCATACCCATTAATAATCTTTCGCATAAATAATGTGTTGTCGAACAGTTTACTCTATTAAAAGATCCACCAAAACAATTACCAGTCTGATACCGTTATATAGTTACAACATAACTCTTCTAATCTTTAACATAAATACTATACTTCATTAAAAAGTAACCTCTAACAAACAACCTACCTACTTAATTATCGTCCTGATAGCATCATATAGTTATATCATACCTATTATTAGTCTTTCGCATAAATAATACAGTTTATTAAAAAAACTACTCCATTTACTCCATTACCGTCCTGATAGCATCATTTAGTTATACCATACCTATTCCTAGCCTTTCGCACAAATAATGTGTCATGAAACAGGTTAATCTATTAAATTATCTACCAAAGCAATTACCAGTCTGTTACCGTAATATAGTTACAACGTAACTATCCTAATCTTTCACATGAATACTATAATTTATTAAAAAGTTATCTCTATTAAATCACCTACTTACTCCATTACCGTCCTGATAGCATAATTTAGTTATATCATACCTATTCCTAGTCTTTCGTATAAATAATATAGTTTAATAAAAAACAACTCTATTTACTCGATTATCGTCCTGATAGCATCATATAGTTGTATCATACCCATTAATAATCTTTCGCATAAATAATGTGTTGTCGAACAGTTTACTCTATTAAAAGATCCACCAAAACAATTACCAGTCTGATACCGCTATATAGTTACAACATAACTCTTCTAATCTTTCACATAAATAATATACTTCATGAAAAAGTTACCTCTAACAAACAACCTACCTACTCAATTATCGTTCTGATAGCATCATATAGTTATATCATACCTATTATTAGTCTTTCGCATAAATAATACAGTTTATTAAAAAAACTACTCCATTTACTCCATTACCGTCCTGACAGCATAATTTAGTTATATCATACCTATTCCTAGTCTTTCGCAAAAATAATGTGTCGTCAAACAGGTTAATCTATTAAAATATCTACCAAAGCAATTACCAGTCTGTTACCGTAATATAGTAGCAACGTAACTATTCAAATATTTCACATTAATACCATAATTTATTAAAAAGTTATCTTTTTTAATCACCTATTTACTCAATTACCGTCCTGATAGCATCATATAATTATAACATACCGATTCCTAATCTTTCGCATAAATAATATACTTTATTAAAAAAACTACTATATTTACTCCATTACAGTCTTGATAGCATCATTTAGTTATACCATGCCTATTCCTAGTCTTTGTCATAAATAATGTGTCGTGAAACAGGTTAATCTATTAAAATATCTACCAAAGCAATTACCAGTCTTTTACCGTAATATAGTAACAACGTAACTATTGTAATATTTCACATTAATACCATAATTTATTAAAAAGTTATCTGTATTAAACCACCTACCTAATTACCGTCCTTATAGCATCATATAATTATAACATACCGATTCCTAATCTTTCGCATAAAAAATATACTTTATTAAAAAAACTACTATATTTACTCCATTACCGTTTTAATAGCATCATTTAGTTATACCATACCTATTCCTAGTCTTTTGCATAAACACTATGTCGTCAAACAGTTTACTCTATTAAAAGATCTACTAAAATAATTACTAGTCTGATACCGTCATGTAGTTACAATATAAGTATTCTAATCTTTCACAATAATACTATAGCTTATTAAAAAATAATCTGTATTAAATCACCTACTTACTCAATTACCGTCCTGATAGCATCATATAATATACCAATTCTTAATCTTTCGCATAAAAAATATACTTTATCAAAAAAAAAACAACTCTGTTTATTTCATTATCGTCCTGATAGCATCATATAGTTATATCATACATTGTCCTAATCTTTCGCATAAATAATATAGTTTATTAATAAAACTACTCTATTTACTCCATTACAGTCTTGATAGCATCATTTAGTTATACCATGCCTATTCTTAGTCTTTCGCATAAATACATGTCGTCAAACAGTTTACTCTAGATAGCATCATATAGTTATATCATACCTATTATTAGTCTTTCGCATAAATAATATAGTTTATTAAAAAATCTACTCTATTTACTCCATTACAGTCTTGATAGCATCATTTAGTTATACCATGCCTATTCATAGTCTTTCGCATAAATACATGTCGTCAAACAGTTTACTCTATTAAAAGATCCACCAAAACAATTACCAGTCTGATACCGTCATATAGTTACAACATAACCCTTCTAATCTTTTACATAAATACTATACTTCATTAAAAACAACCTACCTACTCAATTATCGTCCTGATAGCATCATATAGTTATATCATACCTATTATTAGTCTTTCGCATAAATAATATAGTTTATTAAAAAATCTACTCTATTTACTCCATTACCGTCCTGATAGCATAATTTAGTTATACCATACCTATTCTTAGTCTTTCGTATAAATAATGTGTCGTGAAACAGGTTAATCTATTAAAATATCTACCAAAGCAATTACCAGTCTGATACCGTAATATAGTTACAACGTAACTATTCTAATCTTTCACATGAATACTATAATTTATTAAAAAGTTATCTCTATTAAATCGCCTATTTACTCAATTACCGTCCTGATAGCATCATATAGTTATATCGTACATTGTCCTAATCTTTCGCATAAATAATATAGTTTATTAATAAAACTACTCTATTTACTCCATTACAGTCTTGATAGCATCATTTAGTTATGCCATGCCTATTCTTAGTCTTTCGCATGAATACATGTCGTCAAACAGTTTACTCTATTAAAAGATCCACCAAAACAATTACCAGTCTGATACCGTCATATAGTTACAACATAACCCTTCTAATCTTTCACATAAATACTATACTTCATTAAAAACATAATTATCGTCCTGATAGCATCATATAGTTATATCATACCTATTATTAGTCTTTCGCATAAATAATATACTTTATTAAAAAAACTACTCTATTTACTCCGTTACAGTCTTAATAGCATCATTTAGTTGTATCATATCTATTCCTAGTCTTTCGCATAAATAATGTGTCGTGAAACAGGTTAATCTATTAAAATATCTACCAAAGCAATTACCAGTCTGATACTGTAATATAGTAACAACGTAACTATTCTAATCTTTCACATGAATACTATATTTTATTAAAAAGTTATCTCTATTAAATCACCTACTTACTCAATTACCGTCCTGATAGCATCATTTAGTTATACCATACCTATTCCTAGTCTTTTGCATAAATAATATTTCGTCAAACAGTTTACTCTATTAAAAGATCTACTAAAATAATTACTAGTCTGATACAGTCATATAGTTACAACATAAGTATTCTAATCTTTCACATAAATACTATACTTCATTAAAAAGTTATCTCTATTAAACAACCTCACTACTCAATTACCTTCCTGATAGCATCATATTGTTATATCATACCTATTCTTAATCTTTCGTATAAATAGTATAGTTTATTAAAAAACAACTCTATTTACTCAATTACCGCTTCCGTTATACATTTTATGAAGAAGGTATCTCTATTAAAGAATCTACTTAATAAATTGGCATCCCGATAGCATAATACAGTTACATTATATTCTTAATCTTTCACATGAAGAAAATCAATTTTATTAAACAATCTACTTATTCAGTTATTGTTCTATCGCCACTTATAATAATACAATTTTTGTGTGAATAAAAGACTTCATTACATGTTCTCCTTATTGAGCCATTAATATCTTAGGCCTAAGTAATATATTTTATTAATAACTATCTTTAGTATTATTATTTCGCAATAAAATAGTTCTAGTGAGTGAACTAACTACCTAAAAAATTATCTGCAGATAACAAAGTTTCTTTATACCGGTTTCTAATTCAATGTTTTACGTAACATAACGATTTAATATCCGTTTTCATAATTAAAATTAATAATATACTTATTACATTTTATAACACATCTAAGATAGCTTTCAACCTGGTAAACCTGGTAACCTGGTAAGCCTACATAGCTATTCCCTTAAATCATTTAGTTAAATTAATGTGCTGAGATATGTAATTGTCTTTGGTTTTTAAATTGCCTTATTATTGTAATACGATTTAAAATATTTTAAGAACTCTATAATAGTTGTTTTCATAACTGAAATTTGTAATTTACTATTAACATTTTTTTTCCTATCAAATTACTCTCACTTAGCAGTAACTGTGAAACCTACCTAGATATTCCTATTTTAATATTTTGAGATACGTAGTAGTAACCTTTACTTCGTGAAGTTAGTGTAATAAGATTAAATAATTATTTAACAAACTCTGTAATATCATATTAATCCAATATATAATTTTCACAACTAAAATTAATAATCCATTTATTGCATTTTTATAATAGCCCTAAGATTGCTTTCAAATAGCATTAATCTGCTAAGCCTACATATTTCTTTAAATTTCATAGTTAAAATAATATCATGTGTTGCGTAGTTATCTTATGTAGCTAAAATAATCTTATGAGATACTAGATGTCTTTACTTCATAAAGTAATCGTAATAAGATTTAAAAACTAAAATTAATGATCTACTTATTAGATTTTTTATAACATACCTAAGGTTGCTTTCACAAAACATTAACCTGATAAACCTACCTATTTCTTTAAATTTAGTAGCTTAAATAATGTAACGAATTGATAAGTAGTTGTCTTTAGTTTTGAATTAATTACGTTATTGTGATGTTCGAAATATTTAATAAGCTCTCTAGTACTTGTTGTGATTACTGGAAATAATAATCTCATATTTTATATCACACCTACGATAGCTTTCACCTAGCAATAAACAACCTGGTAAGCCTACAGAGTTAGCTAAAATAATGTTCTGGGATACATAGTTGTATTTAGGTTTTGAAATGCGTTATTGTAATACGATTTAATATACTCTCTGATATCTGTTTTCATAACTGAAATGTATAATCTACTTATATCAATTTTCTTTCACCTAGTAGTGACGTATTAAACCTACATAGATATTCCTTTAAATTATGCAGATAACCTAATATTAGGAGATACGTAGAAACCTTTACTTCATGAGGTTAGTGTATACGATTTAAAATGTTTTAACAAACTCGCTAGTCTTCACAACTAAAATTAATAATTCACATATTGCATTTTTATAACACACCTAAGCTTGCTTTCACATAACATTAACCTACTAAGCATACCTATTTCTTAAAATTTAGTACCGTGAATAATTTGATAGGATACGTAGTTGTCTTTAGTTTTAAGTACGTTATTACAACGTTCAACATCGTTTAACAAACTCTCTAATACCTGTTTTAATCACTGGGAATAATAATTTACTTATTTCGTTTTTAATAACACACTTAAGACAGATATCACCTAGCGGTAAACTGATAAACGTACCTAGCTATCCCTTTACACTCTATAGCCATAATAATGTGATGGGACACGTATTTATCTCTTTGTTTTTGATTTCTTTGCGTTATTGTAACAAGACTTAAAATGTTTTAACAGACTCTCTAATATCTATTTGCACAGTTAAAATGAATATTACATTTTATAAACACACCTAAGGTTGCTTTCATCTAGCATTAACCTGCTAAACCTAAATTTAGTAGCTTAAATTATATGTTAAGGTACGTAGTTGTCTTTAGTTTTTAATTAATTATGTTATTATAATGTTCAAAATGTTTTACTGGAAATAATAAATAGTATATTGCATTTTTAAAACACACCCAAGATGGCTTTCACCAAGCAATAACCTGGTAAATCTACCTAGTTATTCTTTTAAATTTTGTAACTAAAATAATGTAATGGGATACGTAGTTGTTTATTTAATTTATGAAGTTATTATAATAAGATTTAAAATATTTTAACAATTCTTTATAATATCTGTTTTCATAACTGAAAATAAAAATCATGTGATTGCATTTTTTATAACACGCCTAAGATTGCACTCAGCTAATAGTAACCTGCTAAATGTAACCCTCGCCTCGCAGTAACTTGCTATATTATTCGTAATAAACATGACGTTTTTTTTTTCATAACATAAATAGCTTATTTTCATACATACTTATTCCAGATAATTTAGAACAGATAATTTAAATTATATTGATTTTAATAAGTTAATTCAATAATTAATCATGTAATAAAGATAATAGATATAAGTATAGATTCTAATTTGTGAGATTAAGTGTGACATTGAAAATAATTATAATACAAATATAGAATAAATATAAATCTATTATAGAATAAATATATGTTGTATACACAATCATAATTTAAGATACAAAATAATAATAAAATTTAAAATAAAATGTAACAGACAGATAACGCTGTCAAAAATACAAAGTCGATATTTTTTTTGTTTATTCGAACCGTCTACACTGTTGACCTGGCAAGGCCTCTACAGCTTCACCGGACTACTCAAAGTCGATAGACCCTAAAACCGTACGTACATACTGGCCATGCATAAAACCAAATGCAATGTGCAAATAATATTTCTCCAATTATTATTTTTTTTTTCGAATTAAAAGGTTTATTAATTACAATGATTAGAATATTAATAGGTATAATAGTTAATTTTCGTCAATTGTTTCTCGAAAAAAAAAAAAAAACAAATAACATTCACCAATAGCCATTATAATTACATTATTATTGCTATATATTAAAAATACACAAAGATTATGAAACCAATCGTATGAATAAAAGCTTCAAAATAATTTTAGTTTTGAAATGATAACAAACCAGTTACTGCGATTTAGGTAGCACTGTGAAATATTATAATATTGTGTGAGATACGAATTAATTTATAAAAATAATGCAGATTTAAAAATTATCGTCATTATAGTCTTGTAGTTTACGTTATTTTGTCAAAATGATCTTCATATGTACAAATGATTAAAGTCAAAATGCGATATTTGTGTATCCTTACTACAATGGTGTCTAAAAGCAAATAATTGAATTTAATTATATATGTGATAAACAGTGGTTTTAATAATGGGTGTAATAATAATAAAAATAAATGAATGCTATAAAACTGAAATACAATGTACCAAAAATCCTTTGTCGAGTTATTTACCCCAAGCAAATTACAGGCAATTGAACATCGCAGGAAAATAATTAAGTACACTATTTTAGTATTGGTTACCAATATAGATAAAGTTCGTAAACAATTTAGCTAATACATAAGGTTCTCTAAATGTAATATATATATATATATATATATATATATATATATCCTTAAATTATGGTACTTTGGCTAAGGCTGATTAATTTGTCAAAAACAACATTGACAGTTAGTATTTACGTATCTTTTGAAGAATATAGATAATTAGAACGCTCAATTAATATTTACAAGGTAATCTGTAAAATTTACACAGTCTAAAACAGCTTATTGTAATTTCAGTATGCTTGAAAATGCTCAAACTAAATATATAAATATGAATTAAATATATATGTATATAAACATATAAATTTATTTCATACAAAACAGTATTGTAAGAGTAAAATGACAACAGTGTTGTCGGCTCTATAGTGAATTATTTGTATTATCGTATTTAAAAAAATAATAAATAATTATATGTAGGTATAAATAAATACAGATTCATAATAAGTACCGATAACTTACGGAAAATTAATTTCCAACTATATAAGTATGTTGTTACCATAATGATTCGGTTCTGATAAGGTGTTTTTATCCAAAAACCTAGTCTAAAATATTTCATCGGAGTAATTATGATCTATTTCTTTGAAATCGTACATATTTGAACAATATGACATAATCAAAATGGCGACGCGCGACGGAGGAACCATATTGTGTTTACATTTTTTGAGTATTTCCTACTAATTCCATTAGTATTAATTCCGAAATTTCAAAGGATGATATTTGATACACACAAAAAATCTCCAAATTAACTTTAAGCTGCTTCGTTAATGTTTTCTTTTCGGTTTTGTTAAATTAAGCAACGTCAAAAACAAACAAAAAATTCCAAGGTCAAAATACGACGCAATACCTTTCAAGGTAATGCTGTAGGAATATTCCATACATAAATACCTACGTTTACTTAATTCGTAGTACATTTACCTATTTCGTAGTAAGAATGCCTTGTTTTTACCTACCTTACATTTTATCCTTGATATTTGCCTCCCCCATGTTTTATTTAATAGGAACCAGTGATTTACGCAGTAGCTAATTAATCGAGCGATGGCTCCGCCATTTTATGACAGTGGCATTGACCACGTTGATGTAGTAGAATTTTACCGTTATTTACTTAATTCACATTTTTACTTCCAATGTAGCCTAAATTTTAGACTAAATCCTATTTTGACTACTAAATAATTTATATTTACTAAATACATTCTAATACAGAACCTCACCACTAGACTTGCAAAAGGTATCTCGACCAAAACCCTGGCGTAGCAGTTTTTATAACCTGCGGTATTGATTACAGCCCGCTAACCGCATTTATTATACAACAAATTTAAATAGTCACCTAACAAATGCTATTTCAAGCGTCTGATGTTATTTTCCACTTAGTAGCATAACCATTCTAGAATGTTCTGTAATGAGATAAACTGAAATAGCAACAAGGGTAAGAACGAGATAGCAAAACATATTCTAGAAACATCTACTGCGCAGTGAGTTTTAGCGAAAGAGATGAAAATATTAATAATAGTAAGAGCAAGCGAAACATCCTGTTTTTCTAGAATGGTTTAGTATTGATTAGGGATACCAACAGAGTAAAATAATATTACCAAAACCATTCCAAAATATTAAGTTATACATAATAAGCTTCTTAGTTATTGCATTATTTTACATCTATACAGAGGTAAACGTAAGTTGTACAGAAGTTTTATCTGCACAAGTTGGAGAAAATGTAAACTAATAGTAACAAAGACCAAAAATTAAACGCATTTCCAAATGATTCATATAACATAGGTACATAATATTAAAAATGTAACTGTTCTAAATAAAAGTACCCAATTATTCTTATCACTCTGATTATAATGTGTATTGAGTTCGATTGCGGAAACATCATGCTTATAAGTGGAAGAGACTTTATTTAATACTTCATATTTTTAGAAAAATGTTATTTGATATTAATGAAAAATTATGATCATTTTTTGACACGTACTATAATTCTTTATACCTAGTTAGAGTATAATACTAATTAAAATTAATATATTTAGTATTATTTATTTCGAGATATGTTGTATAATCAAACAATGATGTAGCTTGTCATATAATTTATCATGTTTAATTATATTTCTACTGAAATTCTAAATATTGGTAATCAATTCTGTATAATACTAAATAAATAACAAATTCAAATTACGTTCATATAAAATATTGTATGTGTATTACTAATATTTAGTATTTCATTAAACATATATATTTAAACATTTGATAAATGCTCTAATGAATTACATTACGACACAATAATAACCTATTAGTATTCATGTAGTCTATTAGATGAGATTCTTATTCATTTTGTAAGAGCTAACTCAAAAGAAATAATAAATGATAGATTCAAGGCAAATGTTAGGTAAATGTGGTGGTGGTTTTACAATAAAAAACAAAGATCGTGAAATCAAATATGATAAATGATTTCTTGAGAAACTTCTAACCAAGAAAGTAATTGTGAAATTTCGAATTTTTTTAACAGCTGGCAACACAAAATTTGATTTTACTTTGTTTACACACACATTTACAGCAATTGCATGCTGATTGGCTAGATTTCTATAACATCTAGAACGTTCTGTTCCAGATTGTACCTCATTGGATAACAGTGTTCTATCTAGAATTTTCTACGCTATTATTGGCCAAGCATCATGAAGTATATAAACAACGAAAAAGAGCGCAAACACATTCAGTTTTGAAAAACACATTCAAGCGAAAACAAGCGGAGTTACGGTGGAAACACCAAACAATTACAAAGTGTTAATTTATACCGAATAATTTACGTGTTTGATATTTTACCAAAGTTTGGAAAATAATTAAAGCAAAATGCCAGCTATAGGAATTGATCTTGGAACGACTTACTCTTGTGTTGGAGTTTGGCAACACGGCAACGTCGAGATCATCGCTAATGACCAAGGCAACAGGACTACACCTTCGTACGTCGCATTCACGGACACAGAACGTCTCATCGGCGATGCTGCCAAAAACCAGGTAGCACTCAATCCTAACAACACTGTGTTTGACGCCAAGCGACTCATAGGTCGTAAATATGACGACCCCAAGATTCAGCAGGACATGCAGCACTGGCCGTTCAAAGTGATCAATGACTGCAGTAAACCGAAGATTCAGGTCGAGTTTAAGGGTGAAATTAAAAAGTTCGCACCAGAAGAAATCAGCAGTATGGTTTTGACAAAAATGAAAGAAACAGCTGAGGCGTATCTCGGGACTACAGTGCGAGATGCAGTTATAACAGTACCAGCTTATTTCAACGACTCGCAGCGACAGGCAACTAAGGACGCCGGAGCCATCGCAGGACTCAACGTGCTGCGAATAATAAACGAGCCCACCGCGGCTGCACTCGCTTACGGGCTTGACAAAAACCTAAAAGGCGAACGTAACGTTTTAATATTCGATCTCGGAGGTGGCACGTTCGACGTCTCAATACTAACTATTGATGAAGGGTCCCTATTTGAAGTCAGAGCAACTGCCGGAGACACTCATCTCGGAGGTGAAGATTTTGATAACAGAGTCGTAAATCACCTCGCTGAGGAATTCAAACGCAAATACAAGAAGGACATCCGAAGCAATCCTCGAGCTCTCCGCCGACTACGTACCGCAGCCGAACGCGCTAAACGAACGTTATCTTCGAGCACAGAAGCTACTATCGAAATAGATGCACTTTACGAAGGTATCGATTATTACACGAGATTATCGCGTGCTCGGTTCGAGGAACTCAATGCAGATCTATTCCGTGGAACATTAGAACCTGTTGAGAAGGCTTTGAAAGATGCAAAACTGGACAAGAGCTCTATTCATGACGTCGTTCTCGTCGGCGGCTCCACGCGTATACCCAAGATCCAGAGCATGCTGCAGAGCTTCTTCTGCGGTAAACAATTGAACTTGTCTATTAATCCGGACGAGGCAGTCGCTTACGGTGCCGCCGTACAAGCAGCTATCCTGAGCGGAGAGCAACACAGCAAAATCCAAGACGTTCTCCTGGTTGATGTTGCACCTCTGTCACTCGGTATTGAGACCGCTGGTGGTGTAATGACGAAGATCATCGAGCGCAATGCTAAGATTCCCTGCAAACAGTCCCAAACGTTTACAACGTATTCTGACAACCAACCCGCTGTCACTGTTCAAGTGTACGAGGGCGAGAGAGTTATGACGAAAGACAACAATCTGCTCGGTCGGTTCGACCTCACCGGCATTCCTCCCGCACCGCGAGGCGTTCCAAAGATCGATGTTACGTTTGATTTGGACGCGAATGGCATCTTGAACGTGTCCGCCAAGGAGAACAGTACAGGCCGCAGTAAAAACATCGTCATTAAGAACGACAAAGGGCGTCTGTCGCAGGCTGAGATAGACCGCATGTTAGCCGAAGCGGAGCGATACAAAGAGGAAGACGATCGACAACGGGCGCGCGTCGCTACGAGGAATAACCTCGAGTCCTATGTCTTCAGCGTGAAACAAGCTCTGGATGAGGCCGGCGATAAGCTCAGCGAACAGGATAAGGAGACCGCTCGACGTGAATGCGAGGACGCGTTGCAGTGGCTTGATAACAACACACTTGCTGAAAAAGATGAATATGAACACAAGTTGAAAGAGCTGCAGAGGATATGTTCTCCCGTGATGAGTAAAATGCATGGCGCTGGATCAACACCATCAGGCGGATACCAACAACAACGACCGCCTAACACGTCCGGCCCTACAGTGGAAGAAGTAGATTGAACTGACAACCATTATTTAGATTTTCCATTTAAGGATCTCTGTACATATTAACGCAATGTCTAGTCCTAGATGTAGTAAATAGTATACCTATGTAAATATTTATTTTAGTGTTAAGTATGTGTTATTGTTAAATCATAATCCAATAATGATCATAAGATTATGTTTGCTGCAAAAATAAATTAAACTTAATTTTTTATACATCTGTATTTTTTTAATTATTAATAATCGCAAACAAAATTAAAAGAATTTTGCACCTTTCTCTTTTGGTCTGAAGTTAAAAATGTAGGTATTATTAAAGACACATCATCATATGTATAATAACAGGCTGTATTTGTTGCATTTCTAGTCTTACTTGCCGAGAGTTAACATGGGTTTCATATTACCCCACATCATCCCAGGCTTGTTTGCGATTTCAAACGCCTAGAAATGTTTTCTTCTCACTACATTGAAAAATATTAATAACAACATTTCTCATTTCGTCCAAATTCCCTCGGGATGTTCTTGTCTACCGATGGTATTATTAGTTATATTCGAAGTAGTTAACATTTATGTCGCCCACAAAACATTTATTAGTAAATACATCGAGGATCAAAACGTGAGACATCGAATCAATGTTTCAGTGGCCTAACCATTCAGACACCACGACCTTAATACCAATGTTTAAATGTATTTAGTACAACATGATAGTTAAGAATTTTTTATTAGAATCCAGAATAATAATAGTACAGCAATACAATTTTGTCACACCCAAATGAAATTAAGGAGATGTTATTATAACTGAGATTAATAAAATATAAAACAACCATTAATCACAGGAACACTGATACTAAAAAACTACATTAAATACGAAACATTTCTAAGTGTTATTATTACCTTCATATACTGTACTTATAGATATCATATTATAATTAATAAGACGTCATACATTCTACTAGTGAATCTACTATATACCAGTCCTTATCTAGGCACAAGTAAAAACCTATAAACTTTCTAAAATATATTTTACTAGCGGCCCGCTCCGACTTCGCACGGGTATGAAATATATAGCCTATGTCATTCACTGAAAAAATGATTAAAATTGATCCAGTAGTTTTGATTTATTCATTACTGCCCGTGGCCCGCACGCGTTAAATTTGGAGTAACCTCAAAAATAACAGTATTTCTCCACTATTTAATTTATGTTATTATGCATATAAACCTTCCTCTTCAATCACTCTATCTATTAAAAAAACCGCATCAAAATCCGTTGCGTAGTTTTAAAGATTTAAGGATACATAGGGATATAAGGACAGAGAAAGCGACTTTGTTTTATACTATGTAGTGATAAAGCGTATGCTAAAGAGTAAAAACTTGAAAGAGTTCAAACGTAACCTACATACTCGTTTACCACTAGGAGTACCTACGATCCCGCGCCATTTTAAACGCCCTATAATAAATGTATAATGCTCAATACGGCTTTAAATTTATTAAGTAGTATTATAACATATTCATTTATTAATTCAAGGTTAATTTGTTTACAGACTAAAAGTGTCCTTAAACGCTATCTTTACAAGCATATTTATATTTAAGTAAAATATATTTGAATGACTTCATAGAACCTTTCACGTATTTTAATTCTATAGAATTATAAAATTTTAAAAGTTAAAACACCTCATTATGTGTCAAAAGGTTGCACTGGAAATTATTTATGTGCTAAAAGGAATCATTTGTGATGTCGTAAATAAATAGATTTATTTCATCTCATCTTATGTATCCTAATTACTCAAAATAGCGTTTCATAATATTACGTTAAATGATGTAAAGCCTAATAAGAAGGATACAAGAAAATAAATTAAGATATAACTAAACACATATTATAGGTAAGTTAGTTAGGTAAGAAGTTTTTTTTTTCTTTTCGAACTGTCTACACTGTTGACCTGGCAAGGCCCTACAGTTTCACCGGACTACTGAGGAGAGCGCTTAAGGCACTCACCCGATTTTATATAGGTATGTAAGAAATTTACTTAGAGTAATAAAGTGTTAATCATAAGTTTTCCTTAGAACATTATGTCATATGAAAATTATTTATTTGTTCTTTATGATTTGTAAAAGTATAACTTTTTTATAATCTTTTCATTTAGGAATACTATATAATACCTAACGGTATACTTACCTTCATGAAACTCCATTTAAAAGAAAAAAGAATTCAATTTACATGATTTTTATAGCCTATGAATTGCGCTATGACATCTGTTCCCTTTTACTCTTACCTGTGCCCGTGGCTTGTACGCCTATATAACACTAATTGTTTTCATCTCATAATTTTATTTCTATTCAATCCTTGCAACTGAGTCGGAGCTTTCGGTGAAGGAAAACATCGTGATGACGTACAATACATGACACCCCGCGATATAAAAGACGGCCGCTAAATATCTTTTCCGATCGTAGTCCGGTGAAACTGTAGCGGCCTTGCCAGGCTAACAGTGTAGGTCAGTTCGAAAAAAAAAATATTTTTCGATCCTGCCGATAAAATAACTGCAACGAACGTTATGCACTTCTTCGATTCTTCAAACAGAGTGCGTAACCATAGATCACGCCGCTGTGGTCTAGCGGTGAATTGTGCTCCAGCACACTCGCCGCGGCCCCGCTCGGCATCAGCTCAAACCTAGGTCCGATCCCACAGAGTGGAGCTCTCGAGCACGCTGCTAGTGCGATACATTAACTCTCTATCTTTTCACTAAATAGCTTAACATCCACAACATAGATCACCGCCACATACGTGCACACACACCGATAGGCACACATATGGTAGAAATGTTTTTTCCCCCTTGTTTTCCGAACTTGGTTAGCTTAGTTTAGGCGAGTTGACAAATACATGTTTAAGTTCGTGAGGCACACATGCTGGTATACATTTGTGCTTTACTGATTCGTATATGTATGGATTAACTTACCTAAGTTAGCTTAGATTCGCGTTGTTGCATACGGGGCAACAGCCCAAGCTGAAGTTCAGCCACTTTGGCAGCCTTAAGCTTGTTGCCACGCGACCGAGAACCGTAAGCGTTCGCCGTATACGTCCGGTGAAGTTATTCAAGGCCCATCAGGCCAACAGCACATAGTCAGTTTGAATAATAAACATTATGATGAAACCATAGCATAGTGGTAGGGCTTTCTTTAAGTCCCCAACCCGCTAGCTACTACTCTTAAATTTAAAATCTCTCTTCTAGCATCTCTTGGTATGTTTCGGTAGCTGTACTTGAAAGCCAGTCGCACTCAAGGTTTAGCGTGCTTGCCATTTTAGATCACATCGTCATATAACTTTGCGATCAAATTCTAAAAAAAACCTATAAAATGATTATTGATTTTTTTAAGTCTTGTTATTGATATTCGTTGCCCGTATTACACTCCCCCATTGTTTTTTTTTTTTAATATTATAGGAGGCAAACGAACAGTTGGGTCAACCTGATGGTAAGTGATCACCGCCGTTCATAGACACTGGCAACACCAGGGGAGTCGCAAGTGCGTTGCCGGCCTTTTAAATAAGTGTATGCTCGTTTCTTAAAGGTTTGTAACTCGTAATGGTTTGGAAACACCGCCGCTGGAAGTCGATTCCACAAGGTCGAAGTTCGTGGCAGAAATGATCTTGAGAATCTCACCGTAGAAGACCTCCACTCATCGAGGTGGTTGAATGAAATTTACACTTTATTTTGTTATACTTTTTTGAATTTTTTAAAGAATAAATGACAATTCTTATAATATTTTTTAAGATTTCTAAGTTTTATTCATAGATTTTATGGCCTGTATATACAGATAACAATTTTTAATTGCGATATGACTTGTCAATGGTCTTTCTGAGACTGTATCTCAAAATAATAATTCCAAAAATGACATAGGAGATATTCTTCTTGTCTGTCATCAATTTAAATTAACTCAAACACGGTTTGAATGATTACTATGATATTTTGTATAAACATAATTATATATTTCATTCCTCTATATATAGGATATAAGAATTATCAATAACAATTTAATAATTAATTTCAGTGTTCAGATTGTTCTGAAGAACTCTTTGATTTTGCCCTCATCGTTGTTCTAATATTCCACGCACTTCAATTCCGGCGACGTAACAGTGATAGCCGTGGTATTGCAGTAGTCCACAGGCGACGGTAACAGTTACCATGAACCGTCTGCCTATTGGCTGCCCTTTGGCATGAAAAAGTAAATAGTAGTAATCATACTATTAACAACGATATTATAAGTAATTTAAAAATAATTAATGGAAAATATACACCTTGCCGCAATTAATAAGGTACAAAAATTAACATGAATCGCAAAAAAAAACTTCACTGTAAAATAAATTCTTCTTTTTTTTTAATCGATTTTAATAAAATATTAAATTAGGTTTGCCGAATGTCTCATTTCAGAATTGATAACCTTTAAAGATTTACTAAAACACTTTTAAGAATGATAGAGAAATATAAGTAAAAACAACATTAATATAATATAATAGAAATAGTTTGTAAAACTCCCATCGCTGATGTTTAAATAAAGCACTCTACCTGAGGGAAGGTACGGGCATGAACACTACACCAGTCCATGACGCGACGCGACGTACGTACGTAAGTACGACTTCAAGAATAGAGAGATACTAGACTTCTATATGTTTCCCACATTAGGTGGTATTTACCAAAAGAAAGGACATTTTTCATGTTCAGATTTCCTCCCGATGATTTTTTTTTTATTGCTAATCAATAGTGTTACCTATTTACTTTTAATACATACCTTGCCCTAACAATTGCAAACACAGAAAAAAAAACATTAGTCAAATAGGTGTAACCGTACTGATGTGATGCGTGTACATATCTACTTATATTCAGCAAGTGATTTTTAGTTATATAGATAAAATTACGAAAGAAAAATAATGACTGCCCAACAAAAACATGACGAGCTGCAGGTACACCTAGTCGTAAATATAAATATATATCATGATTTATTACAATGTAGAGAAGTACAAAAAAAGGCCATTCTACAGTAAACAATCTTTGTTTTTCCGTAAAAGTAATATAGAAAATATTTGAAAGGATATTATTCTCATTGTGTTATGACGTCTTTAAAGATCAAATTTGCAACTGCTACTTAGAAAATAGAAAGGAATAAGAAGAAACCACATCTATGATAAAATAATGCATAAAAACTTTGCATATTTTGGATCATTGTCTCTGTAGCTTTTTTTATTTTACTAGTTACATAATAAAAGTTTGGAAAAGAGTGTGTCACAATCTTGCTTTATGTTAAACGATCTTTAACCACACTGGTCACGCGCTCAGAACACAGAGTAATAATACTCTTAGCGGAGGCCCAAAATCGGTATATTTGCAGTATATGTAAATACGATAATTATCGGATCTACTTGATTACTTTGATTTAACTTTCAAGAACAGCTGTCAGAACACACAGGTAGGTACCATCTACTCGACGAAAAATTGTCTACCTGAGAATACCTATGAATTAGAATATAGATGTTCTAACATTGTACATACTATTTTCACATAACAATGTTTGCTTAAAGAACCCAGGCTTATTATAAAATTTCTCGCCCCATCTCATTCGAAACGGCTTCCTAACGTTACTAGAACAGCCTGACAATAATCGTTTCACTCTACATGTGTATATTCATTGTATCTAAAGATATAAATTGACTGGTGAAATAAATGTTGCCAGATCTAATTTAGTTTAATGTATCTTCTCTACATTCTTTATCTTTTGATATAAGAAGAGTTACATTTTCTTTGCAAGGGACATTTGATTAATTAATTGATTTATGTATTACATTAGTCGCATATGTCAACATATACACCTATAGCTATCTAAATAAGAGCTTTTTTAATGCAGGATATTTTAAAATTGTCGCACAATTCTTTCCAACCATAAGTAAACCATTACAATAACTGCTCCAAGACCTTATTAAGATATCGAAGTATTAAAATTAAGAATAAATTGAGAAGTGTCACAGTGGGACATATTGGTAATAAATAATTCTTGTTAATTTGCACTATATAACCAATTTGACAAATATTGCTATAATGAAGATCAAGTATGTTCCAATATTATACTAGGAGTAATTTAAATTTGATAACACAATTAATTAATTTGATTTAGTATTTCTTGGGAAATTTATGTTGGGAGTAACGAAAATGAACAGCTATCTTATTGTAAATATTTTTATTTCAGGACATTAATAATATTATACCATAAGTAACAATCTTTTAAAAATCCTAATAAAAATTGTGTAAAGACTAATTCACCTCTAAAAACAAAAAAATATTTATGTTTCATAAAATTATTTTCCCATAATCTATATCCACTTTCACATAACAAGTACTTAAAATCATCGAATAATATTTAAGCTCTAGTAAAATTCATGAGCTAGCAACCCTAAATCGAGTTATCTATCTCACTCTAAGAAGATCTTTCTATCCTTGTCCTCGGTAACCTTTACGTTTATTGGTCAAATATTAATAGATTCTAGAATGTTCTGTGAAACGGCCACTCTGATTGGCGAACGAAAGCAAGTCGCTCGATATTTCTAGAATTTTCGTTAAATAGACGAATGTGATTGGATAATAATATCTAGAATATTCCTGTCTTTTCTTTGCTACTCAGTAAAACAAATATAAGGCATATGCGGGCGCGGCAATTCAGTCATTATTTGAAAACGCAAACAAGTGGAAAGAAGTGAAACTACGGTGGAAACACCAAACGATTCGAGTACGAAGTATAAAGAAATTATACCGCATAATATTATACTCTGTGAGTTTGATATTTTACCAAAGTTTGGAGAATAATTAAAGCAAAATGCCAGCTATAGGAATTGATCTTGGAACGACTTACTCTTGTGTTGGAGTTTGGCAACACGGCAACGTCGAGATCATCGCTAATGACCAAGGCAACAGGACTACACCTTCGTACGTCGCATTCACGGACACAGAACGTCTCATCGGCGATGCTGCCAAAAACCAGGTAGCACTCAATCCCAACAACACTGTGTTTGACGCCAAGCGACTCATAGGTCGTAAATATGATGACCCCAAGATTCAGCAGGACATGCAGCACTGGCCGTTCAAAGTGATCAATGACTGCAGTAAACCGAAGATTCAGGTCGAGTTTAAGGGTGAAATTAAAAAGTTCGCACCAGAAGAAATCAGCAGTATGGTTTTGACAAAAATGAAAGAAACAGCTGAGGCGTATCTCGGGACTACAGTGCGAGATGCAGTTATAACAGTACCAGCTTATTTCAACGACTCGCAGCGACAGGCAACTAAGGACGCCGGAGCCATCGCAGGATTCAACGTGCTGCGAATAATAAACGAGCCCACCGCGGCTGCACTCGCTTACGGGCTTGACAAAAACCTAAAAGGCGAACGCAACGTTTTAATATTCGATCTCGGAGGTGGCACGTTCGACGTCTCAATACTAACTATTGATGAAGGGTCCCTATTTGAAGTCAGAGCTACTGCTGGAGACACACATCTCGGAGGTGAAGACTTTGATAACCGAGTCGTAAATCATCTCGCTGAGGAATTCAAACGCAAATACAAGAAGGACATCCGAAGCAATCCTCGAGCTCTCCGCCGACTACGTACCGCAGCCGAACGCGCTAAACGAACGTTATCTTCGAGCACAGAGGCTACTATCGAAATAGATGCACTTTACGAAGGTATCGATTATTACACGAGATTATCGCGTGCTCGGTTCGAGGAACTCAATGCAGATCTATTCCGTGGAACATTAGAACCTGTTGAGAAGGCTCTGAAAGATGCAAAACTGGACAAGAGCTCTATTCATGACGTCGTTCTCGTCGGCGGCTCCACGCGTATACCTAAGATCCAGAGCATGCTGCAGAGCTTCTTCGGCGGTAAACAATTGAACTTGTCTATTAATCCGGACGAGGCAGTCGCTTACGGTGCCGCCGTACAAGCAGCTATCCTGAGCGGAGAGCAACACAGCAAAATCCAAGACGTACTCCTGGTCGATGTTGCGCCTCTCTCACTCGGTATCGAAACCGCCGGTGGTGTTATGACGAAAATCATCGAGCGCAATGCTAAGATTCCCTGCAAACAGTCCCAAACGTTTACAACGTATTCTGACAACCAACCCGCTGTCACTGTTCAAGTGTACGAGGGCGAGAGAGTTATGACGAAAGACAACAATCTGCTCGGTCGGTTCGACCTCACCGGCATTCCTCCCGCACCGCGAGGCGTTCCAAAGATCGATGTTACGTTTGATTTGGACGCGAATGGCATCTTGAACGTGTCCGCCAAGGAGAACAGTACAGGCCGCAGTAAAAACATCGTCATTAAGAACGACAAAGGGCGTCTGTCGCAGGCTGAGATAGACCGCATGTTAGCCGAAGCGGAGCGATACAAAGAGGAAGACGATCGACAACGGGATCGCGTCGCTACGAGGAATAACCTCGAGTCCTATGTCTTCAGCGTGAAACAAGCGCTGGATGAGGCCGGCGATAAACTCAGCGAACAGGATAAGGAGACCGTTCGACGTGAATGCGAAGACGCGTTGCAGTGGCTTGATAACAACACACTTGCTGAAAAAGATGAATATGAACACAAGTTGAAAGAGCTGCAGAGGATATGTTCTCCCGTGATGAGTAAAATGCATGGCGCTGGATCAACACCATCAGGCGGATACCAACAACAACGACCGCCTAACACGTCCGGCCCTACAGTGGAAGAAGTAGATTGAACTGACAACCATTGTTTAGATTTTCCATTTAAGGATCTCTGTACATATTAACGCAATGTCTAGTCCTAGATGTAGTAAATAGTATACCTATGTAAATATTTATTTTAGTGTTAAGTATGTGTTATTGTTAAATCATAATCCAATAATGCATTTATATATTCATAAGATTATGTTTGCTGCAAAAATAAATTAAACTTACTTTGTTATAAATCTGGTTTGTTTTCTTTATACTCCTTAAATACCAATAAAATACGGAATCCTATAAACTTTCATAAAATATACATATAAAATAACAGTTATTCATATATAGCTATCATATTTTTAATACCAGTTTGTAAATGTAGTATTTTTGTTTACATTTTTCTTACCGAAATCTAATATGGCTTGATAAGTATATGTGTGGCAAGTTCAAAAGCCTAAAAATGACTTCTAATTTCGTCACATTGGGGAAGATATTGACAACAACATTTCTAAAGGTGTTCAATTTTTTTTCACAATCATATCTTTCACCGTATGCTGGTGTCACTAATCAAATGTGCTTAATACTTATTTATATCAGCAGAACATGATAGTTCACAAAAATAGGGGCATTGTTATCAAAAAGTACATAACTAATACTAGTAACTATCCTAAATAACAAACATTTTAATACATATTAGTCTTCTTAACGGTCTTCATAGAGGCATGTTATAATTGTTACTTATTATACCTATGTAGTTTATCTATACCACGACGTGCTGCTTCTTCGCATGTAAGTAAAAGATAAATTGATTTATGAAAGAACTGTAGCGATACACATACCTACATCAAACGTGATATGTGTGTACTACAACAACTTAAGCGAAAAAGCAGCGATACTCTAAAAACAGCAAAAACAAATAGATTAAGAGCACGGATTATAGCCCAGGTGTCGGCCACATGATACCTGGGTGTAATTATAATCTCCCCGACAAAACCCATTTACGACGCGGCGCATTATTAATGTTTTGTTCTATTTGGTACTTATTTATATTTGTAGTTCTACTTTTATTACTCATTTTTATTGTACACTGCGTATTGTTACAATTGTTTTATTGCTCCGATATTGTGTTATTCCCAGTTTCTATTACTCGAATAGTATTTGTGTTTTGCCGACATTTAATCCTGTACACGTGTTCTGTTCCCTTTAAATATAACCTGCTCAGCTCAATAAAGGGAGATTCGTAATCCAGCTGCCAAAGCGATTACTATTCTGCACAAACGGAGGGAGTTATTTTATTTCAACCTTCTGAAGTTAGCAAGTGGTAAACACACTACCACTACCGCTAAAGTGGTGACGCGACGCCGCTCCCGCGTCCTACAGGGAGTTCGATCTCAACCACGGTTGTGAGTGGACGTATCCGTTCGCGCTGTCGGTGATGTCCGGACCGATTTTCCTACTACGGTTGCTTGTAGTGTCGTGAATACTTGTGTTCATAGTACTTCGAGTGATATTAGTTAGAATACGATTTTTCGGAAACCGTACTTTTCAGTACGACTATTCAAACCGCACTTCTCAGTGCGAAGAGTGTAAATTTGGTAAAATAAATCACGTGTTAGATTCGTTCGTGAGTTGAATGTGTCGTGTTAATCATTTCCGTGTGTGTCTCTTTTATCTACCGAGCTCGGATAGCTCGTTACAATCACTTTGGCGCACCCCCCTGCCTCTCAGGTAGGGAGGCTCGAACATCGAAATACTACCAGAATGGCCGCTCTGAAAATATCTCCCGAGCATGAGCTCACTAGGTTGCGACGGTTTGTCGGAAGTCGAGACCCGCAGCTATTAAAAGCGTATTGGATATACGTTTCCCAAAACGAGTGCTCAAGCGACAAACAGTCATCTCAACCATCACTGAGTGCTACCAATGGAAATGCTGCAACATCTCGCGCGCGCCCAGCTGAAAGGAGTGACACCATGACCTCTAGCTCTCATTTGACCGAAACTCCTGTGACCCGTGAGCGCTCCCGCTCAAAAATACGCACAGAGAACGTGCGCTCACCTTCAAAACAATCGCCTGAGGCCAACTCAACCGCCGTTGCAGTTCACACGTCGAATTCATTCGCAATACTAGACACGGAAACCGCACCGTGTAACGCCGTAGAAGCACTAATGCCCGATTTCGCCCGCACCCCCGCTCCAATAATTCTTAGTTCGAGCTCCGACTCTGGCTCGGACATGGAGCTTGACATCGCCGCTGCCTCCTCGAACCATGACGGATTTAAAAGTGTTACCCGCGTTCAAAAACGGAAAAAACACACCACCCCTTCCTCTTCCGACACCGAAACTGTAGAGGAACCCGTGCAACCGAAAAAGGCTGCCATCATAGGTGACACCTACACGTCACGTTCCTCTGCTGTAGACTCCACCTCTACTTCCGCCTCAGCCCAAGCCCAAGTCGTAGGCTCCGCGGCAACGGCTAAGAAGCCCCGCACTCCACCGCCTGTCACAATCCAAGACAAATCATCTTGGGTCTCTATCTCCTGTCAACTAAATCAGAAGGGGATCAGATACACTTCGGCACTGAATACCCCCGCGGGTATCCAAGTTAAGGTTCCCTCCACCGATGATCACCGCAAACTTACCTCTTTCCTCAGGCAGCATAAGTATGCTTACTTCACCTACGCACTAGAGGAGGAACGACTTCTCCACGTAGTTCTTCGCCGCGTCCCGGCCGAAGTTTCAACCGATGACGTGGCGATGTCGTTGAAGTCACAAGACTTTCCGGTCCGGGAGGTTCACCGAATGTACCATCCCCGCACCAAAGTCCCCTTCAGTCTGGTTTTGGTTATTCTTGACCGAACTAAAGAAGGAAAAGCCATTTTTAATCTTTCTTCCGTATGCGGTCTTACAGGTGTGACCGTCGAGGCTCCGAACAAAACCTACGCACCCTCGCAGTGTCACAACTGCCAGGCGTATGGTCACTCGGCAAGAAATTGCCATCTCCGCCCTAGGTGCGTGAAGTGCCTCGAGGACCACTCTACCAAGGAGTGCACACGTACCCCAGCTTCTGCCGAACCTCCCAGCTGCGTGCTGTGTGGTCAAGCGGGTCACCCTGCGAATTATCGCGGGTGTTCTCGTGCGCCTCGCACAAAGCGGCCACGACAGCCGAGACAGGCTAACCAGGTTAGGGTACCTGCTACTGCCACTCATCCTCAACTCTCACCTCTAATGTCCTTAGAGGCTTTTCCCGCTCTACCAAGTAATTTCAGGACTTCGGCAACACCCGCATCCGCATCAAAAGCCCCACAACAGTCTGTGACGGCTCCCTCGGCCCCTTGGGCTCCCATGCCCCAGTCACCGAAGGCTACACAGATAACCCCGGTTTCTTCTTTCTCCATCACCGGTATCGAGTGGGTGGGCCAGCTTCTCCTCGTGCATGACGTACAGGAGATCATTGCTTTCAACGCGATGATAAACAGTAATAAGGACCTCGGTCTCCTAAATGCAATCTCGCAGTTTCCTGACGTTGCGACTACCATCCAACGCCTCGCCCGTGCTTCCCACAAGTAAGTTCCTTTTACAATGGATAGAATAAAACCACGTAGTATTTGTCTTTCCTTTTTTAATGCTCGAAGCCTTAAACCCCAGCGCGATCAAGTAGCTGCCTTTCTACGTGAACATCAAATAGATGTGCTTCTAGTTCAAGAAACACTTCTAAAGCCCGGTAATCGTAATCCCGCGATTGCGAATTACAATATAGTTAGAAACGATCGCATAACTCGAGGCGGTGGCACCCTCATTTACTATAAACGATCGCTATATTGCATGCCAATGGACCCTCCTCTTGATCTTTTACATATGGAAGTGTCAGTATGTAGAATAGGTATGACGGGTCATCCACCTGTCACAATAGTTTCCGCGTACCTCCGCCCGAGCAAAAGAATACTTAGATCTGACCTCGAGGCTCTGTTTTCGCTCGGCGATTCCGTTATAATAGCGGGCGACCTCAACTGCGGGAACGTCATCTGGAACAGTTCGAGTACCTCTCGCAATGGAGAGTTGCTTGAGGATCTAGTAGACGAACTTGAATTTGACGTCGTAGCTCCTCTTGAACCTACTCATTATCAGGATCACTGTCGACCGACAGTGTTAGACGTAGCTCTCCTAAAGAATGTCTCGCTTTCGATACGACACGTTCAAGTTATACACGAGCTTGACTCTGATCACCGTCCAGTTATAATACAGTTAGGTCATTTGGATGACACCAGCCCTCCTTTCGTCAGAGTGCCTGACTACGCGAAGCTCAATAGGTACCTTAGTGATAACCCCTCCTCGTCCAGTCTTGATAAGATCCCGGACATGCTAGTGTCCAAAGCTGATGCCGACCTGGCTATCGATTCCCTGGTCGACCACCTTCAGACTGCCATCAGGGTGACCTCAAGAGAGGTACAAACGGCGAACGACCGCCGTTTTATACTTCCTGATGACGTGAGAGCTTTGATCACGGAAAAGAACGCCGCGACGCGAGCTCACGACACCTATCCATCCGAAGAAAATCGTGCCCGCTTACGCACGTTGCGGAAAGCGGTGAAGGCCCGCATTTCCGAGATCCGTGGCGAAAGATGGGATAGGCTCTTAGAAGACATCAAACCGTCTCATCTGGCGTACTGGAAGCTAGCACGATCCCTAAAAGCGGACAACACCACTTCGATGCCTCCCCTCGATAGAGGTCCAGGTATGTCACCTGCATTCGATAGTATAGACAAAGCGGAATGCCTAGCAGCAAGCTTAGAAAAACAATGTTCTCCAAACACAGTGAACACTGACCCAGTCCATATCCGATCGATTGAAACCTCGGTGGAGAATGCAATCCTGTTCCCCCCCACGGATACTCTAACCCCGGTAACCCGGGAGGAAGTCTGTGCCGCTATAAAACTTCTGAAGCCCAGGAAATCTCCTGGTCCTGATGGTATCAAGAATGAAGTTCTCAAACTACTTCCCGATCATCTCATAGCCCTCTTGGTCTGCGTCTTCAATGCGGCCATGGCCCAGGGTTATTTTCCAGCCGTCTGGAAAAAGGCTATAGTGATAGGTATTCACAAACCTGGTAAAAAAGCCACACTTCCTGATAGTTACCGCCCGATTAGTCTTCTCGACACACTCGGTAAACTCTATGAGCGGCTCCTTCTGAACCGTCTCCAGACCACTATGTCCGTTTTAGATCTGCTACCACATGAACAGTTCGGCTTTCGAGCTGGACACTCTTGTACACAACAAGTGCACCGCCTCACGGAGCACATCCTGCATAACTTTACTGAACCTAGAATATCATATCGTACTCTCGCGATCTTTTTCGATGTAGCTAAAGCTTTCGATAAGGTGTGGCACGCCGGACTCGTTTATAAGCTTCTTCAGTTTCGAATCCCCGATAGATTAGTTCATATCATTCGCGACTACCTCTCGAACAGAACTTTCCGCTTCAGAGTGGAAGGTGAACTCTCCCGACCACACCCAATACACTCAGGTGTTCCCCAAGGATCTATTCTTGCACCATCCCTGTTTAACTTGTACATTAGCGACCTACCACGATCTCCGGGAGTCGAAGTAGGTTGTTATGCCGATGATACAGTGATTTTTGCTTCAGGCAGGCAGAGAGTGCATCTCAGAGCACGCATCCAACGTGCTGTTTGTAATCTCGGCGAATGGTATCGAAGATGGCGTATAGAAGTTAATCCAGATAAGAGCTCCGCAATACTTTTTGATTCCTCTAATAAACAGAACACATTAAAACCTCTCAGGCTATTCGATACTGACATCCCTTGGGCTACCGAGGTTAAATATCTCGGTGTCACATTAGACAACAAACTTACCTTTAAAACTCACATCCAGAGAGTGCGGAACAAGGCTGCTATGGTCTTGAGCCGATTACATATGCTATTATGCTCACAGAGCAAAATGTCACTCAGACATAAGCTCACTCTCTATAAGACGTGTGTCCGCCCTATTCTTACGTATAGTTGCCCCGTGTTTGCACATACATCGAAAGATAATTTTGAAAAGTTGCAGGTCATACAAAATCGCTTCTTACGAAAATGTGTTGGCGCCCCCTACTATGTTCGGAACGACGATCTTCATAAGGATTTGGATATTACTTCGATTCAAGCGTACATCAAGTCCGTCACAGCTAATTATTTCGACAAGGCCACAAATCATCCCAACCCGTTAGTGGTATCTGCTGCAAACTACACCCCCAAGCCCGCCGCAAAGTATCCTAAAAGACGACCGCGACACATTTTCAGCGATCCCCCGGATGACATAACGGCTGCGAATGATCTGCATACCGACGACTCTTTAAATAGAGCGTGCTCGCGCCCACGCCCCCGAAACCACCGATCACGCCGACACGGTCGGGCGGTCAACTTCGCTCCCGCACACCCGCCACGTCCTCCTTCGGCAGCAGCTTAAGCCTAGGTTCGATCCCTCGGACGGGAGCCCTCGAGCATGCTGCTAGCGCGATACAGTGACACCACATTCACTAGCTCCTTGCACACACGACACTGCACTCCACACACGTGCACATTCACACGGTACGTACACTGGTTCTGTAAGGGACCGTTTTACCTTTTTGGCTAGTTAAACTTAGCCAAAAATATCAGGCACTATATGCATGTGCGCTTTAGTGTGACACATATGAAGGTATGCATATGTGTCTCACTAAAGTGTACATGTATGGCATATAGATATTTTATTTTATGTAGATATTTTAGTTCGATTCACGTTTATCCCAAGGCAACTGCCCAAGCCGAGGTTCGGCCATTCTGGCACCCTTGAGCTTGTTGCCTCTCGGCTGAGTGCCCTAAGCGCTCGCCCTAAAAGTCTGGTGAAGCTGTGAAGGCCCATTAGGCCGACAGCGGTTAGTCAGTTCGAAAAAAAAAAAAAAAGCTGCCAAAGCGATTACTATTCTGCACAAACGGAGGGAGTTATTTTATTTCAACCTTCTGAAGTTAGCAAGTGGTAAACACACTACCACTACCGCTAAAGTGGTGACGCGACGCCGCTCCCGCGTCCTACAGAACGAAAAGTATTTATTTGACAATAAAGACAGACTGCCGACTATACAGGATAAAAGGTGTACATGTATATATAATGTAATTAACAAAAGTGAGATTTACTTAATAAAATTAAGTCTAGTACGTGAAAGTCTTAACTGATTTTAGATAGTTGTAAAAATATGAACCTTCATAGGGTTCTCCGAATTGTGAGTCTGCTTTTAAATACTACTTGAAATTCGTCTGTATAACCAAACGAGTAAACGATTATTTGGTTGTATATAGATTGTGTTTTATTCCTTCTTGTTATGGATGTACTAACATCAGACATACTGGAAGGGGCACCTTGTTGTATGCTGTTTGCCGATGATATTATTCTTGTTGGAGACAATGCTGTCGAAGTCCAGAGTAGGCTCAAGAAATGGCGAGAAGAACTGAAGAATTTTGGTTTAAAGATTAGTAGCATAAAAACTGAACATTGATCTGCGACTTCGAAGGTCCATCCAGTTTCTGTCATATAGCTTGAAATGGTGTACCCTTACCAGCCTGCTCCAATTTTAGGTACCTCGGTAAATTGATCCAAAACGACGGTGGCATAGACAAGGACGTGAGGAATAAAATAAATTCAGGAATTATGAAATTGCGAAAGGTGCCAGGGATAGCTTGTGAAACACGAATGCCGTTGAAAAAGAAGAGACGGATGAGAAATGATTCCATGTGGTAGAGATGCGAATGTAAGTATGAATGTGTAGTATAAAGAGAATGGATAAGATCAAGAATGAGTATATTAGAGGAAGTTTCAAAATAGTACCAGTAACAGAAATTACCATAATGCACATGATACGGGCATATTATGCGAAGAGTTGAGTTATGTAACTACAAATATTTTAAGAATGAAGATGGACGGATATAGGAGTATAGGAAGACCGAAAAAGATATGGATGGATTGCGTGAAAAATGATATGTGTATTAAAGGTATGAAGACCAAGATGACAACTGACAGAGGAGAGTGGAAAAGCACAATGTGTTGTGTCGACCCTACTTAGAAGAAAGGTAAGGGTAAGAAGAAGAAGCTTTTATATTGTGTTTAGATTAGATACTAATAATAATGAAAAAATAAGCAGCTCAGTTTTAATTAAAGTAATATACATAGTTTCCATAATACGTCAACAGTCTAATTACGTGAATAAAATCGTAAACACTACTAATCACTTAAAAAATTTAATAATATGTAAAAAAGGTTGCTATTTAGATTGGGGCACCGTCGGATTTATATTTGTCATATATTAATTAAATATCAGTTTCTTTTTTAAATGTTCCACAAGTAACTATTTTAAAAAATAATGATAATTCCTTATTATATTAAATTTACGTTTTGTACAAATTTCTTACTGGTGTCTAAATATTTCGTCTTGCAACACTAACTACACTTCATTGTGTAGGTAATACGTAAATTTATCATTAAATTAATTTCTGTAAATACTATCAGGCACAAATAAAAATGTCGATTACTCATTGTTGTTATCTGTGCCGTTCTTCTGTCATTCGTATTATATTATACCTGTGAATTGTCACATATGAACTTGAAATGTTCTCCTCAATGTGACCAGATGCAATAGAATCCTTTGATTTTAGTAAATATTATTATTAGCCATCATTTATATCTCTATCATGTTTTGTGGCAGTTTCTTAAATCTAACACATTTAACAGTATTAAAAAAAGTTGAACAATAATCTGGAAACTTTTTTCATATGCTATATTTAACTAGCAGCTTATAACCAATGATAATACTTTAAAACTATTTAATATATAACCAATGATAATTATTGCAACTGCAATAAGGGATACTCGAAAAATTAAATTCATAGTGGTCGTTTATTCTTAACTTTTATACCCATTTTCGTTAGTATATAAAAATAGAAAATGTGTTTCCATACTCTATGCTATTCATCTATAGTATTATATTTTTTAAGGTGAATGATCTGAATTTATTATCACTTGGAATTCAAGGAATATCCCAAGGTTCTTTATACAAAAAGAATACCCTGTTTACTTAGTACAATGCAAAATAATACCATAAAATTTGCAGTTTAATCAGTTTCTCGCAAATTTTATTATTTATTGATATTTTAAGCGATGTAGCTCTTAATAATTCAGAAAAAGTAATTTAAAATTAATCTTGATAAAACATAACGTCACCTTTACTAATTCTAATTTACTCGCATAAATGCCTTATGAAGATAATAAGACGATATTAAAGAATAATAAGTTATGACTTTGACAGTGAATTAAGTCAGAAAATTTTGCTACCAACGTGCTTTCTTTCATAATGCTGCTTAAACTAGAGAAAAATTAAACTTACGTTGCTTAAACGATTGAACGGAACAATAAGCAAGTAGTTTCTCGCAAGCAGAGTCACGACTGGGTCTAATTTAAATAAGAATTTATATACTTGGATATAGCAGTATTTTAAGTAGGTTTTTCCTCCTGTCTAGAAGAATCGTGAATTTCAATCGGGTCACACTGGTTCATGATTTAGTTTTGCTTAGTATTCTTCAGGATTCCTTGGTTTATTGTTGTTATACGGTAATGCGTGGAAGTGTTTGTGGTGTATAGTAGTGTATAAATATAATTTTTAAATGTTCCATTGAAAATCGGAAATGGCACCGAGTTTAAGTAAATTAACACAAAGGACAGATGTAAAAATCGCGATAGCCGCCTCGGCGGCCTTTAGTGCTTGGATTATTAGGAAATCCATAAAGTCAAGGTGAGAATTGCGAACAATTTTTTTATGATTATTGACAGTGACTTTTTGCAATAGGTACCTCTTATTCTAGTTCTGGCTCTGTTCAAGTACTATAAAGTCTTAATATATCGATATAGTACAAATTTCATGTATATCTGGCTACAAAATACGGACAACATATATGTTACCTTTAACCTTCATTTTATTATTATATTTCCTTACTAATTAACGTTTTTATAGCTGAAGTTACTAATGCAGATACTACTACTAATATTTACTGAAGGAATGTATTCATATTTTGCTGTATTCTGTGTATTTACCGGAATTAATGTTATAAACGTTTTTTTGGAAATACAAAAGAAAGAATAAATTTATTATCACCATTCAAATAGCCTATTTCAAAATTTAAAAGTTTATAAAGTTGTATCTGACTAATATAACATAAATAGTAATCATTTGCACAGGGTATTATGCCAATGGTTTAATTTAGACAAATATCTCATTTTTTACAATACTATTTATTTAAGGAGCACTTGTACCGACTGTCTTAATTGTGTTTAAGTTTGAATTTTTTTTTATTTGAATTCAACAAGTGTATTGTACCAATAATTATAAACCATGTATTATTACTGATGTATCAATGTTAAATGTTCTTTGAGTGCTTTTTAGCATGGCGTTTACCAAACTGTCATGGAGAGTTTTTTATAGGGTCTGTGTTGTGTATTTCCAAGTGAAGATGTTTAATTTGATTAATTCTCAGAAGATGATGAAGAATCTATATATTGTTTTGTTTTAAAAAATCTGTTTTTTTTTTTTATTTCTATTATTGAAATGAAAGTTTCAATAATCATTGTAAACAATTCCTGTTCTGTTGTAAAATTTGGTAGCTTAATATGATTTTCAAAAATGAATTCACTTTTCCTACTCGTTTTGTGTTCAAATAAAAATACAAAAAATATAATAATAGATAAAATAATTCTAACAAAGGAAAGAAAACTCTGTATAATAGCTACTATATGCTAATTAAAAATACAAAATGTCAAAGTACAATGCAGTAAAATAATGAATGTTTTTTCTAATGCGCACTTTTTGGACATTATACACAAGTTTTATGCAAACCGTTTGTTACTTAAGCTAGACATGAGGTGTCACTGACTATTATGCTGACGAGAAAAACACGTTTAGCTAATTTTAAAATTTGAACAGTTGGTACAAGACAATGCTATGTAAATTTTAGTTAAAAACTACTAGAGCATTAAAAACATTTAGTTAAACAGGTTTTAAATATTTTTAAATAAATTTGGTAAAAGCCACCTAAGGACTTTAAAACTATCACATTTCCTATGTGTAATATAGTAAGGACATCTGACAAATTTGGCCGAATACAAACTTGTAATTCAATTTTAGTGTTTGTAAAATGTCAGGTAAATACATAACTCCTTAAAATTGGTAAATTAAATTGCTTAAATTAATGTGTAACAGACTATTTTGTATATTTTGAATTTTTATTTCACTGAACTATAAAATTTGACGAACATAGTTTCTATTTTGTATGTAGTAGGTGATGATCCCTTTGAGTACAGATTCGAAATACACATATGAGTTGATGAGACATGCATGAAAATGTATAAATAGTTAGCTTACTTGGTTAGTGTAAATCGATGCACGAATGTTGCAATGTACAGCAACAGCCTAAGCCGAGGTTCCGCTGGCCCTTGTGCTTGTTGCTCAATCGGGTGAGTGCCATTAGCGCTTCCCATAGTTGTTTGGTGAAGCTGGGAAGCCACCTAATGTGTCACAAGTGTAGGTCCATTAGAAAAAAAACTTTTTGAGTCTCTGTAATATGTCTGAATTTCAATTACCTGATTCTATCAAACATCTCTTACTGTTAACCATATCTTTATATATTTTTTAATATTGAATTTACTGAAGAACAAATGACTAAACAGGAATAGGTGTTTTCTAAACAGAAAAAATAAAAATATAACACTTTACAGGTCACCCAAAAATGCAAAACCATTAGCATTATCACCAGAAGAAAGAATACAATATATGATAAAAGAAAGGGATAAAAGAAGTCCAAAAGCACAAGTCGATGCAAAGTTCCTATCAGAATTGAAAGTGCTATGGAAGATAATGATGCCAGGTTTATGGACAAAGGAAAGTGGTTTTATGGTGTTAATAGCCTTATCTCTGATCTCAAGGTCCATGTGTGACCTGTGGTTGATACAGCACACAACATTAATAGAAGGGTGAGTTATTTTCTGTTTTTGGAATCTTAATGTCAATTAGTGATCAATATATTATAATATGTATAAACCTTATTATTATTAGCATAAAAAGAAATAGGGGTGCATCTGCTGCACCTATCAGTATTGAGGTTATATATTTCAGAATAATAGAAGGTGAATCTGATAGTATTTAATTTGATTGTTGTATCTCTGTTCTTGAATTAGATGTAGTCTAATATTAACTAGATGTTCTTTATTAATTTTAGACTTTTCTCCGGTCTTTGTCTGTGTTTTTAGTTTGATATGTGCCTTATCAACAGTAATGTCACTCATCATTAACTTTAATCATCTGTCAGGAACTCCTTTTCTGTTCGCTAATGTAACTGAGTTAAAACTGGTGTTGCAATACTTACAAAATTACACTATATTAGTAATGTTGTAATATTTGTGTTCTCGAAACTTTCAGTGTAAAAAATATTTTACATGAGATCACATAGGTGTGCCAATTTCTTGGTAGTGGTATTATTTGCAGTATTATTATAATTTGCATACTGTTGATGGTTAAATTTGGGTAATGATTATAGATTACATTTACAACTTGATATACAACTAACTGACTGTAGTTTTATTTCCTGTGTCCATGAAGAGAACACATAAAACAAGTTGAATTATTTGTAATTAAAAACCATAAACTATATAGCAAGTTACTGTTTTAATTTGTTTTAATTACTTTTATAGAATATCATGTTCTTCACTTGAATATCTTTTCTAAAAAACTTATTTTTTTGACTGTAATTGTAACTGATGATTTCTAAATGCCACAATGTAAATTAATAAAATTTAATATGTTAAAATATGTCACATTGTTTAGGCTACAGAATGTGTGTGTCCATGTAAACATATTCAAAAAACTTTACACTACTACTGTGCAGTCTGGTAATAAAATGTGTTTTCTCTCTTACCCGCTTTGTACTTATTTCTCATGAGAAGATATATATGAGAATATATGTATTTTATTTTTTGTTTTATGAAACAATGAAATACCGAAATAAGTTTGTGATTACTATAATTAGATTGTATTTATGAAACTCTAAAAAAGTATAAACCGGTATCGGGTACATTAAATAATGTTCTATTATGTTACAAGTAAAATGGCTGTATATTCTTCATATAGACAGGTCTTGCATTTCAGTGGTAGTAAACTCTAATTATTAAGCCGAGAGGGTTTCTTATTCAATCCCTGGTCATATTTGATTTTTTGACTAGCATAATTGTATAGATTGCCTAATAGGAAAAAAAGTATTATTATAAAAGGCAACGTCTCTTTGTCTGTTCCGTTAGTCATCTCTTAGGCATGAGTGTATCGACACGAGGTTTTGCCTATGCATCCAATAAATGCAGGTCTAATAACAAATAGTTATCGTGAGTTACAAACTGTCAGGCTGTCTGCCGATAGACGTAACGCTATGATTGGCGCTTCGTCGTTCACACATAACAAAGGAGTTTAGCGGATGCTAATCTGGTATTATTGTAATGACACAAGTGTGGGAACGTTTGATCTGTGGTTTTATCGAAACAACTTTAGGCGTTTAAGTCCAATTTCACTAAATCTCACGTGTCGGGAGACAGGGGTTTCGGCAAATAGCACGTAATTTTTAAATAAAATTTTTAAGTGCAATAAAAGTACGGTCTTCACGAATTGTCTCACAAGATGAGCTACTAAGCTTTTGTACGCAATAGTATTGATTCACAGTGGCTAAATCATAACGAAGTTCAAGGAGCAGGTGATTTTACTGAATATCACATGGATTTAGTGGTACCATTAATTTCTCTTGAGACCGTACACAAATCTCCAAGGCCTTTTTTAAAATGAATGAAATTAACTGTTAATTCTAGTTGTTTAGATACCACTAACGGGCTGGGATGATTAGCAGCTTTTGCGAAGTAACTGGTCGTAAAGGACTTTACGTACGCCCAGATCGACGGAAACTCCAAGTCCTTCTGAAGATCGATTATCTGGACATACCATGAGGTAACGACAGCCTTTCGTAAGAAGCGATCTTGTAAAATCTGCATCTTACGGTAGCGAAGTTCTGACATATGGGCGAAGACGTGACAACTGTATGTCAGAATGGGACGCGCGCACGTCTTACTAAGGTTGAGCTTATGTCTGAGGGACATTTTGCTCTTCGAGCATACTACTGGATGTAAGCGACCCGTGAATATGGAGATATTGTTCCGCACTCTATCAACGTGTGGTATGAACGTGAGTTTCCTATCGAGGGTGACACCCAGGTAATTAACTTGGGCGACCCAAGTAATAGGAACTCCGTATAGATTGAGGGGCTAAGTTTATAACGGTTTCTAAAGGCATAAAAAAGTATCACGGAACTCTTATCAGGATTGATTTCAATCCGCCACCTACGATACCATTCGCCGAGATCACGAACGGCACGTTGGATATGCGATCTGAGGTGAAGACTATATAATGTGTGTATGCCTGCCTGAAGCAAAGATGACTGTATCATCAGCGCACTAGCCTAACTCGATCCTTGGCGATCGCGGTATGTCGCTGATATACAGGTTAAATAGGGAGGGCGTGAGGATGGAGCCTTGGGGCATACCTGAGCGGATCGTGTGGGGCGGGGGAATAGGTCACCTTAGAGAGATAATTGCGAATGATATGAACTAGCCTATCAGAGCCGCGGAAGTGTGGAAGCTTATAAACGAGTTGGGCGTGCAAAATCTATGGCCTTGTCGCTTTCCAGCCTGACACGATTGCCATACCTTACCACCCGGTGATTACGCCAAATGAGCTATGGAATTATTATAAACTGAATGTATATTATTTGGAACTAACTTCTACACAAATACAATGGATTATTTATTTAAATATTTTAACCTCGTTGATACTGTACACTCATCATCATTTATTATATGTAAATAAATTATTTAAACTTTGAACACTACTGTATAACTGAGTTGTAAGAATAATAAATATATTTTAGTAGAATTGTTAAGTGATATAAATGAAATCGTTAAAAAATATAATTTATTTTATCTGCGAGCTCATTTCAAATCACTCTTATAATGTGTGATTTAATTTACAATAACAGTAATTATGTGTAATTATCATATTATCTGTGGAAAATTTGATAATTTTATAGTGCCTTTATATAAAAAAAAAAAAAAAGTGAGAATAATATTTTTTTGGCGCGCTTAACTTACTTATAAAAGCGAACAGCAAGGGTAATTATAATAACGATAATAATGAAATATCTCCTCTAAATATTACCTCGAGCAATTGATTTATACCTAAATATATTTTTAAATTCTTTGAATTTGATTTAATTCCAATAATATATATAAATAAAAATCCATTGTCTAATGTATGAAAGCGCATCACATCAGAACGGCTGCACCGCACCTATTTGGCGAATTCATTTTTTATCATGTTTATAATTATCAGGGCAAAGTTTTTGTATATAAGTTTGAAAAAGTCGTACGAAAAAGTGAAAAATTTGGGTTAACCCCTCGGCTGATTTTTTAAGACCGAGGTATCAAAATGCGGATTATGTTTTTAATTTCACAACATCGTATATTGTATATTTCATGGTTTAGTGAAACAATAACAAATACAAAAAAAATGTAATACATAATCTGTTATTTTTGAATATTTTGTAATAAATCGACTATTTTTTTAAGTTTATGCTGCCAACAGTCTGTTGACCCGTGCCTCATTAGGTCTGCATTCGTTTGTATGGAACTTAAACCTTTATGGTTTAGACAGTCCAAAGGTTAATAAAATAAGGTTTCAGGTAAAAAAAGTGAGTCTATGAGTGAGACAGACGACAGTAGGGAGATGGTCAAAAATATTGACAGAAGTTACTGAATTGACATTCAGTTGTGCAGTTGCTATTTTATTTCATTAAGTGGTCGTGCTGTAAAGGGAAAGTTTAGTCCCAAGTTCGTTGTCATTAACTCCAGTCGAAGCCAGGGTGGGCAGCTAGTATTTTGATATTATGTAGAAAGCAAACCGTATTAATTCGTTAATAATAATAGCCCTTGTATTTTTAATTGAAATATTTTGAACGACGGTACTAATTCTATTTAAAACAAGTGCTAAATTTCTCATTTCTATTGTTCGGGTATGTCAGATTTAAACCGGTATTCATGATTGCAATTTTTGTAAAATGTCTTAATTGCTCAGAAAATGAGTTTATTCGAATCAAACCATTCGCGTTGTGCTCGTTTCTTGTGTTCGTATTATGAAAGTTAGCGGTAAAAATTAATATATCAAAACACACTCCATCTTTATGCATTATTTTTCATATGTAGTATCTATTTTTTTTTATAGCATTTCAACGAAATCACGAGACTCTCTAATGGTGAGAACAATAAAATTCAAAAAACAACACTGACCACGAAGAGATCGGTATTCTATCGCGCCATCTTGAAAATATTTCTGCCCGCTGAGAATAGTTTTGTCGTGTTGTAAAGAGAACAACTACGTACGATTCGTAGTCATTATAATTTTACCCTTATCCCACCTAAGTAGGTTCGACACAACATGTTTTCCTTTTCCGCTCTCCCGTGTCAAATGTCATCTCAATATTCACACGTGTAGTGCTCACCGCCGAAATAGCCTTTTTTTAACGTGGGGAGATCCATCATGGACATGCCACCCTCCCGGGGGAGAGTGTGGGTAGTGTGAGACTCCTACTCACTAAAACCCCACGGTGTACATCCGCCGCTTTTGTTGGGGCGACACGAGATCTCTTCAGCATGCATCGTGTCGCGCTAGCGGTTGGCCCGGCATCAAACAGTGCCGCCGAACCACGTCCTTGTCAGGAGACGACAGTGTACACACCGGCCGTCTCCTCCGTCTGCCAGACTTGTGCAGTGGCAAGATGGATCCCCTGACCCACCTTCCCAGGCCTGGCTATAGTGGTGGAAGGAGGCGAGCATAGCGCCTCCTTCTTCCGCCAGCGCCCTCCTTTGGCGGAGAGGGCCGCTCAGAGGGTCCACTTCGCAGACCTTCTCTGCCGCCTCCTTCTGCGAGAAGTCGTTTCGCAGAAGGAGACAACAATATTCCACACAGACTCGCTGCCGAGCATGGCCTTCACCACGCTCGGCAGCGAGAGATCCCTTCCTACCGCCGAAACCAGAGTGCGGCGTTGCTCCTCCCACGCAGTACACTCAGACAGAGTATGTTGCGCGGTGTCCGGCTCAACACCGCACTCATGACATACAGCAGTTGGCTCCTTGCGCCCGATTCGGTGCAGGTACCAACCAACGTATCCATGCCCGGTCAGCACCTGCACCAATCGGAACGACAGGGGAAACCGCTTAAATAGCCTATGGTGGCTTTCTGTTAGGGTAACACTTTTAGGGTCCACTTTCAAACTCAAAACTTTTCTTGTTACATGACTTTCATCTCTTCTCATAATATGCCTATAACATGTTATCCAATTACTCCTCAAGTTACTAAAAAAGAGTCACTGTGACTGGTTTATCGTAATTTATATGATGGTCGAAACAGTCTGTATATATCCCTACCACCTAGCTTGGTTTACTTTATATACTCAACATATTTAAATGTGCTAATGTAATGGATTTTATGCCTGGTGTATGGTAGTCGACCCTGGTAGTCTGGAGTCGGGTATTATACCGTCGAATAAAATAGCCTTTGTTCGAGGCTTCGTTACCATTAATGTAGATTTGATCTATTCCTCGGGAACGGTCCATTTTTTTTCTGTAACACGTATTCATGATAATCGGTTAAATAGTTAAGGCATGAAAACATAGCATTTTATTCGTTTTTTTTTATGAATATAAATATTTTACCACGTTAAAAATTATTAAAAAAAAAATAGTCAGTTATAGAAGCCTGCCGCCACCTACCGTTTCATAACATGGTTGTCTATAATAGCGGTACGCTATGATGGCCGTTTTAACACTTTACAATAGTTACGTGAATTGTCGATTTATTTTCGACAAATATGTAATTAAATGCCTCTTCGTTTTGTATTTAGCAATGACGCCAGTTTGCCGGAGGTGGTAGTTGTGCTGACCAGCGATCCTATATATATAATCATATATAGGATATAAATATATAATTTTGAATTTGGAAAAATATAAATGCCGAGTTATGTTGTAAATAAGTACAGTAATAATTGTAATCTCTTAAGCATTCTGTCAAACGGTGCTATTTTTTTGTTAGTAAAAAGTTGAAAAGATTTTTTTGCTGTACCATATTATATAGTTAGATAGATTAGATAGTTATATAGTATATAATTATTAATATAATATAATGTAGAAATCAGTGTAGTAAATTAATTGTATCTCTTAAAATTCGTCACTTTTGATAATAGAGAACAATAATTTACTCCTTCAAACGTAGTTATTAATTTATACGAAACTCCGGCAGCGAATGAACGTCAAAACGGCCATCATAGTGTACCGCTCTAATAGTTTCTTTTGTAATTCTGATGTCATCAACCTTGATAACTTGATAATTGGATAGTGAAACAACATATAGTCCATGTGTTGAATTGGATCAAAATACATAAATATTTTAATAATAAAACATGTTAGCGTAAAAGCAGAAATGTAGTTGTTGAGAATACACACATATTTTTAACTTATTTGCTTTATAATACTCTAGCAACCCTACGATTTCGTTTGCATGTAAAATGATTGAATGAATACTTTATTGCACTCTTGAGTTTGTACCGCTGCGAGCTTAATGCCAAAAGGCATTTTCTTCCAAAACATAAAAGTAATTATTGTAGTTAGTGCAAATGTAGAAGAAACAAAAGAAAAATGGATAAACTAAAACATCTATAATAATAAAATGAATACGTATGTTACATAAATTTACTCACACAAATTTAAATACGTACATACATACATACATAATATGTAAGCGTGTACTTACATACAAATATATATAACAATGTTAATAACAAAGATAATAATAAAAATATATATTACTCACAGTAAAAATTACTCATAAATAGAAATCGTAAAATTATGCCCTTTGTCTCCTGTTTTGTCAAATAAATATCGGTGTAGTTGGGTTCTAAAGTTATTGATAGCTTCAACATCCTGAAGTTGACGCGGTAACACATTCCATAATCGTATGGCAGTTGTTGTGAAGGAGTTCGAATATGATGTAGAACTGTGCTGAAGTATCTCGAAGAGTTTTACTGTAAATAGAACGATGATCACGACCGCGAGCTGTTAGGAATATGAACTACTAGCAGGCTCGGCGGATGTTGTCCTGCTCTGATAATAAAAAAATATATAGATACTTATGTGCATGAAACGCTTAAGGCGGTTTGACTTTTTCCGATCCTTTCAACATTTATCATTATATTTCAACCAATTTACAAAAAAACCTTGACAAGTTATATACCTAAACCTTCCCCCTGAATTACTCTATCTATTGGTGAAGACCGCATTACAATCCGTTTAGTGGTTTTTGAGTTTATCGTGAACATCCAGGCAGACAGACAGACGCGGCGGACGACTTTTATTTTATAATATGTATTGATTAATCAATAAGATATTTATTTAATTTAAAAATACTATGAAACACATATTTTTTACTTTCTAACTTGAATATCAATTTGCATATTTGACGGATTTTCATACAAATTTTCATCCCCTCTTTAGGGGTTGAATTTCCAAAAATCCTTTCTTACTGTGCTCACTTACAGTATAAAAGGAAGTAATGAATATCTAGCGGTTACGTTTCTCACATACCGTCATGACAGCGGTGACTGTTGATGATCAGATGATACAGTACCATCATTGTGCTGCTGTATTGCAAAACAATCGTCCATCTGTGAGTCGCGAGTCCCGTACCGTGGTATCTATTCCATCGCACAGTGCATTTGTGTCATTAGTGGCATAAACAACACCCCCACAAAGACTAATGTTGCCGGAGGCGCACCAAACCTGCCTCGACTATTTTTTTAATCAAAAAAAAGAATATTCTCACTTCTTCTTAGTTTTTGTGTCCACTTTTGTTTTCATTATATTATAACTCTGACTAAGCTAGCATTTATTGACTTATCGTTTACTTAGTATCTATTCTATAATGACACCAAGGTCGACGATAATATATATTATATGGTTTTTGCATTAAATGAAAATTAAAAGATATGAAAAAATAAGACACGTTTTCTGTATGTGGACCCCATTCAGTTCGATTAACACTTGTTTATTGTCGGTCTTATCTGTCGTTTTATTTGTACGAATATGACGTCAAACACGACGCTAGTACCTATTGTTACTTCGGCAACGCATTTGTGTAGCCTCTCGTGTCGCAGGTGTCAATGATCACGGTGATCACTTACCATCACGTAACCCGTCTGTTCGTTTGCCTCCAATCGCATAAAAAGAATACTTTTACAATTAAGTGAAATTAAAAAGGAACGAATATGTTTCGTGTATAAGCAGCACCTTATTGAAAATTGTACTCTTTGGTATGTTTTATTAGTTGTTAAGATAGCGAAACAAATGACAAATATTCTGTGAATCTCCCTATTTTGGCCCTTAATAGAGGAACGGTCGTGTAATATGGGCAATATTTGTATACAACGTATTCGCGTTTGGAGTGTAATCATAGCCGATAAACGAAATCGGTAGTTACGTAATATACGAGGAGCAATGAGCAAAGTTCATCTTATCAATTACCAACATAATACGTTGGTTTCAGTGAACTTTGATGTATACGTTACTTTTGTATCTCGCCTCGTTAGTCACAAGGTTAATAAGTTTTTTGTTTAGAATTAATTATAATAGAACCACAGTCCTTAACTAGGGCGAGGTGATAATTGAGGGTCTTCTTTAGATAATGATATACCTGCATTTCTTCATCAGGTGCAGAAGAGGTCTGTGTTTAGTTCAGTCGTGCGAGTCCCCTTTTTTGAACAGAACACCTTTTGGTATTTTTAAGATGACGCAGCCTCTTTTTAATAGTTGATTATTGATATATGGAACCTTGTTTGATCAAGAGGTTGTCATATCTTCTAAGGATATGTGTAACTTATTGGTATTTTTTTAATGAGAACTTAACGCCTTCTTGTGCCAATGCGTGAACAGTTCTGTTTTGTGTCACAAATAAGTGTGGTGATGATATTTCCGCCGTCGAATCTTGTCTGTAACCATAATTATCCGTGTTAGGCGACATTATGTTCAAACATAACTTATAGGAAGGATGCTTCAATGCTAAGGATACTTATCTTGACTCTAGGACCAATAATAGATGCGTTATAGAAATTTTCACTAAATGGTTTCTAAATAGGTAAGGAAGTTTTCAATAAATGCTCTAGTATGCAATAACAAACATACCTGTTTAGTGTGTTAGGTTAATGGTTCTAGAAATTATCTGCCATAATGCTAGATAAGTGACCCGAATTTTTTAAAGTTATAGATGGTAGTTATAATAGGCTTATCGCTGAAAGTACGGCCATCTCGATGGTTTGCGGGACGCGGGGATACGAATGTGCACGGATATATATACGCACTTTCATATAATGCCCGTAATCTTATAGTGCATTACATTTACGTACATTATTGCAATTGTGATATAAATAAATGTATTCTGTAGTAAAACTATGACGGCTGTGTGCAATAAAATCTAGTCGTATCACGGTAATTATGTTGTTGAGTCATGTTACATTCAAAGTACTCGTATTGTCGTGTCGTTACATTTGAATTTTAGCCGTTCGTAAGTTTTTGAAGTTATACTTCTTTTGGCGCGTTAGGGAAAAATGATGAGAGTAAATTTTTACGATGCGCGCGCACTACGTCACGAAAAACCGACATCCTGAAGTTAGCTATAGTCAACATTTTATTCAAAAACAGTATGTATGTATTAAATACCTTCTTTCAATAGTTAGTGTCGTTTTTTCTACAAACGTAGAATAAGGCGAAAGATAAAATTTTTGAAAGATTTTTATCTTGTTACGCCAAAGAAGTATAACTTCTAAAGCGTGTACACACACACTTTTTTTATTAAAGATTTTCAAATTTTATACATGTACAATTTGAAGATCATAAAAAAAAAACAATAATCGTATGAACGGCAACATTTGGATTTTGTTTATGGTGTATAAAAACTAAAAATCTTCGAACGAGCCCCGAAAACTCACCGTGACTATAAATTTACTTTTATCTATGTACATTTTTAACATTCTTATTTTGAAAGAATGGTTCAATATAATTGGTTATCAAGTCAGTTGAGTTCGTTCATTCTATTTTGAATCAGAATGAACACTTTTTTTTTTTTAATTGTTGCCCACGTTCGTATTACAAGGAATTCTTAACCAAACTTCCAAGTTTTTAGATCTGCTGCTTTATATTGTGCGTTGTCTTAAGAATTTTACTAAGGAGTTCCACTGATTACTACATGTAAAACAGATACATAAAGTATTGTCATTTCTATCTAAAATTATCGTAATTAAAAGTCCTTTATTATACATTGTTTTTTTTTTTAACTGACTCATCGTCACTTCAAATCTTTCATAAACGATATATACAGCATTGTCACTTTTATCTTCAGATAATCTCCTCGTATGTTGTTTTTATACGTGTAATCTAATCGCCATTGATCACTAATTAAATATCAGAGGTAGAGTAGAAAGAAAAACTATGTGACATTGCTATACACGTAATTACAGACGGAATTATATGCGAAATTAAATAGTTAAAAATAGTCATTTTGCGTTTTAATTTTAATTTCAGTAGTTGTCCAAGTTATTTACATATAAATTAAATAATTAGGAATTATACCCTTTAAAGTGTTGTAAACGTAAACAATTCTGTAGTGTAGCAAATATTGAAAGTGGAAGAAATTTAAAAACTATAGCTGATCATTTTTAGCCCAAGTGTCTAGAAGTAAAATTAAAAAATAAATCACCGTAATCTATCCGGTTGTTTTTAAGTGATACGCATACAACTGCAAACCTCTGTCATTCTTTTTTTATATTATAGGGGGCAAACGAATAGGTGGGTCACCTGATGGTCAGTGATCACCGCCGTCCACAGACACTAGCAACACCAGGGGAGTTGTTGCCGGGAAGTGCGTTGCCGGTCTTTTAAATATGTGGGCCTCCGGCGCTCTCACTGACCGAACGAAACGCAACAGTGCGAGCACTGTTACTTCACGTCGGTTTTCTGTGAGAGGGTGGTACCTACTACCCCGGGCGAGCCGACCCATTCATGCTGAAACCAGTAATAGCTTCAGCGTAGCTCTACCACCTGCAGAATGTTATGTATTTAAGAATAAAAATTAACATTAGTACAACCATGTATACGTGATTAGGATAAATTTTAGTTGCAATAATCTGTGAGAAGAAGCTTAATATGCGACTAAATGCATACGCAAATTAGATCCCCAATTATATATAATTATCTCTATTTACGTTTAGTCACATAAAAACGTGTATTTTGCAGTAATGGCTGTTTTTTGTTACAGTTCTATTATAACAATGAATTTAAACGAATTCAAACGACTCCTTACGCAGTTCTTCATGGCAATGCCTTTGGTAAGTATTTATGTTTAATCAAGTAGCAGTTTTTACGATATCTGGCATTGATGTATGTGTAAAATTGAAATAGCAGTTTTTGACTACACTTGTATAAAGATTTGGCTTAACAATTTCAATATATCACTATTAATCGATAGATTTGTGGATACGTGTATTTACAACTAACTAATATCCGCGACTTTCGTAATATATTTTTTAATATACTTTTCAGGCAGAGAGAAAAATAATAAAAATGTTGAAAGCAAAAATATACTTATAAAATTTACCTTGTAGTATGCGTTTACTTTCCATCTCCTGCGCATGCGCACTACACCGCTCACACTATCTCACACATAGCTACACGCGTACTTCTTATAAAATCGTAGTGTCTTTAATAAACTAATATTAAATGAAGATATCGTGATTTTTTAAAATAATGACTAAGTGTCTATGAAGTAATGTTTTTTAAAAATGGCCGCAATCTATCCTGTGGTTTTGACGTGATGCACGCACTTCAGATTTAATTTATTGAAATTTGCTTTTCTAAACAAATTCTACTTAAATGAAGGTAATAAATTTGGATGACTTCTTTATAATTTTTAACAAAACTGATGTGTCATACATGTAGAAAATGAATGTCATGTACATCTGACTCTCGACCATCATTTATCATTTGCTACATTCGCAACACTGGCAGGCTAACTACAAAAAGAGAAAAAACAGTAAATACTGAAGTATAATAGTCCTTTGCTTCGAAGAAAAAGTTTGCTTTTTGACCACTCTGAATATAGAGCGGAATACAAATGTTACAATAAATACGTATTATATTTTCTATGATTTTTTCTGAAATAGTTTTGTATAGAAATCGTTTTCAAATCAAGTACAGTTTCAATACATATTCAAGTGAGCAAGATATATAAGAAAAAATTAAGGATAAATAAATGTCAATTTTAAATTCATATAATAATATTTGAACTTTGCTTTGTGTTAAACCCTTGACTATATTATGTGCAAGCCTGAACTTACAGCCAGCGAGGACTCGACGTTAATTTAAAAGCGAATTAAGGTTCAGCAAAGGAATATTAAATTTTAAATACTTAATAATTGAAATCAAAATTTCTTTATACTGCGATATTATGTTTGTAATGAGTATTTTGTAGGCGATAAATATTTCACACTTTAAAACATATGAAGAAATTCAAACAGATACTCATTCTTACACTTAGAAACTCATTAGAACACATGCTAACGTCATTGTAGTGCCTTCGACTTTATAATGATACTAGCTGACCCCGGCAAACTTCGTAACGCCTAACAGTCGATTTTTTAATACTTATTCTGCTATTCGGGACCATCGTATAAATATTGACATTCATATTTATACGATACTAACGTTATTCAATTGTTTTGCCTTCCCGGAATCTCTCCACTAACACTTAAACTTTATGCTTATGGTATTAAAGTTCAAATTGACTTTTAAGTATTATTACGAATCATTTGTATGGGAGTATAGAAAAGTGTCGTTTTACGACTTTTCCAGGTAATTTTTTTAATTTTTCTCTCCGTAAGATCCATCCTCGTACTTCAAGGAATATTCTAAAAAAAGAATTAGCGAAATCGGTTCAGCTGTTCTCGAGTTTTGCGCTTAGCAACACATTTAGCGATTCATTTTTATATTATAGATACACGCACACGTTTATCTTTTCCATATATATATATATATATTACATACACGAACACACAACATATGCTATAGTCTCTAATTACTTATTGTTAGTTTATTGTATTGTATGTAAATATGAACTTCTTTCACAATATTCGTAACTGTCTCCCCTACAACACAGTCTACACTAACGTATGGAGGGGGGGAGGGGGCCTTTTTATGTGTACCAATGTAGCGGATTTACGAATAAAGATTATTTATATAAATGTTATAATAATAACATTTTCCAAGACATGTTCGATCTTGTTACATTAACCTTGTATGAGTTTTAAATACAAAAAAAAGAAGTTTTTAAATCGTCTTAAACGTGTAAATTATATTACCTCTGTATAATCTAATAATTACCTTATATATCATATATCTTTTGAATAACATTTTTTTTTCGTTTTTCAGATATCATTAGTAAATAATGTATTAAAATGGAGTATAGGTGAATTAAAGCTGAGAATTAGGACAAATTTAACACTACATCTCTATCAGGAATATATGAAGTAAGTTTTTTTATTTCATTTGCATATATATAAGAAGAAAATTATCTTTATCTTTTGTAAGTGGACGAATATATGTTTCGCTATACGATCTCATATATTATTTACTAGTTGTCAACCGCGATTTCTTCCGCGTGACATTAAACAAAAAAACTTTTTGTTCAGTGTAAAAGTGCGCGCAAGGTGCATCATCTGGACACTGCTCCTTTAGCTTATTGTGTATTTGTGCGGAAACCCATTTTTTTTTCTAAAATTAAATTGTCTAATTTACACCTTATATCATCAGGTATATGCTAGTGAAGGTCCCGTCAAAATCGGTCCAACCGTTTCAGAAATATAACACACAAAAGCTATAAATATTGTTTTTTTTTTTTTGTTATAATTATCGTATTTACTTTCATAACATAGCCATTTAGTAAGAAGCTGATATTTTGAAATAACAAAAATATACTTCAATTTTTATTTATTTCTCCATGTAAATGAATGTTGATAAAGCGATAGAAATACTATGTAGTCTTTACGAGCTGATTCCTTAAATTTACACTGTAATTTATTCATTAGGTAAGTGAACTATTATTTCCTTTTATCCTCCTTAATTCTGTTTATACCTTAACATTAATTATTCTCTTATACGGTTAACATCGTATGCAATACAATGAAAAATTTACAATTCTAATGAACAAGTTTAAAAAAAAACTGGTTATTTTGAATACATTTCTGTTTCACTATTAACGCTGGCGTTACTTTGCACTTCTGCCTGGATGTGATTGGCTGAAGACACGTTTTGAATGGATTACACATGTTTCGCTCCGTCTAACGTCCGTTTTAAAATATTTAATAATGGATTTCAGCAGTAAATTAACGCCTTCATCAATCGAATTATTAAATCGTTTATTAAGGGTAATATAAAATAGCATTTGACAGAATAAACTTTACTGACGGGAGAGTAAGTTGGGGCCTTCTTATATTTGCTGTTCTTTCATTTACTATTACGCATATGAATGATTTTAATGATGAAGTTGTATTCCAATTTAGTTAACTATACTTTTATATCCATTTGTTAGACTGTACCATTTACTTGACATAAGGATTTCATTCATTTCCGTCGCTGAGCGCGACACAGAAAGTTATACGAGTAGTTAATATTTTTTTTTTTTGTATTTTAATGATTTAAGTAAAATTAAAACGAAAAGTCATGTTATTTGATATAAGTTATTATTAAATGCTTTATTGTTGTAATAAATTATAGAGTATAATTGACTGAAATATCGTTACAATAACTTATTATGAAGTACGGGTGGCAACCCGTATTTCTATTACTAAAGAATTAAAAGTCATCATTCAATTCAAATAAGTATAGAAGAACTTTATTTAAATAAGTAACAATGTCTATGACTTTGTATGGATGAAGTAATGGTGGAAATAACGTATAATTTTATACTTTATTGCATAGAACTAGTAACTGACCAAGAATAAGTCCACGGAAATCTATGAATATAATAACAAGAGTCACCTTTCGCATTTATTTGAGTGTTCGCTTAGATCCTGTAAAACAGGTTTTTTTTTACTTTATAGGTTAGCGTTTGATCACAATCTCATCTGGTGTTAAATGATGATGTGGTCTAAGATAATAGTCACGCTAAACCTAGAGGGAGACTGGCCCTCAAGTGCAGTTGTCGGAGCACACCGACAGGTGCTTGACGACAGATTTTCAACTTGAGAGTGATATTTGATATATTAGAATATAACACAGATTTAAAATTACTCACAACGAAAAAAAATAAACAAGTTGTTTGTTTGTCTTACGTAGCTTCCATGACTTTGAAAAACTGTAAACATCAGAGGGTTTAAAAGTGTATTTAAATGATTTAAACAATTATCACGCTCCATTAGTACATTACACATGCGAAGACGGGTCGGATCGCAAGTGTACAATATAGATTCTAATATTAATGAAATGTGTGATATTTTGTAAGATATATTTTTTTATGCCAAAGGGCAGCAAACAGGCCGACGGCCCACCTGATGTTAAATGGTTACCGTCACCTATTGACAACTGCAACACCAGGGGCATCACTGTTGTGTTGCCGACCTTGAAGGGTGTGATTCAATCCTTTTTTGAAGAGCCCCATGTCATAACTCTGGGGGAACACCGTGCTTGGTAACCCATTCCACAACGTTCGCGTGCGCATAATGAAGGTTCTAGAGAGAACCTTACGGTTGTCGCCATTCTCTATGTGGTATCTCAAAATATTTAATTGGATAAGGACACTAATAATATATTGATTAAAATAGCATCGCAAATAACCTGTTTTTTTTAATAATAAGGAAGAGAGAAAAAAGACGATTACTATTAGTTATATTTAAAATATAGACATGTAGCTCTATGACTAGAATGTCATTCTAACGCAGACTGGCTTGAAGCTTTTAATTTATTGCATATAATGTCATTTCCAACAAATAAAATATGTTTTGCCACTACAAATATCAACAAGTATAATTCCGTAGTACATTATTCAGATGTAATTCAGGTTTTGTCAGTGTTATTAACGAAAATTTATTCTCACTTCATTAGAATCGATCGACTGTCTCTACTTTATATAAATATACTAGCGGCCCGCTCCGATTTCGCACGGGTATAAAATATAAAATAGCCTATGTCATTCACTGAAAAAATTATTAAAATCGATCTAGTAGTTTTGATTTATTCATTACTGCCCGTGGCCCGCACGCGTTAAATTTGGAGTAACCTCAAAAATAACAGTATTTCTCCACTATTTAATTTATGTTATTACACATATAAACCTTTCTCTTCAATCACTCTATCTATTAAAAAAACCGGATCAAAATCCGTTGCTTAGTTTTAAAGATTTAAGCATGCATAGGGATATTGGGACAGAGAAAGCGACTTTGTTTTATGCTATGTAGTGACTATTCATGTCTTTTACATTAAACCTTCAGGAAGAAGTTGTTTAAACTGTAGTAAAGAGTATCGAAATCTGTTGCGTGATTTAGAGTAACTGAGAGAACAACGTACAGACAAACACGAATGAAAACAACATCGTTTTATAATATTTTTTAATGTGAATAGATAATTATTATTATTATTATTATTGATTGGAGATATACGAGTAGCAACTGTAATGGTAATTGGTGTTTAACGTGTAACTTGAAAGGAAGGAAGTGTTTGAACGTTTTCCACAATTAAAATACGATTCTTCTTCGTGTGAAATAATTTATTCGAAATAAGTAGAAAAAAAAACAAGTTGCAGCTGAAGATTGTCCGAAGAAGTCTTTTACTTGTTTGATATCCATGTCGAAGTCATTTATTATGATTTTTTTTGTTATGGCATGTATCACTAGATGGCTCTGTTATGTAATTTTGAAGTCTTTGCTATTTTTACTATACTAGCAACTAAATATTTCATTAAAACAAATATATGTCTTGATCTAAAAATTAACTAATTTTATTTGTATTGTTTTTATACTCATCTTTCTTTTAAAGTAAATGTTCATTTATTTCTATAATAAACATGGCTAGTTTTAGAACAACATGAACTATTTTCATTACAAACATAAATGATTAAAAACTTATATATGACCTACGTAGTACCGCTCTATAGGTATATATAGATGGTAGGTATTAGTTTTAACCCTTATTGCTAGAGGCGCTGATTTTAAAAAACGAGTGACACCTCTCTTAATAATGTATTGTGTGGGTGGACTAATTGGTTCAAGCAAGAACGAAATCTTCGACCCTCTTCGGTTTCACGGAACCCTTTGCGTTCACATTTCGGGAGTCTTCTGTCTAAACGGTTGATTTTCTTTGCAGAGGTTTCACATACTACAAAGTAACTAATTTGGATAACAGAATATCGAATGCGGACCAACTCTTGACCACGGACATTGATAAGTTCTGCGACACAGTCGTTGACTTGTATAGTTATATAAGCAAACCGATGTTAGATATCGGTATATATTTGTACAGGCTCACTGTAAATCTGGGTGCTTCTGTGAGTATTTACAATTTATTTCTTATGTTTCTTGGTAATATTACCGGTTCATTGTAAAGGAAATGTCATCGTGAGGATATCGGTCCCTGAGAAATGTGCTGGTTGTATCATCACCGTATATGGGAAAATATAGAACTGTGGATTTGTTGGAGCTTGAAATCGCCAATATGTCGTGGTCTGGCGTGGTGATTATACTCATACCTTCCTGGCTGATGTGACGATGATGATCGTCAATCGTGGATGTCACGCCGCTTAACCAGCCTCACGGCTGCTAAATCTAAAAAGGAGTTACTCTTATGGGTTTTATCACCATAAATTGTAAAACGAAGAGTATTTAAGAATGTAATTTGTTGTTTACTGTTTTTGCGTCTATATATATTTTCAACGTTATTACAAAATGCAATGGATGCTCTGTGAGATAACGTTCTTATACAATTATCAAGAGGGTTATTTCTAGTACAATTCTGTATTTTAATTAAACAGAGTCACCTAACTATATGATTATCACGAAAATATTTTAAACATGGAACGGTTTGAGTTTTAAAATCGATTTAATTTATAGTATTTTTTAGATATAGTCTATGGTCATATAAGGAAGCCTTATTATTAGAGTAACTGAGGGACTAACTTTTATTTATGCCTGACATTTAGTAATCGTTTCAGACACCTGGCATAATGATGGCGTACTTATTGGTTTCTGGAGTGTTATTGACATACCTAAGGAGACCAACAGGTTAGTTCAACAAACTTTTAATAAATGTAAATTTGTAACAATTGAAGGTGTGATTTGTTGTGATCTTTTGTTGCTTGATCTGAAGTATGATGATATCATGAAAATGTACAGTCCGTATTTCCATACATACATTGCGTCATTAAATGCGTAAAAACTGGTACTAATGGTACACAAGTCCACGATAACAATAATAATGAAAGACTTTGTAAAACGTGACCGTGTCTGTCGCTCTCGTGTCGGTTTAGTGTACCACGAACAAAATGTTTCTGTAATGCCGCTTAAAGCGTTTTTCAACTGTGATTAAACGTCTAATGATGATGGATAGTCTAAGAACTAACATCGATCGAAGTCCTTGCTAATCTATAGATAATAATATTTAGTAAAACTTAATCTATGCGATATAAATACTTCATATCTACGTATGTCATTGAAAGACGAAGCAACGGATCCGCTTTAGTAATTCGAATACTCCGTCCTCAGTAGCCTTACGTTAATATATTTGGTGACAGTCCAAGCCGAGGCGTGCCGTGCGCCCTGGTACTGGTTGCCTATATACAATCGGGTGAGTGCCTTAAGCGCTCCCCTTAGTAATCCGGTGAAACTGGAGGCTTTGCTAGGTCAACAGTGTAGTTAGTTCGAAAAAAAAAGAGCCGTACGTTAATTACTTTACAATTTTAAAATGGTAACCTTGAGTTTTATAAATATACGGGTGCTCAGCGACAGATTTTTACTATCAATTTTCCTACCATTATATAATACTAGGGCTTAGGCTGCTGTCTTATATTCTGCGCCTAGCTACGCATTCTTCTTGATGAGTTTCGCCAAGCCTGCAATCCGTGCCGAGCATCAAGGGCTTTGTGGCAGGCTAGATATGAAAACTCCCCTCAGGGCTTAAACACTATTACACGTCTACCTAAATTGAAGGGATATTATTAAATTGCATACATCCATCAGAGTTTTTACAATAACACAAATATTAACTGGATATTGCACACAATATTGTTTCAAGAATGCCCCCGATTTAGTACCAAGACACTAGGGCACATAATACTTTGTAACGATCTTCATATATGCCCCTTCGATCTTTTGCCCTTGATGAAGAAGGAGTGAGCTATCAAATCGTTTGATAATATGATCATTCATCTCAAGGCATTTAACTAACTTATTACTGTGCCCCTCTGACTTGCATCTAATTATGCGTAACTAATCTCTGCGACCTTTTTATATCATCCGCATGTAACGTGTCAAGGGGAAGGAATTGATTGGTATCAAATTGCGACCACCTCGTTCTCCCAACGTATTGCTAATTTTAAATGTATCTATGCGAAAACAACAAGATTAAATAAATTCTAGAGTTTCATTACGATTCTTTCCTTCACCAATAGCTTAGGGTCATGAGGGTTCTAATCAACTCGGTATGTCGATCGATGCAGTGCACGAGCGTGTAAATACTAAGTCATGCATTGGTCACTATAATACACTGCGAAAATGTACGAAGCGTTGTACACAGTAGACAGTAGGAAGAAGTTTGAACCCGGTACCTAAGGAATTACAAACGATGATGGCATAGTTGATGGCGTAGGTTTTAATTCTTGCAACTGAACCGGAGCTTTCGGTGAAGGAAAACATCGAGACGAAACTATAGCACGGTGATAGGGCTTTTTCTAAGCCCGTCTGGTTAGCAACTACCCTCTTGTTGAAATTCTCGCCAAGCACCTGTCGGTGTGTTCCGGCAGCTGCACTTGAGAGCCGAACCCGCTCAAGTTTTAGCGCGTTTACCTTATTGACCACATTGTATATATCAGGTAAGATTTTGGACAAACGCTAAAACCTGTAAAGTAATTAAAAAAGAAAAGTGTCCAAAGAACACCGTTGTGATATTTACATATAGCAAATTAACGAATACGCAATTAACCATATAATTTTAAACTAAGTTTAAACATGTGTTCACATGTAGTATATTTAAACAAGTTTCTTTATAGACATGCTCACGCCCGGTGGTAATTAATATTCTTATTTTATATATATTATTGTATGATTGAGATAAACATCAGATATTTTATTAACCTTCAACATATATCCGTTTAAATAGTTTTACCTGACTGCACAGGAATGTAATGTCTTTTGAAGTATATTTATGTACTACAGTCTTCGGAAACATTTTTGACCGCCCTGTATGTAGTATATTAGCTGACCCCGGCGAACTTCGTACCACCTAACAGTCGATTCCTTAAATATATTTTTTTAATACTTATTCTGCTATTCGGGACCATCGTATAAATATTGACATTCATATTGTTACGATACTAACGGCACTCAATTGTTTTGCTTTCCCGGAATCTCTCCACTAACACTTAAACTTTATGGAATGGTATTAAAGTTCAAATTGACTTTTAAGTATTATTACGAATCATTTGTATGGGAGTATAGAAAAGTGTCGTTTTAAGACTTTTCCTGGTAATTTTTTTAATTTTTCTCTCCGTAAGATCCATCCTCGTACTTCAAGGAATATTCTAAAAAAAGAATTAGCGAAATCGGTTCAGCTGTTCTCGAGTTTTGCGCTTAGCAACACATTTAGCGATTTATTTTTATATTATAGATATATGAATTAGATTATATGTAATAACATCGAGACAAGTTAATGTATAAATAAATGACATTTTTAGATTCCTATGATAATAAAGTGTTTTGTATTGAATTCTTGGTTATGTGTTACGTGCTAGCCCTAACTTTTTTATCTGTGTATCTACTTCTTTTATAAGCTCTGTGATGGCCTAAATTGCTTGATGATTTTGTATAGATCAATTAGTTTCGTATGATTAATTTTTGTTTAAGGTATATGGGCTTATATAATATTTAACTAATAGGTCTTCGAATAAAACCGTTTTTACAGTCGTTTTTCTCGTGCTTATTAATAACTAACTTTTGCTCGTGAGTTCACTCGCGTTTATGGAGATTCGGATTCATAATTCGGTGAAGAAATTCATTAGTATTATATTATATACTTCTAAATACGCAAGTATGCATTTATACCATGTGGTGCCGGCAGTTTAGAATAGCATCATCCCAATTTTCTTGTGGGTATCGTAAAAGGCGATTAAGGGAGTGTGAGTTGGCTACTGACTCCTTGTAATTTTCTCATCGTGATACTGTACTATCTGTCTAAGTCCTTCTACGGTCGTAACGGTTCCCGGTCCACTGAGTCCAGAAGAACAAGCATGCGTATGTGCGCCCGAGTATTGCGCGTACACTTGTGCACCTTTATGTATTTTTTTTTTAATTTTTATATTATAGGGGGCAAACGAACAGGTGGGTCATCTGATGGTAAGTGATCACCGCCGTCCGTAGACACTAGCAACACCAGGGGAGTCGCAAGTGCGTTGCCGGCCTTTTAAATATGTAGGCGTCCGGCACGATCACTGACCGACCGAAACGCAACAGTGCAATTCTGTTACTTCACGTCGGTTTTCTGTGAGAGGGTGGTACTACCCCGGGCGAGCCGACCCATTCATGCTGAAACCAGTAATAGCTTCAGCGTAGCTCTACCACCTCTACTATCTTGCGCATCTGACCGCTTCCATTATTGGACTTGGCCGCCATGGCCGAAATCGCTCGGAACAATCAATCATAATTCTAAATTCATTCTAATTTCTTTGGCAGCACGTATGACTGTACAAGAGCAGAAGCTTGAAGGTGAATTCAGATACGTCAACTCGAGGCTCATCACTAATTCGGAAGAAATTGCGTTTTACCAAGTAAGTGTTTAATTGGCTTTTTTAAATTTAACCGTGTCCGCGGCTCAGCAAGTATACGTGCTTTTAATATAAATAATTCGCATGTAAAATACTTTAAAAAAAAACTACAATAATGTATGAATTCTCAGAGCCTTAATAAATAACAAAGGCATATCTTATTTTAATTTAGGTAACTACTCATGTTTATATCTTTGTGTAGGTTGTAATGATAATTAGTTGAGATAATTAACAAATTCTTTTTTTAATATATATTTCTATTACTGAATACAGATAAAAATTCACAAATCGTAAGTTTATATCTAAGAAGGTATTGGTTGCTATGAAAAAAAAAAATCGTCTTCCAATTTTGTTTATAAATTTACTGGCAATGAATTCTTTGACACAATAAAATGCAGTCAATGTTTAGTGATGTCACTATTTTTTCCATAACTGACGTATACACCGATTTAACTTTTTTTTTTTTTAACTGACTATGCTGTTGACCTGGCAAGGCCTCTACAGTTTCACCGGACTGGTTTTTATTATTTTTGGTTTTAATTGTCTGTACAGTTTCTTTTTTAATTTTATGATAGTATTTTATTATAAATGAAAAAAAGTCGTGCTATATGGATTTGAGTGCTGAACTACGAAAAGAATAACTTTTTTTGACATTAATTACTATTATTGGTCATCTATGCAGTTTAGTGCATTATTAATTTAATCATATAATTATGAAATATTTTGAAATTAAACTAATTGTTAACTAATTCAACGAATTGTGGTATATACGTATTACGTAATTTGTGGTTTTGCGATGACGCGGTCTTTTCTATGTTAGTAAATATGTAGCTCTGAAGTGTGTATCTGCCATGTAAAAAAATAACAGCGTTTTACTATGTGCATATGGCAGTGTATACAGTAATTTAAGTTATAAAAAAGTAGTGTGTACTTATTTATGTACACGCGTTAGAAGTTCTACTTCTTTGGCGTAACAAGATAATAATCTTTTCAAAAATGTTATCTTTTGCCTTTTTCTACGTTTGTAGAAAAAACGACAATAACAATAGAAAAAAGGAATTTAATACATACATACTTTTTTTGAATAAAATGTTGACTATAACTAACTTCAGGGTGTCGGCGTTTCGTGACGGTGTGCGGCGCGCGCATCGTAAAAATTTAGTCTCATCATTTTTCCCTAACGCGCCAAAAGAAGTATAACTTCAAAAACAATTTTTTAAATATTTGTCTGTCTGACTTTTTGCTCCGGCTAATCTCTGAAACGGTTGGACCGATTTTGACGGGACTTTTACCGGCAGATAGCTGATGTTATAAGCAGCAATGTAATTAGGGCATTTTTATTGTAAAAAAAAATAAGGCTCTGCGGAAATATAATAAACTAAACAAAGCATGTCCAATACCGCGTGCGCCCCACACACACACACGTCGTTTACACTGAACCAACATTTTTTTTGCTCGAATGCCACGCTGTTGAAGTCGCAGGTAACACACAGCTAGTGAATAGTAGAAATAACGAGTCGAAAAAAGTTATTGCCTTAATAACGCGTGAAGAGTCACGCGGATATACATTTCGTACAATTTATATTGTAGTGAGAAAGTTTGTGAGGATGGAACGATGCTTGTAAATCTTTTACCCATTAATTACTCAACGAATTTATATGAAACATTACAATAATATCGTTTATACTCTCTGGGCTATAGTTTAAAATGATAATTTTTTAATTGGCTGATATACAAAGGTATGTAGCAAGTAAGTTAAAAAGAGCCTGCCCTCTGAGTGCTGAGAGCTGCATAAACTGTTAGTGTCATTACTTTTAAAGGATTTTATATCTAATGTTTGAAAACGTGAGAAGTTGCTTTCATGACATTACAAGTATTATGTTTTATAAAATTATATTTTATTACTATTACTGACGAATAAAGCACTATTTTGGTTTTGTTCTTTTTTTTTTTTAATTAAATCTGTGACTTTCAGTTAAAATATAACCTGTACGACGTCAAGAAAAATAATGAATTTCCACTTAGTATCAGTGTGTAATGTTTAGAAACTTGTTTAGTTCCTTCTTATACACATTTGGGGAACGTGTGGGGCGACCTTGTCCGCTGACGTCATAAGACCATTTTAAGATTGTTTTCTTTTTAAAACGTAACCGGTTTTTTTTTATGTAGCTTCTTATATTATTTTTTTAATATGTATAAATTTTTAGATCATCCCTCCGCCCCTACAGAGTTTTCTCATGGTAAATGTCACATTTAAAATTCTGCCAAGCGGAATGACTTACTGCCCGTGTACAAAATGTCATCAAAATTGATTAAAAATATTTTTTATTGAAGAGTAACTTAGATTCTATTAGGTACGAGGTGCTAAGTCCCATATAATACCTGCAGAGTACAAAATTTCATGAAAATCGGTTAAGAATAAAATATCACTTTAATTTTTTTGTAAGATTTTTTATACACAATCTATAAGTATTACTCATATTTTTTTAAATCTCTCAATTTTCAAATGGCACATACTTCTCGTGTACAAAACTTCATAATGATCAGTTATAGTTAAATTTGAACATACAGACAGAGAAATAAAACTTTTTTTATAGTCATATTCGTTATCTATCACTAAATGTCGAAAAAAAAAAAAATTACTTTATAGGCAGAACTACAGATTTATTTATATAAAATCTAATGACCCAAGAGATTGTTTTTTGTTTTCTTTTGATTTAAAGCACTAATCTCTGAAAGTATCAGTGAGGTTAAAAAAATAATTTTTTTGACTAATGTGAAAGGTATCTTAGGAGTGAAGTTACTTATCATAAAAAGCAGACCGTGGGATAAATGAAACAATACTAACGATTAAGACCATTTATTACGATACAATGTATTAAAATTATGCACATAATAGTGTAGGTATATTATCTGGTCTATTTATCAGATATCCAAGAATTCGAATGATACGTGTCCCTTTTGATTTTCAGGAAACTGCGATAGTACTTTGACTCGACGTTAACATTACATATGTATGTTGGCTAAATAACAATAAAGGTTATTCGTTTTATGTTGTACGTTTACAGGGAAATCACAGGGAACAGCTAACGCTCCTCGCAAGCTTCTACAAACTGACGCGGCATCTACGTAACTTCCTAAACTTTAGAGTCTTAATGGGTTTCATCGACAATATTATTGCGAAATGTTAGTATACGATCTGTACTTCTTCATCTTTTTTATTTTTTTTGGCTCAGTCACGGCTTGTGCACTAGCCAGCGTCGAGTAACAAGATTTTGCCAAGTAAGTGTCTTGTGATAATTATAATATTCCAACAAGATGGTGGTTTCCTTGTTAGAACTTTCCATGGAGTTTTGGTGGCATCTCAGAATGCATTCTCCGTGGTATTATTTCCCATCCACTTCACTTGTGCATAATAACCGAACTATATTGCGTAAAACACCACCAATATTACAAAATATAGAGTCTAATAACACAAGATTATGAATAATATATAAAAACCACTACATGACAGACTAAGACCCTGCCAAAAACTCCGATGTGTACTTAACAGTGTAATATGTACTTAAGGTGCCAGACCCCCAAAAGTGTAATTTCCTTGCCAAGGATTAATGCAGTAAATAAAATCAACATTGAGAACAATAGTAGCCTCTTCCATCAATTGTATATTTATTTTTTTATACTTTATAGCGTTTGACCACAATCGCATCTCATATTAAAAGACGATGTGGTGTAAGATGATAAACACGCTAAAAACTTAGAGGAGGAACTGGGTCTCAAGTGCGAGTGCCTGAACGCACCGAGTGCTTGACGAGAGATTTTCAACTTGAGGGTGGTAGCTAACTAGAAAAAACTGTACCATTATGCAAATCTAGTTTTATCCAGCATAAAGCATTATGGTAGACTTTATTTTGACCTTAACAAGAGATTAACTATTTGTAAAGACGACTCGGCGGCAGAAAAATATTTATTATCTGTTCAGACACCGCATCGAGCGATGTAGATTCGAATCTTTGGAAACAGAGTTGCCAAAGAAGGAAAAAATGTAGCATATTACTCACAAGTTTCCAACTCTGTGTCCAAGAACCTGTACGTGTGTTCTGATATCTGCATTCGAGGACCAGTCTCCCTCTATGCATGATATGATCTTAGACTACATGAATTGTCGAATGTTTGTAACCGCATCACTTAGAACGGCTGCATCTATTTGTTGAATTCTCGTTTTCAACGTGTGTAATTGTCACGACAAGGTTTGTATGAAATAAAATGTTTGAAAATTCCTACGCAAAATTAAGAAAATGTGAGGTAACACATTCCGTGCCACGTGTACCACCGGTGGTACACGATGTGATAACTACTCAAAACGAAATAATTACTTATATATTTGTAATGTATGTTATAATGCTAGTCCCATACATGCGCGACGACACTTCGGTCACTTGTGCCGCTAAGAAGTAACCTCAAAATTAATTCCGATAAAGGCGTACAATAACGTTTGCACACCATTGTCATTTCAATAGTAAAATCGAAATTAGCATCTCCAAGTTCCTTTGATGTGTGTAGAAACCGCGGCCCCGGTTATCGTGCTGCGTGTATCGTCACGCAATCCGATAGTTCGTAACGCATAACGGTAATATCTTCCCACATCTGCATTTAGTCTGACCATAGACCAAACTTCGTGCCGATACACGCAGGTATGGGAGTACCATAACGGTAACATTGTTATGGGAGTAGTTTTTATTAATCAGTCAGAATAAAATTGTCAACGAATACACCGCATTTATTATGCCTGTCGTTATTATATTTGGAAAGCTACGGAATATTAAGAAATACGTCAATATTTGTGTTGTCATTATATATTATATGATAATATACAATTTTTAGTGAGAATATCAAATGGCCTGAACGATATGTCTGATAAAAATGACTTGGCACGGAACGTGTTAAGAGAAAACCTGCATATAAAAAAGTGAGTAAGACAGATGATGGAAATATTAAAAAACATTGACAGATTGACGTTCAATCGCCATTTTATTTCATTACAAGGTCGTACTGTAAAGGGAAGTGTGGGTCTAATTTCTTTAATTAGCATACCCCTTATACTTCCAACATACCATTATATATTATCTCTGCGGTACCCATATCTCAAAATTACTCTTCTGTGATTGTTCTGTGTCGTGCCATTCTGGATTATTCTACTTTATACTGAATATTTGGCAATTAAGTTTAAACCGTGTATTTGTCACACTTGACACTGGCGAAATTGCCTACATAGGCAGAGGCCATACGGGGAAAAAAAAATAGCATACCCCTGCTAAGCCGGACCGGACAGTAAGATTCATATAAAGATTGTGGTCGGAAGAAAGGAGTTTTACAAAGTGTCGCCTTCTTTTAAGGCAAATACATTTTGAAGTCGATCCAACTTGTTCAAGCAAACAGATATAAAAATAAACCCGAGATTTATGCGACTTCGTTTCGTATTAATTTGAAATGGTCACTAAACAAGAAATATATTTAATTGTGTTTGGTTCTAGAAGGTCGAAAAGCTTTATTTAAATATTTAATGTTAAATTCTACTTTTCGAAGGTATCAAGATTCCCATCTTTAGCTTAATTAAAATTTAAATGCACGGGCAGTGTTGTTGTTAAATGTTGCCGTTTAAAGTTTAATTTTCGATGCCTAAAGCGTTTAATGGATATACTTCGTCATATTGTATTCTTATCTTATCAAATAAAGAAAATAGTTTGTTGTGTTGTGCGCGCGCATCGCGCAAAAACTACTGCAGTAGATTTTAATCAAATTTCTTTGTAGTCCGGTGAAACTGTAGAGGCGTTGCCAGGTTAACAGTGTAGTCAATTCCAAAAAAAAAAAAAACAAATTTCTTTGGTTATAAACACTTCTTAAACAATTGGTCCTTATTTAAAAAAACTATACATTTAATATAAAATTATAATTGTTTTAAGAAACCACGTTTTTAACGATATGTGTTTTCTTGATATGTAGAAGTGTATCAAGTCGTGTAGTGTTATTTTTTTTTATTTCTATACAAAAACTATATTGTTAAAATAATAAACGATGCAGACGAAATCTCGAATGTCTGATAGTTTATGTATATAAAATATAATTATAATACTTTGTAGTCTATGTAATTAACATTATTAGCGTGGGAATTGTTAGCTTTTATCATATTGTGTGTATAAGTAACATAATCTGTTATTTTTTAAATAGGAATACGAAAGATATCGCATAATGTGTTGTTATCTGCTTTTGCATGGTCGTTGTTAATTTTATATCAACAACAAATTTATAGTTAGTACTAAGTTTTACTACGCGTTACAAGGATATGAAGTTATATTGAAACTTACACAAATGCGTTTTACAAGGAATGGAAGATAAGGTCAACCAATCACGTTACTAATATTTGTTATATGTCACATATGATGTCAGTGTACTTGGGAACGCTACCCTTTTTCGTAATATTCTACTAACTGCTCGCCCCGACTTCGCACTGGTATCTAATGAAAAAAAGAAACAACATGTTCCATTTACAATACGACCATGTAATCAAACAGAATGGCAATTGAACAACTGAACGTCAGTCTGTCAATATTTTTTTTTACTTGCATTTTTTTAAGGTGACTTTTTTAACCCAATTTTTTCACATTGCCGTATGATGTTTCAAACATTTTCTTTCACATTACTTGGCGTGACGGTTACAAACAGAACAAAAAAGTATTAGCCAAATAAGTGCGGCCGTTCTGAAGTTCGTGCGCTTACAATCATCAATTGATATTTAGTTATATAAATTCATCCATTTTAGTTAATAAACGTTATCATAGCGTTTTCAAAAATTAAAAGTTAAAATGTGCTTACAGATGTCGCAATCACGGTCGGTTTCTACGCCGTTTCCAGACCTTTCTTTGCAAAAGATCACAATCTACTCACCACGGGCACTGAAAATGACAGGTTTAGGGTAAGAGAATCATCTATGTTTTCACTAATTTGGTAGTCTTTCTAGACTATCACAAATTGAATTTATAAGCGCTGTCAGAAATGAGATGCGTAGCAGTTAATTGACTGTGATATTCGAGTTAACATTCTAGTTATTACACTATTTTTTAATGTAGCTTAATTTAATTCTTCGATTAAAGAAGTAACTAGATTTTTTTAGTTTCAAATTCGTAAATATCTTTTTAGGTATTAAAATACTTGACACTGGCAGAATTCGTATTTACGAGACGCCGTTATTAAAAAGTTGAGGGCATTAAAATTTTGCTTTTTAAATTTCCACTTGATAACGCTAGACGCCATGTTGCTTTATATCGTGACGTCACTAGATAGTAAACATCTGTCAATTGTAAGCAACATTTGTTACGTATTAAGTTAATGACCCATAAACTTGCCATTTTTCTTTATGGAATAAAAAATATAGGAACTATATTAGAATATATATCAGTCAACGCATAAGTGAGAATATACAGTATAAATGAAATATATAACAGCTAAAGCTCGGTGCATATTAAAAATTAGAACTAAATAAAGATCATATGACAAGTGAAGTATATACTATATAGCTGGTACTAGGCTATTTATTTTTTAAATTTTAAATGACCCTTTGGCATTTTTTTTAAAATGCCCAACGAAGCGGATGAGTTCCAGCTAGTATATAATAAGCATACGTTAAATAATCGCAGCATTACTACACGTACGGGCGTATGTTAGTGAAAATGGCTGAGGGTATAGGACGCATAGTGCTGTCGGGTCGCGAGCTCAGTAAACTGGCCGGTCTGACGTCACGAGTGACGCAGCTGCGAACCGTGCTGAACGATGTAAACCACGGGAACTACACGAGGACTATGGTGGACAAAAATACACAGAACGGTACGGGTAAGTACTGCGTATAAGTTTACCAGGATTTTTTATTCAATACTTGTGTCCTCAACTTTTTCAGTTACCGATATTTGAGACGAGAAGTGAAAATAAAATTAATTATGCTACGAAATATTTCATTCTTCATTCGAAGTGAAACAAATTATAGGGCTTTAAAAATTGACGTATATTTTATAATTGGTCATGCAAATGTGGGTAGTAATAAAAAACATAAATGAGTCTCGAAACCGTGTGTTTCATTGTGCGGCGCCTCCGGCTATTTAAATTAAAGATATTCCTTTTGGCGACGAGGGTAACTTGTAAAATACTTTTTCTCATAAGAGTAAAGCGGCTCACTTGTAAAACATACAGTTTTTATATATTTATATAAAAAAATCCATTGTAACTTATGAGTTATAATTCATTTTATGATCGAAGATCACTTATAAACGTTCGATTGTTTCGTTTTTAAATCGGAAGTCTTCGTATAGTGATTACAGAAAATATATGGGGCGTTCCACACCAAATCGGATAGTTTAAAAACAATCTTTTATATTTATTTCCCCAATTTTATTATATGTTTCAAATGTACCCCTCAAAATAGCCCTCCTTGTAAATTTTGAGTTTTATTTATTACTCGTTCAAAAGGTTTATTTTTTCTTTTTTTTGACACAACTTTCTTAAAAATGGTACAAATTTGCTCTTTTTTGTGTTTATATGACAATTATAGGAAAAAAATACATATACGTTATCGAGGGTATAGAAAGAGTAGCAAGTTCCAAACTCAGAAATGGTGCACTTTTTCAATCGCGTTGTAGTCATTTTTTAAGCTTAAAATGAAAAAAAAAACCATATCCAATAAACATTTTTTTGGATCCCTTTTACGATAAACCCCTGTCTAATTGCTGTGATATGCCCCTTTTGTATTTGATATACGATAAGTTTTCATCTAGAAAAGAAAATACAGTTTTCGATCTAGAAATAAATACAAGTGAAATTTACTAATACGTGAGCGAAGCCGCGGGTAAAAGCGGGTTATGTATACAGAAGCAATTCTGTTGTTGCTTTGCTTGGTTACAACTGCGGTGTCATCTGAATAATTTTCAAGCTTATATTTAGCCATTTCTCTTATATATGCAGTTATGAGGGACAAGTTTACCCAAGTAACACTGTCGGCTGACGGTGAAGGTAAACGTCGTGACGAAACATAAACCTGAGAAGTGTTCTTGTAATACCACCGTATGTGGGAATAATATAGAAGTGTGTATTTCTCGGAAATTGATATCGGTAACATGTCATGGGCTGGCGTAGTGATTATGCGCATATCTTCCTTCAGGATGTGGCCTATGGCCTTGCAGTGGGTGGGTCTCTTACGTGCTGATGTGATGATGAGTGTATGGATTAGGACGATGCATGCGCCAGATTTTTTAAGTACAAAGTTTTTTTAATTTTCATTACGGAACAAATATTAATCCATTTTCTGATTGGCATTCACCTTTCTTGCAACCATTAGAAGGTAATAAAATAAGTGATCTCTTATAATTGAAGGTGTTTTCATATAAAACTGTGATGCTTTGAAACCAGGTCTACCGATGTTGTTAGCACCCGGAGCCGGTCGAATCATTTACCAGGACAAGATAATCAAATTCGACAAAGTTCCACTTGTGACGCCAAACGGTGATGTACTCATCAAGGAGCTCTCATTTGAAGTCAGGTAAGAATTTACCTAACTTCTAATAGAATACTGCCCGTTTTCACCAACGCTCCCTTAACATTTCCCTAACTAAGAGATCCCTAAGCTAAAGTATCCTCTAAATCAGCTACCTAACTTACTTCGTTTTCACCATGGTTAGGACTACTTACTAAGGAAGCGCTTAGTTAAGCGTCAGTTTTTTTCGTCAAGCCAGTATTAAAACAGACGGGAAAATGTGCTGGTAACAATTTCAGTGCTATAGTTTTATTTATTTCTTACAAAAATATTACAAATACAGTTAAAAAAAGTGACTAAAATGATTATTAAATAAAATTATTTATGCAGGGATCCCCTTCTGGTTTTATCGGGGGTATGTTTTAAATATGTACTGACTGCTGCCAACAGATGAAACTACAAATTACACAAAATCTATACGCGTGTAAATTTGACGATTGTATAAAAATGCATCGTCAGGACAAGACACTACGAGTTTATATTAATTCCCCAGTTTTATTTAACTACCAATATTACGAAAAAGTCAAATTTTCTTCAATTTCCTATCTATAAACGAATTAACTACAAATTAAATTTCATATGCTCGTAAAATAAACATAAAAAATAAAAAAGAATATCATTCCAAAATTGAATTGAAAAAATAGAAATTATAAACTACCCTCATATTTTAATTAAATAACATTTTATTAATTCACTTAATAATTAATTATTTGTATAGTCATAAATAAATATAGCTTTTATAAAAATTTGTACAGAACACTGATAAAATTGAAAACTTCTGAACGCTTCGCCTAAAGTATCGTCCTTATATTACATTTGTTTTAGTAGGATTATGTTAATACAAGTTGTACCCACAATACTCTTCACAGTCTACATTGTGAGGTCAGTAGTAGTCGCCGTGACCTACATCTCCACTTAATTTTCAATTGAATTTCAAATGCTTATATAAATTTAGATGTCATATCGTTATTAACTAATTGTGGTCGAATTTCGACCTTTGGACGACTACTACTTTAATATATATTTATGGATTGTTTGTCTTTTAAAAGGATAAGATAGAAATTGTTTTAATTTATGAAGATGAAGGTTATACAATTAAATAATTAAGAAATGAAAATGTCCAAATACTGGCAACTTCATTCAGCAAAATACTGCAGTAGAAGGCAATAACGCAGCGGTGATTTTCAATTACAGTCGTAGTCCGGTGAAACTGTAGCGGCCTTAACAAGCCACTGTTGGCATTGATAGTCATGACATGACATGACATTGGTAGTCAGTCCGAAAATAGAAAAAAAAATCAATTACAGTTCAAACGATACACGATTCTTCTGACAATATTACGGTCGGACACATTCTAGAAACTTCTCGCAGGTCTGGTATAAATGTACTCGTGTGCGGTCCCAACGGGTGCGGCAAATCGTCGCTGTTCCGCCAGCTCGGTGAACTCTGGCCGATATTCGGCGGCACTCTGACGAAACCGCCAAAGGGGAAGTTGTTCTACGTGCCACAGCGACCTTACATGACGCTGGGAACGCTACGAGATCAGGTAATTATGATTTTTTACTATACACACCTATAGTCATATCTTCATGTTTATGGTTGGGTTAAGTTTTGTCAATTTATTCTCGTGATTCTCGTGGTCGGGCGCATCAGAAGGCTGGGCCTCGAAGTGGCCCTCGAAAAGACTGAGGCCCTACTCTTTCATGGTCCTCGACGGGGGCCACCTCCTGGGGCCCACATTTACGTGTCAGGGTGGGGACCAAGATGAAGTATCTGGGCCTCATCCTGGACGGACGTTGGCGGTTCGAGCCCCACTACCCACCCACAATACTGGGGGGCAACGACAACGTTTTGTAGGAAAATGAAATTTGGGATAATTGTCCAAAGGATACTGACAGCCCACTAATATGAAAAGATTAAGTATTCGTTGGAACTAGAAATTACTGGGAGAGTCTAGACATATGGTCCGTCAAGTGTGTGTTCGTAAAATCCACTATGGTACTTATGCATCCTAATCTATTTTATGTATTTTAATCAGTGGTGCGGGGGAGTTAGCAAAAATGAATACAGACTTACTGATATAAGTAACGCTTAAGTGAGTCACGATTTCGTGTTTTTCACAATGTGTATGGTATGGTAAATGTGATTACATTGCAGAATTACTTATATTATCAGAAGACATGAAAGTCATGTAATAAGAAAAGTTTTGAGTTTGAAAGTGGACGGATATAGGAGTAGAGGAAGACCGAAAAAGGTGTGGATGGATTGTGTGAAAAACGATATGTGTATAAAAAGTGTGAATACTGAGATGACATCTGACAGGGGAGAGTGGAAAAGGAAAACATGTCGTGCCGACCCTACTTAGGTGGGATAAGGATAACATGATGATGATTATGACTGCATATGAGGCTGATTTGAAAGTCTTGTGATGTATTGTTAAGCAAAATCTACTGAACTTATATGAAACTTGAAAATCAGCTTACTAACTTATACATCAAAATAACATTATAACAATATTGTTTATATTGTTCCAAAATAAGTTGGAAATAATCCTAAAACTATCTCTATGTGCGATGCATAAAACGTTTTATAAAGACAAAGGAAGTCGCGGGCGGCCGCTAGTTGTTTATGAAATCTTAATACATCGTCTTACAGGTGATATATCCACAAACACGAGAAGAGATGGTGCGACGGGGACGCACGGACGCACAGTTGAACCGATTCCTTGAAATAGTGCAGTTGTCTTACCTCACCACCAGGGAGGGGGGTTGGGACGCTGTCGAAGACTGGATGGATGTCCTGTCTGGTGGGGAGAAACAGAGGATAGCTGTAAGTACTTTGCCACTATGTTGTACGTTTTGGGGTAATTCGTATTGCAGTGTTATTTATGATTTTGGTGACGCGTGAGAAGTGAATTGATTGATTTGGTCCTAATGGTGCAAATAAGTAAAATTAGTAAATGTTAAAGGGTAGTAATAAAAAAATAACAAAAATACGTTATTCAAGTTATACCCTAAGAATGCGTTTGAGAACGTCAAATCTACCGAAAGTTTAGAAAACAACCCAGTCACCAAGAAGAATGATAAACGAATGTTGGAAAGGTGTGGAAAGCAACGTCACATTGTGATTTGTTTATTCGTAATAATGAATTTAAAAAGATTTTGGTGACGCGCAGAAAGAGGAACTGCGACGCGAGTGGTTCCTTTCCAGCGGTACAAAATAATTAAGATCTTAGTGACGTGCGAGAAGTAAAACCTCGAAACTTATTGGTTCTTTCGTAATGGTGGGAAGAAGTTAAGATTTTAGTTATTCGCGGGAATTAAAATCGCGACGGGATGGGTTCATTCATAATGGTGCAAAGTACTTAGAATTTTTTGGTGACGCACGAGAAGTAGAATCGTGACGCCAGTGATTCGTTCTCAATGGTACGAAATAAGTTTAAGATTTTATTAAGACTTTATATCACTGTAAGTATGTCAAAGATTAACAATCATTTAACTTTATTTTAGTATATTTAAGCTCCTTATAATTTGGATAAGTGACACTAAATGCAATCATTAATAATTATGGTGAACTAGCTGATCCCGGCGAACTTCGTACCGCCTAACACTCGATTCTTTAATTATTTTTTTTTAATACTTATTCTGTATTCGGGACCATCGTATAAATATTGACATTAATATTTATACGATACTAACGTCACTCAATTGTTTTGTTTTCCCGGAACCTCTCCACTAACACTTAAACTTTATGCTATAGTATTAAAGTTCAAATTGAGTTTTAAGTATTATTTACGAATCGTTTGTATGGGAGTATAGAAAAGTGTTGTTTTTAGACTATTTCAGGCAATTTTTTAATTTTTCTCTCCGTAAGATTCATCCTCGTACTTAAAGGGATATTCTAAAAAAAGAATTAGCGAAATTGGTTCAGCTGTTCTCGAGATTTGCGAACACATTTAGCGATTCATTTTTATATTATAGATATGATGATAAATAGTGACAATTAATACTAACATTTGCACTTATTATTTTCTATTATGCATATGTGTTTCGCACATGTTCCTAATAAAAAGTTGGTCAATAAACAAGAGGACAAAAAAAGCGCCTGCCGCCACTCCAGCACAAGCGATAAAAGTCAAACTTTTAATCAATGATATACCTTGTCTTTTTAATATTTCGTGTATTCCTGTTGCTTGATTTCACACGTGTTTTTATGTTTCTGGGAGAAAAAATATGTTTTGATTTTTGTTTTCGTCAGAAAATTCAACCTTGAAATTTAAAATCGGACCAATAATTATATTTTGTTATTTTAATAAACTTTAATGGAAATTTATATACCACGCTGTAGACTGAGATATTATGTATACGTGATAGTATGAAACATTCTAGAAGGCTGTTTCGGTGACTTATGTCTTAGTCTTCTAGACGAAACTTTATTGCCTAAGTTTAGTGAATCTATTAGCTAATGTAATTGAAATTGAACGATAATGTATATAAAATAATTTGTACACAAAAAGTATACTGTGCTCATTAGATTATATTAAAGTGAGTCATCTCATTTTTAACACTCGTAATCGAAGCATAATTTCATAATTTTCTATGATAGATGGCGCGGTTGTTCTATCATGAGCCGCAATTCGCTATACTGGATGAATGCACCAGCGCCGTGTCAGTGGACGTCGAGGGTCAAATGTATCAGTACTGCAGAGAGGTATGTCCCAAAACTACCATGTTAAGGTTTTCCCGTGTACATTTCTCATCGATTTTTTTTTAAATTGATTATGTTTATAAGAGGTCATCCATAAATTACGTCACATGATAGGTGGAGTAGTTTAACCCCTGGACTGTCCAAAATTGTAAAGGTTCAATTTCCATACAAAGAATGTAGACCTCATGAGGTACAGGTCAACGGAGTCTTGGCGGCATACGCTTAAAAAATACCTTATTTATTACAAAACTTTGAAAAATAACAAATTAAGTAGTCTAAAATGTACTAACTTTTTTTTTTACTAAACCATATAATGTACAATGTACGATGTCGTGGTATAAAAAAAAAAAAAAAAAACAAAACATAATCTGCCATTTTTAGAGCCAGGTCTTGAAAAAATCAGTCGAGGGTAAATTAACACGTTCCGTGCCAAAGCAATTTTGCCTGACATGTCCGTTCAGGCCATTTGATATTTTTACTACAAATTGATATATTATCATACAATGTTATATTATATTATCAATACATAAGTGTGTCTTTCGTTTTCATTAGTTATCACATCGTGTAAACGTATGTAAGTAAGTAGTGTAAGTGTCACATCACGAGTGTGTGGTACTTACTACACGTGGCCGCAAGATCAAGTGTAACGTGTACCATCGGTGGTACACGTGGCACAGAACGTGTTAAGGCGTGTAATCATTACAAACAAATAAGCTCGATTAAAATAAAAAACGAGTAAAAATATACACCTCATATAGTAATTTGAATTATCATTTCATTGGGTAATAATGTGTTTATTTTTTGGCAATTTTTTTTTTAAGATGGGTATATCATTGTTCACGGTGTCCCACCGCAAGTCTCTCTGGAAGCACCACGACCACTATTTACAGATGGACGGTCGCGGCGGTTTCATTTTCGACGAGATCGACGGCGACACTCAGGAGTTCGGTTCCTGATCCTCATTCGCGATCCTTATTTTTGTAATCATCAGATGATCGAGCTAGTTATTTAAGATTATAAGGGTAATTGTGGCGAAAGGTTATATGATTCACGAGTCGTGGGCACGCACCCCCTCCTGTCCCCCCTGGACTTACGCAATGGCGCATTTTCAGTATGGTATTTTTTAATTGCGTCCGTTACGCACGCATAAATTTTAAACGATTTGAATGGTCTTCTTTTAGACTTATATGGTTATCTTAGTCATTCTTAGCCACAGTTGGACGATGCATGGTGCTTCTGTTGAAGTCTAGATATATTTGTAACATTTTTTTTAATATATGTCTTCGATGGCTGACATAAAAAAAACAGAAGTCCAAATTTTCTTGCTCCATTTGTTTATTCCATTTTTTTTATAAATGATTAAGGCGTGTGGTAGATAAACAATTATTATAAATGTATTACAAACTTGAGAAATATGCATCGAGTCATTGAAAGTGTAGAAATAAAAAAACTTACTACTGTTACATACTACTTAACTCCTACAACGCTATTACACATTTTAAGTTACCTCCTTAAAATTTTATAATTACTGCTTAGAACCTATGGAAAAGCGTAATGATTTGTAGTATAGATGAAACTCTGAGAAGTCCTCTATCTACTATTAAAAGTTGCGTATCCATTACTTTAACCGTTTCGGACGAATAAAAGGCGCATCCATGTTCTTAACATGAATACAGGATTTGTACGCTTGATAGTTTAAAGATCTACTATGTATTGATATTCTCGACGGTGATTGGTTGCTCCTGCGCGTGCGCACTAGTCCACACTAATCCATTCCGTGCTCACGATTCGTGACATACACTATAATTAATTGTAAGAAGGTTAAAGGATTTGATCCGGTAATATTTTTACTGTTGTTACTATTGTGATTTTATTATTTTATTTTTTCTCAAAAACTTAATTATTTTATTTTCCTATATGTCATATCTGTGTGGAGAAAAATTTTAAACTGTTCTAATTTTATTGTTTGTGTGTTTTCTGAGACCACTGAATACACATACTTTAGGTTGTATTCTACTTTGAAACATTAATTGAAATTTATTCTTGATTTAAATATTGTGAATCAATTCTTTTACAATAACTTAGGTACAGAATTTTAAGTGATAAACTTTTTATTAAATGGAATCCATTTTGTCATGAAACATTTTTATAGTGAATTATATTATTATATCTATATTTTAATGTCAGTGGAGATCTAAACGCGACTTAGTCATTTACTATACATTTTATTGGATAACATCTATAATTATAAAATATTACTTTACGACAAACATATCAATAATTTAAACGGGTATAAGCAGTTAAAAAAATGTACAAACAATTAATAAGCATACTACGTACATTTCGGCATTTTAATTGTCATTTTTGACATATATGAATTAAGAAATGTAAATAACATACTTATTGAAATTGATTTAGCTTATTGTTTCATCACATCAACCTGTAAAAGACCCGTTACAGAGTCATAGGTCTCTTCCCGAAGGAAGATAAGGATATAAACATCTACGTCAGCCCACGATTTATTGGCGATTTCAAGCTCGGAGAATTCCACAGTTCTATATTTTCCCACATACGGTTGTACTACAAGGACATTTTCAGGTTCAGGTTTTTGCTCACGATGTTTTCCTTCAGCATCAGCTGATAGTGTTGCCAATTTATATTGGTAAATTTATGTGTACATCAACAAATACTTCGCAATATTTGTAAATTCATCTTTAACGTTTGCATATTTATGGTAATGAGAACCAAATATTAAAACAAACAAAGACGAAATATCGGTAAAAATGTAATAAAAAGGTATTCCTTTATCTTTAAAAAATGCATAATATTTACATAATACTTGTGTATTGAAAACTTTATATTATATGTTTTTATATATTATCTATGTTAAGTTTGAAATCTTATAATAATGTATAATTAAATATTGTTATTGTAAAACCATGTTGATTTGATATATGATATTTTTTAAATGTTTAAAATATATGTGAGTGGGTAAAATTGGTTTATATTGTTTTATATATGAAATAAATCAGAAATTTTGAACAATAAACAAAATAAATGTACGTACCATATTACGTTTTACGAAGATTGTATTTTATTTGTTGTAGCGTAGAGAAATGTGAATCACTTTTACGAAGTTATAGTTTCATACAGGAATAATGTAATTTAAAAACAGTCGTTTTAAATTGTCTACAGCACCTAATATATATATATTTAATAATTATAAAAAAAAAAACAAACAAACATAGTTACAATTATCAACTCAATTATGAAACGGATCCATAACATTTTATGTACTGAAATCGATTATTTCAGTAAAAGAATCATAAACTCAGTCGTGTAGTATTTGAAAAATAAAAGAAGTTTTATAAAAATGTACTAGGGAAAGAAAAAAAGATTTTCGTATATAAAAATACGCCATTATCACCATCAGTGTAAAAGTAATCTTTGTGTAATCAAATTAAATAAATTGTTTAGCTAAATATTGATTCATCAGGTAGTAATTTTACTTTAGATTTAACTAAACTTGCATTATTTGACTGTACATTGATTGCTGTCATTTTGCTCGAGTTTAATTACTTTTCTGCTACAGTTCAATTATTATAAACAAATTAATAATAGCCAAGAACATGCATTTTGAATTGACACAAAAACTCTTTGGAAATTTCTAACAACAGTGCCACATTTTCGTCCTAGTACACTTATGCCAGTCCCATACCTGCATGATCAAGGTTCGACTATTCATCGCGTTAAAATTGATGTCAAAAATAATTCCAACGAAGGCACAGGACTACACGTCCCCACACCTGTGTATAACCAGTAACTCTAAATTAGCGTCCGCTAAATTTCTTTTATGTGCGTAACAACCATCAACCCAGTTATCGTGCTGCGTCTATCGCTACATAGCCTGATAATCCGTAACGCATGATGATAGTGTCTTCCCACATCTACATTAAGTGTGATCATAGACAAAACTTCTTGGCGATACAAGCATGTATGGGATTTATTAGATGCTTTTGCAGAATAGTTGTCTAGAAAGGAACTATTTCTATCGAGTAATAGTGGACTTGGCGCTATTGTGGTTAAAATCGTAAGGAGATAATGGCTGATTCGCGATTTATTTGAGTGGTCGTGAAATGATATCGTTAATAAAATTCGTCATTATTGGAATACTAGTCCAGTTATTTATATCTTATTTTGTTATTTTATAATTATCTTGCTTTAAAACATCATAATAAATCTTTGAAGCAAAAATATGCCTTTTGCTTATGGTTTTATCATAGTTGTGATAGCTAACGAAGGATGATTTCCTAAATTATAATTTTTTTTCAAAAAAAATTCCGCGATTATTATTCCAATAATTTCTTTAAGTTTATTTTGGTTGCGTTGAAACATTCTCTTGCATGGTATCTTAAAGATTTTACTACTTAATATCATTTATGAAATATATTTACAAAGCACACTTAGAAAGTTTATATTCATAAACGACAATAAATAAATGTATTTCTTTATTAAAAACCAATTTATGCAAAATTACTTTCATAATTTTAGAATGTTTGTACATCAAGTAAGAAATATTCAGAAATTCGGCTACAAGTAAATGTGCGTGTTGACTGTACTGTGAAACCATTATTTTATTGTGAAAGTCACTGTGATAGTTGTTTATCTGTTTTTAAGTGAATGGTTACAGGATGAATAAAGATGGTTGAGGGTATAATATAAGAGTTTTATTTATATACCTAATGATAAAAAAGAACCAACCTGCTCAAAAGTAATACACAACATATTTTAGGTACGCAAACGGGGGACACGTTACTTTTAAAACTTTTGTTTTCATTAAATTGGTATTTCCCGCGTAACACTTGTTACGCTATCTCTGTTATGAGTCATATGACGTCAGTCACTTGTGACGTAAAAATGTTTGACAATTGTATTCCTTTCTACGAAAACATACAAAATATGCTTAGTATCTATTCCAAATAAATACGTAATTGTATTACATTTCATTGTAGTTTTTAACTATTATGTAATACATACGTATTTCAATTTTTATTTGCAGAAAGTATTTTAAATCTAGAAATCATCTGTGTTGTGAAAAATGGGTCATCAAATTTTTAAATGGAACGTAAGCGTTTCGCATCAGCTGTTGTATAAAAAAAAATAACGGGATATCGTGATGAAACTGGTCACACTGACGGCCACATCAAAAACTATGGGTCTGGCGTGTGACCCTGTTAGTACTATCGTGCAATAAAATAGCTGTGTAATCTAAAATACTCGTTCAGTGCATACAGCAGTGGTTTATTGCAAAATTAATTGTGATTTATGTGTAAAATATGGAACGTGCTACGGGAACTGAGGTGTACGGGTGTGGCTCAGCCCAAACCACGGACATAACGTTAAATATACAAACGACCACTGGTGGTAATTTCTCTATCAGCTTGAACGGTAAAAATACCGTGGATCACCTGAAAAAATTAGTTTCCAAGAAGCTGAGGGTGTCGAAAGATCGGATTTGCCTCCTGCATCGCGAAAGGTAAGCTTTATTACTGTGATAAACGCCTGCCTTCTATTGTCAAACATATCACGGAAATATGTCGATATGATGACGCATCAGCGTTACTCGATGCGTGTGTTTAACATGCAATTTTACGTTCGCAGACAGCTGCGGGATGGTACTCTGGAAGATAACGGCCTTTTCGACGGGTCGCGGGTCATACTTCTGCCGAGCGTCGAGTCTGGTTTCCTGGTATGCCCTAATGTTTCGAAATACTATATTTGTTTTGCGATAATCACGTGTTTCACAACGATTCGAAACTAATCAATACTCATTAAGTCTATCAACAAATATGGTAGTTTAGTTTATTGTCTAATTAGCTTTGCTAACATAGCTATTTATACGTTCCAGAGTCAAAGACCGGAAAACTCTGTTATGCAAGCATTAGAGTCCCTTAATGATACACAAGTCAATGATTTCTTAAGTGGTAAATCTCCACTTAATCTTACCATGCGATTAGGAGACCATATGATGTTGATACAACTACAACTTTCAACTTTGAACTCTGGTTCAGGTTCTAGATCATTAAGGACATCTACGCCAACAAAATTGATCTCACCTTCGGTAAAAACTAAATGTGATGCTGCCACAATAACAAGTCCCGTCAACAGTCCTCAGAAAGCTCAGCAGCCAGATGAAACACCTGTTGACAGTGATAAAGATAAAACAATTAATGTATTACAAAAACAAGATTTAGAAATTTTACAAAATGCCTTTAACCTGTACCGTTCCATTACTGAAGTGAAGTTTACAGAAAAGGATGAAACTGTAGAGGAAAACGATGAATCCGTAAGCACAACAAATTGTGATTCAACAGATTTATCAGATACATCAGCACAAAATGAACAGTCACCAATAAAGTCACTATCGAATTTGGTCTCTAGCCCTATAGACACAAACAACCCTGAGAGCAGAGAAGCTGCGCTCCTCGATGCTGTTCAAGATGACTTGTTATATTTCTTATCACATAATACATTGAACAGTGTTTTACCATGCAGTACTGGAATGTGTGAAAAAATATGCCCATCAGCATCGGCACATACTCCAGACAGTTCACTTAGTGATGACAGTGACAACTTCACAGACCAAAGTTCCTTCCTTACTGAGAGTACCATTGATGAATATCCAATGGAAAATCTATTTAATAGTGCAGTAGACAAAGGCCTCTTTGAAGATCAAAGTGAATGCATGGTGGATAGGGAAATATCTAATTTAGCTACAACAAGTCATGGTCAAGAACCCAACTCTGGTACACTACCATCCTTCCAAAGTATAAATGAACCATTAAAGAATAAACGTTTTCAGTATTTACTGCATAAAACTTCAAAATTTAAACATCCCATCGGGCAAAATAAGCAGAAAGCATTTATGCAATCTGTTGTTAATAAACATAAGAAACGGATGCAAAATCGACAAGAAAACAATATGTCACAGCCTTCGACATCTAGGACAGAACCTTATATAACAAATTCAAGGAAGCTTATATTGCAACCTAGTGGTAGTAGTACGTCTGAAGATAATACTACTCCGTCAACATCAAAACAAACATTTACAATTCCTGATATTCAAAAGAAGGTGCAAAGGGCATCACCCACACCTACAGTAGACACAAAGGCACTCATAGAAGCATCAAAGAATTTAACACAGAAGCTGAAAAAGCTATCTAAAGAAGTATTGACGAATAGGATTGATCTTAGAACAACTGAGGAGCCTGTAAGGTCCAGAATTGGTCATGGAGCTGTGATAGAATCAATGAAACACCATGGTAAAGGTATATATTCGGGAACCTTTTCTGGAACATTAAATCCAGCACTTCAAGACAGGTAAATATATGTAGTGCTCAAAAATGATTATTTTTATCAATCTTTACTTTTCATGACCTGTTAGCATTCTATCACTTTATTTAATATGAGAACATCATCTCAAATGTAGTCATTTATTTGTGCAGGTATCAAACCTGTCTACTCTTAGTTCAGTAGTGAGGTGTACTACCATTGGAGCATTAGTTGAATATGAGAAGCTTATTGTTTGATGATAATACTTGGAATTGATTCGCCATTAGATAACTTTATTTGAGACAAAAAGTTCATAGATTTATTAAAGACTTATTAGGTTATTAAAAATAAAATGGTATAGTAAAATACATAAAAGACATTATTCTAAGAGAAAATTATTATGCTTATTGTTAATTGGTGAAACAACGTTATTAGTAACAAGCTTAAAGTATGATTTTAATATATGTTTTCAGATATGGCCGACCCAAAAGAGATATATCCACTATTATACACATATTAAATGATTTATTATGTGCTGCTCCTCCAATTGCTTTAGCACAGGTATATGTAAACCAGATATTTCTTATTTAAATTAGATAAATTATACAATACAAACTTGCCATCATCTGCTTAACTCTCTGTAGTCTACAGTTAACTATAACCAACTTTAAAAATATTATGGTTAATGTATTGTCATCTCTGAGGTTCTAGAACTGCTTGTGTGCAATGTATGTTACCACAAACCATTCATTCCAAGACAGTACCAGAACACTAATGTTTACTGTATAAATTGAGTTGTGGTGGTGATTCCTATGGTCATATAATATTTTATATAAAATAGATAATATTTTAAAACAAGTACATTTTCTAAATGTTTAGAAATATTGTAAACAATATTTGCACTATTATTTTTCTGTACAAATAAACTAAAATTATTTTTATTGACTATAGCTATAGTTGATGTCTCATTGCCAACTGGATTAGTGTAATATTACTATTCTGTGTGCAACTTTGCCATGTAAGGATAAATATTTTCGAATTTGTATATAATAATTATTTTGAATGTGATGTATAGTACATTGTAGGAAAATATTGTGGGGCAATCCCCTACTTCAATTAAAATAAAGGGAAAACTAAAAGAACTATCCTAAATAAACTTCTAGAATCTTGAATACAAAAAAATATGGGCTAGTATTGAGATACTTTTTTTAATTATTAACATCACACCTTAAAAACTACCGAAAACCAACTACTTGCTTTAAAAAATAAAAAGGCACTGAATGATGAATGGCTCTGTTTCAGAATCCAGTAGACTTATTTAAAAATAAATCTCTCAGGTTTTCAATATTCTGTTTCAGAAGGAGTCCACCTGTAATGCAACAGAAGAATCCAATAAATGTTTAGGCTGTAGTCAACCGGCTTGCTCTTATGGGCAGTGTGATGGCCACCTGCCATCCACATCCAACGCCAGCGGTCACAGCTGTTCCTGCAAAGTCAAAGACTGTCAATGTGTCAAACTGAACCATAAAGTATGCCCGTTGTGTACTGGTAAAACAATGTCTGGGGATATGTGTAAAAAATGTGACACGGCTAGAACGTTAGCCATGGAGAATTCCAAAACAAAATGCAAATTAGACCAGCTAAGGCTCGTGATGCAACAAAAGAAACAGAGGCGTGAAGCGAGAAAACTAAAGACAATGCCATATACGAATACACCGCCTAAAACTATCGGTTCACCAGAGCAGTCGGCCATATTACAAGAGGAAATAGAAACCGCCGCTTAATATTAACACCTAATAATAATAATGCGTAATTTATTAAAACGACGCACGCTTTTTAGAAGTTGTAACGGTACGCTTCCATTTTGTCACGCCTCTGTACTATAATTGCTAATGATTCCGGTAATTTTCACATCACAATCCAAAGTGTTTAAAAGAAAAGTAATATTTATATTCTAAAGTTATGATTTAGTGGCCTTAAATTTGACTGTAACTTCTTTTGTATATGGATAGGTTATTTTTATTTGTGCTCTATAGTTTTTTTTTTTTTTCTAAATTTTACTGTAATTCTAAATTAATCAAAGTGTACATTTTTGTGAAAAACGGAGGCGGGGATTATATACTAGAAAAGCTTTAGACGTATGTATTTTGTGTGTTGGACGAGATTGAGTCGTTCGAATAACTACCACTTTGACTCGGGTTCGAATTAGACGATGTAACGTATAAAGTGCTAATTACGCGTGTACAAATATCTAAGAGTGAATTAGCTAAATCCTAGTGTATCGTAGACATATTGCCAGGTAACTTGTATGTTAGTGTAATCCGACGGCGTGGCTCCAAATTTACTTGTTATTAATTGATTTGGATCATATATTGTTTCGGTTCAGTGTATAGACTTGATGTTGTATATAGCTTCTTTTTTTTTATAGAACTTGTTGACGGCGATCGAACTTTGAGCGGCCTGAAATAATGCACCAATGTTGGAAAATTTTGCATTTCATACATAAAGGAAATTGTTTAATTCTTTTTTTTTTATAATAATAATTGGCACTGTTATTCTTGTAGTTGATTTTTTTTTTGTTTTCGTTTATCTAATCACGGGTATATTGTTAAAAAATAATAAATATGTTTTCTCCATTACATGTATTTCGTTTAGTTTTTTTTTTATATATGTATTTGATGTATATTTTAATCACACATCACTAATGCATAACTTAAAGGAACACCAATATATTATATAGGTACAATACTTGAATAAAGGATATATTAAATATCAACTATAGTTATAGCTTTGTATGTATATATAGTTGTACAATGGGTAAGAATTAACTCTCATTCACATACAAATGTGTCGTCTAATATCTGTGTGAATGCAAATTAAATTCATGTATGTGTAATGATTAAAGTTGCTTTTTGAAATCATGGATTTTATATAACAGTTGAACATTTGAAATTACTTTAGAACAAGTTATATGGGATTAATAAATTATTATAAAAAAAAAAAAACAATATATAGAAAATAGAACAGGCGTTGGGATTTATGTGTTTTATAGCTTATTTTCATATATTTCAATTTGTACTACGGCTGAAATTGTCAGTGATTTAATCCAAAATTCCAAAACTATTACCAAATTTTTTTCTTTCACCAATAAAGTTTGTAATGATTTCATTCAAACTTATAGCCTCGTAACAAGTTAAAATTTTTTTTTTTATGAAAAAAATAATGTATAAAACATGTTTTAAAGTCTTCCGCTTTATTTATATAATTTTTCCCTATCATATAAGGGACCAAATAGCAGGAATAACAACGGGAATAATAAAGCAATGATTTCACCCCCTTAGTATTGTCATAGTCTGTGGTCCTTCGGATGATGAAATTTATTTTTCGAACTATTTTAAAGATTTTTTTTTTATTAATTTTAGTGTTGTCTAGTAATTCTCTTTAACGCATGTACAAGGACCAAGACTTTTCCTCCGAAAGTGCCTATGTTAGTGTTGTGCCATGTATGTACTGTGTTAGTTTATTATTAGTGTATTGTGTGATGCGTTATTACTATATTCCGAAATTTCCGATCTCTTAATAAAAAATAAAAAAAAAAATTAAGATCTCTGTATATTTTTACGATATTACTTGCGTTTTTTTTGTGATCATTTTGGTTATATACGGCTGTGTGCAAACTAATATGTGTAATAAACATGGTCATTTTAGAGATGTATAATTGTATTTATTTACTACACACGTTAGTTTGAGCATAGTATTGAAGGATGAATAAATATCGTAATATTAAACAATAAAAAGGCCTAAATCATTTCACATGAAAATGTTTATTTAAATTAAAAAAAAAACGACCTCCAATACATAATTACATAGATGAAAAACTTTTAAACTTGTTACCAAATCATTTACTTATGAAACTTTTGTTTAATTACGTTTAGTGCGAAAATCGTGGCAGTTTTGTCCTTGTATTTTCCATATATTAATAGTAAATGAGAATAAAATTAATTAACAGTAATATTTATTCACTTATTTCAATAACCCATTTGTACACACAGAACATGGTTAATAAGAGGATATATCTCTGGCTGTCATCGCGTTTTAATTCCAATAAATAAAATAAAAACCTCAACTAAAACAGATTTATTATTAAAAAGTAATTCTTTTTAACACACTATTGCAATTGTAAAAAAAAATCACATTAAAAAAGTAGACACTAAAATCTAGAAAATACACACACACACACGCATTCCTTTCCTAGAATTGAGAATTATTACTAGCTATTATGAATTATGTACATTTACAACTCTACTGATACGAAGAATGTAAATAAGAACTAAGTAAAAATTTCCTAGAATTTTTTTAAGTCTGACACTAATCTTACAGCTAACATACATAACGAAATTTACAAATAACGTTAAGAACAAAAGTGAGACATCTCGGTCAGTTTTTTGTTACTTCATGAGAATTTTTCATGCGAGTATTGAAAAAACCTGAATCATTGGGAGCGACGAAAAAAAAAAGAGTGTAACTTGTCGTAAACTATTTTATTATAAAGTTCTTCCATATAAATAGCACATAACCCACACACGCGTCGTCACCCATACACTAACACTGCGAAGAGACTCCGCTCCCATCGGATCGATTGGTGTAACTGTTGTTGACACTCCGCAATGAAATGACCGCATTCTCTTCGCATGTCTAGAAGAGCAAGGTGCTCATTCCTCCCATTTCCGCCTGTTCCTTGACGAAGATCTCGAAGTACTGGTAGATGATGGTGACGGCGAGCAGGATCCCGGTGCCGGAGCCGATGGCGCCGAGGAAGTCTGCCAGCACAGAGAGAGCGCCGATGCAGAGTCCACCGAAAGCGGCTGCAGTCGGGATGTACCGGTTCAGTTCGTGGATCATAGAGTTGTCCCGGTGGCCGCGCATCACCATCTGCTGCTCTTTCAACTGCTTTGCCACCTATACACACACCGGAAAATTAATTACTTGTAGGATTCACTGATAATTACGGTATAAACAACAATTATCAGTTGATATATTCCTATGGTTTAAAATTAAGGTAATTATTAACATTAACCTCTTATTAAAAGGAATATTTGACACATTCAATCCTAATCATTCATTCAATTTTATTTATGGTCATTTTGAAAAAAGAAGAGTTCAAGATGTGACATCATGGACTTTTTTATATAAATTCAGAAATGTCAGAAGTGACAATAACTAAAAAAAATCAATAAACTAACTAAGTATAGTTTATTTTATAGGATTTCATTAAAAAAAATATTACTTTCTGATAATTATGCGAATAATTAACAAACTCCGATAAGTAAGAACCTGATGACATAAAGAGTGTTTTGTTGTGGAATAAGACAAGATAATGAAGTGAAAATAATGGTATGTTCAATGATAAAAACTCATGAAATTTTAAAAACATATCAAAAAAAGAATTCGAAATTATTATTATTATACATAGCATACTAATTAATTCTTAAAAAAACTTGAATTGTCTTCAACCGAAAATTAGATGGAGAATAATAGCTTAGAGAGAGACAGTTAAAAAATTAATACAAGGTGATTGTGGTGGTCACTTAAAGAATTACTGAAATTTCACGCAAATAAACTCGCTTCCCCCAAACTATCACCTTTCATAATGCTTCCGAACTGGTGAAAGTCGTTACAAATTTAAATGATAATAAATAAAAAAAAAAAACACATTTCATCATTAGCTGAATACAATTTTACGGTTTCACTTATTTCTATATTAAAATATAAACTGTAATGGTTCAGAGTTTATAATTTTCATACACCACGTCAGTAGATGCAGGTACGAATCCTACATGAAATATGAGTTTGTGAGGAAGTAAAACTATAGAAAGCCGGTACAGTATTTTCTAAGACGAGTGTGGCTATCCAACATGCTTACGTTATAAATCAGTCACCAAGCACCCATAGAGATATGTCCCAGCAGCTGCATATGTATCTTAGGCATTATTAAATTAGATGATACTACATTTTCAAACACCAATAAATAATAATAATAAAAAAAATATAGTAATATTAGAGGATTACTACTATATTTTCATACAGGTAACTAAGTAGGTAAGCGAGCCAACGTTACAAGTTATTCCCTATATGTGAATATAAGTATATGCATCTGGTCACTCTGATATTAAGAAGGATCTCTCATTAGTATTAGAATTTTGAGTTCAGTATCAAATTATTGCTATTCCTTTGGCACTGACTTCCAATGCGTTGATTCCATTGGATGTTGTACTATTTGAAGTACGACTTACTTATCACATTACTTTGTGATAGAAATAAACGTGGTGGTAGTATTTCTACAGTAAAAACTATAGAACAGACTTTGTCGTTATTAAATTGGTTAGTTAACTTGTTATTACTGATATTTTTAGGAATATTCCCAATTTTTTTTTAATTTTGCAGAAATGTCTTGAACTATTTTTCTAATACAGCACAATTTTCTCGCTCTAGAATTGCTTATGTTGTTTGCTATTACTGATAAAAGTTTTGGGAATATTCCCAATTATTTAAAAAAATCTCAGGAATGTCAGGGACCATTTTCTAATATGTCACGACTAGCTTTTGCTCGCAGTTTCACTGGCGTTAATGCACATTTGATTTATCCTTTGGGAACTGTACGTTTTTCGTCTGAAAACTACCCCATGTCCTTTTCCGTAACCCTGACAATGTGTATGCAAAATTTTATCATGATCGATGGAGTACTTAAGACGTGAAAGCGTAACAGACAAACTCAAATCCGCATTTTAATGATTCTATAAAATACTAACATCCTTCGCAGAGGATCCGGAGACGTCGATCCAGGTCTTCGAGAAGAATGCACAAGAGCCGAGCATGAAGAATATGTAGAGCAGCGCGTGAAGCGGATCCTGTGCGATGTGTGAGAGTGACTCGGGTGGTGAGAAGTAGTAGCAGAGTCCACCCACGGGGTAAGCTCGGGCCGGGCCGCCGCCCCCTACGTCCGCCCAAACTCCCAACAAGTTCACGAGGAAGTTTCCACTGAATTTCACCGCCAGCATCTGCCATTCACATAATTATAGCGTTAATATTGATGGTTTAGAACTAAAAATATTACAGACAGTGCTCCAACCCAATGTTGAAACTTGAACCCTTGAACTTGCGAACCCTTCATTATCATCATCAGCCTGCAAAAGAGTCACTGCAAGGCTATAGACCCTTCATGAAGGAGGGTATGGGCATAATCACCACGTATTTCCGACATATGATGGTACTATGAGAACATTTCTCAGGTTCAGGTTCCCTCACGATGTTTTCCTTCACCATCAGCCGATAGTGTTACCAATGTAAATTAGTAAACGTACTCGGATTCCGAAAAATTCGCTGGTACAAGCCGGAGTTCAAACCTGCGGACATCGGATTGATATTCCACCGGTCAAACCACTAGACCACCATGACTATTACAACTTTATTCGTCATTGTATAGTAAATGTCCAATACAGTAATTTGGTCACATAAGTAATACGAAACATTTTGTAACCAGTTGGAGAACTTGGGTCATATTCTTTGTACAATGTTAATGTTACTTATAATCACATTTCCTAACAATTTACAACAACCATGATGGAGGAGACGAGTCTTTTATTATTAATTTTCCTAATATCCAGCTCTGATTTTATTGCCCACTCACCTGAGATATAACGTAGAGATTAGAAACGAGCGCAGACTGCAAAATGATGGGTATGTTTGAAGTGTAGAACAGCTTGATCGGGTACGATGAGTATTGACCGCGGTAACGTGCAGACTTGATAGGAAGGTCTACACGGAAGCCCTGTTTAATTTTAACATTTGTATTAAATAATCTATTCTTTGTATTAAAAAAAAAGACAAAATAGTTTAGGCACATCTTTTTCCTCGACTTCTCAGACGATTTTCTTTTACTAGGTAGGTCTTTGGGTTCGTTAATATTAAAACTAGAAAAAATAATTTGTTATGGTCGCATTTTGACTACTAGACGATCACATTAATAGAATAAAGTATATCGCGTGCCAAATGTAAGAAAGGCGGCGTATCACAGCAGTTATATAGTAAAACGGCACAATTTTTTTTTCTTTACAACTATATATTTTTTTAATTAGAAGCCTGTTAACTTTTACGCCAAAAGAGAACCAAAAATATTCATTTTCTCTTGCCTTGAAGTAAAAACGCCTTAAGCCACATTGAGCGTAACGATTTTTGGTAACGGGCAAAAGAACACAGTTACTTAATTGTCTTCAGTTTTCACTTCTGTCGACGGTTCTAATGATTGCATCGAATTTTTGTATTATTTTAAGCTCAGAAAACTTTTATGGACAATAATAAAATAGAAATAATTTGATGTATTTAAAAATGGGCTACTTCCGACCACTGATTTTAAGTGATGTTTCTCAGTGAAAGATGGCAATATATTAAAACTGGGAAGACGACTTACATAAGTAGAATAATTAAAAGATGGTACCTGGAAGTATATCACTATAGCAAAGACGAGAACTGTGGCGAGGAGGTTCATGAGGTTCGGTAGGTTCTGTCTGTAGAAGGCTTCTCGGAGCCCGCGGACTTTGTCTGGTCGCGTCGCCAACAAGTGGAACAGCGCTATCACCGCACCTTCGAATTCTGTGCCGCGACCTGTCATTATAAAGAAAAAAATTTGGAAATGTCACCATCATATATCATTTAATGTTACTTATTCCTCTGGAACAGTACTGTTCTTCTGGATGAAAGGTACCCTCTGTTCTATTCTGTACTCCTGACAATGTTTATGCAATATTTCATAATGATCAGTTAACTAATGTCATCTAACGTTCCGTATTGCAGTGGGACATAGCAGCGGTCAACTCAGGCAGAAAGGCAAAGTAATATCCACCTTAATATTTTAATGAAGGATTTCTACAAAGTAACGCTTTCAACAATCAAGTGTCCAGAAGCTTTCACTTTGATGTTTGCAGACTTATATGAACATTTAAAATTCCAGATAGATATTTATCAGTGCAGATCCTAGACTGTATTTTTAAAGTATGTATATCAAGGAATTTTTTTTTTATTGCTATATTAAAATCCACAACAATAATGAAAATCTTCATGGAAACCATTCAGCATTGTAAAAGGTAAGCAGGATTTAACTGCTATATATAAGAAAAGACAAAAATAAAACTATACTGTAATAACAATAAATTGAGTTTGAAAGTGGATGGAGGAGTAGAGGAAGACCGAAAAAGGTGTGAGTACCGAGATGACATCTGACAGGGGAGAGTGGAAAAGGAAAACATGTTGTGCCGACCCTACTTAGGTGGGATAAGGGTAAGATGAAGATGACTGTAATAACAATAAATATGTGTATTATATCTAACCCTAAAATTATACTTAAAGATTTATTGGCTTATCTTTCTGTAACTTCTTATATAACAGATAAATAAGTAATGTACTGATTATTAACTCCTCCGCTGATTTTGCAGAGGTCTCAAAATGACAGATTATGTTGATAATATTTTTTTTTTTAGTTCAAGACATCACACATTGTAAATTTCATGGTTTAGTATAAAAAAGTTCGTACAAATGAAAAAATAAATGTAAAATACAATTTACATAAAAACTATAATTTTACAAAACATAATTTGTTATTGTTCAAAGTTCTGTAATAAATCAGGTGTTTTTAAAAGCTTACGCTGCCGAGACTCTGTTGACTTGTGCCTTATGAAGTCTACATTTATTTGTATGGAACTTAAGCGTTTATTTTGGACAGTTCCGGGGTTAAGCAAGTGGACACGCAATTACTAATTTTCAAGATTAAAATACTGACCTGTGTTGACGGTAGCCGGTGAGAACGCCTTCCACACAATAGTTTCGCAAATATTCGTGGCGATGAAGAGAGAAATACCAGACCCAAGACCGTATCCTAAAACAATATAATACTTGTAAATAAACAGTTAAAATTTTTACATTTCAATAAAATTCTTGTAAGTTAACAACTGCCAAAGATTTTATATAATATTAATCTATGGGCGATTCCTCAATCTATGTCGATGTCTATTCCACTGACAGCAATTCTTTTTAAAACATATTCAATCAATGATTATTAGTTACATTTTGTATATAACATTGACAAATTTTTGAATCAAACTGTTAAGGCCAGTAGAAAATAGATTTCAACATAGACTGGCCCATAGTTTGGTTTTGCTTTTTATGAGTAGGTAAAGAAAGATGAAGCCTTTTAAATTACCATCAGCTAGATGTGGAAGAAAATTTATACCATGTCTAGAGGGAAAGCACAGAACAATTTATTTCTCATCTTTCGAGTCAAGGTGTTCCGTTCAGTCAATTACGTTGTATTTTTTTTTACATTTATTACCTCAGCTAACTAAATAGATGTCGTCATTCTGAAGCAATGTGTTGCGTCCATTCAGCACCATTGATTTTTATTCATATACAAGATGTTATCAAGACAACTCACCTTTTTGCAGAAGCTCATCGAGCAATAACACAATGAGACCAGCAACAAACAGTTGGATGATGATGAGCAAACAGACACCAGCTCCAATCTCGCTCGGTTCACCATACATTCCTGTCATCACATAAACAATAGCCTGGCCGACTGTTATCACCATACCAAATACTGCAAAAAAAAAAAAAAATTCAATCAGTTTAAATTTAGATATGAAATGGCAATTGATGTCTGGAGTCACTTATAACCCATGAATATCCTTAGAAACTCCAGGGAAAGGTGTATAAAACTATTGTTTTTTTTTTATATTATAGGGGGAAACTGAACAGGTGGGTCACCTGATGGAAAGTGATCACCGCCGTCCATAGACACTAGCAACACCAGGGGAGTCGCAAGTGCGTTGCCGGCCTTTTAAATATGTGGGCCTCCGGCATTCTCACTGATCGAACGAAACGCAACAGTGCAACCACTGTTACTTCACGTCTGTTTTCTGTGAGAGGGTAGTACTACCCCGGGCGAGCCAACCCATTCATGCTGAAACCAGCAATAGCTTCAGCGTAGCTCTACCACCTACAAATTGTAAAACCCGTTAAGCTGTATGGATCTGAGTGCTGGGCTATGACAGAGACAGATGATTGTTTTCTCATAAATATATTCAGAATTAACAATATATTGGGAAAAAGAGGTAGCAGCAATTTCATATGTGTCACTTCCCTTCCTGTGTTGCATGAGCATATTAATATAAGACCACAAATAGTTGTGATGATTTAGAGTTAAATAAGATACACATTAATTTCAAACTCTACTATAATATGATGATAGAATATTAGATTCAGTGGAAATCTGAAGATACCACAAGTAACTGAGAAGTTGATAGGATTTTATGGGCATATGAGGAGAATTGAACGTCATATAACCATATAAGTATGAGGGTGGAAAGATACAGAAGTAGAAGAAGATCAAATAAGGCATGTAAGGATTATGTGAAGAATGATATAAGTATACAAGGTACTAATTGTCATTACTACTTCTTGCAATTAAATTAATGATTTTAACAAGTTTAATCTTTCATTCTTTCTACTTACACTTAAAATGATTTTAACAAGTTTAATCTTTCTGTTAAATTTTAATATAACTGCTAAGGCCTGCCCTATGAATAAACATAATGGCATGTTTCCCAGACAAATACTCTGCAGAATCTTCAATGTGCTCTTAAAAATTTCATTACAATTGGTTGAACTGTTTCACAGCACACAATTTCATTGCAAACTATAAATTTATGTAGTCATCTATTATTCTGAGACGAAAGACTAAATACGAGTGTAATTCTAAAAATGGTTTTAATATTCAAAATTTTGGTATCATTTTATACTTACATTTCTGTGCACCGTTGAACAAAGCTCTGTCTTTTGGAGTGTCACCAACTTCAATGATTTTAGCACCTGCCAGCAGTTGCATGATAAGGCCCGACGTGACAATTGGTGATATACCTAATTCCATGAGTGTTCCTCTGTTTGACGCTAGAATAACACGGATCCAATAAAATGGATCCGCACTATCTGATGACATTATACCAAATAAGGGAATCTGTAAACGGTTTATAATAACTTAATACAGAAAGTATAACAAACTAGTTTATGTCTGTAACAGTACATATATATATATATAGTACTTTTTTCTGGTTTAAAGGTGCCTGATGTCCTTGAAAATGCATATGCAAAATTTTAAGTACATTAAGAAGTTAAGATGTGAACATTTAACAAACAAACTAATATTTGCATTTATAAAATTAGTTAAGAAATTTGCTTTACTTATCACCTTCAACTTCACTTTCAGTTATGTATTTAGAAAGTTTCATTTCAATTCAATTGAGTAATGGACACGGTAATTAACCATTCCAAGTGATACAGTCATTTGATTTGCTACTTATCAGCGTCACTCAGTCTCTTTTCAACAGGCTTGCAAGCCAACATGGAAATGGTGACTGCTGATGGATTGTGGTTCTCTCAATGGTGAACATTGTTTGCAGATTACATTGTGCTTACCATCAATTACAGTGCAGTCTTATACTTTTTCAATAAAAAAAGATGTTCAATTATTACTGTAAAAATTACCTAATAATATGCTCACTTAAAGATTTAATTTAATAAAAAAATAGAATTACATTTTTGATATTTAAGATATAATTAAAACAATATATAATAAATCACTGATTAAACATGTTACCTGCTATACTAAATCCGATTAATGTTTTTATAGACATATGGTAAATTAAAGAAAATTATGTATTAAACTAACTTACCTGACAACATACTAAGAAAATAAATAGTGTAATTGCTGTCCATAATACTTTCTCCCGGAATTGTATCTGAAACGCAACAAATTGTGTTATTAAATGGCCTAAATTACGAATACAAGTGTTTGAGCCACGAATGAAAAAATAGGGTTAGATTCGACTTTCTAATAACTGTAGAATATAAAATAAATAATTCTAACATAAAAGTAACATAATTTCAGTATAATTAGCTGCAATTATATATTGCAACTTGTAATGAAGGTTATTAATAAGGATTTTGCAGGTATAATACTATAAATCAAATGGCTTACCTTCCTTTCTGGTTTTGCTATCTCCGGTAATATACTGCAAAACGGCTTTATAACTTCGAGGAATTTGACTGCAAATGTATAACATATAAATATAAATTTACACTTTTATCACATATAACACACAATTTACTAAAAATGTTTCATGCAAAATTCATAAATACGTGTCCAGAATAGTACACGAATAAATACGAAAATATGAACGATACTCACTTCCCATTTTGATTTATTTCAATTAAATTATCCTAACTAAAATATTTACTGATCAATTCGGCAAAAACCATTCAACTTTTGTTCATTAGTAACACTCCAATAGGATTTATTTCAAGAAAGAGCCTGCGCAACGCTAACAACGAGCCAACCGCGAATGACACGTCCACAACGTCACGTCACGTGACCTGTGATGTTGGCGTGCAAAATGTTGCCTTTAGTATACAACAATATATTTATTTTGTACAATAGTACAAATATTTTTATTTCTTTACTATAAACTATATGGAAATAATGTATCAAATCTTTGGAATTTTATTTTTATATTAGTTTATATTTTATATGCACGCCTAAATGATTTGACTTATTATAATTATTTAGGTCTTACGACGTTCTCGAGCAACTAAGGTTAGTTATTTGTCAAAGAAATGTCATTTCGTTATGTCACTGTCATCAAAATGTCAGTTATACCATGTAAAGTGATCTGATTTGCCATGTGCTTTATTATGAGTAAATAATTTGAATAATAACAATTCCATGTTTCTTTAATCGGTTAAAATGCAACAACCGCACCGTCCTGGTAATCTTAAGCAAAGCAATAAAGCTCATAAATTTCGTCATCGATCGAAACGAGGAATTGCAGCTGCTGTAAAAGGTTATTTATATTTTTTTAATACAAAAATTGTTTTTTTTTTCAGGTGTATAATCTAGTATATTAAAATATAATAATATAATCCTGTCGTGGTTCAGGTAAAGTTAACGTAAAGGAGTTTGTTCGCCGAAATCGTCGCGAATTGAAGAAAGAAGAGCGTCGTCACCAAGCCTTGCAGATACGTAAAAATAAGCGCGAAGAAGTATTGTCTAAGAAGCGCGCGTTGGGCGGTACACGCTACCCACCTTTCCTTGTGTGTGTGGTACCATTGAATGCTCAACTTGATGTGCAGTCCGCACTGGCTATATTGAGGACTTGCTCTGATGGTGCAGTTGTCACTCAGTCTGAGAATGGAATCTTACACATTGGGTAAGTTAGAGTAATCAAAAAACATATGGCCTAACTTAAGAGGAAATATGTTTACTGAGATTTTTGAATAATATGTATTAAAATAAATTTATTGCCTTCATACTCTCTGTGAACTAGGCAATAGGATATTAGAGAAATAACTATAGCTCAGACTGATATACCTGTAGCAACACACAATTGACAGACACTGTTACCATGTGCACTACAACAATTCAACCATATTCCAAGACTGATCTTCGTAAACCGGCTGTCAAAGCATTTACAATTTTGCACAATCAAAGTTAGATCTTTTATTTATCTTTAACGTACTAAAAGTAGCAATGTGTTAAACACTCTGCCACCTCTCTATATACCTGCATAAAATAGATCAAATTATAATTACATTTTCCTAATCGGCTCCACTAAAGCTAAATTGATTTTTTTTTTTTTTATTTCAAGAATAATATGAAAAAGATTTCGACTTTATATGTATGCCTGATAATGATGATGTAATTCAGAAGTTTTAGTAATTTTAGAAGAATCCTTATCGAAATTTACGAAAAACTAATTTATGGAAAAAAAATCAAAACTTAGAAACATACACATTTAAAAGGCCGTCAACGCACTTGCGACTCTCCTGGTGTTGCTAATGTCTTTGGACGCCGGTGATCACTTACCATCAGGTGACCCACCTGTTCGTTTGCCCCCTATAACATAAAAAAAAACAGCAGGGATTTATGTAGATAGTATAATAATATTAAAAACAAATGTTATTCAAAATTTATTCAGGATAAATCTTTTTTCCCCACACAGCTTACAGAATTTCAAGCAACGCTTTTCATTCATCTGTCCAGAAGTTGACAATGAGTTTAGCCTACTGGATGCTTTAAAGATTGCAGACACAGCTCTATTTATCAGTTCAGCTCTAGATGAACCTGTTGATGAGTGGGGAGAGAAAGTCCTTGCACTTTCTATGGCACAAGGTATGCCAACCCCTGTGGTAGTTGCAATGGATATTGAAGGTGTTCACCCAAAGAAACGTACATCTGAAAAGCAAAATGTACAAAAACTAATTTCAAAGTGGTTACCAGACGAAAAAGTTTTACAGTTAGATAAAAGTTCTGATGGGTTGAACTTGTTACGTAGAATCGGAAATCAGAAACGCAATGTCATTCACCACAGGGAAAAGAGACCATATATGTTAGCAGAAGAAGTTGAGTATGTACTAGATACAGAAGGCGAAAGTGGTACTCTGAAAGTAACTGGCTATTTACGTGGCATGCCATTAAATGTTAATGGATTAGTACATATATCTGGGCTTGGTGACTTCCAAATGTCCCGTATTGATGGTCTAAATGACCCTCATCCTTTAAATGTAGATAAAGATGCAAAAGTGGACAGTATGGAGGCAGAAGTCATAAAGGTATCAGTGCTACAAACAGTAGATCCAGCAAAGCAGGAGAGTCTAAATTCTGAGAATATTCCAGATGCTATGGAAGGAGAACAAACGTGGCCAACAGAAGAGGAGATTGAACAATCTAATTTAGAGGTAATAATAACACAAACAAAATTATTTGTAGCTACCTGATACCCTCAACCTCCTCAGCCTTGTTATTATCTTAACAATATATTTTATCTACCGAGCAAAAAATATAAAAGAAATGTATACATTGCTTATAAAATTATTTTTAATTATGTTATCCATCTATTCCGCTCTCCTATGTGTGAACATCAACACTTCTGTATAACTCTATATTACATGTAGTATTTTACCAATTTTGGTTTTTGGATAAGACCGAAATCTTTATATGTGACATTTATTTCTCTCTAACCTAACATAACATTCAAATTACAATAATTTTTTATAGTGTGAACAGTATTTAATGTAACAAAGACTAAATTTTACTCAAGAATATACTTTATGATTTCTTCTTTGTTGAATTTTCGAGATAAACTTACTACTTTAGTAATGAAACGTCTAAAAAGCTCAGATTCAAGATACATGCTGGTACATGTGTATGTTTCACGAATTCATATATGTATGAAATAATAGTTAGTTTAGCTTAACTTAGTTAGGCTCGGGATATTCGGTGACAGTCCAAGTCGAGGCGCGCCGTGCGCCCTTGTACTGGTTGTCTTAAGCGCTCCCCTTCGTCTGATGGTGAAACTGAGGTGCCTTGCCAGGTCAACAGTGTAGTTAATTCGAAAAAAAAGCGTGCTTTTGAAAACAGACAGACATTTATAAATATGATGAATGAATGTATTGAAAATGTACAGTCATGTGAAATTTTCATTTTTATTATTATATATTGTAAGTTTCAAATTTAGAATGGAAAATTAGTTTGGCCCCTGAATTCTGGTTCTATATATTGCTCTATATATTGTTAAAGTTAAGTCATTATGAGCAAGGGCAATTTGAAGAATAGAATTTTTAATTTTTTAATATCAACATAACATTAACAGAATTATTTGATCAAGTAACTTAAATTTATTTCAGTAGATCTACAATTAATTAAGAAACATTTCTAAATAAAGTTACTTCATCAAAACGAATTTTTAGAGTTTATGAGAAAATTAAATAAATTTTAATATTTAAAATTAATTACTATAGACTCAAAAGAAGAAAGTGAAGAAAGTACCAAAAGGATGGTCTGATTATCAAGCTGCTTGGATTGTTGAATCTGATATAGAGGAAGATTCCGAAAGAGGATCAAGTGGAGAGGATGATGATGATGATGATGATGAAGAATTTATGTCGTGTGAGGAGGACAATTCTGACAAAGAGCAAACCAATGAGGACAATGATTTCGAATCGGTAACTGAGTCAGAAGTTGGGTTGACAGATGAAAAGTATGATGCAACCATTGATGCTATGGAAGAACATGAAATGTTACAAAAACTAGCTGCTGCAAAAGAAGACCGACAGTTTCCCGACGAAGTAGACACTCCACAGGATGTGCCAGCGAGGGAAAGGTTTATGAGGTACAGAGGTCTCGAATCTTTCAGAACTTCTCCATGGGATGCAAAAGAGAACCTACCACAGGATTATTCTCGAATTTTCCAATTTGAAAACTATGAAAGGACTAGGAAAAGAGTATTCAAAGAAAATGAAGATAGCCTTGTGAATATGGTAATTATTTCTGTATTTTATTTCATCTTGTGAAAACAGTTTTTCTATTTCATGGAAACTTGTGAGTTTTTTCTAAATTAATTCTCAATTTATTTAAAATTAAATCAATATCTAAATAAATATGAACTAACGCACTTACGTTATATGTATATAGTAAAAGACAGTAAGACCTGCAAGAGGAAATCTCACTAAAATAGGTTGAAAATTTTCAAACACCAAAATTGCACACAATTTCCTTAGCAATAGAATGGTACTAAACCTGAATCAATTACCTGATAAAAAAATATATCTGCTAGTTCAGTAAATTTATTTAAAAAGTGTCTCAACAATTGACTACAAACAAATAAATTAACTTTAATAAGTGAACATCTATACTGATAAAAAATTTAAAAACTTTGATACGGTGTGATATAGACGTATCATGAATTATGCTGCTCGTCTATTAACAAGTAAACAAAATAGTAAATTATTTATCGCCGTGTTTTACTTTTTGTCATTACTAGTTAATTCCTATTAGTTTTCAATTACCTCTGTTAAATTTTACTATTACTGCTGAACCCATGTAGAAAAGCATAGTGATATGTATAGTAGATAATACGTTGAAAAATTGTGTATATACCAATAAAAGTCTTATGTGAATCAGTTAAATAATTTAAGAGATTAGTTCAGATAAAAACGGCCCCTTTAATTTAGTTTATATTGATACACCCATTTGTTAAATCAAATGCCGTTCGCATCAGAAGAAATGTATTTTATATTCATAAAGAGAAAAATCAATATTATCAATTACACTGCAGTCATACTTATACCTTATACTCAATCGTAGTACGTTTGGAAATCTTTGCTTTTTGTTTCTTTCACTCTGATGTCTAGAATAGATTTCTCCTCCGACGCACCGCGGCGCGCTGATATATACCTTTCGATAGAGGAGGGTGAAAAAGTTTGGAATGTGTATAATTATTCGAATGATTAGACAACAATCGAGTCTAGAGTCTTTTTATAGAACCCCATTATTCTTTATTTAATTGCATGGAATGCCTAACAATATGTATAGATTTGTTGTATATTTTCAGTATGGGTTCTACATTACGATTCATGTTAAAGACGTACGTCAAGATTTATGGAAATCTTTTCGATCGGCGAATCCGAACGCACCACTGGCTGTCTTCGGACTTTTGCCTCATGAACAAAAGATGTCTCTGATGAACGTCGTACTAAAGCGTACGGGTGCAAGCGATGAACCAATAAAGAGCAAAGAGAGGTTAATTTTCCAAGTTGGGTACAGGAGATTCATTGTTAACCCAATATTTAGTCAGCATACCAACGGCAGTAAACATAAGGTAGGATTTTAATTCATTAAAGTAACAGAATCAGTGTATAATTTTTGTCTCTAAAGAATATTTATCTCATTTAAAGAGGCAGTGCTAGTACTGTTGAGTCTCGGCTTGAAAGAATGATTAAAGTATTCAATTTTTTTCATTGTCACATTAAATATATCAGAAACTGCAGGCGGGGTTTTTGAGCAGTCCCTATTTTTTTGGCTGTGTTAGTTAATGTAAGGTTGCATTTTTGTTTAGTCAAATAAGTTTTTCAAAGGTGGTCTGACAGTAAAAATTCTCTAAAATGTGAAGTTTTAAATTTAACATTACCACTGTCAATTGTTTTGATTTATTTTAATAATGTTTAGTCTTTTTTTTATTGTAGTCTATGGCCCCTGTGAAAAGTTCCACGATTCTGCCAGTGTCATGTAGATTATTTTTATCCTTTATTAATTATTTACTTCATTTGCCATTTCTAAGTCACCTAACGCCATGCTTTGATTACTGCTAAGAATATAAATAAAAATGTATGAATACATTTTCAGTACGAAAGATTCTTCCAACCGGCTTCAACGTGTGTGGCATCATTCTTTGCTCCCATTCAGTTCAGTCCATCCACAGTCCTTTGTTTTAAGGTAAGTGCTTCGTTTCACAGTCATTAATTGGTATATTTTTAAGTTATCTAATCAAAATAAGCCGAATGGTAATATCCACTAACAAAGAAGTAAATGCTGAACAATTTGGGAAATTTATATTTGTAATAATTATGAATAATTGCTTAATTAAGCAAATAAAACTAAAACGTAAATAGTAATATTTAATAACGTTGGATCTTAAGTCGATAGATAATATTTTAAACTAACAAAATTATACTATAATCGAAATATATTCAAGTTGGTTTTATTAATAAAATTTAATGGCTCTTTTGATTAAGATTTTGTTTCTATAAATGATTTAAAAATAAGTATTTTTATTTTTATGTCGGTACCTTTATTTTAATATTAGGATTTATTTTGTAATGTTTATTATTATTACCTATTATTATTAGTGTTTAGAATATTTATGAAAATATTTTAATTTATGCAGGAGAAAAATAATACAAAATTGCGATTGGTTGCAACAGGGGTGTTACTCTCTTGTAATCCTGACAGGTTGGTCGTCAAGAGGATCGTGCTTTCTGGACATCCCTATAAGGTATTTCTTTCCAAATTTATAGTTATATGTTTATGTTACGTTTGCGGCACTAGTGTTATAGCTTTTAACAATTATCAAGCAATAAATACTAGGATCGTCCCCTCCTCCCCTCAAATTTAGGGGGTAAAAAGGCGAGATAGTACTATTTTTTAGTTGCTTTATATAATTTTAAAGGTAGTTTTAATTTACTGAGATAACCCAATCCAGTAATTTTTGTTTGGTATTATTTTAATGTACAAATTATTATGAAGAAAACCATTTATGGTAAAAATTGCACGTGAAGAAATTATTCAGATAACAAGTGTAATCGTTTTAGAAAAAAAAAAAAAATAAGTAAAAAAAAATTATTTAATAAAAAATAACTATATTTTTAGACGTCGGACAACTTTAATGTTATAATTATTTTAATTTTGAATGATTTTCAAGTAATCGTGGCTATGTTGAGGGGTTTTTGGCTTTAATTTCAAGGGTAAATATTTTTGAGAGTTGGTAACTCTGATAAATACGCTCAGAATTGTTATGAATTTTGAGCGAAATTCACCACAGCACAGCCCAAAGTGGAGAATAGACGAGTCGAATACTCTTTTCTTTTTCACAAAAGCGACGATCCATTTATTCCTTTTACTCATAGCTAGACTTTTGCACTTCTTTCTTTCTTTCTTTTATATTACTGGCAACTCAGTCCTCTTCAAAGACTATTACTGCCATTTTCATGTATTAAAACAGTATCTTCTACTTTATGCGGTTCTTCTCCTTATGGAATATATTTCAGACATTTGGCAATGACTGATTAATATGCAATGAAGGATTTGGGTAGATATAGGGGGAAGGCGGATAAAGGATGTAGTGGGCAATATATACATATAATTAAGATCAAGGTTCCACAAAGAAATATTATGATAATTAAGAAACTTTACCAATGAAATATTATAAGTTTTATTCTTAAGAGATAGGATAGATGAAAGATTACAGAGAAGGATAGTCTTATAACCTTTGCACTTGTAATAACTGTTTTGTTATCAATACGATAATTTTTAATAAACATCATGAATATCAAGTCAAAGTTCGCATCACAGAGGGTGGAGCCAAAAATGAATCGTATACTCTTTTCTTTCTTACAAACGTGACGCATATTTAGACTCTTTACATTTATTTATGATAGTTGTTTTGTTATCTATAAATTTATCGTTCATAACGAATGCGATGGATTTCGAAGGAAATTTCGTATGAGAGCGTAAATGGGTCAAATACCATTTTTTCTCATACAACAATGAGAATCACCTAATGTAATGTCTTTAATCAGGGCTGTCCCTGTGTTTTGGATATGTATTCGATTATGCCGCACACAACACTATTCACTCGAGAACTCGGGGAATTCCCCGAACGTATAATAGGTACACCCGACACCGCGCGTTGTTCATTTATTGGGCTTTGAAAGACAAATTAATAAAAAAGTAGATAATAAAATAATGATATTTATTATACTTGTATTTTATTTTTATAAATATTTTGCGGCCCCCCAATGTATTGAGTCATTTTTGTTGGCCCTGGGTCCCATGTAGTTAAGACAGCCCTGTCTTTAATTATAGCTTTACTAGATTCATTTTTTTTAACGTTAGACCACAATCATACTTGATGTTAAAATGACGATGTGCTTCTAAGAAGGCAAACACGTTTAACCTTTGGGGGGGTCGTGTTGGTTCTCCTGAAGTGAGGCTGAAGGGATACACCTGTAGGTGTTTGGTGGCATTTCTTCAACTTGAGGGTGATGGTTAACAGAGAGGTTTAGAAAAATCATGACTACCCTGCTATGGTTTTATCACGATGTTTTCCCTCACCGAAAGCTTTGGCTCATTTACAAGATGTCCGCATACGTTAACCTTGAACGGTTCACATTCATTGTTACCCTGGTTGGTTGGTTGGTTGTCGTAAAATACAAGTTCAATTGAACCAATCATTTTATTTCTCAGGTTCACAAAAAGTCAGCAGTGATAAGGTTCATGTTCTTCAACAGAGAAGATGTTTTATATTTCAAACCTTGCAAACTAAGGACGAAGTACGGTCGCACCGGACACATAAAAGAACCTTTGGGTATTGTAAAAACTAAATTATTAATGATTAAAAAAAAAACTTTCTCACTATATATTTTATTCATATCGCATTTTTCTTAATTAATCTTATAATTTCAAATCGTACGAAAGTCTTTAATAATGTAGACAAGCCTAGAGCGTTTACTTTCAGGCGATGAATATTAAGATATTCAATATAAACCCTTAGGAATTTTAGTCGTTTCTTATAATCTTTGTGAATATACAGAGTTCCTCTCTGTAAGCTAAATGTATGGTTATCATGTTGAGGGTTTTATAGCAAAATGTCGTTCACGCAAAAATACAATTTTACCTTTTATTGTTAGAATATAAAATATGGTCAAAACTGGAACTCTCTTACATACGTCATACACATTTTGCCAAAAAATCTGCTTTTAATATAACACGTTTTTAGACCTCGTGAAAAACTGCACGGTTGTCTACTTAATCCTTCGATATATATGTATATATATAAATTATGATTAAATGTCCGTTCGTCCACCTACAGGTACTCACGGTCACATGAAATGCGTTTTCGACGGTCAGCTGAAGTCACAGGACACTGTACTTCTGAATCTTTACAAACGCATGTTCCCCAAGTGGACGTACGAGAATTGCATAGTTACTGATGAAGACAGTAAAGAACGTAATGCTATGATGGAATAAATTTGTTTAAATAAAATCAAGAAAAAATATAAAATGTTTTATTTTACACAAATCAGATGCATTTGTTATAAAAACTGCTCGAGAATCACATACACTTGTAACAAATTTTATTTTAAAATAAGTTCATCTTTTACATTTGCTACTAAATTGACACCAATTTGCACAGCAAATCCATGACAATGTGCTGTTAGAATTAGACGTCAATTGATACCATAATTTGGAGATCCTTTTTTATATTCTTTTCACAAAAAATAAGGGAAATTGAAATTTTTACCCGACTTGTATCTGTATCTATGTAAAAATGGTCGTATCGAAAATATTAAAAATAATTTTGGAGATTGTAAGACTAGTTTTTGAAACTTCAGGCTAAATTTGTTTAAAAATTAAGGTTTTAATGAGAGTAAGAAACTCGATAAAAAGTTTTCCAAATTTTTTAGCCTTCTTTTTGGAGCTGCATGGGCTCAGATTTTTTTTACCACCATGCTATCGTTTCATCACGGTATATTCCTTCACCGCTCAAGCTTATTCACAAGGATTCGAACCTACGTCGATTGACGCGGTGTCCGAACACGCTAACTATTAAGGCATCATCGCTATCCTTTAAAAAACTTTTCAATACTCTCTCGAAGAACCCTTTATTTTATTTCTGTAGAAAACCTTAGCAGGAATTTATTTCTATAACCGCAGTGTTCGCCGAAGAAGACTACTACTCCTCTGACACTGGACAGCCAATGTCTAAGACTATTTAGATACAAAAATGTTAGTTGATATTTCACGATGAAAGCAATTGTTTCTCTCAAACTGTCAGTGTCCATTGGACATCCAATTGCAACAGCAGTTTGACAGCAATTTGGAAGTTTGTTATTATTGTACTATAACATACGAATAATAAACAATACGTAGTTTATGTGAGATTTATCCTTACTAATATTATAAATGCGAGAGTGTTTGTTTGTTACGATTTAACATATCAACAGATTTACGTGAAATTGCATACATGTTGTTATTGGTAGTTTTCAACCCGAAAAAATATACTGTCCGGCTCAGTTTTCCATTAGCGTCCGTCGAGTTGGGAGTTGATATTTTTTTATTAGATAGATTACATTAATATAAGAACACATACAAAGTTTCACCATGCGGAGACGCGTAGTTTTTGAGAAAAAAAAAATTGAAAATCAATTATTCTTGCAATATTTACGTAATTTTTACCACAGATTATAGCGAAATATCGCCATTGAACGTCTCGTTTTACTTACGGTTATGTTGTCATAAGTTACGTGAAATTTTATTTTTTATACATTTTCATAAATATTTATTTTTTATTCTTGTTTCAATAGTTTTCATAAACACATATATTTTACAGTTTATGTTAATTAAATTACAGTATTATTTTCATTACGAACTATTAAAATTAAAATATATAGAGTTTATGACTCGTAAAGACGTTCAACCGGCTTCTGAAACGAAACGTAAAACTGGCGCCATTTTTGTTGTTATTGAGATAACAAATAAAATAGGTTAGGTTCGACTTATGTCAAAGAATCTGTTTAATTGACCCCGACTCCACCTGGGACGAGTTTGATCTACCCCTAGAGTGTTTTTAAAGAGCCGGAGGCGCGTAGGGAGAGCAGCCTCCGCCCGCTGTAACAAATCGTAGGCATTGGACGAGCCGGAGCGGCCGAGGCTGCTGAGGCGAGGATGGATGCCTGGGATATGTTACGCAAGGGCATCGAGGCTGCTCTTCCCGCAGCGCCGGAGACGTTGCAGAGTCAAAATAGATACAGAAATTCGGGAATTTTCCTCGGAATTAAAAGTTTAAAAACTCGAATAGGTGGGGGCTCCGCAACTTTTCCTTTTAAGGGGTGTTAGTACTGATCATCACCTTCCCTCCCATCCCCCTCCCCACCGTCAATTCGACGGACGCTAATGGAAAGTCGTACCTACTGTCCCCAAGAGATAGATGAAATACAGATTAACGCGAGCGAAGGCGCGATGAAAATTAGTAAATAAAACACAATCTTTCATTTTCACACTGTTTATTGACAAGTGAAGCGCGAAGAGCTACCGCAGCGTACATTGTATCGACACAACTGCATCCATTCTTTAAGACTAAAATTATTTGATAATCTCGTGAAGGCAGTGAACATTGAAAATAATTATATCGACAATGATCACAAAACTATCGATATAGGACCGTCAGTCTCTTTAACTACATTTAGTTTAATAAAAATTTTAGAGACTACGAAAAATTTAGTTTAAATTATTCGTTACAAGTACCGTGACTTTTGGTGGATGTATTTCTTTTATTCAGTTAAAATTTAAAATGGCCAATTGTATTGCATTAAAATATTAAATCATTAAAAATATATGGTACATATGGTTAAGAATATTGCGGGCTAATTAATCATACACTTATGCTAGTCCCGTACCTGCGCGACGAAGCTTCGGTCACTTGTGCCGCTAAAAAGTAACCTCAAAATTAAATCCGATAAGGGCGTACAATAACGTTTGCACACCATTGTCATTTCAATAGTAACTCAAAATTAAGGTCTCCAAGTGTCTTTGATGCGTGTATCATCACGCAATCCGATAGTTCGTAACGCATAACGACTAAAACTTCGTGACGATACACGCAGGTATGGGAGTAGCATTACAACACGTTTGAGGTTATTTGAATGCTTTCATAAGACCATACACTCAGTAATCATTGTCGATTTACATATAAACTAAATAAAGTCACACTGAATTAAAAATAATGACTCGAATAATTAATTTTAATTTTGAATCGCGCATTGAGAACTTTTAATGTATATAGCATGCACAGAATGTACCGCGAAAACATTACAAATAAATTATTTTCAAGTTCCGTAATTTATCTCAGACGATTTAATGCATAATTGTAAAAATAGGATTATAAATTGCTATCTATAAAAATCTAGAAAGTTTGTAATTTATATTGCATGCATTATCCAACAATCTTAACAAGGTTTTTATAAGTGCAGATTAGAAATGAGTGGACATATAACGACAACGCAAGTACTGGTGAGATGATTTCTGCTTTTATTTCATTATAATTCTTCATCTAGAATAAACTTCGATTTAAAAATGTTCCACGTGGTAGTTTTTGTAGAAGCAAACCGAAATCAATCATGTTTTCTAATCTCCCCAAATTTACAATACATGACCAGATTTAAAAGTCGAGAGAACATGGGGCACTAAAAAATTGAACGCTAGAAATAATTTAGAATACTAATGTTATAATATTAGATGTATTAACGTATGTACTTTGGGAATGATTTTTTTTTAAATGTCAGTCAGTACTGTCATTTTTTCTTACTAAATTAATACCGAAAAAACTGAACCCCTTTTTGCGAAGGAGTCTGAGAATAAAAAAACCTATTGCCCTTTTCCGTATCCGGTGGTCCTGTGGTGTACGTTTTTAAAATAATAAGAAATATCAATAAGATATATATTTTGAAAAAAAAAATACGACGTGCCTTGCGTCGGCGTTAAGTGAACACTCGGAATAACAAGTATACAGTATAATCGAAGCCAATATCACGCAGATCCTGCTGCGATTATTGTGCCCAACAAATTACAATATTTCAGTCGCATTACAACAGTAGTCAAATTATAAATCAAGTACAGGCATTTTCATGTCAATAGTCAATTGTTAAGGGTTTAAAAAAAAACAACAACAAAAATAATTCAATTTTCTCGATATAACAAATATTTTAAATGTAACGAAACAACATTTGACTTTTTATGTGCTTAGCCCAAAATTAGACTGTGAATTGTGTTAAAAACATACTACTTATATGTTTTGTTAAATTGTTTTTCTTGTCGCCGCTGCCGATATTTGGCGCAAATTTCGGACCATTTATTTAATAATAATCAGTTTCCTTTATGTCAATTAAAAGATTGTTTAGTACTTTTGAATGAGAACCTCTGTCAATTGTCAGACAACATAATCCAATACATAATATGTTGTATCAGATAATAGCCAACATAATTCATAATATTAGTTTTTCAAAGCCTTTACAGGGCGTCCACCAAGCAAATAAATTTAGTGCACACTGGTTGTAGTATTATTCCTTAGCTTGATATCTTTTTTTTTTTAATTTTGAGATAATTTTTGGAGTATTTCATTTGTAACATATAAATTGTCGATTTTTTTTATATATACGATAATAATATCATACTCGTTGGTGGACGTTCCGTTTTACTTGTTAATGGTGATATAGTGTCAAAAATAGCATAAATTAAAGAAAAATTGTATGCTACTTTTTATTACTAAATCTCTGGAATTTATCACAAATCAATATTTACTTGACTCACATTTCATTAGTAATAATCGTTTAGAATGACTGTAATTTTAGAAACTCCTGTGTTTATCTATTTGACAGTTAAAAAAAAAAAAACTTATAATTGATCTAAATTTCATTTAAGTTGTTTAAAGGTTTGTTTAGTTCTTATATAGTATAGATGTCAATTTGGTAAGCACATGATTTTAATATGATATCACCACTTAACATGTGATTACTGAGAAAAGATTTAACGAAACGAAAAAGTAACCTATATAGATACAGCATTAATAAAAATTACATACACAATACAATGATTTTATTTCATACAACGTTTTAGTGACGCAAGCGATATAAACAACACTTTCTATAATTTACAATAAACATAGATGATAAAATTTATTTTGTCTATGAATAAAAAAAAAAAAACAATTTTTTTAAAAACATTGCATTCCATTTTTAATTTGCACGGTTTAACGCCAGCCAGTATGAAGTGAGAGATAGTTTTTTTTTTTTTAATTACATGAATATTAATTGGAGGCAGGAGCGGTTCAAGCTTTAGATTTTTTGTTGCGTCGCTTTTTCGAGTCTATATCTGAGGGCGGTTTTGTACTGGGCGGGTTGTGTGACACGCCCGATTTGTTATACAGATTGTTCAGAAAATCTTCTAAGTTTTGATCGTGACTGAAAGTGATGAACAAAAAACATATTTAATATATGATCTTATAATCAATAATGATTTTTTTCTCAACTTCGAATACATTTTAATTGATTGTTTAGCCTAATAAAAAAGGAAAGCATTTAAAATATAAGAATATAACTATCACTTGAATAAAATCAACATATGACAATTTTGTACGTTAAGTTTGTACTCGCGATTTCGTTCTCGTAAAATAGTTTTCTTTGTAGAGATTAATTGAGGATATCTTTTTTTTTTAACTGCAATGTTATCGTTAGCACTCTTATTCGTGTTCATTTTATGATAGCATCTTAGCCTTCTTGAAAAAATGCAATGTAAAATATTTTAGATAATGTTCTGGAATATTCTAAACTTCTTGTAAAAATCATGTCAAAAATCGATTCAGCCGTCTCGAGGGCTATAACTCGAACAAAAAATAAACTTTTCTATTATATTTGCATATATGGATTGATGAGATTTTTAAGCATGCTTACGTGGGACAGGGTCGCTGGTTGAAGTCTGTAGCGGCGGCCGCCTTGTTCCCGAGCACTATACGATACTGCACAATGTGACAGTCCGGCCGCAGTTGTTTCAAGTTCTTTTTCTGTCAATTTACAATTATTTACAAAAAACGTTACTTTTTTACTCCGTTTGTCCACCGATTTCCTCTATTCTTTTCTTTCATAACAATTGACAACCTTTATTGTAGTTAATTTAAAAAAAAATTACAATATGTTCGTTTTTTCTTTCCATACCACTGACGAGTCAAAGCCTTCATTTATCAGTCTATTTGTTATATGCACCCACTACTTACGTCTAGAAAATACGATATTAATAAATTTCTCAACATAGTTTTTAATATGTAGGGGAAAAAATCATAATTTATACCAAATATTCAAGGCCATATTAAAAAAAAACGATTAACCTATAACAATAATAATGACATTTTGAATATATAGTACTGACTTGGCAACTGGCCCACTGCGTGATCTGGTAGACGGCTCCGTCCATACATGCGTAGTACATCACTAGCAATCCCATCATCCTCGACTCCGCCCAGATGTCGCCCTGGTTTTACAATAATACTATATATTTTTTATACCACGATGGTGGCAACCAAGTATGCGGGCCACCTGATGGTAAGCGATCACTGTAGCCGATGGACGCTAATAACACCGGAGGTATCACATGCATGTTATCGACCCTTTGACAATGTACTGACGGGAGTATATCTTCTATATTTTCCCAAGAAATCCTCTTTATTCACCATTATCAAGTAGGCAATTGCCTCTAATTGCGGACCTCAATTATCATAATTTGCTGTGCAATTATTTCTCGCTGTTTCAATTCAATTTAACGGCAAAATGTGCAAGTTCCAATACTTGTTACCAATTTGACTCCCAATTGCATTGAAAAGTGATATCAATTTGCTGTTGACTATGTCGCCAAATTTGAAAGTAAATGTTGAGTAGTATTTTTTTACATCTTTAGAAATTATAAATTGAGTATTTTTCATAAATCCGAAAGAAATAACAAAAATAACGAAAAGCTAAAAAAATAATATTACATATACATTTTAATGATATCATTACAATATGACAGAGAGCACATAGCATTACATATATATATAACCATTTATTTACGCTGAGACTGGATGCTAATCGTCATTTATAATTTCATTGCAATTTGGTTACAACCATTGCTGTCCATCTTTTGGTATCAATTTGACATCTATTTGCGGCAGCAGTTGTACGTCAATTTGCGGTACAGTTTGGCGTCAATTTAACACCAAAAGATTATTGGAGGACTTTTTTATTGAAGTATAGAGGTATGATAATAGGTTTTGTAACACTGACCTCTTTAGCCGAGTGCCTTATTTTGCACTGCATGCAGTACCGCGCCGCGTAGCACGGCCGGTTCGTCAACACGCGCTTGTGCCGCCGCCCGCAATTAGTGCATCTGACCAAACACACATATACTAGTAATTTTATGCGGCTTTGCATGCGTTTTCTATGCAGTAGGTAATTATTTTCGACCGACTGACGAAAAAATGATGGATTTTCATACAACCCCCTTTTTTTCCACCTCAAGTGTTGAATTTCCCAAAAGTCCTTCCTTAGTGCTCAATTTTTACGGCCCTAGCTTCAGTACTGTTAGGATATCCGTTGATATGTTTGTTATTTTTATATATACATATGAGATTAATATAAGATTTATTATTAAAAATTAAAGCAACTTGCAATGTAGCTCAGCAGACAAAGAGTATTTATTTATTAATAATATATTCCATTACCTAAATCTATGCTATATTATACAATATTAGAAATAACCTATCTGTAGACAAAGAAACGATATTTACAAGTTTATATTTCAAGATTTTTTTACTTTCTACTATTCTTTCTTAATGTAGTTTCCCGGGACATATATTACGTTTCTTTTAATCATAAATAATTTTTTGAAGATTTTGTATATTATATATATATAACAAGGACACCCTATAAGAGTCCTACTGCTGGACCAAAAACATCCCATAGATATGTACTGATATATAGTCCCCACGCAAATTACTGACGTATTGGCGATTTGCAAACACCGAGAAATCAACAGTTCTATATTTTTCCAAATTCAGGTTTTGATCGCGATGTTTTCCTTCACCGTCAACCGATAATATTACAAATAGAAATACCAGTAAATGAATGCGAATTTATCAAAACTCTTTGGTACATACCGAGAGGGTTCGAACTTGCGGACACCGAATCGATATCCCGGCTATCAAACTCATCGACTTACACGACACGTTATAATCTATACGTTATTCAGGCTAATGGTATACGAGTCAAGGGCCCATCGCACCATAATAGTGTATTTCCCGACCTGAAGTATAAATACCAGATTATACCGGTAATTGCTTGACAACCAGATTTAAAATAATATTATCATTAGAATAGGCATGAGAAAGAAACCTGATGGTGCTGGCAGCGAACTCCATCTTGTCCTGCAACTGTGCCAGCAGTTGACTGAGTTCACTCCAGGCGGCTTCCACGTGTCGGGACTCGAGTGCGCGGCGTTCGTATGCCTCACGCCGTTCCTACGATTAAACACGTCACAATCGTATGCTCTTTTGTCCGTCGATACCGTAGACACAACTTGGGGTGACCTCATATCCTCCCCTATATAAAATCGGGTGAGTGCCTTAAGCGCTCCCCTCAGTAGTCCGGTGAAACTGTAGAGGCCTTGCCGGGTCAACAGTGTAGTCAGTTCGAAAAAAAAAAACACTTCATATTCCTAGCAAATTTTTAACGTAATGTTACCCTGTATTACATTACTGTACAAAACTAGTTAATCGTATACCATTCAGAAATCAGTGAATAGACAACTAGCAATTTTAATTACCCCATGAAATGTATTAGGGAAATATCACTTTTAGTACTACTAATTTGCACCTGTCATTTCGTTCATATGGAACTGATGTTCTACAGGATGCAACTGGTCTTGTCTGGATTAAAAATAGCCGCTTTCTTTTTTTTATCGTAATTTTATAATAACTGCTTACCTCATATGAAACAGCCTAAATATATAAATAAATATAGCCTAGATTATGCTTGAAAAAGCCGGCCAGCAAAAGTCTAGAAAAACAAAAAAAAAAGAAAGTATAATTTGGGTACCTACCGATAACGTTCAAGTGTTAGTTTCAACACACATCTACTTTATTTACATGTATATAGGACATAGCTAATTATTACGTAGAATAAATTATATAATTATGGGTAACAGTTCAAACTTTAACCTTTTTTTTAATTACAAGCAGTTACATTCCTTGTCAATATTTTTGACAACTCTGAATATAACCGCGAAAGTTCGGCGTTTCACGTAGTATAGTCATGAAGAGTTTAATATGAAACAAAGTTAAAACATGATTATAGGAATTTAAAATTAGCATTTATTTATCTCTAAGTTGTCTCGACGTTGTATTCATACAATATAATACGAAATTATACCTGAATCAATGTCAAAATGTCTGCCTCATTTTTTTTAGCATGTCAAATTTAACCTTATATTTTATCCCTACAGGATAAACATATTATTTTGTTACACAAATCATTCGTGGATATTCTTTCAATTCACGTAACCGTAACGATAAGACTATCTGGATAGGAAGTCTCCATAGATTAATTCTAGATCATTATCTCATGACATACTTGTCCAACTAACACCATAGTCATCATCACATTGCATTACATGTTTTAGTCTAAATCATTGACGACATAAAAAAAAACATATATTTTTTTAATAATTTATTAAAGATAATATTAGAGTTTTCATAATATTTCCAATTTGTAATTGTTACAGTGATAAAGCATGAACAGAGATAAGGTGTTACCTGATATATATATTTTTTCGAACTGACTACACTTTTGACCCATGGCAAGGCCTCTACAGTTTCACCGGACTACTGTTACCCGATAAGAAAAACTAGTTAAAAAATCATGGTACCAATCGTCTAATAAATAAGTAATTCAAAACTCGTAAACTTTGGTATCTTCTCGTAGGAACTAAAATGATTGCCGACTCATTATAGGTAAATTTTAGTTTTAATTTCATATTTATTTACCAACTGATAGCATAAAATACATTTGTAATATAAAAATAAACGGCTTAATTTTTTTAAATCTTGTAGGTTAGCTAAATATACGCGAACACAATATTTACTGAAAAAAAAAAAAATATTAAAACTTCTGATGGTTATATACTGAACTATTCTTAATACGAAAATATTCAGAGCTATACAAAGACAGATATCAAACTTACACAGAATATATAAATGATATAGAATTAAAATAATATATAAATAATAAATTAAAATGATGTAACTATCTAATCGGGCATCAAGGTAGTTTATGGTTTTAATTATACGTCTTTGTAAGGAGTTGAAAGATCTCTCAAGATCAACCTATTTGTAGACACGATGGATCAGCCATTTTAGTATCTAATATTAGAATTATTAAATTAGTTGCATACAAATAAACTGTAATTTTTTGCTTAAAAATAAACAAACCTGTGTTAATGCAGGATATAGTTTTTTTTTTAACTCTCAATAGTAATAAATAGACTTATGGTGATGTAACGATAAATTTAAGCAAATAAAATCACCAATTCATGAATAACTTCAATAAATAAACCCACCAATTCACCACTAACTTCAGTAAATAAACTTACTTGTTCACCAAAAACTTCAATAAATAAACCCACCAATTCACCACTAACTTCAGTAAATAAACTTACTTGTTCACCAAAAACTTCAATAAATAAACTTACTGGTTCACCAGTAAGTTCAATAAATGATTGTGGAGTAATCAAGAAATAATAATTAAGTGATAAAACACAGGCATGATTTAAAGACTAGACACTGTGACAAACTGGTCGTTCCATGTTTTAGACTCAGTAAAACCAGTAACAGTTTTTTAGGTAATAGTGTTAGGTTTTATAACAAAGTCCCAAAGAATATTACCGCTTTGCCAGACTATAAGTTTATCTGCCATGTTAAGCGGGTTTTGGTGTCAAAGGGCTGTTATAGAGTGGATCAATATGTGAACGATGTTGATGTCTGGAATTGACTCCTCTCTGTGCATCCACTAAAATCGATTGTAATGTATAATGAATTTTAATTATATAAGTATATGTTAAAAAGATAAACCCGATCGAGTTTCTTGTCGGTTCTTCTCGATGACTGGGATGTATTCCGAACCGGTGGCAGTTTCGACGTTCATAAGCGCCTTCTTAGGGCCTAAATTGAATAAAGTATATTTTGATTTTATTTTGAATAACTTTAACAAATAACCTTACCGGTTCACCAATGAGATCGAACGCATGTTGGAGTATTTTAAACGCCTCCTCAGCCCCGGGTTGTTGATTTTTGTCCGGATGAACAAGGAACGCCTGTCTTCTATAATACCGTTTGATCTCTTCGTCTGTGCAGGTAACGCTTACGCCAAGAATGCTACAGTGATGAAGATAACTTATTGGAATTTGGATCGCAACATATCAATCTGTATTTGAGTGGTTTGCAACTACCTTGCACATGGTGATAAACCAGTCATAGTGGCTCTCTTTTAGTTTGTTACATTTTAGTATCAGCCAGTGTAAATGTAGCTGCCTAGAGACTTTTAGACCGGTATGAAAGTGACGACTGCCTATGATTTCTAGATTTCTTGGTGGTCACCTTTATTGCACTGTACCATCGGATACAACGTAGTCACTTTGTTGCGTTATAATAAAACAATAATATCCCATAAAATCTTTTTTTTATATACTTTACATGTTTTTAGTGATTGACAACAATCAGTGCAGCTGCTGGAACATACCAACAGGTGCTTGGCAATAGATTTTAACTTGGGGGTGGTAGCTAAGCACGCTTGCATTAGAAATAACCCTACCAATATTATATGGTTTCACCACAATGTTTTCCTTCACCGAAAGCTCCGACTAGAGGATTCGAACCATGTCCACAGATGCGGTGCTCGAAGATGTTATAATTGCTACAAGCTCATATTAATGCGTTGAATATATCTTAACTATTATATACATATTATTGATCACGGTGATGACACTGGACAAGGTTAGCCTACCAATATATTTTTTTATATATAATTACATGTTTCTTTAAAATGCCCGCTGATTCCTATTTGATTGCATAAAGTATTGTGTATAAGCAAAGCGTATTACAAAAACTGTTTATTGATTTACGACAAAGCAGCAAAAAGGTATATAGCAGCCACCAATTACCTTGATATAGGGAACAGCTGTTTAAAATATTAAAATGTTATTAATATGTATATTGTGTATAATCCTTATAAGTAAAATCTATTTATTATTGTCTTATTCGATTTCTCACCTATATGGGTCCTTTCCTTTACAAGCTAGCAGTCGTTTCATAGCTTCCTCGCCAGTAGCCGGCAGTGGTATATTCGTATTCAATCTTGTCGAATCACTTCCACTGTCCACTTCAGCTTCTGTGTAAAACCATACTCTATTGTCAATATAAATAAATATTGTTTAGTTATCCTATGAATTTCAATTTGTAACTAAGAAAAAACAAACTTTTATATATCTGAGCAGAAACTGACTAAATGGCAGTGACTTTGAATGCCACACTGAGAAAAACAAGACCCATAATATTTTCTATACCGCTGACAAGTTAAAAAATTAGTCTAAAGGCGTGACATGATTGTCGGTTTTGGTTTTGGTTCTTCTTTTAAAATAGCAATATGTGTTTGCGACACAATTTCGCCAATGTCACGTGAATATAACCATAAACGATGGATTTTTGTTATTCTGACGTACTGTCACACAACAGTATGAAATTCTGCTGCTTAATTATAGACTCTAAGATTATAATAAAACCTGTTTTGAGGGATTATGGCAATTTATTTTTATTCTTAAGTGGAACGTTGTTATTTTAACAGACTATGGTCTGTTCCAAGGGTCAAGTAAAATTTTGGACATGGCAAATTATGTTACCCATAACAGAAACGATATGTATCCCTCACGATACAACTATATATGGCGAACGCTTTCCAACACTTTATCATAGTCAAGTGATAGATAGGTAATTTAATAGTAACATGTCTGTTTATATTTTCATTATTGGAAATAAAACTTTATTATTTGAACGAATACTGTCTGAGGAATGTTTCATTTTTCTGATTAATAGTTCATGTAAAACTTATCTTTTAGTTAATAAACGAGAATAATAAACACTTTAATATTATAATTAATTATATAAAATTTAATGCTAATTTGCTTTCTTTTCATACACAAGGTCTGTGTACTATATCATATAAGAATAGGTAGAAGGTGAAACAAGGGTGTAAAATAAAACTGAGTAAATGACAAAGAGACTTCTCATGAGAATGAAACCTTTGGAACTGAATATGTTATAAAATATATAGGGCCGTTACTCAATAGGATACCACGGCGGCTCCACCTGTAGGGTTAACGATAAAATGTGTACAGTTGTATGGAGAGTACGTCACCTGGTATCAGCTTGGTTGCGTAATCAAGGCTGTTGCCGGCAACCGAATCACCCGCTGGTGGCGCAACCATTAATATGTATAGAGCAATTTGGCATCTCACTCACTCCACCACCAGTTGCGCTACCAACTTTCTTTTGCGATAAACAATAGCAATTCTAGGTGGTAGAGCTAAGCTGAAGCTATTACTGGTTTCAGAATGAATGGGTCGGCTCGCCCGGGGTAGTACCACCCTCTCACAGAAAACCGACGTGAAGTAACAGTGCGCCCGCACTGTTGCGTTTCGTTCGGTCAGTGAGAGTGCCGGAGGCCCACATATTTAAAAGGCCGGCAACGCACTTGCGACTCCCCTGGTGTTGCTACTGACTATGGAAGGCGATGATCACTTACAATCAGGTGACCCACCTGTTCGTTTGCCCACCATAATAAAAAAAAAACTGTAATTCTACCATTTTGTAACTGACAATGCTGGTATTTCTCGCTTGGTAGCTCAAGACACCATTGTAGCGCGACCGGTGGTAGCTTCCTAATGAGATAGGGCCCTTATTCTATTGTTAACCACTGCTAATGCAGATTATTTTCACTTTAATTATTATGTATATTATCGTACCTTTCTTAAACCATTTGAATTTCCTCCAAAAACCGAACCGAGTGTGTCCGAACTTCCTGTCGACGTAGAGCAAGTACTTGTTGTGACTCATCTTGTTAAACCATTGTTTACTGCTGCGCCATACAGCTTGGGAACTCACGTATGTTTGTGTGAACATTGATGTGCAGCTGTATTGCAAATACATTGGCTGTATGAATTTTGGTATCAATTGGTTAGTTACTTAATAACAAACGAATGCTTTAAAAATCTATCAACACCATAGAATTTTGCACCATACCCATGATAAATTTGGAACTATTCACTATTCATAACTAGCTGTGACCATGACTTTTAATGCTTATTTGTATAAAATGGGGATATGAAACCAAACCTTTTTCATTGCACTGACACAGACAGACCTATATAGAGCTGGTTAGACAAAAAGCATAAAATCATGCCCGCAACACGCAGAGCATGGAAATTTGTTAAGGATGTGAAATTGATTGAATTTTCTATTAGCTCTATTAAGCTGAGAAGACTTTGAAAACTCTAAACATTTTTTTTTGTTTTGTGAGCTGAATCTGCCCCCGACAAATTTTATATGTTGCACCAAGCTACGAACAAGTTACTTGTGAAAATTGAATGAAGACTAAATTAGTCTTAGAGATGAACATTTTGAAACAGAAAGACAGACAGACCATACTTTTTAAAACAGTTCCTTTGTACTATGTTACACTCCTTACATCATCTGTGATGAGCTTTTAGCAAATATCTTCAATGCACATAGATGATAGTTCTTTAGTTTTATTAAGGTAAAGATTAATTAATTACTTTAAATACATTATAGACATAAATTAAACATGACAATTTTTAAATTAAATTTAAACGTAGTCACTTTATAGGTAAACACTAATTTTATAAACCAAATATAAAATATATTCATATACTTGCATTCTTCTATCATATATCATATAATATTTGTGCGGCAATTTGCGTAACATAGTATTGTTTTGTTAGAAATTATTATATAGTTTAAGTTCTGAGATGTTACAAAAATTGACTGGAAAATTTTTAAAATAGATCACAGCCACCATTTTCTTAGAACATTGATATCATCTTATAATAAATTTGTAATAATTGCTCAATTGATAAAAGCAGTAATCTATAAGTCTATAATGAGGATTAAATAAATACATATTATTTTTAAAGTAAAAAAAAAAACTTTTTATCTTTCCCTAGGCGACATTATCTCATGGTTGTGTAAACTGATAAGGCATGGTTAGATTGCACCTTTAAATTATTTTGAAACATTGTATAATGGAAGTATTACATACTATTATTATCTGTTTTAATTTTACATCATATTTGTTGTGTGCAATACTGTGTTGACATGTACGATGTTGCTGGGTCCCTCAAATATCTTAGTATTCAAATACAAATTACCAATTATTCTATACTCGCCTCTATTTTCTTTTCCATGACTATAGTTCAGACATTTCTTAGGTCATATATGATACCATCATGTGCCAAAAAAAACAATAACCCTTTAATATTCAATGATTTTCCTGTTTATCAAAATGAATAAAATGATACTTTACGAACCATATTAAATGATTTGAGCTATATTTACATCTGCATGTTGATAGAGTGTTCAGCCCGGATACAAATGTTATGAAAATTTAACTTGTTATAATATTTTTTAATCTGTCCCCATAAATTATAAATCTTTGTATCAGGAAGTAAATTTACTACTTAGATAACAATCCTAAAATTGTGTACGGACCTACACACATTTTTATAAAACAAAATCTCCATGTGATATTAGCTGCTTGTAAAGATTATATTAACACAGAATTATTAAGAATTTAAAGTACTTTTATTTGAGCAGTGGTTTCACTGTCTTTAGAACATATACACGATAAAAATTAATTATTGTAATATACAGTACACACTGTCCTGAAAATATACTATGAAATTAATATACTTGACTAGCCTCAAAGTTGTAAAACATTGTTACATTTTAAGGTTCAATCTACCAACCTTTTTCGATATGAAAGGGATCATTTTAACTTATATGCAATGAGAATAACAATAAGCCAGCTTATATGACGATAATAAATGATTACAGCAAATTACAATCCAGTTTTAGAGTGGTAATAAACAGCCTTATGGAACATGGTGACAATAATGTCCTGATATAAAATAAAAATATGCATACTGAAAAAATTAGTGTCTTCAGTACTAAATTAAAAATAAATATGACGCTTTTATATAACACTTATTATTGTAGTTTAAGAATGACATAGTAACTTTGTAGTATTAATTAGATACTTGTCTCGATTAAGGTTGTTACATTGAGAAATAACAAATAAAACATATTAAATTTGATTATATACTTCTCGAAACAAATTTGACTTTGTTTAACTTGTATTGGAAGTTTATAAATAACAGTCCCTAAATCTATAACTCCATAGGGAATGTTTCTGAATTCTGACGGATACTGAATGAAGTTTTTAATTTTTATTATTGGGGAGCAGCCTGTAAATATTTGCATTTATTTTTTATATTGATTAACACATGTTTTTGCAATAAAAATATAAGTGCACATCATAAGAATGAGTTTAATAACAAAACTCACCTCTGGCACCCTTCTGAAAGTGCACTTGACCTTTAAAATAACTAGCTGATAGCCCATCCCTTTTCTTGTGCATATTTAAAAAAATGTCAAAGGATCAATGGATTCCAAAAAATATGTAGCCTAGTTAAGTCTTATGCAGATACAGTCAATGGTTTTAATGTGATTGTGTTCCATATTTATATTTTATATACATATATATATTTGACTATATATCTAGTAAGAGAATTTGAAATAAAATATAAAAATATACTTACAGATCAAAGGACAGATGAAAACTCATCCCGAATATATCAGACAGAAGGTAAAAGAACCATACTAAAGCCTTCCATGTAGCTCCACCCCAATGTTCCAAATAGTTCTGAGCCAATCCCAAGTACCCAGGTTTGTTTCTTCTACATTTCAGGTGATTTCCTTTCTTTTTATCTGCTGCCGGTTTCGGTACTTTGTGATAATTGCGGGTATCTTTCTTCTTTTTAGATCTACAAACATCATTCTGACCTTCTTGAAAAACAAAGGTTGATGGCTCATTTTCCTCTTCAAACTGGAATTCATCTTCATGGGCATTATTTTTGTCAGAATTTTTTGTTGAACGGTTATCAACTTTTTTCTCTTTCTTCAAAGGTTTCTCCTGATTCTCAATAAACATAAACTGACTTTGATTGTCATGATTATAGACTATGTGCTCTTCATTAGGGATATCATCAAGTGACGACCAAATGTGGGACGAGTTATGTTTCTTAGACTTTTTATTTGGTTTACGTCGTTTCTCGTTATCATCTGTGTTAATGTCTCCAGATTCACTACCTGATGATATTGTTGTCTGCTTTTTCTCTACCTTCTGTTTCATATCGTCAACCTGTTTAAGGTTGTTAATTGATTTATCAAGTTTTGTATTTATTTTCATATTTGATGGCTTCATTTCAACATTTTGCTGTTTTGTTTTAGGATTAGAATCAGCGACAGAGCTGTTCTTAGTATTTTTTGCTAATACATCAGAGTAAGAAGGTCGCATTGGCTTCACTTCTGCAACAATACGTTTTTTATTCGAAGTATCTGCTAATGGACTATTTTCATTCCTTTTTGGGGAGTGTTCCATTTTAATTCCTTGACATCTCTGGTCCACCACAGGGTTCAAATGTATGTTCATATTTGGAGCATCTGGATGGTTGAGGGGGTAATTGTGGCCAAATGGTGAGTAAGTACCACTGGAGTTTGGCTCCAAATTGTCAAGTAAATCTTTTAAAAAGTTAGATGTTGGCGGAGTCACATTATTCTGGTATGCATTTTGATTTACATTTGCTTGTGGTATATGTACATTATTGTTCATTTTGTAATCTTGATTTATAGTAAACAAATGTTGTTGCAGTAATGAGACATCTGGGGAACCAGGACTGTGATTGAATAACTCGTACTGACCAGACATTGGAAAGATCAGCTGTTTATTATTCTCATCATAAAACACGGGTACAACTTGCCCGTTCCCCAAATTAAGCATGGCGTTCCCGTAGCCTTGATTTCTTGGTAAGTTAGGGGTGTTATTAAAATTTTTATCATCAACATTCTCGGTTTCGACCGTAGGCGCGCTATAAACGTGTTTGTTGAAATAAACTTCACTCCCGAAATTGGTATTCACGAACATACTGTTATCATTAATTACATTAGGATTTGATGAAATGGGAGGCTGTTGTCTGTCGTTAGAACAACCTGGTGCGCACTTTATATTATTATCCGAGCGATAATTCCATGAATTGTTTTGAATATCATTGTATCTTGGATCATCCTTAGGCGACCTTGCCATTTTTGGTTAGTTTACAATGAACACAATCGACATATATGTTATTCAGTAACTCACTGAACTACCATATATAGCTCAAGGTATTATCATTTTAACAGTACAGTATACTTGAATATAATGTTGTATCGTAAAACGTGGATTCTAATTTTATTGACGATTTGACGCTTTTAGTCTTCTTCTTCTTCTTCTTTTAAAATGGCAACATGTGTGTGCACACAATTTCGCCAATGTCAAGTGAATAGAGCCATAAACGATAGAGATTGTACCCAACAGTTTTTTAATATTATTATTTTATTTTATTTTACATCTCCGGACCGGACTACCTACAAACAGAAACCACAAAAGAAACCCATGTAAGCTACACATAAAACATATTGTTAGATTACAAACACACACCAGAAAAATAAAAAGAGAAAGACCCTAAAACCTAAAGTTTAATTTTGTTAGTTTTAATAAATTTTGATAAGCATTCTACAATTAGGTGGTTATTTGCAACAAGAGTTAAGAGACACATAATGTTAATAGGACGAGGAATAGAAGGTGGTAGAATATCATATAAAGAGAAACGGTTTCTAGAACAATTAAAAAATATGTGATCAAGTGATCCATCCTCTAAGCCACACTCACAAATAGAGTGATCCCTTATCCTTAATTTAGCCAAATGTACTGGTGTACATGCGTGACCAAGGCGGAGACGACAAATGATGGAGGTAACATCTTTGGTAAAATTTCTAAATTTAAAAAACCATGGCTTTTGTGGGATATCAATTTGCAAAGAGCCATAATGCTTGCCCTTTAATTTTCGGGACATATTCCAACTCTTTTGCCATGCATTAAACAACCCCGGTTTACACAATAAGCATAAGTCCCTCGCGTAAATCCTGTAGTGGTCCAAGGACCCAGACTGAATAGCACATTTTGCGCAGGAGTCCACAGTCTCATTGCCCGAGATACCACAGTGCCCCGGGATCCAGGCAAGAACCGTACTAAAACCTAAATTGTGACACTCATACAATGCTTTCCTAATTGTAAGTATTACTGGGTGTTTATCTTTAGACCGAAAAGGGTTACACAAAATAGCTTCAAGACAGCTTTTGCTATCGGTAAAAATGATGGACCTGGTTAATTTGTGCGCATTTATAAAGAGGACAGCTTCAAGGATAGCTATAGCTTCTCCAGTAAACACTGTAGTGCCGGGAGGACATCTATAACTTAATATAATTTTATGCTTCGGCACCCAAACCGCAGCACCAACATGTCCCGAGCTGACTAGCATAGAGGCATCAGTATAAATTGCAACCCAACCATCCCAATCTTTAGCTAGTTTATCTTGAAAATTTCTGTTAGCTTCGACAGTGTCCTTATGAATATCAAATTCCAACATAATGGTCGGTTGAAACGTTAGTGCAAAATAATTAGTATTAAATAAAGGATTGATTTCGGATTTAAAAATTGGAAATGGTAACTTGTTAATTTTAGTAAATGATTGGAGTATACAAGGAAGATCTTGCAGGGATTGATGGCCAAGGGATTCAAATTCTTGCAAAAGGATCTGCAATTTGGGGATTAAGGAGTGACTTTTGTTTTGGAACAACTTGTAAAGGAACCTATCTGATAGGTATTGACGCCGAAGATACAGTGGCGGTTCTACACACTCCACTTGTAGTGCATTGGTTGGGGAGGACTTCATAGCACCCACGATTATTCTCAGGCACTTGGATTGAATGCCATTTAGTTTTATTAAAGCATCTTTTTTGCAAGGGTCAAGTAAAAACGCCCCATAATCTAGATGACTTCGGACAATAGCATTATACAAAAGCTTCTGCGTATAAGGATGAGCACCCCACCAAACGCCAGCCAAAGTTCGAAGTATGTTTATTGATTTTTCGCATTTCTCTATGACAAAATCAAAGTGAGGGACCCCGGTTAACTTTTTATCCAATATTACACCAAGAAATTTTACCTGGTCCTTCAAAGAGATATATTCTCCATTATATACTATCTCTATACACGGTACCTGCCTTTTTTTAGAAAATATAACAGCTGAAGATTTAGGTACAGATAATGACAAACCATGGGCATCAAGCCACTGTCTTAAGTATGATAAAGCTGTATTTAATTGATTAGCTGCATACGCAATAGAAGGATCAGAAACGTATAGTACTAAATCATCTGCATACTGTAATATTTCACAAAAAGATTCTACTGTTTGGCTGAGATCAGCAGTATATATATTATAAAGCATAGGACTCAGGACAGAGCCTTGAGGTAGGCCTTCCCATACAAATCTTGGGCTACACAATCCTTCTCGAGTTTTAATATGGATCACTCTTTCCATCAGAAGATTGCTTATGTAGTTGGTCATCTTCTCTGGGACACTCAGCTGAACGAGCTTGTTCCTGAGTACCGGAAGGAGAACCTTATCATAAGCTGAAGCCACATCCAGAAACACTCCTACCAAAAATTCCTTTTTTTTGAAAGCACATCGGATATCCGTTGTTATTATGCTGAGGTTGTCAATGGTGCACATATTTTTCCTAAATCCTGTTTGAGACTTTGCTAATAAACAATTATTTTCTATAAACCATTCCAGTCGGTTTTTAACCATGTGCTCCATGATTTTAGATAAAGTAGAAGATAGAGAAATAGGTCTATAAGAATTAGGGTCTGAAGGATTTTTCCCATATTTTAATATGGGGACAATAATCTGTGATTTCCAGGATCCGGGAATTACACCGCTGGAGTACAATGAGTTGATAATATTTAAAAATAAAAGTTTTGTCTTTTTGTTACTTTTAGTGATGAAGGAGTAAGGTATAAAATCTATGCCTGGAGCAGAGTCTACAAGCCTATCAAGAACATACTGTAATTCAGTTAGCGAGAATTGTGAATCTAACCAGTGAGTTGAAACTAATGGACTAGGGATGCTATGCGAAACAGTAAAGGGGTTCTCAGGGAGAGAATTTAAGTTGGGAACAAAAGGAGGTGCTATTTTATTTGAAAATTCTTCCACCCAAGATGAATCGTTAGAGGTCAGATTTTCGATATCATAAGCACCCCGATATCTTTTTATTTGTTTCCAAATTATTTTGGAAGGAGTAAGGGGAGACAGGTTTTCACAAAAGTGAATCCACCCACACTTTTTTTTTAACTTTAACAGTCTCTTACAGCGTGCTGCAATCTGTTGATAGTTAATGTAGTTAGATACTGTCATAGATAAATTATAAGTGATTTCAGCCTCTTTTCTTGCGTGAATAATATCCGTACATTCAGAGTCCCACCAAGGAGGAGAAATTTTATTACAAGGAGCATTCCGCTTTCTAGGAATGTGACAGTTAGCTGTAGAAATCAATGTATCCACAAATAAAGAGAATGATTGGAGAATATTATTTTTATTAGGAGTCGGAATGAAGTCTAAATTAATATCTAGAGCATCAGCATAGGATGTCCACTTAGCTTTGTTTAGATTATATTTATTGGTAGAGAAGGACTTATACCTTGGCATGGCTCGACTGGGCATGGTGATTATGATAGGGTAATGGTCACTTCCATGTGAGTCTCTGATTAGTTCCCAAGAAAGCCTGGATGCAAGTGATGGAGAGCATAGGGTTATGTCAACGGCGCTTCTAGGATCTTGAAGAGGAGAAACTCTACGTGTTGGAGAACCATCATTAATCAATGAAACATTTATTTCATCAAAGATGTCCATCAGGGAGGATGCAAAAAGGTCAGAATGGTACGAGCCCCATGAGCGATGGTGTGCATTAAAATCTCCCATAATAATCACTGGAGCAGGGAGTGCAGATAAGATTAATAGTATATCTGGGATAAGGGATGAGTGAGGGTGTGGAATGTATAAGGAAATAAAAGTAATTCCGATTGCTGTAAGAGCCACAGCATTGATATTTGGGCTATGAGGAGGTAAACAGATTTGAGAGAAGCTCACATACCTCTTTATAAATATGGCTGTGCCTGCATACCCATCATTTCTGTCATCCCGAACACAGGAATAGCCAGAAACACGAAACTGAGATCCAGGCACCAACCATGTTTCTGAGATGGCTATGACAGATGGGGAAAGCATTGATATTAAGTTTAGAAGTTCAGGTTTTCTATGCCGAATACTTTTAGTGTTCCATTGTAAAATCTTGAGTGGATCCATTTTTGGGGATAATATTAGCAATTTCACTAACCTTTTTGGCAACGTTGGGCGGTAAACTATCACTATACATTGATATTAAGCTTAAGACCATAGATAACATAGTCTCTAATAAACTTTCCTTAGATGATTCCAACACGGTTTGGTTTGGCTGAAGAGCACATCCATTAGGTGATGAGGAAGGTTCGTTGGCAATAATGGCCTGGTGAGCAGCCTTATCAAACGACTTTCCGAGAGGAGCTCTAGGTCTTGGATTAGAATAGAATGTTTTTTTGTATGTTCTGGTATCTGATTCTACGGTATGGAAAGGAGTAGAAGGCGATGAAGGAACTGGAGAAGTGAATAGTTCTCTTGCTGTTTCAGCATATGATCTTTGTACAGCTGGGAACTTTAGTGCTGCCTCTTCGTAGGAAATGCTGTCTTGTGACATTACTAATTTAATAGACTTTTGCCTATCTTGTTCTGGGCAGGTTCTATTAATTGAGAAATGTTTGCCAGAGCAATAAAGGCATGACGCTTTATCTTCTTGTATGTCACACTCGTTGCCAGAATGAGGTTGTCCACATTTAAAACACCTAGATTTTGACCGGCACTGGGATTTGATATGCCCAAATCTGCAGCAATTCAAACATTGAATCGTGGGGAGCTGATACGTCTCAACAGGCAGAGACATATAGAAAGAATAAACATGTTTTGGAAGAAACTGACCTTTAAAAGTAAGTACAACTGATTGTGTAGGAATCCAGTTGGCTGTGCCATCGACAATTTTTTTTCTATTTAGTCTGCGTGCTTTCAGGACTAGACCACAACCTTCAGGCAGTTCCAAGGATTCAACCAACTCAGTCATAGACCACTCGACTGGTATGTCCCTAATGAGACCCATTCGGGTTACATTGTAACTTGGGATGCTTGGGCTGTATTTGTTTTGATGTAGCAATGGATTCTCCGAGAATTTATTAGCATCAGCTGCGGTTTTAAATTCTACTGATATACGGTTTCTGCCTACTTTTTTTAAACCACCATTACAAATGTTTTCAATCTTGTTGAGAGATAGGAATTGACCAAACTTGATGGGACGAATTGTGGTCCCCGAAGCAAGGTCGGATTCGGTGCGTGAGATATGTATGATGAAAGGGCCTTTGTCAGATTCATCGTATTTTTTAATTCCCTCTAAGAGGCTAGAGTGCGTATACACCGTCTGTATTGATGGGGTAGCTTCAGATGGATCGATAACAGTTTTTTTAATAGGTTCAGGGCGATTCTCTGAATCTAACGGTCGTTTAGATCCTGTTTGGATTAGTTTTAAGCCAGATCGGGTTACGATAGGCTCATTAATAAGCCGTTGGTCAGGAGGATCTGGAGGCTCAGGCGGTCGTGCGTCCATTGTTAGGGCAGCCAAGTGCCGCTAACCATGGACTGGTAATAAGCCAACAAAACAAAAAAAAAAAACACTTACTCCGTATTAATGAACACAAAACCACCACCAAAAAGGTAAACCAGATTAGTTGTTAAGAAAAAGGATCGGAATAACAGTAAAGACAGCCAAGCCAACTCAACCACCTCTAGCAACCGGTCCGAAAAAATCCGACGCTTTTAGTCGCATTTTTAGAATAGATAAAATATACACATTGATTTGACATTTAATGAATTACCTGTGGTAAATATCAGTCTAGGTGACATTCTCGCTATATAAAACGCGTTTTCTTTTTTAAGGCTTGATTGCAAAAAAGAAAAAAAAATCTTTGGACCAGTTGATCACAATGATAATTGCCATTTCTCACTTACCCATATTTTTATAAAAATTGAATTTTGAAAGCTATCGGTTCAATAATATACTAATACATATATTTTTACATTGAAATTCTTATCTTGGAAAATCAGTGTTGGTGGTATACGATATGCAACGGTAATTTAAACACATTCAAATGTTCAGGAAAAGTTTTCGGTGACATATAGATACTTCCTTAAAAAAATGTGTGTCTACTTATGCACATGCGTTAGAAGTTATACTTCTTTGGCGTAACAAGATAAAAATCTTTTCAAAAATTTTATCTTTCGCCTTATTCTACCTTAGTAGATAAAACGACACTGACAATAGAAAAAATAAATATTGTGAATACAGTTGTCAGGTCTCACGCAAACATATGTAGATGTCCTTACTTTTACATTGTTGGTAAATTTTTTGAACAAATTTAGTGACATCTGTTGTGAAAAAACTAAAATGTTGACTATAGCAAACTTCAGGGTGTCGGTTTTTCGTGACGGTGTGAGCGCGCATCGTAAATATTTACTCTCATCATTTTTCCCTAACACGCCAAAAAGTATAACTTCGAAAATGTATAAATTTAATTTTTATCGGTAGGATAAATTACTGAAATAAAAAAATTCTTACGAACGTCATCTATTTATAGGTCATTATTGTATATAGTACCGAACCAAAAATAACCTATGCAACAACAGACAACTAAGAGGATATTACACGGAAAAATCAACCTACAATATGTATAAGTATTCAAATTATTTTTACTGAATACTGAATTATATGTAACATAAAAAGCTTGACGTACAGATACTTATAACAATAGTTAAAAGCAACATTAATTTTTAGTGTAGCTTTATTTTTAAACTGGCACAATTAATAATTAGTTAAATAACGCATCAAAAAAATTTGTTAGTTAACAATTAGAACCGTTTTTGCTTTTGTAAATAATATATAAATAATCGATTACTCTACTTTATATTCAGTAGTAAGATTGTGTCTTCGATCATTCAACATCGAATATACATAGTTTTATATTAGTGGAAAGTTGTACTCATTCAATAAATAAATACATAAATGGAACGAAGTCATTATTACATTTTTATTACACAGTTAGTCTGTTAAGACTTTGGCTTATACTACACCGTGGTTGAAATATACTAATAAACGTCTTCCTTTTTGTTTCGTTCATATTTGTTCAGCTTCTTTCATAATATTCATTCGCTGTGCAGAACAGAGAACTGACCAAGTTTATCCTGTAGCATGTTTATAAGCTTTATACTCAGAGTGTGGAAATATCTGGATGGCTGTCAAATCATTCTTTATGATAGCGATAACGTTTTAATACATCGTTTGAAAATTTGAGGTGCACTATGTTTATTTACTAGGTAATTGCCACATCAACGATACTTTCACAAAATATTATATAAATCTAATAACCCACAAGTTTAGGACAGTGTGACGCGTCTTTACAGATATGCATATCTTGCGCCATATTATTGCAACATTATCTCAACCAGAGAAACTGAATGCAATTTGTACGTCAACAATAAATCAACATGCATGTAACTTACGTTGTTTTAAGCAATATTTCCGGAAAGAGCAATGAAAGATATATCAGCAACATTGCTATTAATTCAATTATACAATTTATTAAAAAGATTGAGTGTCGAACTGGTGTTTGTAAGTAAATACGTTGTGGAAAGAAATTTTTGAATGGGATAGTTTAGAATCTTTTTAGAAACATTTAAATTTAGTTAGTTTAATACATCCGGGACTGAAATAACTCTAGTGGCTAGCGTGTATTGTAAAATAAGACCCACGGTTTATCTCTATGTAATAATAGAATAAATTTTAACATCGTCACACCGATTGCCAATAACGTTGGCACGCATAATCCACTTACGAACGAAGTCGCGGGAAGTTGCTAGTATTATATATAAAAGAATAGAATAGAGTAACTTGGATATTTCGGGAAAATTCTTCTGATCTTTTAATTCAGCATAACATACAGTGATATATCTATTGGATCATAATAAATACGTAGTAATAATTTATATTTTCAATATTCCATGTCCTAATATTTTTAGTGAACTAAATGCTTGGAATGATAAAAAGTACTATTATTGAGGCAAGGCTTTTCATTAAGCTTTTATATATTAATCCTGGGACTCTCCAAAACCACCAAGGTTTAAGTTGCATACAAACGAATACAGACGTCATGAGGCATAGGTCAACAGACTGTTGGCAGCATAAGCTTAAAAAAATAACAAATGATGTATTGTGAAATTATAAATTTTATATAAAATGTATTTTTTAATTATTTTTTCATTTGTACGACTTTTGTTATTCTAAACCATGAAATTTACAATGTACGTTGCCGTGAAATAAAAAAAAAAACATAAACCGCCATTTTGAGATCTGTATCTTAAAAAATCTGCCGAGGGATTAACTGATACCCGTGACTTCTTCTTTGTAGGTTATTATCTTAACAATATATTTTATATTCAACGGAAAAAATGTAAGGAAAAATATACTTAGCTAACAAAATTTGTAAACAATATTATCTGTTTTCTTCCCCACTTCTGCACATGCGCACTACTTCGCTTGCCGCACTTCTCCACGGCGAGATAACATAACTGGAAGCGTAGTGCTTATAAAAATTGTAGTTTCTTAAAACTCTAACAACTTTATATTGAAGATCTCGTAATAACTGTTATTTATAAGTAAAACTGAAAAAAATAATTGAACACTATTCAGTGCTTTTTGCGTGATGCGCGTACCAGTAATGCGGTCAGTTATTTTATCTATATAGATCAATTATTGGCATTTATTTAAATATTCTTTTATCTGTATCAAGTGATTAAGTGGAGCTTTTGGCGGTAACTTAGACTGTCGTGCATCGTATTTTATTTTTAATTCACTAAACTTGTTTTAAATTACTCCATATTGTGTAGTATTGGTGGTATTTAGTGTTATATAATTTAGTTTTTGTTTGATTTTTGTGCAGATGTAAAATGTATTAGAAAATGCCCGTGAGTAAATGAAACACCATTTGTGTCTGTAGAAATTTATTTTATACAGACAAAAAATCCATTAGACTCGCTAACATTGTACTACGGTTAACGGTACTTACACCTTATAACAGCGTAATTGCAGTCTGCTTGAAAATCGCTTCCTTTTCTCTTAGTATTCGCTTGGATGTCTAGAATATAATACTGCACTGATCCACCGTGGCGCGCTTTTTAAAAACTGCTTATTAAAGGGAGGTGGAAATCTCTGGAAGACTGAAGTTGATTCGATAGAGTTCGGCACTGGCTGTTTTTGGGAACACGATTGCAGTGTATCGAGTTAGCATATAGAGTATAACAATAATATGGAACATGAATACCAAAATGCTACAAAACTTTTTCCAGGGGTTCCAAACATTATCTTAAACGTTGAAGACACTGGACGACACCAATATTGTAATAAGTAATATTTTTTTTTCATTCACGAGAATTATTTACTATAATAAAGAAGAAAGAGATAAAAAGTTTTTGAATTTTTTTCACTGATAGGAAGCTATATTATCCTTAATCCTATAAGCTATTATTTATCGCTACTAATTGCATTTGCTAATGTAACTGATGCGTGGTAAGCCGCGGTTTGATGCGAATCTATCTTCTGTCTATACTATAATAAAACGGTCGAACCGTTCTGTCTGTATATTGAAAATATGAATATGTAACAAAGATCATGAGTCTGTTTTTAAAAATTTTGCATCCTAGTGTTTGTCTACTAGAACACTCCCTGAGAATCCCTAAAACTATTACAGAATTTCCTTGGGGATTTCGCTAGTGACTTGAGCGCAAGTTTAGAGCAACGTATAGACTTTATTTTCTCAAAATCAGCTTACGGAAAATAACACATCTACATTTAAAGTTTTAAGAGTTTGCTCTGATTAATCTCCGTTACAGAATAAACAAAAGATAACGAGATGTGTTACTTAATTTTTTTCAGACGTTCTGTGTTTCGGGCGTAGGTCTTTTTTTCTGTTGCTATTTACACGGCAATCTCTATACGGTTTTTTTTTTATGTGATTGGAGGCAAAGGAACATACGGGTTACCTGATGGTAAGTAATCACCGCTGCCCATAGACACTTGCGACACGAGAAGCATCACAAATGCGTTGCCGACCTTTGAGGAAGGAGAAGGCTCGTTTCTTGAAGGACTGTGGGTTGTGTCAATGTAACTTGTTGACTAAGCAAACAAGCCCTTAATCGCAATAACATTAGGTTCTACAAATGTTTTACTTAAGATTTATAAGTAAAAAAAAAAATGGACAAAGTTGCGAGCACAGCCACTATATAATAAAATCGGAAATAGTCCTTGTTATATAACGAATTATTTGATAAATATTAAACGCCTATTTAAATCTAGTTTTGAAATTAATATAGGACTAAAATAAGAAATGGCATATTCTACATATCGTAAAATGGGCTAAACAGTAATTATAAACTCATAATAAGCATCCCACTTCAATATATGAGAAGATGAAAAATATATTCGTATAAACGAACTTGGCAATAAATATAGTAATATTCTATTTATACAAAGAAATAAAGAAATCGACAATACTTTTGGTTGCACAGAAAAATATTATTAATTAACGTTCGCTTTTGTAAAAACGACTACAGTTTCTTGAACTACTTAAGTATTACGTAATCCTTAACATGGTTGCAATATTACCGTATATATAAAGACTTTAAAAGAATCGTGAAACATAAACTAGTTTCTTAATAATGTTTACTTTACAAAAAATCCGGTGAATATGGATATATCTGTATTAAAAGTGTTCGTATTGTCTCTTATATGGTGTGCGGCTGCAAAATTGGATATAGAAAATACACAGCTTCTTAACTTCAAGCATGGCACTGCGGTATGATACATTTTGTTTTGTGTATATACATATATATATTTGTATTATGTGCATATTTTTATTTACAAAATTGTATTGGCTAATTTGACAAATCAATTTAAAAAAAATCTTTACATACTTGACTATTGATTTGCCTCATTTAATAATAGTAGTCATAGGAACTACCTTCTTTCGAGAAGACGTCTATGATGAGAGGTCTGATGATGATGATGACAGTCATAGAGTGACCGTTTGAGGTTTCATTTTTAAGTTAAATTAGTTTTTAATATTTCATTAAGATTTTTTATACTTTCTCTCATCATCTCATATGATGTCAAATGACTATGTGGTCCAAGATGATAGATACGTTAAATCTAGAAGGGATTGGCTGTTGAGTGCAGTTGTCGGAATACACCAACAGATGTTTGGCGACACATTTTGGGCGACACATTGAGGGTTGTAGCTAGCCAGACTGATTTAGAAATAACCCTACTATCATGGAAAAGTCTTACCACCATGTATGGCCTTAAATTTATGATAAACAAATACAGTAGGGAATAGTAATTCAATACGCTGATACTACATATGTTATTATGTAATTTTAGCATAAAAAGCGCTGTACAAATCATGTCAAATTTGATAACTGGAAATTCAACTGTTATGCAAGGACAGACAAAAGTTGTGCTTTCATCTTTTTGCTTACTGTAGTAGGGATATAGCTTAGAATTACGAATTTAATTTATTACATATCTATAAATTTCTCGATTTGTATTCTATTTTCTTTTCCGTGTACAATAAAATAATTATGAGCACAGTGCAAACCAAAATTACTAGCGACCATAGGAAGGTCTGTAATTCACAGGCAGACGCCGCTTTTATACCAGCCTGTAAGTCGCTTGGCAGTTCAATACTCACTGGGTTATCTGGAAATGTGACGAGCCTAAAGTGAGTCACTGTGACGGATATATCATTTTGTGTATCGTTTTGGATACACATACCCTTCAGCCTAAGAGTGCTTCTATTGTGGATGTTAAAACTGATGTATGCTGGTTACGGCGAAACAAATGTCGTGGCCTACAACTAGACGATGTATAATTAAACCTAAACAAACATGTTGTATTCCTCGTATTTCAGGGACCCATAGGAATTTTAACAACATTTTCTGGAAGCCCTGTGGAATATGGAGATACCAACACATTAAACGCTGATCTAACAATGAATGAATACTTTATGGATTCAATGACACATTTTGTGCGAGAGCGTATACCAGAACGCGTAGTCCATGCAAAAGGTGCCGGAGCTTTTGGTTTCTTTGAAGTAACTAATGATCTAACGCACATCTGTAAGGCTAAATTTTTAAATGAAGTTGGTAAAAAGACACCCGTAGCCGTTAGATTTTCCCCTATTCTCGACGATAAAGGTGGAATAGATACTAATAGAGAAATAAGAGGATTTGCTATCAAATTTTACACAGAAGAAGGAAACTTTGATTTAGTAGGAGTACATACACCACTATTTCCTATAAAAGATCCCATACAGTTTCCAAACCTCGCACGGGTACAAAAAAGGAATCCGGCGAATAATTTATATGACACGAACATGTTATGGGATTTTCTGACGTTAAATCCGAACACTTTGTTTGCATTTTTATTAGTCTTTGGGGATCAAGGTATTCCTGATGGATATAGATATATGCCCGGCTTTAGTATTCACACGTATGAAGTCTTCAATGAACAAGGTGAAATTTATTTCGTGAGATGGCACGTACTTCCTGATGCAGGTATAAAAACTTTAACTTCTGAAGAAGCCACTAAGATTACCGGTGAAGATTCTGATTATGCAACGAGAGATTTGTACAATGCTATAGAGAATGGTAACTTTCCTACTTGGACTGTCAGTCTGCAAATATTAACAATAGACGATGTGAAAAACGCAGACTTCAATGTTTTTGATGTAACGAAACTATTGCCGCAAGATAAATATCCCTTACATAAACTAGGTCGACTTGTTTTGAACAGAAATGCGTTAAATTATTTTGCCGAAATCGAGCAGTTGGCCTTCTGCCCGGGTAATTTCGTGCCCGGCATAATCGGTGCACCTGATAAATTATTTGAAAGTCGTCGAATGGCGTACAGAGACTCACAATTGTATCGTTTGGGTGCGAATTTTAACAAAATTCCCGTAAATTGTCCTCTGCGAACAAAAGCGTTTACTTATGAACGTGATGGTAGACCGCCAGTGAATGATAATGGGAATGATAGTCCAAATTATTTTCCCAATTCATTTAACGGACCAGTACCGTACCTTACAGAAAAACGTCAACTTATTAAAATAATTGAAGATAATTCTTCTAATATTGAGCAAGCAACGGAATATTATGTAAACGTAATCACTGAAGAGGAGCGACGTAGACTCATAGCTAATATTGTATCAAGTTTGGGTCGTACTACAGATTTTATAAAGAATAGAGCTATCAAACTATTTACGAATATCCATCCCGATTTAGGGTACAGAGTTAAAGGAGGGTTGAGCGGTAATACGACAATTAGTCATTGGGTACAATAAAATAGATCTAGATTAATATCTAATTATATACATAACGAAATGAATTTTGGTATATATTTTTTTTTTCATATTATAGCTATTCTTTCAATTATTATTTATCTACACCATTGAAATCTTTCATCTGTCTCCTTTTACTAGAGATAATGTAGGTCATTTGTAGGTGAATTTTAAAGTAGCTTTATACGAATTCATTTGTCAAATTTCAAAGGTTTTTTTTATGCGATTGTAGGTAAACGAATAGACGGGTCACCTGATGGTAAGTAATCATCAACACCCATGGACATTTGTGACACGAGGGGGGTTACAAACGCGTTTCCGGCCTTTTGAGGAAGGAGTAGGCTCGTTTCTTATATATAGGTACAACAGTCAACTAAATAAAACAAAATATGAATCGGAAATCATTATTGCATAAAGAGCACATACGGAGCCGGATGCAGTTGTAAGTATCACATGAAATCTTGGCTGTACTTTCAAGAGTGAAAGGCAAGATTTTATGGAATTCTTTATTAGTCCTAACTGACTTTTGTGAATGTTAAAATTTGGGGTACGATTGAGACATTTTTTTATGGACTTAAAACCCTAAGTTAAATACAAAATAAAATACAGAACTATAATGAATCTAAAGTTCAAATAGCGCCTAGACTTAAACATACATCATGTGAATATAAAACACTTTTTGTAACTTAATCCTTAAATGTATAATTTTTGTTTTGAATCCTGAAACTAACTTTAAAACAACAACAAAAAAAAATTTTGCTTGCTCGCCAAAAGTAATGTTAACGTTATGTTTCAAGTGTAAGGTATTTTCTAAGGTTTTAACATGCTGTCGAAAATGCACACAGTCAGGTTTTTGAAAAAAATTAAGTGGTTGTGGAATGTATACTATTCACAACAATATGCATTTAAGGGTTAAAATGCGTTAATTTTAAGTTTTTAAATCATGCGAATTATAACTTTAGCGCATGTAATAATCAAGTAATAACGATGAAGTCCGCTAACAATGTAATTCTTTGCAACATTGCTAAAATGCTCATTATAGGTGAAAATTTAATAATAGTTAATTTGTTGAGTTAAGTATTGTTTGAAATATACTTCTCTATACGATGAAATAGTAAATCGACATTCAATTGACCACAAATTCAATTGTTAATAAAGTGCATAGCTGTTCATAATCGTCCGCTAGAGTCTGAAGTGACAGACTGATTTTCAACTTGGGGTTCATAGCTAGGTCGAGTTAGAAAAGGCCCTACCACCACGCTATGGTTTCATCACGATATTTTCCGGCACCCAAAGTTCCAATTCAGTTGCAAGGATTCGAACCTACATGTACCTTCGACGTTGTATCCGAACACGCAAACAACTAAGTCATCATCGCTTCATATGATCATTAATTCATGCGAAGACACGGGCTCAAGCTAGTAATTTGTTATGTATTATACATAACAAAAATTATATAGTTACTAAAAAATATAAATATGTCGTAAAAAAAAAATATTACTTAAGTAAGCTTCAGATTGTAAGATATCATAGTGTAAAAAATGTTGTAATTTTTCTGCCCGATTAGAAACCTCTATCCTTACCTTATATGAGAGATGCTCCAGAATAAATTTGTCAGGTGTCTCTTCTTAGAGATGTACAATATTTGTAGGCCATTAATGTATCCGATCTTATTCACTTTGGGCATGGTCAGTTACTGTCGTTTGGCGGTAAGGCAACGACACGTTAGCAGCGATATTAAATTAATGCAAACAAAGATAATTCATACAGAGATTCTTTCAGTACTGGGGATATGTGTTCCCAACAGGTATATAATAAAGTGACGAAAATCGGCAGTAGTATGTGAACAGCTAGCACGTTCCCTGATCTATTGGCAAACGCATCAATTACTAGGGGAATACGCATAGTGAATCTTCTGTTTCGTGTGGTTGATACCTTTAATAATTATTTGACGAAAGTCAGGAATCCGGTTGGCTATGCTTTAACTGTTAGCATTGTACGAGTTTTGAAAAATACAATAAAAACAATGGGTTTTAACCAGAATATAATATGAAAAGCTTATTCTTATACAAAGATGGAACCCGTGATATATCTTCAATATTATTTTAGGCTTATGGCATTACTGAACCTATCGATTATGTAGCTATAATATAGTAATTATTTATTTCCCTGACAAGAAATAATTACCGTATGGTTCTAATGTTATAGCCCTAACAATATCTTGTATGTAGAAGGAAACGAGTAAATTTTCACGTAATTAAAGCCTGTATACAAAAAAATGTATTACCGAATGTATGTAAGTATGTAATGTTATGTTACTTTTGTAATTGTCACGGCACGATTTGTATGGAAGAAAATGTTTAAAAAAGGCAAACGAAAAAGTAACAATTTTGAGTGAACCACTCGGCTGATTTTTTAAGACCAAAATCTCAAAATGGCGAATCGCGTTTTAACTTCACCACATCGTACATTTTAAATTTGATGCTTTGTTAAAAAAAAGTTCGTACAAACCCTAACATAGTTTAAAAACTCTTTTACATAAATTTTACAATACATAATTTGTTATTTTCAAAGTTTTATAATAAATCAGGTATTTTTTAAGCTTATGCTGCCAACAGTCTGTTGACCTATGAATCACGATGCTTACATTCGTTTGTATGGAACTTAAACCTTTATGGTTTTGGACAGTCCAGGGGTTAAAAACCTCCATATAAAAAAGTGAGTCAGACAGAAGACTGTTGAGTGATCTTCAAAAATATTATTCAGTTGCCATTTTATTGTCATACTAGCGGCCCGCTTCGGCTTCGCACGGGTATAAAATATATAGCCTATGTCACTGAAAAAATGATTAAAATCGATCCAGTAGTTTTCATTTATTCATTACTGCCAGTGGCACGCGTTAAATTTTGAGTAACCTCAAAAACAACAGTATTTCTGCACTATTTAATTTATGTTATTATACATATAAACCTTCCTCTTCAATCACTCTATTTATTAAAAAAACCGCATCAAAATCCGTTGCGTAGTTTTAAAGATTTAAGCATATATAGGGATATAGGGACAGAGAAAGCGACTTTGTTTTATACTATGTAGTAATAATTCACATGGTCGTATTGTAAATGAATAATTTGGTTCTGTTTTCTTCGTCCATAAACTGGTGCGAAGCCGGCTCCTGCTAGTAGTTAATATATATTGCAATAATTAGCGGATCTCGACAATAAAATACTAGTCTGAATTAGCCAACTATAAATATGAAATCGTCATAGCATAAAGTGTTTCTCTTTATACTGTTAATAACGTATTTCATTATTCGATATTTGTTTGCAAATAAATCAATATGTTATTAATTTCGATTACATTGGTTTTCCAATGTATTTCTGCTGAAAAATTAAGTACGCCAGATCCAGCAGAGGCGCAGCTCATGACGTTTAAACACAACACTTGGGTTAGTTTAATTCTTACGCCTGTAATATTTACTATTATATTGTTGTAAATATTGTAAACGTTCTCTCTTTTCTATTAAATTGTTTTGTACTAAGTTTTTAACTATCAAGTCATAAAAAGACTGGAAAAATAATTATGCTTTTAAATATCTGCTATTAATATATTCTTAATTCGTTTTTTTTTCTGATAAATAAGATTAAATATTTCATACAGATTTCATCTTCAAAATAATCATAAAATATATTACCAATATTTCAGGGTCCGATAGGAATGTTAACAACATCTTCTGGGCAACCGGTTGAAAATAGGGATGCTGTAAATACAATAAATACTAATCTCATTACAAACTCTCATTTTATGAACACAATCAATCATCTAGTACGGGAAAGGATACCAGAACGAGTGGTCCATGCAAAAGGAACCGGGGCCTTTGGTTATTTCGAAGTTATTAATGATGTTACAAGTATATGCAAAGCCAAATTTCTTAGTAAAGTTGGTAAAAAAACACCTGTCGCTGCTAGATTTTCCATATCACTACCCGACAAAGGTGTTAGTGATGCATTTAGAGATTTAAGAGGTTTCGCAATTAAGTTTTATACTGAAGAGGGTAACTTTGATTTGTTAGGATTAACCACTGAAGCATTTCTATTGAAAGATCCAGTTTTATTTCCTTCACTTGTGCATAGCGGAAAGAGGAATCCAGCAACTAATTTATTCAATTTTAATACGCTTTGGGATTTTATTACACTGAGGCCAGAATCGATTTTTACCTCGTTGTTATTGTTTGGTGATCGTGGTATTCCAGACGGCTATAGATATATGCCCGCTTTCGCTATCCATACTTTTCAAGTTGTTAATGATAAAGGTGACATTCACTTTGTAAGATGGCACGTGCTCCCTGACGCGGGAATAAGATATCTGACTACTGAAGAAGCAATCAGAAAAGCAAGTGAGGATCCAGATTTTGCGGTAAGAGACTTGTATAACGCCATTGAAAACGGCACGTACCCTAGCTGGACAGTGAGTTTACAAATTTTATCATTTGATGATGTCAAAAATGCAAAGTTAAACGTGTTCGACACAACGCAAGTGTTGCCTCAAGACAAATATCCTCTACATAGGGTAGGGCGACTTGTTTTAAATAAAAATCCCGTAAATCAGTTCGCCGAAATTGAGCAATTAGCTTTAAATCCGGATCATTTGGTACCTGGAATTCTTGGTGCACCCGATAAACTGTTCGAAGCTCGTCGTATAGCATATAGTAGTGCGCAACTCTATCGATTGGGTGTCAATTTTAATAAAATAACTGTCAACTGCCCATTACAATTAAAATCCTACCTTTACGAGCGTGACGGAAATGCGCCTGTAAAGGACAATGGTAGGGACAGTCCAAATTATTATCCAAACTCGTTCCACGGACCTGTACCGTATATTGACAAGAAAAGAACAGAGCTAATTCATATTCTAGAAGATGATAGCCCTAATAATTTTGACCAGGTTCGAGAATTTTATGAAAATGAAATGACAGAGGCCGAACGACGAAGATTAATAGGCAATGTCGTGAGCAGTTTGCGTCCAGTAGCAGACTTTATAAAAGAGAGAGCCATTAAGATTTTTACAATAATTCACCTTGATCTGGGAAATAGGCTTATCCAAGGACTGTATGGAAATAATACAGAAATATTTAAGCAAATTGTAGAAAATGATAATTATTATTAAGCAATATATGTATACCTTAGAAAGACAAAAGAAAGATTATTTTGTGGTTTTAATTCCTTAATTCTATTCTACAAATTGGCGTTATTTCTACCGATAATAATATTTTTATTTATGTCCTCTAATTGGTAGATGTTTATGAAGATAACAAAACACTTTTATTTATAAATTAGTCACGACGGTGGAAAGAGTTCTTGAGTTTGCAGCAGCAGTTTGCGCAGTTTGAGGTAAATCTTAGGTTCCCAAAGTGGTTTATATGGATCTTTGGGGACCGATTTCGAACTTCAAGGGGTACATGCTACAAAAACAAAATCTCGGGGTGAGTAAGCTGCAAATGGGGACAGACGATAGTGAGTTCCATTTAAGCAAGTCGTGACGAAATATTTAACTTTCCACAAAAAGAATAATAAACTATGGTAGTGCATTTTGTACTTACATAATATTTTTTTACAATTAACCTATAAGTAAATATTTATAAAGGGTGACCGTTTATCTAACTTGATAAAAATATGTAGGCAAATTTAGAGAATTTCATGTTTACATGCATACATTAATTATGGGAAGATTCCTGGTCGATGCCTTATAAAATCATTTTATAGGTGCTTTTGTTGAAGTTCAATTTCATTAAAAATTAAATAGATTGGATATCAACGCGAGGAGACTTAGCATTAACTCTTACCAAATTGCCACTAAACATGGATAATCTCATATCAAAGGATCATGTGCATCCCTCAGACTGAAATAATTTATTGCGTAGTAACTTCACTTGTTTTGCATTCCGTGTTTTTTTTTTAATTTATGCTTAGTCAAATCAAAAACGAGTTTACCTGTCAAGACACATCTGAATGTGTATGCAACTCAATATTCAAAAGATAGGGGGTTTACCTAATATAGTAATAATTGGTAAGGGGTCTACGAGACAAAAAAGTTTGGGGAACACTGAGGTTAATGAATTAACTCCACTGTATTATTCTATTGTAGTATCTATTATTGTATTTTGAAGGGAATGTACTGATAGTTATTTAATGCTATCAGTCCACTTTGAAATGTTATTATTGCGTTCGATGTTCCGTTTTTCGAGGAATGTTCTTCCTTTTATCATTTGTACTATGACCCTTAAGAGCGGATTAGATGCTTACCGTAGTTGAAATTGATACAGATAACGATGCTATAGTTTTTCGACCTATCGGGCTTGATGCAATGCTTTCTCTGTAATATGGATCCAAAAGCAACCCTGTTTATCTGAACTGATTACAGTAAAAATTCATATAAGAGTAGCCTGGAAGTTGGAGAATAATGTAGGTTAGTTTTATCATAAAATAGGATGGAGTGGATACCGTGTATCTCGGACAAAAGGGGAGAAAAGAAAAAGGTAGCGGAAAAACCGGTATAAATCGACAATAGTGCGCTATTTTATGCTTTTACACACTATTGTATCTTTTTTTAATACTCGGGTAAAAATCGAGTGTTTTCTGTGTTCAATGATCAATAATTATACATTTATTGCCGTGGTGTAATTATTGTTAAGGGGACCTGACATCAAAATGCCTTTGGTTAAGATCGGGTAATTACCTACCGTTAATTTATACCATACTTTACACAACGTCTGAGCTAGAATTCAGCAGAACTAAGCAAAGAACCGCTGTTGTTATTTTCAATTATTTCTTCATTCAAAACCCTTATCAATAATTTGATTAAAAAAAATGTTTTTTTTTTGTTTTAATTTTCACTTACAGACGTCGCGGCTCCGTATTATTGTTATCGATTACTGGTTTAGTTACGTCACGAGCATAATAAAAAAAATAATTGTCGGTTAACCGCACCTTTAATTATAACAAATTCATTTTTTTAAAGGCCGCATTTATATCTACACTTTCTACTAATTTCATTTGTATTCGGTTTTTATCGTATCATATTACTGCTTGTTAAAAATAATAACTACGATTATTTATATACACTTTTATACTTTTTTTTTTTCGAGCCTACTACACTGTTGATCTGGCAAGGACTTTACAGTTTCACCGGACTTTAATCTACGATTATATTTGTTAATAAGCTAATAGTTAATACGAAACGAGTTTAATTTGCGAAAATATGACGAAATATGATTAGAAGTAATCTTAATTCACAGTTATGATGTTAATTAATACAGTGCCTGTAGAAAGTACATATCTGTACGAATTAATTGTAAGATATCTTTTATCAAATACTAACAGCGGCCCTCTCCGGCTTCGCACGGGTATAAAATATATAGCCTATGTCATTCACTGAAAAAATGATTAAAATCGATCCAATAGTTTTGATTTATTCATTACTGCCCGTGGCCCGCATGCGTTACATTTGGAGTAACCTCAAAAATAACAGTACTTCTCCACTATTTAATGGATGTTATTATACATATAAACCTTCCTCTTCAATCACTCTATCTATAAAAAAAACGCATCAAAATCCGTTGCATAGTTTTAAAGATTTAAGCATAGATAGGGATATAGGGACAGAGAAAGCGACTTTGTTTTATACTATGTAGTGATGTAAAATTTTGAAATCTAATGAAACATGATGCGTAAGAGATACGTCTATTACAGATATGTATTCTGAGGTAGACTACGATGACGATGTAGAATGTTACAATAAACCAAAGATCTACATTTTAGTAGTTTGCTATAGAAACTTTTTTATAAATAAATTTTAATATAATCACATTGTATCGAGGGAGTTAAATATGTAAGATAGGAATACGCTATTGTTATTACTATGTGAAGTAGAGCGTAGAGCGGAGTAATGTTAGTTACATTGCGCAATCGGATCTCCTTAGCGCATCTTAACCGTGTTCATGTACTACTTAGAGGGAAATGGACATCATTTCCTAACGTTACTTCGACATTGCTCATTGATTGGTTAGCTGGTCTATCTCCGGTATAAAAACATCTCTATTAGGGTTGGTATTTCATGATTTTTGAAGTTGTACTTCTTTTGGCGCGTTAGGGAAAAATGATGAGAGTAAATTTACGCGCGTGCGCCGTCACGAAAAACCGACACTCTGAAGTTAGCTATAGTGAAAATTGTTTTTCAAAAAATATATGTATGTATTATATACCTTTTTTCTATTGTTAGTGTCGTCTTTTCTATAAACGTAGAATAAGGCGAACGATAAAATTTTTGAAAAGATTTTTGTCTTGTTAATTTCTAACGCGTGTACTACACACTACTTTTTTCTTTCGTGTTGTGAAATTACATTTTGCTTAGTGTTTTTCGAACAGCTAGTCGTCTAGGTGAATTAAGTCGTCCTAAAGACCCTATTGGTTAACGACAGCAAGTAAAGCATTATCGTCGCTTTTAAACTCTTTCAATACTGTTTTACTAGTATACAATACATAAACTGTTAATATTATGTAAACATTTTAATATTTTATGTGTTCTTGAATTAATATTGGCCAATGCATCATATCTTAGTAACCAATAACTCAATTATTACATAACATTCTTTTTTTTTTGGAGATAAAGTACATTGGTTATTATAGGTAGGAAAAAAGTACATACTATTATAATAAAGTACATTTTATTTTTTAGTTTTATTAAGCATAAATCTACAAAACTTTAAATCTTATTGTTATTGCATTTAAACCGCTTCGGGCGAAACAAACAAGAAATTGTGACAATGAATGATAATGACATTGTTGATATTTGAAATTAAGTTGCGTTCAGAAATATTTATTAAAGAAACGAGTGCTTAGGTGATGTGGCGTTAGCGAGTGGCAACATCGATTGCGCTCAATCGATGTATTTCTCTTAACGAAAAAATACATATGAATAAACTTTTCAAAGTCCCAAAGAAATCAAATCATGCCAAATAAAGTGTTTTGAAACGTGTTTAAAACGTACAATACTTTATTATAAAGTACGGGTGGTAACCCTAGTTGTGATAAATTAATTTTTCACATTAAAATTATGGTTAGTAACATCTTAGAATCTTGTGAACTTTTGTTTTATGGGACTAGTTCTTAACTATTTCGTTGTATTCTTCATGAAGCGAGTAAACGGTATACGTTTATGTTAGGTTTGTGTTTAATTAATGCTTATCAGAGCGACATTACTATCTAAAAACGCCTTCGAAATTAATTTTATTGACGTATAGAAAGTCACAATTTCGGTAATTGAGTTTAAAATTTATTAGGCGCTACATAAATGAACATTACCATTGAATTTGTAGAAGTATTGCAATATGATACGAATGACCTACTTTCTATCATAGGCACGCCCGTTTATATTCAATGATTTTTATACGATACAAAGTGTAAGGAGACGTGACTGATCATCAAATAAATTATTTGATATCGGTTTTAAACGATGATAGAGCTCATCGTTCTGATGACGTGTCGATGGACGTATTTATAAGTTCGAATCCTTGAATTAGTTTAAGCTTTCAGTGAAGCGAAACATCATGATGTAACCATAAAAAGGTGGTAGGATACTTTCTAATCCTGGCTAGATACCATTTTCAGATTCAAAATCTATCGTAAAAAAACTATAGGTATGTTACGGCAGTTGCACCTGAAAATCAGTTTCTTTAAGCCAATGTCTGCGCGTCCCACGACATAACAATTTTTTTTTTTTTCGAACCGACTACATTGTTTGCCTGGTAAGGCCTCTACAGTTTCACCGGACTACTAACGGAACGCTTAAGGCACTCACCCGATTTTATATAGACAAATACAAATATATTTTCTAGAATTCCTTATATTTGGTCGATGTAGTTGATGGTGGCGCATTTCAACTTGACATTTACATTAGTGAGAACATTAAAGTTGAAGAAAAAAAACAAAAATCATTATAATAATTAATTAAAAACTACATAAATGTTAATGTGTAAGAAAGTGTGTGTATGTATAGTTATGATGAGTGTGCGTGTGTGAAGGTAAGTGAGTGTACGTGTTCCTAAAATGGTTGATTGGAATGGGTGCTAACAGAGTATTTTAAGTAGAACTTCCGTCTGTTCATAGGAAATGCTAAGAAGTCATTCTATGGTGATAGTTTTGACATGGTAGCGTGAGCAACGTATGAAGTTGTAAACGTCCACGATTTTAGCAACTTTATTGTAAACGTGTGGACTTAGAAATCTTGGCATTCTCTGTGCATGGGACGACTTAGCAGCTGGAATGGGAACGTTAAAAATGCGCTTCATTGATAATCTCAACTCTTTGCTGTAGTAAATTTTGTTATACGTGCGACGCGCGAAATAATATTAAAAATATTCTGTGATTTATTTTTTATTTTTCATAGATTTAGCATTTCTACTAGCTGTTAAGTGTTGGTATACACTAGTGATTCCCAAAGAGGTCCAGGTGGACTCCTGCTAGGTGGACCCCCAGGGGTCCACGAGAGACTTGATGAGGGTGTACGTTGGCGAGACAAAGAAATGGGGGTGCACAATTAGTAAGCGGGGGTCTATGAAAATTGGTCTATTTTCGGTAGTGTGAAGAACTAACAATGTTGGCTTGACTTCATATGCTAGTATCGAACCTGCAGGGGGTCCACCGGAACTAGTAAATTTTGGAAAGTGGTCTATGAGAAGTTTGGGAACCTCTGATGTACACGAAGATGAAATTATACTAAGTCTAATAGGAACCTGTCACACCTGTAAGTGGCAAATAGGCGGTTAAAAATTATAGTAAAATCCCCTTATTCGCCCAGAATTGGTTTGCGAATACGTAATCCGTGAAGAAGGTAAATCATTTTGTATAGAAATAGGGGTTAGAAAATAAAGAGACATATATCAAAATAAAGCCAATTTTTTTGTGAAATAATTTATATATCTTATAGGTCTTACTTTATAAAAAGCTAAAAATGAAAGCTCAACATTATTATCGGCTTCGAACCCATGTTAATCGACGCTATGCTTCAACACGACTGCTGATCCATCATTGCTACAATTGCATTTCTGACCTTGACATCTTTATCTTAAGAGGCCTTTTCCAATTACGTAAGATTATTTTAGGCAGAAGCAGTTTTTTAGTGACTCTTCGAAACAATGCGGGTGTGCCTCAGTGGCATCTAATTGAAAAACATCGTCCAACGAAGTCACTCAGCACTAGACGATTTTTTTTAATTTTTATTTTGTCTTATATTTAGGAGCTTTTATTCTATTGAATATATCGGCCCCATTGTTCCCCATTCTTTCAAGCTTCAACAGGAGAGTCGTTGATGAGATATTATTACAAAGTCATACAACATTAGGTGGTAGAGCTACGCTGAAGCTATTACTGGTTTCAGCATGAATGAGTCGGCTCGCCCGGGGTAGTACCACCCTCTCACAGAAAACCGATGTGAAGTAACAGTGCTTGCACTGTTGCGTTTCATTTGGTCAGTGAGAGCGCCGGAGGCCCACATATATTAAAAGGCCGGCAACGCACTTGCGACTCCCCTGGTGTTGCTAGTGTCTATGGACGGCGGTGATCACTTACCATCAGGTGACCCACCTGTTCGTTTGCCCCTTATAATATAAAAAAAAAAACAACATCTTTGCTTCTTCCGAACAGGGTTCTGTCAAAATGCTGTGACAAATATCGATGTTTTGGCAATTAACATTCATAATCAAGTGCGTATCCTCGAGGTGGGATTTTGAATGCCGTTCTGTTTATATGCTTACTTATTCAAATTAGCGGTCGTCCATTGGTTGAGATTCGACCAAATTAGTTTTTACCTCCTTCGCACCCCTTAACGTCAATCCGTCGTGTATGAGAAGACCCCATTCTTTTTTAGTTTTCACGTAGTAATTCATAAATACGATTTTTTTTTGTCTTATTTCATTAAATTGTCTTTTTTGTATTGTCTGCATTGACAAGGAATCCTTGTATAATTGAATTAACGCATAGTACAGTCGATCGTACAACAACGACATTATTATATCGGGACAAACCCTCTTCGATTTCTTTGACAACTGGACTGCACTATAAAGAGTTAGTTTTGTAGCTGGAGGCAAGTATTGTGAATTATGGCGAATATAAAATTATTTAGCTATAGGGCTGTTATGTGTGTGGTGATAAATAATGGACCTAAATAAACGACTCGTCAATATTATTGAAGGAAAACTATTTCCAATTTTTTTTTATTGATAATACCAAAGTTAATACTAATAAGTCGTCCATAACTAATGAAGAAAAATAAAGGGAAAAAGTTATAAACTGTACCTACTGTTTCATATTCTCGTATTTAAAATAACAGATAACAAGCAACAAAGGACAAAAGTTAATGAAAATTGTATTGACGCGATACCCAATAATGTAACAAACAGACGTAAAGCTATATAACCTACCTGCTTACCTATAAACCTACTTCAAATATATTAGGATAGATTAGATTGAAATATGAACATTATCAATGAAAAGCAAAGTAATCAAATAATAAGGCTAAGTATCTCTTCTTTTTCCTAAAGGGGTTAAGCAGTACTGGTAAAATTGAATAAAAGTGACTTAAAACAATAAATGTATTAAAGTCCAAATGATAAATTTACAAAAAAAAATCATTCTATACCTAGATATTAAAAAAAAAATGTACTTCTCATGATAAATAATTTTCACGAGCACAAAGCCGTATTTTATTTAATTTTTTTACTGAAATCGTGTATTTAGAATTTCCTTAACTATTCTTTTCTAGTTAAAAACTCGATGTCTAAACATATGAGTAATTTTTAAATGAAAGTTCGTTGTTTAAGTGACGTCATACATTTTCCTGACGTCAGTGGCTCTTTTTCCCATGCATCACGCATTCTGTGGCTTTTCGTCAAGTATGTTTCTCTATTCATTTTTAATATTCAAAATAAAGCGTATTTAGCTACTTAACCTACATGATGTCTTTCCGGCCATATAGGTATTCAACAGACTATCTTTAGCAAGAATGTCAGCTTTTAACCCTTGGACGTCTTTCAAATTATTCTCCCTCAACATATAGGAACGACAAGCTTACACTTCTGTGACAAGAGAGGGGTCGAGGACATAATAATAGTACCTAAATATAACACCTGGTTTGCTGGTCGTTTTTAAGGCTACATTGGAAGATGAATCACTACATAGTATAAAACAAAGTCGCTTTCTCTGTCCCTATATCCCTATGTATGCTTAAATCTTTAAAACTACGCAACGGATTTTGATGCGGTTTTTTTTAATAGATAGAGTGATTGAAGAGGAAGGTTTATATGTATAATAACATAATTTTAATAGTGGAGAAATGCTGTTATTTTTGAGGTTACTCCAAATGAACGCGTGCGGGCCACGGGCAGTAATGAATAAATCAAAACTATTGGATCGATTTTAATCATTTTTTCAGTGAATGACATAGGCTTTATATTTTATACCCGTGCAAAGCCGGAGCGGGCCGCTAGTCTATAATAAAGCAAATAAGATACTGGGAATTAATCAATACAAGAGTCATACGATAAATATCTCATTTTCAAATGGTTACATGCCAAAGTTACACAAATACAGAATAAATATTAAAACCCCAGTTTAAAATATAATGAAATTTGATAGTTCAAAACATATTAAGATGTTACAAGAACAGGCGATGCGAAATGATTATATAAGAGGAAATAGAAGTAGCAGAAGACCGAATAAGGTGTGGATGGATTATGTGAAAAATGATATGTGTATAAAAGTTGTGGATACTGAGATGATATCTGACAGGAGAGAGTAGAAGAAGAAGAAAACATACCTACCTACCACCCTACTAAGGTGGGATAAGGGTAAGAAGATGATGATAGTTCAAAGCGTTATACATTTTTACTTAAAACACAATCTGTTCATTATTAATACAAACTCTTATTTCTCTCACACGGTATTCTCACATAACCACCCTTTGCAATTACTTATCAAGTTGTTAATTCATTAGATACTAGCAGTCCCGGTGGACGTTGTCCTGCCCTGATAATAAACAAATATATACTTATATGCATGAAACGCTTAAGGCGGCTTGACTTTTTCCGATTCTTTCAACAATTATCATTATATTTCAACCAATTTACAAAAAAGCCTTGATAAATTATATACCTAAACGTTCCCTATGAATTACTCTATCTATTAGTGAAGACCGCATTACAAAGCATTCAGTAGTATTTCAGTTTATCGCGAACATCCAGACACACATATTGAAGCTACTGTGGTTATAGGATTTATTATAAGAAATTATAATATGGTCGATATGGTCATCTGCACCAATATTACTGTAAAGTATATATTGACTTGGAGTATTAAATTTTTATTATTATTATAGTTATTGAAAGACCGTCACGGACGCGTCTGAATCATTGAATTATTTGGTAGGTACTCACAGGAGCTAATTTAAAGCCGATAAGAAATAATATTAGTTAAAAAATAAAATAATTTACATCACAGGTCATCGACCAACATAACGTATGTGTTATTTCGTGTCGGATTTTAACTCTGTGACCTTTAATTTCACTCTCTATATCGCAGAGAACTTAAATGTGTTAGTCACGCCAATTAGTCTGATTGAAAAACCATTCGAACGACAAATTGGTGGTAAAAATTCACGCTGTAGGTCAAGTTTATCTTAAATTTCTCGCGTATGACCCGTTTTGTTCTGTTATATTATTATTATTACTTTCTAACGATATGTTGTGAAAATATATTGATTTAGCTAGAATGTAATACCGGCCCTTAATAATAATTACAGGATTTTATGTAAGAAACATAAATCACGAGTAAGTTGCGTCGCTGTGGATAAAATGAATATGTGTTTTATTAATCACTAGCGGCCCGCTCCGGCTTTGCACGGGTATAAAATATATAGCCTATGTCATTCACTGAAAAAATGATTAAAATCGATTCAGTAGTTTTGATTTATTCATTACTGCCCGTGGTTACACATTATTTAGATAAATCTCTTAGGCTTCAGCCTGCGTTTGTTGCAATGTAAGCGGAAAAAAATGTAATTATTTACGACATCACATTAGAAACCTCAAAAATAACAGTATTTCTCCACTTTTTAATGGATGTTATTATACATATAAACCTTCCTCTTCAATCACTCTATCTATTAAAAAAAACGCATCAAAATCCGTTGCGCAGTTTTAAAGATTTAAGCATACATAGGGATATAGGGACAGAGAAAGCGACTTTATTTTATACTATGTAGTGATATAATTTTAGTAGTTTAAACTAAAGATTTTTTAAATTTACATCAAATAAGCATTTAACTGAGATGATTAATATAATATATAAGCATTTTAAATGATTAAAATTAAGGATACAATCTAGTTTATAACATGAAACAATTACGAATAAGCCACTTTACATAATGTTCACTCAGACAGGTAATAGTATCGGACACGATCTGCGTACATGAATTGTTCACTTTTTGTCGCTTGAGAAATATGATTACACGGCACAAAAGTTAGTCTTGGACATTCATCGGCAAGGTTGCAACACCTCGGTATAAAGCCCGATGGCTAGACGTCAAACGGATTGTTACAGTTTAGTTAAACATGGTCTACGGTACGCTTTGAAGTGATAGAAATGTATAAAATATTGAAATGCTTGTACGCTGTGATCGGTGTGGTAGCCAGCTTCCGGGACGAGCCGGCGCCGGCGTCGCAACAAATTGTCACGTTCAAAGAAAAGGCTAAGGTGAGTGGTCAAAAAAATGCCTTAAATTAGGTCGATAAACAGATGCAGAGCATGAGCCCGTACATCGTTGTCGCGTAGCCTATTTTCTGATCGACATTTTGCGTGGTAATCACCTTTTCCTCAAGGGCCTTAGTGTAATGAGAGTTAACACATAATCTTCCCTAATAAAACCTATTTAATATTACAATGAAAGAAAGTTTGTGAGGATGGAATTACTCTTAAAAAACTTATATATCAGAAATTAAATTATAACGGTAAATAATAAGTAAATTGAACAAAATTATGCCATACGAGAGTTATCTCTGCATGCGCTGATGAATCGAAAAAGTTACAAGAAGATAATATATAGTGAACGAATTCGCGGACGGCTGTTAGTAGGCTGTAAAGTGCAAAAACATCTTTCAGCCGTTCCTGAGATAAACGAATTCGAACAAAGAATCTTGTGAGCTCTATAATATTAACAAAGATACAATAATTAATAGTATTTTGGCTATTATATAGTATTTAGACTATACACAAGGTAATTGCATGATGCGCACCCATAAATGTGTAATTGAATTGCAGTCAAGGTTTTAATCTGTTCTCCACTTGATATGTTATATTGCATCATAAAGCACATCGTAATTTAATTTCAGACAGGAATGTAGTCAAATGCGAACTTATAATAGAACTGTTGAATAGATATATTGATAGAAAAGAAAAGTATTTGTGACTTTAGTAACAAAATCTGTTATATAAGGACGTAAAAACGTATTGCATAGGTTATGAATGTCTTCACGGTCTATTTCTTTAGTAAGAGATATTTAGAAATAGATGCACTGTAAATAAGTAAATTATTTCCAAATACGTTGTTTAAGAAGGTATTCATGAATGATTTTATGCATTTCAGACTCCAATCGGAATCATGACAACAAGTGCCGGATCACCAATCGAATACAAAGACACGGTTACACTAAACTCCAATCTTATATTTAATGAATATTTTATGGATTCATTGACACATCTAGTCAGAGAAAGGATTCCAGAGCGTCTTGTCCATGCAAAAGCTGGAGGCGCGTTCGGTTATTTCGAAGTGACACACGATATAACGCATATTTGCAAAGCGAAGATGTTTAGTAAAGTAGGAAAGAAGACCCCAATAGCTGCAAGATTTTCGCCTGTTGTTGTTGAAAGAGGTGGATCTGACACTTCAAGAGATGCTCGAGGTTTCGCTCTCAAGTTTTACACGGAAGATGGAAATTTCGACATGGTAGGATTTAGCACACCCATGTACGTCTACAAGGATCCTATACTATTTACAACCTTCGTACGAGCACAGAAGCGAAACCCAGCGACTAATCTAATCGACGGGAACATGCTCTGGGATTTCTTAACCCTACGTCCGGAAAGCTTGCATATGTTTCTATTGGTGTTTGGAGATCGTGGGATACCTGATGGATATAGACACATGCCCGGCTTCGGTATACATACGTTCGAAGTTGTGAACGAGCATGGAGAGAAAAATTTCATCAGGTTCCATTTCATGCCTGACGCAGGCATTAAAAATTTACGCTCAAAGGAAGCATCCAAAATATCAGGCATTGATCCTGATTATGCAACGAGGGATTTATACAATGCTATTGGTAGAGGTGACTTTCCCAGTTGGACAGTGAGTATCCAGATTCTCACTTTAGATGACGTGAAAAATGCGAGAATCGACGTTTTCGATGTTACCAAAGTGTTGCCACAGGATGAATATCCGCTGCATAAAATTGGAAGATTCGTTTTAAATAAGAACCCGGTAAATTATTTTGCCGAGATAGAGCAATTGGCCTTCAACCCGGCTAACCTTGTACCGGGAATACTCGGAGGACCGGATAAAGTGTTCGAAGCACGACGTTTAGCGTACAGGGATGCCCAGTATTACCGATTAGGGGCAAACTTCAATAAGATTCCTGTTAACTGTCCCATACAGAGCAAGGTTTTCGCGTATAACCGGGATGGAAGGCCACCAGTGAAAGACAACGAAAGAGACATACCTAATTATTATCCGAACACATTCAATGGCCCCGTTCCTTATAAAGACGAAAAGAGATCCGAATTGATAGAGATAATCCAGGACGATCCAAACAATTTCGAACAAGCTAGGGAACTGTACACAAACGAAATGACTAAAGAGGAACGTGCAAGATTAGTAGAGAATGTGTTGTACAGTTTGGGAGGAGCGATACAAACGTTACAGGATAAAGCTGTAAAAATGTTCACGTTAATACATCCTGATTTAGGTGACAGAATCAATCAAGGATTACAAGTTAATCGGACGAAATACGACTGGGATGATTTGATTTAACATTTAGATATATAGTTTTCTAAAATCGTTAATTTATTTGTTATGATTATGTATTTTTGAAATAAAAATAAGAAAATTCTCATGCACTTATTTATTTTAACAGATTTCAAAAAGGTTCTTAATACATTTGTATTTTTTTGTGTTTGTTGCCTCACAACTTCGTCATGTATAAGCCGAGTTGGAAAATTCTTTGTTTATTTGAAAGGTGATATTCTTAAGGGGTACAGTTTTAATTTGATTAACACAGAAGCTTGCATTTTGAAGGTACATCAAGAAACTTTTCCAAATCGGATAGGAAATGTTTAGTGGTTAAGATATTCTTAAGTTTATGAAAATCCAAGACTTTTTAAGTTGGTTTTATATTTAGTTAAAATTGTATTTTATTTATCTATGTTTAAAATATACTATAATTTGCCATCAGTTAATTTCTAGATATAAAGCTAACACAAAATGAATAGTAATGAATAAAAAATGTTTATTGTTATATCAAACGAGTAACGTTACGCGACTTTAAATTACAAAATAAAAGTTTATAAATATAACATACACTGTAGCGCCACCTAGTGTCACATAGTAAAGCGGGAAAGATATCTTATGCCTGAGAAAACATTGATGTACAAACTTTCATGAAGTACAGTAAGCCATTCAAAAGCATATATTTATTCAATCTACGTGAAGGATGTAACGAATCATAGGCCACACTTATTTAGACTAATTAAAATTTTTCGCCGTGACCTTAAGTTTAAAGGCTGTCGATAAATTTTCAAAGCATAAAGACTAATTAACGTGTTTTTAATTATCGCAAGGCAATATAACCTACAGGATTTAATACATTATTATTTATACAATTTTTTATTACTTCAATTATCTCGATTATTAACTAAGCATATTATTTAATAAAAACCCTTTAATAACGTTTAGTTAACATTTTTATAGCTAGAACTTTTGACGTACATACCTTTGCTCATCGTGAGTTATCATTTTTATAAAATACCCAAGAGTAACAGCTAGTTTAAAATTACGATACCATTTTTAAGAAGGGTTTTTTTCTATAATGAAAGTTGTAAATAATAAATATATCGTTATTATTGTATATCATCCGATAATATTGTGTGTTTTCAATGACTGATTACTTAGTAATTAACGGTGCAACTAAATAAATTAGGTAACTTACCGGCGAAGGCTCAAAAATAACTGATTGTGTCTATTCATGTATTGATAGCGCGAATGGCCATGAATAAAAATACATTACGTATCTTTTTCCAAATACTGTGAAATCATTTGTAGATAGTAATCTGTATACAAATAAGCACAGGGATTACAGTTAAGAACATCTAACTTGTCTGTTTCTCAACTATTGAAACTTGAAAGGCTAATGGATTACGGTCGAATTTCAACCAATGAACGAATTTTTGTTAATATTTCACTTACACTTTTATTTGTTGTTTCTTCGAGAGCGTAATATCACAATGTATAATGATATAAATTAGTTATTTTATTATAAACTAGCTGTTGCCCGCAGTTGCGCATGCGTTTTTTTTATAATTGTCAATTACTTCTAATAAGATCAGCTACCTGTTAGTGAAAGTTCCGTGAGAAATGGTTCAAACGTTTTTTTTTATAATTGTAAATTACTTCTTATAAGATCAGCTATCTGTTAGTGAAAATTCCGTGAAAAATAGTTCAAACGTTTTGGAGATGGTACTGCAAACGAAGCCATGGGTAAAAGCTAGTCCAAAATAAAAAAGCTTTAATTACTTTTTATAACGTTAGCTATCTGTCAGTGGAAGTCCCATGAAAATAGGTCCAATCGTTTTGGAGATAGTACTACAGACGAAGCCACGGCTGAAAGCTAGTCTAAAATAAAGTAGCCTATGTCACCCGTTGTAATTTTAACTATCCGTCAGTGAAATTTCTGTCAAAATCGGTCCAGCCGTTTCGGAGATTACCCGGAACAAACAGACAGACTGACAGACAAAAATTTTAAAAATTATATTTTTGTTATCAGTATTTTGTATACGTTCATATGCAATTACTAAAAAGTTATTTTGATATTACAAACAGACACTCCAATTTTATTTATATGTATGTAGTACTATCTCCAAAACGATTGGACCTATTTTCATGGGACTTCCACTGACAGATAGCTAACGTTATAAAAAGTAATTAAAGCTTTTTTATATTGGGCTAGCTTTTACCCATGGCTTCGTTTGCAGTACCATCTCCAAAACGTTTGAACCATTTTTCACGGAATTTTCACTAACAGATAACTGATCTTATAAGAAGTAATTCACAATTATAAAAAAATCGCATGCGGAGCTGCGGGCAACAGCTAGTAGTAAGTAAATGTTGACAAAAATAATTGATTGAGTAAGTGTTAAGAAAAATAATTGAGTTTCATCATTTGTTTAGCATTTGTCCAGGTACCATTTTATTTCATTACATGGTCGTAGTGTAAAGAGAAGATTATATCTCATTTTCTTAGTAACAACTATGCAAAGCCGGATAGTTAGCATAGGATAATTTAAAATGTGTTATATTGTACATAATCTATTACTTGTAAGTACTTAAAATTGTATATAATCCGTGCCAAATTATCGGACGGCTCTTTTCCTTAATGGCAACTTTTAGCTACAGATAATGGATTCCATCCAATACAATACATACGTATAAAATTAGATATTTATAAACAAACTAGTTGTTTCTCGGGGCTTAGCTCGCGTTAATATAGATTCGATCTATGCTCCGGGAAAAGTCCAGTATCTTGGGATGAATGGTACTTTATGTCCTTTTCTGAACTTTGAGCGCTTAGGGCGTGAAAGCGTAACGAACAAACAAAATCACTTTTGCAATTATTATATCGGTATAATATTACACTTGAAAGAAACGCCTACACAATTTTAATAGCAAAGCAGGAAAAGCAAAAATTTGCGTTTTGATTAGAAATATAATTTCGTATTAGTTAGTTGATTGAATGTCTTATATGTAGATATTTTTGTTTTTTTTTTTTAACGAAACTGACCACTGTATGTTTCAATTCCCTGGAACTATATCTATTTAGGTATTTAATTATAAATAATTACGAATTGCATTAAATAACCTCTTTGACGACATCATCTTCAACGCCGCGCAGAAATTATTCTATGGGCAGCATATTGATCATAGTTGACACGTTTTTTTTTTAATATATTTTATAGGTAAACGTTTGAGAGTTTTTGCCGGGATCTTAGTCTGTCATGTAGTGGTTTTTTATATTTTATTCATAATCTTGTGTTATTAGACTCTATATTTTATAATATTTGCGGTGTTTTATGTAATATAGTTCGGTTATTATGCACAAGTGAAGTGGATGGGAAATAATACCACGGAGCATGCATTCTGAGATGCCACCAAAACTCCATGGAAAGTTCTAACAAGGAAACCACCATCTTGTTAGAACATTATAATTATCGCAAGACACTTATTGGCAAAATCTTGTTACTTGACGCTGGCTAGTGCACAAACCGTGACGGAACCAAAAAAATAAAGAAGAAAAAGGTAAACGTTTTGACCACAATCTCATCTGATATTAAATGATGATGTGGACTAAGATGGTAAGTCACGTTTAACCTAGAGGCAGACTGGCTCTCAAGTGCAACTGCCGGAACACACCAACAGGCGCTTGGTGACAGATTTTCAACTTGAGGGTGGTAGCTACCCAGACGGATAGAAAAAGCCCTACCACCATGCTATTTGATGGTGGATGATACTACGTTTGATGAAAGATAGGAAATTCTTTACTAATTCAAAAATTATTACATACTAGCTGACCCGGCAAACTTCGTACCGCCTAACAGTCGATTCTTTAATTTTTTTTTAATACTTATTCTGCTATCGAGACGCTATATAATGTTAAATGTTACCATCGTATAAATATTAACAAATATTGACATTAATATTTATACGATACTAACGTCACTCAATTGTTTTGCCTTCCCGGAACCTCTCCGCTAACACTTAAACTTTATAATATGGTATTAAAGTTCAAATTGACTTTTAAGTATTATTACGAATCATTTGTATGGGAGTATAGAAAAGTGTCGTTTTAAGACTTTTCCAGGCAATTTTTTTAATTTTTCTCTCCGTAAGATCCATCCTCGTACTTCAAGGAATATTCTAAAAAAAGAATTAGCGAAATCGGTTCAGCTGTTCTCGAGTTTTGCGCTTTGCAACACATTTAGCGATTCATTTTTATATTATAGATAAGACATACGTTATACTTACGTTATACAAAATACATTGCGTTTGACTACAATACTACAGTAATATAATATATTACATTTGACTACAATCTCATTTGATGGTAAGTGATGATGTTGCGGGAAGCCTGGCTCTTAATTGCGGCTGCTGTAACACACTTCTGGGTATTTGGCGTCAAATTTTCAACTTGATGACGTTGGTTTTTTTTCGAACTGTCTAGGCTAAAGTAAGCTCACTATTAATATGTAGCGACACACATAACCACATACATCGTGGTATGTGTGTACTACAATAATTTACATAGAAAAGCAAAAGCGATACTCTAAAACAGCAATAACAAATAGATTAAGAGCACGGATTATAGCCCAGGTGTCGGCCACATGATACCTGGGTGTAATTATAATCTCGCCGACAAAACCCATTTACGACGCGGCGCATTATTATTGTTTTGTTTTATTTTGCACTTATTTATATTTGTAGTTTTACTTTTATTTTATTACTGGTTTTTATTGTACACAGCGTATTGTTACAATTGCTTTATTGCTCCGATATTGTGTTATTCCCAGTTTCTATTACTCGAATACTATTTGTGTTTTGCCGACTTTAATCCTGTACACGTGTTCTGTTCCCTTTAAATATACTTGCTCAGCTCAATAAAGGAGATTCGTAATCCAGCTGCCAAAGCGATTACTAGTCTGCACAAACGGAGTCAGTTATTTTATTAAAACCTTCTGACATTAGCGTAGTGGTAATCACACTACCACTTCCGCTAAAGTGGTGACCCCGACGTGATTTCCTATCCGGCCGAAGCCGTCAGCCGACGTGATCTCCTACCCGGCCGAAGCCGTCAACCGACGTGATAACCTACCCGGCCGAAGCCGTCAACCGACGTGATCTTCTTACAAGCCCAACGTGATCATCGCACAAAGCCGACTTGATTTTCATACAAGCCCGACGTGATCTCCTACCCGGTCGAAGCATCCACCCGTCAACCGACGTGATCTTCTTACAAGATCGGCCTAATCATCTACTGGGACACACACCGTACAAGTGGTGACCCCAGAAGCAACATGCTTAAGAAACCTCAATTACGGCAACGCAATTAAGTTCTACACAAACACGTAGAGACGCTGAAATTCACCCAGAAGAAACAATCTCAAGCAAGCATTGAAGTTTTACCTGCAGACATCAAGTAAGTCAAGAAGAGTTCCTTAGCTACACAAGCAACGAAGCTCTACTTGCAAAGAAACGCTGCACACCAAAGCCACATGTTGTCAACATGACGAACGAAACAGCCCACATCACAGAACATGTATACAAATCCTTTTATGAAGAAGCCACCAGAGTTCTCACCAAGCGCATTCCGCCACTCTGGCGCGATAAACCACGACTTTGGTTTATTTATTTTGAAGCTGTAACTAGCATACTTCACAAAAATCAAGAGCAACTAGCACAAATGGTGATTAAATACCTGGATAACGAAGACATCGACCTGATCGCCGACCTAATGGGTAACCCAGCAGAAACGTATCAATACACTGCTGTAAAAGAACGCCTGATCACCGCTTACGAAGTAAACACAAGACCATCTGCGATAGACTACAAACCAGACCCGTCTACGGCAGCTGTAGTTTGCAATATCGACGAGAAAGATATCGCCATCAACGCGCTCAAACGAATTGAAATAAAGACATGCCCGTCAACGTTAGACCACGAAGCTGTTCCTAAAACACAACAGCACGAAAACAGCATTCATCAGTTGGATCAACAAGAGAATCTTCCGTTAAAGAAGATTACTTTGCCTTACGCCGATCCACCGCCTCTATCGCTTCAAGACGCGATACCCGGTACAGCTACTTCCAGCAGCAGCCCAAAAGAAAGTGCAATCGCAGACACACTCAGCCGAGTTGAAGCAATCTCGATCCCAACTACATTGGATTACGAAGCTATCGCTCAAGCACAATGTCGTGACCATAGTATCAAGCAATTAGCGCAACAAGATAATCTTCAGTTAAAGAAGATTACCTTACCTTTCGCAAATTCACCATCCATTTACTGCGAAGTTTCAACACAGTATATCCGACCCTATATACCCGACGAATTCCGACGCGATGCTTTCAATGCCGTCCACAACATCAGTCATCCTGGCGCCAGAACAACACGCAAGCTTATGTCTCAAAAATTCTTTTGGCCGTCCATGAACGTTGACGTTCGCACTTGGGCGAAGGGATGCACACGCTGTCAGCAGTGCAAAATACAGCGCCATACAACTAGCCAACCTGCAAGCTTTCCACCAGCTGATCGTTTTCAACATCTGCACGTCGACATCGTAGGACCGCTACCTACATCTCCACAAGGACATCGATACCTCGTCACCATGATCGACAGACTGACAAGATGGCCTGAAGCAGTACCTACAGATGACATTACGGCTGAAACCATAGCGAAAATCGTCTACGAACATTGGATTACTCGTTTCGGCTGTCCAACTACGCTAACGAGTGACCAAGGCCGACAGTTCGAGAGCCAACTTTTCACTCAGTTGACACACATACTCGGAATTGTCAAAACCCGAACGACACCGTACCATCCGCAATCAAACGGTATTGTCGAACGCTGGCATCGCACTCTAAAATCAGCCTTGAAAGCTCGTCTTTCACACAATACTACGTGGATCGACGAACTGCCGACAGTGCTGTTGGGCTTACGCGCCGCCTCACGCACCGATACAGGTGTAAGTGCCGCCGAACTCACATATGGTCTCAATTTACGACTGCCCAGCGACTTTTTCCAAGAAGCAACGTCTCCGCCTAATGATATGGATCATAACTACATCACAAAGTTACGGGAAAACATTAATAAGATGAAACCGTCTACATCAACTATGTCTCACAGGAACAACCGTTCAATATTCGTTCATAAGGATTTACACACTTGCGACCATGTTTTCATCCGTACAGACTCCGTGAAGAAGCCTCTGCAACCACCATACGAAGGCCCATTCAAGATCATCAAGCGATATGAGAAATCCTTCATTGTTCAACTTCAGGACCGCCAAGCCAATATCTCTATCGATCGTCTTAAGCCTGCATATGTGATAACCGATGCCGCCGAGCCCAATTCATCTTCCAACGATACGTCACGTCTAGATAACAACCAAACCGTACCAGTCCCTACAACTCGCCAGACGCAACCCATACCGATCAGCCGATCGGGGCGTGCCATTCGTCCACCAGTACGCTTCGCTTAAGGGGGAGCACTGTAGCGACACACATAACCACATACATCGTGGTATGTGTGTACTACAATAATTTACATAGAAAAGCAAAAGCGATACTCTAAAACAGCAATAACAAATAGATTAAGAGCACGGATTATAGCCCAGGTGTCGGCCACATGATACCTGGGTGTAATTATAATCTCGCCGACAAAACCCATTTACGACGCGGCGCATTATTATTGTTTTGTTTTATTTTGCACTTATTTATATTTGTAGTTTTACTTTTATTTTATTACTGGTTTTTATTGTACACAGCGTATTGTTACAATTGCTTTATTGCTCCGATATTGTGTTATTCCCAGTTTCTATTACTCGAATACTATTTGTGTTTTGCCGACTTTAATCCTGTACACGTGTTCTGTTCCCTTTAAATATACTTGCTCAGCTCAATAAAGGAGATTCGTAATCCAGCTGCCAAAGCGATTACTAGTCTGCACAAACGGAGTCAGTTATTTTATTAAAACCTTCTGACATTAGCGTAGTGGTAATCACACTACCACTTCCGCTAAAAATACATTTAAGAATACGTGGACCACATATGGTGTGCCTCACGAATTCAAACGTGTATTTCGTATCTGACGTTGCGGTAACTAGCCAAGCGCGCATCAGAAAAGACCCATCAGCATGCCATGATTTCGTAATGATATTTTCTTTCACCATCATTTCGGGGTCATTGTGAGGTTCAAAATTATTTCAGTTGACGCGGTGCCCAAATACGTTACCACAGATTATTCTGTTTATTGATAAAGGATTGAAGTATGCAGTGTAGAGATAAGGAGAACCATCTATGGGTATTAAAATGTGTCCGTGAAAATTTGCTATATTATGTTGGCGCGACAGTAGCAACAGGGTTTGCTATTATTCAATTATTTTAAAAAGTTTTACAACAGTACAAACTTTAAAATAAATAAACGTATTATATATCGATGACAAAAATTCTATCACTCTCCAAGTTTTCTCACAGCAGTTATTCTAAGTCATACTTACAAAATTACTTCGGACTAACCATACCCTTTGCCTATGTTAGCGCCATTTTGGAGAGTTTTGGAACTGTTATTTAGTGCTTATAGATGGACAACATTTCAACATGTTTTTCAACATGTTCCTCATATGAGATGGTTCTCTTCAACTCTAATACTCCATAGATTTAAGTACCAATTAGACTTGCATTTGAAGCGTCACGCTTAGACATAACTAAAAGTAAATATTTGCATTTGTGAATCAGATTGAGACGTACTTCGATGTTTATAGACACGAATTTCAAAGACCGTTTTAGTCACGCTTCAAATGCAAGTCCATTTTGTATTTAAATCCCTTCCTTACTTTTCCGATAGACTCTTGTAATCTGAGTGCGCTATGAATTGTTCTTTAACAATGTATTTTATCGTGAGAAAGTAATTGTGCAAGTGAAAATTTATTGTCCGTTTCAAGTTATAAACTCAACAGAATAACGTGTAAAACGTGTAAACGAGTCAATACGAAAACTATAACTTAAGTAATCGGTCAAATTTATTTATGAAATTTGGTCAGAAAAGTTTTTTGAACAGAAACTTCTTTAGAATCGTTGTGATTTCAAACGGGATGCAACGGAAAAACGACAGGTGAGAGACACAAATACAAAAATGTGTATCCAGAGCGAGAGAGCAAATGTCGGTGTGTATGTATATTGCACACTGTTTAAAACTTGCTTGTATTTGAGCATTTAATGTGTGTTAGTATAGGTGAAAAGTACGTGTACTACTGTACACTGTATGCGGCTGCGTATTACAGCTTTTTAGTAAGAAGTCTGCGTGGTGTGTTATTATTTAACATTGTTTGTGAGTATTTTTATATCTTTTTTGTTGAAACTGAAAATATGGAATTTGAGCAATAAATTATGTAACATATGTTAAATAAAATATCTTTTAAAATTAATCAAAATACTTTCATTTTTAAACAAATAAACTTTGTAATTATCCTATCTTTGTTATATATATTCATCGCATTCTTTTGTCGATTTACTGAAGTTTCACTTCTATCGCATGTGAATCGCACACACACCTTTATTTTCGTACTTTATAGGTTTTTTGCTTTAACATCAAATTATAACTCCTACGTATGCTATATGAAAGTAGAATCTGTTATTTTAATTTCATCAATGTAATGAAGATAGTTCTACTCAATTACTTTACATATGCAATTTAAAGTTTAAATTATTTTAAATCTTTAAACCTTAAATTAAATGTTTATCTGGTTTATTACATACTTGCCGGGTGCTCGATGTGAGTTCCTTTCGCAATATTTTAGAAACAATCTTATTTGCTTCTTTCTGTTTTTTTATAAATTAAAACCATTTCTAATATAAGTACTCACTTCCGTTGTAAAAAAAGACTCCTGGGTAAAAGTTCATGGCAACGGCTTCAGGTGTAAAAACATTATCTGTCAGTCGGTGTCAATAATTTTATTACACTGATTTTTTGTAGAAAATAATATTTAATGTAAAAGTTTGATGTTACTATAGAGATGTCTTAGTATATTTATTTCGTTTACTATTTCGTAGAATATTTTATTATGATTTATGCCTGTCTTACTAGCGAATCCCTCTATACTTCGTACCCATCATGCTCACTCTTTTTTTTATATTATAGGGGGCAAACGAACAGGTGGGTCACCTGATTGTAAGTGATCACCACCGTCCATAGACACTAGCAACACCAGGGGAGTCGCAAGTGCGTTGCCGGCCTTTTAATATATGTGGGCCTCCGGCGCTCTCACTGACCGAACGAAACGCAACAGTGCAAGCACTGTTACTTCACGTCGGTTTTCTGTGAGACGGTGGTACTACCCCGGGCGAGCCGACCCATTCATGCTGAAACCACCTACGAAGCTACTCTGCTAATTGGTATCAACATTTTTACTACAAACTATAAGCATTTTACGATACATGTCAATAAGTGTCTTGAGGAGGTATTATATATATTTATACGACAAGTTTATTGTGCAGGATAAACTAGTTGGCTCTGATATCCGTCAGTGTTCGCCCTCACTAATGTTATTTGATACTTTGTTCATTCGATATGAACTTTCACGATCCTACATCGATCCGTCACTCAATAAAGTTGCAATAATATAGCCCTTCATTGAATATCTTCTTTCTAACAGTTGATTGAATTACATACAAATGTATAGTCAAATAGAAAAGTATTTATTTTGAATGAGTTATAACATTTAATTCTTTTGAAACAAAATTATAAGTACACAGGTTAAAATATTCATTGATTGCTTGCACTAAATTGATATGATTGAGTTTTTTTTTATAACTTTGAGAGATAATGTAATATAATAAAAGATTAAAACTAAGTTTCAAACGTATATTTCCAATAGTCCTTATCCCCTATAATTATTTTACCGGTTTTTTATTTATTGCATTTAAATTTAATTATTACTGCTTACCCCGCATAGGGAAACGTAGTAACACTTAACGCAGATAATACTTAATAAAACTTAATAAAATTGCTCGAATATTAGCCTGAACAAATTTTCATTGAATTTGATTTAAGTTTATGGAATTTATTCAAAATATAATAACTTGAGATAACGAAGTCATTTAAAAAGTACCATTGCATTTATAAAATACGTTTATGTCAGTATTTAGCTTGTATATATATAGTACTAGCGGCCCGCTCCGGCTTCGCACGGGTATAAAATATATAGCATAGATATATTCACTGAAAAAATGATTAAAATCGATCCAGTAGTTTTGATTTATTCATTACTGCCCGTAGCACGCGCGCGTTAAATTTGGAGTAAAACAATTTCCCTTTCCCTATACCATGAAGATTTCCTGCTATCTTTGGAATATCTAAATTCATACACTACATTTTTACTTGTTTTCTTTTTACATTTTTACCTATTTATTTTATTTTTACAACAATTAATATATATTAATAAATCTCGTACGGTTCAGCCTGCGTTTGTTGCAATGTAAGCGGAAAAAATGTAATTATTTACGACATCACATTAGCAACCTCAAAAATAACAGTATTTCGCTACTATTTAATGGACGTTGTGATACATACAAACCTTCCTCTTCAATCACTCTATATGTGAAGTGTTTGTATGTAGTATCAAAATAACGACTTTTTACTGATTGGATATGAACGTATACACGATACTGATAACAAAAACACAATTTTTTTTATTTTTTTTCTGTCTGTCTGTTTGTTCCGGGTAATCTTCAAAACGGCTGGACCGATTTTGACCGAAATTTCACTGACGGATAGTTAAAATTACAGCGAGTGACATAGGCTTCTTTATTTTAGACTAGCTGTCATTCGTGGCTTCGTCTGTAGTACTATCTCTAAAGCGATTGGACCTATTTTCATTGGACCACTTCTTAGACACTGCCTTTATCTAAGCGAACTATTACCACGATATGTTAATTTAATATAAAGTTTGAGAAGTTTCATTAAACTACAATGTTTTTATGAGCACTACATGTTTAGCGATGTGGGTTTTCTTGCCGTGGAAGAGTGTGGCAAATGTTGGGGTGCTTAAGTTTTTTTTTCATTTGTACATAGATGTAAAGATAATAATCGACATAGACGAAATCGCGGATAGCAGTTAGTATGTAATAAATTGATAATTCAAGCATAATAACTTATTTTTACACTTTCGCAGATAAATGTTCTATGAAACATGTAAGAAACCCACTGCAGGCCCATAGGCCTTTTCCCGAAGGAAGGGCCGTACATAATCACCACGCCAGCTCACGACGTATTGGCGATTTCAAACTCTGAGAAATTCACACTTCTACATTTTTTCCTCCATACGGTGGCACTACAAGAACATTCCTCAGGTTCACGTCTCCTTACGATGTTTTCCTTCCGGACATCGCATCGATATTCCGCCGGTCAAATCACTAGACAGACCACAACGCCTTTTTTTTTGTTAAAAAAACTATACGGAAAATCAATTTACACTAATTAATTACGCTGGAATATCGATCACTAGGAAAAATAACTTTATAGGTTATTTCTTGAACTTTGGTATTTTGTTTCAATTAACGTATGTAGGTAGGCTTATTAGAAACTGTATTTCTATAAGAGATATTATTACGCTATAGAAATCGATCAGTAATCGGGGAAGTATACTTGGGTGGGCATATTTGCCAAACCGCACGACATTAACAAGTGCCGTGTTTGGCGAACCGGAATCGATATTGAACGACACTTGTGTGCTAACTGCACTAAGTGGCTTACAGTTGTGGCATTATTATATCACCGTTTCATATTGAACCTTCTACGTTACCATTTTTCGATGGAATATGATTTTTAATTCATTCATTCATTGGGAAAGATAATAAAATGTCCGTACCTGCTATTTACAGTCTTTACATTAAATCTTTGTAAACATGTTCACTATATTTTGAATTTATTTAATACTCTAGCTGTGTCCGTGTATTTGCATAGTTTTTTTTTATCAATCATTGTAATAATTCATTTGAACCATAACCGATGTTTTGTAAATATTCTCTGTATTCTAATTCTGAGAAAAATATTCATATGTAGCTCTTACGTTACTCCCATATCTGCGCGTATCACCACGAAGTTTTGTCTATGTGACGATAGACGCAGCACGATAACTAGGCCCACGGTTTTTACATACATCAAACGAACTTGGAAAAGGTAATTATGTGTTCTCAATGGAATAAAGAGAAACGTCCTTTTGCGTCGTTATCGGAATTATTTTTGAGGTTAGTTTTTTAGCGCGACTAGTAACCGAAGCTTCGGGGCTCAGGTATGGGAGTAGCATTAAGTGCAGTTGTTGGAACTAATCTATACGAGTACGTGCTTGGCAAATAAGTTTCAATTTAAGGGTGATACCTAGTCTTAAATTTCAAATAAATAAGATTTGATGACAATTTAAATGATGCAATCAAAAAAATATTACATTAAATTTGAATTATGAATCGGATTGCAATTGTTTCGGCGTGTATGGGAAAAGCTATGAGAACTAAATTCTAAAGATGCGCGCGCACCACACCAACACCTAAAAGCGACCCTATGAAGTTGGTTGGTAATTGTTAAGTTTTTGTTCACAACTAATAACTAATCTCAACCGACTTGAGATTTTAATATATAGATAGAGAACTATTCGTAGTATTATTTATAGAATACAGACCACAATAAATCCAACAGTTAATCAAATAACAAATTTTCACGAGAACGGAGTCATGGAAACCACTTAGTAAAGAAATAAACTTATTTTGTACAAAATAAAAACAATAAGAATACGAATTCCAATGATTTTGGATAAAATAATAATGGATAATAATCCAATATTTTGCAGCTTCTGGTATCAAAAGATATAACCTTAATTATTTTATGCTCGAAACTAAAAATTGGGTTTAGAAATTAATTGAAGTGGATATATATATGCCTGTGACATGTCACTACATAGTATAAAACAAAGTCGCTTTCTCTGTCGCTATATCCCTATGTATGCTTAAATCTTTAAAGCTACGCAACGGATTTTGATGCGTTTTTTTTAATAGATAGAGGGACTGAAGAGGAAGGTTTATATGTATAATAACGTAAATTAAATAGTGGAGAAATACTGTTATTTTTGAGGTTACTCCAAATTTAACGCGTTCGGGCCACGGGCAGTAATGAATAAATCAAAACTGCTGGATCGATTTTAATCATTTTTTCAGTGAATGACATAGGCTATATATTTTATACCCGTGCGAAGCCGGAGCGGGCCGCTAGTCATCTATATGTATAAGATCAATGTTGGTATATCTGTGATCGCTAAACAATGAAAATTAAGAAATCTAAGTCAATGAGAATGTTTGCATGCTATCCAATTTGCTATACATCACTGCTAGGTGGCGTTACGGTTCATAACTTCTATATAGAGTGTCGCATTTTTTTTATGTATAGATATTTTAATATGTGAATATTTAATTATTATGTTTAATTTTTTTTTTAATATGCGTGTATTTACATGCTATCTATTTTACCAGAACACCATTTTCAGCATTTTTTAATTTCAATATTATTAAGATAATGGCTTTGACATGTCGATGATAGGGAAAAGAAACTGTTTCCAAATTTGAATATAAATAATAATAAAGCTTGACATAGACAGGGACGTGAAGAATAGGATAAAAGCAGGGTGGATGAATTGGATTAGTCCGGCGAAACTGTAGAGCTCTTGCCAGGTCAATAGTGTAGTCAGTTCGAAAAAAAAAAAATGAATTGGCGAAAGGTGTCTGGGGTAGTTCGTGACCCACGAATGCCGTTGAAACTTAAGGGGAAGGTGTATAAGTATATAATCAGAGCAGTCGTGTTATATAGATCCGAGTGCTGGGCTACGAAAGACACGGATGAGAAAAGATTACATGTGGCAGAAATGCGAATGTTAAGGTGGATGTGTGGTGTAACAAGAATGGATAAAATTAAGAAGGAGTATATTAGAGGAAGTATGAAAATAGCACCAGTGACAGACAGACAGAAGAGATGAAAGTCATATAACAAGAATTTTTTTTAAAGTGGATGGATAAGAGGTAGAGGAAAACCGAAAGAGGTGTGGATGGATAGTGTGGAAAATGATATGTTTGAATACTGAGATGACTTTTGACAGGGGATAGTGGAAAAGGAAAACATGTTGTGCTGACCCCACTTAGGTGGGATAAGGGTATGATGATGATGATGATAATACTAAAACTCGTCAATAGCTACTAAAAATAATTAAGTAAAACGGTTGACGAATAGCGGAGGAAAAGCTAGGGAACTGTTATATTTTCACGTGTGTATTCGTATATAGAAGAATTATAATAAACGCGTGCGGAACCACAGACTCAGTTAGTTAAGTTTATATCAACGCGAGCGAGATAGTGACCGTTCATTACTCAGTAAATATGTTAAATATCCGCCTCCCTATATGAACGAGGTAACCGAATTTTTTCACTGACGCAACGTATTACAAAATTACCCATTACGTTTCAATTGGTAATTGAAATTATGAAACGGTACACGAATTAAAAGTTCTACGTAGAAATAATGCTTAGATCTAATCGTTGTGTATGCAAATAGGCAAGTGTAGAGCAAACGACGGCTCATATCCGTCCGTGTGATTGGATTTCGTACGCAACGATTGTAATAATATTTCGATGTATATTTAATGTTTTTCGATATTAAATGACCACAACATGTTTCATATTGATTGTTCGAAGCATGTTAACCCCGTCTAAATACACGGTACCTATATCCACACAACTTAAATTATGTAAGCAATTCATTTAATGAAAAATGAAAGTATGGTAGAAGTATTTCATCATTTTTACAATATGTATGCTACGGACCAAGCGATTAATTAGGAAACCATTTTATACGACTTAGGCCAGTGGTCGGCAAATCGCGGCTCGCGAGGCGCATGTGTCTGTTTCAGTCCTTGCCTGCGGCTTACCTAGAAAATGTTTAGTATAGACACAGAATATTATTTATTAACTTGCTTTGTAAAAGGCGATTTACGAAGGTCAGAGCTGGAAAATAAAAAGAAAAAAACAAATTACTCTAAAACAGACAAAAGAGTCTAAAACTAATAATATGTGAATGTCTATCTCGTCCAATATTTTTTACAAAAACCATGTGGCAACGGAGTAATCGGGTTGCTGAACGTTTCCAGTGAAATTACTGACTCGAGGCCTCGTGCAACTGCCGCACCTTGAGACTGTAAGCCCGGGCTCCATATCCACTCTTGGTCAGCAATTATGATGCGTTGTGATGGTGTAATAGACGAGCAAGTCTTTGAAACGCAAGCATACAGAAAAGAGACACATTTATAGAATGCAACACTAACATGGCTCTACTCTACTTGCAAAAAAGACATATTTATGAAAGACAAGCTTGAGAATGTGCTTTTAAAATTTCCATAAAAATGTTTCTACTAGAGTCAACCTTAACTTTAAAGAAGGTCCTTTGAATAAACCTCTATTTTGTATTGTCTATATTTGGCTCTTATGGACGACGAGTTTGCCGATAACTTGCCCAGGCAATATGAGTAATGGCAAGTCCAAACGAGTTACGCAATTGATATTAATTTAAATTTTATTTTGTTACAAAAATCATAATAATAAATAAGTGAAAATAAAACAGACCAGTATTATTTTCTGTTATACTTATCAACGGATTTTCTTTAGTTAGCTTTGCAACAGTTCGGTTGTTTCCTTACCATAGACGAGCTGAAGCCTTTAATTTTTTTTTTTGAACTGACTACATTGTTGGCATGTTAAGGCCGCTACAGTTTCACCGGACTACCTACCGAAGCCTTTATAAATATCTACTATTCATACTTTACGATCCTTGCGTCTACTAATCAACATAAGTTGTAAAATTTTAGGTAAGGAAATCTCAGTAATACTTAAACTTGAAAAATAATAAATTATGGCCAAATATCGACCTTTGGACGATCACTATTACATATTAATTGACTTAATATTATTCATGTATCCCAAGAAGTATAAATAGTGCGCTGATGAATCACTTGGTCCATACTATATTTAAAGAAATTAAGTGTACCTGTGGTTTATTGAGGATAGTCTTCGAAACAGTTGAATCTATTTTGAATATAATAATGTTATTAAAGTATTATTCATTAAATGTTCTACCTTTTTTGGAATCTCTTACGATTAAAGTCCACTTGATACAGTTTTCATCGCTGATTGAGAATCAATACAGCGCTTAATACAGACGGTTTAGCAGTTCTAAGTTTCTTGCATGAAGAAAGGGAGTTCAATCTTCTATTTATATGAATAAAGACAATTGCCGAATGTATGCAAGCGCATTATTTTGAAATGGCTGCCCGTATTAAATTGAATTTGTTGTATTTGTAATTGCCTGAGCTAACAATGAAAGACACTAGAGAGACTATTAAAAATAATGACAGAATTGACGTTTAGTTGCTTGGGCGGGCACCTAGTAGAAACAACATAATCCCAAAATGAGCCTCAGCTTTTGGTCAAGAAAAAAAACATAACGAGCCATAGTGCTCATTTCATTCGGATCCTTATGTCCATCTACTTAGTTAAAACATTCAAGTTAAAATCTGACGTCTAGCACGTTACAAATGTGTTCCGGCAGCTACACTTGAGAGCCAGTCCCGAGGTTGTTTTAATGTATTACGATTTTCAATCATGTCGCCATTTAAGGTGAGATTGTGATTAAACGCGAGATTTTTATGAAGTAATAAGAAAAACTCTTGAAAAAGTTAATGTTATAAATTCTTGATTAGAATAAGTAAATAAGAAGAAACCATAACAACAATCGTGACTGGTAGGATCGTAACCACTAAAAATCAGGTGTGATATTCGCGACAAGCTTAGGCAAGTGCTTTACCGGGATTACCCTGTGAATAAATTTTGGAAATAATTTTATTCTGAATTTTCTGTAATGGTGTTTATCACTAGATGACGCCATATCCGAAATTTGAATTCTTTGTGAATTTATTTCGACGATTAACATTTGTACAATCTGAGTGCCCAAAATAAATAGAAGTCAAAAAGGCTTAAAGGACTTGTACCCAGTAGCCGTCATAAATTACAAAAAAGTAGACGTCAAAACTGTACTTCAATACAGCGATTCTCAATCTTTTTTACTCAGCGACGTGCTAATATACTCTTTACAAATTCGCGACGCGACACACCCTTACATATAAAATTTTCTCGAGTCACCTTAGATAAGAATATCGTATTTGTAAATCTTGACTTGACAGGTGCTTGCGACACACGAGACTGTGTATTATTACATAAAATAAATATTTTGTTTTAAAAGTTAAATAAGTCATTTTTTATTATTTTTATACTCTACTTTTTCTTAAAGTAAATGTTCATTTATTTCGATATTAGTTAATTTTAGAACTAAATGAATATTACAAAATATAAATGATTTAATGCTTGTATACAATCATCGTATTGTCGTTCTATACATACATAGATATAGACATCTATAGAGCGCCGGTATTAGTTCTAAACTGTATCGCTAAAAGCTCTGATTTAAAACAATTAGTAATATTTATATTATATAATGGACTCTGTGCCTGTAATCGACTAGATTGCATCATGCATATTATGTTGATAATGTCGTCACTGTGACTCACTTTGGATAGTAACGTTTTCCACTCATCCAGTGTATATTCAACTCCTGAGATTAGGAGGCTAGTGTGACAGTGGTAAATACAGATAGATGGTAGACCTCTCGACGATCGCCGTTATTTTTAAGTTACACTGTACTTATCATACAGTATAGTATAGGAATAGTACAGGAATTTTGTCTTGATAAAAACATTGTTAATTCTTATTCGTCTCCAATAGTGTATCGTTTTTTTTTCCGGCAACTTAATTAAAGAAGAATGCATTTTCTAGGCTTAGCGTATTACCATATTCATTTCTATATTCACAAGTAGTGAATAGAACTTTGTGTCAGTAGGTAATTAATATAAAGACTATATGAAAGCCAATACAAAGGTATTATTTTTTGATCATAGATAATTTCAATTGATTGATGAAATACAAAATAAAAATATTAACACATTCAGTAATTAATTTGATAGGTTGCCTAATAAGTAAGTATTCGGACGTTCTATTAAACAGTACCTTCTTATAATGGTTACTGTTACAGCGGTGTACAAGCTTTTTATTTCTAAAGCAAATACACTTAAACAGGTTAGTACTTAAGGTGCAAAATTTGGAAAATAAACAATGTCTCTAAAATGTAACAAAATATGATGAAGCATTTATTAGCAACTAAGATCAGATAATTTGACATTTTTGTTTTTTAATTGAGAGAAGATTCTGTTTACTGTTTTTATTTACAGACAATATGATTGAAACAAATGCAATAACCGTTCTGCGGACACTGTTAAATTGAAACAGTTAAATATTTTCAGTTAAAATTGGTTATTCCCATGACGAATTATTTCACACAGTCAAGTACGTGCTTAAATTATAGGTCCTTTGGGAACGTACCCAAACCATGTAACCAGTTCGGGGGATGGGGGGAGGTCTTCAAAGTACCACGTTTAGTCACAGAGAGGAGGGCGGAGGTTAGGTTGTCAATCTCGCGCGTTTTCGAGCTATATTCAATGAGGCACGCAGCGTTCAGCGCTTTTAAAACTCTTTCATAGAATGATAAAATCAAATGTATTATTTCATAGTTTTAAGTACACAGTTTTATCAAAACGGTCATATCAAATGTAAGAAAAGTTTCTGTAGTACCATCGTAAGTGGAAAAATGTATAGAACTGAACATTTCTCGCCTTCTTTGGGGAAGAGGTCTATGGTCCTGCAATGAGTCTCTTACAGGCTAATGTGATAATAAGTCAATAGAAACTAGTCAATCGTACACTAGGTCGTGGTTTCAATATTGATTCAGACATTTCTATCCCTCATAAAACATCTTAGTACGGACCTGGAATTAGGAAATTTAACTCGGTCAAATCGACATGTTGGGTTAGCATTATCAGGCTGCGAGATCTGTAATTATTTATTGTCTGGTACCGCATACCAGACTATGTATAACCTATTACTATAATAGTGGCTCCAATTTAAGTAATTAGAATAGTCTCATACGATTCTTTACTTTCTAAATTAATTGATTTGTTAAGTTATCATACTTCGATTATTTGTTACTGTGTATTGTATGTATTCTTTTATATTTTCTTTCTACGTATGGTTGTTCGCTTAAATCTGTATCGCTTATCCAACGGGTAGATGTTGTTTACAAGCTAGATTTGCAATTTCAACTGTTTTTAGCACATTCAACACGTTACCTTCTATAATGTAAAAATGAATCGCTGAATGTGTTGCTAAGCGCAAATCTCGAGAGCGGCTGAAACGATTTCGCTAATTCTTTTTTTAGAACATTCCTTGAAGTACGAGGATGGTTCTTACGCAGAGAAAAATCAAAAAAATTGCCTGAAAAAGTCTAAAAACAACACTTTTCTATACTCCCAAACAAACGATTCGTAATAATACTTAAAAGTCAATTTGAACTTTAATACCATACCATAAAGTGTTAGTGGAGAGGTGTTCCGGGAAGGCAGGCAAAACAATTGAGTGACGTTCGTATCGTATAAATATTAATGTCAATATTTGTCAATATTAAATACGATGGTAACATTCAACATTATATAGCGTCCCGGATAGCAGAATAAGCATTAAAAAAATTAAAGAATCGACTGTTAGGCGGTATGAAGTTCGCCGGTTCAGCTAGTTATAAATATAAGTTAAGTCTTCTATATTCACATTTATATTGCGAAATGGAATGGTAACACTACCCAAACTTCTACTATAAAAAGAAGAAATTCTTCTATATAAAGAGAAACATTTTGATTTCTTGTTTGTAAAGGATAAATTCACAAAATACTTAATCGATTTAAAAAAAAAATTCCATCCACAGAAAGCTACATTATTTTTAACGAGTAATTTAAAATATACATTTAACGCAGGCGAAGCTGCGGGTAATATGTAATTGTGGAATAGATAGAATGAACGTTATAGAACATTTGAAGGAGTAAATAAAATAAATGTATTCATAGAAGTAAAATACACACTGTTAAAGACTGGACAGTAGTGGCGAAATCGAAATAAGAATAAAATCAGATAGTGCTATTTGATTGATTATGTACTAAGTTGAGTACTTACACTATTTTTTTTTTTAAATATTATAGCACCAAATGGCAACTCTGTGTCTGATGATAAGCAGTATAATAAAATAAATGGCGACCATCGATAGATATGCAATCTATTGGTAATCGTCATTATCATACCAGCCTGCACGCCTCTCGACATACGCTAGCTAATGCATGAAACGTGATATACGAAAATCAAGTCACTGTGTCAGGCTTATCACCACATACATGGTGGTCTGATACAGATCCATACAGCACGACATGCCTGGACCTCGTACTGTAATAGCTATTATCATACTTTACACTCTGATTTTTATTTCTTTTAATTACTGTCAGAGTATCGTTTAGGATGGTGAAAAGGATCCTTTTTAAGTTTGAGCTTATAATTGGACTGCTGGAAAGTACTGCCTCATGACAATTTCATTTTTCCTACAGACATAATAGTGAAATTTTCTATTGTATTTCTATTATTTCTTACCACCGAAGAAATATCACACCCAAATGAATACCATCACTACCTCAGCTTGTAAGAGTACTACTGCAGGGCCACAGGCCTTTTCTCGAAAGAAGTTATGGGTATAACCACTATGCCAGCTACCGATGTATTCGTGGTTTTAAATTCCAAGAAATGCACAGTTCTATGTTTATCCCACATACGGTGGAACTACAAGAACATTTCTCAGCTTCACGTTTCCTCACGATGTTTTCCTGCACCGTTAGCCTATAGTGTTATTAATTTCGATTAGTGAAAGTACGTGTATTCCGAAAAATTCGTTGGTATATAGCGGGGTTTGAACTTGCAGACATCGGATCGATATTCCACCGGTCAAACCACTAGAGCACTACGCATAATTTTTTGTCCAAAATGAAATTTATGCAGAATTAATAACAACATAACCGCAATGTTGTTCACACTAATTAATTACACTGGAATAGACTTAAAAATTAACTCTATAGGTATTTTGTTGCACTTTGGTATTATGTGTCGAACCTGCGGACGTCGGAATGACATTCCACCGGTCAAATCATTAGACTACCACGATTATTATATCCCATATATTATATATTATCCCATATATTATATATATCGGCTGAATATAAGTTTGTAACTCTAAAGCGAGATATTATAATAATACTAGCGGCCCGCTCCGGCTTCGCACGGGTATCAAATATATAGCTTATGTCATTCACTGAAAAAAATGAATAAAATCGAACCAGTAGTTTTGATTTATACATTACTGCCCGTCGCCCGCACGCGTTAAATTTTGCAGTAACCTCAAAAATAACAGTATTTCTCCACTATTCAATTTATGTTATTATACATATAAACCTTCCTCTTCAATCACTCTATCTATTAAAAAAAAAACCGCATCAAAATCCGTTGCGTGGTTTTAAAGATTTAAGCATACATGGGGATATAGGGACAGAGGTAGCGACTTTGTTTTATACTATGCAGTGATTTGTCATTCATGACATGATAGGACAAAGTCCGCTTCGTTGCTTGACATTAGCTGAGATTGAGCATAAGTGCTGACTTATTTTTTATCCAATAAATAAAACATGATATGTGGCCTCCCAGGTAGTCGAAATACTATTAAACCTGAGCTTAATGTAAAAACGATAGTTAATATAGGAATACGGTAAAGTCGATATAATTCCCACGCTGTCTGTCGGACTGCACGTCCAGTAATTATGTTGTTCGGTGAATGATAAAAGACAATTAGCAAATCGATTACACCGGCTTCCGTTCTTGTAATAGTAACATGACCATAAAAGTGTGATGTTTCGTAAATTTCACTAAATCGATTCCGTGATCGTGGCTTGTTTAATATACAATCTTATTTCATAAATCGATTCATCACGAAAAGAAAGCTAATTAGTAACGATGTTTCGGATCGTTTTGTGATACATTAAAAATTACTTTTAAATAGGTTCAGTGGAAATAATGAATAATTCAAACAGTAATTAATGTTTAATATATATATTGTATATATAATAATTATGAAAATTGGTTTATTTATCAATTAAAATTTAATTGAAATTTCATACTTTTATGGAACAGGAAATTGCAATCGCTTTAAAAAGAATTAATATAGAGTAGTGAAGACGGCTGAGATTAGATCTCGACAAAATCAAATGTACGTAATAAAGCATAAATAAACACAATTATAAGTCTTTTTTTTTCGAACTGGCCTACACTGTTGGCTTAGTAAGGCCTCTACAGTTTCACCGGACTACCAATCACAATTATAAGTCAGTACAATCAAGATTATACTTAACCCGCGACTCGCTCTGGCTACGGACAGGTGTAAATGTCCATTTCAGCGTAATTAGTGTCCAAGTTATTAGAAACTTATACTAACCGAAAAATATATTTAGTGTTTTTTTACATCGCCTTAAATTTTTTCGTCCATCTATCGCATGTCGCATTACCGCCGGCAGCGAAGTATGGGACAAAGTGAGCAGTGCTCGATAGAGTAGCCAAGGTAAACATGGCGGCGCCCATGGCTCATTTCATTGATTTAAATAAAAATTGTACTCAGTTTTTAAATAGCATCCGAATAAAAGTTTCACTTGCATCCTGATTTCATAAAACCACCATTTTTTTTACTTGGTCTACGAAACTGAATTTTTAATTTTTACAATGCGATAATATTTACTCTATAATTATATTTAAAATTAAAGCCTTCTTAACGTAAACACAGCCTATTTTTTGTATATGCAATAAATTAGAAAAAAATAATTTAAAAGAAGATGCATAAGCAAACATGGCGCGTCTGTTGGAAAAAGTATACAATATAAACAATGAAAACTATTTTTTTTTCATATACACCCCCCATTAAAAGTCAAATTAGCTTTTTAGGTTACATAAACTGAATAAAATATGTTTGATTTTAAATTTTTTTCATCTTCAGCATTTCTAATACCTTTTTAGATATTCATTAAAATTATGTACTGTAATGGGTAATTCTGTATTACATGAAATGCCTAAAATAGCTAAAATATTCAATTGAATTGGGTTAATACTATATTGTGCTTAAAATAACTTCGTATGTAACCCATTTTTTACAATAAGTAAAAAATAAAAATCTTTAATATGGGCTACTTCTAGCAGACAGATATACACTATCCCCTGGTCCATTTGTGTACGGCTTTTAAGATATACAATTCTGTAGAATAATGTTTTGACTTATGTTATGAGTTTTACCCAGAGTTATAAATGTAACATATACGTAAAATTCATTGAGTTTTCTCTACTTTCTATTAATATATAATATGCATGTATTATAAACATAAATCTTATATAAGAAATTTCTTAAATGAAAGTGAAAAGCGTAACAAAATTCGTTGTGCAGTTTACAAGAATTAAACACACACCCACACACACACACACAAAGACAAAAGCGGGGTTAGACTTTGTTTTATATTATTTCTTTAGATAAGCTATTCCAGCTATTTTTAAAATAATTGGTAATTTTTAACCTCAAATCATAGTATAATTATAAGTTATAAACGTATAGAAAGTAAAATTCGACATGATTTAAATACTAGAAACAGTGATAAACTGGTCATCCTATGTTTCAGACTGAAATCAATAAAAGTTTTTAGGTTATATCGTTAGGTTTTACAACAAAGTACCAAAACACAATACAGATATGAGGTTTAGATGTCAAACATGTCTATTAGGAGTTTTTGGCGGGATCTACGTCTGTCATGTAGTGGTTTTTATATTTTATTCATAATCTTGTGTTATTAAACTCTATATTTTGTAAAATTAGTGGTGTTTTACGTAATATAGTTCGGTTATTATGCACAAGTGAAGTGAATGGGAAATAATACCACGGAGCATGCATTCTGAGATGCCACCAAAACTCCACGGATAGTTCTAACAAGGAAACCACCATCTTGTTAGAACATTATAATTATCGCAAAACACTTGGCAAAATCTTGTTACTTGACGCTGGCTAGTGCACAGACCGTGACGGAACCAAAATAAATAAAGAAGAAGAAATGTCTATTATAGGGTGGATCGATATGTGAACGACGATGGTGTATGTAATGAACACCAATCTGTACATCTGCGAAGAACGATCGTAACTCTAATGTTTTTTTTTTTATAAAAACATGTACGTTAAAGATGTAAACACGAACGAGTCTCTTGTCAGTTCTTATCCATGACTGGATTGTTTTCCGAACCGGTGGTAGTTTTGACGCTTTTTTTTTGTATACTTTATAGGTAAAACGTTTTGACCACAATCTCATCTGATACTAAATGATGATGTGGTCTGAGATAGTAAGTCAAGCTTAACCTAGTGGGAGACTGGCTCTAAAGTGCAGCTGCCGGAACACACCAACAGGTGCTTGGCGACAGATTTTCAACTTGACGGTGGTAGCTAGCCAGACGAACTTAAAAAAAGCCCTACCACCATGCTATGGTTTCATCACGGTGTTTTCCTTTACCGTTTATAAGCGGTATCTTAGGGTCCGAATTGAATAAAGCCATGCTGATTTTGACTTTAAACACCACTTAAGTAGTCTGACCGCGACCGCCGTTGTTTAACTTCGGTGATCGGACGAAATGCGGTGCAGTAGTCCGGTGAAACTGTAGAGGCCTTAGTAGTTCATTAGTGTAGTCATTTCGAAAAAAAAACCGGTGTTTTCAAGCTTTACACAGTGTTTACTCCTACCACTTTTCGTCACACAAAAAGGTCGCGGATCAGTATTTTAAAGTCCGCCAATAAAAAGTTTCACTTCAAAAGGACAACCGAATTGAGTACACTTTTTTTTTATATTATAGGGGGCAAACGAACAGGTGGGTCACCTGATGGTAAATGATCACCACCATCCATAGACACTAGCAACACCAGGGGAGTCGCAAGTGCGTTGCCAGCCTTTTAAATATGCGGGCCTCCGGCGTTCTCACTGGCCGAACGAAACGCAACAGTGCAACGACTGTTACTTCACGTCGTTACTTCACGTCGGTTTTCTGTGAGAGGGTGGTACTACCCCGGGCGAGCCGACCCATTCATGCTGAAAGCAGTAATAGCTTCAGCGTAGCTCTACCACATATAAATCTAATACACATCTCTTTTGAAATTTCTGTGAAAATTGTGATCGTTCCTATGATTTCTATGGTATTATTAATTTTGATAATTTTGCTAAACCAAAGATAACGTTTTACGACAATACCTTTTTATACACTCCAATAGAAATATGTAATTTGAGTAAATAATAGTAGAGATAATAATTTATTGCGTATAGTTAATAAAGATGCAGGTAAGTAGATAATTTACTATCGCATTCTAGTGTTACACATATCGTTTCCAGCTTTCTAGTGAAAACAGAACGCTTGTGGTGTCCGTTGTGCAACGCGCCGGAAGGCACACATGTTGTATTGAACACAAAAAAAAAGAAAGGAATTAAATATTATTTTTCTTCGATTATGATTTCAAGCTAACTTGTGAAAGTACTGCTAAGTGAAATTAGCTTTCTTATACTTTGTAGCTTTTAGCGATTGACCAGGATCTTATTCGATAATGTCTTTTGCCCACTCCGGCTTCGCACGGGTATAAAATATACAGCCTATGTTATTCACTGAAAAAATGATTAAAATCGATCCAGTAGTTTTGATTTATTCATTACTGCCCGTGGCACGCACGAGTTAAATTTATAGAAACCTCAAAAATAACAGTATTTCTCCACTATTTCATTTATGTTATTATACATATAAACCTTCCTCTTCAATCACTCTATCCGCATCAAAATCCGTTGCGTAGTTTTAAAGATTTAAGCATACATAGGGATATAGGGACAGAGAAAGCGACTTTGTTTTATACTTTGTAGTGATTCTTCTGTACGTAGGTGTGTGACTAAACTCTTCCTAAACGACTGGAGCGATTTTGATGAAATATTTTGTGTGTGTTTGAGTGGGTCCCTGGATGGTTCACATTCATAACTCAACTCGGTAGGTGGCGCTGCGATAAGTTTTCAGGCTTTTTTTTTTTCAGGACCGAACTACGTCCGCCGGCCCCGATAGATCATAATGTAAAAAAAGTAATAGGTCAGCATACTTATTCTACACGGAGTAGATGTACTTAATGTAAAATTTAGAGATTTTCGCAGATGTATCAATTAAGTTATGTCAAAATGTTATATTTGCTATTGTGAGGTTGACGATATTCGGTAAACTCAGAAAACTATATATAATGTGGTTTTAGGTTTATTGGTAAAAGTATGATTGAATAAGAAAATTATTATTGCTATTTTGCAGGCGGTACCGGCGAGGGCGAAGGCAACAGCCGCCATTGTTATATTTTGACGACAAACAGAATTTATGTGGAACTATCACGCCCTGATGTTAGGCAAGCGAAGATGCAGAGATATTGTTTTACCTATTGTTACCGTCGCACGTAATCTATTATATTCAATTAACATAGAAATCAAAATTATTAGAAAACACGCTACCACTGTTCACCTGATATGTGGCCCATTTGCCACACACAATGTACTTCATTGAAAATTTTTATTTGTATTTGTTACCATCGTGTTATAAATACATATATATATTTTTTTTTAAACTCGTGTAACATAATTTCTATGAATTAATAAATACTCCTTTAATAACAAAAAGCGATAATCTAGTATCTGAGACCAAGCGTATTGTAGAGTTCACCATTGAGAGACTGGAAATGCATTGCTGGTCGCTGGTCGAGAATTCTTATTCCGCTGAACCACTACTGTCACCACTGCTTCTACAACACGGTAAACTCGAAGAGTCTCCGTGATGTATTTATCACCATGTTACCATCTGTTACTGGATGTACGACGGTTTATCTTGAAACGCGTTGCTCCACTATGACGCATGCTTCACTTGGTGTATGGGAGTCGTGATCTCGTCGGACATAATTATCATATTCTACCACTCGTATAAAAAAAATATATTTAAAAACAGAATACCTTATGTTCGCTGTGAGCCAGATATTTCATAGCTACTACATACGTATAGTAAAAATGAATGCGATTTTAGCTTAGCACACTAAGTGGGAAATGCTAATTTAATTTAGGGCGCGATAAATATTGCCATTAATATAAGGACCTAAGAAACACACTGTACTCGCGTTCTATTCATCGTATTTTCTTGTTAAATGAAATATAATGACCCAATGATTGCTATAAAATTTAGCATTACGCAATAATCGTTGAAATCTACGAATCCAGAAATAAATACCGAGTGTTTAACCAATGAAATACTTTGTTTTCGATTACAAAATTTAAATAGAATTATATTCGACCAATCACAATACTTCATTTGTTTCCATTTTTTAATAGAAATAAAATTACAGCGAATAATATTATTTCTGAAATGAATATATTAACCACCACTATAGTATTGTCTGCAATGTCTTCCTTTGATAGATTACTATAGCTTTTTGAAAGAGATTTCTCAGTTTTTTTTACTCCTTCAAGTAATTCTCATTTACACACGTATATTATTGTGAAGCCAATAAGTTTTGAATACCAGTGGCCTATGTTTTTAACGTGTAAGTCAACGAGATGTTTACGACGTACAGTGGAATAGCCTAGAAATGTTCGTGAGGATCAAATTATTCGCAGCCAGTTAGTTACCTGGGACCCCGAGGTGTTACGGTGAAAGGGGCAGTGGTTGACCTGGAGGCTTATTCTAAACCGTTCTAAGCTTATTTTAAATTATATTCTATTGTAGTTGAAAAATATGTTCTTAGCGTCATGATTTAGTCATTTTGGATATAGTTCTACTTTTTAATCGACTTCAAGAAATAGGTGGTTCTCAATTGGGTTGCATTTTTTTTAAATTTTTGTTATGTCCGAACCTAATCATTTACAAGATATATTCTAGGAGGACTCAGTTTTATTTGATTAATTTGAACCTTGGATTTCGAAGATTCTTCAGGTAACTCCTCAAAATCAAAGAGATATAGTGATGAGATTATTATTGGCAGGTTTGCGACAATCTAAGACTTGGTAAGTATACTAAGGTCTATGATAGTGTGGTCAAAGATGTTTTGGTGCATTTTTAGAGTAGTATTAGGTTTTTTTTTTTTTTAACTTTTTTTATAATTGTGTCGTGGTGATGTAAATTGTGAATAGCATTTGCTTTTTTTAATAATTTTAATTGTTATTTATTAACATTCCTTATACTTTGTCTGAATTTCACACCGTCTAAAGCCTCTCTCATTGAAGATCAAAGATCGGTGATGGAGAATAATTCAAGATAATTGTTATAATTATAATTATTAGACGTCACAGAATAACCCTTGTTCATATAAAAACAGTTCGTGCGTGCCTTATTGCTTTTTGTCGTTTGTAACTCATTACGCTTCGGTTAAAACATACAGCATTCTTGTTTATGAAGTATGCAACCACTTTGAATTTATATTCCTATTATTTCTTAAGAATAGGAATGTAATTTTCTTAGAGTTATGTATTACTCGTTGGAGTTTATTGTTTAAAAATTTGTTAAAAAAAAATGTGTTATTACAATACAAGAGTAAATTTAAGACCGACTAGAAATTATTTTAACTTGTAAAATAATTAATTGATTTTTGTCTATTATTATTACTTTTTTTGAAACAGTATACTTTTATGTTTTTTAACGTTCATTAAAATATAAGCTTTGATATCTTAGCCCTGTTCTCTTCTAAATATATTGATTAGACAAAGTGGGACATTAAACGTGAATGAATATGGGAAAATAAATAATTAATATGGGAGAGTCATAAAGCGCGGTGTGGAGTATCGTTGACCGAGGATGGGAGAAATTAAACGTAAGTGAAACCGCAGGGCATGGGTAGTAATATTATAAACTAAAAACAAATTTTCCTCTTTACATTTTCATCCTGTTTTTCTTTTCATATTGACGACTCAATCTCTAAACCAATCATTATGAAATTTAGCATGGGTATAGTAGACAATCTGAACGGGGACGTTAGGTTTTCATCGTGACTGTACCGAAAAATACCGAAGATGTAGTTGCGGGGTAAACTATTTTTTTTACCATGGGGAAAATCCGTAAAGGATACCCACCCCGTCGGGCAGCAGGGGGTGGGTTATGTCCGATTTCCACGGATTAAAAACCCCATGGTGCCTTCTCACACTTATTTCGCCGGGGAGCCGGTACTGCCAATGGCACTACTTCTGCATCCCCGGTAGGTGTTGGCCCCTCATCAGGGTCCCCATCTGCGGTCTGAGGGGTCGAGATGGTAGACCCCCCAGGAGGGGCGGGTGTTAGACCTCCCCCGACGACCTGTGGGAGTCGCACGGCACAATGCGCCTCCACCACGCGGGCCTGTGCAGGTAAACACTGCCCAGGGCGACGGACTTAGTTGTTAATAAAACATCGAAGACGTTTACTTTTGAAATATCTCGCTTGAATAAGATTATAAACGTCACGTTTATATAATTAACATTGAATTATTACTTAAGCGACTTTCGATCTTTGTTTAGTTATTGCCGTCGGGTGTTTAATATCGGTGCTCACTCCACCCTTTTAGCGGAGGTGTTGAAATGGATTAAGGCTAATTTATCATTACTATAATTAAGTATGAAGATAGGTTATCAAGGTGAATCTCTTATGAGGTAACTAGAAGTGTATTAATGGAGCCTGTTTTGTCTTAGATATCTTCTATAAATGGTGCCTCTTATATTTATATTAAAGAAGACTTGTACGAGGCTCCGCATAAGTATAAACTTATTTTTAGGTGGTAGAGCTACGCTGAAGCTATTACTGGTTTCAGAATGAATGGGTCGGCTCGCCCGGGGTAGTACCACCCTCTCACAGAGAGCCGATGTGAAGTAACAGTGCTTGCACTGTTGCGTTTCGTTGGGTCAGTGAGAGCGCCGGAGGCAAACATATATTAAAAGGCCGGATTTGCGACTCCCCTGGTGTTGCTAGTGTCTATGGATGGCTGTGATCACTTACCATCAGGTGACCCACCTGTCCGTTTGACCCCTATAATATATATAAAAAAAAATGGCAATAATTTTTTTGTATGATTTATAAGTGTTAAGTGTTACAAATGAGCAAGAATCTTTAATAATCTTCATTCTATGTTGTTACTTTTACAGCGACATATTTAATAATGGAGTTAAAAAGCCCTGAGGACATGAGTGTTCGTTGTCCACGGCGAGCGTGCGAACGAGTGCACACTGAGATTGGAGACATGAAGATGTAAAATGACGGCATGGTCTAAGATGATATGATCTTTGAAGGAAGGAAGGAAAGGAACACCTACAGCAGAATTTCAAACCTAAGATAGTAGGAGCTGGCCAAGGGAACCTCAGAAAATTAGACAAAACAAGTTTACCAATCGTATCATATATTAACGTTAGTAATTTACATCAGAAGTGTATTTTTTTTAATGTTGCCAGCAATATAGCAATCGTTGTACACAACTAAAATTACGGTTTTGCATTATAATGCATTATATAAAGGGATATATCCCTTTTTAATCAAAACAAAAGCAGTAAATGTTACCATAGAAACTTTACTTCCTCTTCGAATTCCGCAAGAATGTTATTATTTCATTAATTAATTTGTATCAGTGTTAATAAAAGAGTGAACAGTAGTGTAACGATTCCATTTATATATAATTAAATAAAATTCGAGGAAACATTGTGTAATACGTGGCTTTTCGTTATCTTCATCATCATCATAGTTTGTATTACGATAACTTAACGTTCATGTAGACCGACATAGATATTTAACACCCAGGTAAGAATTGACAATTATGCTCATCACTCATAAGCCGCTTATGTGCGGAGAACCAACTAGCGTTTTATTAACTTAATAGTTCCAACTTTACTTTACTTACTTAGGTAAGGCTAGCGTTTACCTATCAAATACGACGAACGAGAATTAAATTTGAGGAATAATTATTAAATATATCCCATGATCTGTTTCACGATATAATCGACATCTGGCAAAATTCTATTCGAATCAATTCAGCCATTTATGTCTAGTTGAATAACAGATGATCAAACAAACAATTTATAATAAACTAGTCTTGCACTGTCTTCGTTTGAGTGGAATATGAAATTTGTACACAATAACAATACTATGCTACTAATAATAGTGTAACTCTTAAAATTTTCTGCAGAGTACACCGAGATCAGTCTTAAATGGCAGGATTTTATCCATCTTCCTTGAAATTTAGGCCATTTTAGCAGATGCGTTATTCTGATAGCTATATTTCAAAATTCTTGGAGTAGTTTTTGTGTGAAAGAGAAGCAAATATTGATCCATTCTCAGTTTCTCACAAACTTTATACTTTACTTTAAATTTGTTTTAGAATCGAATCATCGAATACTGTACTATATACTACTGGACTACTACTATACTGTACTATATATCAAAGTACTGTAATATTCCTTAAGGTACGAAAATTTTATTATACGACCATAGGTCAACTATAGTACAATAGAGGAACATGAATGAATCTTGAATCAACATTCGCATATCAATCAGTGGTTGCGAACTTCGCGATATCGGGTAAATATGACAGTAAAGAACATTAGCCATCATGACACTTTATTAACAGTAGCTGTACTCCATGACTCTTCACTCGTATTTATTTTATAACATTTTAATTGCTGTCAGTACAACTAGATAATAACAAATTCCGTATTACACGTTTACATATTTACCGCGTAGCGTACTTGCTGACCTATATCGTATGGTAAATACTCCGCACCTAATGGTCCTAATGGTTTTAGTTTATAGTGTTATCAATAATAAGCTATAAAATCCAAAAACAACTCTTCAAATCACACTGGCAAACGAACAAAAATCTATTCAATTTTGTAATGTTAGTACATATCTGAATCAGTACAAACGAGAACCAAATTTGAGAAAAAAGATACGAAACACTTTACCCTACTGTTTATATGAATACTGTGATACAAATATATCGCGTGAAACCACCGTTCATTGAAGACATAACCGAGTTTCCATATTGTAATATAACCCACTTTTACTCTCGGATATATCTAATACAAGGCGTGACACCACAATTGTATGTGAATGCATATAAATGAACCTATATGAGGGACGAGCGATTAGATCTTTCGTATTGCACACAATACTATTAACTACACGCGACTTTGCCTATAATAAATTACTACATAAACTATAATAACAATAGCCTATACCTTGACGCCTTTTAACGGTGAGTTATCCTAAATATTATACTTGCGAATGTGAAGATTTCTATTTGTTTATTTATTTGTCCCTCTATCACGTCTTAACTACCCAACCGATCATGATAAAATGTTGTATGCACGTACAGAAAAGGAGTACATTTCATCTAGATATAAGAACTGTCCCGAGGAATTGGTTAATTCTACGTTAAGGTAAGCGCAGCCGCGAGCAAAAGCTGGGTAGTAAAATAGATGGCGTAAAAAAATTAAAAATCCGGATCCCGTCAACCGCGCCTCCTACTGGGTTCAATTATAACTGAGAAGAATCCAGGTGAACTCATGGGTGTCAACAAATTTCATGAAGATCGGCTAAGCCGTTGAAGAGAACAATATTCTCTCTGTGCATCCACCAAAACCGAATGTAATTATTTATAACTATGTTTTAAAAATGTGAGTTATAATATGTTAATGAAAAGATAAACCAGATCGAGTTTCTTGCCGGTTCTTCTCGATGACTGGGTTGTTTTCCGAACCGGTGGTAACTTTAACGTTCATAAGCGCCTTCTCAGGGCCTAAACTGAATAAAGCATTTTTGATTTAGATTTTTTTGAAATAATGAACACGCGTACATCGAAATTATATATAGACGAAATAAATATTTTATACACGAAAATGATTCTGACCTTAAAAACTGTAGCTAGTGGCTATTTACTTGAAATCTACATTGTCTGTAATTAAAGATGTTTGAAAAATCGTACAGAATATTAAAATGTTGGGTTAAAAATCTGCATATAAAAAATAAGTGAGTGAGGCAGAAGACAATAGAGATTTTTTTTAAATATTGCTCTTGCACTTGCTCAGTTGCCATTTTATTCATGGTTGTATTGTAAAGGAAAGATTTGGTCTTATTTTCTTTGTGAAGGCTGGCGGGCAATTAGTACATTATAAACTTATTGACGGGTTCTTTTGAAGTGCATCATCCAGCAACAACAGCGCCATTTAAATCTGATACATTTTAGCCCCTCAGCTGATTTTTCAAGACCCAGATCTCAAAATGGCGGATTGTTTTTTTTTTATTTTATCTCTCGACATTGTATAATTCAGGGTTTAGTAAAAATTAGTACGTACAAATGAAAAATAATTTAAAAATTCAATTTACTCAAATAATATAATTTTACAACACATATTTTGTTTCTTTTTTTCAAAGTTTTGTATTAAGTATTTTTCTAATCTGTGAACAGTCTGTTGACCTGTGCCTCAAGAGGTCTACATTCGTTTGTATGGTACTTAAACCTTTATGGTTTTGGACAGTCCAGGGGTTAATTACACAGTACGAGTATCTATGCTGCAGTGGCTAAAAACATCGATTCAGCGCTTATTATACCAACACATCCTCTTTCATTAAAAAGTCCCGGTCGCTCACTGTCTTCGTATTGCGATATATAACCAGTTCAGGTGCAAATAAATAGACGTTCCAAAACTGGGGCACGAGTGGTAACATTTTTATCGACTAATAGATTTTCGGTTGAGCAGAATGTGAGTGCGTGTCAACGCCGCACGGCGTCGTGTCTGGCAGTTTCAATTTCTGGACCGTATAGATTAATTACCAGATAGCATGTTTGTTGTCTCTGACACAATACATTCCAGCTTATGTAACCACATGACATAGACTTATAGGCATTCGTACACCGAGAGATACCGCTGAAAATACCCTATTAGTATTTTGTATCGTTCAATACATTAATTACAGAAAATTTGCAGTGAATAGAATAATAGATTATGATAGATAGAATTTGTAAGAGTAACGTATAAAAAAACTTTTCGTGTGAATAAAATCCCTACTTAAATAATTAATAACGCTAATATGAATTTGTTACTCTTTTACACCTTAACTATCAATTATTATTACCGATTATCATCAATTTTTGCATACACATTGGCAGGTGTACAGAAAAAGACGTTGGGTTCTTTTTATTCAACCGAGCCTAACCTAGTAACTAGGGTTGCCATCCGCACTTTATAATAAAGTCTTGTATTTCAGGTAATTGTACTCTATACTTTATGTGAACAATAAAGTACACGAAAATACTTTATTTGGCATGATTTGGTTTCTTTGGGACTTTGAAAAGTTTCTTCAGATGTATTTTTTCGTTAAGACAAATATACATCGATTGCTCAATCGAATTTGCCATTCGCTGACGCCACATCATCTAAGCACTCGTTACTTTAACAAATATTTCTGAACGCAACTTAACCTCAAATGTCAACAATGTCACTGTCATAATTTCCTGTTTGCCTCGAGCGAAGCGGTTTAAATGCAATAACAATAATATTTAACGTTTTATAGATTGATATGATAATAAAAAAAAATCACTTTATATTAATACTATGTACTTTTTTTCCTACCTATAATCAATGTATTTTATCTGCAAAAAAAAAAGGTGGCAACGCTACTAGTAACCGAGAGGATTGTACGCCGGCGTGACAGCAACAATCGGCGTTAGCTTGCGGATCATTCTCTGGTCACCATTGTTTTTGGATCATACTGCGTATACAATCAGGTAGACCACTATAGGAAAACACTATTTATCGTCGAATTTTAAACTGTATACGAATTACTTTTTTAGCGATAATGATGCTTTCTCGTGCAGCTGCTGCTCTTTATCATCATTGGAAGAATAATGGTGGGCGTTTTCAACGTGTAATCATGTCACAATAAAATTACATTACTGCATATGTTCATTAAAGAATCAATCTGTTTGATTGACTGAGAATATTGTAAAACTATAGCATGATATTAAGACATTTCCTTGTATTTATATTGTTGTTAACTTCACTACAATTAAACTCTGATAAAAACGTATACAATACTAACCAAGGCTATAAGAGACCAGCTTCCTTTACTAGTTTCAGCATTTCAAAATCGTCTTTAGGTCATGTGTGTAAGCGTTTTTGTAAATACAGATACCTTCGTTTCGCTTAAGTTGCAAAATGTAGCATAATAAACTTAGAAATTATAAAAAAATTGTTATCGACGAAGTAACATTTTTATATGCAATTGACAAATTCATAATTGAATTAGCTGTTCCATCACTAAATCGGCATGTTTTTAAGATATTCAGGCAACAAAGTAGTCTATATCCTTTTCCAGGTCTTGGTTTAAATTTTTTGTTAAATTTTTCTTGCAATTATTTCAGATGTTTAATTATAAATATTAGCAGTAGTTCGGTAGCTTGTGATCCACGAATGTCATTAAAACTCAAGAGGAAGATGTATAAAACTATAATAAGACCAGTCTTAACATATGCATTCGAGTGCTGGTCTAGGAAAGAGACGGATGACAAAAGATAACATGTGTCAGAGATACAAATGCTAACATGGATGTGTGGTGTACCTAAAATGGATAAGATTAAGAATTAGTATATCAGAGGAAGTTTGAAAATAGCACCAGTGACAGAGAAGTTGAGGAGTAATTAATAGGTTAGCATGGTACGGGCATATTATGAGAAAAGATGAAAGTCATGTAACTAGAAAAGTTTTATGTATGAAGGTGGACGGATATAGGAGTAGAGGAAGACCGAAATAGTTAGGGCTGGATTGTGTGAAAAATGATATGTGTATAAAAGTTGTGAATACTGAGAAGACAACTGACAGGGGAGAGTGGAAAATAAAAAAAATTGTGGAGGCCTTCTTTAGGTGGGATAAGGGTAAGAGGAAGGATTATGAAAATTAGCAACCAAACATACAGTCACTTTCGCATTTGTAGCGCTAGTGTGATTTATAATTCCATGGTCTTTTGCTCTCGGTGTACCGCAAGCTCGATCGTTCTATTGCGAAATGACCTCACGATCTTTGGCACATCGCTAAGTTGACGATCATCAATATACTTCAAAGTGTATTTGTTATGCTAAGTTAGGGTTAATAACTGTATCGTTATTGTCTCGTAAGATATGCGGTCTCCGATTGCGCGTGTGATTTACTCCGTGAGAGTTCCCTTTGTTATGACATCGGAACGCGTGCGGGGACTGCGGGGGTTATCATTAATATGCGCGCGGGGACTGCGGGGGTTATCATTAATATGCGCGCGGGGACTGCGGGGGTTATCATTAATATGCGCGCGGGGACTGCGGGGGTTATCATTAATATAAGTTATCGCTTAACGATACAACTGCTTATTTCATGTTATTAGTGATCGTTCAATTGTTTTGAGGAATGAAAAAGACTTTAAAAAATTATGAACTCTTTCGTTAATAGCTATTATACAAATATAAAAACCGATGACAAACAGACGAGAACATTATACTTAACCATTATATCTTTGCCTATGTCTATTGGGAAAATAAATCCACTCCGTTTCGAAATCAGTGTCGACCATCAAGGGATTTTAAAAGCTTATCGAGATTCACGGTTGCCATTTAGGCTCAAAAAATTTAGTGGTTATACACGAATAGAAATTAAAAGGTCTGTCGCATGAACTACGAGTGTTAAAGTATATATAGTCTTACTTTAACTTATCACGTGTGTAATAGTGACGCCTCATGTGCTCTCTAACTCAGAAAACTATGTAACTTAGTCAAAACTGGGATGTTTGTTTTTTTTTCAACATCGTGTGAAAAATGTATATGAGCCTAGCTTAATCTCAATAATAAGAATTTATAAGATTCAAATCTCACAGTTTCTGAAAAGATCTGTCCTTGCGGAAATTCGATAAAAAAAAATTGAAAGATTTATAATCTATATAATATTCATATAGTTATATAGTTCCTATCATTCATATTCATATAGTTCCTATCCTAACTAATATTATAAGAATGAGAATGTGTTCGTTTGTTTATTACGTTTTAAGTATTCAACCCACACTACAATATTAAGTATAAATCAATATAAAATTTTGCATACACATTGTCACGGGTACAGAAAAGTACACGAGGTACTTTTCATCCAGTACAGGCGTCCGAGGCATATATTAAATTATTTAAATTACATTAACTTACCCTATGAACAGCGTCTCAAAAACCTTGGCCTTACCACACTAGAACAGCGTAGACAAAGAGGCATGTTAATCGAAACTTATAAAACCCTCACTGTTTATTACGATGTGCCCAGCCTTAAAGATATGTATAAGTTAAATGAAAATAAGCATCTACGAGGTCATCCCTTGAAACTTTGGGAAGTCTCAGGAAAAAGAAACCCAATGAAGCATTTCCTGTCTAACAGAGTGGTTGCAGCATGGAACAAACTCCCAGAAAAAGTTGTGATGGTTCCAACCATAATCTCCTTTAAGAGCAGATTGGACAAGGAAGATATCTCCAAGCTATTTAATACACACGCATCAGCTATTAGCTGCTAGTGTGTCCTACCAAATAATAATAATAATAATAATTAAAGCGAGTGAAGCCGCGAGCACGCACTAGTTTATTTATAAGTTTATTCCGATTGACTACAGAACACTTGGTTTTACTTGCCGTGATATAAGTGACTGAGTTATCATCGTATAGATTATATCCGATCTATCCAATTTAGTGTTTTCAGCTGACGCAATTCTTTCTCATACATCCGAATGCGGTAGTGTAATCATTACCTGAACTCAATTAACGAATTGCTAAATAAAAAAAAAAAGAAGTATTTTCTAACGGTACTTTCCTCCTTTCTTTTCTATTGTTTCACGTGTGTGTGTATGTGTATGTATCAAAGAAGTATATTGTTTTTAACCGACTTCAAAAAATGGAGGTTCTGTATACGAGCCGTATATATGTATGTGTGTATGTCCGCGATTTTCTCAAAAAACTACTGATCCGCTTTGGATGGAGTTGTCCTTATGGAATGCCTATTTTTCCAGGGAAAGTGTTTTTTCTTTACCGCTGCTCACTTTCTACGGGAAACCGTAATAAAATGTATCCCAGGTAATACTCTAAAAATCCTGCACTTGCATGTAAAAGTCCTATCAGAATCAGTTCATCGATTTGAGAGATTTACGTCTAGAAATAGTGGTCACTCTAATTGTTTTTATATATTGCAACAATAAGCAAGGAGATTAAAGGTTCAATTAGAGAGATTTCCCATTTGCAACTTTCCGTTGGATCTCACGTGGTACCAAATGACATAAATAATCTAAGTGCTATCTAAGGTCGTCTATCTTAATCCAAATGCACTGCTTTCTTATGCTACTCCCATACGCGTGTGACCCGTATTTGACCCGTAGTTTTTTCTATGATCACAATAAATGCATACGTGGAAAGACACCGTCCTACGTTATGAAATGTCGCACTAAGTAAGGATAGACGCTGCACGATAACTGGATCTTTATTGTGCAAACGTCGAAGTGGTTTAACGGAGGCTAATTGCGAATTTTTGGAATATCGCAAGTGTGAGAACGCTTAATGTAACTTTTTATTAGAATAATTGTTGACATTAATTTTACCGCGAGAAGTAGTTGAAGCTTGTCGTAGTTGAAGTAGTTGATGTAAATGTATGTAGCATTATGCGAAGTCTGTAAATGGTCTAGGAAAAATATAATGTACCGGGGATTACTGGGGTATTATGATACATTTCAAGCAATCGTTCCGTTTCTGTTGTTTTCATTTTTATTTCATTTACATCAGCCCACATAGTTTTTGCATTTCTTTTCAAGTCTCTCTAGGACAATAAAACCACCAGCTATTAAAGATCCGTTGTTACAGAACTTTTACTGTAGCATCTTTATATGGAGAGCTATAATAGTTCGTGCTAATAATATTTCTCGAAATCTTTTGGTTCTTCAATTTGTGGGCGTTTATGAGTTATGAGTACACTCAACTTACACTTTCTTTAGAAATATGTGTATTCTATATTAATATTCATGTTTGATGAGCAATTATTGATTCTAAACTTTCTTAGTACCCCGCCCATGCCCGCCTACGGTGTAGACCCTCTAGTAAAGTCATAGGATAAAGAAAAATAAATAATTCATTGGTGTGAAAAAGATTAATAATGAACGGTATTAAAAATGAATAGTGTTTATGTAATTTATGTTTCTTTAGCCACACAGACAAATATTTCATTCCTGTAAGTAATATAATGCCAGTCATGCAACAACAAAGCTTGTCGTAATTTCGATAGTTTTGTATCCGAGTCCATATACAAAAATAAAATATAAGGGATATAATGGCTGAAACTGAAACAAACTGTTTCTGCGAGATGGAATATATTTTAAAGTATTATTGAGGCTACATACTATCACAATTATCTATAGCGTATAAGCAGTAATGATAAAATTAAACAAAGGTAAAACTTTAAATCGGTAAAAAGTCCAAGGTATAAAATAGTCCGCTATTAGTCCAAATAAAATACGTAGATCCCATATAAATAACAAGAACACTTTTACGAGACCAAAGTGGCAGGCACACCTAATGCAATAAAGAATTCGTGATTCTTCCGAAACTGATCAAACGCTGCAAATGTATTCTAAAATGAATATTTTAAAGCGTTGGATTTTCGTAAACATCTTTTAAAATTTATTTTATTGTATCATTCTTTTAAACCGCTTTTCTGGCTTGTATAATATTACACTTAAAGTACAAACAAGTTTTATTTCATCTACTTATTAATATAAATAACATGACAGAGGTCTATCATTGTAGGCGCATCACGCAAGATCTATTGTTTAGATTGCGATATGTATTTTTTTTTTCATTTTACTCTAAGATACGTGGCCCTTATCAAGCAAAAGATAACACCATCATTTGATATAAAGTTTTAAGCAACTACCATTCTTATAACCATCACAAAAGACTGAAGAAATATTGTAAGCAAAGTATAATTTTTAGTTTACATTTTTATTATGTTTTCGCTTCTGTACATAAAATAGACGAAGGATCCTGTATCATTTAATGCTCAATAGTTGCAAACCCGTCACAGTGTCACTTATTTGTATGTCCCGTTTATGAATCGACACCAGCAAATATATTGACAGTGACGACCATCTGATATATGATTTCTCTTTGGGTACCGTTGTCCTTTCATCGAACTGTATTTATAATCAGGCACAGTGCTGTCACTTTGTTGTGCCCTTATAAAAAGATTATTGAATGGATGATATACGAGAACTAAGAATCAAAAGGCACTAAGGCCGATTATAAATTTAATTGTGATACATATCTGTGTAATATTGAAATCCGTACTTGTTCCAAAACCAGTCCGACGATCCCAATGCATACTAAAATTAATACTTTATAACGTATAATAACAATAAACATTACCTTTTTATTTGTATGGATATCTGAAACCAATTTTCTTGCTTATGTAATGTGCTTGTGCATATATTTTATAATGTTTGTGTGCCTTCGGGCGGCAGGAGGGAGGAATCCTTGGTAAAAAGGCACCGTGGGAGAATACCACGTTAAAAAGTAAAGGATGTGGAGGAGACAACCTCGTTAAAAAACAGACGGGAAGCCTTCGGGTGGAAGGAGGGAGAAAACCTCTTTAAAAATTTACCGTGGGAGGAAACCAAGTTAAAAACTGACAGAGGGACGACCTTTGGGCGGAGGGAGAGGGAGAAAACCTCATGAAAAAGTTACCGTAGGAGGAAACCATCTTAAAAAGAGAGAGAGGATGCCTTCGGGTGGAGGAAGAGGGAGAAAACCTCATGAAAAATTTACCGTGGAAAGAAACCACGTTAAAAAGTCATCGTGGGAGAAAACTACGTTAAAAGGTACAGGTAGCGGCGGTTGGAGGAGGCGAACCCTTGACTATCAAGCCGGACCAAGGAGGGAAAGCGCTGGGGCTGACTTTCCATTTCACATTGGTTCGGTAGACGGGTGGACAGCTTGATCGGCCTGTTGTCGCGGCCGTGGCGTTTGCGATTTTGCGCTGGGCCTTGTCATCGGGGTGGCATGGTGCTTGGCTTGTTCGATCCCGTGTCACTCCATAGCGCGGTAGACGGTATCTTGGGGGTTTTTTTTTGTCACTAAACGTCTGACATCCCTCAGCTCCCCAAGGCTGTGGGTATCCAATTTAGAATTTCTTCCCACATTAAAAAGAAGGCTATTTTAAACTACTTGTTACCTGCGTCTTCGTCCGCGTGGAGTCTCCGCAACGGTTGGACCGATTTTCACGGGGCTGTCGTTAACAGATATTTTATTACAGGAAAAAATTATTAAGGTTGGTTCCGTGAGAATACAACTCTTTGTAAATACTCAAACGTAGACAAAGTTAGTTGCTAGTGTCTTTTAATATTTCACATAAATTAATGTCATGTTTTATTACAAATCACTATTAATTTTATTTTCACGCTCTTCGAATAGCTGTAAGATTAGTCTATCTCTATACAGTTTATCTAAGAAAGAACTATAAAGAATATTGTTTTATATCGGACCATATATGTATTTATAAATTTTTCATAACTATACAAAGAAATCGATGATAACAAATTAATAATAAAACTTTCTCTCTTGTCTCGAATGTAGTGTTAAGTAACTTATCCTACACATTCAAATAAAAGTAGGTGTAAACTTTGAAATAGAAAATAAATTTCAATATTGTGTTGTTACTCTATTGGTGACCGTCGATTATGCTATACCTTTTACTTAATTAGCTGTACTAGGGACTTACGCGAGTTCCGAACGCGTGTAACGGTACATTGTTGTAAACGTTTTTTTTTGTATCGACTATGTTTATTTGTATTCCTTTTATTTCGTCCATATTTTACCTAGTGTAACAAAGCATATACTAAAGACCTGTACAGAAAGTAAACCTATACAACCTTAGAAAAGAATCATATAAATTGACTTCGAGGTTATTGAGGTATAAGCACACTAATTGACAGAAAAACTTAAGGTAATATGTATGTATATGAATGTGATTTTTCTCATGATATAATTCGATTCTTTGAAGTCTGTGATACGGTGCATAATGTTGATAAGTAATTAATCTGTATAATCGAAATTAATAATAAATCACTGTATAATATTCTCATAAAAGCCTCGGGTTATAAATTTCAACAATTTCTTGATGCATAAAGACGTCTATTAGCAAATGTGATTTAGAAACATAAAAAAAAAAGTAAAAGTGAAACGATTATAGACCATCGGATATGAATGTTCCATCCGTACATTTATTAAAGAAATAAAATATGATTAATGTATTTTGGATGCTCTGTGGAAAATGGCTCCGACGCGCCGCGTCGCGTGCCGCCGTCGATTTTTTTTCTTATATATTAATGATAAATTTATTTTTACTCTGTGATAAAAGAAAATATAGCGGGGGAACTCATATATCTTTCAGAATAAATGAATTCAAAATGACAATAGATACACAATGGTTTTTGGTGGAAACTGCATTTTGTCAGCGGTTTTACTTGTAATGTCCGAAAGTGTCAAACAAAATAACGACAGTCCGAGCTGAGGCGCGTCGTGCGCCCTTGTGCTGGTTGCCATTATAGAATCGGGTGAGTCCCTTAAGCGCCCTCTCCTTAGTAGTCCTGTGAAATTATAGAGGCCTGGCAAGCCAACAGTATAGTCAGTTCGAAAAAAAAATCAAACAAAAATTGTATAATTATATGGGCAACGCAATTACGTCACCATAGGGTTGATTACATCTTGAGCGGATACCTATTCCTTATACAAACCTATGTTAAAATATGCTACTTTCATTTACTAGTGTAAAAATTCGTATAATGGGGTGTTTAGAATGAAAATGTATTGTGTACTTTTTGTCATTTTTTCATATTATCTATTGATTGATATATTCGCAATACACATCATATTTTTCTTTCTAAAATACCGATGAGCTAGGCTGGAAAGACAATGCCTTACATACGAATCAATATTGTAGTGAAGTCTTAAGTTATTTGTTTATAAATTCATACATACGTTCATTGATTCATTTGTATCCATTCATTCATTTATATAAAAAAAAATAGCAAACATAAAACACTTTCCAAAAGTACTTACGTACGTCGTCACTAAGTAACGTGTTTAGAAGCAGATTCACGATTAAAATAAAATAAAAAAAACTGAATCATAATTTTAAATTCATTTTGAAAATAATTTCTTAGTGAATATATACAGGTAAATGTTATCATTCTTGAGTTAACTGTACAGTTTTTGAACATACCATTGTCAAAATATTTAACACGTATTTTTTTTAAAGTGGGGAAATCTATCATAGACACGCCACCCTCCCGGGGGAAGGATGGGTAGTGTGAGACTCTACTCACTAAAACCCCAAGGTGTACATCAGTCGGCTTCAGTTGGGGCGACATGAGATCTCTTCAGCATTCATCGTGTCGTCCCAGCGGTTAGCCGACATCAAACAGTGCCACCGGGTCCCGTCCTTGTAAGGAGACGACGATGCACACACCGGCCAGCTCCTCCGTCCACCTGACCTGTTCAATGGGAAGATGGATCCCCTGATCCACCTTCCCCGGCCCGGCTATGGTGGCGCAAGGAGGCGAGCATAGCGCCTCCTCCTTCCACCAGCCCTCCTTTGGCGGAGAGGGCCACTCAGAGGGTCTTCTTCGCGGACCCTCTCCGCCGCCTCCTTCTGCGAGACGACTTCCTCGCAGAAGGAGGCAACAATATTCCACACAGACTCGCTGCCGAGAATGATCTTCACCACACTCGGCAGCGAGAAATCCCTTCCTACCGCCGCAGCCAGAGTGCGGCATATTTAACATGTATTTACATTAACACATTTTTACATTAGCTTAGCTAAGACAATTTTTCTATATCTTATATATACTGTAAACTCAATAAAAATTTGTCATCATACCATCAAATTTATTATTAATGAGTTTCATAAGGTTTTTCTTTAATTACGTTTAATTTTCATAAAACATTACTAATACAGAATTAACTGACGTTTATTTTTAATCTGTTCTAATCATTTCCTTGAATAATCATGAAAGTTCGACAATAAAGCCTAAAGATGTCGCCGAGTAACCACTTTATTGTTTAAAACAGTGTTTTTCAACCTTTTTCATGACCTCCGTAGTATGTAAAATTATTTCCCAGCCCCCTACCTTCCGTTTCTTGTAATTTTTTGTATTACAAATATGATACCATAACATTAATATTTATTTTCATGATTAGGCATCGGTTACATACATATTGACATCAGTGAAATATGAATATAACTCAGAAGTATTTTATTTTTTGTTGATTTGTATTAATCTATACAATGTATAGAATAACAATATTTTCCCTGAAACATTTACATATACCATTTACATTACATTACACTCTTTATACAATTTCGAGCACTTATGAATAAAGTTGAAATTAATTTAGGTTAGGTAAAAATGAATAGCTACCATGAAAGAATACTTATGAAATAAATATTGTTTTTGTATTCGAATGGAATTGACTGTCTGTGCGGAGATTTATTTGATCTTTGCGCCAAGGTTCTTCGACAGGTTGACGAGGCGAATTGATTTCTTGTAACGAACAGAGATAGCAATTGTTTATTGACTTATTACTCGGCGAAAGTACGTGGAATGTGTACCACATAACACGCACGTATGAGATAACAGTCCGTTCGATTTGAGTTGAGTAATTTTATTATACGATTCTAATGGGGATCTTTCGGCGAATTACATCTTTTTTTTTAACTCAGCCATTCATTATTTATTTTAATAATGAACAGTAGAAGTATTATTTGTATAATTTGTATTATAACTAGTACCTAAACCCGGAATGCTTGTAAAATTAGTAGTTGCTTAAATCTTTAACAAGTTCATATGAATTGAAGCTATTATGAAAATTCTTTTTTCAGATAACGGCCTTGTGTCTAAAAGTAAAATAAAAGTATATGGGAATCTATAGAGTAGTTTTTGAGTTGAGTTGTCTATAATTTTATTCATATAAAAAAACATAGCAAAATACGTATTTTGTAAAAATTGTCCAAATAAAAACACATAACAATTTTTATGACGATCAGTTTTACGGTATAGAGTATTGAGGCACTGCTGCAGCGTCATCTAGAGGTAAGCACAAGAGGCAAGAGCAACTGATATACACTTATCTGGATTTGGATAATTCTGAGCTATATTTTTATCCGATAGGAAACCCTGTTGTCGGATTCCTGAAGTATTTTATAAATGTTCCGATTTATTATTATTTCTCACATAAAAGAGCTTAAACGCAAATTTTTAGCTTCTCTGTAGCTCTCAATATTTTATAATTGTTTTAGTTTTATTTTCACTTGTTAAGGTATGTGACAGAGCAATGTTCACTGGGCCCTTTAGTATAAGCTAGTGTTTTTCAACGTGTGAGTCGCGATCCCCTAAAACTCGACAAAGGGGGTCACAAAGGCTTAGTATAACAAAGAAAAAAAGATCAAAAAAATGTTTTTGTTAAAAAAATATAATTAAAGGACAATAATAAAAGTCGATCAAAATAGAAAATTCACATTTCACTGATTTAATTATATTTGTCATCGATACTTAACCAAAAAAACGAATAAAATGTTGTACAAATTTGATATTTGTAACATTAAAAAAATGTACATATGTTTATGACCACACCGAAGAAGTGAAAACTAAATTACAACAAAAAGGCAACGTCACACGGTGTTACCGGGCGGTCACCCATCCAACTACTGACCGCATCCGACGTTGCTTAACTCCGGTGATCGAACGAGAATCGGTATTTTGAACACTTCACCCGACCTATAAGTAGTTTCACTTCAAAACACCGGGTAGAATTCATGAGTGATAGGGGGTCGCGAAATTAATTTTCATATTAAGGGGGTCGTGTCACCAAAAACGTTGAGAAACACTGGTACAGTCCATGTGACTGTCAGGCGTCTCATTATCAGCAGACTTATCTTTTATAGATCTTTTACTTGATAATGATTATTTAAAATAGATATATAAAGGATAAATACGTTTGGATTTGGCCTCATTTCCTTTACATGACGTTAAATAATCATAAATTGTGTGCGATTTTCATTAAATTCTATTGATAATTCGAAGTCTTAAATTTCAAACGGCTATGAAAAGGAAAGGCTAATATAATCACGTATTGATTACTCTAACATAAACTGATAAGCTGTACCCGCGGATTCGTTCGCGTTTATTATTATTTGTTGTAATTAAAAATACGTGTCATCGCCTGGTGGATGAAATACGACCATAATTCGTTAATATTCTAAGTTTTATTGCGGTTTTTTTTGGCAATTCTAATCTAAATTATTTGAATTCCATAACTTTCACATTGATATTATTAACATTAGCCTCCGTTTTCATATCTGAAGGCACTCCGAGCAATGATCATATATAATTTTGTAGAGTTTTTTTTAATTAATCAGACATTTGATGGGTTGTAGAAGCTGAACACAAAATATGAATATCGCTATACTACGCGTCGCTAGTTTGTCACAAGCGCAATACGTCACGAGCATGTCGAGGTCATCGGTGACGCGAACTCATAAGCTTTTCCCTGTCAAAAATCACTCAACAGAGTTAAACTGTCACTTAATTTTATTATTTAATTTTTTTTCTTGTTGTTTTTTTCTTCACTTTATAGCTTTAACCATTTAATCAAAATCTCATCTGATGTCAAATGACGATGTGGTCTAATATGATAAACGCGCTAAGCCTAGAGGGAATCGACTCTCAATTGCAACTGCCGGAACACACTAATATGTGCTTGGTGACAGCTTTTCAACCTGACGGTGGTAACTAGCCAGGCGGACTTAGAAAAGGCCATACCACCATGCTATTGTTCCATTACGATGTTTTCCTTCAACGAAATCTCCGGCTCAGTCACAAGGATTCGAACTTACGTCCATTGACGCGGTGTCCGAACACGCTATCAAATGATCCATCGTCGCTTTGTCCATCGGTTATTATATAAATATTTTGCGGATTCTAGAAATATAACCTACTCCCATATTTAAAAGATAACCTACTACTTATATATGAAAATCAATATAGCATACAATTGAAAAATAAAAACTATAAAAATATATATTATAAATATATAAAAATAAAATCTGACATAATGTAAGTAATTATATCAGAAATAGAACCCTAAGTAGGTCAAGTTTAAGATAAAAAGTAAACAGTTTACAAGTTTTTTTTTTCTTTTTTCACGAAATAATAAGGCTTTTTATTTTATTAATTTATTCTGTGTGTACAAATATCTATACACAACAACTTTCATGGTGATGAGTTGAACGGTATAGAAGTTGGCTGCAGCGCCACCTAGTTGTGAAATATAGTAAGCAGCATAGAAATATTCTATATACACTCGAGTGTATCAACGTTCACGGTGATTGGTCAAACGTTCTTGGAATGTTATCAATCTCGGACATACCAATATTGATTTTATATATATATATAATGATAATATAATAGCGGAGAATGTGGATATACACTAAAGTTACAATTAAATTTATATAATAACCTTACTTTAGTTGAACGACTCCATAAGTGGTAAAGTTTATTATCTTCGCATTACGTAAGTGTTTATAAATTCTAATGCTAAACATATTTACTCCAATAGCCGTTACCTATTTTCTAGTAATGAGGTATTGTGCCGTGTTGTACCATAAATTTAATTATATTCGCATGTACGTTATATATATATATACAACGGATACAGAATCAAATTACTTGCTTAGATAATCGTTGTTATATAATCGATTATTTGTGTATCGTTAATGTATTGGAAATAATCAAGCCACTGTCTTAGTATTCGATGGTATTTTTTTTATTATTGTCGAGTAATGTAATATAATTTATTGCATGATAATTAGTGTGATATAAAAAACAATAGTGTCTCCGGAATTCGTTTTCCTTGACAGTCAAGCTTGTCATGTCGTCGTGATGACAGTTGAAATTATAATAAGTAATTGTGTATGATAGTACTGTATTTTTAGATGTGATAACGTCTTATACATCGATGAACGCTGTCTGCTCGCACGAAAAAGCACGACTCATTGTCACGTTCCGCCTAAGCCGAGCGTGCAATTGAGAGCGCGGAGCAAGCGATTGAGAGGCGCGATCGGCTTAAGCCTTCGGCTTGTGACGCATCAACCTCTCTTCCAGTCCATCGGTAATTCAGTGATGATAATTCAATTCATAAAAGTATCCAATTTTTCATCAATGTCTTCTTATGACGTAAAATTATCGTCCGTAAACCGACTTTATAGACAACCAATTTTTCCAAGTCGGCCTGGTTTTTTGCACACGTACACTGAAAATCTGGCGGCAAACACCTACAGGGATGTTCTAGGTTCCGTATGTTTGCTATTTCAGGACTTAGGACCCATCCTCATTTAATATCAGATGATGTTTTGACCAAACGTCAATAGCTATAAAGTATCGAAATATGTGTAGAGGTACTGGAACTGGGAGGTCCGATCCTCCGCAATGGAGCCCTCGAGTGCGTTGCTTGCGCGACTACAGTGATACTGAATTAATTTTAAAACACTAGTTTTTACAACACAACACCGATCACCCCACACACATGCACATACACACGTCTAGGTACACATAATGGTCGGGTTTGTTTTTTTTTAATCCCTTTTTCGAACGGAGTTAGCTTAGATTAATCCCATCCCATGCATCTCCAACTTAAAGCGGTGGCCGGTACACCGTGGGGTTTTACTCCGTGCGAATCGGACATAACCCATTCTCTCCCCCGGGAGGATGGGTAATCGTAGTAGTCAGATTCAAGATACATGTATAAGTTCGTGAAACATACATGCTTGGTACACGTGTATGTTTCACGAATTTATATATGTATGAAATAATAGTTAGCTTAGTTAGACTCGGGATATTTGGTGACAGTCCAAGCCGAGGCGCGCCGTGCGCCCTTGTGCTGGTTGCCTTTATAAAATCGGGTGAGTGCCTTAAGCGCTCCCCTTAGTAGTCCGGTGAAACTGTAGAGGCCTTGCCAGGTCAACAGCGTAGTCAGTTCGAAAAATAAAAAATACTGGAACTGGAACTTCTATTTATCTCACTAAATTAGAAATATCTAATATCTAAATTTCATAAAATTATAGATATATATACATATTTATTTACCGTTACCAATATTATTCTTGGCATAATCAATCACATGATTGGCACTTTTGTAATTTATTCGAAATATTTTAAAAGTAAATTTATTATTAGAACGAACGTTAACATTATTTCGTAACGGTGAATTTATGAAGCTATGCCTAGCAACACGTAGATTTAGGACGGGCAGAAATCGTTTTTTCTGTTCTTTATTTTTTTTTGTCAACGTAATAAATTGCCGACGTATTTTCTGAATACATTTTTGTTATAGAGTATTTAGTACATGTAATGAAAATTTACGCTCAGAGGAGGTAACTTTCAAATAATTATGATATTCTCCTTAGTAAATAGAAGCGTTTTCTACATGATTTGTCTGATAGAGATATTTTGCTTTAACAGTTTTTTTTTTCTATGTCAACATTATATAAAAACTTATATAAAGGTCTAGCTGACTTTTTAAATCAGAGTGATCAGAGAGATGATTTTACCATGATAGTTTATTGAATAATTCAACACTTTGTTGCATTTTATTTCTGTAATTTCGTGAATTTATATGCAGGCAGTGACAACTGTTGCAATTGTTTTATGTTGCAATGATTATGATGTTGTACGCAATTTTTTTTTATATTATAGGGGGCAAACGAACAGGTGGGTCACCTGATGGTACGTGATCACCGCCGTCCATAGACACTAACAACACCAGGGGAGTCGCAAGTGCGTTGCCGGCCTTTTAAATATGTGGCCTCCGGCGCTCTCACTGACCGAACGAAACGCAACAGTGCAAGCACTGTTACTTCACGTCGGTTTTCTGTGAGAGTGTGGTACTACCCCGGGCGAGCCGACCTATTTATGCTGAAACCAGTAATAGTTTCAGCGTAGCTCTACCACCTACTAAGTTTTTTTGTGTATATGTGTTGTTCATTATACTTCTAATTACTATTGTATTACAATTCCAAAATGAACACAGAAAATGTATTTAAAAGGATACAGCGATCAGGAAAAGGCGTTTCAAGCAGCTAGAATTAAAATTAAACAATTAGAGGATTGGAAAAAGCAATACTTATACCACGATGCTTCATCGAAAATTCCGGTCAATTTGCAAGTATTAAAACCTACTTCGACTGACGAGGTGTCCGAATACGCTAACAACTGAAGATTTGGCAGACGTTAAGTTCGAGAACCATGTATGTAGCGATTTTCAATGTGGAAAGTTTATGTACAGGGTGATGGATTGTTACGTGAATATTAGTAGAAACTTTAAGACCATTAATGTATATATTAATTCGAATATTATTTAATCTTCTAACGATAGTCGTATGGAACCACCCACGTCAATTGATTTGATTACCGTTCGCATTATTAATAACATTATCTTAACTTTATGTCATCGCTACTTATTTTAAGGCCCAGTAATATTGGTATGCTTTTATAAATATATATACATTTCGTACTTATGAATTAATTTTGAATTTGAAATCAATGCCTGTATATAAATATGTAAATCGTAAAATGAACACGCGTTTGACATGAGTTTTACTAAACATTGTCTAAAATGTTAAACGCATGTTTAAAATACTTTATTACAAAATAACGTCTAAGCGGTCTCTAGCTAAATATCTGGTTTTTGTTTTTTATGCAAGCAACTCTGAATAGCATTCATTCAATTCAATCTCATCGTTCAAAAACGTTCCGATTTACGAATACCGTTTTTGCTTAGATCTTCATTAACAATATTTATTTATTTTAAGTGAAATTAGTTATAATTATTGTGGCATTTGGTTTAAAGAAAACGATGTAATTATTAATATAAGCAATATATAAGTTTAAAATAATACCCCAATTTTTTTTTTTCAATCAAACGCAACAGTCTTAGCGGATAAGTGTATCTAATATTTAACATCCTGTACTAATATATATAACGGTCGCACTTCCCATAATCTTGTTAAAGTAATTTTAACAAGAGTAATTATCTCTACTAAATACTTTAAAGTCTAAGCTTCCAGTGGTATGCCTCTGACATGCTACTTAAGTGTAGTAACTACCCGTATGTATAATATAATTGTATTATACATTTATGTATGATACTATATGGAGACGGCAGAACGTAGATACCACGGTAAAAGACGGGACACATATATGTGGGAATGGGTAAACTTACGATGAACATTTAATTTGAAAAAAAAAACATATTTTTACATTTTTTACTAATACAACAAAGGATAGCTCAAATTACTCACATCCAGTAGATTTGTTAAAAATAAGATGATGAATGACTTTTGTTGGAGTTTTTGGCGGTATCTTAGTCTGTCATGTAGTGGTTTTTATATTTTATTCATAATCTTGTGTTAATAGACTCTATATTTTGTAATATTGGTGGTGGTTTACGTAATATAGTTCGGTTATTATGCACAAGTGATGTGGATGGGAAATAATACCGCGGCGCATGCATTCTGATATGCCACCAAAACTCCATGGAAGTTCTAACAAGGAAACCGCCATCTTGTTAGAACATTATCATTATCACTATAATTATCACAAGACACTTACTTGGCAAAATTTTGTTACTTGACGCTGGCTAGTGCACAAACCGTGAAGGAGCCAAAAAATAAAGAAGAAGAAGAAGGCTTTTGTTTTGAGGTGGTTGTAAAAAATAAATAATACGTTTAATATAGAGATTTATATGATTTGTTGCGATAAGAATTAAAGATTATTACTTCAGATTCCATTGTGCTATCACTAATCCCACATATATGTACACAATTTATTTTTATTTATATTTATTAAATTAATATACATACATACTTACTAATTTTAAGTTTATATTAACGTGAACAATGATGAATGGTAATGTTTGCATTTGACAATTGTCTCTGTGTATCCCACTAAAAAGGATTGTAACGTTAATGTATTTTTTGAAATATATATACATATATTAAAGAGATAAATACGATCGAGTTTCTTGCCGATTCTTCTCAGTGACTGTGTTGTTTTCCGAAGCGGTGGTAATTTTTAACGTTGGTAATCGCTTTCTTAGGGCTTAAATTGAATAAAGTATTTTTGATTTGATTAGTATTTTTAAGTATACAAATTTTTAATGAAAAATCCGTAAAAGAAGATAAACACAAGATAAAAATTATAGTTAGAAAAAAAAAAAAAAAAAACACGCTTTTAGAGATAATCAAACTGAGAGGTAAAAAATAATTCTTAGCATAAGAATAAAATTACTGATGAGAAAATTAATGTCACTATTGTAAAAGGGTGTGGTGCTTTTCAACTTAAAAAAAAGAAATATGAATTACGAAGAAATGAATGAATCTCGACCGCTGCCAGTACCACTAAAAATATTGAATATTCAAACAACTGTCAAATTATACTTTGAAAAAAAAAGAACCTTCCTCTTAACACTGAAACAAGAATCACGTATGCTCGTAATATGCAGAAATATTGTAGTGGCAATTTATCTGGCACTTGTCATTAATAAGATACAATTTTTTTGGCTAACTAAAGGCCATAGTTATGCCATAGTTGTTGGCATTTGTCAACATACGATAAGATTAACCATACGTTTGTCGGTTTGCTTGCGTAATATTATTTATGTAATATCTATTATTATTGAACGTAATTATTACGAAAATTATAGGCTTTCAATTCAAGATAATAATCAGGGGAAAAATGTCTGAGGTTTTTTTTTATGGCGTAACAGTTAAATTGTATAATTGTTTACGTTTACGTGCTTTGGGTTCTTTATATTCATCACTGTTAGTGTTTAGACATATCGACAGATGTACTATTATTATATATGAACCCATTTAGTAGTGGTCATAATAATCAGAGGTAATATAAATAATTGTTTTATGGATTCATTTATACCAGGGATTCCCAAAGCGGCCGATAGGTTTCCTAGGGGTTGACATAAACGAAAATTGAATTTGGGGGCTAACGAAGTCTAAAAATCGACCCCTGTTAATTAAACACAAGTTCTAATTTTTTTATTTTTTTTATACTTTATAGGTAAACGTTTTGACCACAATCTCATTTCATATTAAATGATGATGTGGTCTAACATGCTAAGTTACGCTTAACCTAGAGGGAGATTGGGTCTTAAGTGCAGCTGCCGGAACACACCAACAGGTGCTTGGCGACAGATTTTCAACTTGAGGGTGGTAGCTAGTCAGACGGACTTAGAAAAAACCCTACCAAAGTTTCAGGATACTTCGGAGATACAGGATACAGGAGATTCGAATATACGGCATTATAGTCTATGTTGATATGCGTTATCATAAAGCGTATAAAAGTATGGCATATACATTTGATAAATGTGTATATGTATTTTATAGGTGGTAGAGCTACGCTGAAGCTATTACTGGTTTCAGCATGAATGGGTCGGCTCGCCCGGGGTAGTACCACCCTCTCACAGAAAACCGACGTGAAGTAACAGTGCTTGCACTGTTGCGTTTCGTTCGGCCAGTGAGAGCGCCGGAGGCCGACATACTCGTATATTAAAAGGACGGCAACGCACTTGCGACTCCCCTGTTGTTGCTAGTGTCTATCGACGGCGGTAATCACTTACCATCAGGTGACCCACCTGTTCGTTTGCTCCCTATAATATATAAAAAAAAGTATTAATAGTTTTCATAAAATAAAATTGAAATCTATGCGATTGGATTTACTTTATTATTTAACGAACTGATACCCGACGCTTTCTCCTGCGCTGTTTGTTATCGTAACAATATCTGTATATGTAACATAGGATAAAAACATAAGCACTACATCGCTTGCCCCACTTCCCCACGGCAAGCAAACATGTATCGCTGAAAGGGAAATGCTTATAACAATCATAGTTTCTTAAAATGTCAATAACCTTGTATTAAATTAAGCTATTGTGATATATTTTCTTGATGTAAGAACCAAATATCTAAGAATGAAAATGAAACAAATAATAATAGAAATCTATCCACTAGTTGTTGCGTGATGCGTACACAATGGTAGATCCCATTATTTTATTCATATATAGGATGTATGAAGATAAAAAGAAGTCAAAAATTCTTGAACGCTGGGCAATTTTTTTGCTACGGCACCTATTATTAAAGTCCTGATAATTTGTCCAAAACATTTAATACATTTAATTTGATATGAGTCGTGGTGATCTAGCGGCTTGACCAGTGGAATATCGACCCGATGTCCGCAGGTTCGAACCCCACCATGTACCAACGAATTTTTCGGAATTCGCGTACATTTACTTATTTAAATTGGTAACACTAACGGCAGACGGTGAAGGAAAACATCGTGAGGAAACCTGAACCTAAGAAATGTTTCTTGTAGTACCATATATATGGGAAAATAAATAAAGGTAGAAGATTTCTCAGAGTTTCAAATCGCCAATACGTCGTGGGCTGACGTGGTGATTATGCCTATACCTTCCTTCGGGAAGAGGTCTATGGCTCTGCATTGGGTCTCTAAAAGGCTGATGATTATAAAGAATTTGATATGGAATTAAATTGAACTAAATTCGATTAATACACAATTAAAACCCGTGAAATCTGTTTATCAAATTATTTCCTTTAAAGATTAGACAAATACATAAAAAAAACTTAAATATTTACTAAAATCATGTCGCGTTACGAAATTTCCCAATAGGTGCTTGACTTTTTCGTATTGGGTAACACTAATTCACAAAGACCGAATACATCGGTGACATCGAAATGGTTGAAAGTAATAAATATATCGTAATAATAATTTGTCAATATCACCCGACCCATACAGTTTAATGTATGAGTAATGAACTATAAAAATCCAGTGAAACGAGAGCTGTTACTCTAAATAAATGAAATAAGTGCCGGGTTAAACTTACATTGGTCGCCGTTAGGATTACGATACAATTGACAAGGTGTCAAGAGTTGTCACAGTTTGGACATTGATGTGAAGATAACAGACTAATTTCTCGATAAACAGTGATAGAGTTTTGTAATGCTATATTTACGTGTTGAAATTTCATAGAGTAGAAGAGATGAAGTTCTGGTAGAAACAAATTTACTCCGACATAGATCGTGTAGTTCATACTTTTGTGAAATCTAATACGAATGCGAGCCTGTTTGTTGGTTACGCTTTCATGCTTTAACCACTCAAGTGACGATTATGACATTATGCATACACTTTGTCAGGGCTACAGAAAAGAATATAGATTTTATCAAGAATAAAGGTACTGTTTCAGAGGGATAATTAAAATGTACATCAAAGCGAACAATTCCCTTGGCAAAAGCTTGCAATATATACATACAAATAATACTGAAGTGGCTATTACCACGACCTTTGTACTTAGCAGGTACCTTTCATAATGTGTATGGAAAATTTTATGCTTTGATTAGTTAAAGCGTAACAAGCTCACAGGATAGTCATAGAAAAACTTTTTTGAGATCTCTTAACCCCTCTGCTGATTTTCTATGACCAAGATCTCAAAATGGCGGTTAACGTTTTATAATAAAATAGGTATTTTTGAGGCTTCTTCTTTATTCTTTGGCTCCGTCACGGTTTGTGCACTAGCCAGCGTCAAGTAACAAGATTTTGCCAAGTAAGTGTCTTGTGATAATTATAATGTTCTAACAAGATGGTGGTTTCCTTGTTAGAACTTTCCATGGAGTTTTGGTGGCATCTCAGAATGCATGCTCCGTGGTATTATTTCCCATCCACTTCACTTGTGCATAATAACCGAACTATATTACGTAAAACACCACCAATATTACAAAATATAGAGTCTAATAACACTATATTATGAATAAAATATAAAAACCACTACATGACAGACTAAGATGCCGCCAAAAACTCAATTTTTTTTTAGGCTTATGCTGCAAACTGTTGATCTATATGAGTCATGAGGTCTATATTCGTTTGTAACCTTTATGGTTTTGGTGGATACAGCTCCAATACAGCTCCCTCTGTGGAGCCTTAGCCTGCCACTCCAAGACCGTGGTGCGTGGTGAAGAGCCACAACCTACTCGAGGTGACCCTGTTTCGGCAGAACACCACGGATCTAGGCTGGAGAGCCGATAAATACTCCTGAGTGTGGCGTGTGAGCAGCGCACTCAGTACCGGGCTAGGGCGGAGGAGGGTTCAGTCTGAACCCCAACGGCCTAGTACCGGATAGCGGCTGGCGGGACTGGTTGATTTACATCAGTCTCGGCAGGCGTACTGCGAACTGTACAAGATTCTCATGTACACAATGAAAAGCGCAAAGTCCAAAAGTAAACTACCCCAGGAGGGTACCACTTCCACCGGAAGTGGAGAATCCCTCCCCGGGCCCTCGGGCTCGGGCTGCCCCACGTTCTCTGGGGGGGGCAAAACTTTGCCAAACACACGAACTCGGACCAAGGCAGTGACACGGATACCCGATTCTGCCAAAAAAACGACGACGATGGCTACACGATTACGGACCAAGGATTTGCCTACGGTGGCAGCGGACAAACTTCCGCCTTTGGAGCTTCCCTCCGAGGGTGGCAAGGATAGCCCGGCCACAGAGGCTGTAGAGGTAGAGGTGAGTGACGCGGTGCACACTGCTGAGGCGGAACACGCTACGGAGGGGCAGTCAGCGGCCTCTTCGGACACGGAGCCGGAAGCAGGTGTTACCGGGCGTTGCACTCCCTCTTCAAAAAGAGGAGGAGGAGGAGGTCGAGGACGAGGTCGCCCGTGCACCACAGGCCAATTCTCTGGGCTCACCGAAGCGCAGGCGAACCCCGCCCTCCTCAAGAAGAAGGAGGAGGCCAGCCGAAAGGAGGAGGCCACTCGAAAGGAGGAGGCCACTCGAAAGGAGGAGGCCACTCGGAAGGCAGAGGAGGACGTCGTGACGATGGCGTCTCGACTGCGCCGAGAGCGAGCCGCGCGAAGGGCTGCACCTCCACCGGCCACCACTGAGCAGTTGATCCTGGATCTGCATTGGAGGGCGATAGGCGACATTGACATGATAAGCAATGTCGCCAAAAAGTCAGGACACCTCCAGGGTGGATGCATCCGGGCCATCAACGATGCGACGGCCTCACTAGTTGAGGTGGTCACGGAGCTCTGCAGTCACACACCTGACGAGGAGATGGCCAAGCTGAAGGCAGCTTACGACCTGATGGCGGAGAGGAACGCTAGGCAGGAGCGAGAGATGGAGGACCTCCGCAAAGAGCTGGCGGAGGTCAAAATGGAGTTGACCAGATCTCGCCTCCAGGTCCCAGCAGGATCTAGCGTCCTCGCTCCTTACGCCCCTGCCGTTCAACCGTCGGTGTGGACAGCCGGGTCCAAGTTTCCGCCCCTTCCGCAGCGGCAGCAGGGACGCTCCCGGGGGGAGGATGTACTCCAGGACCTCAATAAGAAGTTCGAGGAGATGGCGCGCTCATTATCGGCCCAAGTGGGAAATATGATGAGCGCGCGCCTCGAAGCCCTGGAGGACAGACTCCTTCCGGCCAAACGCCTGCGGCCATCCTTGGCCGCTGACAGGAGAGCCGCCCCTGCCCCAGCTCCAGCTCTAGCTCCAGCTTCGCCTCCAGCACCTCCAGCTCCTGCTCCAGCTCCAACTCCATCTGGAGCGTTCTCTCCGGGCGGAGTGCGGCCCCCGGATGCAGCCGTCACTAGGCGCCCTAAAAGGGGGAAAAGACGGAGGGCCAAGGCACCGGCGTCGGCCACCGACAAGGGGGTGCGACCGGCACCCAAGCGTGGAAACGAATGGGTGCTGGTTGGTAAAAACGGACGGCCCCGAACGGAGAGGACGAAGAAACAGGCCCCCAGGAAGGAGAGAACCCAGGACCTCCGTCCCCCCAAATCGTCTGCAGTGACGTTGACGCTGCAACAGGGGGGACAGGAGAAGGGACTCTCCTACCTGGAGGTCCTGAAGCAGATAAAGGCGGGGGTCAGCGTAGCGGACGTCGGCACCCCCGGTATACGGTGGCGCAAAGCGGCCACCGGAGGTTATCTCCTCGAAATACCGGGGGCGGGCAGTGGCGACAAGGCGGATGCCCTGGCCGCCAAGATTAGGGAGGTCGTGCCGGAGGGGGTTAGGGTGTCCAGGCCCATAAAGTGTGCGAATGTGCGTATTTCGGGCCTGGACGAGTCCGTGACCCCCGAAGAGGTGGTAGCCGCCGTGGCCAGCACCGCGGGCTGCCCACCGGACAAGGTGAGATCAAACGGCGTCCGCCCCGGACTTAGGGGGCTATGGACGACCGTGGTCACCTGTCCGGTGGAGGCGGCGAAGAAGCTCGCGGACGGCCGCCGACTCCTGGTGGGATGGGTCTCGGCTCAGGCCACAGTCCTGCCTCCCAGGCCCTTGAGGTGCTTCAGGTGCCAACGAGACGGGCACCTGGGCAGCCGATGCACCTCCAAGGTTGACTGCAGCAATTTATGCTACAGGTGCAGTCAACCTGGGCATATGGCCGGCGGCTGCAGCGCTGACCCGCACTGCGCGGTGTGTGCGGCTGCAGGGAAGCCCGCCGGCCACCGAGTGGGAGGCAGTGCCTGCCATACGCCGGGACCCAAGTCCAAGCCCGGAACCAGGAGTAGGAGAGGGAGAGGGAGAAAGCGCCGGAGAGCCCCTCCTCAACCCCCTGCAACGCCCGCCGCCAGTGAGGCGCCGGTGTCGCTGGAGATAGATGTGGAGTGCCCGTGATGGCGGCACTCCATTTCTTGCAGGGGAATCTCAACCACTGCGCCAGGGCCCAGGATCTTTTGTTCCAAAGCATGGCGCAGTGGTTGATCCACGTCGCTGTGATGGCCGAGCCGTACTTTATCCCGCCCGACGATAACTGGGCGGGTGACCTTGACGGCTCGGTGGCCTTAATTTCCCAGGCCGCCGCAGGCTCCCCCCCCCTCTCTAACATCTTGAGGGGGAGGAGATACGTAGCGGCACATCACAGCGGCGTAGTGGTAGTGGGGGTGTACGCACCCCCAAGTATGAGTCTCGCCGACTTTGAGGGATTCCTCGGGGACCTGCAAAGCGTCGTAGGTCGCAGCCACCCTCACCCCGTCCTAGTGCTCGGGGACTTCAATGCCAAGTCTACGGCTTGGGGTTCCCCGGCCACGAACGTCAGGGGTAGGGTGCTGGAGGAGTGGGCCATAACATCGGGCCTACTCCTCCTGAACAGGGGGTCCGTTAACACGTGCGTGCGACAGCAGGGCGGGTCGATAGTGGACCTAACGTTCGCTAGCCCTGCTCTAGCACGCCGTGTTCGGGGCTGGAGAGTCCTTGAGGGGGTGGAGACGTTGTCGGACCATCGTTACATACGGTTCGACGTCTCCACCCAGACCTCGGACGGACCAGCCCGTAGGACCCCCGTGGCGGAAGGACCGCGTTGGGCCCTGAAGCGCTTAAACATCGAGGCGCTTCAGGAGGCCGTCGTCGTGCAGGCCTGGGTGACAGGAGAGTTACCGGACAGGCCTGCCGACGTCGACCTGGAGGCGGAGTCACTCCGAGCGGACGTGACGAAAATCTGCGATGCGGCGATGCCCCGGATTAGGGGGCCGATCCCCGCCAAGCGTCAGGTGTACTGGTGGACCGCCGAAATCGCGCAGTTGCGCGTAGCGTGCACGGCGGTCCGTCGCCAGTACACCCGTCAGCGACGCAGGCGGGGCCGCTCGCAGGTCACGTCCGCAAGGGAGGCCGAGCTCTACGAGGGGTACAGAGCAGCCAGATTGGCGCTCCGTAGAGCCATAGAGCAAGGAAAGGCCCTTGCTCGGGAGGAGATGCTCGAGACGCTCAGTCGGGATCCGTGGGGGCGCCCTTACCGCGTAGTACGCGGTAAACTACGCCAGGGCGGCCCCCCGGTAACCCAGAGTCTCGAGCCAGATCTCCTCCACGAGATTCTGGCTGCTCTGTTCCCTTCAAGGACAGAGCATATGCCTCCCACGATGGCTCCGCCCACGCCCAACGCGGCGGGCTGCGGCGAGGGCGACGTGGTCCCCGAGGTGACCCGGGAAGAGTCGAGGGTGGCGGTGAAACGCCTTCAGGCGAAAAACACCGCCCCAGGACCCGACGGCATACCTGGCCGAATCTGGGTCCTGGCTTACGAGGCCCTCGAGCCCCGACTACTGCGGATCGTCACCGCATCGCTTCAGCAGGGCCGGTTTCCGACCATCTGGAAAACCGGCCGTTTAGTCCTGCTGAAGAAGGAGGGGCGCCCGGCGGACAGTCCGTCCGCCTACCGGCCCATAGTGCTGTTGGACGAGGCGGCAAAGCTCTGCGAGCGAATAATCGCAGGCCGCCTCGTCCGGCACTTAACAGGAGTAGGGCCGGACCTGGCGGATAACCAGTTCGGTTTCCGCCAGGGGCGCTCCACCGTTGATGCGGTGATGTCAGTGAAAATCCAGGCGGAGGAAGCATTTGCCCGGGGCGAGGTGATTTTGGCGGTGTCACTCGACATCGTCAACGCTTTCAACACCTTGCCCTGGGCCTGTATCGAAGAGGCACTCCGGTATCATGGAGTGCCTCGCTACCTCCGCCGCGTAGTCGGGGCGTACCTCTGCGAGAGGTACGTCACCTTCCCGGGTCAGGGAGGGAGGTTGAGTCGGCGAGACGTGGTATCCGGTGTTCCGCAGGGGTCTGTCCTGGGCCCCCTCCTGTGGAACATCGGATACAATTGGGTGTTGCGCGGTGTGCTCCTCCGGGGCGTCAGCATAGTTTGTTATGCTGACGACACTTTAGTGTTATCCCGGGGAAAGACGCACCGCGCGGCCGCGATCCTGTCAACTGCAGGAGTCGCTCAGGTCGTCGGTAGGATCCGGCGTCTGGGACTAGAGGTGGCGCTTAGTAAAACCGAGGCCCTGTTTTTTCACGGGCCTCGGAATGCGCCACCCGCAGGGTCCCAGATCGTCGTGGGAGGCGAGTCCATCGCTGTCGGGTCGAGTATGAGGTATCTCGGCCTCCTCCTCGACAGTCGATGGAAGTTCGAGGGACACTTCCGGCAGCTGGCCCCCCGTTTAATGGGAGCGGCGGGCGCGTTAGCCCGTCTGCTTCCCAACTTGGGGGGGCCCAACTCCGCCTGCCGGAAGTTGTACCTGGGGGTCGTGCGGTCCATGGCCCTATACGGGGCACCCGCATGGGCGTGTGGCCTGACGGCCGTTGGCAGCGCCCAGCTGCGAAGACCGCAGCGCGCGATGGCCGTCAGGGCCATCCGCGGGTACCGCACGATCTCCTTCGAGGCGGCCTCCCTTCTAGCCGGATCCCCACCCTGGGACCTGGAAGCGAGAGCCCACGCGTCTCTGTATCAACGACGCGTGGAGGCGCTGGAGCGGGGCCGGAGACTCGCACCTCGGCAAATCGAGGTGCTCCGGTCCCAGCTCCACCAGGTCCTAGTCATCGAGGAATGGGAACGACGACTTGAGCGACCGAGCTCGGGCGTGGCTACCATAGGAGCCATTCGGCCGGTTTTGGCTGAATGGCTCACCAGGCGGCATGGCACCCTGAGCTTCCGGCTGACACAGGTGCTGTCGGGGCACGGCTGCTTCGGCAGCTACCTGTGTCGTATCGGCCGGGAGCCAACGCCAGGGTGCCATCATTGTGGCTGCGCAGAAGATCGTGCGCAGCACACTCTTGAGGAGTGTGCCGCCTGGAACGAGCCACGTCGCGAGCTCGTCGCGGCCATAGGCCCGGACCTCTCGCTCTCGACCGTCATCGTCAAGATGGTCGAGAGCGAGGCCGGGTGGATCTCCGTCGCCTCGTACTGCGAGCGAGTCATGCTCGCGAAGGAGGCGGCGGAGAGGGAGAGGGAGCAGACCACCAGGCTCCCCTCTCGCGGTCGACGAACACGGCGGCGACGGGTCGGCGACGACCTCATGCCGCCGTAAAAAGGGCCTGTGGGCGACGGGACGGGCGGGCACGTCCGTCGCCCTGAGCAGAGTTAAACTGCACAGGCCCGCGTGGTGGAGGCGCTTGTGCCAAGCGACTCCCACAGTTCGTCGGGGGGGGCTTAACACCCTCCCCCCCCTGAGGGGTCTGCCATTTTGACCCCTCAGACCGCAGACGAGGCCCCTGTTGAGGGGCCGACACCTGCCGGGGAGCAGAAGTAATGCCATTGGCAGTTCCTGCTCCCCGGCCCAATAGGTGTGTGAGGCACCGTGGGGTTTTTAGTCCGTGGAACTCGGACATAACCCACCCCCCGCTTCCCGACGGGGTGGGTATCCGTTACGGATTTTCCCCACGTAAAAAAAAAAAAAAAAAAAAAAAAAAAAAGGGGTTATTCAATACACACCATCTCATCGTGATGGAGATAGACAAGAAAATGAAGAAGTGAAAAATGGCGCACTTCCTATTTACAGCCATAAAAAAGCTTACAGTAATTATTGAAATGTAAGTGATGCAAAATAAAAAGTCATTTTAAATTTCGCATCATAATTTATTCCGATTTCGTATATATTTTTGAAGTCAATATACTTGTCAATATATACGAAAATCAATTGTCCCATTAACAAGAACGGCCAATTAGCCGACAGAGATATGAAGGAAATCGTACGTACATACGTGACTCGAGGGATACGTTGCGCAAATTGTGTTTATGCACTTGCCACACACAACGGTGTAATCAAACGAAACATTCCCGTATAAATGGGCGATTACCGTTAATTTATCACATATTGTTGTATTTTTATTATATTGTTTGTAAATTAAAAGAAATACTATGAAAGCGAATGACATACTTCGATTTTTCTCTTTAATTGTGTTGTTTATTTTTTTTTTTGGTTTCATAGTAATTATATTTCAATATACGATAATATTAAAGGTATGCATCACACACATATTGATGAATGTGACTCGAACAAATCTGAGAGTAAGAGTATTGTGGGGTGACTAGATCTAGGTGCTTCGCATGGTATATTGTCAAAAATTGACAATTGAAACGCCCTTTCGGTATACAACTTAGTTGCTAGTTATACTAAATAAACACTGTAAAAGTAATTAATAGGCTTATGTAATGTTACATAACACACGATTAATCTTTAATGTATTATTCGATGTACATAAATTACAAAACAGTTTCATATATAAGGTTTTATAAATTAGTGTCGTAAAATTACTAAAATTTCATGGATATATTTAGTTCTATTCTAGAGCCGATATGAGAAGCTTTCTTTGGAGCTGAGAAAATTAATACGATATTACTTGTGTATTGAGATAATAGTGTACAGACAATCATTTTAGCAGCATTGGTGCAAATACACGCCTAAAAACGGTTATTTAGGATTATTATTTTTTTTTTTTTTTTTTTTTTTTTATGTTATAGGGGGCAACCGAACAGGTGGGTCACCTGATGGTAAGTGATCACCGCCGTCCATAGACACTAGCAACACCAGGGGAGTCGCAAGTGCGTTGCCGGCCTTTTAAATAAGTTGGCCTCCGGCGCTCTCACTGACCGAACGAAACGCAACAGTGCAAGCACTGTTACTTCACGTGGGTTTTCTGTGGGAGGGTGGTACTACCCCGGGCGAGCCGACCCATTCATGCTGAAACCAGTAATAGCTTCAGCGTACCACTACCAAATTAATCCTAGGGCTGATTTTTTAAGACCCAGATCTCAAAATGGCGGATTACGTTTTTAATTTTTTTTATTAATTTCACGACAACGTACAATGTAAATTACATGGCTTAGTAAAAGAACGTTCGTACTAATGAAAAAATTATTTAAAAATATATTTTACATGAAAATAGTAATTTTAAAATACATAATTTGTTATTTTTCAGAATTTTGTAATAGATTAGGTATTTTTTTTAACTTTTACTGCCAACAGTCTGTTGACCTGTGCCTCATGAGGTCTATATTCGTTTATATGGAACTTACACCTTCACGGTTTTGGATAGTCCAGGGGTTAAGCAAACATAAAAATTTGACAGAAAAAAAATATAGAAAAGGAGTCACGCAATTATGCTAATTTATTATGCTAGCCTTATAGACGTTTATATCTATTTATCTTATAATATTCTTGAAGTCTAAGGACAAGGAAATTTTTCCTCTAGCCATTTTGAGTTCAAAACATGAGTATCTTTACCAATTTTAGTAATTACTCTCCAATTGTTTGAATTTTACAGATGCTTTTGTTTTTGTTGTTTTTACGATTCGACCACGGAGGTGGGTTAAGATATATATAAGAATTTATTAGGACATGAAAATAAACATATAATTTGCAGAGCTTTAAGACCTATGGGCGTAGCTACCGTGGGGCCCGCGATCTGTAAATGCCCCTACTGTGTAAGCAAAAATTCACAAAATATTACACATAACCTGAAAATGTGAATAATAAGAGACATGATGAATTATTAAAGTTAACATGAAAATAGCATTAGTGTATATCGATTTTAGATGTTCTGCGTCTGTGGGCGCCGTAGAGGTGTTTTTCTTTTGAATAAAGTATTTTTATTAGAAAAATATTTAATTTAACTGAACAATAACAATAATTGAAAATAAATATATATGTGTCCGTGTGTGTTCATTGGATGGCGATTTAATAGAGCCGCCGAACCACCCGCGCAGCTCCTGAGCTCGCGCAGTTCCTTCCACCCGCTCCCTCAGTCGTAGGTGGTGGGGTTGCAATATGGTTGTCGCCTCGACAGCGTCATATACATCGTTGATAACACGATATAATTTAGTACAGAGAAGGCCTCACAACAAATTTTGATTCCTGCCCCATTTAAAACTAAATACGGTACTGTTAAGAAGATTATGCAAATAATTTCTAGGGTCCCAAAAGGTTTATTAATTCACCTTTTCCTGATGGTTGAAGATTTTGAAATTGAAAATTGATCGCTTATTGCATTGTTTGTTTATCGGAAGATCATGGCTGTTTCACTTACGTTCCCTACTCGTACCTAGACATCATGATAAGTTCAAGCTTATGGTTATTTATTTTCAACTACCTACAATTTCACTTAATCGATCATGATTTTGCTCAGAAACAGGACAAGCATTAATTTTCGTTCTTGATTTCTACTAACCGTCTCCATATCTTTTTTTTTTGTATAATAGGGGACAAACGAACAGGTGGGTCACCTCATGGTAAGTGATCACCGCCGTCCATAGACACTAGCAACACCAGGGGAGTCGCAAGTGCGTTGCCGGCCTTTTAAATATATGGGCCTCCGGCACTCTCACTGACCGAACGAAACACAACAGTGCAACCACTGTTACTTCACGTCGGTTTTCTGTTAGAGGGTGGTACTACCCCGGACGAGTCGATCCATTCATGCTGAAACCAGTAATACGTAGCTCTACCGCCTACAAAATACTGTTCTTGTACTTGTACTGTTCACTGTTTTCGTGGAATCTATCTTAGTCATTTAGCGAAATAACCTCCTTTTGAATGTGTGTAATGAAATTCTAATAATAATCGAATAATTATGAGCGTCATTATTTACGTTCACTTATGAGACAGTGTTGTATCCACAAAGATAGTATCACTACATAGTATAAAACAAAGTCGCTTTCTCTGTCCCTATATCCCTATGTATGCTTAAATCTTTAAAACTACGCAACGAACTTTGATTCGTTTCTTTTTAATAGATAGAGTGATTGAAGAGGAAGGTTTATATGTATAATAACATAAATTAAATAGTGAAGAAATACTGTTATTTTTGAGGTTACTCCGAATGTGACGCGTGCGGGCGACGGGCAGTAATGAATAAATCAAAACTACTGGATCGATTTCAATCATTTCTTTAGTGAATGACATAGGCTATATATTTTATACCCGTGCGAAGCCGGAGTGGGCCGCTAGTTAACTGTATAAATAAGCGTTAGTAATAAACATTGGTAACGGCCAATGATTGATGATACGTCAGTACTGCGTTCGTATGGTAATAAGTAAATTTACCTTTACGTTGGCCGCAATCACAGTGTTATGTATAATACGGCATGATTACGCTGAAAGTAATGCGTAATTTATAAAGTGTCTAAATATTTTTTAAGGATACAGGAATGTTAATACAACCAAACAAACAAACGATCGACTCCCCGGTTACTATTTTTTTTTGTACTGACACTACTGACTAACTGTTGTGGGCCTGACGGGCCTTCGCAACTTCACCTGGCTTTTAGGGCACTCAGCCGAATGGCAACAAGCTCAAAGGTGCCAAGTGACCGAAACTCGGCTTGGGCTGTTGCCTTGAATACAACACAACAAAAACGGTTCCTTTTTTTCATTCACACCAAAGTTCGACTATATTATTCCATTTTACTACTACATTTTATTCAATATTTCAGATACTCGAGAGACACATTTGGGTACCCATCAAAAACTCATTGTAAACCGCCACATAATAAGGGGTATAATACTTCAAAACGAATCAATAATTACGCGTTTTAGATAATTTTAAATTAAACCCAATTTCTAAAGTTTTATTAATGTCATTAAATTTGAAATTGGCTATAACAATTATTGTTAAGCTTTCGACGTTCATACATATATAATCCGTTGAACGTGTTTACGTAAGAGTGTTCGGTAGTTTTAAATTCGCTGTCGTGTAATAATAGACCACTGTAGCTCTTAAGTTATAGATTAATGTTCAATTGATTATTTGTTATCCAACGGACCAAAAGCTCCGGGACTTGTAACCGCTGCTTAACATTTATTTCTAATAATGCTAAGCGGTAATAATGTATTGCGCCACGAATCGTACTGTTGGCTTGATTGATTTCATACGTATTCTCCAAAGCTCCGGTAAAGTATGCCGCCGATGCATTCGAAGCATCATTTTCTAATTTATGCATCGTTAACGTCTCGTTTGTAAGCGTTTGTAGGGTTTGCCGATGCGTTAGTTAAAAATGTGTTTCCGGTTTGCGCCATTTGATAATAGATGGCGTTCATAGCAGATTACAAAGTAAATGGATATTTTAAAATTAGATTATTAATGCATGGCTATTTTTGTATTATGACCGACTGAGGGATCCATTGATGCTGTTTCCGCGATTTCATCAGTTTTGGAACGAAAATAATTCATAACTTTCACGGCTTACAAATTTCTAAAGATTAGGAGGAGTATTTGTAAAGTTAGGATGATGTCTCGTCTTAAAATAATATAACTCCACGACGCTGATAGAAACGTCTTGTTACGGGGCGTTATTACTATAAAAATTTTGTAATTTTTCCATTTATTCTCAATATTTTTAGTGTACTTACTGTGTGGTATACTATACATTACTTTTACTATATGTACTATATAACTGTAGAATTATTTTATGAGTTACATCAAAGTAGTGTACTTAGGAATTGTAAGTCTACTAAGTAACTAAGCCACAGTAATCATTTTTATCTTTTAGAAATTATTAAAAAATAATTGATTATTTTTATATTTGAAAAGATACGAGAAAAGTTGTTGTGTCAAGACTCCTTCGTAATTCTATGATTTTATTTATGTATTCATTCACAAGACATCGAGCGTCTATAATATAAATATATACGAATTACTAAAAAAAATAATTGACGTAGCGTAAATAATAAAGGCCCAAAATTATTTCTAAATCGTTTAAGCACCTATGACACCACATTAGTACATCCTACTCATAATCATCATACTTCATCATCATACTCATTTTTTCAGTGAATGACATAGGCTTATATATTTTATACCCGTGCGAAGCCGGAGCGGGTGGCTAGTAGTACATAAAAGACATCTTGAACTCGAAACGTGTAATGACGTCTGATAAAACATTTACTCATCCCGAAACTAGTGTAACCGGTTCCAGACAGGTCCATTCATATCTTTGACGTCTACGTTAATAGACGCTCAAACAACGAATACTTTACCGGTGGAATCAATGCATTGTTGAAATACAATTCCATTTTAGCCAACTATGAGTAGACTTGGACTAGATTGAGCGTGGAATTAATCCATGGTTCCAAAACTACACTTACTTTTTTTTATATATATATTTTAGGGGCAAACGAACAGGTGGGTCACCTGATGGTAAGTGATCACCGCCGTCCATAGACACTAGCAACACCAGGGGAGTCGCAAGTGCGTTGCCGGCCTTTTAATATATGTGGGCCTCCGGCGCTCTCACTGACCGAACGAAACGCAACAGTGCAAGCACTGTTACTTCACGTCGGCTTTCTGTGAGAGGGTGGTACTACCCCGGGCGAGCCGACCCATTCATTCTGAAACCAGTAATAGTTTCAGCGTAGCTCTACCACCTGTATTAATGAAGTTACATAATCTGAAAATAACTTAAGATTTGAATAATATTTGTTTGGTAATTAATAAAAGATTACCGAATTGAAAACTATACATAAATCAATATACATACCTGGCTTCCATTGGTATAGAACATAACTATGTTATCTATGTAGTTGTCACGTTCTTAAATGGCACGATAGGAGGCGCTACTTGCTTCTGGATGTGATTGATGTCATAAGTAACGACCGGCCCCTACTTTGTGTAGATGGAATGCGTTATTGTGACGTCACAAGTATTGAAACGATTTGCAAACGTTTTTTTGAGCTTTACAGTTTTTCAAAATCACCGGTATCTTCACACAAACAAAATGAAGGTGTAACCAAAGAGTCATCTCGATTAAAATTGAAAAACATTTTTTCCGTAAACCATATCTTGTAATATCAAAGTCTGTCGACAGACATAAATCGCCTTAATAATTATAAACTTCTCGAGAATAAAATTACAACAAAAGTGGCTAATTATTGCCTTCAAAATTAAGTCTGTGGGTAAGTTAATTGTGCTATACACTTGAGTCTGGCGGAGTCCTATTTCGTCTCTAAGATTAGTGCGTAAACATTTTAGACCACATTTTTACGTCACATCAGTTGAGAATACAGGTAAAGGGTAATCCTGCAAAGTAAATTATTAATTAAAATGAATATTTTTTTAGAAACTTATACTAAATTACATACAAACTCCACGATCGCTTTAACTAAAAAATGTACTTGTCTTAACAACACATTACAACAGTTGTCTTAACGTCACTTAATGACATAAAAACGAACGGGCTGCATAATTATAATAAATAGTATTAAGTCCGTAGCACGAGTATAACTAATATGATTTATCATTTACACTTCTACAAACTTATATTTAGTACTAAAAAAAAGCTAAAAAACTAATTTAGACTTTAACATTAAGAGATACGTTATTTAATTGTGATTCAATAGCTTTAGATGTCAATTTCTTTGGTAAATCAGACAGTTCTTTGTTGTATAATAATATTGCCGCGAGGATGAGAATTTCGTTTGCATCTTTAATCAGAATTTAATTTACCAGCGATTGCTAGCGATTACACCTTATGTGTATAATGAACGGGTGTACGTTTTGCATGAAGCATTAATCGATTCCTTAAATCGATATATAAGTCGAATTCCTGCTCTATACTATTTTATTTTATTAACTTAGCTTACTATTATAATATATATTTTAAACTCACAAACGTATATTCTCTTTTAATTAACCTTTTTGTGCATTTGTTTTTCTGCCGATTCTTGGTCCGCGTCTTTTTTTTTTAATTTGGTTTGGGTATTATTATTGAAAAATCGTTTTAAACGTAGTGCAGCTTAAATACACTGACCAAGGCTTACGATGTTATTATTATTATCTTTATTTTAATAATATCGCGAGTATTCGCTTAAAGTCTGAAATTACAAAAAAAAACCTACTATAGGGACTCACTGCATATTATACGATAGGTATGAAAGAAGATTTCAGGCTTTTTCTAAATTTTCAAATTTAATTTTCGTTCTATATGTATCAAATATCTGGTGCCTGCGATTTCTTTCCCTTGAAAAAAGTCATTTAGGTTCATGGCATCTATATTTTTATTTGAATTAATTATAGATTATACTATATATTTTTCTGGTTATAATTTTGTCACTATAATATTTTTACCGATTTCGAATTGTCTCTGTTAAATTTTATTATTACTACTCAGACCCTTTCGAAATGCCTAGTTATTTATTGCCTAGATTTTACTTAAAAAACTCCTTCATCTTTCTATAAAAGTTTCTTAATAATTGGCTCAGCCGTTTTAGAGATTAAGCCGAACAAATAACAGACACTTCAATTTTCTTTGTACTTGTACAAAATGACGCCTCGAATTGATATTTTATTAATTTTTATCAACGACATATTTGAATGCAGTCGCATCAAACTTTAAGTCACGAGGTAGTTTGAAATGATAGAATGCTAAACCTAGAAGTGTTTGACTGGCAAATGGACCTACAAAAACGCGGAACGCTACCATAGTTGCTTGGCGACAGATTCTCAACTTAAACCTAGTACTTAGCAATCCGAACATCGAAGAATTCTCTACGACTGAGCTGTTGTTTTAGCACAATCTTCACCATCATTGAAAGCTCACGTTTATTATAGAAGTCAAAAGTACTGAGTAATCATCGCTTAATTAATGTGAAATTAGATGTGCCTTATACAGTATGTCCGATATGTGGCTATATGGTTTTAAATATATATAAAAAAAGCCATAATTATCAGTGACAGTAATGCAGTCGAGGCGAGTGGACAGGGACAGGCCGAGTGCAGTTAGTGAGCATTCGTCGATTAAAACCTGTCGTACGACATGCTTTATGTGGGGCAACCAAAAATTCGATTTATAAGCAAAGTGGAAAAAAATTAAATGATTAAGGAATTTTTTTAGCATATATTTTACCGTCTCAAGCTGCCTTGTTACTTAAAGTTAGATGAGACTGCATTACAATATTTGATAAATAAAAAAAATATATCAACTTGAGGCGTCATTTTCTACAAGTACAAAGAAATTTCAAGTATTTGTTATTTGTCCAGATTAATGTCCGAAATGTGTGAACCGATTTTGAAAAAACCTTTACAGACAAATCGGGGCGTTTTTAAATTAATATCTACGCTATATATCATTACGTATTTCGAAAGGGGTTGAGTAGTAATAATCAATTTTAACAGAGATAACTTAAAATCGATAATATGTAGGTTTATAGTGATAAAATTATAACAAAAAAGAAAATAATACTATCAAAATATTTGCATAAATATTCTCTTGGTCTTATAATATTAAATTTAAATTAAAAGAGGCTGTTCAACCTCATGCCCGAGGGCCATAATTTGGCCTGCGAACGATTTTTAAATTGTTCGCGGAAGTAAGATACAAATGTTTTTTTTTTCTTATTGCATAAGTCTCAAAGATAATTAATATAGTCATCGACAGTGCCTCACCAGAAATGCCTGAATCGTCTGATTGGCTCGATTGATAAAAAATTGAGCAGCCTTGGTTTAATATATTTTTGGTAGAACAATGAATTACGGTGGAAAAATCCACTTTAAGTTCTTTTAACTGACAGGTATGAACAGTATCTTTAGTATTCCAGTAAAGAGAGAGCACTGTATCTGATGACATTTTAGTTACAATTCGAGTACAAATAGATTGATAATCTGTTGATAGTTCACAACGCCCTGCTAGCCTTAATAAATGTCTTTGCGTTATTTTTTAAAAAGCCAATCTTGTAGGAAAAAGAGAACGCACCGATCGGTTACAGATTAACATTAAGATAATGATATGGTATAGTGAGCTTTTTCTTTGGTGAGTAGATTTTATAGACGTTGTAGGGTTTTTGTTTTTGACTACATCGCTACCACTATTGGTATAAATATATCATTGAGGCTTACTATTATTTTATCAGGTTTTGCAATCATCATCCATGTCTAAAACAGTGAAATAGAGGTATCTAAAGGCTTGCAGGCTCGCATGACAACGGCGATTGGCGGTGAATTCAGATGTCTCTATATTTCAATTTATTCACCATCTTTTTGTTCTTTTAAAATGGTGACATGTGTGTGTACACTATTTGCCACTAACCCGCCAATGACACGTGAATAGGACTATAAACGATGGAGATTGCACCAATTAGACAAATTTGTTTTTTTTTTATATCCAGACCGGGCTAACAAACAAAACACATGCAAACTACACATAAAACATATTGTTAGAATACAAACATATATAGGATAATGACACTAAAAACTAAAGTTTAATTTTACAATAAATTTCGACAAGCATTCTACAATTGGATAGTTCTTTTATTCACGATTACGAACAGTATCTTGAGATATTGTAATAATAAAAAAAAGTAATATGTACTTATGTATAGTATTAGTATTAGAGTATTAAAAATTATACTTTTTTGGCGTAACAAGATAAAAATCTTTACAAAAATTTTATCTTTCGCCTTACTCTACGTTTGTAGAAAAACGACAGTAACGATAGAGAAAAGGTATTTAATACATACATACTTTTTTTGATACTTCAGGGTGTGGATTTTTAGTGACGGGATGCGGTACGCGCATCGTAAAAAATTACTCTCATCATTTTTCCCTAACGCGCCAAAAGAAGAAAGAAGTATAACTTCAAAAATATTTTTTTTTTTAATTGAACAATCATAGTCACCCTACCGCAGGGCAAGTGCAGGCGGTTCGCCTTGCGCGGACGTTTCACTGCTCGTGCCCAACACGCAAACATGCATAATATGTTTATGACAACTATAGACACGATGAACCTTGCTTATTTGCAACCCGTTAAGGACATATTGGTTTTCTCCTTCGTAGTTAAAGTTCCGCTGTTATTTACAGATAATTGTTTTGTGAATAATTAAATGATTTATTCTACACTTGTTCAAACGTAACTTTTTGATGTAATTTAATTTATTTACGAAAATTACCAATTCGGGTGTGCGTCGCGAAATTGTATAGTTGCGTGTTGAAAAGTATTCGACATTTTTTGTATGACTCATTTCTTTATTGTGTTTGTGTGCATCTTATTTAAGTTATTGAGTTTATAATATTATGAACTAGTTTTTGTTCTCGGCTGCGTTGGTATTAGTGTAGATTTGGCCAATTCCTCGGGAGTAGTACTATTTTTCTGAATGAAATGTAATCCTATGTCCTTTTCTGTATCCCTTCATTGTCTATGTAGCTTTATAACAATTAGGAGCGACCTTATATACTCGTACATTGCAAGAAGAAATTGAGACGTGTTCATATAATTTTAAAGTAAAAACATTAAGGCCTGTATTTCTCTGAAAAAAAAAACAAATTTGACCGTAACAATATTTTTTCAAAAACAAAATACACAGTATAAGCGCAAATTGGATAAACAATCATTTGAATCAAACGTTTGATCAAATAATTGTAATTTGATACTCCTGATACCGGAACGAACAACAAAAACTGTACGATACGTGAGACTTAATGTCCGTTTGTATTGAAATTACTTCTTTGTTTCGATATAATACTAATTGTCCATGAATAATATTCTTAATTTAAATTACTAGAATCCTTAAAACTAACTGTTCATGGTTTTAATTAAGTGTTTTTTTGTTCCTGAAACTGCTTAGAAGCTTTTGTTCGATGCGTGAGAAATTCGAACGGTATTTGGCTAATGTTAGTTTTAGAGTTAGTTAAAATATATAATAATGTAGGGGGTGTGCTATTTACTCGTGAACGAAGCCACACGAATAAATCGTTTCGATAGTCGAGTCGAATGTACGAACTCAAATTATATTCAGAATTCAGATAGTTCGAATATTCAATTTGAAATTCGAATCATTGATTGAATTTGGTAATTTGTTTTTTTTTTTTTTTCGAACTGACTACTACACTCTTGGCTTGTTAAGGCCGCTACAGTTTCACCGGACTACGCACTTTCCAAATGTAGACATAATTTAGACTTAATTAAATTTGTTGCTAAGTTTTTTGCCCATAAGTCGTAATCCTAATTAATACTACAAATGCGAATTTACGTTAGTATGTTTATTACACTTTCACGCTTTCAAAGGGTAAGGAACTAATAAATATTCACATTTTAGTTAGAACTTGTTACAATAACAATTCGCAGGCCATTTTACAAAGGACTATCACAAATTATACATAATTAAACTGAGATTTTATTAAACAGTAATAATCTCCCAAATATATAGAGGTAATAAAGGATATACGTTAAAGTCTGCACTAAAACAAAAGCTTTAGTAAAACAATTTCTCAATAGGTCAAATGGTACGAAGTGGATTTATAACAAAACTTACCTACTCTTGTTATAATTTGAACAAAGATTATGTACATTTGTCTTGTAAACGAGAAAACAATGATTAGTTAGATACACGACATCTTCTTAGTTTCCCCGCGCGCAGAGACATTTGTAAAATTTATTCGGTCAACATTGTTTTAGAACATTGCTTGATGTTTGGACAGGTTACAACGACATGCTGTCTACATTGTGAATGATATAGACGTCACAGAGAGCTTAAAACTGCTTCAATTGCAAGGGGATATTGTCTCGTTGAGCCTATTTTATCGTCCATATTATGTCAAATGATTTGAATAGTTGTTTGGCCTTATCCCATAACTTCCCTTCTGGTAGAGGTCTACAGCTTAAGGTATAATTCATTGCATAAATAATTTCGCAAATTCGCTACCTTTCACTGTATTATACGGATGTGGAATGGTCTTTCAATCAACCTATTCCTCCTCTTTATGATATTGGATTCTTCAAACGAGGCGTGAAGAGGTATTTTGGTGATGTGGAAAAGCATTACCGACTGTTAATGGGATCTATCAACAAGAGTCGTTGATTTTCAAGAGTATTATTATGACAATCAGAAGATTACTTTTGAGACATCTCAATGATACCAGATTTAAAATAAGGTCATAGAAATAACTTTTAAGAACAGTGAAAGGTGTAAAATACCATGCCAATTCACAGAAGAATTTTTAAGTGAACACCAACTACGTAGAAAATAAACAGCGCTTCTCTCGTTTAGGCTTTAAAACGCCAAACGAATTGTAAATAAAAATAAAATTCACACGAGGTGTACGACCGTATATGGTATAAATTTAGACGCTGACTCACTCCTCAGGAATGACTCACAAAAACCCAGCTCCCTGGACTCGTGAGTACGAGTTATGTGAGTCATTGTTGCGTTCCGAACTGAATACTAAAATCAGCTTTTTGATTACAATAATTATTCGGATTCACTGAGGAGATGGCAAGCTTGTTGCTCGTTCTTCTTACATGTGTAGATAGATTTATGGATGTTTGCGGGTTGAATATTTAGAAAATTGCAGTGATCCTCCATAGGTTTTACCACAATCTTATCTGATATTAAATGACGATGCACTCTAAGATGATAAACATGCTGAAACAAACGGGGATTAGCTCTCTAGAGCAGGTGTTGTAACACACCAACAGGTACTTGGTGGCAGATTTCCAACTTGAGGGTGGTTGCTACCCAGGAGGCTTAGAAAAAGCCCTACCACCATGATATGGTTTCATAACGATGTTTTCCTGCACTGAAAGCTCCGAATCAGTTGCAAGGGTTTGAACCTACAACGATCGATATAGTGCCCCAAGACGCTATTAACTAAACCATCATCGCTTTAATAATATGATTCGATAATTATTTTTTCATGTGTTTGTTTCGTACAAACGCCTGATAATATTTCATTTTATAATTTTTATAAGGCTTTTTTGACATAAAGGTTAATAATTATTACAGTCAATAAATATTCTGTTTTAATTACCTGTTATACGTTATTATTAGCAATAACAAACGTTGAACAGTGTTGACGCAACGTGGAAACAATTATATACAAACATACACAGGTTTGAAAGAGATAGAAATGTTGCGTCAATACAATTACAAATCGGTAATAATAGTATACAAAACAGCAAAATATTTAACAGCAGAATAATGATTAGCGGGTTTATAACATCAACAGTTATAAAATAACACAGAAACTTATTTCATTATAGATATTATTGCTGTTTATAATGTGTTAATATTTTTAATCAGTTAAAATATTTGTCTTAATGTTTATTTATTGATATAACTTTTGCCATTTTATTGGTCGTTATTTTGTTTATAAGATATATGTGAAATTTCGGTGAACTTTTAACATTTTTTTATGCATAGCTAGTGTAATTTGAAAAAGAATTTTCCATGACTGGATTGATTATTCTACTTCTCGTATACGGGATTTTTTTTGCTTTTTAAGCTCAAACGGGTGACGTCATACTTATGAACTTAATATATGAGTGTATTGTGTGTACTTAAATGACGCCTTACGGCGGGAAATACTGACGAGTCACAGACGGTTCCAGTAGAATGTTTTCAAGTATATAGACGTGTGAAATGAGCGTAGACTGAAATATCAAGCAAATAAAGTTTAATATAGTTTTTCTCACGCGGAATTATTTATCAGGCTATAAAATGAACCAATTAAAAATGTTATTATTATTTTGCACACACAAAAAGGCGAAGATAACTGTTTTATTGCTAATTAACGAAATAAAAATATAAGCATTCTTTCTGTTATTTTTTTTTTTTTTCAAACATAAAATATTGAATATAATATTTAAACAATACAATAGCGTAAATATAAGTAAATGTTACAGCGTTCTATTGTTAAAACAAATTTCATCATCCTGTCATGAGGTTGATATACCCTCAGGTAACAGTGTCCTAGTTATTATACAAGCAGTCGTATCTGCGTGTTGGTCTATGAGCGGTTGACAAAGGTCAGCGCAAGGCGGTCACGAAATTGACCCCGCGGCCGATAGTCTCGCCCCGTGAGAATAATCCCCCAGGCGCCTTACTATCGTCTCGTTAATAATTACAACAAATTACATTGTTTAATATGTAATTCAAAGTGTTTAATTAACTATTATAATGTATTATATAATCAAAATAGTTTTGTTTAAGCATCTCTTCTTTATTCACATACATTTTTGTACTGGACGGAAGGAATCGTAGAAAATGCATTTGGTATCTTGTATTTCTTTTAGCATTTTATTTTGTTCTATTTTCACGTAAGACTAAATAGAAAAAAAAATATTACAAGGTGATATAAATAAAGAAATATTAATGAAAGCAAAAAAAAATAAATAAAACGAACGTTTTCAGTTAACCCTCGGACTGTCCTAAATCATAAAGGTTTAAGTTCGATACAAACGAATACCTATAGACCTCACGAGGCACAGGTCAATAGACTATTGGCAGAATAAGGTTAAAAAAATACCTGATTTCATTACAAAACTTTGAAATATAACAAATTACTTATTTACAATTACAATTTTTATGTAAAATGTATTTTTAAATCATTTTTTCATTTGTATGAACTTTTTTTTACGAAGCCATGAAATTTACATAATCGTAATTGGTTTCTTTCTATTTTATCTTATATTTTGGAGCTTTTATTCTATTGAATATATCAGCCCCATTGTTCCTCATTCTTTCAAGCTTCAACGGGAGAATCGTAGATGAGATATTATTACAAAGTCATACAAGATCTTTGCTTCATCCAAACAGGGTTCTGCCAAAATGCTGAGACAAATACCGATGTTTTGGTAATTATCACTCATAATACTCGTCAACGACTCTCTTTCGATGCTGTACTTGGCACACTCCCATCATCAAGTGATGCACATCATCAATTTTTCCGTGTAAATCGCAGTCCGGTGACGCGGCTTTCTTTATTAGACAGATGCAAAACTTCTCGACGGATAGTACCCTGAACGAAGCAAGCTAATTTGACATATTTTCGAATTTAATTGCATTTGTTAAATCAAGGTATATGAAGAGGCTGTATTATTTTATGCCAAATGCCTTTTTCTTTACTCCTTTCATCAAAGTTATCTCTCCAATCATTATAACAAATTTCTTTCAATTTTGACAATCTTTCCCAGTAATTTACTTTGACCTCCTTCAATATACCGTGCGTCGATCCTAACAGCGGTTATGATGTTCTAAAATTAAAAAAAAAAAAAATTCGCTATTTTGAGACTTGGGACTTAAATCAGCCGAGGGGTTAAGTAGCAAAGTTTCTTACTCTCTTTTTCTTACGCTCCGAATGTATTTAGTTATGGAGATTTAGATTGTTTATATTTATATATTATCGTCACGTGAAGGAAAAACGTTATGCTCCGTCCATGCGACTGTCTTTCTTTCTGTAATCTGTATATTTTTATTATTTTAAATGATGTAAAATAAGCAATAAATTGAAATTACACAATCGGAAGGATATGGTGCTCGGCTGCTCGAATTTCGATAGCCGCATGCACCCGCATACTCGTATACAATAAAAAGAAATAAACAGACAGAGAGAGAATGAGCTATGTGGACGGAGCATAACGCTTTATTCTTACGTGACGATTTCTACCAATCAACTTCTACCGCAAGCCTCGTTAAGAAACTTCGTTCCAATAATTTCATAAGTTGCGTAACAAAAATACCACCACATTACTAAATATATTGCAGTACGAAGCGGGGCTAGAGCGGTGGTATCCAACAAATCAAACAAAGCTGTAACACCAGATTAAAAAAGTTGAAAAAGAATAAAAACATAATCCGCCATTTTGAGATGTGGGTCTTAAAAAATCAGCCGAGGGGTTAAATAATAATTATTGTTAGTTTTAATAAACAGACGAACGATATATAAACGTTATGAAAACATGAATTTAAGTTCGAATTCCAATGGTATGGCGCAATGCAGTGCAATTCAGAGCAATATGCACTGAGTCAAAGGCGCGGCGCTGCGCCCGTCGCGACGTGCCGCGCTGCCATTCAACATAACCCACCTTACTAATGTGTCCAGATTGTAACATGAATTTATGACGCTTAAAATAATATCGCTTCATGTGAAATTCAGCGAAAGTCAGCTTTTACTTGCATAGTATTGTTTTATACTATGCCAGAGTTATCTTAATTTCTAGCTAGGTTTCTCCCAACTTTGTCTTTTGTTTAATACGTTGTAGAAAAAGAAAATTGGTAAGAGTTTTATATTATAAAATAGTCTAATTTGGTTACTATATAAGTATAGAAGTTCACATGAGTTTAAAAAAGCGAAATTCAAACCACATTCTTTTAAGGGTGACGAGATATGTTTTCCTGATTGAATCAATTATTGTATGTAGTTTCAGTACATGATTTTCCATTAGTATATTTATTGAGGAAGATTATAACCAACTATGACCACGCTACAATCATTAGGAACGAAGCAATGATCATAGAAAATGTAGATTTAAATGAGATAAAAGTAATAGTACGGGAGGGTTGTGACACGCAGCGTGTGTGCGTGTATTAGGAGCCGAACACATTCAGTTTTTCAGATGTTATAAAACTGAAAATCCATCATTTTCTTATTAATTTTTATACGAATATATTATTTTTACTCGATTCATTATTAATAATTTCATTACACAAAGGGATATAAAAGTGTATTCATAAGTCATCACGTTTTATACTCGGGTATCAATTAACGATATAAATAATTAGTTTAGTATATATTTGCTAATGTAACAGATATTTGTTCCAAATAGCAGGCAGCTCTATGCGTGGGCGTACGCTGTTGTATGCCTCCGCCTGGCAAAATCCATCATGGTTGGCCTCGGAGTTGTTTGTAAAGTGCCGCTGACCGCAAATTTATCGATGCTTATTTAATTTCGCAACATATCTATTAATATTGTAATCCTGCTCGTTCATTCTATATTATATTTGTTACCAACTTGTTTCATTTTAATATAACATAACGAATTCCTTGGAATACTAATAAAAGTTAAAAAATATTATTCCATTTCGTTAAATTAATCTTTTGCATATAATGAAAATATTCTTTATAAGAATGTACGTATATTATTTAAAACGTAGATTTGTGTATAAGAAAATTGTTTTCCTAATTTTATGATATTTATTATAAGCGATACGGATAAGTATTTAAGTTTTACTTTAGAAAAGGTTTGCAAAGATTTTAATAAAGTTTTGTACTCGAAAAGTATCTGTTATTCTCCGATCTATATGCTACAAAAAATATAAATTGTAATTTTAAAATTCATGGAAACAATGTATATTTATTCTCAAGCGAATTCAATTTTATTTTATATGACTAGAGTGACTATACATACGGCATTCTATAATTAATGGCTGTAATAATACTATTAGAAATCATGATATATAAATAATGAACATAATCTAATTACTGTGTAATACACGCTTACAGAGCCGCAGGCACAGCTAATTTTGAATAATAATGTTAAATGCTTTCGTAAGTAAGTATTCGTCGCTTCAGAGTTGATGAGTTTTCTTTCCAAGGGCAAGAAGTATGTTTATATTTTTATATTATCGTAAGGCGAAGGAAAAGCGTTATGCTCCGTCCATGCGACTCTCTTTCTTCCTGTAATCTGTATATTTTATTATTTTAAATAATGTAAAATAAGCAATCAATTGAAATTACACAATTGGAAGGATATGGTGCTCGGCTGCTCGAATTTCGATACCCGCATGCACACACTCACTCGTATACAATAAAAACAAATAAACAGACAGAGAGAGAAAGAGCTATATGGACAGAGCATAACGCTTGTAATCTACCACGAACACGCGTATGCAATAAAAATAAATAAACAGACAGAGAGAAAAAGACGGAGCATAACGCTTTATTCTTACGTGACGATTTCTACAAAACAACTTCTACCGCAAGCCGCGTTAAGAAACTACGTTCCAATAATTCTTTATTTAATTAATCCGTACATCAGGATCAAAGCATGATATTAAATAGCTTACAAACTTCCTCAAAAACTAACTTACAAAATACAAAAAAGAAATTTCAAATCTTATAAGGAGTGTCAGAAATAAGTGCATTCAAACAAACAAATGCAATCTCTTGTGTTTGTATTGTAAAATAGTTAATATAAAGTAATAGAAATCGAGCTTTATAGGGTAGTTTAAGCTTACGTTCCTCCGCTGACAGTACTTCAATTAAGCAAATAGAACGTAAGCGAAACTCGTATCACTCATAGTTAGAAAATAAATAATTAAACAACTCACGTATTTTCACATAAAATCATTTGAATTTCATTACATTTATACGTATATTTATTTAATTTGCCATGTAAAAATTAAGCAAAATTACTTAAGGTATCATCAGAATTTGAATTCAAAGAAGGCTTTCTCTAGGGGAGCCAGAACTGGGATTGAGCTGGGAATATATATATATAGAATGTTTACGAGAAAAATAACTATATATAATAAATAATTTTGTCTCAGTGGGTAGTGGATACCATACACCGCCGTAGTAAAGAAAGAAATAATGTATCCATAAAACACCACACGGTAATACGACATAGAGATATTCAAACAAGATAGTAGACCAGAAACCTTATACATTTATACACGAAAATTCTTAATTCAACTACGTGTCCAGTCATTGTGAGAAGGCGCCCGGCTCAGCATATGCTGAAGTGTCACGCGAAGAATAAAACGCTGTTTTTCATTTGGAACCCAGAGTGTGAGATGCTTTTGTGTCTTATTCCCGAATATGCCGGGGAATATCCAATACCCGAGCGCAGAGGTAGGGACTTCCACCCGAACCGGTCGAGATCACCTCCATGCACTATTAGATTATTGTGTTTTGGGTATTTATGATTTCTTATTAGACATTATCGCAATGCATTTTAATTAAGTTCGTGCATGAATCATAATTTTTCTGTGGATTTTTTTTCATCAACTAATATTATTGTTAAAAGTTTGTCGATTATAAGATAAACAATAATATTTAGGATAAATAAACAACAGGATGTTTGTTTTTAATAATAATAATAATGACATCAGATAAATAATCAACTGATGTTTAATGAACATTATTGTTTAGTCTTATAATGTACGCGGTTTTTATTATATAAGGAACGCTATGTAATTGCACGGACAGACAGATAACCTCAGAGCAATTAGTGTTTTACCGCCCGATACACACTGATTTAATAGTCACCAAACATACTATTATAATGTAAATAGATATATAAAGGTCATAACAATATGGCTTTATCAAACCTCGCCTGGCTAGCTACCACCCTGAAATTGAAAATGTATCACCAAGCATCTGTAGGTATGTTCCGGCAGATTAACTCGAGAGCGAGTCATCCCTCTAGGTTTCGCGTGTTTACCGTCTTAGACCACATCATAACTTAACACCTTTGTGAAATTGTGTTCAAATGCTAAAATCTATTTAGTATAAACAATACGCACGTATCACGGTTAGAAAAATAATTATTCTTTATACTAACTATTTTACAATACAAACACAAGAGATTGTATTTGTTTGTTTGACCGCACTAATTTCTGACACTCCTTATTAGATTTGAAATCTCTTTTTTGTATTTTATAAGTTAGTTTTTGAGGAAGGTTGTAAGCTATTTAATGTCTTGCTATGATCCTGATGGACGGATTAATTAAGGTGAAAATTATAGGCGAGAGAATACAGAAAGCAATAACGATGTTATGCTGCGGGCGGGTCACATCGTGCAAGGGGTGAGTATCGGGGACCGAAGGCGGGTTCGCCGGCCGTCGACAATCGAGCTTTATAGTGTTGTCTACGCTTCCGTTTCTACGCTGACAGTAATTCAATTAAACAAATAGAACATAGCCGAAACTCGTGTCACGGTTAGTTATAAAATAAATAATTAAACAACTCACTTATTTTCACTTAAAATCATTTCAATTTCATTTATTCGTATTCTTATTTTATTACATATTTCACAATGTTGACATAATGTTGACCTATGAATTTTTAAATTACTATGAGCTGTCATAATAATTTCAGTTTTGAATAAATAAATTCATATTTCGAAAACGTGAACAAAAATGATTAGAAATTAATTACATACTTAATAAATGAAAGTTTTTTTATATTTATATTATCCACGAAGCCGGCCACGATTTAGTCTGTATCTTTATAAATTATAATTTCATGTATTGTCTTCGTGTAATTCTAACAATTTATGCAGTGCGTGCCGAGAAAGCTCTCAGGTCGCAGGATTTTTCGAACTCACTCGAAATATATTGTTATATTTTGACCAATTTAAATAATCTGTATTACTGTAAACTTGCTTCAAAGGCCGTTGAGTAAATTACACGTAAAAGAGTTAAAAAAAACATAGTTTTATCTTCACAAACTATGTCGTGTTAATAGAATTTAACATTTCTACGTTTTATACAAAACATTAACAATAATAATACTTTTCGACTAAGAACTTATTTTATTGCTAACTCACCGAATTCCGAGACCATATGTTACCTACATACATACACACACACTATTTTGAGTAATTAGCACCTGAACGAGGCGTTATTTGCTAACGAACGAACAATTGTTTAGCAACGATCTGCTTTTTCGGATGCGTAGTTTTGTTATACACACGCGTATTTCAAAATACAATGATCGACGCACTTAGTGCTCGTGTGTCGCAAGTTAATTAGCGGAACGAAAATAAGCTTTTACATAATTCCATAGGTACGGTGTTTTAGTAACCGTTTGATGACATTAGTAACTCGATGCGAGGGGCATTTGTTACTTCGTAGAGTAAAACTTCTTTAGAAATTATTAAAACTTTTTTTTTTAAATTCTATCAACAAAATCATTGACTGCCCATTAAAATTGAATTACCTCCTGTAATTTCCTGAATCCCTGGTAAATATTGTCCTACTTCGCTCCTATATACTGTGCATTGCCCGTCTGTAAAAGTTAAGTACAAGACATCAACGATGACGCCATCTTTATTATTTCATTGTATAGTACACCAAAACCAATCGAAAAATAACAATAAGGCCATACATACAGTAGATATAAGATACAACTCTGTATATAGTTGAAGAATATTTATAGATACGCCAACAGTCAGACGATCTAAAGAAATAATGCATTGATAATAATGGCTTAAAAGATAGGTAATTAGAATAATACCGGGTAAGTGTCAGAGTTAAAGTGCAACAATATATGAATAACTAGCGGCCCGCTCCGGCTCCGCAGGGGTATAAAATATATAGCCTATGTCATTCACTGAAAAAATGATTAAAATCGATCCAGTAGTTTTGATTTATTCATTACTGCCCATGGCCCGCACGCGTTACATTTGGAGTAACCTCAAAAATAACAGTACTTCTCCACTATTTAATTTATGTTATTATACATATAAACCTTCCTCTTCAATCACTCTATCTATTAAAAAAACCGCATCAAAATCCGTTGCGTAGTTTTAAAGATTGAAGCATACATAGAGATATAGGGACAGAGAAAGCGACTTTGTTTTATACTATGTAGTGATTTATATATATTTAACCTAAACCTATTATATTATGACTCTCTTATTTAATTACAGCCCATTAATTAATATGTAAATTGACAAATTTACTAAAAAAATAATATATTACGAATGGAACACCATTCCAACCGAGTGTTCAACGACACTCACTTTCATAACAATATAAAGGATCATTTAGCTGTCCGGAGACTTGAAAAAGGAAATCGAATGTTTTATGCCAAGTTATAATTTTTGTTGCATTACCAAATCCACTCTTTTTTGTAGACCTCCCTACTGCCGCACTTACTCACTCACCCACTTTTTTATATGGAGAATTTTTAACTTAAACTTTATCCTGACAATAACACACACAACAAAAAAAGAATTATTCAAAAAGTCGCATCCGTACTGAAGCGATACGTTCACATACATTCGGCAATCGGTTTTTTTTTTCATAGAGATAATTTATTACATTGCGCATTGAAACAAAATTCTAAAAAGGGTTATAAAAATTGCAACTGAATTTTCAATATAACTCGTTTTCAGAAAGCAACGATAGATGGTGTTGCTAGTTCGAACAAACTTCGACTACAGCCGATTGTGTGTGCGTGCTTATCGGCAGTTTACAAGCAAATTAATTAGTTTCATGCCTTAATATGTGTTTATATTGATTAATTAACAAGCCTATTAAACTAACGTCTCTATGTTATTTGTTTAAATAACTGGCTGTAAAGTGTAAATGATATAGAATAGTTTATATATTAATTATAAGTCTACGCTATTATTGTATTATTTAATCCTAACTAATGCAATATAATCTATATTAGTTTATTCGTTTTCTATGGGCTATTGTTACAAAACTTTGCATACATATCCTCAAGGTTACGGAAAAGGACATAGTTGTACCTTTTTTTCTGGAAAAAGTAGTATTCCTGAAGGATAGATTAGATTTACATTAAAACGGGCGAAACTGCAAGCAAAAGCTAGTAAATACGAAATGCTTGTTTGTTCGGTACGCTTTCAAGTTTCACGCCTTAATTACACAAGAGATGATCATACAATTTTCCATTCATGTTGTCAGAAATACGGAAAAGGACATAGTGTGCCTCTAATCCAGAAAAAAGGTTTTGTTCCCGAAAAGTAGTTAAAATGTTTTTTTTTTTTTTTTTTTTTTTTTTTTATGTGGGAAGAAATCCTTCATTGGACACCCACAGCCCTGGGGAGCTGTGGGGTGTCAGACTCTTACTGACTAAAAAAAACCACAAGATACCGTCTGCCGCGCTATGGAGTGGCACGGGATCGAACAAGCAAGCACCATGCCACCCCGGCGACAAGGTCCAGCGCGAACGCCCTGACCGCGACGACAGCCCGGTCAAGCTGCCTACCCGTCTACCGAACCAATGTGCAATGGAAAGTCAGGTCCCCAGCCCCTTCCCTCCTTGATCCGGTTTGGCAGTCAAGGGGTCACCCCCTCCAACCACCACCACCTGTAACTTTTTTACGTGGTTTTCTACCACGGTGACTTTTTAACGAGGTTTTCTCCCTCTCCCTCCGCCCGAAGGCCACCCCTCTGTCACTTTTTAATGTGGTTTCCTCCCACAGGAACTTTTTAATGAGGTTTTTCTCCCTCTTCCTCCGCCCGAAGGCCTCCCCTCTGTCACTTTTTAACGTGGTTTCCTCCCACGGTAACTTTTTCTTGAGGTTTTCTCCCTCTCCCTCCGCCCAAAGGCCGTCCCTCTGTCACTTTTTAGCGTGGTTTCCTCCCACGGTAACTTTTTAACGAGGTTTTCTACCTCCCTCCGCCCGAAGGCCTCCCGTCTGTTTTTTAACGAGGTTGTCTCCTCAACACCCGTAACTTTTTAACGTGGTTTTCTCCCACGGTGACTTTTTACCGAGGTTTCCTCCCTCCCACCGCCCGAAGGCACACCCGTCTGTAACTTTTTAACGTGGTTTTCTCCCACGGTGACTTTTTACCGAGGTTTTCTCCCTCTCCCTCCGCCCGAAGGCCACCCCTCTGTCACTTTTTAATGTGGTTTCCTCCCACAGGAACTTTTTAATGAGGTTTTTCTCCCTCTTCCTCCGCCCGAAGGCCTCCCCTCTGTCACTTTTTAACGTGGTTTCCTCCCACGGTAACTTTTTCTTGAGGTTTTCTCCCTCTCCCTCCGCCCAAAGGCCGTCCCTCTGTCACTTTTTAGCGTGGTTTCCTCCCACGGTAACTTTTTAACGAGGTTTTCTACCTCCCTCCGCCCGAAGGCCTCCCGTCTGTTTTTTAACGAGGTTGTCTCCTCAACACCCGTAACTTTTTAACGTGGTTTTCTCCCATGGTGACTTTTTACCGAGGTTTCCTCCCTCCCACCGCCCGAAGGCACACCCGCCTGTAACTTTTTAACGTGGTTTTCTCCCACGGTGACTTTTTACCGAGGTTTCCTCCCTCCACCCTCTGACGGGCGAACCGAAGCAGGCCCGTCCTTACCCCATCCCCTGTCCCCTCTGATAAGCAGAGGGGTACTGCGAGGGGCGCCGTCTGCCGGGGTATATGCCCCGACCCGGTTCTGGAACCGAGCCCCAGGAGTGTTTATCGGCTCTCTAGCCTAGATCCGTAGTGTTCTGCTAGACAGGGTCACCTCGTGTAGGATGTGGCTCTTCACCACGCACTGACGGTCTTGGGAGGCAGGCTAAGGCTCCACGAGGGAACTGTATTCGCCTGTGGGTCCACCCCCTGCGGTTCCGAGGTACAAGTATCTCATCCCCACTTGACCCCAAGTAGTTAAAATGTTCGTTAACGCCAGCCAAGCCGCGAGCGAAAGCTAATTTCTAATAAACCAAATTTGACTATATAATAATAATAACAACACAACAACAACACAACAAAAACAATAACAAAAGCCCGCAACGCATTCGTGATGCTTCTCGTGTCGCAGATGTCTATGGGCGGCGGTGATTACTTACCATCAGGTAACCCGTCTGTTCGTTTGCCTCCAACCACATAAAAAAAAACAACGGTAAAGTACTACCATTTTGTCTGTATATGTATATATACATATAAGATAGCCGTTGTCACAAACAGACGGAAATTTCCTTTCACAAACGAAGTCGACAGAGAACACTAAAATTCATATTTCTCAACATCCTGCAACGTGTTTTAATACAAATTTATCATACATTTTATCATTTAAGTATTACGACATAACCGTAGAAGGTCCCGTATTTAGATACACGAGCCTCTAACTAGGGCAGCTTTTACAAACGGCTAGATAAGGACGACTCATAAATATTACGTATTGCAAAATATTACACAACAATTATATCATATCACAGGTAATAAAACATATATTTATTATCTGTTTCACAATCACTAACGGTAATAGGTTTCGGCGATTGTACGAATCTATGGTCCAAGTGTTTTGGGTAAGGATTATTGTTTGTTAAAATTCTATAAACCGAATAAAGCTAACGATTGCCCGTCCTGACTTAACGTTAGGCCGGCAACGCATATGTGATGCGCCTCGTGTCGCAGGTGTTAATTCGCGGTTGTGATTATGAATGAGTGTATTCAAGATAATATAAATTGAAATATGAAAAAAAAAATTTTTTTCTTCTTCTTGGTTTGGCACCGCACAAGCATTTGCCAGTGTCAATGTTTTGTTTCAAGAGGGATTATAGCAGAATGTTTACAAATAATATAAGTTTATTCAAACGTAAGAAGTTCTAAGTAAGTGTCTTGTGATAATATATATAATATAATATATATAATATAATATAATATATATAATATATAATGTTCTAACAAGATGGTGGTTTCCTTGTTAGAACTTTCCATGGAGTTTTGGTGGCATCTCAGAATGCGTGCTCCGTGGTATTATTTCCCATCCACTTCACTTGTGCTTAATAACCGAACTATATTACGTAAAACATCACCAATATTACAAAATATGGTGTCTAATAACACAAGATAATTTTTATCTTGCCAATACTTTATTTTTTCTGGTTCAAAGGGTTAGATAAGTTTTTTTTATCTTAAAACTATTCAAGATTAATCGTACATTATTTAATTTCTTTGATATTTAATTACATGTACTTTTTACGACATTTTATACGTATATTTGATTAATAAATTGGTTTTATAATTCAAAATAAAATACGGATTTTCCTTAAGCAATGATTGCACAAAGACAGCGTTAGATGTCGGATTTTTCTCAACCGTTGCAACAAATTATTTTAAATAACTGTTTCTTACAGTAATAAGATTTCTATACGCGACGGGGGTTCCTCTGACGAAGATGTGATAAGCGCTAAACAATAAAGAATTTATTCTAAAATTAAAATTAACTATGAACAGTATACCTTCCTTACATGATAGGTTCTTTAGTGAAATATATGAATTTGTCACAACTTTAAATGTACGCCCTGGAAACACTCTGGCTTCCTTCTGATAGATCTGCATCTGCTTGATGATAGCAAGCCCAAACATTACATCAAACGATGACTTCCAACCCTCCGAGAAATCTAAATTATCGACGAAGGACAATATTCGTGACGAAACCTTAATTTTTTTGGGGTTAATCTGGGTAATTTCAACGTTGAAAATCATTCGTCAATAGTTTCATTGTGGCTTCCGACACCTGCGTTTGAGGATTAATTCCCTTAGACCTACCTTAGGTGGTAGAGCTACGCTGAAGCTATTACTGGTTTCAACATGAATGGGTCGGCTCGCCCGGGGTAGTACCACCCTCTCACAGAAAACCGACGTGAAGTAACAGTGGTTGCACTGTTGCGTTTCGTTCGGTCAGTGAGAACGCCGGAGTCCCACATATTTAAAAGGCCGGCAACGCACTTGCGACTCCCCTGGTGTTGCTAGTATCTATGGACGGCGGTGATCACTTACCATCAGGTGACCCACCTGTTCGTTTGCCCCCTATAATATAAAAAAAATAAATTATACAGAATTTAGAATATCAGATGTACCCCAGTAAAGTATAACCAAGTCTAAAATAATTTGGTATAGAACCCCTGATCGTGTGAAACTCAGTAGAAGGGAGCGTGTGAATATCGGGAATTTCGTCACAAAGCGCTGGCTTTTAGAATTAGCCTCTAAGCAGAAACGAGCGAAGGGGCCGGCCGGCTTGATGGGCTTTTGTTTTGTTTATTGTCTCGAAACATAATCGGTGGTTCTTACAGAGTTATTTATTCTGACTCCAGGTTTAATAATACTTTATTTCAAAACAAACTTCATTTGATACTTAAAACTTACAATAGATTTTCAAGACTCTTGTCTCAGGAAGGATTACAACAATTTTTTCTTTTACGCTTTTGTCTTGACGGGCCTTCACAGCTTCACCGGACCACTAAGGCGAGTGCTTAAAGGTACTTAGGAGATGGAATAGAATTTAGTTGCCTACAATGCTATATCAGAATCTTTGCCTTATCTATGTATAAGGATGGATGTTATTGTATCTGACGTAAAATTCAAATACAGTTTAATCGAACATTTGTTACAATTTTTCATGAATTTTTTTATGTTATCCATTACAGTACAATTCGTTACTAGACAGCGCTAAGCTATATTTGATTGTTATGTAAGTTTTATATTGTAATTCAACACGGACATAACCACCAGCGGTTACAAGTATATTATATTTATTGAATCTGAATTAAAAAGTAGCGAATTTGTTCCATGTCATTTCTCGGTTATCAGACATGAGACAAATTAATTTTCGTAAAGTATAGAGAAAAAATTGATCGAATATCGTAGACTTGCCAGTTTAATCAATTCTCTCATAATGGACATTCTCGTCATTTGAGAGAAGGCAACATTTCGGAAGAAAATCGATATATTGTGCTTTACTTGGATTTTGAAATTAACTTTTTAGAAGCGTTAGTAAGTAGCACCTCTCAGACATTGACCTCCTACAAACTTTACATTGTGACTTTATATTGTGACTAACTGTGCTCTGTGCTTTCACTCATATTTAATATACATCATCCTTGATCTCCGGTACCCTGAGACGCCTCACATGGCCTGATCCTACAATTAAATATTTTGTTATCGCTTAACGTTTGTTCAGATATCCACTTTACGTGTTGAAGGCAAAAATATTTTTTAAAAACTAACCAAAAATTTCAGAGATTATCGCGTTCACACAAACAAACTAGTAATCTGTAAATATTTGTAATAATATTATATTAAAAGTTTTGACTTCATTATTTTCTTATGTATATATCGGCGCCTGTACCGTCATATGCACCTAGCAATGAATCTGTAAACAACACGTGCACCTCCAACCCCACAGAGCGTGTTATCAAATACCCTCACTCCCCCTAGTATTAGTCGTTTCGGTATAAAAGGAACGGAGCGGCCGTAGTTCGGGTAGTCTTGGCTCTGGCGTTGTACGGTACACTTGTTGTATTGTGCTAGTAGCTTATCCTAGATTCTTGATAATTAATTTGCGTTGTCACGATTAATTAAATAGACGGAATTAATAATAATTGATTATTATTCAGTTTTGGTTAGATTACTTGAAATATAAAGACCTGTTATATCGCCATATTGGTATTTCTCTTATTCACTACATCGACACCTCGACCTTACTCGTTCTATATATACATATTTTTAAATGTTGAAGATAATTTCCTCTGCGATCAATTAGCGCTAATTAAATAAATACTAACGGTTTCGATTGATAGTTACGGGCATCCGTAATGTTTCTCGGATATGATCATTTGAAATGGTTACCATTATATTATTTATTTGTCTGTCGATTTTAAAGCTTTTGTATATGGCAGAATAATCATTTTCCCATTGCAATGCAAAACAAGAGAAATTCGGTTTTCGCATTCTAATTTTAAACATGGCATGCTTTCCAAGAATGTACGTCCAGTGCCCTGTTTGTCAAACGCTATAAGTCTACAAGCTTGTAAGTTACAAGATTGTTTTTAACACGTTCTTGTAAATAACGTTTATCAAAAATAATTTCACAAGACTGGGACTTTTGATTTTCTTTTTGTTTTTCTATTGTATTATGTCTGTAATATAAAAACTATGGTAAAATAACTAGTTAAGTTGATATTAAAAGTAAAATGTTATTTCAAATAATTTAAGTTTGTGTCTAAATTACATATTTAGATATATTATATTTATTTATTGTAAACCCTGTTGTATTAGCTTCATGAATTATGATTAGAAATGTCAAACATCAAATTAAAAAACTTGTATTGCTTTGAAAGCTGAAGCTTTCTAGGAGAAAAAAAAACAAGGCGGCAAACCATTCCTACAGTGCTATTAATTGATTTTGTTACTTTTAGGATTTCGCCGGAAATAATATCGAAATCTGATTTAAAATTCTGTAATAAATAAAAATAATATATTTTATTTGGCGTATTTACCAATAAACTTCTGAAAACAAAAACATAGTACAACTGCAACGCTATATCTATTGTATCTAAGAGTCAAAGGAAACTCTGTGTGAATAATATTACTTTTACAACAACACAAAATAAACAGACTTCAATATCAAGAAACACTTAGGAAACAAGGCACTAAAATTAAAAAAAATAACTCATTAAACAAATTAAATAAAAATGTGTGTATATGCGCTACCTACTAATATATCTGAAGTCGGTGCCAACACGAATTCATTACATACAATACAAGTTTAGGTCCACTCTCACGTCGGGTATATATATTTTCTACCTGCTATAAATTTGCGTTGTATGGTTTTCTTATGGATGCCATTGTCCGAACTAAAACAAATTGAAATGGGACCACACGGGAAGAACCAGCTTTCATATATATTTTTTTTATTATTATAGGGGGCAAACGAACAGGTGGGTCACCTGATGGTAAGTGATCACCGCCGTCCATAGACACTAGCAACACCAGGGGAGTTGCAAGTGCGTTGCCGGCCTTTTAAATATGGGGGCCTCCGGCGCTCTCACTGGCCGAACGAAACGCAACAGCGCAACCACTGTTACTTCACGTCGGTTTTCTGCGAGAGGGTGGTACTACCCCAGGCGAGCCGACCCATTCATGCTGAAACCAGTAATAGCTTCAGCGTAGCTCTAAGTTATGAGGTAACAAACATAAAAAATAAATACAGTCGAATTGATAACCTTCCTCCTTTTTTGAAGTCGGTTAAAAAGGACTTGTAAAATACACTTGTAGTTTTGATAAACGCATTTTTGTAATAAGGCATTCACATACAATAGAAAACGCTTGTAATATTTTGATAAACAGGGCACAGGAGTGTTCATACTTTTTGGCAGCTCGAAACATGTGAAACGAACACTGCAGCCTGTAGTTATGTATAACGAACCTCAATAGGGGAAATTTTCATGTAACGGTATATGTTATCACTACATCTTTCGAACCCGAATGCAGCATCGCCAACATACTGGTTTACGACAGAAGTGTATGTAGCGTAGATTTCAAAATCAAAGCGTGTACAGGCTCTACCATGTTACTTTGAACAAGTTCTGGCATTTTCCAATGTTTCTACATAATACTATATATCGGATCTATATGTTATTCATCTATATTAAAGTTTCATGAAAATCCGTTTACCCCTTTATACGCGAAAGAGCAACAAATATTATTAAATCTTCGTCACAAACTTTCCCGTTCATATTAGTCAGATGAGAGCAACATCCAATCTGGGCAGACTTTCTAATAGTCCCGATAGAATAATAAGAACACTCATAGTTATGAACGATATTTTTTGAATGAAGTACTGGACACCTAGAATTTTATGATGTTGTAATATTTAAACTTTAAAGAGAACTCCGGGACTAGGGATCAAATTAGATTACATAGCATATGCATTAAAGGTTCGATCTATAGTGGATTAAAAAAAAAAACAGGGTGTGTCGTAAAGACACAAGATAGAATTGATTTTTTTGTATTACGGGTAAATATTATAATTAAAGAAATACAACAAATAGCCAACGTCATGCGGAGTTCCTAGGCGGTCACCCATTCAAGTACTGACCGTGCCCGAGGTTGCTTAACTTCGATGATAGGACAAGAACTTACGTTTCCAACATTCATCTCCAATTTAGAAAATGGTCGCCGATTAGAATTTCAAAGTACTCCTTTAAGTGCTTTAAGCGATGATGATAGCTCAGTTGGTAGTATGTTCGAACACAACGTCGAAGGAAGTAGATTCGAATCCTAGCAACTGCGATGAAGATTTAGGTGAAGGAAAACATCGTGATAAAACATAGCGGTAGGGATTTTTCTAAGTACACCTGGCTTGCTACCAACCTCAAGTTGGAAATCTGTCGCCCGGCTCCTGTTTGTGTGTTCCGGCATATGCGCTTGAGAATTGAATCTCCTTCTAGGTTTAGCGTGACTACCATCTTAGACCACATTGTCATTTAACATCAGACGAGGGTGTGGTCAAACGATAACCAATAAAGTATATAAAAAAGTGTCAATTAAAAAAAAAATACAAAACAGACGCTCTACCAACTTTATCAAGAAATAACTATAAACTGTAACCCATATTCTAAGTAATATTATAATACCAGTGTGAATTTGTTTGTTGATTAAGTTACTAATAAATAAATTATGTTTTTTTGCCTTAAATTTGTCAACGATACAAAAAAAAAACTTTTCGTCCAGAGAAAGAACTGTTCGCGAAGAATTCGCTCATTCTATATTTATACTTGCTAAACCGCGGACGAAAGCTACTAAAGGTATTGTTCCCAATTTTATAACTTATATATTAGCACAAATCATTTTTTTTTTCTTTTATCAATTTTACGTGACATGGAATATATCTTTATTCACTTAGCTACGTGAACGCAGCTTTATCCGAACACAAGTGCTGCCCTCTAGCAAACAACGAGAGTACGTTTGAATCTCGCGACGTCTTAACCGTTCTGAGCGTAACTGCATTTAAAACACTTGAATATCGGTAATAATACTACAAACTCTGTACAAAACCTAGTACTAGCGTAGACTAGAGTAGTCCCTTATTAACACGATCAGCGACCTAAGCCATAAACTCAGCCGGGGTGTCCAAGAAACGCATCTCGGTGTAAAGGTGAGTGATAGATACATGTCCTCGTAATTTCATGTCCTATACAGGTATATTAATAATTTGCCAATTATTTCTAAATCCTTTCCTATCTAAGTCTATTATAGCATAATCTATCACTACATAGTAGAAAACAAAGTCGCTTTCTCTGTCCCTATATCCCTATTTATGCTTAAATCTTTAAAACTACGCAACGGATTTTGATTCGGTGTTTTTTTAATAGATAGAGTGATTGAAGGGGAAGGTTTATATGTATAATAACATAAATTAAATAGTGGAGAAATACTGTTATTTTTGAGGTTACTCCAAATTTAACGCGTGCGGGCCACGGGCAGTGATGAATAAATTAAAACTACTGGATCGATTTTAATCATTTTTTCATTGAATGACATAGGCTATATAGTATTTTATACCCGTGCGAAGCCGGAGCGGGCCGCTAGTTAATTATAAATTACTTTTATATTGTTTCAAACAACTGTATTCACCGTTTATTTCCTACATAAACTTCACAATCACACTAATGCATTGGGTTTAAGTAATCTAGACCGTGGGATAGATCCGGTATTTGACTACAACAGGGTATATTTACTACGGTTTGATTTTAAATCTAGTGCTAATATTAAAGCTGTTACTTAGAACTTTACGTGACTATTAATCGTGGCATATTTTATTGTCCCTTTCGAATACGAATGATGACGTCTAGTAGATAAGTTTTTGGACACTCGAATTCATCGATTTTTTAAAATATCATTGATTTACGTTTGCTACGTAGCAATCACTACATAGTATAAAGCAAAGTCGCTTTCTCTGTCCCTATATCCCTATGTATGCTTAAATCTTTAAAATTACGCAACGGATTTTGATGTGGTTTTTTTTAATAGATAGAGGGATTGACGAGGAAGGTTTATATGTATAATAATATAAATTAAATAGTGGAGAAATACTGTTATTTTTGAGGTTACTCCGAATTTAACGCATGCGGGCCACGGGCAGTAATGAATAAATCAAAACTACTGAATCGATTTTAATCATTTTTTCAGTGGATGACATAAGCTTTATACCCGTGCGAAGCCGGAGCGGGGCGCTAGTTTTTAAATAAATTTATTTTTCGCTGTTAAAATGAATTTTCTAGGTGGTAGAGCTACGCTGAAGCTATTACTGGTTTCAGCATTAATGGGTCGGCTCGCCCGGGGTAATACCACCCTCTCACAGAAACACCGACGTGAAGTAACAGTGGTTGCACTGTTGCGTTTCGTTTGGTCAGTGAGAGCGCCGGAGGCCCATATATTTAAAAGGCCGGCAACGCACTTGCGACTCCCCTGGTGTCGCTAGTGTCTATGGACGGCGGTGATCACTTACCATCAGGTGACCCACCTGTTCGCTTGCCCGCTATAAAATAAAAAAAAACCTATTATGACTAAGTTCGCTTAGTAATTTTCTTTGGTTCACGACAGAAAGTACAACCTTCAGTTAAAGCTCATTATTCCTAACATAAATCTCAGTATTTTCTTTCGACCGCACTTTTGTACTGCAACTATTAATAAAACAATTATTTTTATTTTACATTAAGAAGTTCCATTAAGTCACGCTTAACCTAAACCAGTAATAGTTTCAGCGTAGCTCTACCACCTGCATAATACTAAGTGTACCTGTTTCTGAAATAATTTTTTAAAAACTTTATAGGTTTTAGCTTTTGACTATAATTTCACCTGATGTTAAATAATGATGTAGTCTAAGATGATAAACACACAAAATCTAGATGGGGGGTTGCCTCACAGATGCAGTTACTGGTACACTCCTGTAGGTGCCTGGCGACAGATCTGACATTCGAGGGTGGTAGCTAGCCATTCGGACTTAGAAATAGTCCTATTACTATATGATATGACATGCTTGACGTAATGTTTGAATACGCTAACCGATCAGCCATCGTAGCTTTAAAAAAAACTATATTTTGTATACAACGTAATTAATTGGAGACTAGTTATGTGGAATATATGAATGACTAAGATTTTATCTGCCGGCCTTTGCCCTTTCGATAAGGAAAACTGAAGGTGCGGGGGGTTTTTCTGCAATGCAGTGATTACGTCAATGCGGTTCTGTTTACTCCATTTTTATTATAAAAACCTAAATCTGCGTGTTCCATGAATTAAAATATTTTCTATTGATTAAATGATTATTTTAAGCCATATACATATATATATATATATATATATACAAGTATAAAGCTCTAAAGTTGTGATTTTTTTCTACTTTATACGGTTTAGTCCTATGTAATTACTGGGAAAGGTTGTCAAAATAGAAAAAAAAGTGGTAATTGGAGAGAATATTTTGATGGAAGGAGTAAAGGAAAAGGCATCTGATACAAAACAATACAGTGACAGCCTGATCATATATCTTGGTTTAAAGACTGTAATTTTAAACGGCAATATGACAAGATACGATTTAGACTTCGTTCGGGGTAGCCGTCGTGAAGTTTTGCATAGATAATGATAAAAGTGGAATGTCCCAACTGTCATGTAATGTATGTAAAGGATTATATGTCATGTCATGTCATATATGATATATGTCATGTAAAGGATTAATGATGTGCATCACTTATAATGGAGTGTACCAAGAACAGCATCGAAAGAGTCATTGATGAGTATTGTTAATGTTAGTTGTCAAAATAGATATTTACATGTTGGCGTATTGGCATGTTCAGGTGAAGCCAAGATATAGCCAAGACCTGGTAATGAAATCTCATCTGCGATTCTCCTGGTATAAACCTGGAAACAATAGGTAACAATGGGGTTGATTATTGATACGTTCGTTGCAAAAAAAGTTCCATATACAAAATTAAATTTCAAACAAAAGAAAAAGTGTCTTCTAAACCTCACTACTACGTTATAATTTCATCACAATATTTTTCTTCACTTAAACCTGGCAGCGAATGCAAGAATTACTCAAAATGCACCGACCGTCGTTGTAAAAAGAATCCGGTGCATCTAACAGTTGCAGTATATAAAAAGCCAATTTAATTTAACCCTCCGTTCAAAAACCCATATCATACACTATTGAACGGTCAGAACCCGATGATTACCACACACGTCTCAAACAGACGTATTTTATTTACCATTACCATTTATCAACATTAAAAAAACTGTCGAACATAATTGTGTAATCAATGTAAACGTTTAAACTATTTCGAACGCATTGAAAGGGTTTAGTGGTAGAGGAATCTGCGACACGGCCACAGTCGCAGATCCGCGTCGAGACGAGGCTTCGATTGCATAGTTCGTTGAAATTCGAGATCGCGCCTCAGTCCGCTCCGTGCTGCCGCCGGCGACGTTCGTGTCGTGGGCGCCGCGACGCCGAACGTCCGACATCGCGTAATAAGTTGACACACGAAACTTTCCTTGACTCTCCTTTCAACCCGTATCCTGTTGAAGTGGAACAGTCTCGCCAACCCCTCGTCTCGTGCAAACCCGATAAGTTGTGACCTTCTAAAACCGGAATTTCGCATCCTCCGAAACGGGTTTAGTGCCGGACCCCGCTGCGCAGGACTTTCGTGAAGTGCTAACTTGATTTTCAGTGGTGTGCATTTGTGCGACTGGGATCTATCCTACACTGATGAGGACATTGTTCCGGCAATACTTAAAGTCGGCTTTCGAATAAGTGCTGTTAAAATTCAGTAAGTTGATTATTGAATTGTTTTTCATTTTTACGCAAGTACACACCTGTCTTTCCAAGTTGCCTCATTGTTTGTGACTTTAACATTGAAGATAATTCGTTCGAGGTTTTTTTTTTATTGAAACCACCTGTCGTTCTCGTCGTTGACAAGAAAATTGTAAGTGCATTGTTTTTACACGTTCGCATGATATAGAATTCTATATAACACGCTTTTAACTGTAAACTTATACAATTCAACATAAATGTCTTGCTAAGTCAATTGTATTCCTTTATTGAAACAAAATAATTCTATTTTTCAATATTTTAACTATTTCTTTATTTACGTATAAATCTGATAGAGTTATTCATGCCTGCATGAAGTCCTTGCCCTTGTCAATATAAAAACCGATCAAATATTAACAGTAAACGACTTAATTCGTTTCGCAGACTATAAAAAATAAGTCGGTCGCCAAGTAAACAATACCTCTTTTTAGGCTACACAGCAAAATCATTCATTGTCGTTGTAACTTCTATTAGGAGGTTAACACCGATGAAAAATTGCAATATCATTTTTGCTATCTAATTTAATTATATTGGCATTAATAATTTTTATTTCAAGTATTCATTTGACATGCTAAGTGTGGAGTTGCCCTTTTCTAAATCACCAAAATGTAGTGCATTTTGTTGTTTGTTATGGACATTTTAGTCTATTTAATTTCGGTATTATTTTATTTTATCATATATTACATAAAAAATAAACAGTTACAATTTCATATTACTTTTAAAAAACACGAAAATAAATTTCATTATGTTTCCACTAAATTTATGAATAGGACGTGTAACTATTGTAACAATTGTAAATAACACTTAAGTATCAAAGTACAAGTATCGAGTATTTCTAAATGCACTAATAGAGAAAGCAAATACATTAACGTTATAGAAATATTTCTCATACATATATAAAGAAATCGAAATAAAAAAAGTATTTATTACTACAGACTTTGTCTTGGTAACTGATTTGAAAAAGGAAATATTTCTAACAATATTTTTAAAAATATTTATGAATGAATGAATGAATGAACGAATTAATGATTGAATACGTCAATGCAATTTTAGTTCGTATACTGGCTAACCTAATGTCACAATATATTTTATTCTAGCTAACTAGTTGTATTGTGGAAACGAATAAAATATTTTATTTATAATAAATATGATTTAAATGAAAATATTTTTACGATAAAGAAATGTTAAGCTAAATAAATGTAGATGTAAGGTCTGTACTAAAAATCCGGATTGTAATAAATTTTACATATAATATTTGCAGGGAGTTATTTAAGAACTATGATATATTAAAATGTAATCTAACTGAAATATATTCAATGTGGTTGCCTCTTAAAGATACGAGATGCGATAATGGAGATAAAATAAAATCTCATTCGGTAATTAACACAACAGGAAATACATCTTTAAATTAATTGATATCGGTTACAAACCGATTACAATCAATGGCCTTTTGTTAATCATTAGTATAGAATCCTAAGAGGTAATGTAATGTAATACATGTAGTAATTTTACCACCAGCTGATGTCTTCTTTCTCTTAAAAATGTTTTGATTCTGTGTCAATGGTAGACGATTTTTTATCGAGTTTATTGTAACTTTGTCAGTATAATTAACTCTTAAAGCTTCTTATAAAACTTTTTTACATTTCATCGTCACTGCGTAACCCCTATCGAATAGCGTAATGATATAAATGTAGCCTAGATACTACTCTCAAAGGTCTCTATCAGTCCTGAAAATGCTTGTCAGCTGTTTCGTAAATTAACCCGGGTAAATATAAGACATTTTCAATTTTTTTATTTTATTTATGTAGTGGATTGCATTTGTTACGACTTCGCTTATAGCGACTTTATGTTTACGTCCGTTCAATTTGAAACATACTTTAATATGTAATTATTTGGTTATAGCGACTTCCGACTGAACGTCTGTGTCGGGTATAGCAAATGTTTTAATGAGTCATTTGTAGCAAGTTAATTAAAAACTAATGCCTATATTGTGACCGAATCTAAACCTTTTATATATTTTGTTTACAATTTATTAACCATTGAAGTGACCTTAGTTTTTGTTTGTTCATATTTACATAAGCTTATTATACACGAGTCAGAATTAAATCTTAGTATAAACTACAAAGTTGCTTTCCAGTATTGTAGTTGTGCTTCGTAAACTTGTGAATATGGCTCCCAGACGCACGTCCATTATCAAAGAAAAAGCGCAAATCATTTCTAAATTGAAAAATGTGAAAAACAATATTGATCTGTGTAGAGATTTCCAAGTTTCCCCCATCTTACAGTATCAACTACTTCGAAAAACAATGATATAGTTGTGGAATTTACATTCTAAAATAAAACTGAAATAATGCAATATTCTATTCTCTTCTTATATATTCGATAAATAAAATAGTAGATGTCTGTCCTTGTGCGCGTATCACACAAAAACTATTTAGTGGAGATATTTGGCTTTAATCTAAAAAAAAGCCTTTACTAATTAATCAAACTAATTTCAAAAACTTTAGAGTTTTAAGGAACTACGATTTTTAAAGGTACTACCGTTGGGAAAGTGGGGCAAGCGGTGTGATGCGCGTACAAAGCGTCACCTATTTTTAAATATAGTGGATCGTAATATTACTTATAAATCTACGATGCAATACTTAAAACAGTTTTACAAGATATTCAAGCTTAAACGGTGACATTAGACTCAAATACAGGCAAGAGTATAAGCGAAATAAATATATTTAAAGAGGGCAGTATAGCGTCTATGGGAGACACGAACCACGCCTGACTTTATCAATCGAAAGTGCCATGTGAACAATCTTTTTCTAAGAACAGATGTACAAAAAACGAAGCCGAGAAAAAATATCTATTGAACGCTTCTATGTACTAGCACTAAAAAAAATATTGCAGCTTCGTTGTCTGTTGTTGATGTTTTTTTTTGTTACTATTTTGAAGATAAATTCGCTCTCGTCATTGGTCGTAAGTAATGCGTTAGTCTATTTTTATTTGCAGAGAAATTATAAAACTCGATTCGACGCCGGCGTGATTTGAACTTTACTCGATCTTAAGTGGTTTTTATATTAAGTTATGATTGTTCTATTTTAAGTACATTATCAAATATTTATATACAAATAGGCGAAGATAAAATAGTACAGTATTTTTTTCTACTTTGTTTGCCTATTGATTTTCTTTTCTTTTTATTTAACAGCTATTGACGAGTTTTAGCGTTATCGATTGAAAAAAAAAATTGAAATCAGTTTTTTTTCTCTTACTGACGATTCGTCGAAGCCTTTACTTATAAGTATGTATTCATCATACTTCACGATTCTTACGTATTCAATATTTAGATAGTTTCTTGGTAGAATAACTTATACTTAAAAAAGTAATGAATTATGGTCGAAATTCGACAATTAGCTGCGTTTTAAACGTGACATGCCAATTTGGCTCGACTGCATGGCCGCCATCATACATCAGTTGTTACACCTAGTATAATATATTAGGCGTTTCAGGTGATATGCAGAGACGAAGGGGTATTCTCCATGATGCACACGGTGGGCCCCTTGTTCCTGGATTGTACTGTTCTTACCATCAGCCACAGTGCTGTTGTCTCTTTATTGTGTTATTATAAAAAATACGTACTAAACAATTGTCTACTGCAAATAATTAATTAAATCAATTATTATTTTTTCAGACACTACACGATTGAGTTTTATGATTCTTTTACTGAGGTAGTCTGTAAACTTTTAGGAAGTGCCTATTGTTTAACCGAGTTTGTAAATAAAATATGAAGGTTCCGTTGGTTACCAATTTGGAGATATAACAATTTTGTTGATTTGTTAGTTGTTTTATTTCTTTTATATGCGAGATTTAAATACATGTCTATATAATTTTGAGAAATTATATTTACCCTATTTCACTATTTTTTAGAATACATTAACCTGTTAATATATAATAGACAAATGAGGAAGTTTGTGAGGATAGGTGAATGGTTGTTACCCTTTCGCGCAATCAAATGAAATCAAAAATACTTTATTCAATTTAGGCACTAAGAAGGCTCTTATGGACGTCAAAACTAACACCGGTTCGGAAGGCATCGAGAAGAACTGGCAAGAAACTCGATCGGGTTTATCTTTTTAACATACAGTTATATATTTAAAGTACGTTATACGTTACAATCGATTTTGGTGGATGTGCAGAGAGAAGTCAATTCCAGACATCACCATCGTTCACATATTGATCCACTCTATAATAGCTCTTTGACACCAAACCCGCTTAACATGGCACTTAAACTAATATGCTTTGGGACTTTGTTATAAAACCTAACACTATTACCTAAAAAACTGTTACTGGTTTTACTGAGTCTAAAACGTGGAACGACCAGTTTGTCACAGTTTCTAGTCTTTAGATCGTGCCTGTGTTTTACGAACTCCAGCCTTTTAAAGTTTTTCAATCATCTGAGAACTATCTCGGCGTACACTCCATAAACATTTAGAGTTATGCGAATACAACGTATGATGCCGTCATAATTTATAAAGACACAAACACAGACGAAGTCGCCGACGGCCGCTAGTATTCTATAATAGAATGACGTGTTATGATCAATATTTCATTTCATAAAAAGTTTTTGTTCTTCAGAGTGAAGTAACAGTTGATTTTCTCAGGTTGTAATGCCAAGGCTGAGTTTAACAGCTAACTTGGTTATTTAGAAATAACTAAAGGTTCCGTTGTCTGTCTGTTATTAGATATCTAATTGAATTTACGAAATTACCACGTTCACAATTCTTACAATTAAGCGCTTTAAGTAATTCGATGTGACTAGCTAAATCTATTTTAATTAATACAATGATTTCGTTACCTTAGAGTTTTAGTGAAGGTATATCTTATGAAGTATTTAATTACAATTTGATAGAATTATTATTACCTATTTCAATTTAACGAGTGACTATCCAACGGTCAAAACTAAACCATATTACATTTAAGTTTTAAGTTTGTATGTTAATATGGTTCTCTTGTCAAAGATTCTTCTTCTTCTTGTTTTGGCACCGCAGAAGCATTTGCCAGTGTCAATGTTTTGTTTCAAGAGGGATTATAGCAGAATGTTTACAAATATTATAAGTTTATTACAACGTAGGAAGTTCCAAGTAAGTGTCTTGTGATAATTATAATGTTGTAACAAGATGGTGGTTTCCTTGTTAGAACTTTCCATGGAGTTTTGGTGGCATCTCAGAATGCATGCTCCGTGGTATTATTTCCCATCCACTTCACTTGTGCATAATAACCGAACTATATTATTTAAAACACCACCAATATTACAATATATAGAGTCTAATAACACAAGATTATGAATAAAATATAAAAGCCATTACATGACAGACCAAGATCCCGCCAAAAACTCCTTCTAACTGTTATCTGGTAAAAGCTCTCCACCCACCTTGTCAAAGATTATATAAATTACTACATATTAATTTTATGGAGACAGTCTGTTATACTCTGTGCAACTGTTTGACCACAGACTAACAACATGTTTTTGACATTGACAGATCTAAATCATTCGCATTTTGTATATCATTCCGATGTTTTTTTTTTATTAATCTAAATAAACTCTCTCTTGGAGTGGATTTCACTGCGGGTGGATTAAGTCATACACCAATCATCCATTCTGCGTTTACACTGTATTCACTCCGTTATTTTTTACAGTGTATAAAAGTAAAGTATTTTATATAATGTATTATTTGTAACATTACAAATACTATGGTTATATACATGACATAATATTTATATAAATTTTATCGGTCTACACTCTTTCTCCTTATGAACTTTAACTATGCCAAATTTTATAGTCTCCGTACGCGCAATGCGATTAAAAAGGGGAACAGAGTTATTTATTCGCGTATTAATATTCAGACTTGTGAATTTTCATACGTTCTAATATAACAGCTCATGTAAAATTTTATATTCTGTAAAAACTATAAATCTGTATTAAATATTTTACAATTGTTTTGTTTGTTAGAATGCAATCTTTTCTGGAACCATTGATCATATTCAAAAATTTCTTTAGTATTTTATACTTTATTTATTGAGTAAGGTATAGGGTGTATACACCAGAAGCTAAGTTAAATTAGGACGAAGTAATAGAGCGGACGGCACGGCGCGGCGTAACGCGGGCTATTGAGAACAAAGGGCTGGAAAAATTAAAGACGAGTGACGCTGCGGGACACAGCTTCTATATCTTTTATAACCGCATTGTAATAAGTGTTCCGTTTGTGTTTGTTGTTTGTTTACACTATTTTTTTTCTCATTATTGATTGTTAGTATCAATAATAATGAAAAAAAGGACAAAAGGTATATTCGCGTAGAATAAAAAAAATTCTGATGATTATTAAAATTAACGTGACCAATACAAATTTGGTATCTAATTTTAACAAATTATTAATTCCAGCCAGATATGTTAATGTGTAATAGACCGTTAACAAAATTAATCGAATCCGATATGATTCCGGGCGACCTTACCAAGGAGGAAAATTATCATATACCTTAGATATTATTAATTTTTTGTTCAAGTCACTTACAACGGAAATTTATCAATACGTAGTACTTAAAAGTTTTATATTTTTATAAACTTCAAGACGGAAATATAGCAAAATCGGAATAAATCTGACAAATCCCATTAACTTTTTTATTAAAATCTAATTTGATACTAACAATTTGTCTGTCGGAAGCAGTCATCCGTTGCCTACATCATAGATGTGTATAAATCAATACATTTATTATATTATAACAGAATTATGACAAAAAGGAATTTCTGTCAAACGCTCGTCAAAAACTAAGTTACATCTAAAATTTGAAAAATATTACACACTTATAATATAATAAAACTGCCCACTTTCCTTACATACCTCTGTAGTAATTGACAAAAAATAAGAACGTTATATTTTATTTCACTTTAATCAATTTCGAAGCTAACAAACGTTTGACCACATTGGAAACATAATAATAAAAGATTTCTGATTACACTTTACAATTTTAGTTTACTATCAAACTAGGTAACATATCACTAAGGAAATATATTACAAAAGCACATGATTATCATCACCAACTGACCCAGTGGCATATATAAGAAGGAAGACACTTGACGCACGATGACACTCGGAATTCTAACTGCACCTAAACCGCACCGCACAATTTATTTACAATGATAAAAATATATATGCGTATAAAAGAAGCTACTTCTATTGTACGGTCTTAATGGTATGTATTGTCATCATCATCATGTTACCCTTATCCCACGTAAGTAGGGTCGGCACAACATGTTTTCCTTTTCCACTCTCCCCTGTCAGATATCACCTCAGTAATTACACTTTTTATACCCATATCATTTTTCACACAATCCATCCACAACTTTTTCGGTCTTCCTCTACTCTTATATCCGTCCACTTTCAAACTCAAAACTTTTCTTGTTACATGACTTTCATCTTTTCTCATAATATGCCCGTACCATGCTAACCTATTACTCCTCAACTTCTCTGTCACTGGTGCTATCTTCAAACTTTCTCTGATATACTCATTCTTAATTTTATCCATTCTTGCTACACGACACATCCATCTTAACATTCGCATTTCTGCCACATGCAATCTTTTCTCATCCGTCTCTGTCATAGCCCAGCACTCGGATCCATATAACACGGCTGGTCTTATTATAGTTTTATACACCTTCCCCTTGAGTTTCAACGGCATTCGTGGGTCACAAACCACTCCAGACACCTTTCGCCAATTCATCCACCCTGCATTTATCCTATTCCTCACGTCCTGGTGTATTCCACCGTCATTTTGGGATTAATGAGCCGAGGTACCGAAAATTGGAGCAGGCTGGTATACATACATACATACACCGTTTAAGGTAATATGACAAAAACTGGATGGACCTCCGATTCTTTGCAAAATATTGCCGGAATAAACAGATTGTTGAGAGACTATCAATTGTGTCGTAATCATTTATATTAGTGCTAAAGTCCCTACAATTGGGAGGAAATAATTTTTGCTCAATATAAAAAATAATACATATAATTATGTTATTACAATCATCATTGTAAATAATAAATCTGTCTTGATTAAGCGTGTGATAGCCTCAGTTGATGTTTACCTTTCCATGCATACTAGCTTTATCCAAAGTTTCATTATAGTACTCGTTAAATTTAACGACTCGTCTGTCAATTCAATATCTTATTCACACATTTCCATTGTATTCTATTTGTTTTCCTTTATTATTGAAGGTTTTAAGTTTTGAAACCTTCGTTGAAGGGACAAGCTACTTAAGTTAATATTTATAGGTGGAATGGTAAGCGCAGAAATTTCTCTCGTTGTCATTATTTCGTTTTGATTGGATGTAAAAATTGATGAACTCGCTTCTAATGTTTATTTTAAAGCAAACCGAGAATGGGCAGTTGTTAAATATGCTCAGATACCCAAGTCAGAGGCAAGAGGTGTAAAATTTTAATGGTCCAACCTTTTATCGAACGAATATGTACGTACGGACTTGATTTAGTTTTATTCTTCATCAAATGTGTATTTTTCAGTAATTAAAAAAAACACGTAGTTTTGTTCTTTACGACCTAGCTTATGATTTTTTTTAATTAGTTATAAACATGCACCCTTATAGTTTAATGCAGTTTTAATAATTATTTATACATTTTGGTAACATAGGTCACTCTTTTGATTAAAGAGATGGATGACAAAAAGATTAGACATGACAGAGGTGCTTGTATTAGAATGGATACGTTTAGACATGAGTGTATCAGAGAAAATATGACAATAGTGGCAGAGAAAATGAGTAATAATAAGTGAGCATTGAGTGGGCATGTCATAAGCAGGGATGATAGTCATATAATCAGAAGAGTGTTAACGGTTGTTAAATTAGACATAAGAGGAACGCCTTCAGGTGACGGACGTGGGGTGTCCATTGCCGCGTAACAAAGACGCGAGAACATGTAGCTCGATCTTTCGCCGCTGCTTCCCACGAGGAATTCGTCAACGAGTCTCTCTCCGCGAGTAGGGTTCCTACCTAACATCTGTAGGTGACCCGTGCGCGTGACCAGGGTTTCGGAGTTTGCTCATCGTAATCCCGCGACCCTGGCTCACATACATGCTGAGCGGCTAGTGGAGTTTTAGCCGGTAGGATTCCGTCATAACCCTCTCACTATCCCCCGATAGTGGGAGGGTATACAATAAAGGATTTCGCCACAATTAAAAAAAAAAAAAAAAAAGAAGTAAGCGAAAGAAGGAGTAGAGAAATACCTAAGAAAGAGTCAATTAATTCTGCGCAGAATATTATGTGTACAAAAGACGTGAATGATTATATGACAGCTGATATATGGTTAGTGAACGAGAAATGTGAATAATAGGTTATGATTACTCTACTTGCGTGGAATAAATGTAAGAAGACATTCGAATTTTTTAATTAAATTCTCTAAAAAGTAAGTCCGTTAAGTGCTCCAATAAAAATCTAATATCGATTCCTCTATGAACAAACGTTCAACGTATTGATTAGTAAAAATAAATGACAATCTCCTTAACATCTTACAGTCCGATTCTCGCATCTCTCGATTCAAATTAGCTTAGAAAAAAAGATAAGAAAAATATGACCGGTCATGTCGCTTTTAAATTCGTGATACATTGATCGAACAGTGACCTCGAATGTTTAGACTCGGATATCGGAAAGACTTTCACGGCACGTTCGAAACTCGTTGCCAAGTTCATTGACAATTTTATAAAATTACCAACTTTTATGTCAATGGCGTTCGAACGTACTATAGAATTGGGTATCGGCGTATCTTTCGTTCTGACTTTTGTTTCGATCGGATAAAAGAGTAAAAATGATAGTTGATAATCTTTCATAGAAATAATTTAGTTTCTATTTCATGGCGGTATAATAAATAGTTATTGTGATCTTTTGCACGTGAGTTCGCTCGTTTTAATGGAATAGTAGTACTGTTTTTTCTAAATTAAAGGTACCCTAAGTTCTTTTCTATACCTCTAACCATTTGTATGCAAAATTTGGTGACGGTCGGTTGAGTAGTTGAGGTATAAAAACGGAACAAACACACAATTATTTTTTTTAATATTTTATAGGTTAGCGATTGACCATAATCTCATCTGATGTTAAATGATGATGTGGTCTAAGATGGTAGTCACGCTAAACCTAGAAGGAGACTGGCTCTCAAGTGCCGCTGCCGTAATACACCAACAAATACTTGAGGGATGGTAGCTAGCCAGACGGACTTAGAAAAAGCCCTACCACCATGCTATGGTTTCATCACGATGTTTTCCTTCACTGAATGCTCCGACTCAGTTGCTAGGATTCGAACCTACGTCCGTATTATGTATCAGCATTTATAACATTAACTAGGGTAGAATTTTAATACACGTTACCTTAAAAAAAAAAATGATATATATTTTTTTAATTAACCTTAATACTATATTTTAGGCGTGCATTAGTGTATTGGTAAAAGGAACATTTTAAATTATAAAAAACCATAATAATAGAGGTTTTACAATGACACACTTTTCTCACTGGCCTTTACGAATTTATAGACCAACTTCCAATTAGCTTTCGCTGTAGGTAGTATATATTGATGTGATGGTCCATGATTCGCATTTTTTGGTGGTTGCCTTTGTACTTTTCATCAAAAGTAATTGTTAGTATATAAAAAAGGAGTCCATTTCATGCTGAATCCGCTCAAACTATTTATTTTTTACACATAACTCTCGCTTCTAATTTTAGTACATTAGCTTTCCGCCGTTTACATTGTTTTAAATTTATTCAAAACCGTTCATCGAAATATTCTAACGAAGTCGAACGGATAAAATATTTTTCACCTATTTCCATTGTACTTTAGTTTTATAAGTTCTGGATATCGTGATCCTTCTGTTCGAATGTGCGTCCAAATCAAAGAAATAGAACGCATAAAATATTTTTCACCTATTTCCATTATAGTTTAGTTTTATAAAGTTCTGGATATCGTTTTTTTTTTTTTTATATTATAGGGGGCAAACGAACAGGTGGGTCACCTGATGGTAAGTGATCACCGCCGTCCATAGACACTAGCAACACCAGAGGAGTCGCAAGTGCGTTGCCGGCCTTTTAAATATGTGGGCCTCCGGCGCTCTCACTGGCCGAACGAAACGCAACAGTGCAAGCACTGTTACTTCACGTCGGTTTTCTGTGAGAGGGTGGTACTACCCCGGGCGAGCCGACCCATTCATGCTGAAACCAGTAATAGCTTCAGCGTAAATGATCCTTCTATTCGAATGTACGTCCAAATCAAAGAAATAGAACGCATAAAATATTTTTCACCTATTTCCATTGTACTTTAGTTTTATAAGTTCTGGATATCGTGATCCTTCTATTCGAATGTGCGTTCAAATCAAATAAATAAACTTCCCCAATATGTGTAATACTTATGTAAACGTTTGCATAAATAATATTTTTATATTTACATAATATATAGTGTTAAATAAGCGTAAGATTATGAAGGTCGGCGACTCGACTCGACTGGACTCGACCCGCGGCATCTGTTCGTTCGACAGCCGTGTTTTATTTGACAAATCTTTATTCGATAAAAACAATATTTATTGATTGTATTGACATTCAGAATACACGTTGTCGAAGTTTGTATAGTATTTCGCGGCTCTGGATGTTTGTTGATTTAGTAATACGAATTTTACATAGAATTTGTTGTGACAGAACGGTGTAGTTTGAAGACCGATATATGTGTTATGTACAAAAAAAAAACGTGTGTGTGTGTACTTATGTACACGCGTTAGAAGTTATACTTCTTTGGCGTAATAAGATAAAAATCTTAAAAAAAAAATTTTTTTGCCTTATTCTACGTTTGTAGAAAAAACGACACTAACAATAGAAAACAGGGTATTTAATACATACATACTTTTTTTGAATAAAATGTTGACTATAGCTAACTTTAGGGTGTCGGTTTTTCGCGGTGCGGCGCGCGTATCGTAAAAATTTACTCTCATCATTTTTCCCTAACGCGCCAAAAGAAGTATAACTTCACAAAAAAAAAAAAAGTAATGTTAGTAGTAAATTGTAGTTTGATATATTATATATATTGCTCTTAGATTCTTAATCTTATCGATTCTAGATATACCATATATTTATCTTAATATTCTCATTTCTACCACGTGTAATTTTCTCTCATCCGTCTCCTTCTTAACCCAGCATACAGATATATACAGTACGACACGATATATGATACACATCATTAACATATGACCTTTATATAGAATTCTACATGGACCTTTTTCTCCGAGTGAGCGATTTACGAACTTTAACGATTTAGTCGAAAAATGTAACTCTCGAGCGAAAGGTAACGGTTCCTAAATGTATACATTACCAAGATATTTTTTAGTTCACTTATTTACGATTCCAAACGAGATTCATATTAAGGTGGAATATTATTATGCGTCAACGGTACTTCATACCGAAATGCGGTTGGAATTAACATTTCATATGAAGAATATGACGATTAGACAAATGACATACGGAACGGTTATGTGGTGGGCTATTTTAACGCTAATTTACGAATAGGTTAAATATGCATGCATCGAGGTTTAACGTGTGATTTTTAGGTGTAACACGTGATTTTTCATATGGTAATCGGTTTTGGTGGTTAGTTTATTACAGTGATTAACTCACATTTGACTGTTGATTATAGAATTAACGTACCATTTGGAAATTTCTTCTTCATTATCAATAGCTTCATCAGTTAAGAATATTATTAGTGATACTTGGAGAAGTCTTATCACTAAGGACTAGTAAATTCTTCTCATGCACAGACCTATTTCATAGGTCTAGTTTATGAGATATACAGGTACAGAAATAAAAGACCCATTTATTAAATTACTAGTTTTTGCCCGCGACATCGTTGACGTTGTTGCAGTAATATAATTTTACTGTTCCTCGAGAACAATACTTTGACTTTAGATTAACTATACCCTATATACTTTCCTATACCCCTGAGTACGATGATTGGTTCAGTAATTAAGGCTTGAAGACGTAACAAACATACTCACTTTCGTATTTATAAGAATAGTTAGGAAACTAGATGTACAACTATAATTTTATTCACGAAAAACAAGTTATAAACAATACAAATGTTAATGTAATTCTACTACGGTGATTAGATTTTACAATATTAAATTCATCACAAAGTTCTTTACACGACTTTCCACTTTCATATAATAGATATTATCTTCACTTTTGTCCGAACTGATAAAGAATTCTACTTTCGTTTCGGCATTTTTCAAATAAATTACCAAGCGTTAACATTAACCGAGTAAACGCTAAGTTAATCAGATACGAAGTGTAAGAACTCGATGTACCATAATACATTTTGAAAGACATTTTAACCATTTGTTTTATATTTGATCTAGGTTTTAGCATTTGACCACAATCTCACTTGATGTTAAATAACTATGCGGTCTATTATCGTAAACACACTAAACCTAGAGGAGAACTGACTCTCAAGTGCGGCTGCCGGACTAAATCCATTAGTGCTTGGAGACAGATTTTCGACTTGAAGGTGGTAGCTGGTCAGTCGGGCTTAGAACAATCTCTACCATCATGCTATGGTTTTATCACGATGTTTTCTTTTACCGAAAGCTTTTGGTCATTTACAAGATGTCCGAACACGCTAAACGTTGAGCTATCAGCGCTTCTTATATGTAGTTACCCTGTTAGTCGTCGTAAAAACTAACTTCAATTGAAAAAACCGTTTTATTTCTCAAGTACGTGGTGACTTAATATCGATATTATTCGATCTTAACTAATTTAATTAAATACGTAAGTATTACAGAAATTATAAGAAATAAATCACAAGTTTATCAGTTTTACAGGTACAAAGGCGAGGCCTTATAAAGGCACTTATAAAAAATCTTTATCTTTGTTTAACTAAAGGTTTATTAACATAGACAACTAGCCCTAAGAAACTTTGGAAACATCAATTTTTTTAGGTTACTCTTTGTCTCAATTACCAACTGAATAAACCCTAGTTACCAATCGGTTACCTACTGATTAGCTGTTGACTTAATCAGTAGTTGTGTAAAAATGTTTTGTAATATCTTAGATATGAATACAGTTTTCTTGTTATTGTAAAACTTATTGCAGATAACGAACCCGATTAATCGAAACTCGATGTAAGTATTGGCCAATAAATATACTGGCTTTGTTGACCAACTGCCTTATTAAGCTGCTTTTGGTTAATATTTTTCTTTAAGGAAATTAAAACGTACCTTTCGTTTTAACACAAAGTTACAAACGTTTTGCTGCTTATGTTTTTGAAGTGAACCTTCTTATGAGAGGGGGCTTGATATTCTGATCGGTAACCTTTTTGTGTGATGAAAAATAGGGAGGGGGGTAAACACTGTGTCGAATAGAGTGTTGAAAACACCGGTTCTCGTCCGATTTACCGAAGTTAAGCAATGTCGGGCACGACTTGGATGGGTAATCGCTTGGGAACAATTGCATAACGTTGGCTTTTTGTACTTTTTATAAAGAAGTTTTCACTTCTTTCGTATGGTCATAAGTTTTTAGTGTTTCAGTTATAACTAGATTTGTATTTAAATATGTGTATTAAAAAAGATTTCTTTCAATAATAAGCACGATTACTATAATCATTAGTATGCACATATTAATGGTACCTTGATATTTCATCTATGCTAATGGTAGCGGTAATTTGAATTTGTTAATTGAATATAGAATTCTTCAAAACAATATTAAACAAGTAAGTATATGTATACATTGGTTTAGATTTACAATTGAACCCAGTAGGTGGCGCTGCGGTCTGGTTCTAGGAATTTTTGTTATCAGGGCAGGACAACGTCCGCCGTGCCCGCTAGTAATTTCTTCTATACATAAATAGGCGGAGACAAAACAATCGTACATCTTCTTCCTTGGTTTCTCAACGGATTTTCTTTATTGTTTTTCTTTAAGAAATTTATTTTTGGAATATAAAAAAAAAATTGAAATAGTACGTTCTTCCTTCTAATATTTAAATTGAAAAAAAAATGAACTATGGCCGAATTTCGACCACTAGTATATATATGGGTGTTAGTATTTATGACAGAGATAGACAAATAGATCCTAGTGTTTTTTAATAGAGAACAATTTATGCTATCCATTTTACCATAACTCGCCCAATACGTGGCTATACTTTATCGGCAGTAAATTTTATTTTGTAATAATTTCGCAGACGGTTGCTAGTTCTATATACGCGAACATTATGTACTGGTAGGTACGCTGTGAAATTTCATATTTGTCCATCACTTGTACAATTTTATCGATAGATCTCGACACTTGTGACGTTCTGTATCGTTCGTTGCATCACTCAAGATAAACATGTCTGACTGACATAAATACAGGTAGGTGGGCAACGTTAGTGAGATGCAAAAAGAACATCAACTATCACGTACGAGCCTATAAATTATTCCGCTTTCTTGTGTATGTGCGATTTTGATTGATACCGTGTATAGAGGAACTTTTGTTCAATGATTGACGTTGATGCATAATGTTAGTTGTATTAATTTTAAAATCAATATTTCTATCTTGCGTGCAAACGAGCCGATCATGCGATTGAGTCAAGCGGTACGGTGCCTCGCTGACATAGGCATTCACAATTCGATCTTTCTCGGGAATGTTCGGTTTTCGTTGCGCGGTCAATCCGCCCTCGAGTCCAGGTGTCACGAGTCACGTCACACGGTCTGTGTGCATTATTATTTCATTTGCTTTTAAAACGTAGTCTCTCATGTACACTTTGTATGAAATTTGCGTTGCTCTCATGAGTCGTAGCGTGATTTTAGGTCGTTACCTACATACGTATAACCTTCCTGAATAAATGGATTATAATATACAAAAAATAGTTTTCTTATTTGACTAGTACTTACAGCGATTAGTGTGCTCAAACAAACAATATCTTGATTTAATTAGTACAAATTAATTTTACTAACGACATTCATCTCATGTAAAAGACACAATCTTATGTATTTTATTTTTAAAGTACCAGTTTTGAACATTCACCTATTCACAGTCAATAAATGACATCATTATTTATTTATAGGTATTCTCCATTTATTCTCGTGAATGTTATCATATTTTTTCAGAGGTGGTAGAGCTACGCTGAAGCTATTACTGGTTTCAGCATGAATGGGTCGGCTCGCCCGGGGTAGTACCACCCTCTCACAGAAAGCCGACGTGAAGTAACAGTACTTGCACTGTTGCGTTTCGTTCGGTCAGTGAGAGCGCCGGAGGCCCACATATATTAAAAGGCCGGCAACGCACTTGCGACTCCCCTGGTGTTGCTAGTGTCTATGGACGGCGGTGATCACTTATCGTCAGGTGACCCACCTGTTCGTTTGCCCCCTATAATATAAAAAAAAAAAAAAAAATTTGAAGAATTTGATAAACACAGGTATTAATTAATCAGTAAGGGTTTGTAATATATTACAGTTTTACCTCAATTATTGAAATTCTATATTTTGATTTCTATTTTAATATTTACTTTTCGACTAATAAATTTTAAAGTTCCCAATAGTAGCATAATAAAATTACGTTTAAGCGACATCTCGTGGTTGCAAAACGAAATGACTTTGCTTTTAATTTTATTTCTGACAACTAATCTTCCACATTATCATTTCCATATGGCCGAGTAGGTAATAATACTACAAGTGTCTTGTGATAGCTTCAGTGTTCTGACAAGATGGTGGCCCCATTGTTAGAACTTTCCAGGGAGTTTCTGTGGCATATCAGAATATATGCACCGTGTTTTAAAAAACTAATACAATATCTTGAATAAAATATAAAAGCCACTACATGACAGAGATATAGATCCCGCCAAAAACACCAAATGTCTATTAAATACACGTTGCGAGATACGATGTTGCAAGTAAATAAATGAATGGTTATTTTAAATCGGACAATAAGACTTGTTCGAGTGTCGTATGACCTTGTGATTGTAGGGTACCCACTCGATTTGTCTATAATTATTGTGTAACGTATGTCAACTTTATAGCAAATTAGCTGGATCATGATTCGTCAAATACTACGTAACACCTTGACACATAGCTAACCGACCTTCGACGGTAATGTCTTTACGTTGTTTTTAAAACGATTACTAGATTTTTCCTGTGAGACCGTCCGAGTTCGTGCATTAAGTTTGGTCGTGTTGTAAGTTTTTTGTACGAAGTGACAATATCTCTGTATCTTATCTCCTCATACGTTAATAACATCATGTATCACTTTATTTTGTCATTTGAAAAAAGATTATACGAGGAATTGTTTAATATTATGCTTGTGCCTACCTTCCACCATCGCACCGTTCATCATCGGAAAGGGTTACACCCTCACGCCTTGGAACCGAAATGATCACGAATGCTTCGGTTGTGTAATAAGCTCCAGTCGAGACTTTTCCAAGAGACTGCAGTATGGGATTCTTCAAGAAGGAATTAAACAGGTTTTTAAAGGGCCTGCAGCGCACATTGATAGCTCCGGTGATGCAAATATCCATAGGCGGCGGTGACCGCTTTGCAACTATCGTAATATACAAAAAATGGACATTAATCGTTTAGATAATTCGACACCACATTAGTACATTCCACTCGAGCGAAGTCGGGGCGGGTCGTTAGTATAATACATAGAAAACATGTCTTGCATATTCCATTAAATTTATTATATATTTGTGTACTACTATTGTATGTACATTCGTCATTTACAGTTCCAATCATCCTTCTATAGGTACATTGTTGTTCTATCACTGTTCTTGCATTTTATTGCGTTTCGATACATATTTTTTTACGCATATTTGTTAAGTTTTATTTTTCTACATAAATTTTATCGAGAAAAAAAAACGTTTTTATGTTGGTAAAAATAGAACAAATTAGAAACAAATGTTGCATACTTCCTTACACATTATAAAAGGCAATAGCTTTCTGTCTGTCTGCATGTATATTTATAACTAACACGAAACTTACCGAGCTTTTTCACATAATTCTTTTTTTTTTAATCATAGCTGTATTTCTCAACCACGTTTGTAATAAAACTAACAAACGCCCGAAACCTTCGCGTTTGCGTCTTTATAAAGGGCTGTATATAAAGTATTTATTTATTTAGAATAAGGTCTTTATTATTTTCTACTAAAATTGCGTAATACAAATTTTCTTAGATCTAAATTTAAAAATGACCGCTTGTCATACAAATTATCATCCTTTTTTTCACTATCTTAGGGTTGAATTTCCAAAAATTCTTCTTTAATATTCACCTATATTGTAAAAAGATTATGCATGCCAATCCTATATCCACGGTCCTATAGTATATAACTGTATGGATTTGTTATATTCGATAATCTATGAAAAAGTTATGACGCTTAAAGTAAATTAAATTAAGACACTTCTTCTTCTTCTTCTTGTTTTGGCACCGCAGAAGCATTTGCCAGTGTCATTGTTTTGTTTCAAGTAAGTGTCTTGTGATAATTATAATGTTCTAACAGGATGGTGGTTTCCTTGTTAGAACTTTCCATGGAGTTTTGGTGGCATCTCAGAATGCATGCTCTGTGGTATTATTTCCCATCCACTTCACTTGTGCATAATAACCGAACTATATTACGTAAAACACCACCAATATTACAAAGTATAGAGTCTAATAACACAAGATTATGAATAAAATATAAAAACCACTATATGACAGACTAAGATGCCGCCAAAAACTCCAAATTAGGACACAAAAATACATTTTTAATAAAAAAAATTGTTGATCACGCGAGGGAGTCACATACGCCGGTCGGTTAAAATAAAAATCAAAGTATATTGAGTTTGTGCGCCTTTTCGAAAGACGAGCGCTAGCGTTTCGTTGCGGTATTCGTTCTTTGAATGGCGTGTGTAAATATTGACCGGCGGACAACATCTGTTTAAGAACTATTCAAATCGTGCTATGAATGAATGTTCACAATAGAATGATTCTGAAGATCCATGTCGAGGTCTCGTCTTGTGCAACCGTGATGCGATCGTCTCCGAACTGTGCCCGATAGCCGAACACAATTATTTAATTTTCGATTTAATTGGAGAAAGTGCTTAGGTAATTTATAAATTGCATTGACATCGTTATTTCTTTTTTTTTTAAATAATAGGTTTTCTATTAGAGATTTCGGTATTTTTTTTTCTGATATTAGCAGTAACATTTTATTATTCAATGCTCTAGGCGTGTTACATTCAAGTTTTATGGGCACAGATACGTTTGTAAATCAGTTAATACTATTATATAATATAAGTAAAGTCGCTATTTGCGTATGTGTGTCCCGTAGTTCATTTGAAATTAAACAAAGAATTTTGATACGGTTCTCACTAATATTTAAATTATTTCTTCCCGTAATTTGTATGCGGGTAATACATGGATAGAAAGTATAAAAAAGTCAATATATTTTTATCAAGTCGTGATAATATCTCCTGTTATTGCTAACGTTTAAAAAAACTTACAGAAAAGTCTATGTCAATGTCTTAAAGAAAATCTAGACCAGTGATTCCCAAAGTGATCCAGGTGTACCCCCAGGGATCCACGAGAAACTCGATGAGGGTGTACGTTGGCGTGACAAAGAAATGGGGGTGCACAATTAGTAGGCGGGGGTCTATGAAAATTGGTATATTTTCATTAGTGTGAAGAACTAACAAAAATTGGCTTGACTTCATATGATAGTATTGTTACCTGCAGGAGGTCCACCGGAACCAGTAAAATTTTGAAAGGGGTCTATGAGAAATAAAAGTTTGGGAACCCCTGATCTAGACTAACCATTTCATTTTCTTACGTATTCTTAATTAGTAATGCGTTATTTGCGAAGCTGTTTTAGGCCAGTATAATATACAATTAAATATCTTAGTTACGTTAGGTATTTGATTTAGATCAAAATTGCCGTTTGTGGTGTCATTTCTAATCATATATTAGAAAATGTCACAGATTTAAAATTATGCACAACAGACATCTATGTCTCTATCTGAGAAGAATGTCGAAGCTTCTATGTTTTTGATAAACTGTTAATATTAATATGCCGAAGAATCTCGTCTGGATATTATATGAACATTATCTTACCCCTTATCCTACCTAAGTAGGGTCGGCACGACATGTTTTCATTTACCACTCGCCCTGTCAGATGTCATCTCAGTATTCACAATTTTTAGACACATAGGTGTGAATACTGAGATATAAAAGAAGAATTACATACATTGGTGTGAATACTGAGATATAAAAGAAGAATTACGTACATAGGTGTGAATAATTGTATTGGATATTATATATGTATGTAAATCGTTTAGAATCTTATAATACCATTACCCAATTTATAATACATTAGATTCTATTCGCGACTTTGCTCGCGTTAATGTAAATTTGATCTTCGTCTTAGAAATATTTTTTTTTCTAAATGAAATGTACCCTATGTCCTTTTCTGTACCCCTAAGAATGTGCGTACAAAGTTTCATAATAATCGGTTGAGTAGTAAAGGCGTGAACGCAAAACAAACAAGCAAACACACTTGCATTTATTATATTAGTTCAGGCGACTCTTATAGGTGGTAGAGCTACGCTGAAACTATTACTGGTTTCAGAATGAATGGGTCGGCTCGCCCGGGGTAGTATCACCCTCTCACAGAAAGCCGACGTGAAGTAACAGTGCTTGCACTGTTGCGTTTCGTTCGGTCAGTGAGAGCGCCGGAGGCCCACGTATATTAAAAGGCCGGCAACGCACTTGCGACTCCCCTGGTGTTGCTAGTGTCTATGGACGGCGGTGATCACTTACCATCAGGTGACCCACCTGTTCGTTTGCCCCCTATAATATATATTAAAAAAAGTCTTTAATAAACTGAACAAGTATAAATTATTTGTCTACTAGCAGGTCCGACACACGTTGTCCTGCCCTGATAATAAAAAATATATACTTATTTACATGAAATGCTTAAGGTAAGTAATGTATTTTATTTGATAAGGATTAATACTGTATTCGTCTAAATAGCCTTACAAATACCTCATTATATGTGACCATTTTTAGAAGATAGGTGGGTATAATAATATATCCTAAAAAGATAGGTGTATGCCGTTGTAGACATTTTTGTAGATCTCTAAAAGAGGAATATTTCAACCGATTTAAAAAAAAAAAACATTGACAAATTATATACCTAACCTTTCCCGTAAATTACTCTATCTATTGGTGAAGACCGCATTACAATCCGTTCAGTAGTTTTTGAGTTTATCGCGAACATCCAGACAGACACAGACAGACGCGGCGGACGACTTTGTTTTTATATTTCTCTATAAGCAAGAACCGAGTTATTAAACTGTGAAAACCCTAGACCACCGGGACAGTTATTTGAAACGATTTCAACTGTTTTTTTTTTAAGAGAAAATCTCGCTAATAATAAGGTTTATCGAATGATCTCGAGACTCACAACGGCTCGATGTTAGAACTCACAACGGTTCGGCGTGTGTTAATTGGCAATAAACAGGATCTCAAGTAAACCCACAATAATGTCAATGACGTAAAACAATTACCTATTAACCTTTCATTTAATCGTCGAATCTTACACCTATTCATTCAATTTAGATCATGGCGTGATAACGATTCGCGGGGTTTAATTACAATTGTATTCAGCGGTGAATGCATTTCAAGCGTTTGTTCCCATCGAGTTTTCCATTTTGGATTCAATTGTATGCAGTTGTATGATATTAATTTGGTTAACGCTATTAACATCTCATCGGATGTAGTATCAAAAGGAAGGTCAAATAAGGGCTGACATAATTTGGAACGTAAACATTAAGTCGAAATTGTTTTGTTTCCTTCGTAATACCTCGAATGTCTTGCGTTCTACTTCAATATCTAATTACTCTTATGCAGTCCCTTGTTCTATTTTATAGCCACTTGATTGTTACTGTACATGTACCTACAAAAACATACATACATATACGTATGCAACAATCACAAATAATAGTCACTTAAGCTGAAATACAGCCCTTATTATTAATTAACCCTCTCAATCGCTGTATGGAATTAGTGTAGTGTATCGCGCCGGTAGCTGTGATACAGTCTCGGTGAATAGTCTATACACGGTTAAAGTCATCATGGACCACGTTTACTGTCTCACAAGGAGTGTATCGTTCCAACAGTTACGTTTTTTATTATTACATATAATAATTATAATAAAATTTTATTATATATATTTTGGATATAAACAGTGTTGTATTCCAAGTACTAATATTGTGCGTATTTAAATAATATAATTGTCTATTTACATATAAAAATTGATAAACCTGTATGAACTTTAATGTGCATGTATGTGTTTATAAGTTTTCACTTCTATCCTGTGGTCATAAGAACACAGCGATTTATTGTTGATGCACTGCACATCTCTATTATAGGACACACGAAACTGTAAGTCGTTTTTCGTATTATGCTGATTAATATAATGTTTTGTTCTTGTTACGTTACACTACAAATGTTGGAAGCATTATACAAAATCATCACAAGTTATTAAAACAAAATTGTCTTCATTAAAGTAAAGTGCTAGACGAGTTATACAATACAAAATAATTTAAACTGATCTTCCAACATTATCTTTTGCTGTACCTCGATGCTACTGTAATAAGCAATGTTAAATATTTTGTATCTATATATTTAATTGGATGTTGGTATGGACCAGCGGTTCTCTACCACCGCGTGTTATCGCGACACATTAGTGTGCCGCAATCACCTGTCAAGTGTGTCGAGAGATCTACGAATAAAATATATTCCTTTATTATTTATACTGAAAATTTGGCATATAAGTAAGTAAGGGTGTCGCGACTTTGTATCGTGTGTGTAGTAGTCCGGTAAAACTGTAGAGGCCCTGCCAAACCAACAGTGTAGGTTAGGTCGAAAAAAAAGGTATCGTGTGCGTTGGTGAGTAATAAAGGTTGAGAACCTCTGGTTTAGACATCTGAGATCGATTAACTCGAACATCGTTTGAAATTTTACTTCTTGGAGAACAATAAACATCATGTTTAAAACACATCTTATCCATTAGTTTGCAATTTACGCAAGTGGAACTGTGAACATAATTAGATATATATTATTGTATAGCGTATTCTTGAATTCATTACTAATCGTTCATTTGATTATCAAAATACAATACCTGAAATTATTATATAGATTTGAAAACTATAACTGTCTTTAATCTAACACTAGGCTGTGTTTTAATAATTGATAAGTTTCATTAATTTAATAGACAAAGTCGCGGGCAGTCGTTAGTGTATTATAAATTTCATCTGAATAATAATTATATACAGTGTTTCACGTATTTATTTTAAATTGTAGTTTTTAAATTGGTCACGAACAAATATGGTGTAATTAAAAAAATAATACAATTCAAAATTCAATTTATCTGTCAATTCATAAGTCAACAAGAATTAAGTTGCATTTTATAGTGAACCAATTTTTATACGCTTTCATATATTATGTACTAGCGACCCGCTCCGGCTTCGCACGGGTATAAAATATATAGCCTATGTCATTCGCTGAAAAAATGATTAAAATCGATCCAGTAGTTTTAATTCATTCATTACCGCCCGTGGCCCGCACGCGTTCAATTCGGAGTAACCTCAAAAATAACAGTATTTCTCCACAATTTAATTTATGTTATTATACATATAAACCTTCCTCTTCAATCACTCTATCTATTTAAAACAAAACCGCATCAAAATCCGTTGCGTAGTTTTAAAGATTTAAGCATACATAGGGATATAGGGACAGAGAAAGCGACTTTGCTTTATACTATGTAGTAATGTGTGCCGGTGTTAAACAATATAGACAAAAAAAAAAACTATCATTTATTTATCAAATCGTACAATGTATTAGCAAATAATTTCGAGAAATAACCCAATTATTTTTTGGCCCGTTTATATTATTGTACTATTGAAGTCAATGAGCTAACAAGGCCGTATTGTGAATGAAAGTCGATACAGTACAACGCTTATTGTTTTCACCCTGTTTACGGGTACGATTTTACAATGGACCTAATCTCTTACTACACAATACGAGATGATAGGTTACCGTACGTACCGTTCTCTGTAATGTCGTATAACCGTTTCAAAATAACCGATGTTTGTAATTGTTTAGCGTTTTCGATCTAAATTGGATCTGTCTGTGATATCTAGGTTTTTTTCCAGTCGTATATCTTTGCTATTTCTATATTTATATATATTACTAGTTTCCTCTCACGACTTCGAAATCTTAGTTTTTTTTTTATATTATAGAGGGCAAACGAACAAGTGGGTCACCTGATGGTAAGTGATCACCGCCGTCCATAGACACTAGCGACACCAGGGGAGTCGCAAGTGCGTTGCCGGCCTTTTAATATATGTGGGCCTCCGGCGCTCTCACTGACCGAACGAAACGCAACAGTGCAAGCACTGTTACTTCACGTCGGCTTTCTGTGAGAGGGTGGTACTACTCCGGGCGAGCCGACCCATTAATTCTGAGGCCAGTAATAGTTTCAGCGTAGCTCTACCCACCTACAATTTGATCGAGTCGTAATTCCTAAATATTACCCTTAAGAATGAATTAGTTCGTTGCATTATACGTATTAGTGAGGATCACGTATAATTCTGAAGGTAAATTATAAATTCTTGAAAAGTAGTAGTTCTCTTCAGTAAGTTATTAGAAGTATATATATTTCACATTTATATATAATCTCTTTATTCTATACTGAGTAGTGTATGTTATTATTATGCCCGAGTAATTATAATAAAATGTATTATTATATAACACGTTTAGCATATTATAATTTATAACAAAGTAAAAGCGGATCGTTCGAAACGCTCAAATTCTCGAAGTTAATATATTAAGATAGTAAAAGAGATAAAATCTAATTAATTTAATAATGAATCTGCGGCGAAACGCGAAAGAAAACAATGAAAGACAAATTAGTTATTAGTTACAAATTTCATTGGATCGTTAGGAAAGTTGTTAAATGAAAATAAAACGATAGGATGGAGGAATTAGTTATGTCAAATCGGACGTAAGCATTAGGAGAGATATAAATCACTTTCATTTTTGGTTTGTCGCCTTTTCAATATCAAGGTCGTTTCACTGTTAAAACCACCTACGATACTATCGGATGCAATTACCTCAATTGTGTGTCAACTGTTCGTTCAACTAATGTTTGCTTTCTCATTCACAGTCTATCACTTGCGTCTTGAGGTATTCTTTACCATTTATTTTATACTAGCTGTTGCCCGCAGCTCCGCATGCGTCTATTTTTATAATTGTAAATTACTTCTTATAAGATCAGCTATCTGTTAGTGAAAGTCCCATGAGAATAGGTCCAATCGTTTTGGAGATAGTACTACAGACGAAGCCACGGATGACAGTTAGTCTAAAATAAAGTAGCCTATCTCACCCGCTGTAATTTTAACTATCCGTCAGTGAAAATTATGTCAAAATCGGTCCAATCGTTTCGGAGATTACCCGGAACAAACAGACGACAGACAGTCAAAAAATTTTAAAATTGTGTTTTTGCTATCAGTATCGTGTATACGCTCATATCCATTCAGTAAAAAGTCGTTATTTTGTTATTACATACAGACACTTCACTTTTATTATATGTATAGATTCTCGTTAATAACAGTGTGAATTGGGGCCTCTGTCAGTGATACTTAAATTACTTGTTTTCGCCTATTCACATTAACTTCTATGTGTATATGAATAAAAATACAGTTCCTTTAATTCATGCCAAAATTACTGAAATTATCGGCATAACATTATGACCATTCGATGTGGAATTTTTCTATTATATTTTGGATTTGATTGAACCTTTACCGTGTAAATATAAAACGGATCTTGAAATAGGTTTATATTTGATATCTATAAACTTCAACATCTCTTATACGATCACCATGAAGGTTGGTCCATCTAAGTGTTTTCCACGAATAAGGTTCCTACTATATCCATTCAACACACCGGATTGTGTTCAAAATTCCAATTCGTATGCGTAAATATTGAATAGGAATAAACTTTTGCGCAGTTGAATTTTGCTATAACGCAAGTATTTATTACAGCAAATTGTAATAGTAATCAATGATGACAAACAAAGCGGTGGTCGGAGCTAGTGAAGTCATAAATGCGGAAATAACAGTATGTGTATTATTTATATTTCTCGAATCTAAAAACCTTTTAACCGATCAGAGTTATATTTAGTATCGAGGTATCCGAGCCGAGGACTTGGAGATAGACATATGATATTTTTTATAATGAAGTAGAAAAAGGGATAAACGAAGCATTATCGGTACTATCTAGGGCACTAGACTATAAGGTGTATTCATTAGAAAACAATATTATTTCGAAATTTCATGTAATTATATACATTTTATTTAATTCATTCGTGTTATTTTCATTCTTCACTTGAAGACAAACTATTTCAATGTATAGTAAATGTTTCTTCTACATATCAATTTTATTGTCTCCCTTATTATTTATTCATTCATTCATAATGATCCGCTATTAAACGTGAGAGGGCTTTATGTTTTGTTAGTGACATTTAACTAATGTATCACATTTCACAAACATAACATTTAGCTTTTGTTCCTGATGTCCTAATACAGTATCTTTAATGGTATCAAGAATACATATTACTACCTTAATACGTTATGTGTAGATTAAATCTCACAGAAAGCAATAACGACGCATTGTATCGAAATATCACCATTAGTTCCGCTCGGACTTGCTCCGAGGGACACTCCACTGCGTCTCTACACCTTTCTCCGTTTATTACACCGATGTGTCATCCAACGCTTGTTTATTAACTATGTTTAAATTTTCTCTTTAACTTACGCCGCGATATACATTCCATTAATTCATTCTTTTGATTGAAGCGTCTTGATGGGCAATTGTCATTTGTAAGAGTAACCAGTACTACTGGTACATTATGACCCGTCGTTAGAAGATGGTGTTGTGTATATATTGCAGTCAGCATTGGAATACCAGCTTTCGTCGAAATTTAAGTTTAAAATTATACATAATATGGTTATTAAAATACTCTAATATTACGTCATTGCTGTATCAATTCCATAGATTAGTTTTAGCCAAAGTGATTTATCTGAATGCAATATTTAAACAACGGTATAACTCCAGCAGTGCAATCAACAACAGCCTGTGAAAACCTTGTAATTATTAATCTCCCCAAAGCTATTCTCGGTGAACGCTTTTGTGTTGAAATAATTATTTTTCGCCTTTTGTTCTGTGATTTTAATTACGAAAGCTTTTTATTGTGGGTAGTCCACTATCTGTGGTATATAATCCTGGTTTATATGTAGAATGAAGGGCGGAAGTAGTGCAAGATTCTAATAATAATCGAATTCATATTTTGGAGTGATATGAGTTTAGAATTTAATTTTACAATTCAATCGGCTAAGCCACCTCGTCACTGATCTACTGATGCTTGATTAATTCATTTCAAATACGACCATTTAAATATTTGCTTATGTAAGTTTCGTTGGATTAGTTAATTATATTCCGGCCTTCACGTTAACAATTATTTATCCGTATGTTTCTTTGTCAATTATGATCTTCTTGGCCTCTTCTTATATTGTAGTTTCGTCTGCTTTATAAAACCTGTTTAAATATTATGTTTTGTAGGTGGTAGAGCTACGCTGAAGCTATTACTGGTTTCAGCATGAATGGGTCGACTCGCCCGGGGTAGTACCACCCTCTCACAGAAAACCAACGTGAAGTACCAGTGCTTTTTTTTTTTTTTTTTTTTTTTTTTATACCTATTTGGCCGGGGAGCAGGAACTGCCAATGGCATTACTTCTGCTCCCCGGCAGGTGTCGGCCCCTCATCAGGGGCCCCGTCTGCGGTCTGAGGGGTCAAGATGGTAGACCCCTCAGGAGGGGGCGGGTGTTAAACCCCCCCGACGAACTGTGGGAGTCGCTCGGCACAAGCGACTCCACCACGCGGGCCTGTGCAGTTTGACGCTGCTCAGGGCGACGGACGTGCCCGCCCGTCCCGTCGCCCACAGGCCCTTTTTACGGCGGCATGAGGTCGTCGCCGACCCGTCGCCGCCGTGTTCGTCGACCGCGGGAGGGGAGCCTGGTGGTCTGCTCCCTCTCCCTCTCCGCCGCCTCCTTCGCGAGCATGACTCGCTCGCAGTACGAGGCGACGGAGATCCACCCGGCCTCGCTCTCGACCATCTTGACGATGACGGTCGAGAGCGAGAGATCCGGGCCTATGGCCGCGACGAGCTCGCGGCGTGGCTCGTCCCAGGCGGGACACTCCTCCAGAGTGTGCTGCGCCCGATCTTCGGCGCAGCCACAATGATGGCACCCTGGCGTTGGCTCCCGGCCGATGCGACACAGGTAACTGCCGAAGCAACCGTGCCCCGACAGCACCTGTGTCAGCCGGAAGCTCAGGGTGCCATGCCGCCTGGTGAGCCATTCGACCATGACCGGTCGAACGGCTCCAATAATAGCCACGCCCGAGCTCGGTCGCTCAAGTCGTCGTCGCCATTCTTCTATCACCAGGACCTGGTGGAGCTGGGACCGGAGCACCTCGATTTGCCGAGGTGCGAGTCTCCGGCCCTGCTCCAGCGCCTCCACGCGTCGTTCGTACAGTGACGCGTGGGCTCTCGCTTCCAGGTCCCAAGGTGGGGATCCGGCCAAAAGGGAGGCCGCCTCGAAGGAGGTCGTGCGGTATCCGCGGATGGCTCTTTCGTTGCTTTGCTTGCGTTTCGTTCGGTCAGTGAGAGCGCCGGAGGCCCACATATATTAAAAGGCCGGCAACGCACTTGCGACTCCCCTGGTGTTGCTAGTGTCTATGGACGGCGGTGATCACTTATCATCAGGTGATCTACCTGTTCGTTTGCCCCCTATAATATAAAAAAATATATATTTTTTCTGAAAGAAAATACATATTTTAAATTATTACAGAAATTTGTAAGATAATTAATAATTATTTCATATAAAATTACAATGCCTCTTATAATTGCTTTAAACAGATACTGAGTATTAATCATTTGCACTCCCTTAACGATTTTATTGGCATAACTTTTGAACTGCTCATGGGTAATTTTTTTTAAATATTGCTTTCATTGGAATAATTTTTTGCTTCACAATGTTTAAAGTTTAATGAATATAGAATTCTGTTACTGAGGATAATCGATGTAGTGTAATTTTATGATGTTCGGCGAAGGTTCTTAAACAATATAAATTAATTCCGTGTATGATCAGGCTCTTAGACTAAAATTCCGAATATTATAAAGAAGATCCATATATCTATTAGAAGCCTGTAACAACTGTAATAAATGATAAACCTCTAGCTGGCTGTTGTCTATTCTTTAAATTAAGAATGTTAGGTGAATCTTTTATTGTTATTACATTTTATAATACAATCTATGGCGTACGAAGTCGCTGTCGATTTTCAGTATAATGTATTTAAATGGACAAAATAATAATTTACTTGTAAATTAAAATAAAACACTGAGGTAATAATAATATTCTTCCACGGAAGCGAATTATGTGGGATGTTCTTTGATAAAACATAAAGATTGCCTTAACAGTGACAATGCTAATTGGATACATTTCTTGATCTTTAAACGGAATTCTACAAATTGATAAAGAAATTTTACATTGCACTTATTATTACATCATGTGTTGTATAATAACATGTATTTTCATCGATATACCTACTTGTAATACAGTTCATTGTGATGTTACAAAAGGCGGATTATGTAAAGGATATTTTGAAAAAATTACAATTTTATATTTTTTCCACCTTTCGTTTGTAAGAGTATGTATATATTTTAATAATTTAGGCATAGGAAATACTCTAAAAAGTCTTTTATCTTCTTGTAAATGTTTAATCAAAATAATTCAATCGTTTCACGGATTAGTTCGGACAAACACCAGAGTTTCCATTTTATTTATGTCTACTATAAAATATATAAATTAATATTCAATTGCAATAGTAACTTACCAAGCAATTGATAGCATAGCTGGCATCGAATACATGTAATTTGCATACATCGATTTCAAACGAGTTTGAAAATTTTAAGATTTTTCATGACTTCACGTTGTAAGAAGATATATTATCTATGCTTGGAGTCCTGAATGCCAAACTATCAATCTTTTTATTTACCAACAATGATTGTTAATTTCGTGTGAACTTGTCACAAGATCTGCTTTATTCCGCATAAAGATATCTCTGCGTCTATGCGATATTTGCCCCACCCAAAAATGCAGCTCAAGCTGTATTATATCTCGAGTGTGTGGTTAGTGGAAATATTGTGATGAATTGCTAGTTAGGTTATCAACGCGTGTCCGGTTTTTGTTATTGTTTAGTTTGACTTTAGTTAAGTATAAGCTTTTTATTGTTTTAGCTTGTAAAATGACAGACACAATATTTACATCCTGTTAGTTTGTAGTCTTTCTTATTATGCCGGCATCCAAGCCTCTCGGTAGCTGAATAAACACTTTTGAATTCAGAAATGCGACAGACCAAAAGAGAGCCAATGTGACGATATGTGTAGGGGTAGAGATGTAGTCAAGTAAAGGTACAGTGGCACCACGCTCGATTGCTGAATATGCATCGGCTAATGAAACGCTTAAGCATGCCGAAGGTGAAAGAAAATATCCTTAGAACCGTCTGAACGTTTTAAAATTGTTTTTGTAGTATTACTACCTAGCCAGACGGTACAGAACTGAAACCATTATGGGTTTATTGTTTTTAAACTTTTGTTTCTCACGACATTTGGATAACTGCTGAGTCTTAATATATAGTATATTTTTTTGTACTGACGGAGCACACTTATAGGTGCTTTGCAACAGATCCTAAGCTTTAGTATCAGTCAGGTATTAGAAAGAATCCCACTATGTTTTTTGAAAATTCGACTTATTGTAGGATTTAAAAATAGGTGAAATGGCATGGTGTCCGAACCCAGTACTGCTATCATTGCATCGATTTGTGAGCATAATGTACTAGTGGCCGCCTGTAATTTCTTCTGCGTTTGTAGCTTCTTCAATGATAATATATGTAAAGGTTTACGCGACGCACGCCGATATAGCTTTCAAATGATAGGCCTGTTTCTAACATACTCGAAATATATCTTAGCTAATTTAAATAATATATTCTTAAATTATAGCCAATGTATTATTCTGATATATATGTTATAATACTGTAAATTTTAAAAAGTAACAAACATCCAACGATCCTCACAAACTTTTTCATTTAGAAATTTCGTTAATAGAAATTCACATTGGGCGTATGAAGGAATCTGATATCTTATGGTTTTATTTTTCGTAATATGGTTAATAAATGTTACAATGGATTACGTGGCGACAAGCAGCGACGACATTAGTTGTGTGAGTCGGCCTCCGGTAAAGCCTATAGTTTACGGCACGAAACCGGACTGGGCTTTCGCTCCTTGTATGTATATTATCGAATGGATAGTTCCCTCCGAGTACCTGTATCTAATCAGTTAAATTGCTTTCTTTATATAACTGATTTAAATATGGTTATATAAAATATATTGTTTGAAATTTACCTGTTTATATTATCAGCACTGGAGGTAATATAATAATTAATCTAGCTGTAGTCTTATTTTACAAGAAGTGTTGTTATAAACTTTTGTTAATTATTATGTTTTTTTTTTATTCTATTGCAATATATTACAATTATACATGAATTTAATACTGGTCCGTATCGTGACTTTGAGTGGAGTGATGTGAAATTCTCTTCTTTTCGTTCTTGTTGGATGTCGCTTGATGTTTCCTTGCTCGCACGTAGGGATAATCTGATGGAATGTTTCTTCAGCAATTTGTTAGCTATTGTTTAGGAAGAATGCGGTACATTATTGCCTGTTCTAATAACGCCAACCTCTATGTAGTTTTGTTAAATTCAATGTAGACGAGTCATAAATATATAACATTGGGTCTAAATTATAAAGCCTGATTAAAGTACCTATTGCAATAACTTATGTCGTAACTCTATTAGTACAGCCCGTAAACGTACATAGAGTAACTGCGACGGGTACATATGGGAAGCGTTCAACATTTCGTGTGTTCAGTTTCTTTGTAATCCATTTAATTTATGATATTATTAAAATGTTTTGGTATTTTGCATATTTTAATTACGAATTGCATTAGTCGCTTCTGTACAAAAAGCAAAAAGCTATACTTACTATATATTTACCTAAAGCATGAAGTTCAGTATGATTGGGCATTAGATGAAATGAAATTAAAAATATCAAACAATATTTGTATATATGAATAATGATATTACGATTTTACGATCTTACAATAAACCCAAGTTTTAATTAAATAGAATATGTTTTTGACATCCTGGTATGATACTTCATTACTTTCTAAGGTTTGCCTAACTTACTAAAGTGTCTGTGAGTATATTCAGGTCATGGTTAAGATTTGTTTTTTTTTTCTACTTTTTTTTACCGTCACCTTTGGATACATAGTCACTTAACATAAGCTTATATTTTCCCGACCTCAAATAAGTACGGTAATATTTTTCAAATGTATATATGTATTGTGTTTTTGTATGTAGTCTAAACGGCTTGATGCATTTTATCATATAAGGCTATTTATTATACAATAGTAAAGTCTTTAAATAAGAAAAGGAATATCTGATTTATCTTTGTTAATAATTCTATCTGCAATGAAACACTAGCCTAAAAATGATAAATAAAGATAAAAATGTCACATAACGAGATGGGTTCGTGATATACTTATGCAAGAATGTCGTCGGTCCGCGTTTACGTACACTCGACTTTAAAATCTAGATTCAGATGCGGACAGTATGATATTTATGTAAGTTGGTACGTATTTCTTGAGGGCAAACAAAACCGACTTCCCACGCGAATGTCACCAGAAACTCGAAATTTAATAACGTTACTTGTGTGCTTGTTTTCTTTGTTTCTTAGTACATGTACACGTACACAGAATATAAAAGTTACTAATGATTACTTTATTTAAAAACTGCAGATGGTGCCCACTTTCTATACTAACATACCTAAGCGCTATGGCGGGTGTTATATTATAGTGTTTTGTGGTCGCAATCTCGTCCCCGATTGCTATTTTCTACAACTCCACTAGTAATGTAATAATATGATGATGGCTTAGTTAATATCGTGCTCGGACACCGCGTCGGTCGGCTTAGATTCGAATCCTTGGGACTGACTCCGAGTTTTTGGCGGGATCTCAGTCTGTCATGTAGTGGTTTTTATATTTTATTCATAATCTTGTGTTATTAGACTCTATATTTTGTAATATTGGTAGTGTTTTCAGTAATATAGTTCGGTTATTATGCAAAAGTGAATTGGATGGGAAATAATACCACGGAGCATGCATTCTAAGATGCCGCCAAAACTCCATGGAAAGTTCTAACAAGGAAACCGCCATCTTGTTAAAACATTATAATTATCACAAGACACTTAATTGACAAAATCTTGTTACTTGACGCTGGCTAGTGCACAACCCGTGACGGAGCCAAAAAATAAAGAAGAAGAAGACTCGGAGCTTTCGGTGAAGGAAACATCGTGATGGAACCATAGCATGGTGATAGGGCTTCTTCTAATCCCGCCTGACTAGCTACCACCCTTAAGTTGAAAATGTGTCGACAGACACTTCATGGTGTGTTCCGGAAGCTGCTCTTGAGAACCAGTCCTTCTAGGTTTAGCGCGTTAACTATGTTATACCACATCATCATTTAACATCAGATGAGATTGTGATCAAACGTATAATACATATAAAGCATAAAAGAAGCGAATATTCCCAACCATCGCAAAACATTGCACCTACATTATTTACCATCTTTAATTGGTTATCATAAACTACCTTATCCTGACTGAATCAAGCTTCGTTTACACGCTAAATTGTCACTCTTTTCTTCTTCTTCTTTATTTTTTGGCTCCGTCACGGTTTGTGCACTAGCCAGCGTCAAGTAACAAGATTTTGCCAAGTAAGTGTCTTGTGATAATTATAATGTTCTAACAAGATGGTGGTTTCCTTGTTAGAACTTTCCATGGAGTTTTGGTGGCATCTCAGAATGCATGCTCCGTGGTATTATTTCCCATCCGCTTCACTTGTGCATAATAACCGAACTATATTACGTAAAACACCACCAATATTACAAAATATAGAGTCTAATAACACAAGATTATGAATAAAATATAAAAACCACTACATGACAGACTAAGATCCCGCCAAAAACTCTGTCACTCTTTTAATTTCCGAGCAACCTCGCTAGGGCTGTCGAGACTACGTACAACAAACACAGAAAACTATAAATTTCACTCAAACCGCCGACAGGAAAAATTAACAACATTACTATCTATGGTTTACGCTCGTGGTTTTTTTTTAAGGAGAATCTGTATCAAAAATTAGTTCAATATTTATCAGTCACTTTTGATAACCCTGACGTTTAATGGCTACCCGTCAAACTTGTACGCTTCTATGGTAAAACCTGACGCCGCGATACGGATCGAAGTTTTTAATTAACTGTGCGAGGTCTTTAGCAGTGATTTATGGGGCAACGTTGAGATTCATAGAAAGTGTTGATAGTGGTAATTATTGATATCAAAATTGTGATAGAGTTGATCTATGTGACACCCTGAAATTTATCCGCTAAGATATATCATCATTTTGTAAACGGACTGTGGGAATGATTTGGATTAAGTTATGAAGAGTAAGATTGAAATAGGGATGTCGGAAAACATTAAAAAGTGACGGAGGGGTGGCCTTCGGGCGGAGGGAGAGGGAGAAAACCTCGTTAAAAAATCACCGTGGTAGAAAACCACGTAAAAAAGTTACAGGTGGTGGTGGTTGGAGGGGGTGACCCCTTGACTGCCAAACCGGACCAATGAGGGAAGGGGCTGGGGATCTGACTTTCCATTGCACATAGGTTCGGTAGACGGGTAGGCAGCTTGACCGGGCTGTCGTCGTGGTCAGGGCTTTCGCGCTGGGCCTTTGTCGCCGGGGTGGCATGGTGCTTGCTTGTTCGATCCCGTGCCACCCCATAGCGCGGCAGACGGTATCTTGTGGGTTTTTTTAGTTAGTAAGAGTCTGACACCCCACAGCTCGCCAGGGCTGTGGGTGTACAATGAATGATTTCTTCCCACATTAAAAAAAAGAGGTATCGGAAAAGTAAAAAATTTCGATATAAATTCGATATTTTATGAAAGGGTCAAATCGATTTCGAAGTTGCCACATATATCGATATATCGTCAAGATTCTGTTAGAATAGTGGTGTTGTTTTTTTAATATACTTGTGTAGTTTGCTTTGTTTAGTCTTATTAGTATCCATATCCTTACTAATATTGTAAATGTGAATGTGAAACAAAATATAGTTCCCGAGATATACGTTAAATCTAGATTAACGCGAGTGAAGCCATGAGCAAAAGCTAGTTAGAATATAATCAATAAGACTGCCAGCATTATTGTTGGTATTCAAGTGATAAATAATAAGTCGAAATAAAGTAATTCGAAAATGTCGATAGGAAATTTATAAATCGAAAATAGATACATTCACTTGGGAAAACGAGTATTTATCAGGAGATAAAAGAAAAACTAACTTTGCGAAGGAAGGGAATGCAAAGTTAAAGAGATGTTATTTTCGTCTCTCAGTATATAAAGCAATCTGCTGTACAATAGATGAGACAACTAGATTAGTCCTCTTATCTTTCAATTATATAATTATCTGTCACCTGTACTCAAATTGTACTGGGTATTTTGTAACCTTATACCTACACAGGTAAATAAACAAAGTCGCCCAGCAAAGGTGCTTTATTTATTTTACTACTCCGAGTATCAGTGCTTTTTTTTTTCGATCTGTCCTACACTGTTGGCTTCGACAGGCCTCTACAGTCCAACCGGACTACAAAAGAGTATTAATGCTTTACGTATGTGTCGATAAGGATGTTGCTGCCTGGAAAAATATTATTTCTAATATGTTTTCATTATTTGAAATTTATATAGATTTATCGATATTTTCATTGCGGCTTCGCTCGCGGTGATGTAGATTTTGCAAATTAAATACGTGTTACTCGTTGTTAATGTATCTTTTTGTAGGTTGAATTGTGTTTTAAAATCGGTTAAGTAATTGTAATATTTATTACATTACAAACAAAAAAAAAACAAATCCTTCCTCGTGATAATGGTATTATTGATAAATAAAATAATTATATATAAATCGATACAAAATATTTGTAAATCGAATCAAAAACATCGATATTCCAACAGGCTTGAGTTCGAGCACTATATTAATATTTTATTATATAATACAGTAGACATCTAAAATTGACGCATAAATAATTTAAAAGTATTGTGATAGGTGTGTGTGTAATATATATAATATATAAGGACAATGATATTAAAAAGCAAATAAATAACAGAAAGGGACAGCTGTTTGTGTTGTGTGTGGCATACGCAACTTATGAACGTACATCTGATGTTATTTGACAGTTGAGGTCGCTTATATCCGTAGTAATATACTTAAAGGCTTTGATTCATCAATAAGTTTACAGGTAAATAAGGCCTCATTCGTACCGGATATCGAGTGGTGGGAATTGATGAGGAAAACTAACGTTCACACTGTATTAACGAGCTGATGTAATGTTTAAACAGATGTTCGTATGTGCTAATGTTTCTGGTGCTAAATTGTCTCATTGCATTTGCGCAATATATTATCTATATTAAGAAATTATAGTTAAGTATATATAAATAGGTATATCTGTATATATAAAATAATAACTGAATGACAGATATATCAACGCACAGTCCAAATCAGTGGAGCTAGTACCCTTGAAAATTTGTATAAATTTAGGATTACTAAGTTTCTGCAGACATGTAATATATTAATCAAGAATGTATTGAAAGGACTATAGAGTAACAGCAAAAATGATTCTATTAATCGTTTTTATCGTTTAAATTATAAATATAAATAGCAAAAATAGTATATTTGAGACCGATATAATTTAAATCAAATTTTAAGATAAACTGCGTGAATGACTTTTATCAAAAACGTTTCTATTTATTATTCAAATCGCATGCAATTTATTTATAGACATAAGTTGTTAGCGTACCTTCTTGATTTATGTCTCTTCTAGGGAAACTTTGCATTAACTCGGAATGTCCTAATTAAAAAGCGACGGCGTATAATTTTTTTTTTTTTACATAATACACAGTTATCGTTAAATATGGTATAAATGTGCTTATAACATACGTACATTAAATACTAGATGTAGCATATTATATTACAACTCCCTATATAAAATCGGGTGAGTGCCTTAAGCGCTCCCCTTAGTAGTCCGGTGAAACTGTAGAGACCTTGCCAGGGTAACAGTGTAGATCAGTTCGAAAAAAAAAAATACAACTTTATAAGCAAGAATGAATATCACCACATTTCAGTAAAATACTTAACATTGCGACAGTTGCTCTACGTGTTAATCTCTGTATTAATATTTAATTACCAGTGTTGTAATTTCTATACATATAGCATTAATAACGATTGTTAAATCATATAAATTATTTAATTCTTGCAAGAATGGTCGTAGTTGAGATTTTTTTTAAATATTCGCCTCACCATGGACCAACCGTCTCTATTGGCCGTAAGTTAGCTCAGAGCGGAGTAATGGCATCGGTCGATAGCGTGACTCCGCTGATTTTTATGCATTCCAACTTGCCTTGCTAAAATTGTATTATTATTCAACCTCTTTTGTTCTTCGACTTATCGAGTCTCCGTCTGTCTCTGTTTTGTGCTAACTCTGCCAATGTTCTGCCTCTTAACGTTTTGGCCTTTCCAATTTGTGACCTGTTTTGCCCATGTTACATCGGACATGCGTGCTCCATTTTAGATATTGCGCACATTTATTCGCATGTGTCATTTTATTTCTTAGCCTAATATAATGACTTTTTTGCTTACCTACGAGTATGATATGCGTAACATATGGCGATAAAATTATACTACTTTCATATATAATCTATTAAAAAGATGATAGTGCTTTCTTTATTTTGTTTAAAGTTGCTAATATCTCTGGAAGTAATTGTCAGATTAGTAAAAAAAAAAAATGCTTTTTTATATACTTATAGAGGAATGTAATAGGCCTTTTTGAATGACGCTATGATCTAAGAGTGGACAATTACCATACATAGTGTAGGTCAAATAGTTCATAAGTGTAAAGGATATAGTGCTGAAGGTCGCGGATTATCGAGTCTGAGGATGGGAAAAAATAAACGCGTGTCAAACCGCAGGGCACTACTAGTACATTTTTTTATGGACAATATTTAAAGATTTATTTTTCATAAATTAATATGAACACATAAAATTAGCTTAATGTAAAGTACGCAGTGATTCCTTACGCATAACAGAATTGTACATTTAATATTTTCAACAACTATTTTGATTACATCTTGAAATAACTTGGTAACTCGCCTATTAATTGAAATCAAAATCAAAAATATTTTATTCAGTTTAGGCCCTGAGAAGGCGCTCATGAACCTCAAAGTTACCATTGATTATTAAGAATCTGCTTAATGAGAATTAATTAGAAAAGTTAGCTTTTAACCTGAACAAAACAAATCTCAAGCTTTGGGAGTTTGATGTGCTTATCCACTTACTTTCACTGCGGCTTTACTTGGCATCACTCGAATCTCCCTATGTCGTTAGATTGCAGCTACGAGCGACGCGGGATTTGGTATTGGTAGATTTGTACGCATTTTCTATGTGATAAATAAATACAATTGGAATATGTTTGCAAATTGAGATGTTATACTGTACGTATTAAATCTTGTAAATTCGATCGATCTCTTGGAATGAAGTAAATATATATAATTAGGTTAAGAAAAACACTTAAAAAAAAAGTAGTAGTGTGTACTTATGTACACGCGTTAGAAGTTCTACTTCTATGGCGTAACAAGATAAAAATCTTTTCAAAAATTTTAACTTTCTCCTTATTCTACGTTTGTAGAAAAAACGACACTAACAATAGAAAAAAGGTATTTAATACATTCATACTTTTTTTTGAATAAAATGTTGACTGTAGCTAACTTCAGGGTGTCGGTTTTTCGTGACGGCGTGCGCGCGCATCGTAAAAATTTACTCTCATCATTTTTCCCTAACGCCCCAAAAGAAGTATAACTTCAAAAATATAAAAGATCAAAAAGAATGTTGTATAAATTACCTAATGAATGGCATTTCTGGCAATAGATGCTACATATATGAACTTATTTTATTATACATTTTGATAACTTCTTTGGCACCATTAATCAATCACCATATTGATATTTAAGCGTTTTTTTTTTTCGAACTGACCTACACTGTTGGCTTCGTAAGGCCTCTACAGTTCCACCGGACTATAATATATTTAAGCGTTTTTGGGATGATATTGTACTTTATGATAATGATATTTTATTGTACTTTTTGTAAAAACGTACTTGCGATAATATGTCTTTTTGTAATTCACGATTTTTTAAACTAAATTTGAAGGAAATTATATAAATAAAAATAATAATAATAATAAACACAAAAAATAACAGCACATAATAAAATTAATGATACACCGGACGGAGATGTGGTCATAATGAAATGGGAGCGCAGTTGTTGACTTTTAAAAATCGATTGTACCTTATTACTTCCATGTAACATGTTTTCGCATTATAAAACACTGTCGTTAGCTCTAATAAATTAAATAAACTGTTCATACATAACAATTTACTATCATTCATTACTTCGTAATTTGCTTTAAGCCGATGTTATAATTTTATTTCTCTTTTACTGACGTTACAAGATGGCCGACTGCCATCCGCGTTTCGTTGTTTTTTTGTTATTACATAAGTATTCCGAATTGTTAACAAGCTTTATATTCTTAGGTTAAATATGTTATTATTGATTAATTTTATTTTTAACGAGTCTTACGTTTGCGTCACGAGATGGTTACATCGTTTGCAATCATTATTAGTTGTTATCTTTTTTTTTAAATATAGATTCACCAAAAATTTCAGTAGACTGTTCGGTCGCTTCATTTTTTTTTTTATATGATAGGGGCAAACGAACAGGTGGGTCACCTGATGATAAGTGATCACCGCCGTCCATAGACACTAGCAACACAAGGAGAGTCGCAGTGCGTTGCCGGCCTTTTAATATATGTGGGCCTCCGGCGCTCTCACTGACCGAACGAAACGCAACAGTGCAAGCACTGTTACTTCACATCGGCTTTCTGTGAGAGGGTGGTACTGCCCCGGGCGAGCTGACCCATTCATTCTGAAACCAGTAACCGTTTCAGCGTAGCTCTACCACCTACAATGCTTCATGCAAATACGCTTATATATTATTATTTCTTACACTTCTTATTCCCCGAGGAGTTGTTTGGACTGATTGTAGTAGCGGCTACATTCCACTATCGTACAACCCGCATGAAGCTGAAACTTTCATTCGCACCATCTCAATGAGTGGAGGTCTTCTACGGTGAGGTTCTCAAGATCATTTCTGCCTTGTGGAATCGTCTTCTAGCGGCGGTGTTCCCAAACCATTACAAACTTTTAAGAAACGTCCGTACAGTTATTTAAAAGGCCGGCAACGCACTTGCGACTCCCCTGGTGTTGCCAATGTCTATGGATGGCGGTGATAACTTACTATCAGGTGTCTCATCTGTTCGTTTGTCGCTATAATAAAAAAAATCTTACAAAATATGAAAAAAAAAATCACTTTTTACCAACATTACATGTATGCCAGTATTAAGAGTCTTGTATTTTAAACTTAGTAGTACGATCCATGGAACTATCACACATTAAAATGGGTGTTGTTTGTCTTGTACATTTTTATTACTTTTCTAATTATATCTAAATAATATATAATATAAACATGTATAGTAAAACTGCAGTATGTTTAAAAATGCTATGCTCTCTTAGCATTTCCACCCACTTCACACTCGTGACTAATTTTATATTTTTTTTACCTAGAAACATTAGTTACACTCGAAATAACACAAATTCATTTAAACATATTATTACCATTCTCGAATGTATAATATTATATTATTGGGAATATCGAAGTGGGTTCGAATATTTATTGTATTTTTTCTTTTATGATTTTATTTGGTTGTTCGTAAAATAGAAAACATTCTTTAAATTAATAACGTGCGTGGGTGTGTTAAAAACGTTTAAAATACATCCTTTTTTATAATTTATAGTTCAAATTTAATTTTATAGATGTATAAATATATATGACTTGATAATTGTTTAATGCCTTCTTGTTTTTGTTAAATATAAAAAAAAATATATTGTGAAGTCATAGTATGGTAGTAGACTTTCTAATGATTACCTATCTAACTGTTACTGTCTAATCGAAAATCTATCACTAATCACTTATACGCTTTTTGTGGAAGCTGTACTTGATATCCACCTAATACAACAGACATGCACAGATATTTTAGTACTAGACGCCACCGTGACAGATTAAGTAGCTAAACGCGGGCCGCTACTAATTAGAACAACTTAATATATGTGTAAAAAGAATCCGAGTGCAAATTCGTGATGCACAGACTCGATCATTTTATTTTTCATTATTTTGGCGGGCCGCATGTACATTGGCCACGGGCCGCAAGCGGGCCGTGATCTGTGCAATTCTGGTCTAATAGGTTGTGTTACTGTGTCAACAATTAACTAAAATTGTAACTAAACAATAACCGATGAAAAATGAAATAACAAAAACTTGTATTTTTTCAAGATTAATGAAAAACAAAATTAATAAAAAAAACAGTGTGTAAATAGTTCCCTGTAATTGTTCGACATTTCATTTTAAGTCAATTCATTATAGTTGGTTAATAATAAAAAAGAAAACTATTCTAAATTTTATTTTAGAATGTATTCGATAAATATACTGTGTTGGGAAATGGAAATAGTTATTTACCCGAACTGGGGGGATATTACTAAACTTTTGAATTGTATGCTCTAAACGTTTCTTGCTCTCATCTCTAAACCAGTATTTTACAAACCGGATTCCATATCTTAAATTCCAAAAACAATAAACATCCATCTAGTCGTCCAAATCCATCCTATTGCCAGTTCAGACGACCACGATAATTGTATGTAGTCAGCAATTTAGATAAATATCGCGTATTATAGTGACCATAAAAAATTGTCTTTGGACAAAATGGCGCGTTGTCAAACGGCCCGTCATTGTGTCGAGCGGACGGTGATACCTTGCTAGAGCTATTGGACTGCAGAATTTTTGGGTCTCGCCCCAGACTCATTGTTTCAATTTTTTTTTTTTTACTTTATTTTATTTATCTCTTTATTTTATAATATTGGTAACATCGTGTGTAATATATCTTGGTTATTGGGTATAAAAGATATGAAGTGGAAGTAAATACATGGAAAATGATTTTAAGGATGTTACAAAAACTCTCTGAAAAGTTCCAACAAGAGTATAATACTGCCTATTTGATAATGGCAATGTTCAAAGTAAGGAAAAGAAATCGATAGTTATTTCGAGTCTGCTAATGTTTTGAATATACGCAAATAAGTCGATTACGCGATACTAATTGCGACTTATAATTATGCAGCTGAATTGTTTCATGACGAAAGCCTTCTAATTGGAAAAAGATATAAATAAAAAAAATGGCTATTGTAAAGGAATGAATGCAAGATGTCTTCAAATATGTCTTTTTTTATCTGTCTGTTTTACTTCACTGTTCTGTTTGCTTTATGGTCAAATAACGATGTCTATGAATGACGTTCTAAATTCAAACTGCTTGAATTTCTTCAAACTTATCAAATGAATACTAAACTGTATATACTCGTATTGTTTAACTTATATGCATTAAATATACTATATTTACATTATCGCGAAGCAAAATAAAATAAGGCATGAGAAGTTGTTTGAAGAATTTTAAGTATTACTTATTTAAAATTTTCATACTTGCGTATTGGAGTCAGCTTGTCTAATGTCTTCTAATAAAAATTTATTAACTCGGGTTAATGTCAGTATATTGAATGTATAGTAAAATCGAAAGAATAAAGGATTTTTTGGATACGTTTTTGTGTGTATGCTTAAGTCTGGTTGAAAAACATTAATTCGATACAATTTCACTTAAAAACTACTTATTTCATCATGCAAATTATTTTTATTATTCATACAGTATTTAAATAACAAGTAATAGTCATGCAACTTGTAGTAAGCAAGTAAGTTTTTGTTATTAAAATTCAGTATAATTATTGAATACGTGGGATGTAGATTTATGATTTTGATACATATTGCTAATAATCTAATCTTTGATAATATCAATGTAGGATTTATTGTACATCAATATATTTTCTTATTTAAAGGCTGACAAATTTCGTTACAATAGAATATAGTTTTTTGCATGCTCATTGCATTACTATTTAATCACAATACCATATGTACACGTACATAATATAAATATTACATGACTTTAATATCGCATTACATATTAACTTTAATCAAACAAATAAAATAAAATATACAAGTTACATTACTATAATTTAATGTGTAAGTCGTATATCATTCAGCTGTATAGAAAATATGCTTTTGTATATGACTTGTGCATAGTCAGAGACAAAACTGTATGGAAGTGGCAAAAATGAAATAGATATGTGGTAACAAAGAAGTTTTCATCAATGTTATTATCTTTGATTGGTTTAAATTCATCCAGAGAGGATAGTAAAATATTTACTATGATTACTATCGATACTAGCATTAAAGAAATAACTTTGACATTTTAAATTGAACACAGATTATGAAATAACATTTGATTTGGCTGTATGGATTAGGCACCTTAGCCTTTGCTTAGAAAGGAAGAAATCAGAACAAAATACATTTAAAATTATAAGTTCTCTTTTTGAATATACCGATTATAAACTCGCCATACCTAATTTGACCATTATTGCTTTGTTCGACTCATATTAAAGTTGTTTCAATCGATATGTAAAAAATACGAACACATTTATGTTTATTTTGTTCTATTAACTTGTACTAAAAGCCAGATTACGTATTCACAACCTTCAAAACCGGCTTCTAGAGTAATCGTGCCAGCAGGTCTTATTTTAACACTTGTATACAGAAATGTAAAATGCCAATCAAATATTTAAAAATAGAGAGATAAATGCAACGTTTATGTGTACCGTTGAGTTATTAACTAATCAGTTAATTTTTTATTCTTTCTACTTAAATAAAAATAAAAGATGTGGTTCCTGAAATACCAAATTATATCAATAAACCGAAGAACGGGAATGTTTGTAAATAGCGTGATATATTTTATTTCATTTTACAATTTTTAGGAAAACTTGGTGCTAAATTAATATTATTAAAACAATGAGTAGGTTAGATTGAGGGTCATTTACAAGTTTTCAGAAATATAAATATATAATATATATATTGAATCTTTACTAATCAATAATAAAAGCGAATTTATGACGCTTTCACGTCTTAACTACTTGAGCGATAAAACTAATCTATAATAATATTAAAGTTAATCAGTATAAGTATACAAATAAAAATATCGTGAATTTCAGAGGATCAAAAAGTGTGTTCGCACTTTAACAATATGTGTAGGCGACACTGCCCAGAGTATACAAGGCTAAGCCGGCTTGTGGCAATCTCGCATCAGATATTTCAATTAACACCATGCCAATTAAGTTTACAAAACTTGGAGAGTTAACCTTCAATAACGGTTAAATATTTATCAACTTGAGTTCTGAATAAAATTTCATGTTACTTTGTTATAAGATATAAAAAAATGAAAAATGTTAGGAATAACATCGTACCTGGAGTTTTTGGCGGGATCTTAGTCTGTCATGTAGTGGTTTTTATATTTTATTCATAATCTTGTCTTATTTGACTCTATATTTTGTAATATTGGTAGTGTTTTACGTAATATAGTTCGGTTATTATGCACAAGTGATGTGGATGGGAAATAATACCACGGAGCATGCATTCTAGGCTGCAACCAAAACTCCATGAAAAGTTTTAACAACGAAGCCACCATCTAGTTAGAATATTATAATTATCACAAGACACTTACTTGGCAAAATCTTGTCACTTGACGCTGGCTAGTGCACAAATCGTGACGGAGCCAAAAAAATAAAGAAGAAGATGGTATCTATGTGAGATTTGGGTAACAGTTTTTTGTTTAATAATAACCTAGTTCAAAGGACTAGTAATCGTCCAGTCGTCGCAATTACATCAAAATCTATAATTTTTTTTGTATGATTAAGGGTTTTCTTGATAAAGAGTATACAAATATTGTAGATTAGTATAGGTAACAATCGCAATGTATAATAAATAGATTTGTAAGTAAAAGATTCGACTTGTCGATGGTATAGAAAAAGATCGAATTGTGTCCAAAAGTGATAGCTCAATAGTAACTACTAAATTAAAAAAAGAAAATAGATTGACAAACAGAAGAAATAATGGTAATTTTTTTCGTCTATTTTAATATTCTTATTGCATATAAAGAATTTGTTATTCAAAATACACGAAACATTGTATACGGAATGCCATCTTTATACCGAAACCAGTCGAGTAATTATTGAGTGAATGAAATTAGAAGCAATCAATGTTTATTGTCAAAAATATAACTGTTAGTATTTTAGTGTAACCAGCGTTGAGAATCGATAATGTTATCTAAGAGCCTCTGATGTCCCATTAAAGTTGATTTTACTACGGCTACTATAAATGTTGACCTTGACAGACTCCCTACAATCAACCCTATCGTGCGCTTGGTTGGATTACCGGCTCACGATGACGCGCTTCTTTACATGACACGTAACGTATCCGATACGACTTTGAGACTTTTATATCTAATGATATTTTCTCAATCTTGCAAATTATATTTTTAAATATAACTAAACATAATTTCATTGTATCATATTTTTATTTATTAATTTTGTAGAAAATATTGTATGTCGTTATAGTAAATATAAATTACAAAAAAATTTGTTTCTTTGCGTATAATAAAGTAGTTATCTTTAGAGTTATAAAATCTTCTATGATTTCGAAATAAGAAACAAATGAGTTGTATATACCATTTCAAATTTAATTAATTACTTATATTTGTATATCATGAAAAAGTTACCATAAAATTTTATCGTTTGTGGGTGAAATTGGATGCTTTAATTACCAATTTTAATCTTTAAACAGATAAGTCTGACTACATAAATAGCAAAATTATTTGTATTTAGACTTGTTTGGCAATATCCTTATATGCCCGAGCCGGTAAAATTTTAATTAATATAATGGATTATGAAAATTTCTTTTCTTTTTTCACGATTAAAAAAATTTTTTTTTCACCAAAATTAAAATTGTAAATATACTTTTAAAGTAAAATAACTGAAATATTGTATACCGTAAGGATTTTCTAATCAACTAACAACCGTTCGCGACTTCGTATTTACAATGATACATGATGATGATGATAAAACTAAAAAAAAACAGTTTATCAATCAAAATCAAAAATACTTTATTCAGTTTAGGCCCTGAGAAGGCGCTTATGAACGTCAAAGTTACCAGTCATAGATGGATAAGATTTCTTGTTATCCAACAATGAATTTTTTTCATTGTATCATTCGATTCATACATTATCTTCTACAAACATATTCACAAAGTCAACTGTTTATAAAAAAATACTTACAGAAAACATACCAAAAAAAAAAAAACAATTTTTAACTCTTCTGTAAATAAGATATTTATCATACAATAGATTTTGTAGGTGTAACACCGATATGATATTTTTATCGTATGATAAAATCCTTTGATAAAGGCTTAGTATAATGTTCAATATTGGTTCGTTTAAGTTCTATTCTACCAGTTTAACATAATACTCGTTTTCGTAATCGAACAGTTAAAGTAAATTATATACAAACATTGTGAAGGTAAGACTTTAACTTAAAATGTATCCTAAGTAATGGGTTTTGATATCTATACTAACATATATAACTATAATGGTTATATTTTTGTTCGTTTTATTTAGTATATATTTTTGGGACTACCAATATTAAAATCTTGCAAAATTTTAAATACTGTCTAACATCGAACTAGGACCTTTAGGAGCGGAACAATTGTCATTAAATATCTAGGTCAATAGGTAGGTACGTTAACAGCAAATTAAGTAAGGCCGTTTAGTATCGTTAGCGAAGATTAAATGCGTGTGAAATTATATTAGTTGAATATACACTCTGGGGATGCGCAATAAAATAAATAAACATTGCGAAAATTCGTAGCGACTTATTTTTAAAAAACATTAGGTTCTTTCTGTTACTGTATTATCTTTCTCATTCTATTTACAGATATCGATAGTAAATCTACTGTTATTGACACTATTTGCATTTCGATATGGAGTCGCTCGAGCGTCTTAAGTCGGATTTGCAACGTGATTCAATTTTATTGTCATTGATAAGTACAAAGTCTTGTGCAGTCATTGCACCTTTCAAGGAACTTTTTCTTAAATAATATAAATCAACATAAATCTTTTTGCATACTGGAGTTCGTGTATCGTTCTGTACTTACAGCAGTTATAGTTACTTGTTGTATTTTTCTTTTAGCCATATCATATTAAACATTATTAGTTAAATCATTCTCAAATTTATTTAATAAAAAAGAAACTGAATTAATGCTTATGTGCTTAAATATCTGGTTTCACGAATTTATATAAATTTTATAACGTGAAATAATATTTTTAAACATTTTTCTTTATCCCGCCTTGTTTTTGGATAAAAAATATTCTATATTATTTTCTGTACACCCGTGCGTGCACAATTTTATAATAATCGGTTGAGTAGATAAGACGTGAAAGCGTAAGGTGAAACAAACTAATATTCGCCTTTATTATTAGTTAGGATTAAGATATATCTACTGTATTTAAATTACATTAATTATAAAACATAGAAAATGTAATATTCCTAAAACTAAAAATCGTTTCAAGATTTTATTTACAAAATGAAAAAGGTAAGTCGTGATATTTTATCAAACAAGTACTTACAATATACTGTTTCGAAACGTAAGTAACATTTTATGTAGTCTATACACAAGTCTGTGCATTTTGTGCACTTCAATTACGGGCTTATAGTTAAAGCGAGACAGCGGTGCGGTACTAAAGCCCAATTGAGCCCTTTCTAGCCATAAATGTATTTTACGATAGTCTGGATCGTACCGTGTAAAGGAACTTCCAGACAGTCGTATAGCGTGGTGTGCGTGCAGACGCGCGTTAGGGCGCGGGATGCGATCGATACAGTCGTCTGCACTCGCACCTCGCTTCCGCACTGCAGTTGACCTTGTACATGATAACGTCTACTTTCTGATTAGGATATTTAATAAACTCTTGGATAACAATACACCTCTTCTCACTTTACCTGAGATTAACTGTTATCGAATTCGAAGACTTTTATATATATTCTTTTCCTCTAAGCTTATTAAGAGGCAAGTAGTAAAGTTTTCCTTACATAAATCACTACATAGTATAAAACAAAATCGCTTTCTCTGTCCCTATATCCCTATGTATGCTTAAATCTTTAAAACTACGCAACGGATTTTGATGCGGTTTTTTTATTTAGATAGAGTGATTAAAGAGGAAGGTTTATATGTATAAAACCATAAATTAAATAGTGGAGAAATACTGTTATTTTTGAGGTTACTCCAAATTTAACGTGTGCGGGCCACGGGCAGTAATGAATAAATCAAAACTACTGGATCTAGTTTAATCATTTTTTCAGTGAATGACATAGGCTATATATTTTATACCCGTGCGAAGCCGGAGCGGGCCCCTAGTACTCTATATACTTTAAAAAGTAATACATAATTCATCCATATTTTTGATAAATATGACGCTTAAAAAAACGTATGTGTTGTTTTACGAAACCATTATGCAAGTGAAACTGTTTTTTCAATCGCGCCGCCATGTTGCCATTGGCTGTTCTGCCAAGCGAATTTTTCTTTAACCCTACTCCGCGGCCGACTGTAATGCGACATGCGATATAAAAAGTTTCACTTGAAAATCTTGAAAGTAATGTAATATATTGCACGGTTTCATGATATTTAAGCAACATATATCTCACGATCAATATAATTAGTAATTCCACTGAAATGAACCTCGTAATGAATTCGTCGGGCGGCTACGCGTTTCAATTTCCCAGAACCTTTCGGGTCGTATTAGGGTCACTATAAATAGAAGAATGTAGTAAAAACGACAATAGGTGGCAGGTAAAACAATAGGAGTGGTCGCGCGTCGCCGCTCGCAACCATACGGCCTTGGCCATCGACGTTTCCGACGGCAGGTCGCGTGAGTCACGCCATGTGATTTAATCGTTGCGACAGAAACACTTTAGGACTCTAAAGGATATAAAAAAAAACTTAAAACTGTTTTATTCGAATAAAAAGTTTAAATATATGTCTACGCAAATATGAGAAAGAACTAATTCTATCGACAATGTTATGTTAATATATGTACATAAATATACATTGTGAAATGTATATATAAGCTTATCACTTCAGAACGACGGCACTTATTCTTTTTTGTATTAGTATGATTAATTGTCAGGATAAGGTGAGTATGAAAGAAAATATGCGGAAAATCGTACGGAAAAATGTATAATTTGGATTATAAAATGTTAATATAAAAAGTGAGTCTGTGTAAGTGAGACAGAAAACATTAGGGAGAGTTTTTAAAATATTGGCAGTTTCAATTTCATTACGTTGCAAAGTCGTACTTTAAAGGGTAGAAGATATGGTCTTATTTTCTTCGTTAATTAACACGCGCGAAGCCGAGGCAGGCAGTTAAGTTCGAATAAATAAGAATCACTGAGATTTCACTTTATGTAACATATCGTTTGATCAAGGTAATCGTAAAAAAGTCTCTATTATTGAGATATGCAATCAGCCATAATTTACTGATAAAGCAGTTAATCATCATCAGCAACCTGTAAGAGACCCACCGCTGGCTCATACGCCTCTTCCCGAATGACGGCATGGTCATAATCTCCACACCAGTTCACAGCGTATTGGCGATTCCAAAGTCTGAGAAATTGACAGTTCTAAATTTATCTCTCATACGGTGGTAACATTTTTCAGATTCAGGCTTCCTCACAATGTTTTCCTTCACCGTCAGCCATTTAAATTAGTAAATGTACGCGAACATGCCGGGGTTCGAACCGCGGGACATCGGATTGATATTCCACCGGTCAAACCTTTAGACTATCACAACTGAAAAAAAAAAAACATAAACGTATATTAACTTGTGAGAATCCCACAGCTGAGTAAAATGCATCTCCCCGAGGATTGGTACGGATATAACCACGTCGGTTTACAACTAAAATAGTAAGAACATTTCCCTGGGTCTGGGTCCCACGTGATGTTTTCCTTCGGCCGTCAGCCTTAAATTCATCTGAATTAAATACAATTGGTATACGTCAGGGCTGGAATCTGCCACATCGTATGGATATTGTGCCAGTTAACCCATTCGCCCACCGCGACTCTAGCCGACGGGCATTACATAGTGTAGTTCATCCGAGACAATAAGTTACGTTCCGATTTTTCTGGATTTTATGTTCACTGCTTAAAAAAATTACACTGATTTAAATACTTCATTGCAATTACTAATTGAGAAAGGAAAAGATACTGAAATATATCAATTTAAAACTACAATAAAAAAGCTCCAACCCAATTAAAAACGTTACGGTCAAGCGAAAGTACATGTAGGCTAATTTGAATCTCAATTGCCCGAACTCCTCACCTATACTTTAAAAGAAGTGTATCCGAAATTTTACGTAAGAAATGTAATTTCACACAAAATTTACGCTTAAGGATTGGTTTTACTGTACCGGGTTAAAAACCAGGAAACGAACGCTCGTACATGTTATTTCACAATGCAATAAGCACATTGCAGATACACTAAACACTCTTCTGGACAATTTAATACTGACAATGAGCATAATTTTGACGTTTATGGACGTTTTCAGCCTCGCGCCCCACTTGCGTTTTGTAATGCCCACTTACGCTTCCAATTGAGTCGAACGGGTTAAACTATCTGATCGAATTCTGTTGTTTCTCTTTTATTGATCTTATTACTTAATTCTATAAACATTTACTTATTTAATATAATTCAGTATTATCTTACTTTTTCTATACATAAACATGTGTTGTATACTACTAGCCCGACCCGACTTCATACGTGTGCACTAACGAAAGAAATAAGATTACAACTTCTCTTTACAGTACATTCACTCACTTTTTTATATGTAGATTTTTTAATCCAGATTATCGTACGATTAAGAAAAAAAACATACAAACTTTGTCCTGACAATTACAACAAAGAATTAGTCAAATAGCTGCAGCCTTTCTGAAGTGATGCGTTTTCGTACATTTGACAATTCATTTTTATTGATAAACGTTTTATATTGTTAATTTAACATGAATGAAATCGCGGACAAGCGTTAGTATTTGTTACATATACTTTTTGTAAATGTATTGACTGTGGAAAATTAGTGTCATGTTTGTCGAGTGTATGCATGAATGAATACTTGTATGACATGTACTGTAGCCTAAACGATTAAATGAATTATAGCATATGCATGGCGTTGTTAGGTTCAGAGGATGACGTCTGACATCTGTTCTGAGGTGTTACAGTCAGGATTTTGTTTTCTTTGTTAATCATTTTACTTGTACTCCTGAACTTAGACTGGTAGCTAACTGCAGTCTTTACAGATGTGCGTTAAGTCTAGGCAAAAGTTGTATGAGAAAGTACAGAGCTATAGGTCAAAATGTAACAAGATCTTTACCCGAAAAAGGGGTATGACGGTATTGTTTCATAGGTATTTTCACATTCACAAAATAATACCGATATGTTTACACAATAATATGTAAATATATGTGTCTTCTACTTTTTTTACCTATGATTATAAATTTGATATTCGGATATTTTCACGTAACTAACAATTAAAGATGATTTCGGAATTAAAAACAATCAATAAATATTGGAAGGTGGATCAAGTATTAGTGGAAATGAACCAGTCATAATGGACCAATTATAAAATTGAATGACATTTACTCTATTATTGGAAGAAATTAATACCTCGAGGAAAAGTTTCTCGGTAAATTAAAAACATAAAGACATGCAAACAAAATTTGTAAGTATCAATATATTAGAAAACGTATGGTAATGTCCACGTCATATCAAAATTGTGAGCATAAAAAGCTAAGGTTATTTTATTGCGATACGAATTTATCCGAAACCTTTCGAGTTTTTGTGTGTAATAAGCAACTTATTTTTGTGGTTTTATTGAGGTTGCAGACAAATGTATTATTTATATTTGAATACAAATACATTTTGACTGTTATTTTGGAGTGAGGGAGACATAAAACATACTTTAAATATCAATTAAAAAAAACACAATCAATTGAAGTTTGTTCACAATCTTACCTGACCTTAATTTATGATACAGCCTAAGATGCTAATACCTCTGAACCAACAAAAACTGACATTTAAATTCAGGAGGAAGCTAAACCGTTGTAAGGGTTTAAAAATACCCTGCCACTGTGATATATGGTTTATTACGACGATGTCTAATGTATAATAACCCTTATCCTATCTAAGTAGGGTCGTCACCATATGTTTGGCTTGTTGTAGTATATGATTTGGTTCAATTTATACGATCGACCGCCTGTCTGGCATCAACCCTCCTTGGGATTATTTCGTAGTATGTGTATGTGGGGAAAATATATAACTAAAATTAAAAGTTTAATTAAATGAAACTTTTGCCCAGCAGTGGTACACTTACAGGCTGACATTCTGTAACATTTCTATATAGAGTTATGACGATTTTTCATGTGATATAAGTGGGTAAGTCTGGCAACATTGTTATTTCTGCCTGGAGCAAACAATATCAAAATGTCGACATTAATTTCAAGACGTGGGTTCAAACTCTACAATTACCCTAAGTTTTCGGCGAAAGAAAACAGAAATTATCTAAGATTTTAATATCAAATATAACCAACCAGACAAGACTAGTGAGAAATATAAGTCTCAAGACAAACTATAAGTAATAAAGCTACTGTCGTAAACAGGCCAAGTTTTGAATTGAATTGGCAACTTATAAATAAAATGATTGCGTTTTGGCTAAAATGTTGGCTAGACTTTAATCAGACACTAGTTATAAGTTAAGAACTTCTATGGTTTTCGCGAATGACAAATTTTCTGCACTTGTATAGTATTGTGAGCAATCTTAAAATATTAGACTATAATGTAATTTCGATTAGATTTAGATACTTACTACATAAATACGTGAAGAAATGGCCGTCTAATTAAATTTGTCGGCCTTTGAAATTGTTGTCATACGGCGGAGTACCTTAAGCGCGGTGAAGCTGTAAAGGTCCACCAAGACAACAGAAACACCAGCCCCTAATTAAATATTACGCAAGAACATTGCCATATAAGAAATGATTTAAAATGTCTACAACAATAGTTAAAATGTATAACAAATTGCAAACATTAAAAAATAAAGGTGCTATATAACAGTTCAATTGTACCGTTATGCAATTATAACGATGTCGACGGTAATACAATTACAATTCACGTACAATTATTAATCGCAGGTGCATGCGCGGATCCCTCGCGGCCGAGCCGGACGCTCCCCGCTATGTCCGACCGCCGAGTTGAATGTCAATGGCGATGCATATTTATAAATAAATATCGTAAACTTTTTTTATGTCAAACCGGTAATTAGAGGATTAGTAAACATGAGTGTTGCCAGTGGTTTTGGCAACTGTCAGTTGTATTCGTTTATCTATGTTTAATTTTTTTTTATTTAATAGAAACACTAAATATTTTATTACGAATAACATTTGAATGAACTGTGAGAAAATGTGATTCTTTTTTGTAAATGTTTTTGCTAAATTACACACGGACGAAAACGCGGGTAACATCTAGTTGGTTATGGGATTCTGTGAGTTGTGTCAAAATTATATTTAATAAAATAAAACGCAGTCCGCAAATAATCTGTCGTACGTAGTAGGTAGTATCCATGAAATAAATTATTTTTTACGATAATGAAGTCGCGGGAAGCACTTTGTATTTTTTTTTCAATGAAAACAAAGCAGTTAACTTCATAGTTATTTTAACTGTGGTATCGTATTTAATTTTCTAGCAATTGACAACAGTGCCATCAAAAAGTCTTACAATTTAGTTTATAATTTGTAAAAATAGATACTTTTGGTAATTTTTTTAAAGGTTCTTTAATTAAGTTATTTACGTTTCTCGTAGTTGAATAAATATCTTTGGCAACTAGTCATATCTGTCAAAAGTTTTTAGAAAAATAAAAAAACAATACTATATTTTGTCCATTCTCTACTAGATATTACATCGTTTGCAACTTTTAATAGTAGGTATATACGTGAGATGTCAAAACAATAAAACCAGAAAGACGGAGTCAATCTTACGTTATCAATTTGCGTAGTTAGTCTCTTCGGCCTTGAATTGAAAGGGTATCGTTTCAAAATATAATCTCTCATCTTTTTATAATGTCAGATAAGTGATATTTTTAAAAGAATATTGAAGAAATTTAATTTGAATACACTGCACCCAGTAATGTAATGGCCTCTTTTTCGAGAAAGGTTTGGAAGTAATTACTACGCCAATCCACGACGTATTGACGATTTAAGATATTCATATATCTATATAAGGTACTCGACGGATCCATAACCTATATGAACATCATGGTAAATACGTCACAGTGTATCTAATGTATTTTATTAATACGTTACAAAGTCAATCGATGTATGTGCAGTTGCTAAGAAATTTGCAAGCCCGTATGATATGGTAGATCCTGGCTAGCGATGAATTATACGTTATAGGTTGACAAGTTCGTGCGCAACCATCCTGGGTTGTGACAAACGTAAGCGGGGTGAGGTAGCACGTCGTTTCCCCTTCCGCACTACATCACCCGTCCCCGTTGACATCGGTAACAGACGTAAGCGTGGTGGGGTAGCACGTCGTTTCCATTCCCCACTACATCCTCCGCTCCCATTCCCATCTAGATTACCTCGTCCCGACAACGTCTGTCGCCCCGTAGGACAGTCGTGCACGAAACTGTCGGACTATTAAGTAGTCACTTTTATTTCTATCGATACAGTCACTCTGTCCAACCTGAATAAAAAACAGTTATGGCCACCCTTACTTTGTGGTAAAGAATGCCCAAAATTATCTAGATGTATGCGGTCACCTTCAGTGGCTAATTCATTCGGGAATATTATTTGTTACACGCCGAGAACTGAACGAGAGAACGTAATCGGCTAACGTTTAAAGTCGTTCGTTTTGGGTGGCAATATTCGAAAAGTTGTTTGAAATGTCTACCTCGAGCTTACTAATGATTGTATGGGACATTTGTCGCCCACGTCTACCAAACCAATATTTATAGCCACCTTCAATTCTCGATTGGTCCAGTTCTTAAGAAACATTACGGAACCGGTCGCCTTTATTATATCTTAAGGACGGCGATTGTGAATCAGGTTTACTAGTTGATGATTAAATATTTTACTGAACGTGATATTTTTATTCTGTTGCTAATAGGTTAATCAAATGCCTTTTGAGTCATAAAAAATATATTATACTCGTATAGGCAAAAACCTAATAGATTCACTACCACGCAATTATATTACAGTCACAGTTATATCTAATAATCTTGTAGTTGTAGCCCGCTTGAAGTTATGTTTCTTCTTTTTGTTTCTCTTCGTATTTGCTTCGAAGTTTAGAATAGAACTCCCTTCAGTCGCAACGCGGTAGACACTGCACGCTTACATACTTTTCAACAAAAGAGGGTGGAAAACTCTCGAATGCAGACGTCATTATTCGAACAAATCGACAGCGATCGGCAACAAACACACATTCACTGCCCGTAATTACTTCTTTTTTTTGTAGGTTTTATAAAGATGTTGCTGGCTGATTGTTGATTATTTAAGTTAGGTATTATTTATTTATTTTTATATTCTGCTCTTTAAGAATGTATGTATTCTATAGCTCAGTGAGTTCTATAGTAAGTAAGTATTATAATAGTAATAAATAAATGTTTCTTTAAATCATATTTATAGCTTTTTCCGCAAAATTAGTTTGCATGTTATTCGGTATATTCAAGATAAAAGTATCCTATGTCCTTCTGAGGGTCTCTGACAGTCTCTACATCAAATTTAATTAGGACCATTTCAGATATTTAGTCGAGAAAAAGTAGGAAACAGAAAGACAAAGATACTTTACAATTTATATGAGTGTGGTATATATTTACATAATACGTGATATTTTTGACATGTATTTTTGTTATTTAAAAACAATGGCGTCAAAACTCTTAAATTTAATAACTATTAATCTGTTATATAATTTATTTATACGGTTTAACTCTCTAAAAATATAGAGAAATTTAATATTTATTCCAATATTCATTCGTCATTTTTAAAAAATAACTATATTTTAGAGTCACTTAAGGGTAAGTCACCATAAATCGATCAAATGTATTGCTAACGTTTTTATGATAAAAAACGTGTAAAAATTCTTAAACATATATTTCAAAGACCTAAGTTTAAATTTAAACTCTCTAGTTTCCAGTTCTTCAGTTGTTTGTTTTTTTTGGAATTAACATTTACAAACCGCCATAGATTGCAACGGATTATCTAACAGAATTCAGATGAAAGCGTAATAAACCGATAAAACACGCGTTAATTTAATTTAATTTTATATTCAGAAGTGAAAGGTATTTGGACGAAAGTTTGACTTGACGAAGAATTAATGGAAATGGATATTCTTGTATTAATTTATGTTACATTGACAATTTTCATAAATAAACATCACAATAACAAGTAAAATGTATAATAAATTATGCCGTTTTTGAATAAGCAAGTCTATTAAGCATAACTATTACTGTGAATTTTTGGCGGGATCTTGGTCTGTCATGTAGTGGCTTTTATATTTTATTCATAATCTTGTGTTATTAGCCTCTATATTTTGTAATATTGGTGGTGTTTTACGTAATATAGTTCGGTTATTATGCACAAGTGAAGTGGATGGGAAATAATACCACGGAGTATGCATTCTGAGATGCCACCAAAACTCCATGGAAAGTTCTAACAAGGAAACCACCATCTTGTTAGAACATTATAATTATCACAAGACACTTACTTGGAACTTCCTACGTTTTAATAAACTTATATTATTTGTAAACATTGTGCTATAATCCCTCTTGAAACAAAACATTGACACTGGCAAATGCTTCTGCGGTGCCAAAACAAGAAGAAGAAGAAGAAGAACTATCACTGTAAAAACAGTCTTAATAACTTGAAAGGTAAAGCGCTACAGTTGCTTGTAGGCAGGCGCTACCCACTAACGCTAGGTGTACCGAACCGCCCATTAAAGCCATGTTAGTGCTTACAAGTTTACATATAAGCACATAAATACATAGCCACTTATTAAATGGTTATCTATAACATGCACCGAGCCGAAGCTTGTTCTACAGCAATGCGTAAGTCTAAAAATAAATACACTTGTTAATTTCTAAGGTATAAATCAGGAATGCCGTCGAGAAATCAATATGAAAATTATACTTACTAACATAGCGTAAGATTGTCGGTGAAATAGAAAGTGCATCATATAGTTAATTTGATTTTAGTGTAGTAGAGAATAATAATAATAATAGGCCACAAGTCCTTGCATTCATGTGCACCCACTTGTTTTTTATTTTTTTTATGATAAAGAAGATACAAGTCCTTTAAGCCCAGTTTTGTATTTTTTTTCTAATGTTCAATCATGGCTCTAATAAAATAGTGGCTCCATTCATTAGAACTGTCAAGTGTGCTTTGTGATAACTTTAAATGCACGTTTCTAGTTATTATCTATAATCTACTTGCTTAGAGCAAAATTACCAAATTGTACCAAACAAAAAGCCAGCAGTATTACAAGGAGGTAAATAATGTAAATTTTTGGACTTAATTAAAAACTACAACATGACGGATGAAGTCTTGGCAATGCTCCAAGTTAACCTTCATTAAAAGCGGGGCTGCCAATTTTTTATAAAAGAATTTACTTAAAAATAAATCATAGTTTTGGAGATATCCATTCCTAACCTAAGTCATATCCCAAGAGTACGTATAAGTAAAATAATGAGTGAATCATTATATAACTATGCAATTACTATTCAATGAACCCAAAATAAACCTCTGTTTCCAATCTTCACTACATGGGATCTAATTTTTCCTATGGCTTTTTCCACGTGTTTTGCAGTATGTTCAGGATAAAAAGTAGTTTATATCTGTCAGACTACTGGAATACTGAATTTAATTCAGCAAGATCAGTTTCAAGATTTCTAAGTCCACCTGGCTAGCTGCCACCCTCATGTTACATACGTTGCCAAACACTTATGGATGTGTTCCGGTAGCTGTACTTGAGACCCACTTTTTCTAAATTTAGCGTATTTACCATTTTGGACTACGTCATTTAACATCAGATGAGATTATGGTCAAAGGGTAATTACCTAGTGTAAAAAAAAAAAACAGGCAGAGTTACTTACGCCTTTGTAATATTAGTATGGACGAACATAGATAACATATTAAATTCAAACACATTCCCCGTGTAATCGTGATCTATCAAATGTTGTTATTAGAAAAACGAAAACAAAAAACAGTACGATTCACATTCACATAGTATATATAAAGCACCCGCGTAACTTCAAACAAGTTACACAACACCTAAATTGGTGCTGATGCAGTTATAATGACCGGAGAGGTCTACGTTGTATCTCGGCCTTAATACTGGAAATAGAGTGCCGCAATTCGACTTTGTTTTAAATTCGCACGCGATATATTTTTTGGGTACAAGAGATATATGAAAAGAATTATATACGCCGAAGTGCAAATTTTACGATTCGTTGGATAAATTAAACAAATAATAAAATGGTATATGAACATTATGATTTGTAACAGGAACACATAAACAGATACGATGCGAATCTAAATAATTTCCTGTGATACCGTCGCAATATTAATGTATTTTCTAGTTCTTTTTGATATAACTAGCGGCCCGCTTCGCACGGGTATAAAATAATAGCTTATGTCATTCACTGAAAAAATGATTAAAATCGATCCAGTAGTTTTGATTTATTCATTACTGCCCGTGGCCCGCACGAGTTAAATCTGGAGTAACCTCAAAAATAACAGTATTTCTCCACCATTTAATTTATGTTATTATACATATAAACCTTCCCCTTCAATCACTCTATCTATTAAGAAAAACCGCATCAAAATCCGTTGCGTAGTTTTAAAGATTTAAGCATACATAGGGGAATAGGGACAGAGAAAGCGACTTTGTTTTATACTATTTAGTGATTATTGTAGTGCATCCATTCATCCAAAGTCATTGCAAAGCGACACATTAAATCATTGCGAATATGTTAGGTATAAGCGTAAAACTTCTACATAATTTTTGTTTAATTTACCCGTCTCTGTACATTAAAATACTGGTCTGATAACTGGCTAATGATCATTTTCTATTATTTTTAATAGCATCTCTCTTTTGCACATCGATCGGGGCGACCTTTAAAACCAGTACTAAATTATTAAACATTTAAAAGTAGTGAGGTTCTTTATTTTATTTTGACGTCTATAAGAACAATAAAGAAGCTTTAAAATAAAGTAAATATCACATACATCTACAGGTAAAATACCTTAAGATTACCTAGGAATCAACCTTTAATTATCCTCTCATCCATTATCCCATAAATGGCGAAGATTGCAGGTCGTCAACTTTTTACAATGCGGCGAAACGTTATCTAATTCTTATATTATTTCATGAACAAAAAGACTAATAGTGGTTGCTTATTCTGAGTGACATAAAAGAATAACGATTTAGAAAGGCATTCCATAAGTTCGATATGAGAATATTTTATTTTCTCTCGTATGGAAGGATACTTCAGCATGCAGACGATCTTGCGTCTTTGCATAATAAATCAAATCAGAAATGGCGGCAAAAAATTTGAAATGAATTTTATAATTTTCTTCTTGTAATTATATTTTTGTTATAATTTCTTTATTAGTAAATTGTACATAGAAACAAATGTAAGGTTCAACTATTGAAGTAATAAAATCGGGTCTATTTCTTAAAATCTATTTTTAAGGTGCACCATTGCTAGACTATTTATTTAAATATCTGAGTAAATTGTAATACTTGCGCATTGTGTTCTATATAACAGGGTATGATTAGCAATACGTTCTAGAAAATACGCGCTTTTTCAGAAGTAGCTAAATATATGTTTGGCCTGGAATTAAATGAAAATTAATAATTTAATTACAAAAGTTCTTGAATGGCTATTTCTAAAAAAAGGTTAAATCGAATATCAATTTCAAATACACAAAAATATGTTAAAGTAGTTCTAAAATACCTATTATCATTTCAATTGAAAAGGCAGTGACAGGTATCGCATATCGGTTACTATTGTTAATGTAACACCATTAGAATAAATAAACAAATTACCATAAACATTCCTCCGGTAATCTCTTCCCGGCGAAGTAAATCAACTAAACTTACATAACTTGATGCAAACGACATTGTACTGCTCGCAGAGGTATCACCTGGTACTGTAAACTTAAACAATTTATTACATTTTAAACTCAACGGTCAGCTTATGTAAGGTTCATTTTAAATTTGCGCACAATATACAAAGGAAACTGACAATGTAAGAAGGTTTTGTGATTATGGAAACGCGTTCGCTTAAAAGCTGTTTGTTAAAACCGCTAAAATTATGTATACTTTACCTAATTAGTTTACCTTCCGTGAAAACGTTTGCACGCAATTTAGACTATTAGTTTACGTTTACTGGGAAGATTTCATTGTACCTTAATATAAGTAATGTCGGTATATCTGGTACGTGTTGAGTTGAATATTTATATTATTTTGAAGCGATGATGCCTCAGTTGGTAGTGTGTTCGGGCACAGCGTCGAAGGACTTAGGTTCGAATCTAAGCAAGTGAGTGGGAACTTTCGGTGAAGGAAAACATCGTTTTTCTAAGTCTATCTGGCTAGCTACCAGTTGAAAATCTGTCGCTAAGCACCTGTTGGTGTGTTCCGGCAGCTGCACTTGAGAGCCAGTCTTCATCTAGGTTAAGCGTGACTTACCATCTAAGACCACATTATCGTTTAATATCAGATGAGATTGTGGTCATAACGTTCACTTATAAAGTATAAAAAAAAGGCTAGGAAGAGGATTTTAGCAATATATTAAGTAGTTTTAAGTCGAATAATTAATATATACTTTTTATGTATATACTACGCAATAGTTAGAGCCAAGCAGTTTCAAATTGTGTTTATTTTAATAACTCCATTTCACAAATGTCCAAGTAATACTTCGATGCCTAAAAAATCGTTCCAAGGAGTTTTTACCGTTTTATTTGCAGTAACGTGATATTAAATAGCAGGATCAACTTCAATGGGATCCTTTACGGCTGTCCATTTTTCTATAATTCTTCTTCTTCTTAACCTTATCCCACCTATGTAGGGTCGGTACAACATATTTCTCATACGGTGATGTATGATTTGGCTTAATTATTACGATCGGCTGCCTACCTGACATCAAACCTCCTTGGGATTATTACCGTAGTACTTACCGTGGTTTTTGTCAATTTTTCTATAATTATCATTAAGTAAAGAGTTCAGTAAATATTACAGTTTTATTACCAAAAATCATAATAGATCGAGATTCAAACGTAATTATATTAAAATAATCCAGCGTCGAAAATACATGACTCCGAGTTTATATAACGTTAAATATATTCAAAATTTCCGCAACTTATCTAATTAGTCCTTGATCGATAAACAACGGAAATAGCCTATTAAAGTATTCAACATTAAGTTAGATACACTAAGTATGATTGTATGTATTGAATTGAAATATCAAAAGGTGAGACACTGAAACTAAACAAGTGTAACCGCAAACGTTAAGGACGCGGTAAACAATACCACTCGCCTTGCCCTCAAACTGTCGTGTCAAGGGACCCGATCGGTTCTACTCAAAATGTATTCAAGCCATTGTAAATTCTTAGACTGAAATATTCGCCTTGCTACGGTTGATTCTGAATTCGATAATGTGTTTCTCATTCTGATTGTTGTAGGTGATAGAGCTACGCTGAAGCTATTACTGGTTTCAGCATGAATGGGTCGGCTCTCCCGGGGTAGTACCACCCTCCCACAGAAAACCGACGTGAAGTAACAGTGCTTGCACTGTTGCGTTTCGTTCGGCCAGTGAGAGCGCCGGAGGCCCACATATATTAAAAGGCCGCCAACGCACTTGCGACTCCCCTGGTGTTGCTAGTGTCTATGGACGGCGGTGATCACTTACCATCAGGTGACCCACCTGTTCGTTTGCTCCCTATAATATAAAAAAAAAAAGATTTATGTCTGCTTTTCTTTTGATATTTCTCAATATATATTAGCGTGGATTCAACTGTGGTCCCATTATCATTATCATCTTACCCTTATCCCACCTAAGTGGGGTCGGCACAACATGATTTCCTTTTCCACTCTCCCCTGTCAAAAGTCATCTCAGTATTCACACCTTTTATACACATATCATTGTCCACACCTTTTTCGGTCTTCCTGTACCACTATATCCGTCCACTTTCAAACTTAAAACTTTTCTTGTTATATGACTTTCATCTCTTCTCATAATATGCCCGTATCATGCTAACCTATTACTCCTCAACTTCTCTGTCACTGGTGCTATTTTCAAATTTCTTCTGATATTTTCCTCTGTGGTCCGATTATCATCTCTGGTTTATTTGTAGTGTGGTTGTAGAGTCAGTTCTACCTTTATAAATATTCTTCAGATACCTTCCAGCCAAGGTTTCAATTGACTTCGATAATATTGATATAGTGCCTTCATCACCGTTTTAAACTTGCATCACCCCCCGCTGGCAGGTTACTCATGTACATACCCTAAAGTCTAGCAGAATGGCGACAACCGTAAGGTTCTCTAATAGCTTTATTATGCGCACACTGGCGTTGTGAAATGCGTTCCCAGGGTTATGCCATAGGCCTCTTTAAAAAGATGGGGCTCTTCAACAGTGATGCCGCTGGTGTTGCAGTTGTCCATAGGCGACGGTAACTATTTAACATTAGATGGGCCATCTGCCTGATTTCTGCTCTTTGGCATAAAAAAAAATAGAATAATAAAGTTTACTTTCTTATGTAGCCAAAAGTTAATATTAACCATGGCGTAATTTTCCTCATATTTTTGGAACTTATAATGATTTGGTTATAACATCATCAAAACTAATATTATAGATTATAATATTGCAAAATTCAAACGATGCAAATATTCCTTATTACATCATGATCGTACCAATTTATTTAGACCTGTCAATCCATTGAATGCAGTTTTTATTACAAGCTTAATAGCTAATGTAAAAAGGTCAAAACTGAAGTGTTGCTTTGTAAACAAACAAAAAAATACTTTATACTGCATTACAACTAAGGGATGACGAGAAAGGTTATATTTTTTATCATTGCTGTCTATTTAGAATATATAACTAAGAAAATAAACTACACGCGGGAGCCCATTACAAAGACAAATAAATTGATCGTAAAGATGTGGTCTCTATATAAGCGATAAAGATTTTAATGCCTATTAAAAGAGGCAATAGTGTAGCTTCTAGTTTGTTTATTTATCAATGTTTTGGTATATATAACTCACTGAATATGTATTCATAGTAGCTTCGAATGACATTTATTTATGTCGTTAAAAAAATTACCCTATGTTCTTCTTTAGATCTCAGGCTATATTTATTCCAAATTGTATCACGATCTGTCCGATAGTAATATTTTCACATTTTATAACATTATGACTGTATATAAATATAACCAATTGCCTAATGTATTTAAGAACATCACTTCAGAACAGCTCACCTATTTGGGTAATTTTTATTTTCGTATATATAATTGTCTGAACTAGGTCTGAACAATTTTGGTTAACAAATATCCATATAAAAAAGTGAGTCAGTGAGACAGAAGACAGTAAGAAGACCCTCAGAAATATTGATAAAAATGACTTCCAGTTGTTCTGTTGCCATTTTATTATATTAGATGGTCGTATTGTAAAATGAAGACATATTCTATTTTTGATATTATACTTCTTTTGGCGCGTTAGGGAAAAATTATGAGCGTAAATTTTTACGATGCGCGCGCACACCGTCACGAAAAACCGTCACCCTGAAGTTAGCTATAGTCAACATTTTATTCAAAAAAAGTATGTATGTATTAAATACCTTTTTTCTGCTGTTAGTGTCGTTTTTTCTACAAACGTAGAATAAGGCGAATGATAAAATTTTTGAAAAGATTTTATATCTTGTTACGCCAAAGAAGTATAACTTCTAACGCGTGTACATAAGTACACACACACTGGACTGTATCAATGTAAGGTGATAATAATAAAGATCACTTTGGACTACTCATAATTTAGTGGAATTTGGTTTCATTCATACCTTATATATCGAAAGTGAACGGTTGTGATCTTTGTATCAAACTTTTTATTTCTTTTTATCAAAGAAATAGGTTAACATTTATAAAAGAGACTTAGACATAGCGTTTAGTTGAATGGTAATCCTTAATTTAATCATATATATTAAAGTAACAAATGTTTTGGTTTAGCAACATTATTGATGTCAGAACTGTCGGAAATTGTTTTATTAATATAAGTCAGTTGATTACATTTATTAACGTTTGAAAAGTAGCCGGAAGTTAATGGAGTAACTTAAGCTATATATATATAAAGTATCGGTGATCGCATGTTCGCAATTCTTCTCCTTGTAAAGGGCTTGACTGATTTTAATAAAAAAATTGTTGTATTTATGGTGTTATAAAATGTTTATGAAGTGTTCATGTATACGCTAAGTGGACGTTTTGTTGAGATTTAGATTTGTTTTTAATTGTAGGGAAAAGCTCACCGCTTGTTTTATTTTTTCCCCGCATGCATATTTTACACTCTATTATATAAACATATATATCCAAAAAAAAAAAATTTTTTTTTTATATTTAATGACTTATTAAAATTTGTAATAGTATAACGTCTACCTATCGGGTCCGCTAATACATATATTGATATTTGAATATATACAAAATAACAAACAATACCAGTTACGCTTGGTAAATCCCTACTATTTGGCGAAAGAATATTTCATCTCAAAAAACACGAACTTGCAGTAATAGGATCATGGTACAATCGTCTCAACAGAGATATCTTGAATATCAATACAATTGTATTAACTTGTTTTCTCTTTGTATTACAGAGCATGCCGCCTCCCGTGTGAAGGCATGAGCGGTCGCGGAGCGGGGGGGCAGCGCTGCCAGCTTATTCTGCAGCGTTGCCTCGCGATTCACCTCACTAAGCCCGGCAACGCGCCCGATGATTTTTGGATGTACGATTCTGGATATCTATTATTCCAGGTAATTAATTAATTATTTCTCATAAAACTTAACTCGACTAAATGTACAAACGTTTTTCAATTAATCAGTGTTCATATATTTCTTACCAAGTTGCATGTGGATCAATAATGTCGCGGAATTACGCGTGCGGCTGGTCTTTTTGGGCCAGTGTCTCCATAGAAAACCGATTACCTTGGCAAATTAAATTTCTGTAAATTAAAAAAAAAAAACATTACTATATTGGCAATCTAGTGACAATCTATGAAAAACGTATAAGTAACGTCTACAGGATGTAATCTGTTAACTAAAATTTAAATCTTCATTTCCTATTGGAAACACTAGCAAATAAGTTTCCCACATTCTCAATAATATCATATATTTGATTGCTCTTGCATTAATATTCGCATAATAAACTATATCTGCTTTAATAAATAAATTAATTAGCAACCGCTCACACCGCCGTTTGTGTTATATTTATACACAACATTTTGTTCATTCATTCGTTTCCTCCTTGATTAAATGTGTTCTATAGTACTTAGGAAGCCACCTGTATGTTTGTTATATGTAGTTCGAAACGTCAGGTGGCGCTGAAGTCCAGATCCAGATTTTTTTGACTAAATTTATTTTATTTGTCTTTTTTCTTATCACATTAAAAAAAACTTCCAAAAATCCCATGTTTTCAACCTTCTAATATGTAGTAGGACAACGTATGGTTAGCAGGCCCGCTTATTCCAATATAGAACGTAATTAAAACCAATAGAATATAGACTGTCACTTACCCATAACGTAACTTTTTATTAATGAAAGATTTAATTAAATCAATTAATTATCAATTATTAAAATAATAGTATAAAACATTGTAATTACGTTTTAAGTTGTACTAAGAGATCATTGACCATATTGTAAACTTTCTTTTTAATTTAAATATCATATACAGTATGTTGCAATTTAAGATAAACTTTTTAATGTTTTGTAAGTGTTAAATTAAAATACATTATAGTAAATATGTCGGTTTATTATGTCGCAAAGAAATCCACTCTAAACCGCGACTTCACAATCATGTAACGCGTCATAGGTCATAGTCGTTTGATCAGGTGTTTATAGCGACATTTTAGATATATAATAAGAATTCTTCGTTTATAACTTTGAGATATAGTGGTAAAGGTTACATTTAATTATAATAAATATTCCATAATATTTTTGTATTACATTTGTTAAATTGGATCATGAATGCTTAACTTCTGAGAAGAAGTCTTGTCAACATTGTTTCTGTCATTTAAGTTTTTGAACATTGACAAATATAAAACAAAGTTGCAATTTGATTGATATATAGATTTGATTGATATAGATTTAGATATTTCATGTCAAGGTCGTTTGCTAAATCGTGTGTAGATTTTCAAATATTATAATATTTTAATTAAACAAAATTAGTATTCAGGGTAGTATAATAACCTATATAAATTAATAGTTATAAGTCGCTCGCACTCACGACCCATGCTACTCTATCTTCGTTTAGCGTTGACCGGTTGTTTATTGATCGTGATAGACGCTTTGCAGCTGAAGAGATGCCACCGGGTATAACATGTAAACATTGGCTTAGCGCTACCGAAGTTACGTTAACTTCGTCGACATTTTAAAGTATACTACAGAGTGTAGTTAACTTAGGCATTATTTTATAATACTCCTTACATTTGCGCAGTAAGTTGCTTGTGACGTCATTGTTTATTTACTCGCACGGGTGTATTAACGAAGAATATGAGAATGAGATTTTAGTACAACCATGTAATAAAATAAAATGGTAACTATACAACTGAACGTCAATCTGTCTCCCTACTGTCTTCTATCTCACTCACTTTTTGTATATGGAGATTTTCTAAATCAAAGTTTTTTTATTACAAATCTTGTTCTGACAATTACACACACACACAACAAAAAGAATTAGTCATATAGGCACAGTCGTGCTGAAGTGATGCGCTTACATACATTAGGCAATGGATTCTTTAGACCGTTTAAAAATATGTAAAAAAAAACTTCTTAATTAATTCCATGTTTTTAGTCTAGTGTATGTTAAAAAAAAAAAGAAAATTGTACAATTTGTAAACAAACAAACATAAAAGAAAACGAGTTAATAGTAATAATACTGCAAGAATTGAATTACAAAGGTGGCAAAGTTCCGCGAAACAATTTTACGTTCGAATGTTTATACAAAATTACAACAATACATAATTACAATCATCAAACTAATAATATATATTGGTCCCGCGAACAAATATTTTCATGTTTTTGCTAACACAAAAAAACAACACTGTTTGACTGGATCCTTAATGGATTATAATGATTAGTGTACTTGTTTAAGACACAACTCGGCATTTATATTTTTCGAAATACGAAATTATACAACTATATGTATAGGATCGCTGCCCAGCACAACTATCACCACCGGCAAACTCGCGTCAATGCTTAATTCAAAACAAAGCAGCATTTGACTATATGTTTTTCGAAAATAAATCGACATTTCACGTCACTATTGTAACATGACGTAATGACCATCACAGCGCGCCGCTATTATAGATCTCTGTATTATACTGTACATTTGCTTACGATAGTACCTACTGTTTTAATTTTATTCACAACTAATATCTACATCTTAGAAATTATGACCTATAACATATAATAAAGATTAGCTACAAAGGTATATCCAAAGAAATTATTTTGCTTCATTTATGTGGAATAGAATCCGTCGATTACGTAAAGGACGGTTTAAATATGTAGAAATCATTTGCTATTAGAACTGTAAAGTCTGAATAAGGTGTAAATTATCCGAAAGTAACAGAATCAGATACAGAAGTAATAAAGATGTTAAACAAGGTGGTAAACCTTAAGCATAATGTAAAGGAAACTGCAATAAAAATTTGAATAGGGTTTCCTATAAAAACTTTGTTATAAGTATTTATTTGCTTTCCCCTTAAGAAAGAGTTTTCAAGCATCGATAAATTACAGTTAATTACAAACATATCGGTCAAAGCGCCATCGTAAATCGCTTCCTTATCTCCCGGGAAGATCAAACGGGAAGTACGAGAATAAATTTTAAAGTCCATACATGGCCTAAATAAATCTCGAGGGAGGTATTCTAATTATCTATGCTCGCTAAATAATTATCTATGCTCGGTCATTATTATAGGCAGAACGAGATGAATAATTAATTCCGATGATGTTATTCCCTTGTAAATAATGCGATGCAAGTTGTAAGAAGTAATTCTATGCCATTTTTGTACGTTTCATAGTCATTTCGTATTTTGTATCAATTAATTGTGGGCTGTCTCTTATTTTACTTTGTCATTACGATTTAACCGCTACAACCTTTCCGAATTAAATATATCTCTGTTAATTTTATCATTTATTGGTTAGATTCTATATCTATCTATCGAAAAATCAATTTGTGTAATACACTCTAACCCTTTGAGTCACGCATCACATATTTTAAAATGATTGGGATAATTTAATATCTTCCACGGTTATGTACACCTTATCATCATCCATGGCTATTGGACGTATTTTATAGGGATGCTTAGAGAACTAATAGAGATTCGTTTTTATTTTATATCAAATGTAATCGGCGAAGTTAAAAATGTAAGTTCATATATTATATTAGTCGTCCATCGAGGTTTCGCTTACGTGTAATGATTAAAATTTTGGATTATGAAAAATACAGCTAGGTATATGTAAACAAATACCGTCTAAAGAACAGCTGTTGTATACGAAATTCGCTACACGAATGAACCGTGCATTATGGTGTCTTGCTAAGTATTAACAGTTCGGCTATTTTTGATTAGCTCGTTTCTCAGCCTGTGTAACTCCGCGCCACGTCATACGAGCTTCCCACGTTCTCGCTTACTTTATTTTGTAAGCTACAGCTTCTATGGTAATTACTCTTCTTATAAGGATCGTAGCGTGATGTTAATAGATAGCCTATGACCATCGTCAATAAGACCTATCTATTTATAAATGCGAAAGTGAGTTTGCATGTTTGTTACGCTTTCATCTTTCAACTACTTAACCGTTCATCATACAATTTTGCATACACTTTGTCAGGGCTACAGAAAAAGAAATATGACATTTTGTCAAAAAAAAAGTACTTTTTCCGAGGTATAGATCGAATCTGTATTAGCGCGAGCGAAGACGCGACCAAAATCTTTTATGCTATAAATTTTGAAAAAACATGTCGCATCTGATTTGTACTTTAAGAGAGATTAGTGCTCTCAAACAAACAATATCTTGAGCTTTATATTCACTTTAGAAGGAAACAGTATACGATGAAAAAAAATATACAAAATTGAGTATTTTAAAATATCTAAACCGATATCGCTTATGACTTACGACGCTGTAATAGAACGCATGGCGCGTAACGCGATACCGGCTGGTCAGCTGCGACAAAGTTCACACATTCGCAATTACATCGCCCCTCGTTTATGTAAATCTATTTCTTATGTTCTAAACAGAAGAGTAACGTTTTGTTTAATTGAATTTACACTCTCCGTAACATAATATTATGAGAGTAACCTACATTTCGCACACAATCTCTGCATTTTGCGGTGCAAATGGTTTTTATGTTTAGTCGCCATTTCCTTAATATCGTCGCGTGAGGATATGAGATATCGTTGTAATGTTTGCTTTTGAAGTTATGCAATTCTTACTTCTATGGAATATCTTACGTTGTAGTGAGGTTTGTGGTATGATATCAGATACGCAAGTACATTGAACTGGTCTATTAAATTCTTTGACTTTCAATTATTACTGTGAAATTTTCGTGGTTATTACGTATAACTTAATATGGAGGACAACTGTTCGTTGTCCCTTATTTTTTTTTTAATAATAATGATTATTAAATTTGTATTAATAAATCTATACTATTACATGCATATGAATTGTCAAATTGTCTTACGGATATCAGTTATGCAGAACATCCGACATGAATATTTAATAATAAAATGATATTTTTATCTGTCCGTGTGTTCGGATATAAATTATAAGTGGCCCCCGATCGTTTTTGTCTAAATTTTGGACACCGGTAATACCATCTTGTATTTCAATGACTTATCGCTACTACTCTTCGAAATAGTATAAAACCCTAAGTAATGTTCTAAATGCGAACGTGAGCTTATTTGTTACTACGCGTTCACATCCTAACTTATCTTAATTAAGCAACCTTAATTAAATTTTGCATATACGTGGTCAGAAATAGCTATAATAGCATAGAGTACATTTTGATATACAAAAACAGTACCGTTCCCGAGGGATAAGTGAAATTTATGTCAACGCGAGCGAAGTCACCGACAACAGCTAGTCCAAAATGTGAATAAAAATTAATGTAATAAAAAATACAAAAGTAAAACTAATACTGTACTAATGTTATATAAATTATATAACAAGTATAATTTATTAACATATTCTGTTAGAGATTTAAACCGATCCGACCTTTGGCACTGTCGTTGTAAACGTCGAATATTGTATTTGAAATATTTATTATAATGTATTATTTTCACTGACACCCATTACTTATTCCCACTTTCTTAGAGTCACTGTTAAAGTTTATCGTACTTTATGATTATCACGTCATAAATATGCTAATTGATTCTAAGTAAATACAATCTATGTATACTCGTATAATAAAATCATATATTTTCAATGTCGAATTTTGCATCAGTTAAAAATTAAAGAACCAATTTCAATGTATTTTAAGAATTAATTTACAAATCAATCCGAGGACAGATTAATCTAAATAAAAAATAACTAGAATGAGAGACACTCATTTGTTACTCGTGATTAATTTTGAGTTATAACTGTTAACATAAACGAGGTAATTTTGAACAAATCCCGTGTAAAGCTGGATCTTTGTATAGGGAAATTACCATGTACCTAAGCCAAGCAACATGGTACGCAAGCTGACATATTTTTTTTTTTTTTTATTATTGTGAAATAAATACAAATCCTCTGACAGTAGACAGAGACCTTAACTAGATTGATAATATTTATGACAATATTTAGTGTAAAATATGCAAGATTAATAAATTAAAAATATATTAAAATTAAACCTAAGTAGATCAAAATTAAATGTATAAATTACAAGTAATAAATTTAAACTATGAGTTATATTAAGAAACAACTAAACTACACTTATTACTATCTTAAGATAGTTTAAAAAATAAATTTAGAAGAATATTATTATTAATTATGTATGTATACACATATGTATGGGTTATGTGTATGTTGTTGCACAAATTTATTTCTATTATTAATATAACATATTATAGTTATGGAGTTCGGTTTTCTATGTAATATTTAGGCCCGTTTCAGAGTGCAGGCGGGAGGCGGGTGCCTGCGCGGTTGCATGCTTTGTATGTAGACGCCGTGCCGCGCCGCTAGCACTCACAGTGTTGCTAGCGGCGTCTGTGTACCTAAACATTTGAATTACACGCGCCCGCTCAAGCGCCCGCACCCGCGTGCACTCTAAAACAAACCTTAGTTCTCCTCGGACGACCTATTAATTATTTGACATAAAAAGTATTTGTACCAAGTAACAAATATTTCAATTGATGTATTAATCTTTAAAAATGTATGAGTATACGTTACGCTTTAGCATTGGAACCTACGCAGTATTAAGAAAATTACAGATGAAATAAAGGGACAGGCCAATTTTCAATGTTCCTTAACACATTAGAATGATATTCTTGTGAACAAGTTGCATAGTATAAAACTGCTAGTGTATAGGGAAAAAGAGTGCATCTAACTAAAAATCTGTATCGTAGAAAAGCCGAACAATCTGTAGTTTGTGCCTTTTGCGTAGGACGTCGAACTCGTTTTTTGACTAAGCGTAATTAGATCAAGCTTGTCTATATAAATAAAATCGTAGAGGTCTTTGATATCAATGAGTAGGTGCTTATCTAAAATAAAAATCACGATAGCCTTATTTAGTTATTATCATCATCTCCTTACCCTTATCCCACCTAAGTAGGGTCGGCTCAACATGTTGGTCATGTTGTAATGTATAATTTGGTTTAATTGTTACGATCGGCCGCGCGTGCCTCACGTCAACCCTCCTTGGTATTACTTTGTACTACCATTATAACTTCAACTTCCTAACTTCGAATGGATGTCAAAGGTGGATATTTGACTTTTGTATAGCTTCATTCTGATATAACGTTGTTATTAAAGCTTTTATTTAATTTGTTTTAATGTGTTTTCTTGCCGCGAAAAACTGGGGTAAGCGGTGTGGTGGTTATTTTTTCCTCTGTATGTAAAACATATTGTTAGGTGATAAACAAACAACTAGTAATATAATACAATACTGTGATGCGCATCTTTTTTCCTGATTTCGGTTATATATATTAACAAATAATATACCAAAAAACTGCTGACTCGTTCGTATTTCTTTGGACGGTAGAACATACGTTTATAATGGCATCTTATTATGTATCTGTTTGAATGAATAATTTCTCATTTAATTTAACTAAATTGGTAATAAACATAACACGTAACAGAACATTTAAAGAGACAATCAGCGTACATTATTGTTTGATGACGCAGAGGTCTGGGGGGTCAAAAGCAGTCCTTTATAAGTCGTGCCTGCTCCGTGACCACGCATAACAACTGTACAATAATTTATTAGTATTGTTTTCCACGTAACATATTATACTATCTAACAGAATAGATTCTGTTTACCTCTTATTACTTAGGTAAACGAGAAATTTATATCCTGGTTCACTATTGCCTGTCATATCTTGAACGAAAGGCTTACTGCGTATACTTTATGCGTAATTGTTTTATATGAAGAAAGTGTAGGTAAAAACTTGTGATTTGAAAAACAGATCCTTATTTTTATTTTTTATATTTTTATTTTCTATGTATAAATACTAGCTAACCCGGCGAACTTCGTACCGCCTAACAGTTAATGAATGTCATATTAATTTTTACCTTATAATTATGAGAAGAGATGAAAGTCATGTAACAAGAAAAGTTTTGAATTTGAAAGTGGACGGCCATAAGGGTAAAGACCGAAGAAAGTGTGGATGGATTGTGTGAAAAATGATATGGGTATAAAAGGTGTGAACACTGAGATGAGACTTTTGACAGGGGAGAGTGGAAAAGGAAAACATATTGTGCCGACCCTACTTAGGTGTGATAAGGGTAAGATGATGATGATGATGATGATTAATTATTAGCTAAACTTAATTTAAGATTTTATTAAGGTTATCAAAACGATTACTAAAAGTTTACCAAGTTAAATAGTTCATTATTGTAATATATATATAAATTAAACAAAAATATAAACGTAAAAGGTATCAGCAAGACATGCTTTGTCGATGCTGTATATTTTGCTGCACGGGTCACTTTTTGGCTTATTATCAACAGTGATATCATCTTGTGATATATGACATTTTAACAGTTTTTCTGCTATGATGGAAATAAATCGAGTTTGTTTTATATGTATACTAGCGGCCCGCTCAGGCTTCGCACGGGTATAAAATATATAGCCTATGTCATTCACTGAAAAAATGATTAAAATCGATCCAGTAGTTTTGATTTATTCATTACTGCCCGTGGCCCGCACGCATTAAATTTGGAGTAACTTCAAAAATAACAGTATTTCTCCATTATTTAATTTATATTATTATACATACAAACCTTCCTTTTCAATCACTCTATCTATTAAAAAAACCACATCAAAATCCGTTGCGTAGTTTTAAAGATTTAAGCATACATAGGGATATGGGGACAGATAAAGCGACTTTGTTTTATACTATGTAGTGATAAATGAAAATTAAATGGAACTGTGTTTAATATTTATTTGTTTTAAATAACAACTCTCAATTTAACGTAGATTGGAATGTAAAAACAAGTGTTTTACCGATTTCGTCATAACAATGGAAGTGATGCGAATCGTGTTCTCTGTTTGTTTGGTCTGCGCGACAACTGCGAGAGGAATCCTTCTCTCCCATTCGTAATTTCCGTTCCAGACAGCCTTTATTTAATGCTTGCAAGTTTCATGGAAGTAAATGTCAATAGTTGCGCAGTCGTCTACAGTTGCATTACAACTTACTTTTACAATACACTATTATAGTTCTGATATATTCTAATGTATATAGCTTTTCGTCGGCGGTTTCGTTTGCGTTTAAAGTGTTTTTTTTTATTGTAAATCAATTGGTTCGGTTTATAAAACACTAGCTTTTACCTCCGGCTTCGGTCGCGTTCTCGGGGAACGGTTTTTTTTTCTAAATGTAAGCAATGTCCTCCTGACAATGTGTACACAAAATTTCGAGATGATCGGTTAATTAATTAAAGTGTTAAAGCGTAACGTACAAACAAATTTACATTCTCATTTATATTATTAATTAAAATTAGAATTGTTTCGCATACAAACTTTATCAGTAACTTTCATGATATTAGCGGCTTAATTTATTATACATTTTAGTACTGCACTGTTGCGTCTCGTTCGGTCAGTGAGAGCGCCGGAGGCCCACATATATTAAAAGGCCGGCAACGCACTTGCGACTCCCCTGATGTTGCCAGTGTCTATGGACGGCGGTGATCACTTACCATCAGGTGACCCACCTGTTCGTTTGCCCCTTGTAACATAAAAAAAAAAAACATGGATATTAAATCGATGTCTTCCCGAAATATCTAAATGTCTGTCCTAAGACCTACTTTGGGCTGAGAAATAGTAATTCAATTAGGTCATGTCAATAAATATGTTATATAATATATAAATCGATAATAAAATACATTTTATTACGTTCACATATATTAAATTACCTTGTCAACGTATATGACATTCATGACGGGTAAAGTGACTCGGGATAATGTTATTGACCGTGTGTATGGTGATTTTTGAATTTCAGTGTAAAATAAACGTTCTAACACTATACTCTTTAGGTTCAAGTTACAAAAATTGAATTCTTAGAAATCACATAACAGTCAAGGTGAATTAATATTTTTATTTATGAAATCAATAACTTAATAGTTAATTATAATCGCTTTCCGACGACAAGGACAGACGGATCGGCCATTTCACTTCTAATTGTTTTTATACGAAGTATTGGATAACTTTACGTTAATGAGAACTAAGCGGTCACGGTGTGCGCTCTTTGGGAAATTTCTTTGTAAAAATTAGTTTTATCTCGCCTTGGCATATTCTTGAGATTTTTTTTTAAATATTACTAACTTTCTCATGCGACTTCGTCTTCATATTTATCGTATTGATCAACGAATTAGTATTTTTAGATAGTAAAAATAAAATATGTCATAAAATATTCACAATGTTCTATGCGTCTATGTCTTATGGTACCTATGTTCTAAGGGTTTTCGGAATATTCCTATGACAAAATTCATTGCGATCATTTTTTTTATACTGTAAAGACTCGCGTTTGACAACAACTCATCTGATGTTAAATAGCAATGTGTTCTAAGATGCTAAACATGCTAGTTCTAGAGGGGACTGGTTCTCAAGTACAGCCTGAACACACTAATAGGTGTTTGGTGAAATATTTCCAACTTAATGATGGTAGCTACTATCTAGGCGTACTTAGGAAAAACCCTGCCATCATGCGAGTCTGAGTTTTAGGCTTCAAAGAGTAACCAAGTAACAAACACAGATAGAGTGTTACTATAGCAATGCCGTCAAAGAAAGAGGGACGGATCTGCCGTTTTACAATATTTTATAAGGAATCGGAATCAAGATAAAGGTGAATTTAAAAGTATCTTCTTGTTCGCCTAATAACCTATTATCTAATTACACCGATCTTCTGTTTTGGTTAGAGGCTCCTTTTTCCTTGAGGCGGCAGATTTAAACGGTGAAAAAGTGTGGATAGATTTAGGCATGTGAACACGTCACCATAAACCTGTAAGAGACACACTGGCGGGTCATACGCTTCTTCTGGAAGGAAGTATGAGAATAATCACTAAGCCAGCCCACGACGTATTGGCGATTTCAAACTCTGAGAAATCCACAGTTCTATATTTTTCCCCACATTCAGTGGTACTATAAGAACACTTCTCAGGTTCAGGTTTCCTCACGTTGTTTTCTTTTACCGTCAGCCGATAGTGTTATTAATTTAAATTAGTAAATGTACACGAATTCCGAAAAATTAGTTGGTACATGTCGGGGTTCGAAACTGCGGGACATAGGATAAATATTCCACTGGTCAAACCAGTTTTCGCCCGGGGTAGTACCACCCTCTCACAGAAAACCGACGTGAAGTAACAGTGGTTGCACTGTTGCGTTTCGTTCGGTCAGTGAGAGCGCCGGAGGCCCACATATTTAAAAGGCCGGCAACGCACTTGCTACTCCCTTGGTGTTGCTAGTGTCTATGGACGGCGGTGATCACTTACCATCAGGTGACCCACTTGTTCGTTTGCCCCCTATGATATAAAAAAAAACCAGTAGACCACCACCATCAAATGTTAAACGACGATGTAGTCTACATGAGAACATATATCCAAAGATTCAAATGAAATATTGTAGTATTGGTAGTTAGGCAGGTGGATATTAAAAAATGCCTACGCCGACCGACGCGGTGGATGTATACAGTAGCACAAAACCATCGCGTCGTTCGAAAATTTGGTCATATGGAATCGAAATTAATAATCGTGAAAAATTATGTTAACACGAAACGTGAGTAGGTACTTCATAGAGCTACCATATAAGTAAATAGTATTTTCATAATATTATGTTTTTTTTTTAATAGATAGAGTGATTGAAGAGGAAGGTTTATATGTATAATAACATAAATTAAATAGTGGAGAAATACTGTTAATTTTGGGGTTACTCTAAATTTAACGCGTGCGGGCCACGGGCAGTAATGAATAAATCAAAACTACTGGATCGATTTTAATCATTTTCTCAGTGAATGACATAGGCTTGTATATTTTATACCAGTGCGAAGCCGAAGCGGGCCGCTAGTTTAGAATAATTAAAAGTTTGTTAACATTTTGCAACAATAAAAGTCGCACACAAGTTCCATAATGATTTCCCACGCGAATGTAGAAATCCGAGTAAAAGTATACTCGATATATATATTCGCTTATCGTGATGCGAACGTTCCTTAACAATACGTGCGTTAACCACGGTTAATTTCACGGTAACTACGACAAATTAAGGTAACACATCAAAGTGACCTTTGTAACTTTTGTAATCGGATTGCGATCGAGTTTACGATAGAAATAAGATTGGATTGTTAGAAAATTGTGAATCGAAGGAGTAAATGAATGCGAGATTCTTTAGTATGAAATAGTGTTAGGTACGCTTTCTTTTGTGTTCGAGTTTGTTTTTTATTGTTGCTAAAATTGTGTGCTCGTAGTTTATCAGTTTTGGTGTTTACGAGTTCGATTCCAGTTAAGGTTGAGTTAGTTTATAGTTGATTGGCTACTCGCCCTAGAATCATATGAGTGCAATGTACTAATGTGGTGTCCATTTTTGGTACCATTGTGTGAGGGAAAACATAGAATTGTAGACTTCTTGGAGTTCGAAGTTACCGATACGTCGTGTGCTGACGTGGTGACTATGTTCATATCTTTCTTCTGGAATAGACCTATGGCCCTGCAGTGGGTCTATTACAGGCTCATGTGATGATGTGTTCGGACACAGCGTCGAAGGACGTAGGTTCGAATCCAAGCAACTGAGTCGGAGCTTTCGGTAAAGGAAAACATCGTGATGAAACCATAGCATGGTGGTAGGGCTCTTTCTAAGTCAGTCTGGCTAGCTACCACCCTCAAGTTGAAAATCTGTCGCCAAGCACCTGTTGGTGTGTTTCGGCAGCTGCACTTGAGAGAGCCAGTCTCCCTCTAGGTTAAGCGTAATTTACCATCTCAGACCACATCATCATTTAATATCAGATGAGATTGTGGTCAAAACGTTTACCTATATAGTATAAAAAATAACAGATTTGTTGAAATAAACACTTCTTACAACCAATTTGAAGATTGTATGGCCTCAGGAAAGACCCTATAAAACGTGATTTTCGGTTTGGTACTGAGTGACATTTTTAATAATGAAGGCCGTATTTCTTTATTGCTTTAACATCGAAACTTGATTTATTGTTGACAATAGCATGAGGTCATTGACTTTAATATGTGAAATTAATTTTATCTGTATACATCAAGCCGTTTTCGAGGAAATGGACCTTGACAAAAAGTGTTCCGAATTCCATCTGTTAATTATGAGATACGGAACCCCTAATCATGCTCATTTATACGTAAATAACAGGCAGTTATCTTTTTTTTTATTATTCATATGAATATGATTATGCAACTAGCTCAGTTTAATTGTTACATTAGAAATTAAATAGTTTAATTCTGTATCAATTATACCGTTTGCCGCGAGCATTTTATCGAGGGTTAATTATTTGCAGTTAACTGTTACACTGTTACACTGTTACGTATTCTTCCGGTAATTCTAAATATGTCTATCAATTGATTGTTTTATAAATCGCTGTGTTCGAATGGCGATATCAGTGGAATATTGGTACACCCTTAATTTCGCTTCGGGATATAGTAGTTAATTTATGGGAATTCGCATGCTTTTGCTGATTTCAATTGTTATTTTCTAATGATGAAGGATATTATTATTATACCGAAGAATTCGGCTCTCTTAACTATTTATTTTGCAATAGAAAAGCGACGGCGGATATCGATAAAAATTGACTTTGAAATGCCCTTTATATCACAAAGACAGTGCTGCCTCTGTGTACGTAAAACTAAAATTTTACGTATTGTAAAGCAAAGAGAAGAAAGAGTAAGAGTAAAGAGGAGGCCCACATATTTACCACTGGTGTTGCTAGTGTATATGGACGGCGGTGATCACTTACCATCAGGCTACCCACCTGTTCGTTTGCCCCCTATAATATATATAAAAAAAATTACGTTATATACCTTTACGGTATCACGGACAATGTGAATGCATGATTTCATGATCATAAGTTGAATAGTCAAGACGAGAATGCGTAAAAAGTATTGGAACTTATATTCTGGTTTATGATTGGCTAAGATTATCATTTGCTAACATTTTCTTTTTACGTGACGAAATTCACCATGGACACGCCACCACACATACGCCAGAGTGGGTAGTGTGAGACTGGTGTTCATTAAAACCCCACGGTGTACATCCGCCACTTTTGTTGGGGCGACACGAGAACTATCACTTGCTACCACTAACCTCTCCCATAATCCCCATAATCTTGTCATGAAACTAGAAAGATCTACATTGAACAGAAGCCAATACAATAACTTTAATAATACTACAATAACTTTTAAGAGTGAAGACGAAATAACAATCAAAACAATGATCTCGTACTATATCCAGTATAGTTTAGTGTTAAACGTAATTAAAAGTAGCGAAGTCTTTAGAATAGTTGAATTTTTTTTTGTCCGTTTTAGAACATGACATAGAATGACCGTTCGCAATACGTAAGAACAGTAAGTACTGCACAGTCAGAATGCGTGTCGTGCGACGTCTTGTCAGAGGCCGGACGCGACGGTCGATCGGAGTCCGGAAGGCGTACCGTTCGTTAATAATGAAACTGATATTATTATTATTATTATTTTTTGTACGTTTTTTTCTTCATCGCCACACAATTATAACCGTTTATATGTGCAATTAAACATGTTAAGTAACAATACGCATTACTAAAATGTACAATTAATGGACAGGTCCGTAATTAAGGATACTGTTGGGGGGTCTGGCATAATTAATTTCTGTTAACAAGAAAACATAGTTATGAAGTTGTAGCAATGTTGTCGATTCATACATATAGAAGTTTGTATGGTGGTAGGGCTTTTTCTAAGTCCGTCTGGCTAGCTACCACCCTCAAGTTCAAAATCTGCCGCCAAGCACCTGTTGGTGTGTTCCGGCAGCTGCACTTGAGAGACAGCCTCCCTCTAGGTTAAACGTGACTTACCATCTTAGACCACATCATCATTTAATATAAGATGAGATTGTGGTCAAAACGTTTACCTATAAAGTATTAAAAAAAAGTTAACGGCTGAATAAGATATGCCTGAACAATTTTATGATATTGGTATATAAAACTTATAGAAATTTAAATATGTGTACTTTTGTTGTAATTATTTTGAAATAACATTATTTTAGGTGTTATTTGAGAGTTTAAGTAAAAATAATAGTTCAAGTTGAGTTTGTACCTTCATCGAGCTAATTAAAGTGCTAGTAACTTTAAACTACAGGTCGTTGTCTTACTTTCTCAGCTTCATATCTTATAAATTAACATCTCTTTATGCCACTTTGGATGTCATTGTTTTATGATGTAGATAATTTAATTATGTTATAAAAACGAGATGCTTTTTAACTGTCTTTTATCTTTTACATTGGGAAATAGGGATTTGGTGCTGACTCCAAAAAATATACATAATACATATTATTCGAGTTTACTAATTTGGTATTGATTTTTTTTAATAAGTCAAGATGTTATGTAAAATGCAGCGAATAAAATATTAGTTTCTACTTTTGAATATGATATTTTTGGGATGACGGTTATTTTTTTGTTTAAAGAATTTTTGGTACACTCTTGGGTATGATATTTTTAAGAGCGGTTTTCTTTTTTATTTTCTGTTTCAGAATAAATTTTAAATAAATCAGCATTTTTAAGTTACTACGTGTATTTTTTTAAATTAATTTATCGTATACAATATGATCTTATGATTGGATACAACAATTGGATATGGATAAATATTATGAAATTTTAATATAACTGACAATAAAATGAAGTATAAAATGGTGAAAACAATACATTGATATAAGATCACAGCAAGCGCGAGTCATTTACTGTTATTGAAGAGTTTGTCTGTGTATCTCTGAAGATCTTCATCAGATCCTAATATGTAATATACTAAATTTTCCCTGAAAAAATAAGCATTCAATAACAAAAAAAAATCATCTAAATCGGATCAGTAGTTTAAAAAAAAATCGCATAAATACGGGTCGAATACAGAAGTGTATTAAAAAAATAGTTGACACATTCAACAGATACAAACAAACTGTAACTTACATTTTTAATTTAAGATATAAACTATTTGTTATCTACATTTTCCGTATATTTGCAAGCGACCATATAAGGATTATCATTCAAATTCTTCCTATAACGAGAATCTCAGACAGTTGGCTAGCTAACAAAGTTATGAATAATGTATCACTGAATGCGTGCCTGATCTATTGTAGATCAAAGTCAGATTGAATAGAAAGCATTCCCGTCTACATCGTCACGACTTTGGAGAACGACTTATTAACTAATATACAGATAATTATTGAACAGATTGCATGTGTCATTAGCATATCTCTTTGATTGAATCTAGAACTTATTTACTATGGAACAGTGGTATATTTTGGAAATACATATTTTATTACAGTTTTGTTAATATTTTTTTTTCCATTGCCTGTTTAACAGAATTGTTAATCTATGCTTATTGTTAGAATATTGATAAATCGACATCTAACAACAAAAAAGAAAAAACAATTTTTCAGCTGTGCTTTCCTTGTTTTTAATACATATTGCCTTAGGTAGGAAAAATGTTATTGTTTATGTATTTTTCGAAGTATTTTCGAATCGGTGATTAATTTATGTACCTAATAAGTAGTGAATAATTTTAAATTGTTGTTACGCCCGTAGGTTAATCAAATGTCGTTCACGCCAGTAGAAATGTATTTAATACTCGTACAGGTAAAAAAAAACTAATGGTGAGACAATTTTACATCACAGTCACACTTACCCCTGCGCGATCGGCCTAAGCATTCGGCTTGTGACGCATAAATCTCTCTTCCACTCCATCGGTAATTCAGTGATAATAATTCAATTAATTTCATAAAAGTACACAATTTCTCATCAATGTTTTCTTATGACGTTATCACGTAAAATTGTCGTCCGTAAACCGACTTTACAGACAAGCAATTTTTTGTTCTAAATCTTACATATTATCTAACGAAAAAATATCCCTCTTAAGAATATAATTCAGTTACTGAAAATAATTGAACGGTATGTTATACTTATTTAATATTAGCCGTTGCCCGCAGCTCCGCATGCATTTTTTTTGATAATTGTAAATTACTTCTTATAAGATCAGCTATTTGTTAGTGAAAGTTTCATGAAAAATGGTTCAAACGTTTTGGAGATAGAACTACAGACGAAGCCACGGATGACAGCTAATCTAAAATAAAGTAGCCTATGTCACCCGCTGTAATTTTAACTATCTGTCAGTGAACTTTCTGTGAAAATCGGTTCAGACGTTTCGGTGATTACCCGGAACATACAGACAGACAAAAATGTAAAAAATTGTATTTTTGTTATCAGTATCCTGTATACGTTCATATCCAATCAGTAAAAAGTCGTTATTTTGATATTACAAACAGACACTTCATTTTTATTATATGTATGTATAAATTAGAATTTTAATATTATTTCAAATTACTATTGAATACACTGCAATTTGATTTCGATTTTGCTGATTTTACATTTTTACACGTTGATAATTAATTATGTTGTAAAATCCATTAGACGAAACGTGATTGGCACGAGCCCCCTATTTTCAATAAGTACGGCGGTGAAACTATTAATCACAGAGGTTCGAGGGTCCCCACCGAAGATAGAAAGGTGTTATCTAACCCGCAGATTAGTTCTTCTATTTTGTTGAATGACATTTATATGTAAAATATTGAATACATCAATGTTCGTTATGCTGTTCCGCATTCATGGGGGAAAATTTTTAATGGTAGTCGAACTTATTATCGGGTAAATCGGTAATATGCTTTGAGACTTTGTTGTAGGTTCTAACACTATTATCTAAGAAGCTGTTATTGGTTTCATCGAGCATAAAACATTGGACGGTCAATTTGTGATTGTTTTCTTTTTTGTAATTTTATAGGCTTTTAGATGCTAACTCTAAGTAAAACTGCGGGAACACAACAACAGGTGCTTTGTGACAGATTTTCAACGTGTAGCAGCTTGCCAGGTGGACTTAGAAATCCATCGCAATGTTTCCCACACCGAAATCTGTCCATCGATGTGGTGTCCGAGCACGTTATCAACGGAGTTATAATCGCTTCAAAAAATGCTTGTCTTTGTCGAGATAAATTAAATTATCAAAATATTATCGAGAGGCCAGAGTTATCTCGATAAGAGAAAACCTCGTATTCCCTTCGACTTACAGAAAACGATGTAAATTGGAACGTGACACAAGCAATATATATGAGATGCTACTATAATCCATACCATCAGGTTCTTGTATTAAAGGTTTATCTATACGGATTCATAATTATTTTCGTTGCAAAATCTTATAGCTACACTTAGGGTAGTCACCTTTTTTTTGCAAATAAAGTACATTGGTTATTATAGATAGGAAAAAAAGTACATAGCATTAAAATAAAGTAGAATTCATGCTTTTATTTTTATTAAGCATAAATCTATAAAACTTTTAATCTTATTGTTATTGCATTTAAACCACTTCGCTCGAAACAAACAAGAAATTGTGACAATTAATGATAGTGACATTGTTGACATTTGAGATTAAGTTGCGTTCAGTAATATTTGTTAAAGAAACGAGTGCTTAGGTGATGTGGCGTTAGCGATTGGCAACATCCATTGAACAATCGATGTATTTCTCTTAACGAAAAAATACATTTGAATAAACATTTCAAAATCCCAAAGAAACCAAACCATGCAAAATAATGTATTTTCGTGTACTTTATTGTACACATAAAGTCTATACTTTATTCTCTATTTTTTTTTTATATTATAAGGGGCAAACGAACAGGTGGGTCACCTGATGGTAAGTGATCACCGCCGTCCATAGACACTAGCAACACCAGGAAAGTCGCAAGTGCGTTGCCGGCCTTTTAAATATGTGGGCCTCCGTCGCTCTCACTGACCGAACGAAATGCAACAGTGCAAGCACTGTTACTTCACGTCGGTTTTCTGTGAGAGGGTGGTACTACCCCGGGCGAGCCGACCCATTCATGCTGAAACCAGTAATAGCTTCAGCGTAGCTCTACCACCTTACTACAATTACTTGAAATAACGTACAATACTTTATTGTAAAGTGCGGGTGGCAACCCTAGCTACACCGTATGTATACGGTGTAGAAGATATATATGATATTGCTCTGAAAAGAATATTGGAATATCTCTAAGAAAGTTGTTTATCGGCGACTTCATATTGACAAGATTTCATGTTTGATTTGTGCATCTCGCCCGAGGCCACGGGTCAAAGATGAAAAAGTTTAAGCGTGAAAGGGAAAGTGCGAGGCGTTAAACACAATAATCGGTTTAGCCCAAGGGTGGGTCACTCGTATCGGTTCGGTTTAAAATTATGACTAATCCGTTAACACATTAATGATAAACAAAAGTGAAATTGTATACACGTACGTATATGTCTATATGCATCGTTCGATAATAAAAAAAAATATCCCAAAATATTTATCGTATTTCTACTGAGTCGAAATTAAAGCCAGTAATTATTTCATCAAAATTGCATATTTCATTATATCACATCATGACGGCTCACTTGTTGGCGTGTTCGAACACTGCGGCGATCGAAGGTTTCGGTGTAGGAAGACATCGTGATGCGGCCATAGCATGGTGCTAGGGATCTTTCTAAGCTTGTTGACTAGCTACCACCCTTAAGTTGAAAATCTTTTTTTTTTAATTTATATTATAGTGGGCAAACGAACAGGTGGGTCACCTGATGGTAAGTGATCACCGCCGTCCATAGACACTAGCAACACCAGGGGAGTCGCAAGTGCGTTGCCGGCCTTTTAAATATGTGGGCCTCCGGCGCTCTCACTGACCGAACGAAACGCAACAGTGCGGGCGCACTGTTACTTCACGTCGGTTTTCTGTGAGAGGGTGGTACTACCCCGGGCGAGCCGACCCATTCATGCTGAAACCAGTAAAACACTATTATCTAAGAACTTTAAGAAGCTATTCTTGGTCTCACTGTGCATAAAACATTGCGCGGTCAATTTGCATAAAATCTACAATTGACAGCCAGTCCCCTCTAGGTTAAGCGTATATACCATCTTAGTCCACAACGTCATTTAACATCAGGTGAGATTTTGGTCAACCAATAAAACCTTCGAAGTATAAAAACCATACTAGCTGTGTATATTTTATAACAAATAGTTGTGATATAACGTTATAGAGTTATTTTCTAAATATTCCTTGGATTCTATTAAGTATTTATACATACCCAATGTTTATTCTTATCAAAGGTAAAAGATAATCGGACACTTGGAGTCACCTCACTCACTTCGACACTTGCAATCGTTCCCTGTCTTTTCTCACTTTTGAGAATTTTATCTTATAGCTTATTTTCACTTTTGGTTAATTTTAAGGGAGCATTTTTTTTATCGAACTGACTACACTGTTGCCCTGGCAAGTCCTCTACAGTTTCACTGGACTACATTTTAAGGGAGCACTCGCGCGTCGAATTGAACATTATTTTATTTGTCGTATGTGCAGCAAAGCTTCGTTCCACAGGTGTCGCTAGTGTCGCGTGAATCGTGAGGTCGTGCGTTTTGTTTTACGCAAGGAAAGGATAGAAAGGATTAAGCTTGTACACTCTATCTGGATGAAAGGTCTCATGCCAATTGAGACTGAAAAATACCACTAAGTGTTAATACTCGTTTTTTTTATATTGTATAAGAAAAGTCGATTTCATTGACTAATGTATTTTTCATTACAACATACCGATGATTAAATATTAAAACAATTTTGATACATCCAAGTTGGTTTACATAACAAAAATGAATTTGAAAAGTATTATCCGTTGAGACGTCATATCCTCTATAGTGTTATAAATTTGTCTTGCCACCAGTAACCTATACTTATTGTATAACTAGCTGCCCGCCCCGGGCTTCGCACGTGTGGTATAACGAAGAAAATGATACCGTTCTTCCATTTATAGTACGAATATATAATTCAATAAAATGCCAATTGAACCATTGATCGGCAATCTATCAATGCTGACAATATTTTTGAAGATCACCTTCCTGTCGTTTGTCTCTTTTAATATCGAGAATCTTTAACTTAAATTTTTAACTTCTCCGATACGATTTTTCATACACCTTCTTTCATACAAACAAAGCTTGTCCTGACAATTGCATATATAACAAGTAAGTAATTTGAGGTGCAGCTGTTCTGAAGTGGCGTGCTTACATACATTAGGCAATTGAGTTTATATTTATATAGATAATAATTCTATAAAGAAATCATAATTAACATATTGTATATTAAGACAAAAGCAAAGAAGCTCTTATTACAAAGAGATGTGTGCAAAGAACTGGCAAATGTAATAAAAAATATATAGAAAAACAAGGTAACCAACAATCTTTGTAATAAACACATTCATTGAATTTGATTTTCAGATACATATTTGTATAGAATCTATTGATTTTCATTTGTTTTTTTTTTTTTTTGTAATATAACATTAAAAATACAACCCTATGAAAACTCTGGTACTCGACGCAAGCTTTGTTCCCGTTATAACAGCCGATGGCCATTATAAAGCTTCTACGAAGAGGCACTCGGCTTCAAGCACACTGAGCCGATGCATTAGGAAAGCCAGTCACATTTACTATTATTGCAAACAATATTAAGTATACAGTTTATGTAAAATATTTAAAAACGTGTACTCATTTGTTAATGTGGAGGTTACATGACTTGTTCCTACACTTCTAATAAGCAGAAGAATTGTAACACGACAATCGTGTAGTCCAACTCCTTACGCTTGTTAAGAAAACCAATCCGTCTGTGTCAGTTCGTATTAAATATGCACAGCGAATAACATGCATCGAGGCCTGAGGAGGTCAGCGAGTCAAGCGCTTTCTTACGGAAACAATGATCGCTATCGAAGCGGATACGTGAATACAAACGTGTAATTGTGAATGGAAGCAGGAAATATACCTAAGGAGATTAAGTTAAAAATAGCCCGATACATTGTTGTAGATATATCTTTCTGTGTCAGCGGGAGGAGAATAGTTCCTATGGATGAGTTCGTTTCTGAATTTGCGAAACGATTGCGTCGAGACTGAACAGTACTGGTTTCGATGTTCGGATATCAATAAAAAATAACCGATAAAATTTCATTTATACTTATTTAATATTCATTCCATTCTTCATTCATTACGCACACGCTAAGGTTGTGGAATGGGTTACCAGCCACGGTGTTTCCCCAGATTTATGACATGGGGGTTCTTCAAAAAAGGATTGAAACACGCTCTTCAAGGTCGGCAACACAACAGTGATGCCCCTGGTGTTGCAGTTGTCCATAGGCGACGGTAACCATTTCACATCAGATGGGCCGTCTGCCTGTTTGCTGCCCTTTGGCATAAAAAAAAATCCAAAATCCAAAACCTCGCTCCAAATTTAAATCCATACTATAATTTACGAGTGCAATATATGCAGTCTCAACCATCTAACAGTTAACAGGACTACTATTAACAAATCACTCGCAAATAAAAACTATTTTAATATTCCCAACTATGATAAAATCGAACTACGCAAATTATCTCAAATGTTTGAATTATACAAATTTAAATTTGAATTGTTCATAATTTTACTCGACTTTCGAACTGTATAATTCGATTCCATTCGTCGACAGATAATTCGTTATTTTAAATATTCGCACATAATAAGATTAAACGCAAATATCCTAAGTGTAAGAAGTTAGTCGAAGTAGACAATAATGTTGAATAAGTCGTCAACAATCAGCTTCATTCATTATGTATAGAGCATCTCAAAGTATATCTTACGACCTCATTCTAAGGTAGCAAGGCCGTTGTCTCTAAAAAAATAAAAATTCCATTCCGTATATGCGGTTCAAAGCTTGTCAATCTCGAGTTTGATAAACGTAAAAGCATATGTCAGAATAAAATAAAATAATAAACTTTTGTTGCGAGGCCTCAGTAGCACCTTCACTGCCGAGGTCAGTAAAGAATAGGCGAATTAATGTTATAAATATCTCCTAGTGTGGTCAGATGTGGCCGCTGAAGGTCGTTTCAGTAGTGACTCATATAAAAGGAAACGTATTTAGTCATAAGTGTGTATAATATATGATTCGTTTCTTTGCTAAGACATGAAAACAGATAATACTATTACGTTATTATAATTCGAGAGTGTTCTATCTAGGTAATGATATTTCAAAATTTGAAAAGGTACGTTTTGTTGTTGCAATTATATATTTTCAATAAAGTTCTTATTAGATTCTATTAGAGATTTAATTTTATATATATTATTTCTGTATACATACAAATGTTCAACTAAAATAAACAGTGCGACGTAAAATTGAAAAAAAATCATTTAATTTAATTTGTTTTTTACTGTTTACTAATGCTTCCAACACTATTATGATTGAGTTACAAAATAAATAGAATTATTTAAATAGAAAAACAAGAAAGATAAGGACAAAAACACTGAACGGGCTTTTAAACTACAAAGAATACATATTTACACCGAAAAACATTATAATGATTTTTCTGCGTCGTTGGGTAAAAAAACAAGTGAATTAAGAGTAAATGTCGGCGTATATCACAGAAATCTTAAGTACGACGAACAAATTAAAAAAAAAACACGCTTGCACAAAATTGTTTCACTCGTACTCCGGAGGACGCGATCGGAGTTCAGGTCGTTGCCATCAACATCTATATATCTATGTTCTTGTGTCGTGTTACCTAAACTTTATTCAGCCGATGTTTCTAAATTATCAATTTGTCTTTTTATTAACCAAAATAGTTTTTGTCTCAGCATCTATCTATTAAATAAAACGTTTTAAGTATTTGACAAAGTAATAAAAGGTGTTTCAGTGAAATCATTTAAATATACGAAAAAATTAAAATGGCTGACTAATCGAAGAACAAAGGCGTGACTAAATTCGCCACTAATAAACGGAACAGTGAACTCGCCGACGAAAAAAGTTACAAAAATAGAAACAGATTTTATGTTATAACCGACTTGACATAACTTAATGTTCTTGAATCTTAATGTCCGATTCAAAAGTACTACACATTACGGACAATGTCTATACGTTAATTAGCAGAAAGAAAAAAATGACAAACAACTCGGATGTGCAAGAACCGTTACTTTAATTCGATCGTATGAATCTTGTTAATACGAACTCTGTTAAAATAAAAATCAATCCAATAAAGAAATTAAATTGAAACACTACAAAAAAAATCAGTTTAATTTTACATTATTTCATCTTCGATTATCATCATCTACTTCCTTTTGACCGAATCCAACGGAGAGCGGCTCGAATCGTTGACAACCGGATGCTTTCCTCAGGGCTCGACACTTTGGAGCTTCGTAGGAATGTTACGTCACTTTGCGTCCTTTACAAAACCTACCACGGAGAGTGTTCTGAAGAGCTGTTCGGATTGATACCTGCTGCTGAGTTCCATTACCGAACGACTCGCCCTAAAATGAAATTCCATCAGTGTCATCTCGATGGTTGGAAGTCGTCTACTGTGCGGTTCTCGCGTGCGTTCTTCCCACATACGTCGGCCCTCTGGAATGAACTCCCGGCGGCAGCGTTTCCGGACCAATACAACCCACAGACCTTCAAGAAACGAGCCTACTCCTTACTCAAAGGCCGGCAACGCATTTATAATGCCTCTTGTGTCGTAGGTGTCTATGGGCGGCGGTGATTACTTACCATCAGGTATAAACCGTCTGCTTTATTATTATTTAACTATAACAAAATGCAATTACTTTCGTTTATTGTCTAATGTATCGGCAATCGTCATCAAGCTGAGCACCAATTCGTATCTCGATATAATAAAACCTCGTTTTAATGAAATCATATACGTTCTTAGATGAACCGAGTTCCTCAAAGTTTCACTTCGAGCATACGTTGTTACTTTATATTACGTGAGTTATAGCATCATTACCACCGGTTGAGATTACGGCGACTGTTAAAGGTCACAGTTAACGATGCGGTTAATGCAGATGTATATTATACGAACAAATTGTTCCAATTCGTGCAAACCATTGAACACTTCCTACCGGTTGTATCGTATCGTATTGTTGAAGAAATATGAATACAATACATCTAAAATTGTAGGTCGCTAAACTGTATCAAGTCATGGATAGAAAGAATTTTAACGTTTCTCTAATTTCTAGAAGAGTTTCTAAAAGTCGTTTCTAGTGCATCTAACTCGACGGTTAATATTTTGACAGGATTTATAGAGGTCGTTTAGTTTTTTATAAGACGAGATTGAGTTGAAGCGTGAATTGTTATAATATAAAAATACATATATAAATAAATCAATTAATAACAGTTTTTTTTATCAGGGCTAATCTTCGAAACCACTGAACAAATATTGATGAAACTTTTACTCATAGATAGAGAATTTTCCAGAATATTACTCTTGGGGCTACTTTTCGAAATGACTAAATCGATTTTGATGCGACTCTTAATTGCAGATTGACTAATTCCCAGAGTATTATTATCTATGCTACATATCATTTATATTTTCTATAGTAGGTGAATAATAATCATAAGAGATTTAACAGAGGTAACTTAAAATTGATAAAATAATTATAGAGCTTAAGTAGGCCCACATATATTAAAAGGCCGGCAACGCACTTGCAACTCCCCTGGTGTTGCTAGTGTCTATGGACGGCGGTGATCACTTACCATCAGGTGACCCACCTGTTCGTTTGCCCCCTATAATATATAAAAAAAAAAGACATTATATAAATAACTAGTTGAAGTGAAATAATAAGTCCATTTACATGAGAAAGAAGTCGCGGTCATTTGCCAGTGTTACAATAAATTAAACGTTTATCGTGCTAGTCTAAACCTTGATAATAAATAAGACAATCACTGTAAACAAGCCGTTGTAGTATTCAACTAACAAAATTAATCTTTTCTCATTCATTGCCCCTGTCGATAGAAATAATATAGTAGTAGTACCTTGCAACCTGTTTCTAATATAATTAATCACACAGTATTACGATATAATAAGAATAATGGCTGTCATTAAAATATATAAGGTCACCAAAAATAACACTATTATTACAAACTAGCTGATAACCGCGACTTCGTCTTAGCAATATATTTTCAAAAATATATTTAATGACATAAGTACCACACCGCTTGCCCCACTTTTCCACTGCAAGGAAACTCCCGTTGGATGCGTTGTGCTTTTAAAAAGCGCAGTTTTTAATCATTGATCCAAAATAACGGTGGAATAGACAAGGACGTGAGGAATATGATAAATGCAGGGTAGATGAATTGGCGAAAGGTGTCTGGGATGGTTTGTGATCCACGAATGTTGTTGAAACTTAAGGGAAAGGTGTATAATACTATAATAAGACCAGCCGTATTATATGGATCCGAGTGATGGGCTACTAAAGAGACGGACGAGAGAAGATTACATGTGGCAGAAATGCGAATGTTAAGATGGATGTGTGGTGTAACAAGAGTGGATAAGATTAAGAATGAGTATATCAGAGGAAGTTTGAAAATAGCACCAGTGACAGAGAAGTTGAGGAGTAATAGGTTAGCATGGTACGGGCATATTATGAGAAGAGATGAAAGTCATGTAACAAGATAAGTTTTGAGTTTGAAAGTGGACGGATATAGGAGTAGAGGAAGACCGAAAAAGGTTTTTTTTATATTATAGGGGGCAAACGAACAGGTGGGTCACCTGATGGTAAGTGATCACCGCCGTCCATAGACACTAGCAACACCAGGGAAGTCGCAAGTGCGTTGCCCGCCTTTTAATATATGTGGGCCTCCGGCGCTCTCACTGACCGAACGAAACGCAACAGTGCAAGCACTGTTACTTCACGTCGGTTTTCTGTGAGATGGTGGTACTACCCCGGGCGAGCCGACCCATTCATGCTGAAACCAGTAATAGCTTCAGCGTAGCTCTACCGCCTACAAATTATTTACATATTACATTTCATATTCAAGTTTCCATTCAAATTGGAAAACGTCATCCTGCGATATTTGTGAAAAGAAATTGATATAATTTTGATATTGTGTGTTAACAAAGAAAATAATATTTTATTTCCCTCCCGAACCGTTTCCTTCACGTATAAACGAAATAAGCTCACTCATCAATCACACTTTCTGAATTTGCGTGCAACCCGACGGTACCGGGTTTACTATTAAAAAGTCCCATATTGATCACCGCCCTCGAGCTATTACGGCCCTAATTTATTAACAACGAAGTGTTATATTCGCGTATCATAACCGAACATTGTTACCGTGACTTATCGTTACATACGCTATTAGAAGAATAATACGCTACGGAGAAAAATGTAGGTGATTGTTTGCGCGGCTTCTGATGATGGCGCGGCGCGGTCATTTCCTGTAGGGTTTTTAACTTTTACTTTTATCTCATACGTAATAATTATCTATATATGTATTATTATCTATCAAACAGATGGTACTTTCTTACAATGCGGTGATACCATTCTTATTTATGTATAATATCAGTAAATAATTTATCATATATTTTTTAATTTATAATTCAAATGGATATTATTCTGTCTTGTTTTCGATATTTTTTCCTAGTAAATTATATAGCTTCTAATAAAACGTCTGTTAAATTAATCATTACTGCTTAACCCCTATATAAATACATAATTATTTATAACCGACAAAATTATGAGAGTCCTGTATCTTCTGCCAGTAAAGGTGTCGCAAATAGGAATCAATTTAACTATTTCAGAGATACGTTCGGACAGATATCATCATCTACGTCTTTTTTTATATATTATAGGGGACAAACGAACAGATGGGTTACCTGAGGGTAAGTGATCACCGCCGTCCATAGACACAAGCAACACCAGGGTAGTCGCAAGTGCGTTGCCGGCCTTTTAAATAAGTGGGCCTCCGGCGCTCTCACTGACCGAACGAAACGCAACAGTGCAAGCACTGTTACTTCACGTCGGCTTTCTGTGAGAGGGTGGTACTACTCCGGGCGAGCCGACTCATTCATGCTGAAACCTGTAATAGCTTCAGCGTAGCTCTAGCACCTACAAAAACGTCTCGTCACGTCGTCATCATCTTCGTCGTCTATCCTATTCATATCGCGGATACGTAATCTCAATTAAGAATTAAGTTATTTAGCCATTTCTTCTATCGCTGTGATCTTATGAAATATACTAATAAAGAGGTTACTTTGATATTATGGATAAGCGGTAATCAGTTCCAAAAATCAACGTTAACATCTACTCCACGGTCTATTACAAATTCAAAGAGCCTACAATCCAGTTACTTGCACAATAAAATTCACACGATGTTAGGGCGAGTTGCATGTGAAGCGTAGTACAACAATACCACCGATTTCGCACAAGGTAATTGTATACAACGCGGCAGAGATGCTTATCGTTCTGTCTGATGCTATATTCGGTTTCCGTATTCTTGCTTATTTTCAAAGTAATGCTAAAAGTATAATAAACGATGTCTTGTTATTTCTATCGTTTATCAGAAATATGGCAAAAGCTTCAACAGGTTGTAGAGTTTTTGTAGGTGGTAGAGCTACGCTGAAGCTATTACTGGTTTCAGCATGAATGGATCGGCTCGCCCGGGGTAGTACCACCCTCTAACAGAAAACCGACGTGAAGTAACAGTGCTTGCACTGTTGCGTTTCGTTCGGTCAGTGAGAGCGCCGGAGGCCCACATATTTAAAACGCCGGCAACGCACTTGCGACTCCCCTGGTGTTGCTAGTGTCTATGGACGGCGGTGATCACTTACTATCAGATGACCCACCTGTTCGTTTGCCCCCTATAATATAAAAAAAAAGATTTATACCCAGTCAACTTTGCTGATAAAAGGTCACCTTCTAGGTTCACGAAGCGGCAGTACAGTTAATTATTATATTAGTTGTTTGAAAAAACAAAACAAGTATTAATTCAGGTGCGAAATTTCTGTAAAATTTTTATTCTGTATAAATTGAATAATGCAGACCGAGTAAAATTTGAAATATTACAATTTATTTAGAACGCCGTATCATTACAATGCCCCAATACAAAGGCCTTTAACGAATATAATATTATTGTAAATTATAAATCATAAATAAATAATGAAAAATTTTGCAAAGTAATCTAGTTAATTTCGTCCATTATTGTTGTTGTATACATTACAATCGGAATCGATACCATTTCCCAATCTAATACAATAATAGAGCAGTTTGTTCATTTTGTCATTAATGAATTGATTGATACTAGTTGTTGCATTATTAGAAAAATAGGTCTAACGATATTAAGATTGACGTATTTTAAGGTTAAAGAAAATTGAATGCTGAAGTATGAAGCGGTTAAACAGAGATCCCTATGTCTATCCAACGCGTGATAGTTTTAACTGAACACTGTTGTTGTAAAACCTCCATTTTGGCCCATGTTTCTCATTCTCTTATATATTTTTTTTCTTTCGAACTAATTACACTGTTGACCCGGCAAGGCCTCTACAGTTTCACCGGACTTCTAAGGGGAGCGCTTAAGGCACTCACACGATTTTATGTAGGCGACCAGCACAAGGGCGCATGGCGCGCCTCTTCTTGGACTGTCACCAAATATCCCGAGTCTAACTAAGCTAACTATTATTTCATACATATATAAATTCGTGAAACATACACGTGTACCAAGTATGTATGTGTCACGAACTTGTACATGTATCTTGAATCTGACTACTTTTTATTTTTATTTTTTTTTATACACATGGGGAGATCCATCATGGACACACCACCCTCTCGGGGGAGAGAGTGGGTAGTGTGAGACTCCTACTCACTAAAACCCCACGGTGTACCGACCGCCGCTATGGTTGGGGCGACACGAGACGGTGCAAAGCTATCACCATGTCGCCGCAGCGGTCAGCCCGGCGGAATGTGTCCTCCGGGCTCCGTCCTTATAGGGAGATAGACTGAGTACACAATCAGCTACCTCCCCTCGTCAGCCGAACCTGTATGTTAATCTAAACTAACTCCGTTCGAAAAAGGGATTGAAAAGAAATAATAAACACAACCACTATGTGTACCTACATGTATGTATGTACATGTGTGTGTTATTTGTATATTTTAGGTTATGATATATAAATATATACATTTTTATTATTGTTGTTTATTAGACAATTGGTTGCGCTTGAGTCCTACTTTTCCTTCGTTTTTATTTTTAACAACAATATCTAATGATTCTTGTGATTGCCATTAAATACCATGTTTGTTTTTAATGTAAATATTTACAGTTATTGAAATAAATAGATAAATATTAATAAAAATTCCAGTCATCAAAAGCTTGTCTCTCTTTCATTTACCGTAATGATATGTCGAAAGGCCGTGCACGAGTCGTCCTTGAGTCTCGATTCGCACCGGCCTCGGTCGCTGACCGCTCTCAGCTTACCACGATTATATATATATATATCGGAGATTTTACATTTGAATCGTTGTAAGTATTATGAATAAGGTTTTGTATCTTTTCTTATATTAATAAAATATAATATATATGTTACTTTAATGAATGAAATTTTCTTAACTCTAAACATAATATGTCTGGTACAGATTATACTGAGTCGAGCATTCACTGTAGATTGATATTTTTTGGAACAATAATGTATCTTAGATTTCGGTGGGTGAAAACATTGTAGTTTCAAGGTTGATCATCTTCCATTAATTGCATGGTTTTTTATTTTCTGTATACACACCTTTCAACGCTTTTTTTATTTTTAAGCCACAAATCTTCAACCACCAAACACCAACTAATAGTGCAATGGTTTAGGTTTTTATCTTAAATCACATTAATAATATAAGCAATTATTATTTCCCAATAAAGCCATGAAATTCTAATTTGAAAACTTATTTTCATTGTTGCAATAATGTACTATAGTTCTCAACTCCAACTCATAGATAAATATGTAGAACGAATAACAAAATTCGTAGTTGAATTTGAAAATAATGCAGTGATCCCTGCACGCTAATATAGAACAGTCAAAAAGCAATTTCTGCAAGTTACAAAACAAACTGTTCAGGGAAAAATTGCTTCAATAACATCATAATGCACCGAGGACATCATAGCCCATGATAGAAAGCTTCGAGCTAGTCACGACATGCCTCGGGAAAATCTCACTGTAAATTGCACAGTCTGCATAATTACACACAACTTTCGTAATTGCGCAAACCGGGTGAACTGTGACGTCATTAATACGGGGTTTTGTAATTTGTGACGGGAAGGAGCTACGTGAATATCAAAAGCTTTGTTGTTCTGTTTAGTATCAATTATTTTGTAAAGATAATATTTGTGAACGTATATAGGTTTATAATTTTACAGTGCAAATAATAAAACAATGCCTTTTATAGCCTTGAGTAAATATGCACGAGTGCCAGATACGATACTGTGCCTCCATTGCTTGTAACATTTTATGGTTCATGGAGCACAACTGAAATTCAGAAAAAATATACATTTCGCATCTGATTGGTAGAAAAAAGAATATTTCGGCACTTGATTGGTCAATTTATTACAATTGAAATACTCATCGTTTTCTTATCGCGCTTCATCTTTATAAGATTTTATGAGGAGTTTTTGGCGGGATCTTAGTCTGTCATGTAGTGGTTTTTATATTTTATTCATAATCTTGTGTTATTAGACTCTATATTATGTAATATTGGTGGTGTTTTACGTAATATAGTTCGGTTATTATGCACAAGTGAAGTGGATGGGAAATAATACCACGGAGCATGCATTCTGAGATGCCACCAAAACTCCATGGAAAGTTCTAACAAGGAAACCACCATCTTGTTAGAACATTATAATTATCACAAGACACTTACTTGGCAAAATCTTGTTACTTAACGCTGGCTAGTGCACAAACCGTGACGGAGTCTAAAAATAAAGAAGAAGAAGATTTTATGAGATGAGGTTCTGAATCCTACAAGAAATCGAATTCTACGGTTAAAGAAGTCGTGAAGAATCCATATCATGAGTGATGACACTATTCTGTAGTGGTTGAGTAATTGAATATATACTTTTTATACACATAGGTTGCGTAGGTGGTAGAGCTACGCTGAAGCTATTACTGGTTTCAGCATGAATGGGTCGGCTCGCCCGGAGTAGTACCACTCTCTCACAGAAAACCGACGTGAAAAAAGGTATCAGCGTTTGACCACAATCTCACCTTAACTTAAATTAGGATGTAGTCCAAGACGCAAAACCTAGAGGGTCTTGCACTTAAGTGCAGCTGTCGGAGCTCACCGGTACGTGCTTGGAGACAGACTTTCAACTTGAAAGTAATGGCTAACCAGATGGGCTTTGAAAAAGCACTACCACCATGCTATGGTTTCATCAGGATGTTTTCCTTCGCCGAAAGTTCCGGTTCACTCGCTAGGATTCGAACCTATGTCGATCAACGCGGTATCCGAACTGACTAACCGCTGTTCGATAATTGTTTCAACATCTGTCGATAACCATTAACGCTATGTACGAGTTACACATTCGGCTATGACACCATTAATCATTAACTGAGAATGTCTTCTTCTTCTTCTTCTTGTTTTGGCACCGCAGAAGCATTCGCCAGTGTCAATGTTTTGTTTCAAGTAAGTGTATTGTGATAATTATAATGTTCTAACAAGATGATGGTTTCCTTGTTAAAACTTTCCATGGAGTTTTGGTGGCATCTCAGAATGCATGCTCCGTGGTATTATTTCCCATCCACTTCACTTGTGCATAATAAACGAACTATATTACGTAAAACACCACCAATATTACAAAATATAGAGTCTAATAACACAAGATTATGAATAAAATATAAAAGTCACTACATGACAGACCTAGACCCCGTCGAAAAAACCAAACCGAGAATGTCAAAACTAAAAACTGTCAAAATCCATTTTCAATTGTTTTTAATTCAAGGTAATGAAGTACAAATAAGATCGAGGAATAGTACAAAGAAGTAAATTTATTTAAAGATCTAGAAGTAACTTCGTTAATAAAACATAGGTACTTTTAGCTCATCGGTTTTAATTTCGAAAAACAAATAAATAAGATGTCGCTTTATTCTAAACGCTCTTTAAGATTTCGATAATATCGTTTCGTTGGCAGTGAAATTAAATCTTAAAACTTTTGCATAAAAATATCGCCATTACGAATCGCATTAAGTTGTCGATTCGTCGGCAGATGTTATCGGTATAGTTGGCGTGCAACAACGCGCCGGGATTTACGGTGTTTTTTTTTTTATTGCATTTTATATCGGCGCGAGGTTCAACGTCTACACCGCGAAATAAAAAGTTCATGTAGCGTTGTTAAGTTTTATATTTATTCCATTTCGATAGTTAACATTGATTTCTTTAAAATTAGTCTGACAGTTTGATGATAGTGTTCAAAATTTTAAGCATTTCTTTTTTGCTTAGACCTTTGACGTGATAACTTTTTTAAGCGCGCTAAACAGTACATGAGAGTGAGCTATCACGTTTAAGTCGGTGACGTTGAATCGTAGTGAAGGCTCCATTTATCAAAAACAGTATTCAGTATTTGAAGTGTATACATATTACTGCTATATACTTACATATATAAACATTGCTATATTTGTATGAACTTTAAATATGTATATTCATAATTTCTACGCTTACATGGTATGGTTATAAATAAGAACACACCTAATTTTTTTTTTATATTTTCGTAGTGGTATATTGTAAATGTTTCAATAAAATAATATTCCATCAGTACCATCACAGTAAAGGAAAGTTTCTGTAAGTAGATAGCAAAATAGAACGGTATAGCCAAACATCAGAACTCTGCCAGCTGCTATGGCTAAGTCCGATGAAGCTGTGAAGGCCCATCAGACCAATAGTGTTAGTGAAAAAAAACGCCAACTGCTAACTGCTCTCGTGTAGTTCAGTGTAATAAAGAGAGAGACAACCTGTGCAAAGTTCTACTGTGGGAGCACAATCGCCGTTACCATTCCTGCCTTGAAAATACTCTACTTTGTTTCGATTTAAAGAGTGTTTTTAAATGTAAGGAACTTAACTTAATTGTTATGGATGTCGAGTGGCTTAACCGGTGGAGTACATACTCAATGACTGGTGGAGTGTCAACTCATTGTCCGCAAAAGTTCGTAAAAGAAAACATTGTGCGAAAATCCGGACCTAAGAAATGTTCTTGTGGTATTACCGTATGTGGGAATATATAGAATTATGCCGATACATTTCTTCTCTCGTACAGGCTGTTGTAGCAAGGGTTTAACATATCTGAGAGACAGCAATGTATCAATGACTTAGCCTGAGAGAAGAATACAATTACTTTTTAATTAACTAATTTGCAATTATTTGCAATTTATATTAAATTTGCAATTTGCAATTAATTTGCATTTTCTTGTACGAAAAACAGTATGTAAGCGAAATGGTCTTTGCTTTAAGCGATTTTATTCAAAGCTTCTTGTCACTACATAGTATAAAACAAAGTCGCTTTCTCTGTCCCTATATCCCTAAATCTTTAAAACTACGCAACGGATTTTGATGCGGTTTCTTTTATTAGACAGAGTGATTAAAGAGGAAGGTTTATATGTATAATAACATAAATTAAATAGTGGAGAAATACTGTTATTTTTGAGGTTACTCCAAACTTAACGCGTGCGGGCCACGGGCAATAATGAATAAATCAAAACTGGATCGATTTTAATCATTTTTTCAGTAAATCACATAGGTTACACATTTTATACCCGTGCGAAGCCGGAGCGGGCCGCTAGTATACAATGATTATTGAAAACATGATAAATGACGTCACATATTTATTTCCGACGATTTGCCGTTACGACAAATGATTTATGGTATTTTCGTACTTCAGCTCTATTGATGCTTTCCTGCGTGTACACTGTCTATCAAAGGTGTACACAAGTCACGTATATTTATAAAGTGGAGATATTTCATTACGACATCGCCGGAGGGCGCTCGCCGAAAGGTTAATGATGAAAGTCAGTTCCGTTCCACACGAATGACGTTCGCGTGTTCGGGCTTATCTTGTGTTTGGTCTTTGTCGTACGTTTTGCTGCATTTACACATGAGGCCGTATGTTATGTTTTTATATATCCCGACTAATATTATAAAAGCGATTGCGTTTGTTTGTTACGATTTTACGTCTTAACTGTTTAACCGATCTTTATGAAATTTTTCATACAAGTTCTCAAAAGTACAGGCATAGGGTATCTATTATTCAGAAAAAAAATCTATTCCCGGGGGATAGATCAAATTTATATTAAAGCGTGTGTAGCCGCGGGCAAAAGATAGTACGTGATAAAACTGATTGTAACAAATCAAATAATAAACTTTTTGCTTGAATTCGTTATAAGTTTGTCTAGAATTTTATATGAGATTTGTTGTTGACATAACCAAAGCTAACCTTACGATCAAGAGACCTGTATTTTCGTTTGCCACCAATTGCATAAAAAAGAACAAATAATCAAAGATGGTCGTCTATACGAGAACTAGATCTCAAGTGCAAATGGCGAAACAATCCTGCGGCCACACGAAGCCTTCATCTTGATACAATAAATAAAGAGTTAAATGCAAATTAAGTTGGTTATTCTATCGCAAATTCTTATAAAAAATTCTATAATTATACATAAGTATACATGTTCTAATACAAAATAATTGTAGTAATCAGTCAACTCCACCTACCGTTTACAGCCTGCATCTTCTAAGTAAACTGTTCCATAGTATATAATTTAACGCTGCATGGGCGAATATCGCGTGATTACGCGCACTAACTCATTACCCCGCGTCGTTTTCTAGCTTCTGAAATGTTAATATGAATTTTACAACAGATAAGCGAAAGTATATTTGCTTTACATCTCGATTTAGTAAATAATGTATTTCATTCGATCATTTATATTTAATAGAAACAGATTTTATTGAGTCCATACTCAATGTTAACAATGTTTTTTGTACGAAACGGAGTATCTTTTATATTTATTTTGCTCTACGTGAACTTACTAAACGTTACCGGTCTCATTCTGTCAAGTCGCTAAACTATTCGTGTTAAACAGAAACAACATGAAGTTTATGATTCATGTTTTAATTTTCGATTATTTATCACAGTTCTATGTCAATGGAATCGCATGTGTCGAATACAATTGATTTGTATGGACTATAGACGTGTAGATAAAACAATAACTCTCTTTTCTTACACATTATTTAAATAAATTCAATTTTATTATATTACCTTTAGTAAATCCTTATGCTGCTTTATTTCTGACATACAATTTTCGTTACATTTTATCAGTAGGTATGTTTTGCTTGAGCATTATATTTAAAATTATGCATATTAAACTTGTAAATTATTTCTGCACGTAGACAAATCCATGTCTAAGCTTAGGGACATTTTACACAAAGTGTTTAGTAATTAACGACGTCATTCAAGAACCTGTCGACTTAGCACCCCATTATACGTTTGGTACAAAGAAAATGCGAACCTGCTGGCCATTTCCTTATAACCTTTTTTTTAACGTATGTGAACAGATTTAATTAAGCTTAATTTATCACAGGTATCTGTCTCGTAGTCTAAATTATAAACTTTTAAAAACTGCATACATATTTTTATACTTTAGAGGTTACTAAACCTCGAGGAGGTCTGGCTCTCAAGCGCAGCTGCCGGAACATACAAGTACTTAGCGGCAGATATTCATACTAATGGTGGCATCTAGTCAAGTGGGGTTACAAAAGCGCTACCATTTCCATTTAAGACTGGTGAAGGTATAAAGGCTCGTCAGGCCAACAGCGTATATTCCGTTAGAACAAAAGGCACTCCAGATTTGTATTTCTATATATTTCAAAAGATTTGTTACCAACTAAAACTATTCATCTAACTATATAAAGCTTAATAAAAGTGGGTAAAAGTCTTAGCGACACCTAGTGTCGAGTTATAATAAAATGGGTATGGATAACATGAGTGTTGAGCGGTGGAATATCAATCCGATGTTGGCACGTTCGAACCCCGGCATGTACCAACGCATTTTTCGGAATGCGCGTACATTTGCTAATCTAAATTGGTAACATTACTGGCTGACGGTGAAGGAAAACATCGTGAGGAAACGTGAGGCATGTTTTATAGTAACCACGGCATGCGAGAGAAATATAGAACTGTGGATTCCTCAGAGTTTCAAATCGTCAATATGTCGTGGTGATTATGCCCGTACCTTCCATCGGGAAGAGTCTTACACCCCTGATGTGGGTCTCTTACAAGCTGAGGATGATGATGATGACATTCTTCATGATGATTGTTCAAAACATGTTGAACCTTATCAAATTCATATATATACATATATAGGTTCGTAATTCTTTCAAAGGAAAAATATATTTTATTATTTCTTTGATCCGACAAGTACCTGCAATTGTATGTAAATATATTCTGAAAAACAATATCCATAATATTATGTAACGTGATACGGTTGAATGGACATATAGATTTCATTGTCACCGATATCATTACAGTACGTGTCGCGCTGTGTGATAGATCGATTTGCAATTGAGACAACTTGATAGATTGAACCGTGAAGATGCACGTCATTTGTGATTGACGATTTTGATATTTGAATTCATTCAGGCTTGAAAACAATACAAGTTCTATATATATATATACTCACCATTATATAATAGTACCTACACAATATCGACATCTAAATATTTTACAACGTGACGGAGAACGATTCCTTTTGAATGGTTCGAATTTGGTCTCGCGGAAAAATCTATAGTTTCATAACTATATGTAGTTATTTCTATACAGATGTACTCGGTAACCAAATGGGCTGGGAGAGATCGACGACTTTCGATGTAGTGTAATTAAATTAATAAATTATAAATCGTATTTCATGTGTATAGAAATGATTGTTTTTATTACATATAGTCCACCTAAACTATCGCCACTGTAGCACATGTCTATTTCCAAACAAAAAAATACTACATATATACCCAGAGATAATTAGTTACTTATTAGAGAATAATTTCGAAAAATACATTTGTTATCTATAGAAATAATTATTTCTATAACATTATTTCTATAGATATATAGTCCACCTAAATTTAACTATACCCATTGTAGGACATGTCTATTTTTAAACAAAAAAAACTACAATTTTATCCAGAGATTACTTATCTATAGTAATAATAATTTCTATTACATATATATACTCCGCCTAAACTATCGCCACTGTAGCACATGTCCATTTCCAAACAAAAAAATACTACATGTATAGCCAGAGATAATTAGTTACTTATTAGAGTATATTTTCAAAAATTACATTTATCTATAGAAATAATTCTTTCTATAACATATAGTCCACCTAAACTTAACTATAGCCACTGTAGCACATGTATATTTCCATACAAATAAACTACACATATATCCAACTATAGAACGTTACTTATTAACGTATCTCTTTATAAATTAGATTAGTTAATTGTAGAAATAAGTATTTCTATTACTGGTCCACCTAAACTTAACAATGGCCACTGTAGTACATGATTTTATTCGCCCAATAAAACTTACAAAATTATTCAAAGGAGATATAAAAACTATCGAAAGATAGTAATATACTAAGAAATTATAATCGAAAAATCATATAACCGATACGATATTTAATAACTTGGCCCACACACGCAGTGTGACCCTTCGAGTTCCCGCTTCCCTCGTTAAGCCCCCAATGCCTCGCTGACTTGTCAAATTTTATAATAATTGCCCGCAAAATTTTAGGGCAATGCCCCTTATTGTCTCATGAACCGATCGGGATATCGTTTGGGACAGATTTATTATGTTCAGCTACCTCCCTCCTTATAATCGTCGATAATGTACGAATGTTTTGGACAGTTTCATATGCTCATTTCACCGAACGTATTTTTTATTCGAGTAGGACAAAATACGACGACATTTTACGTTTACTGATATATTGCTTGGTGCAAAAGGTAAAACTTGTACGATTGTGCCGAAAAAGTTTTAAAACAAGTACCTTTAAAATGTGGCTTCTATTTTCGAACTCAAATGTCTCTGTAGCGATTTTTCTTATCTCTGACAGAAACCGACGAAGAAAGAAGAAAAACCAATTCCTTTTGGTCTCCACGATTGCTTCCTATTGTGGCGCTGCCAAGTTCTGCCAAGTTTACGAACACTGCTAAGTTGCCACTATATTAGGTTGTGTTCACTGTAATAAACTAATCTCTTACGAAAATAATTTGATTTTTGATATATTTTCAATTGTTTTCTTTTATATTCAATTCATATGTTATATAAATACGTACCATGTGTTTTAATTGGCGTAAACCTTCCTGTTGAAGCTCATGTCTGCTCTGAGAGGTCGTAACAATTTCTTTCCTTTTTTGAATGGTGTTAAATTTCTGCTGGACAGTTATTACAGGGATATCCATGAGTGTCTTGGTTTGGTTACACCATCAGTTATATATTCAATCATGGTGTCTTTTTTCTTCCACCTTGCCTACTAATACCACATTTTGATGACTGTTGAATAAATTCTTTTGAAATCTAGTGTATATCGTGGAACTTATTCCTTAGAACACGGGATACGTTGACAAGCCCAAGGAAGTGGAAGGTTGATAATGAAAACCATGTTATATTTAATGTAAATGCATTTTGCCAAGACTTAATTACTCAAGCGATCGTCATGACATTTTGCATAAGTTGTCGGGGGTAAAAAAGGACTGTTCCCCAGGGATATGACAAATCTACACAAAGCCGCGTGCTCAAGCTAGTATAGAATACAAAATAACACAAACACGCTTCCGCTTACGCTTCGTTTATGACTGTAGCCGGAACCTTAACAAGCATTCTACATTTGTACGTGTATAAATGTCAATAATAATGTTAAGCGAAGGCGTGGATAGTTGTTGGCTCCGATTCAGTTTAAAATTTATTTTATGTATTTTGAGTAAAGAACATGAATTGAGTCATTCGTTTTAATAGCCTTTTGAAAACGGAGATTGAGTTGTTTTTTATTTAGTATATCGGTATCCTTAAACTGAACATTTATGTACACCTAAGTAGGTATAGAACATTTAATGCAACTGTTTATTTAAAACGGAAAATAACTTGTCATATGATAACTATGGATTTATATCATTGCCATTTTTGTATGGTATGTATAATAATTTATTAAATGACAGTTTTTATGTGTTATTATGAATATAAAATACCTGTAAACTATAATTTTCAGAAGTCATAAATATCTGTTATATATAACATTATTGATATTGTCGTGTAGTTTGAGAAGTTAAAATATAGGTTGGTCTGTTCTTTTAACCATATAGGCTATATAATAGACAGCGATCGAAATAAAATTGTTTACGGAAAAACCTTAATACTTATAAAGCAGCCACAGTATAATTAATATTGTTAAATATAGCAGGTTATCATTTATCACCTGTGAAATATCAACGTTGCAAAAAAATAATTTCACTGTTATGGAATAATATTATTAAAATAGCTTAAATTATTATGTCTATATTTACGTAATATTCAACTCTGTTTTATATAAATAATTAATACAGAGGTATAAAAGATAATGTAAACGATTGTATAGTGGTGATATTTGATACTTATAATATATTTAATAACTTCCACAAGGAAATAATAATAAAGATAAATATTATACTGACATTTAAAGATCGAACGGTTGAAAAAATTAAACAACTCTATAATGTCTTAAGAGAATGACAGATATTATTTTACGTGATCATAGTAACCTTTATGGAGTTATTATTATAACATACACGTTATTGCTCCAAAACTCGTTACTCTGATTATAATTAACGAAGGTTATAATTGACCAGTTTAGGCTAATGTTTAATCAATGTAAATTTTTTCGTAATTAATTCATACTGGTACTGGAAACGTTATTAAAAATTGTGTTCTTTTTTTATATTATAGAGGGGCAAACGAACAGGTAGGTCACCTGATGATAAGCGATCACCGCCGTCCATAGACACTAGCAACACCAGGGGAGTTGCAAGTGCGTTGCCGGCCTTTTAAATATGTGGGCCTCCGGCGCTCTCACTGACAGAACGAAATGCAACAGTGCGAGCGCTGTTACTTCACGTCCGTTTTCTGTGAGAGGGTGGTACTACCCCGGGCGAGCCGACCCATTCATGCTGAAACCAGTAATAGCTTCAGCGTAGCTCTATCACCTACTTGAATTATATTGAATAACTGATTTTTTACTACTAATAACAGTTATAGGCAATTTTTAAAGAGTGGAAATTCTACATTGGTTATTCTCTCACTGTCGGTGGACAGTGAGTGAAGTTATGCCGGACTCCTACCGATTAAAACCCCTCTGCCGTATAAGCGCATATATGAACTGACAGGATTACGCTGTGCATACTCCGCTACACTGGCCATGCTCATGCGCTAAGGGTCCCCGTAGGTGGTGGACACTTGGACCCTTATCTCAAGGAGAGATTACTTGGAAATAGCGCTGAAGCTATAGTTGAAAGATAGGTATATGCCATCGTAGACTTTTTTGTAGATCTATAAGAGAGGAATATCTCAGTATGCATTGTTTTGTTATATTTCAAAATAATTAGGCAGCGTTTTCGATGAATGTTCCCAGGCGGTTTGACTTTTTCCAACACTTCCAACAATTGTCGTAATATTTCAATCAATTTACACAAAACCTTTGGTCAAGATTACAATGCGTTCAGTAGTTTTTGAGTTTATCGCGAACATACAGACAGACGGACAGACGCGGCGGATGACTTTGTTTTTTAATATGTAGTGATAATTATATTTTAAATTTTAAAAGATTAATTTTAATATTTTAAAAGATATTCAGAGCGGCCAAAAAAAATTGACTAGAAGTGAGTATCCAACTTCCGAGACGCCGGTTTGACAGTGACGACTGATGGATCTCTTGTTAGTGACCGTTTTGTTTCGACTACAATAGAAAAAAAACGTAACGTGCGCAACGTTATTATATTAATTATATTTATTTAGTAATTAAAAGAAATAAAAAAAACACATTTATTTACAACACACACATAAATATAGTTGTTAACTACAGCTGATACATACATATAATATAACAATTTAGGATTTTGTGTGTGTCAGCATGTGTGCTAAAGGAGGTTAGTACTCCAGCGCTGATTTTCATTCAACACTCAAAGAGTTATATGTCTTCGCTAAGGGATAATTTGCATAAGTGTTGTGTAGTGTACTTTGTAATAAATATCCCCGAATGATATTTTTATGTTGGAATAAAAAATAGAAAAGTCCATTGAATGTCATATATGAAATAATAATAAGTACATATGTAATAATAATCGGTAACAGTAAATTGATTAATCAGACGGTTTTTACAGTTTTTTAACCGATTCAAAGCATACCAATTTTAATAAATAAATAAATAAAAACATTATAGATTCACAGTTGTACAACAGGTTACTAACTATAGAATACCGTTAACAAACACCATGAATCGATCATTTAGCACCAATATCTAAATGTCACAGTTTTCACATTACGTTGGTTTTAGCGAGCTTTCTCGAAGGTACGACAGTATATGTTACTTTACGATATAATGTCACTGCACGCGAAATAATCAAATGAATTGATTTCTGTGGTATTTAGGTCAATGTCATTAAATTTTTCATTTTCACAAACGAGTCTTATAAAACGAAAGCCGGTAAAGAGACAAGAGAGTTTGTAAAAAAAAATCTGAAAACAGATTTATACATGTTTATTTATTTATAATCTATGGATAAATTTAAATCTATGGATAAAAGTGGTAATTTTGACGTTCATAATCGCCTTCTCGTCCCATACCTGCGCGACGAAGCTTCGGTCACTCGTGCCGCTAAAAAGTAACCTCAAAATTAATTCCGATAAAGGAGTAGGATAACGTTCGCACACCATTGCCATTTCAATAGTAACTCGAAATTAGCATCTCCAAGTTCCTTTGACGTGTGTAGAAACCGCGGCCCCAGTTATCATGGTGCGTGTATCGTCACGCAATCCGATAGTTCGTAACGCATAACGATAATATCTTCCCACATCTGCATTTAGTCTGACCATAGACAAAACTTCGTGCCGATACACGCAGGTATGGGAGTACCATTCGGGCCTAACTTAAATAAAGTATTTTTTTAATTTTGATTTTGCATACCAATAACATTTACCAACCTTGTTTAAGTTACTAAGTTATAGGTCTTCTACGAGTATCCATTTCTTGGGATAAGTGAATAGATTGGCTATATATAGGTACTATTGAATATAAATCTTGCAAGGGTATTGTCAAAGGCGGTGGAAAGCAGTTTATTGCCTCGATAACGCAGTTAATGTGCGGACAAAATTAAAGAGAGTGTTCTGACATTTGACCATACATTTAACTACATATTGTAAGTACTTCATATCTAATATCTAAAATGCATTTTATTTTGACTAAGCATAGTCACTATTATTATATGCGCTACCAAAGCATCAACAGGCTCTGTTGGCGCGTGTTACATACTCGCTTTAATTTCTAAACGAACAAAAACCACCCCTTCCGCCCACCTCTTTCCCCTTCCTACTTCCATTTTCACTTTGCCTCCATCATTAACGCGGACGCATACATATATCATTCAACGCAACGTTAAACTACCAAATCCGAGTCAGTGTGTTATATTGTGTATATAAAATATCACAAATCGCCGCGAATTAAGTGGCACGCATATTATTCAACGCATCTTGAGAACTAGATCCGAGTCACTATAATATATTGTGTATAAAACACCACAATCGCCGCGAGTGAAGTGCACTTAAAAGGAAAAAACGCATCATACAAACCGGTAAGTCCGCATCCCCTTCACAATCTACTATTCCCCCCAGAACCAGCACCTACACCACGCATCAGGCTCTATACTTATTAAATGATGTTATATTATATGCTTAATTCAATTGTTTTTATTGTTAAAATCTACTTCACACACAATTGAGATATAATACACAACAGTTACTAATGTTAAAATATTTTCCTAGCTCCGTCTCATTTGGTTAATATATTGTTTTTTTTTTTTTAATTTTGCTCTATTTTCTATTATATTTTGTTTTTGTATGCCATAACATATGTCTACATATCTATATATACATATCAGTACACGTTTATTAAGTATTGTTACATTCGTCTGGTAACTTTATTATTTCCAAACAAGTGTCTATTAATGTTGTAATTAAATTTTCTTACTCCATGTATATGAAATTAATTGAAATGGGTTGTGTTTTTTTTTTTCATTTACTAAAATAGAGATCGATCATCTTTCTGATCTATCAGTTGCGGGTTTTTATATCATCAAAAAAAGTTGAGATAAAAAAAATACATAGGATTTTCTTTTATATTTAAGAACTTAACGATTATTCTTACCGCATATAACTTGAGGAATACTATATAATATACGTAGATGTAAAAAAAAAAACACAAAAATCCGTTTTTTTTTTCAATTGTCATATTCACGATCGGTGGTTCTTTACAAATAAATATATGTATATCACAAGATTAGACAATAAAACTCACGTACAGATATAATAACAGATTTATTAATATATATAGGTTACGATACACAATTGTAAAATAAGTGGGATATTGCAAGTGAGAAATACCCGAAAACTGTATATGCATGTTGTTGTATTACTTACGGTGCAAAGAAAGTAAATCTGTCCTTATTTTGCATAAAACGAGTCCAAAAGTGGCGAACACAGAATCGATGTTCGGCTTAACGCGGACACTTGTTATTTGGTACTGTACAGGTGTACGATACCTTATATATATATATAAACATTTATTTTGTAACATCTTCTTAACGATGAATTATGTTTAAAAATTTTTATAATTAATTAACTGATAGCCGTGGTGACTGCGTTCTATGTCTTAAATTTGAATTAATTGTAGACTGTCTTTTATTTTCTTATCTGCAATTTTATCATTACTATTTAACCTCTAAAGGCCAGCGTAATTATATATATTCAGGACAATACTCGTCCTCTAAAAGTGTCATCAGAATACGTTTAGCCTTTTCGGAGATTCGCCTGGACAAACAACAGATGAAAAAAAAAGAAAATATATTTACTGCAGCAAGTACACGTATAATACAATTGTCAAAAATTGGAGTAGTGAAGTATATAATAAAAAAAATTAAATATTACACTCAAAAATAATTATAAGTATGCTATGGTACTGCTGCAAAGGCGTACGTACTAATAAACATAAACTGGCTGCCACAATAACATGTGATCCCAGCGTTGGTTTTCAATTGTAGAGGAGTAATGCTATAATGTTATTGGTTTATTAACGTGCTTATGACATATATTTTTTTTATTTCTACAATGATTTTGAATTCTAATTAAAGAAAATATTATATTAAAAAAAACCAGTGTGATATTTTTAAACACTCGTCTAGCTGATGGATGCTATTAAATTGAACATCTAAGGAAATCAAGCACCTTTCAATGTGTTTCGGAAATACTTAACAGTGCGAATATGCCATACACCATAAATAATAAAAGAGCACAATAAAAAAATAAAAAATAAATCCCTTATTACTTATCTCAAGTTACATTGTAGAAATTCTAACACATTCCAGAACGTTCCACGCATGTCTATAAATAACGATACTTATAAATTAGGACAAACCATTCTATCGAGAGGCAGAACGGGATAGAACGTGATGTATGGTATTGATTGGGTCTGCGAGCTAATAACATAAGTCAGGGCTGTCCGCAAGAGCCTCTAATGCTGTTATCCATCCCTTCCTACTGTTTGACATTTTACACAAGAAAGAATAGAGTGGATATACCTCTATTTGATTTATTCTATTTTACAATTACTATAATATAATTTCATGGATCGAAAACTAACTACTGTTTAAGATTTTATATTTTAAGTTTCTGCTAAAGGTTTGTTTTTTAGATACAACATTACCTAAGCAATTTGCATAATAAAAAAAAGGAAAAATTGAAAATTTATACATTACTTTCGTCTTTTTAAATAAGTTTAAATTTTAAGAGCCTCATCAAATATTTCTGCAGTTTTCTCACAATTCGAGTACAGATTTAGATTACCATTTCAGACGGACCTCCCGTGCTTTTAAAACGACATCTTAACGTAGACTATGTGGAAGGAACGCTGATAAAACTCGAAGATCTTGAAAAACTGGCCCCTTTATTCGCAGGGGTGCACCCTGTCTGTCAAACACAGAACTCTCTAAGTGAGTAATGTACTGAACCCTCCTCGTCTTTTTTTCTCCAACACTTATGTGCTTAATTCTATATGTATGTTTATGTAGATATTGGAGAAGGAAGATTGGTTTCATAATTACGTATTTGAGAGGAAACATAGCGATGTCAGGAAATATTTAATATCGTTTCAAAATGGCAAAATCATGTACACTGGTTACAAATAAGCTTTAGCAAAGCAATGACATCGGTGCCTCTATTTATTTCATATCAAAATCTTTGTACAACTTTGTAATAAAAATTGTACATTATGGCTATACATTATCAAAATTTTCTATTATAAAGCCTTCTCAGCTTAGTAATATTAAGAATTCGATTTCTATCTTTTTATGTATTGCGGTATCTTAGTGGATATAAATATTTAGCTCATTATATCATATCCTATTAAGACCAAAACTTGCCACTAGTCTTATGACTACACTTGGGGCTGACTAACGGAACCATAACATGTTTGATAATTGTAATTATATTATTGGTGTTAAATATTTCGGATTTTATTTTACTGCAAGATTTTATTAAGGCGTGTTCAGATGTATTTTTTTTATAGTTTGTATAATTGTCATCGGCCAGGATCCACGGTTATATTTTGCTTTGTAACTTTTAGAGCTCTTTATGTAGGAATGAATTTATACCTTAAACATGTATTTGAAAATGTGGTAAAAGTGAAACTTTATCATAGATCAGATTTCTATTAGTCGTCTGATACAAATACACTACGATTGGAATATAATATGAATTGGTGCTGAAGAATTTATACGGCACATGTTATTGATTTCATTTTATCTTCACTTCTTCAGTTTATAAGAAATGATATATTCAAACTGTATCACTAAACTTTTGCATTTAACTTTCTTCTCTATTTGCTAGTATTCAGGACTTAACTATTGTGAACACAATTTTATTATTTCATGGAAATGACTTCTTTTACCTTGATTATTTGTGATCAAAATTTTCACTCCATAATATTTTTACTGTTTTAATTTACCTCTGTTAAATTTTATCATTACTGCTTAGTCTTTATTGAAAAGTGTAATACGTAGCCTCTTTAATACTTGGAAATTCCTTTATCTCCCAGGAAGATGCCCTTGATAAAATCCGTTAAACCATTTCGGAGATTAGCTTCAGCTGACAGACACTCAAATGACTTCAATTTTATTTATAGAATTTCTGATCTATCATCGATCATAAGGGATTTAAATAACCGATATCATACTTTCTCACTGAGATAAAACCATATAATACGACGCAAATAAATATGAGAACACTTATAATAACTACAAATATTTCAGTCAATTTTTCCTTATTTCCTTCAATAGGCATTAAAACATTTTTTGGGAATGAACATGAGTTAAAAAAATAAAGTAAAAATGCTTCATAATGTTGTTTGTTAAACAGCTATTTAAATGTCACTTTTAGATAAACCACAGTAGCGAACAGTAATGAGATACAGTCGAGGTTTTTAAGTCTCACCTTAACAATAATGCCACATTCCCTATACGAACTTCATAGGTCGTTAAGATAAGAGAAAAAAAAATAGTCCAGGAATGCATCACAAATGGCTTTAGATGAAAGTAAAACTGGTTGAGTAAAAGAACGAATGTAATTCTTATTACAAATATTTATTAGAAAACTGATGTAAGATATATTTCTTTAGATATACTACAAGTGTAAGTGTAATTATTGTTCATAAATAGGTTATAATATTTAATTACTTATAAGAATATATATATCTCGGAATATTATCAAAGCTTTTGATAATTAAGTGATACAAACCTTTATTTAAATTTTTAGATTAGATACATTTTTGTAAACGCCACCGTTGGCACTGTTTCTTAGACGTGGTTATATGAAGTTACTCTGCAGGTACCACAAAAGCTACTTGCTGATTGTATACTTTATGTCATTTGTAATTGAAACACTTCGAAATGAATCACGGTTGTGAATATTTATCCACGTGTGTAACCAACCATAATGATCTTGGCGTGTCTGAAAACCGTACAATGGACTAATTCGTAAAAATCGTTACGTTTACGATACTAAAGATGACGTAAATGTACGTATAAAATAAATAAATACTAAGAGAGCAGAGAAACTCTAAAATGTAACATGCATTAAAATAAGAGGCGAATAAAAAGAGCAGACTACTGTTATGCATATTCTCCCTCACATATATATGACCATAACAGCCCAGTCGTATCTGGAGACCGTACGAAATACTTCAGAGAAATCGTGTTAATTTTCTTAAAACTCTTTTACGATGCTAAAGTTGTGATAAAGTAACGTGTAAAATAAATAATAACAGAACAAGAAAATAACACAAACATTTAAAAGATGAATTAAAAAAAAAACAAGATTATCCTTATTAACATCAACCTCTGTGTTCGATTGACAAGTAAACCATTAAAGAAACAACATACGACATCGTTGTAACTTCGTTGGACGTTATATTGATTGCGTTTGCGCTCTTCTGTTGGTAGTAACACATTATCCACAGCAATCGGCAGATTCATTCCGAACGATTGGATACGTAACTACTACAGAAACTCGAAATTATTGTATCACACGATTACATATTTATTTTTACGTTCGATATCTGTTCGATATCTACAACAACTTTAGTACAAATATAAATTAATTAAAATAAAAAAGGAGTACATTTTATTTGAGGCTTATTACGGTTTTTGGTGAAAATAAATACAAAAGTGCAATAAATAACAAGAAGAATAGGTAACAAATTCAACTTTGTCAATTTTCACAAGTTTGTGAGTATTTTGTCTTGAAATGAATATGACTGTTGATCACAGAGGTAGATTTAAATACGCAGAGAGACGAATTAATTGATTATGTTCGTCTTGTAAATATAAATTACTAGTGAATTTCATAAATGAATGCGACACTTATTTCGCCGAACGAGATATATGTAATACTTACTCCAGAATTATACATTTCACAATCGAAATTTGTAAATCGATGCGACATCCTGTAGTAAATGATTGAAATAGAGCAGCAACCAATTGCCTTTTCGCCCACACCAGTGAAGCACTGCTGTTGTTAGGCTGAATTGGACGATTTATTAAAATGAAAGACAAGTGCGCACTATTTAGCTTTGATAATAATATTTCAACTAAGCTTCGTGTTCGGTTAATTGTCTATTCTCATATTTGTTATCATAGTTTTCTATCACTACATAGTATAAAACAAAGTCGCTTTCTCTGTCCCTATATCCCTATGTATGCTTAAATCTTTAAAACTACACAACGGATTTTGATGCGGTTTTTTTAATAGATAGAGTGATTGAAGAGGAAGGTTTATATGTATAAAACATAAATGAAATAGTGGAGAAATACGGTTAATTTTGAAGTTATTCTAAATATAACGCGTGCGGGCCACGGGCAGTAATGAATAAATCAAAACTACTGGATCGATTTTAATCATTTTTTCAGTGAATGACATAGGCTATATATTTTATACCCGTGCGAAGCCGGAGCGGGCCGCTAGTTTGTAATAAATATTAAAATGTAGGCTGTTAAAAGTAATTTTTGTGTGTCGTTGAAGTGAAAACTTATATAGCCACGTTTAACGATTTTTGGAAGGAGAAAAAAGCCTATAGTGCTGTATTACCAATTTAAATCAGTAATTGTACGCGAATTCCGAAACATTCATTAATACAAGCCGGGGTTCGAACCTGCGGGCATCGGATTGATATTCCTCCGGTCAAACCACTAGACCACCACGACATTATATACATTATAATGATGAATTTTATTCGCGAACTAAATCACACTACGAGTGATGGTTTATAATACGATTTAGAATATCTGGCATAAATTATCACAAATTATAAGTAGGTTCTCAAACATATGACCGACATAATAGCGTACATTCACTCGCCTCGCCAATCAAGCTCTACCATCATCTTACAATTGATATAATATAATGACTTACGGACGGTACATATATATCATTTAACTCGATAAGTATTACCGTTGCCACAATGAACTGTAACGCCGTGTAACACACGTAACAGTAATACCGAATTATGATCCACTTCCACCGAATTATATTTATTATTCTAACGACTATTCATGTGGCAACTTCTTTTATAATCTAATCATATAGAACATATCGATCTAATATTTATAATTAGTAGAGATGACAGCGTGATTTTTGCAAATGGGAATAATACCTACGGAAAAAATATTCGAGTATCTTTGATAAGAATATTTTCATTAAGATAGGCCGAAAACGAAAGTAATTTGTCAACAAGCGAATGTACAAATATTTTTCCTTGTATCTATTGCGCTCTTTCTATCAGTTTAGTTTTAAATAAGTCTCGTAGTATGATATAGAAATGTTTTAGTTGTAAAAAAATCTCGAAATAAATACAATTGTTATCGATTCAGATGGACGAATTAAGGATGTGAACGTATTAAAGAACTTGTCAAAAAAGTAAACAATTATTTATTTCTGTGTACAGTTGACTCCTGATTATTGTTTTCTTTTCTCAATATTGTTGTATTATATTACACATACTAGCTGTTGGCCGCAGCTCCGCATGCGTTTTTTTTAATTATATTAAAAGTATTTAAAATTGTAAGAAGAGGTGAAATTACAGAAATGCCGTGTTAAAAATATTTGTTTGTACCCTATGTTACGCGCTGTAATTTTAGCTATCCGTCCGTGAAGTTCTTGTCAAAATTGGTCCAACAAAAACCGGACCGACAAAAATTTTAAAATGTGTATTTTTGTTATCAGTAGCTTGTATACGTTCATATCCAATCAGTCAAAAGTCGTTATTTTGATATTACAAACAGACACTTCATTTTTATTATATCTATAGATTATGATATATAAAGTATACATGTTATATATACTATATGCTTAAAACAATCGATAGTTCATCGATAATAATTCAACTGTCTAACAAAAAAACAAAGTTGACTGTAATAAAAAAACACATAATTGTAACTAACTATAACAATAAAAATGATAATTGTCCAAAAAGACATAATCGAATCGCTAGTACTGATAGCGCCTTTTCTGTATAAGAACTACATACTTAATATCAAAGAATTCGGACCCATCTAACTAAAAATTCTCATCAATAATGTTCGAATTACGCAGCATTATGTATAAACGCCTTGTGATAATTTTAACAATTTTTTTTTTGTTATTTATATAAATAACCGGCCAGTTAAATAGTTACTTTTTTATTTAGTTTTTTTTTTTTATAAAAGAGGTTTTACGTTCGCAACGACATTATATTACATTATGACATGAAATAATAACCTAAATATCGAGGCGTGCAGCTGATAAATCATGCATCACGCAACCATTGACGAGTTATCGACTCATTCGATCGGTATCTTTCGGTATAATTTAATAAATGAAGTTATTAGAATGGTATCCGATGGTCATTTATGCTCATAACACGTCTGTTGGTGTAGCATCACTACGATATATAACACGCGATACACTCGGCTGTGAACGTTGACGAACAAATTGTGAAACATGTTGTATACTAGTATTTTTTTAGTTATGAACTGAGTGTCTCTCTAATGTTCGCGTTTAAGTGCTTGTGATAATAATAATTATGTAATGTTTTTTTTTTTATTAAAAAAGGATTTTAGCTTATATTTTAACCTCGATAATTGCTAATCGAAGAAGGAAAATAGAATTCAAGAATCTTTAAACATTTTTGTATTCTGTACATCAGCACGACTAATCAAGTGCTTGTTACTTTTAGTAAAAAAATACAGTCTAATATTATATAAATGTTTACTATATTGTAATAATTATCATACGTTTTGTTTAATTTTTTGAAAATATTTCTCGGGATAAAAGTTTTTTCCCAGCCTATGGTAGTTTCTACGTTCGTACGCCTTTAACATTTTAATTAAATAACTATAATTTTGTTTTAATTTGTACACCTATACGAAGAGCAAGATGGATACTTTATTAATAGTATATATACAAATTATAAAAAAAAAACGAATATATAGGCCGGCAACGCATTTGTGATGCCTCTCGTGTCGCAGGTGTATATGGACGGCGGTAATTACTTATCATTAGGTAACCCGTCTGTTCGTTTGCCTCCAATCAAATAAAAAAAAAATAAAGATATATTATGGCTAGACAAAGATCGAAGAAGGTATGAAAGGATTGTATGAAGAATATGTGTATGAAAGGTGTGCATATTGTATATAACATGTGATAGGGAAGTGTGAAGGAGAAGAACATAATGAGCAATCCTTAGTTAGCTGAGATAAAATTAAAAAAAATAATAACGATAAACAGTATATCTGCAAGTCGGACATGTTGCAAAGCTTCTCTGTTAGTGTGTATCACTCAAACCATATAACATCCAGTCATTATGTAACCTCTTACCTCTGACCCTCGTAGCTACTATAGTAATACGATGTACCGCATCAATTATACACAGTAGGAAATGCAATCCTTACGCGATCTCATTACATCAATTACGATGTCGAAAAATTCGTTGATAATTATTATGGAAACAACATATATGTACTAATTTATATAGATAATTATAGTAATCACGGTTTTATAAACTTCGGTCTAAATTACATACAATTCTTTAACATTTAAAAATGCCCGTATAGTTCGTAAAGAATTACTTCGTATGTATATAATCTGTTATCCGACATACGAGAGATCGAAATATTTTAACGAAATTAGATAAACTCCAAATTTAATTCGCTTCGTATAAACGAAAATTGAATGAGGAAATTTCATGATATGCTATTATTCAAATATCTGGACGAAATCACCCTTTGAATACTGAAGCGATGGTGGTTCAATGGTTAATGTGTTCGGATACCGTTTCCATCGATGTCGGTTCGAGTCTTTTTGAATGAGCTTTCGGTGAAGGAACACATCGTGATGGTGTAGAAAATAGCTCTCCCAATTTTTAAGCTTGGCTAGCTGCCCGTCTCCAAGTTGAAAATCTGTCGCCAAACACACATACGTGTGGTGTGTTACGGCAACTGTACTTGTTAACATCAGGTGAAATTCTCGTTAAATGCTAAAACCTACCAGGTATAAATAACAACCTGAAGCTGCCATTACTCTTGTACCTAATTGATGGTTGGTATGGTATTTGAAAGAATGCAGACGACTACCTATTTCAGAGAATTTGCCAATCTATACATATAATAAAAATGAAGTGTCTGTACGTAATATCAAAATAACGACTTTTTACTGATTGGATATGAACGTGTATACACGATACTGATAACAAAAACACAGTTTTTAAAATTTTTGTCTGTCTGTCTGTCTGTTTGTTCCGGGTAATCTCTGAAACGGCTGAACCGATTTTGACAGAAATTTCACTAACGGATAGTTAAAATTATAGTTGGTGACATAGGCTACTTTATTTTTGACTAGCTGTGATCCGTGGCTTCGTCTGTAGTACTATCTCCAAAACGATTGGTCCTATTTTCATGGGACTTTCACTGATAGATAGCTAACGTTATAAAAAATTAATTAAAGCTTTTTATTTTGGACTAGCTTTTACCCATGGCTTCGTTTGCAGTGCTATCTCCAAAACTTTTGAACCATTTTCCACGGAACTTTCACTAACAGATAGCTGATTTTGTAAGAAGTAATTTACAATTACAAAAAAAATCGCATGCGGAGCTGCGGGCAACAGCTAGTCTAAAATATTTCAACTATTGAAAGTAATATTGCGTACGCGTTGAATATCTTCGACAGCTCGACACACAGTCAAGATGTTTGCATCCGATCACCTCGTTGTTAATGTTCGAAAATTATTATGAAACAAAAACACTTATATTTCATATCGTCCAAATCGCTACTTGGTGTATCGAGTTACTCGAATCTGTCAATTAAACCTACCAATACGAGTATGTTGATAGATCGACATTCTGTTGCGGCACTTCGACATTTGACCCGCATTGAAATAATACACTGGTAGTACCGATCAGGGAGATAAATGCGTTTGATGATGTTAGTGTTCTTACAACGTATTTGCAAATAGTTAGGTCCGATGTGAACGTAAGGTAGTACTCGAGATCTTGTGGAGTTATGACGAGATTTGATTATTGCGCAAGATTCGTTCAATCAGCATCAGATGATGTAAGAAGTCTCTGCAGTAGTGTAGAAGTGTCTGTAGGTGGTAGAGCTACGCTGAAGCTATTACTGGTTTCATCATGAATGGGTCGGCTCGCCCGGGGTAGTACCACCCTCTCACAGAAAGCCGACGTGAAGTAACAGTGCTTGCACTGTTGCGTTTCGTTCGGTCAGTGAAAGCGCCCGAGGCCCACATATTTAAAAGGCCGGCAACGCAGTTGCGACTCCCCTGGTGTTGCTAATGTCTATGGACGGCGGTGATCACTTACCATTAGGTGACCCACCTGTTCGTTTGCCCCCTATAATATAAAAAAAATGAAGCGTCTACGTTGCGTATATCTGTTTTCCTAAAGCACACATTTCTCCGTGTCTTTAACGATCATCTATGTCTTTCACAAGAGAACTTCATTTCACTCTCGCCATATTTCCCGGTTTTCGCGAAAGTCTGTTAGGATCTATTCGCAATCTTTTAATATGAGAAAACCATTTTTTTTTTAATTTTCGTTACTGGTTGATACCTGCGTCTTCGTTTGCGTCGTTTAATATTTTATGTATAGAATAAAAAAACACAAGCAAAACACCGCTTGCCCTACTTCTCCACGGCAAGTAACTTTAAATGTAACTTACTGTTGGCCGCAGCTCCGCATGCGTTTTTTTTATAATTGTGAATTACTTCTTATATGATCAGCTATCTGTTAGTGAAAGTTCCGTGAAAAATTGTTCAAACGTTCGGGAGATAGTACTACTGCAAACAAAGCCGTGGGGTAAACAATTTTAAAAATTGTATTTTTGTTATCAGTATCGTGTATACGTTCATATCCAATCAGTAAAAAGTCGTTATTTTGATATTACATACAGACACTTCATTTTTATTATATGTATAGATAGATGACCTTGTTGTGATAATTTACTAGAAAAGAGACAAATGTAGTAAAACTAAAAAAAAAAAATGACCGAAACGACAGACGTCCTTAATTTTATTTATATAGAAAATTATATAATGATTATTTATTTCTATTATTATTAACTCTGTGTCAGCCTTGCATTTTACCACATCTTCAAGTACGACTTTCCACTGTGTAGGTCCTTTGTAAGTTAATAGATATTTGCCAGGCCTTAAAAATGAAAAATACTCTTTGTCCAAACTGTGACTGCATCAAAATAACCTCAAGTCGTTGCCAAATATATGGGGAAACCTATATCATTTCAAATTCCTGTCACTTATGTCGCTCTGATAACGCAATCGCGACTTCAATGACAAGTTATTTAACTTAAGAACTGATTTACTTCAGTGTTTATTGTAGTGAAACTTCTTATGGGAGGGCTTTGAAATTCTGACCGGCAACCTTTTTTGCAACGAAAAGTAGTGGGGATAAACATTGTCGGGTAGAATCTTGAATTTAGCAACGTCGGGCGATGCCAGCACTTAGATGGGTGACCGTCTGGGAACAGCGTGAGGTTGGCTTTTTTATTGTGTTTTTAATAACAATGTTTCCCTATAATACAAAAGTTTCACTTCTGTCGTGTGTCTTTACGACACATCATGATTATTTATTCGATTTATATATTAAAAGATAAGAAGTTTAATTAAGATTATTATAATAAATTATATTTCTATGTCTTTATGTATTTCTAGGTTTAATAACGATTATCAACAATATAATTGCCCGAAAACTTCTTATGATTTCATTTTCTCCACTTTACATCAATACAACATACATTTCACCCCTTAATAAAGTAAGGACACATATCGAATTTTTAGTTTTTGCAATAGAAGGGTTCATTATAAATAGTTTTACAAGGTGTATCTTGCAGAAAGTGTAAATTTTCATGGCAATGCCGTTGTAAATCAGGGAGTTAGAACTAACTAGCTTTGTACAAAAATTGTGATCGTCGATTTGTTTTTTTTTTCTACAAAAAACTACTTTTTAAAAGTCAAGCCTTTACTTTACTAAGGGTGCGATTTATTATACATACAAACCCTTCAGAAGAAACTCCCTAAAGTTAGCGATAACTATGTCAATCTGTTGCATAGTTTCGAAGAACTAAGGAAACACAAATATAAACACGAAAAACGACTTTGTTTTATAATATTTATAGGTATAAATGCAGAAAAACTATATACACAATTAGTATTGGGTCAATCAATTAACAGTACTGAAACCTGTTAGTTAAAATCGTATCGGAATCCGTTGTGTTCGCTGCTAAATTTGCTTAAGGAATTCACAAAATTGTAAGTTAACATTTTTGTAATAAAAAAAAACAAGATTTAAATGTCGTGTATCGTTTAGAAGTAATTACAGATTATCTTCAGGTAAATTATGAAATTTACTCATGTTTTTGGAATAAATATTTTGGTATTTCGATATTCTAGTAACGGAAAGGGCAGGTTGTGAGGAAGTTCATAAAATGGCATCCGCCAATGGATTCAAATTATTCAGTGTAAACAAGAATTAAAAGTAATAATATTCCTTTTATAAATTTGGTCTGTTTCCTGCGTTTAACATTCCGGTAATGCGGTAGTAGGAAATGCGACTCATAAATCCTATAAAAGTGTCATTAAAACTGCTCGATATAGCTCAGCGGTTCAAAGTTTTTTAAGGATAAAATATATGAAAATAGTTTCGATTGCGACAGAGGTTAGCTTTTTAGCGACACGCGCTGCGGCCGACAAAAATAAACGAAATGGTACGGGGACCCGTTGGAATTTCTTCTTTTCTTAAGGAAAGAACTTCAATTTCTTCAAGTAATTTGATATTAAATCTTTTATGGATTGCCACCTGCAATTTCGTTTACTTTTGCATATGTGTTAACTCCATATGTTATTTTCGTGGTGTTCTCAACCGTGTATGTACAGGCGGGCATTACTCTAAGACGCCCGGGTTTTTATAGTCTACTTGACACCGATATATAAAACAAAGCCCTTATAAATTACTAGCTTTTGTTAGCGGCTTCGGTATCGTTAATGTTGTGGACTTAGTCCTTAAACAGTATTTTGCATTTAACTGAAAGGCGCTCTATGTCTTTTTGTGACCCTCTCATAATATGTATACAAACATTCATAATGACTGGTACCGGTAAGGCATGAAAGCGTAACAAACAGATAAACTCATATTCGTAATTATTATATTAGTAAGGACTAGTAAGGATAGTCTATGTATTATTCTAATGTATAATCTATAGTATTTTAAAAAGTTTTGACAAAATTCGTTCAATAATTCATGCGTGAAAAAGCAACAAACATCAAATAAACTTTCTCGTGTAGAATATCAATCAAAATCAAGAAATACTTTATTCAGTTTAGACCCCAAGAAGGTACTTATAAACGTCAACATTACCATCGGTTCGGAAAACAATCCAGTCATCGAGAAGACCCGGTATGAAACTCGATCGGGCTTATCATTTTGACATATATAGTTGTATATTTAAAATACATTATTACACGTTACAATAGTATTCACGTTGTATTATTAAGCTCTCTTTTTCTATAGTTGTGTAAGTTAGAAAAGAAAAATCTATAAAACTTTACTGTGGACAAATTTCTTTCCAAGATATATCTTTGCATGTGTCAAACTTAACCGTACAAATCGAAACATGAATGTTTTTTTTTTAACATGGGGAAATCCGTCATGGACACGCCACTCTCCCGGGGAGAGGGTGGGTAGTGTGAGACTCCTACTCACTAAAACCCAAAACATTGCCCCAACGCAATAAACAATCGCTGCGCCATGCTTAATGATAGTAAATCTTTTAGACAATCAAAGAAGTCCAATTTAACCAAGCGTATCAGGAATGAGTGTGAGAAATAACTACCTGAGTTAGTATGGGGACAGAAAAATGGAAAGCATTGTAAATTGTCACGGTCTGTTTACGATTCCCGTGTGAGGGCGCCAATCCTGAGTACAGCGACTTCATTATACGTTTACGTGTTATTTGATACGATAGATATGCACTAACAATTGCCTTACAATGTCTCAAGTCATGGGATTTTATATTTTCTCGCATAATAAGACGTCTTTTATCCTTGCTTTGGTAATATGCTCATTGCATTTCGATTTCTGAAAACGCTGGAGAGATTTTATTATATATACTAGTTGATACCCGCGATTTGGTTCTCGCGTAAATAGTTTCCCTGTCTCAGTAAAACTATATGTACATATTGACCGGGATTAATTGTGGGCTTGTCTGTTCTTTTATTTGAATTTTGTTACTATTTAACTTAACCTGTATAATATTTGACTTGTGCTATATGTGTTCAATTCATTACTGTTTAGTCTCTATGAAAAAGTCTAATGTTATATCATCCATGTATTACGGTGAAAAGTTCTATATTTGTGAGTTAAAGGATCGGAAAGTTCTTTCGGAGATCGGCCTGGATAAATATAAGAGATTTCAATTTTATATATGTATTGCTTTATGTATATATCGTTGGTATAATTACATTATTTCGTAGAAATTATAATAAGTTGATAAATTTAAGACATCTGATATATTGTGTTTAGAACAATAATATAAATATTTTTACATAAACAAAAAATAATTAATAATGTATCACTATTCTGTTGTTGGTTATCGGTTGTCCGCTATTTTTATTGGCAACGGTTGATCGGTGTTATCGCAACGTGCGCATAAGTAATCGTTACACATAACCAATAGTGGAGAAAGAAAAACTTCAGCTTATCCACACTCAAAGTCACGATATGAACAGCAAGTAATATCATGTTATTGTTAAAAACGCTAAATTACCCAATAACGAAATAAACAACAGTCTATTAAAGCAACTGAAGTAAGACAACATAACGTCGTAGTAAAACGTATTAACTGTTATTCCCATATTAACTCAATTATTTAAATCAAACGATATAACCAAGACTAATCAGTGGAGTTTCGACGTCGTATAAAACTGGATACATTCGTGACCTGTGAGTATTTAAAGCCTCGATCCATATACCCAAGCCGTTCTAACTTGATCGAACGCATGACATCATCCGTAAGGTCAGGGTGAACGCCACATGACATCAATGTAGCTCGCTTGTCAGAATTTCTACAACCTGTTTTTATATCCGCTTATAATTACTATTTATAATCGACTACAAATAACTTCTTCCTAGTAGCAGATACCGTGACGTCACTGCCACTAATGGTAAGCAAAATACAATCCAGAAGTAATCGCACCCAACGAGAGATGGGCAGTCCATGTCGGAACGTAATAAGTCTCAACCTTCCACTATGTTATGTCTAGCGTTATGCTCTCGTGATCCAGTCTTGATGTCTATGGTATGAACAAAGATTGTGATGAAATGTTCCACCTACAAAGGGACTGGTTGGTTTATGGAATATCGAACAGAATACATGAAAGTGTACTCGATGACAAATTTTCAACATAGGACTTGCATATTGCCATACGTGCATTAGAAAATGCTTGAGTTTCAATGTTAAAGTAATTATCAAATAAGTTGTATTCAATTGAATTAATAAATGAATGTTTAAAGTAGAACTACATAAAGTTTAAAGTAACATTTAACATAATCATACCTTACGCTACAGGACAATTGAAATGGCTCAACAATCAACGCCTTAGTCATCAATTTCCATGTATCGCTATGTAATTGGCATATTAAATTAAAATAAATACGTCTTTATTTTGCCAATGATCTTAACTCCCGTTCATTCATTTCGAAACTGCCTATCTGTTTGACGGGACTTAAAGTGCATAGTTGCGAAATCAAGTGAAATGCCACGTTTGGCCGGTCAAGGGTGCAAACGTGTTATCAAGGTTTGGAGAATTGCCATAATAAGCTACAATGTGTTTTTACAATTAATTTTCCGCTTAATCGTCCTGTGATTTACAATTCCAGCGTACATTCTACGTGACATTTAATATTGCTTATTAAATTTTATTTTAATGGGCATATTCGTATAAGAAACAAATATGTAATCTCGAAATTGCGTATAAAGGGTCATCCAAAAATTACGTGAAACGGTAAGCACAGAGATTAGACGGGTCAACAAAGTGTGAAATCATTTGACAAGGAGAGATGAGTCACAAACTTTGTAAAAGTATTAAAGCTGTAATAAAAATGAACATCTAAAATAGCCATTCTTGATCTATTTAAAAGACCTTAAATAGAAATATTTACTATGAAAGTTTTCAAGCCTTAAGTACTTAACGAATCACCATGGAATTTTCCTCACACGTTGTGAGGAGTACAGAAAACGTGATAAGGTACCTTTATTCTTATAAGAAACCTTTCATCTAGTAAAACGGCACTGTTCTCAGGGGATTGGTTAAACCTTTTTTTTTTTTTTTTATTAACGTGGGGAGATCCCTAACGGATACCCATCCTCCCGGGGGAGAGAATGGGTTATGTCCGATTCGCACGGACTAAAACCCCACGGTGCACCGGCCACCGCTTTAAGTTGGAGCGGCATGGGACCGTACTAGGCTAACACCATGCCGCTCCCAGCGGTCAGCCCGGCGGCAGATGGCTGCCGGGCTCCATCCTTATAGGGAGGTAGTTGTGTACACGATCAGCTACCTTGGTTAAACCTGTATTAAGGCGATATAAGCTGGGAGCGAAATCTAGTAGAAATTCTATCTATCCTTCGGGAACAGTACTGCTTCTCTGGATGAAAAGTATCCCATTTCTGTAATCCTGACAACATGTATGTCCTATGTATGTACGATGATTGGTAGAGTAGTGAAGATATGAAAGCGCAACAAACAGAATAACTTACATTAGTAGTGCATATTCGTTAGAATTAGGATTTTGAAAGTGTCGTTTCAGTGTAATAATGATTTCTATATTTAAAATAAAATTGCAAAATATCTGTCACACCGAGAGAAGGAGATCTCACAAATGTAGCCACCTGTGACCACGATGGGCCTACTAAAAATATAAAACTCATGTCACATAATTTATGGATGGCCTGTAAATTAAATTTTGATAATTAACCTAATTTTAGCAAGAACATCATCCTTCGCTATATTTATAATTATTCTATTTTATATTAAGTGACGGAAGATGGTCAATAACCCCTTAAAACTGGCGTTTCTTACACGTAAATTAATGAAAATTATTCACAACATTCCTACATGTATTTGAAACTTTTATTAGACAATTCAATCAAGTCTGTGTTACAATACTCAAGAAAACAGAAACGTCTAGTTCGTTGGAGTAGCTCTCTATTATCAAGGATCTAGATTTTAAAGTAATTATAGTTCAGACGGTGTTACTTTCACATTGTATCATAAAAATAATAGCGAATGCTCGAGGCAGCCGGCGTATACAAACGACCTGCATCAACGCGCATCAGTATAATTGCATTACGTTTTTGATAAATGTTTTGTTGCGCGTATGAAAGTAACATCAGAATGTGAGATGATCCGAGTCTGTTGCCTGATCTCTCTGACTATCGAACAAATTAATGTATGAACAGCAGTTTATTTTACAGCATTGTTGTTTGGTCCTTTATTTGAATTTATTTATAGAAAATAAACATTTAAAATTGTAGGTACAATTATTTTAGAAACACGCTCTTCAAGGATAAAAAAAACTAGTTTTTGCACTCGACTTTGCTCGTGTCAATGTACATTTTATTTATTCCTCGGTAACGTTACATCTGGGATAAATGGTAACCGTTATCCTTGTTTCAACGCATGCCAACGTATAGAAATAAACAAAGGAACTGTCTTTTGTCTTTACATTATTGGTAAGGACCAGTAAGGATTCTAAAAGTCTAAATTAAAAGTTGATGTTGTAATTTATTTTAATCCCGAAGAAAGACATATCAAGGGTTTTATGTTAAAAAGGCGTTAACGCAATAGATGCACTTTATGTTCTTTTTTGATGCATGAGCTAGTGTTCTAGCAACCTCGGAACTTTGTTCGGCCGATTATTTGCCCAAGTTGAATCTATTACAATCTATAGTATGTTTTTTTCTATGTTCACAGAGCTTTCTAGCAGCGAACGCAAAATGCTGGTGGGCTGGTGCTTTAGCAGCTGCGACGGCAGAGCTACGGTATGTTGGTTACGTGTCCCCTGGCGTATTACTCGTGGCCGGGGCACCCCGAGCGCTGGAGATCGTACGCGGGGCGTACTCTCGCTCTGTGCTGAAACCTCCACCAACATACCTCATATGTGGGCTTGGTAAGTAAATATTGATTAATAAACTTGTTGTCTCCACGCTTTTATTTGGATTTTATTGTGTATGTATAGAGGCAGGTTATAAGTTACTAACGTACACGCTACGACCCTAAGAAACGGAGCAATTATCATATTTGCAAGTACAGTATACCACGGTTGCGTGATGTGGTACAAGCTTACGGGGGTCGAAGTCAGATTTTTTATTGGGACTTCTGAGTGAAATCGCGGGATACAAATAGTGTTTTATGAACGTAATTTATCCACACTCTACTATAATACTATTATTTTTTCGTAGTTTTTCATATATTTCTAATTTATATACTGATAATTTAAACAGATGCGTATATTTTCGTGATTGCGTAAAAGTCATGTGCAAATTCGAAACTCATGTGCGTTAAGTGAGAGGTTTATTATCAGCCTTATCAACACTGTTAGTCTGCGACCTTGCTATAAGTAACACTCGTGATAAAACGACCAGATAATTTTAAAACGACTTATTACTTCCTAGTGCATAATAGCCTTCTATTAAACAAGGAAAACTATATTTACCGGAGTTAAATATGTGTTTAATTTTTTATTTTCAAAAAGTTCCCACGATTTGTGGGAACAACAAAGCCGGTGCAGTGTAATAATAATTATGCGCTTCTTTAAGTCACAACGAACGAGGGCGCTTGTTATTTTACAAGGATACAAGTGTACAGTAAATCACCTTAAATAAAATGCATTTTTTGGTGTACTTCCACACAATGACTGCACTGCACTTAACGATTAATTAGCATTACGAGATCCAAAGACAAATCTCCGAGAGATTTATAATCGACCGGTAGTTGTTGTTGTCAGCTGCTGAGTATACCCTGGTCGTTTACAAAACGTGACAAACTAAAATAGACTTACTTTGAGGAGTTTATCACCATGTGAATGGTGGCTAGGAGGCTACTTCATTTCTAAATATACACTGGCAGATCTCAAAAAGAATTGTGTGTTCGGATTCATACCTACTAAAAGTACAATTAGACTAAGTATAAATGACTTTGTGAATCTCACTTTTTTTTGTTGTACACCTCACGTGAAATACGTCATGTATTTTTAGATTAACTAGCTATAATAATAAAACGTCCTTCTTCCAAACCCGACGTACATACGCTTTGATATAATGAATTCGCATAAATCACAAATACTCCTCATTAAAGATATTTTATAATCGAGCTCTTAAATGAAAATGGGTTAATTAAGCATATTCTAAATTGTCGGTCTCTTCAAAAGTATATAATTAATTATAAAATTTTGTATAATTTAGCATGGTTTTATTTAATTCTTGTTAATATTGTTTTTTTTCTTTTTATTGTTACTTTTCGAATTGCCATTTATTTTAGAAGTAATTTTAAAATTTTAAATTGACTATAATTTAAAATACATAAGTATTAAATCTTTATCTATTTGTAAATGCGTTATTGGGCTTCAGCCCAGTATATTTTCGATTATACCTATTGTTTATACTTTTTGGCTATTATCAGTTGTTTGTTATGTATCTTGTATATATTCGATACTTGTGCAATAAACAAAATCGCATGGTTGTTTTAGTTTTAATAGTAGGATTTATTTGAAGGCGGAAATCCTGTTGTGAAATCGTTCTATAAAATTGTTAACATTTTGTAGTCAAAGATATTTATCATTGTGACCGCTAATCCGAAAAATAGATAGTCAACTTTTATTCTCATTTTTTTGTTGCATTACTAACCCTGACCTTTACTATTGGTTAAAATGTTAAATATAAAATTTCGTGTCTAACTGCACGAACTAGACTGTGCAACTGGTTAGATTTATTTGGCTTTCTTTTCTTTTTTAACTCCAATATGCTATTTTTATTCCCCAATTTTGAGTAAAGAGGCTTTACATTTTTTATTTCAACGACATTCTGCTAGTGTTTTTAAAAACAATTCCAGGTTATCTCACCACATTTGTGTAATACTTCGTGGTTCAATTTAAAATTATTTAAAGTTGTCTTACTGTTTAATCGCTATATCGGTTACAAGTCAGTGCATCTCGTTGTGTTTGTGCCTTCCACTCCCACAGCGGCCTTGCAAGGACGATTCTGCCTTATGTAATTGCGCCTAAATCGTACGAATAACTAAGCGCCGCACAATCACCTATTGTAATCAATTATTAGTTATGTTTATTCTATTCTATGTAGTTGGATTTGATAGTTGCATAGAAAATATATGTATAAAATATTATATGCATTGCTATAAGCTTAATATAATGGTTTACAATTGAATAGAGAATTTTATGGAATCCTAGACTACCTACGAGATTTAAATATAGCAAATTGAAAAATATATAAATAAAGATAGCTTGTTAAAATTGGAAATCTTAAGATATTCTATAAATCTATACTAACATATATAAAACTCAAAAGGTAGAATGACTCTTTGTTTGTTTGAACGCCATAATCTCTTGAACTATCAAACATATATGGGTATATATTTTTGCATCTTATAATCTATTTGTTGAGGAAGGTTTTCTTAACAACCATTAGGAGCGGAGGAATTCACAAAGTATGCTAAAGAAGAAGGAAGCAGTAATCTGGAAAATATTACATAGGAGTGAAACCACGAGGCCGTACTAGCGTGTTTATAATATCTAAAACTTTCGTTTTATATGTCGTTTCCTCGCAGGTTTCCAAACACCAATGTTAAATGCTTTACTTAAATAATCATATGACTATAACTAGAGGATTTTTTTGGAAGGTGTTTTTTTTATGTATATAATAGTTGGTGATTCAATAAACTAGGTCTGCTCCACTTACCTAAAACAATTTACCCGTTACTGAAAAGGTTACATGCGTATAAATCTATTATAGTAATGTATTTTTTTTTTGTAAATAAATGAGAAGCCTCTACGTTTTTTGGCGGGATCTTAGTCTGTCATGTAGTGGTTTTTATATTTTATTCATAATCTTGTGTTATTAGACTCTATATTTTGTAATATTGGTGGTGTTTTACGTAATATAGTTCGGTTATTATGCACAAGTGAAGTGGATGGGAAATAATACCACGGAGCATGTATTCTGAGATGCCACCAAAACTCCACGGAAAGTTCTAACAAGGAAACAACCACCATCTTGTTAGAACATTATAATTATCACAAGACACTTACTTGAAACAAAACATTGACACTGGCAAGTGCTTCTGCGGTGCCAAAACAAGAAGAAGAAGAAGAAGAGAAGCCTCTATATTGTGTCTTTAAGGATTATACACATATGACATCATGAAATATCACCAAGACAAACATATTGCACGGATGTAAACAGATCCCCGTCCAATACAGTAGGCGTGCGTGTACATATTACGTCATAAGAATTATGTAAATGATATTGTATAATACATCTATGGTTTTGCTAAACACGTTGGCATGCATTGTTGCGGCTACGTGACTGGAGTTCACCGGGCTGTTTGTTCGTCGTTTTGACATTGAAAATCAATATTTAATGGTACATCTCGATGTTTCAAGGTCCGCCTTGTTTAAGTTCCACCATAATATTAATGTTTGTCGCCATAAGGCGTTACTCGTGGCGTGAGGTTACGTGACTCGCGCTGTGTATTACTTTGACATTATGTTATTATACATAGCATATTTACCGCCTACCGTATAGGTTGTTTTGGTAATGATAAGTATTAATTAACTAGCTCAGTGGTTAACACGTTCGGATACCACGCGGATTGACGTAGGTTCAAATCCTTGCGTACGAGCCGAAACTTTTGGTGACGGAGAATATCGTAATGAAATGCATGCTTTGTAAGGCTTTTTCTAAGTCCGTCTGGCTAGCTACCACCTTCAAGTTGAAAGCTATAAGTGTGTTTCGGCAGCTGCACTTGGAAGCATCTTTCCGTTTACGTTTAGCGTATTTACCATCTTAGAACACATTTTAATTTAACATCAGATGAGATTGTGGTCAGACGATACAGTGATCTGTAAAGTATTAAAAAAGCAGAACAAGACGTTTTTCGTCTTTAAAATATTGTTAAATCACATACTATTTTATAAAACTGAATTTTCTAGCAAAATGTTTGCTATTTATATTGTAATTTTAGTTACAACGCCATTCGACTCGAAACAAAATAAAATCTACATATATTATTTATGGCATTAACATTGCAAAATATGATAGAATGACTTAAGTAAATATTTTATTTTAGTATTCTCACGTTACAACTCATCTCGCTAGTTTCGTTTGTTAGCTTTTAAAATTAGAATAGTTTTAACAAAAAATTGCTAAGTTTAAAAATACAAGATAATGTTGAACGACGACTAATTATACTTGTTTATACTTTATAGGTAAACGTTTTGACCACAATCTCATCTGATATTAAATGATGATGTGGTCTAATATGGTAAGTAACGTTTAACGTAGAGGGAGACTGGCTCTCTAGTGCAGCTGCCGGAACATACAAACAGGTGCTTGGCGACAGATTTTCAACTTGAGGGTGGTAGCTAGCCAGACGGACTTATAAAAAGCCCTACCACCATGCTATGGTTTCATCACGATGTTTTCCTTCACCGAAAGCTCCGACTCAGTTGCTAGAATTCGAGCCTATGTCCTTCGACGCTGTGTCCGAACACACTACCAACTGAGCCATCATCGCTTCAATGGGAACGTTTATACGGGATACGCAAAGAATAGTCAATATATTTGATCTTTTGTTGTTCAAATGACCGTAATCTAGATTCAACTATCTGATTTCATTGCTGGTGCGGATAACGCATCGCCGAATGTAATAATAAATGGTTCTTACTTATTGCATCCCTTTTTTTTATTTACGTTGGGAAATCCATCATGGACACGCCACCCTCTCAGGGGAGAGAGTGGGTAGTGTGAGACTCTTACTCACTAATACCCCACGGTGTACCGGCCGCCGCTTTGGTTGGGGCAACATGGGACCGTACAGTGCTATCACCATGTCACCCCAGCGGCTAGCCCAGCGGAAGGTGTCCGCCGGGCGTCGTCCTCATAATGGGGGGCAAGCTGGGTACACACCAGCCACCCCCTACTCGTCAGCCAAACCTGTGAAACGTTGATAGTTAACTTTTACTTTGATAAGAAAACGATGGGCCCTTTCAACTTACTGTTTCAATTTTTTATAGCACTCAGACAATAATTGACAATTATTTTAATTCAGTAATGATGTACGGTCATCTGAAGCGAAGATCTGTGTTTGAACTCTCCAAAAAGAAAGTTCTCATATGTTTTCAGAACACAGTTACTTTGTAATGTGTATATAGTAGTAGCCTTTTTGACATTTGTTTTATTAATTTGTTATTTTTTATTAAAATAATGAGAAAATTTAGAAGGTTATTAGTCGAATTTGTATATCTATATTAATAAATATGTAGTTATTATAACTGTATATTAATTTTTCACTAAATTTTGTATTAACTGAATATTATAAAATGATCACAAATATAACCTAGAATTTTTTTTATTTTTTTGTTTATATGTTCGGATCTAACTCAAAAACGGTTTGACTGAACTTTATAAAAATTAGTACACGTGTAGCTTATTATGTATTCCCTCAGTTGACAGGGTACAATAATGCTGAATAATACCTTTAGAAGTCGTAAAACACTTTTTTTTTTCAATATCTTATCCGGTTTTCGTGAAATTTTATAAACAAGAAGTATGTAATTCTAAAATTGATGGCCTATTAAAATTATCAGTAATGGTTTTGTTGCGTTGCAGTTTTTTTTTTTGCGTTACCACAAATGGTAGGCCGGTGGCCGTAAACTGGACCAGCGTTTGGCCCAGTGACTTCTGACCAAATCAATATTATGTACTCGGCGCTTGATACCTTTAAACAATCAACAGTAAATTGAACTCAATTCTATTGGTATTGTTTAAGTAATTGACCGATATACGACCGCAAATATAATTTTGTTGCCGGTTCCAATTTCATTTACGACAACTTTTATATTACATTCGTTCTATATAACGTATAATATGAAGTAATTGGTTTTATGTTTCGTGAATACGGCCTACCTGAATTTAAAATACAATGTTTTTTCCAATTTAGTAAAACAATAGGGTTAAAAATAACGGTAAAAGTATCAGTAGACAGTTAACTGGACGATGTACGGGTACTTTGCTTTTAGGGTTGTCACATAACAAAAGGCGTTAAAAATCGAATTATTTAACAATATTTTAGAAAAAATATAAATAAGTCAAATAGACTGATAGTAACAATAAACAAATGCAAGCATATACATACCCATATGTATGTGTATACAAGATTAATGATTATTTAAATTAACTTAAGTTATTAATAAGTGTAGTTAAGTTCCTTAAGTTTCTTATAACTTGTAGTTCAGTTTTATTACTTCTCATTTATAAAATTCAGCTTAATCTTCTTAGGTACAATTTTAATAATATTTTAACTTAACATATTTAATAGTAGCTGTTGTCAACCTAGATAAGGTCTCTGCTCGCTGTCAGAGGATTTTAACGTTATTAAAAAAAAAGATAACAATCTTCTACACAATGTAGAATTTATATTTATTTTTATTTATATTATTAGTTTAGAGAATTTGTTATAAAAATGAATCTTTAATTAATTGGCAACCTTTAAATTATTTATACCTTAAAATGAATATTCTTATCATAAAATAAATGATTAATACAAAAGGGTACATTTAAAAGTAGTCGCCAGTTTGTCGTAATTACGATATTACAATTACGATTTGTTTAACATGGAAATTACAAAAACTTTGATAACCATAGATCGCTCAGTGAGAGTGTACACAAATACATTCAGTTAAACAGAACGACCCGCCAGACTTGTACTACAAGGAATGCAGATACACTCATTATCATATAAAACTCTATTTTTAGATTGGAATTTAAATAGTTCTATTTTTAAAGAAATCTATTTCTTCCATTCCATATGCACGCGTATACATACAGTTAAGTTTAAAAATAATATAATTTATGATTTCCATGATAAAAGTCTATGGGTTTGTCCAGCTTAGAGAGGATTTTGATAATTCACCGTGATTTATGTGTCATCTTTGAAGACATAGTAGCCGTTTCTTATGATTTATAGGTCGAACTTTGGTCACAATCTCAAGTCGTATTAATTTATAATATTACTTAGAATATCGGCTTACCTCTTTTTACGAATTTATACATGCAATCTGTGGAGAGTTTTAAATCATTCTTCAACATTGACGGGTGCAACTCAGCCTAAGAAATAAAATAAAAAAATGGTAATATTTATTAGCGGCTATTATACAGACGCTTTCAAGTTGCAAGCTGCTATTAAGTTAATTAAGTAATATTAAAGCATTAATAAATTGATAATTTAAGATAATATTGAGTAATATGCTATTCTAGAAAGAAGAAAAACTAGTTATTTTAAGAGATCTTGTTTTCAATTAATCCGTATACGGTGAACGAGTTCAAAGACTTTCGAATGAGTTCAGAGCAATATATTATTTATTTATTAGAATATTGTCATTACAAATATTTGTAATGATTTTAACAGGTAAATATCTAGGATTGATAAACTCCAGTGAAACCATGAATTACCATTTAAGTTTGTACACCTAAGTAATTTTATATGGAAAAGTTTTTGCATGTTACTTACCTGCTTAGTTACTTAATGCTGGACTGCGTTTTATCGTTATTAGATTTTGTATTGTAACTAGCTGATACCTTCGATTTCTACTGCGTTGTTTATTAGTCTTAACAATATATTGTATGTATAGAAAAACAATACAGAAGCATCACACCGTTTGCCCCATTTCTTAACAGCAAGAACACTGAACTCGTAGTAAAAAATGTAGGCTTTTTTAATTCTAACAATTTTATAATGAATATAACTAATCTGATAATTTCTTTTTAGATAAGGGCAAAGTGGCCAAGTAATAATACTAAAAAAGAATTTGTTGCTATATATTATGCAACAGATTTTTAGTGATGCGCGCGCAACGACAGACCTCATCATTTTATTTATATAAAAAGATTTAACTTACACTAATTCTTGTGCAGTATAGAAGTCGCATATATATTTCTTTCATTGGATAATAAATCATTAAAACAACTTTCAATCGGGAACTGCCCGTTTAGTTTTTATATATCAACAGATACCCTAAGAACAGGGTAGAGTATAAAAACTTGTTTTTCACACAATAATTTCCTTTCCCTTACAAGAGAAATGCTGTCAACTTATATAATTTTAAGAATTATAACATAAACGTTTATTCCATACGATAGATAACAACATACTTTCTAGTTTCTGAATACATTGTATATTGCACCGGTCTCTTGTATTTACGAGTCGTACAATTTATTATATTGTCCTGAATCATGTATTCAATTGTTGTAGGCAATAAATAAAACCAGGATGAGTGTATTAACCTTATACAAACCGGGTTTAACAGTAATATCACATTTATAACTTGTAATTTATTATTTAATTTCTTAACTAATTTTTAACTATGCCTAAAATTCATTCTAAGCTTTTAATTTTGCCATTACCATGTTAGCAATGTGCCAGTGTTAATATCTTAATGTACTGTTATCGAAGGAGAAACCAAATCTAAAAAAAACGCGTGTTAAACCGAGAATAAAACTAGTATTATAATATTTTCTATGAACTAGCTACGGCCGCGACTCTGCAGATAATCACTATAATAATCAGATACCAATTCAATTATATATATTTATTGTTGCAGCACGACCAAAAAGTCCAAACACCGTACTTAATTGTTAGCACAGAGCAATCTCAAAACAACGACACTCATTGAATAAAACTGAAAACTGTCGACAGTCGCCGCTTTTATATCAGCCTACATGGTTACGACAAAGGTTATGCCAAGGCAATCTGATATAACGATAAATTGTAGAAAATTGTACTTATAAAAACCTAATATGCCAGCACAAACCTACAAGTCCTTGATAATTTGGAACAAAGGACCAAAGAAATATATAAGAAATGAAATTATGAAGACATGTTTCCACCACTCACCCGCACACGGATATCCTATTCTTTGGGGTACCACGGCCGAGTTTGTGGCTTAGATCGCTGTTCTTGTTAATAAGGCACTAGTCTACATTGGCACTAGGTTTCATTAAGGTTTTCTAATGATATTACCAATTTTACAATTGTTTTTTAACGCAGTTACGCTCAGAGCGGTTTGCTAATTGCGAAATTCAAACGTACTCGGTTAGTTATAGAGGACAGCACTTGTGTTCGTTTAAAATGCGTTCAATTAGGTTAGTGGACATATACATTCCATTTCATTAATAAAACAATACAAAAAAGGGTTTGTACTAACATATATACCTAATCAAAATACGAAACATGCTATAAACAAAAGTAAAGCACTGTGATAACTCACTATATGGAGGGTTGTCGCGTTCCAGCAACTTCTACAACTACAAAAATTATAACAGAGGACTAACAACAATCGTTATAACTTCATAAAGCTAAAAGTCGGGTATACCGAAAAGTGTGGCAGTTGCTTCGGCGTGGAAAACTTGATGTTATAAAAAAAAAATAGAAAGCGCGACCTGCTCATATAAAAGCTTTTTAATCATACATAAATCTAACATAGCTGTAATAAAGGAATACGCAAACACACGCTTAATATGAACCCGGGCTATAAAACGTCGTCGGGGCAAGAGGCGACAGTCAAAACCTTGTCACTGGCCATTACACTTTCGCCCCGTTATAGTTTCATACGCATTTACTACTTTGAACACACATACACGTAGATGTATTCAAAAATAATGCGTTATTCTTTATAAAGCTCATGCCTCACTGTCAAAGATGTTTGAAGAATTCAGTTATATAGCTAAATGAATAAAATCGGTTTCGAGACGTGCTATATTTTGAACCCTACTGTTCCTTGTTCCCACGATCGATAACTCTCCATATGATCAATGTTTATTGGCAAGAAAGAGTTCGCATTCGGGATGTGACGATGCCTTATACAAATAGATTTTACTCATCCTATTTATTAATGACATATATGTTTCAATGATGAATTCATTAGCATCTAGCCAACTTTAACTGAAAGTTTCAGCATCAACTTTCTGCTAATTTGTAAAAAAAAACGAAACAAGGAAAAACATGAAGGACATTCAAAATTAAAATCAAAAATACATTATTCAGTTTCGACCCTAAGGAAGCTCTTATGAACGTCAAAACTACAACCGGTTCGTAAAACAACACAATGGTCGAGGAGAATCGGCAAGTAACTCGATCGGATTTATCTTTTTAATATATATCTAAAATACATTACACGTTACAATCGCTTTAGTGGAATCAATTCCAGACATCATCATCGTTCATATATTGATCCACTCTATAAATAGCCTTTTGACACCAAAACCCGCATGACATGGCGCTACTCTCCGATAAATCGGTAATATGCTTTGGGACTCTGTTATAAAACCTAACATTATTACCTAAAAAACCGTTACTGGTTTTACTGGGTCGGAAACATGGGACGACCATTTTGTCACAGTGTTGAGTATTTAGTTAAATCATACCGGTCTTTTACGAAATCCGGCATTTCAAAGTTTTTGCGGACATCAATAAATTTATTAAGAATGTGTGTATTTTTATACTGAACCACAATATATAAATATAAATCGTGTAACTGAATTATGAAATGAATACGATGAAATTGTCGAGGAAACGAGTATATGTACCGTATTGATTTTATGTAAGGATTTCACTGTATAATGCCGATCGCGTAATCGTAACGTGGGAAACAGAAGGCGAACAAATGGGAAGTATAGTGTCCGCGACTTACGGATGGATAAGTCAATTGGTATTGATAAATGTTCATTTAAGTAGCGGTTTTACTTATACTCGACGGTTCCCTTGGAAAGTTGCCGGCGTATTCGTATCTCAAGCTGTCATTGCAAAACTATGTTTCTAGAACGTCATAGCCTTCCCATGCACAGAGATGACTTTAAAACTGACTTTTTTTGAAGCGATGATGGCTCACTCGGTAGTGTATTCGGACATAGCGTCGAAGGACGTAGGTTCGAATCCAAGCAACTGAGTCGGAGCTTTCGGTGAAGGAAAACATCGTGATGAAACCATAACATGGTGGTAGGGCTTTTTCTAAGTCCGTCTGGCTAGCTACCACCCTCAAGTTGAAAATCTGTCGCCAAGCACCTGTTGGTGTATTCCGGCAGCTGCACATGAGAGCCAGTCTCCCCTAGGTTAAACGTGACTTACCATGTTAGACCACATCATCATTTAATATCAGATGAGATTGTGGTCAAAACGTTTATCTATAAAGTATAAAAAAAAGAACTATCATTAATAGTTCACGGAACTGAACAATTGTTTTGGTAAATCTGCGTATTCTATATATTTTTTAAATACTTCATATGCTTCAGCGTTTGGCAAAAATCTTACTTGATATTAAATTACAAGTGGTCTAAAATGGTAAATGTGCTAAACATAGAGAGGGACCGGTTCCAGAGTACAACTATCAGGAACACGTCTATAGGTGCTTGGTGACAGAGTTTCAGCTTGAACCCTAGTTGTCCTATCTGTATACAAAATGCAGGATTCATCATAATGTATTCATTATTTCCAGACCGTGGTATGGCATTAATAGCTTAAACTCTGATTTATAAACTCAATCCTTGTTCTATATGGTATAGACAAGGGCTATCTTTTATTAGTAGGTGGTGGAGCTACGCTGAAGCTATTACTGGTTTCAGCATGAATGGGGTCGGCTCGCCCGGGGTAGTACCACTCTCTCACAGAAAACCGACGTGAAGTAACAGTGCTTGCACTGTTGCGTTCCGTTCGGTCAGTGAGAGCGCCGGAGGCTCACATATTTAAAAGACCGGCAACGCACTTGCGACTCCCCTGGTGTTGCTAGTGTCTATAAACGGCGGTGATCACTTACCAGCAAGTGACCCGCCCACCTGTTCGTTTGCCCCCTATAATATATAAAAAAAAAATATAAAAAAAATTGTAGCAATCATTATACTATTTACGGTTTTACCAATTTTAATTTATCTCTGCATGTTTCTTTCAATACTGTTTAACCTCTACGGAAAAGTGTAATGATATGATATTATATCACTTTATAAAGTCCTCTATGTATCAGTAAAACTCTCATAAAAAACACAGTTAAACTGTTTTTGATATTAGCCGGGACAAACAACACATATCGATTTTAATTATATGCATTCACTAATTACGCAAACGACATGTATGATTTAGTACTATAAATAAACGTAAATTAGACATCTCATGTTTTAAACTCGCTAAGACCAATATAACATTTTGTTATGTAATAGTGTTCGTTTCTATACTAAGCGATCCCAAAACACATTAAACGATTTACCGGATAATAAATTCAGTACCATGACAAGGAGATTTTACTTTCAATAGATTTTGTTATAGGATGCGTCGTTAAGTGAACGATAGTTGATGTCTATAAATGACACCCTGTATATATCTGTTATATTTATAATAAATACCTACTACCTTATTACCTGTCTAGTAGAGAAAACAGAAAGGAAGATACTGAACTGAAAATTATGTAATTTTATAGTTTAAACAAAACGGTTCATAGGTTACAATAGTTTTACCCAACTGGAACTCGACCACCATGAACATGGTGTTAATACCAGTTATAGTAGCGTGCAGAAACATATCCCATTCCGAAATCAGCGATATATGTATATTTTTTAATGTAGCACGGCAAAGGGACTACTGCACTATACGTGATGTTAAGCACAGTACAATCCAAAAACACCGGCGACCACCGAGAGACAACTAGTCCATCGCCAGTCGCGGCTGTCATGCCGGTCTGCGTAACTGTCTCTTAAAATGACGTACGACAATAGTTCGAAAATTCATATCTCTTCTGTACTGTGAAGATGTGGAATCGCATCTCGGGTAGTGTGTTTCCTTAGTTCATATCAATTATAATTTTAGAAAATTTAAAGATTAATAGTATTCATAATATTTCGTTATTTGTCTCTAAAGAGGATCGATTGCCAAAGTATCGATATATTGAATTATCATTAAATCGCTCGTCACTTACTTATGTACCAACAGCTAATCGTCTCGACCTTCACGGACCTTGCGCTCGCACAGCGCGTTCACCGCGAACTCGAATTGACTTGACATCCCTGCGTTGTGCAGGTTTAAAATACGATTTTATGTAATCGCTGATCAGTAATTTCGATTATAGAAAATCGATTATATTCAGATTTTCGTTTCTTACTAAGTTTTTTCCACTGATTGATTGAGCCGCCATTTAACCGTCGGCATTTATAAGTATGTTGTCCTATCGTAAAATTGCAATAACGAAATATATTAATAGATAAATTATATCTATTGTGTCAGTGTAATTGTTGAATTATTTCGTTACCTAAAACTAAGTATAAAGCCTAAGTATCGGAGATGCGTTATCCTCACGGTCACTCATTGTGGGCATCAGCAAGTAGGGATCCGACCGAGAAAATGAACACTTTGTAGGTTAAAATACACCATTATCGTGAATCACAATAGGTAGGTACTATTTACTTAGTAGGTATTTCAAATACATAGTACAGTTCCTAGGCAAGTATCACTTGAAGTGTTCAGAACGCTATGGGGATCCGATTAAGAAAACATTCCTTTATATAAACGTCATCCAAGCCAATCTAGACTCTGTACAAGTCACTTTGACGTTTGTGTATTGTTAACGTTCCATACTCATGACCTGGATGCGACTTATATAATTTCGTATACAAAATTTCAATAAATATTATAAAGTCGCGTTTCATGTCTATATGTTAACTCAATTGTTCTAAATTACCCAAGGAATTTTGATACGGTGTCTACCATTGTCTACAAAGAATTCTTTGCAATTTATTTTATGTATAATATACATATAATCTATTTATCAAATGTACAGAATACTCGATTAATTTATTCAAGTTTTTCGATCCCTTATATTGCTGTAGGTTCTAAGAATAACGCAAAGTAATAATTTATAATTCAACATATTGATATTAAATTAATGGGTTATTTGTGATGCTATTTTGAACAGTGTATGGTATTAATATTTAGATTGTTACGTATTATTTAAGTTATAAGTATAATGCTTAATTAATTTGCATTGGGCATTTGGCGTAGAGCAGAATTACCCTTTACGGCATATCATTTCAATGAATATCTTAGAAGTTACCATACGTTTAAAAATATACGCAACAAAAACCAAACAGTTGTCTGCGTGAAAATACATATGAAGCTTCTTTGACTTTGATTGAAAATGACATAACAAACTTTATGAATATATAATGCTTAATCTAAAGAAGATGTTAGTGATATTTCTACGTACAGTTAATTTTTTCTTCTACTTAAACAATATTGAATGCAAAGACAAATAAATATTAGTCTCATTGAATCTTAATAAAACGGCGCATCACGTCACTAATTACAAATTCAGATCGGGTTATCAACATGTTAAAATATTAAAGACAAACGAAAACCCATTAATTCATAAGAGCGTCAATTAACAGCGATAGAAAGTTGCATCTAATGCTAAGTCATTATGGTTTTTATTTGCATATCATAAAGTCAAAATTTAAAGTCATTCGCTCGCGGCGCGTCGGTGCAAGTCAAAAGCGCGTAGCGGAAATATAATTTTAATAATATATAATTTATGTTCACGTTCTGTTAATAATCGATCGTTTTTAAATTATTGACGATTTCTTTATTGTTTGATAGATTACATTTTCATTTTTCAACATTCATATGATAATTTAGACTTTCAATTTTGTACAAGATGATGATTATAGTGTTATTTATGAGGCTCTCTTTATGTAGCCTACTATGTATTTTAATTTATTGACATCTCTTAGGTTTTATGTAATAGCCATAATTAAGTGATTCGGTTACTTCATATCTATATTCTTCTTGATTCAATTTCGATTTTGTTAACTGTTTATCACGTATTTATAACTTTTTATACGTACTATTAAATCTAATGAAACAATAACATAATTTAAAACTTTTAGATATTTTTGGGCACTTAATAATTTGTCGTCTGTTCAAATGATTTACCAAATTATTATATTATAAATAAATAAAACAGAAGCGTTTTTTTTTTTCAATTTCGAAATAGATGAACTCTTTTTGACGAGAATTTGACTGATAGGTAGAAAATGTTTCTGAAAATTACACTTCTATGTAGGTGTGCTCAGCTGTAAAGTTTCACAGAAGAAACTCCATAAATATAGATAGTAATAACAAAATACAATAAAACAATAAAAGACAGCCCACAATTAATCCCATTAAGATAAGTAATTCCCATGAAATAACAAAACCATTTTCATCAGAGCGAAGTCACGAGTACCAGCTAATTATAATATTTTCTCATTGGACGGTATAAATATGTGTACATTATGTGATATTTCAAATGAATTTACATGACAAACTCGTCTGTATTACTTAGGTGTTAAAAATAATTGTATTAGTTTTATACCCAAACTAGCCAATGCTCGCTACTCCGTCGGCCTTTTTATTATATAAACAATATGAAAAAAAAAGAAAGCAAAAATATCATTAATTACAAATTTCTTTGGTGTTTTGTAGTATTAATAAAAATCGTAGTTTCTTACAACTTTATTGTAGTGAAATTTTTTATATCGCCTAAAACTTTTTCGCCCATCTATCGCATGTCGCATTATAGCCGGCCGTGGAGTAGGGGTAAAGCGAAAAGCGCTTGGTAAAGCAGCCAAGGCCAATATGGCGGTGCTATCGAAAAAAAATTCACTTACATCGTGGTTTCATAAACCCACACATTTTAGTTTTTTATTTATTTATATAATTGTCCAAGAAGTAATTCTAAAAGAATCTGACCGAAATCTATAGAGTAATTTTCGAGTGATACGCGAACAACCGCACACCACTATCACTCTATTTATATAAGATAAATGTAATTATGTCGCTTATCACTTGCACTACATAAATTAGTTCACGGGGTCTCTCGACACATTCGTTATAATTCTCACAGAACACCTTATAAAGATACAGATCAATTTCTCATCACAAAAGCCGGACAAAACAAAGAACACCTTTCACTTACCCTTATAAGGAACGTAGATTTTAAATTTTAAACATACGAATAAATTGGTATAAAAATATAGAGTGAAAGTGTAATTATGAATAAAAGTTCATTGGTGATTTATAAACGGTTAAGGTCAGACTGTAATAATTTTTCGGGATTCTTTTTTCATTTCTGCAGAGAGTTACAACGAATCGCAGTTGATAAATAATGACTTAGAAGATATGGTAACACAGTAAATATTCTTTGGGCTATATAGTTTTTTTTTTTTGCGTCAGTTAAATGAGGATGTGGTATATGATGGTAAAAACACGGTAAACGTAAACGGGAACTGACTCTGCTGGTACACACTTCTAAGTGTTTGGCGATAGATTTTGCTATGGTTACGCTATGGTTTCATCATGTTTCCCTATATCCAAAGCTCCGGTTTAATCGAACATTTTCGGACTTAAGTCCATCGACGTGGTGGTCGTTTTATCTTTGGGTAAAGGGAAACATCATGATGAATCCATAGCATGGTGGTAGAGCGACAGCCCAGCACCAATGAATGCGTTCCGGTGGCTGCACTTAAGAAACAGTTGCTCTAGGTTTAGTGTGTTTACCGTCTTGGAATATATAGGTATTTAACACAGGCAAGATTGTGACCAAACGCTAGAACTTAAAAAGTACAAAAAAGGTATGTGTGCGGTGCGATTCACACACGATAGAAGTGACACTTCAGTAAATCGACAAAAGAATGAGATTAATATATTTAACAAGTGTAGGATAATTACAAAGTTTATTTGTTTAAAAATGAAAGTAATTTGATTTATTTTAAAATATATTTAATATTTTATTTAACATATGTTACATAATTTATTGCTCAAGTTCCATATTATCAGTTTCAACTAACAAGATATAAAGTACTCACAAACACTGTTAAATAATAATAACACACCACACTGACTTCTTACTAAAAAGCTGTAATACGCAGCCGCATACAGTGTACAGTAAGTACACGTACTTTTCACATACACTAACACACGTTATACTCATGCTCAAATACAAGCAAGTATTAAACAGTGTGCAATATACATACACACCGACATTTGCTCTCTCGCTCTGGCTCACTAATTACAGGCGACTATGCTTAGAAGACGGGAGTGGGGAGGCTACGAAGCATGGCACAAAGAGGAAAGACCGATAATATAAAATAATATGTATATTTCTGTCTCATTCTTTGCCGTATTTGTGTCTCTTACCTGTCGATTTTCCGTTGCATCCGGTTTGAAATCACAACGATTCTAAAGAAGTTACACTTAAAAAAATATTTTACTTTTAGGATCGACCTGTATATATATATTCTCCTGCCGAAAGGCTTTTAAGGCGACCATTGGCGACGAATTGAGATGCCTTAGCCTCTTGCAATACCATCAGGTATTGTGTCGTCATTTTGTACGGCTGCAACAAAAAGCAAATGTCACGTCGATCGAAGCTATCATTGCTTCAGTTTAGATTTTTTTTAATTAAATATATTCATGAGACCTTGAAGTTTTAAACACGTAGGTAAGTTTTATATTCCTTTTGAGATACATTGACGTAACTACAATTCAATTATCTTTCGATAGGTAGGTACTTATTTTCTTGCTTAATAATAATAATAAACATTTTCTAGACATGTCGAAGTTTTTCAACACGTAACTATGTTTTATATTTCTTTAAGATATTATTCTAACTGTAGTTCAATTATATTGTGGTACCTATTTTCTTACTAACGATCCTTTTGATGGCAACAAATTGCAGACTTCGTTTAATAAATATATTGCAAAATGACCTTAACAAATAATGTAACGTTAAAATGCATAACTAATAATATTTTAAATTAGCTTTCCGACCGTGTAGACTGTAAAGGTTTCATTTTAATTGAATCTATACGTTATTTTTGGTTATTATAAAATTAATAATATGTCATCTAAATTTAGCAGCCCTTTTACACCACATTAAAGGTTGAGCTTAGAAAAATTTAGGTGGTAGAGCTACGCTGAATCTATTACTGGTTTCAGTATGAATGGGTCGGTTCGCCCGACGCGCGGGGTAGTACTTGTAGTGCTTGCACTGTTGCGTTTCGTTCGGTCAGTGAGAGCGCCGGAGGCGCACATATTTAAAAGACTGGTGTTGCTAGTGTCTATGGACGGCGGTGATCACTTACCATCAGGTGACCCACCTGTTCGTTTGCCCCCTATAATATAAAAAAATCCCAAAATAATAATTCGAAATTTCAACTAAATTCTCGCGAAAAATATTATTCACCTTGCTTTTAATATATATAGATGTATTTTGACACTCAAAGCGATATGATGAAATTTATTGAACAGTGAATAAAATAACATTCGATCGGAAAGTTGGCTCGTGTCTGCAATTTGTATTTATTCAAAGTGTCTACTTGAACAAATTCAATAAGCTCGTAACTTTTATTCTTTTTTAAATTTAAAAAATGGAGCACGTTTAAAAATAATAGTAAAAAAATAAGTTATTGAAAACTGTTTCGAATAAACACGAGCAGTCTGCAGGTATAGTACCTGTCGTCATACACTCGTGCCGCTGCGCCGCCGACTCATCCATCAAAATCGAGACGGGCGAAATAGACGAATCCCGCCAAATTACTTACTCTGTCTGTTGAATGAAATATACTGAAGAAAGTAAAGCTACAGAGGCTATTTTGTAATTCGTTAATGTCAAAATTAACTTTGCCGGAATATTCGATACAGTAGATGGAGTCATGTCAAGTTCAACTTTGGCTATTATGACAGTGTGTAGTATCGTGACTTCTGGCCACAATTTATGGTTTTTTTCATCGGCGTACACCCGCACTTAATTACTCATATGTATATCCAGATCGCGTGTTGTGTGTATATTAAAAAGTAGTAAATAACAATTACGGTCCATCGCACATAAGATCGTAAGGATTATTGAACTGGGAAGGAATTTGATTGGCAGAAATTTAGAAGGTGATGATGAGTCTTAGTATCATAATGTTCAAGGTCTGTCTGTTCCAATACATCCAGTCACGATTATAACATCAGTCAGATCTTTCGGTTTCTTAACCGTAATCAAAGTGGATGATGTGAAAACAATTATATATTACACATGTTGTAATTAGATGAAACGGTTACTTAAATTTTCAATTCATTACTTCTTCCGCGAAAGATGGTACATCTATGACCTACTGAACCGAACTCATATTTATACCACTTATAACATTTACAACAATTACAAAATGTTAAAAATATTCTATAAGAGGAAATTACACCTGAACGTACCATGTGAATTTGTTTCCCAATCAAGCCGAGATTATTGATAGAGTAGGTGATTGCGATAAAAGAACAAGTATTGCACATCATGAGAATAGCGAAAGTATTCTTAATGAGTTACACCTCGGGCTATCGCCAGTGTACACCGGTCTCTAACGCTAAATTGACTCATTTGACACACTCTTCCTACCAGAAGAATCACTCTTTTGCCTGCTATTGGAAAAGGACGCTTATCGCTTGATAATCAAGGTGGAAAATTTACTGTTACCGCTATGAAATTTGTTAGCGTAACGTCGAATGGCTTTATTTAAGTCAACTATAGAGTTAGAGTTCAATTTTGAATAGCAAATAGAAAAACTATTATGTTTACAAACGGCGAGAGATCATTGTTGATTATTTTGTACTGACAAGCAAATTAGCCGATGTCTTTGTCTCGCTTAGACGTATTAACCGTGATAGGTGATTGAAAGAGTCCCGATAAGAGTGCCAGGCGTAGTGTTCAATTAAACAGTTCATTTGATATTGTATGAATGGAATTACATAGGCAATAAGGCTGAACTATTATCCAATGTGAGTTAACCGGTGAAACTTTCTTTAATCGACTCCATATTGTTTGATACAAAGGCGTTTATTACTTTCACTAATAAATAAATAAATGAAGGTCATATGTAATTAATTATTAATCGCTATTTTATGTTATTTCTAAATATATCCGGGTGTCTAATATTTTAAAATTTGTATTTGTTATGACCCGATCATGCCCATGAAATGCACGAATAATTGAATATGCATTTTTCAAGTTTTTGCAGTTCCTCCGTTGTCTTCGAAATCAATGTTGTCTATTAGATCTCTCATATTTATATTATTTGGTATCCCTATGTATGTATGCATTTTGAAGTCTGTATTTTTGACAGTGCCCACCATGACATCAATTGAACATACTAAACAAAAGCGTTGATATACGCTTCTGTTTCGGATGCAAGTTTTTTTTAAGTTGTATCATAGATAACAACAGAAGGATGGAGGATGGCCAGTGTATATTAACAAATACTAATTAATCTATGTGTTTGGATTTTTCCTTTTATTATGAAAAAATACCGGCTTTACTAGATACAAGTAAGTCTATATAAAACGTAAAATTGTAAAAAAAAGAGTAAACATGCAATAAAAAAAAATGATGTCCAGATATCAATCTTTGTTGTTGCTATCTCACATTGAAAGTAGTAAATCCTGCTTGGCCATCCATGTTAGAAATCGAAAGGCGCGTCGCTGGAAATTCTTTGGTTTTTATGTAAATGTTGTAAAGCATACAATACGAGTATAAGAAATTTTCATACTAAAACAGATACTTAAGTATTTCTCAAAAACTTACATTTCTTTATTCATAACAAAGAAGCCCCCTAATTTCGAATGCTCTATCAAAACTAAAACATTAAAGCTACTCTGTCGTAATTATTAAAATTTCAAAATAATCAACGTGCATTCCACATCTAATAAAGTTTTATGAAGTCGGAACAAACGAATATAACCATATAATAAAATTGTTCACACAGCCCACTTTTTAAATTGTATTCTTCGCGGAATCGTTACAATCTTGAAAGAATCCATTTAACCTGAATTCCCTCGAGTGCTGTAAACAATAACCTGCTCTTAAGTCCATAAATACCGGGGACCGTCACGACATGAACACATATGACCCTGGCTTTTACTTGTGCACACCTAATGAAAGCGATCCGTGAAAGTTACAATTGTAAATTGTGTAGGATTCACTTACGCTTTGACACGAGGAGGGTCTGATTATTGTCGGAATATGTACGATGCATTAGTAAATGTGCAATTTCCCACTTCATTCAGATGAAATGAATTCAATATTTAAACGGTTCTATCAAAAACCAACGACGAAGCTTTAAATGTTGTGGTACTTATTAATGCTAAAATCTACGCGGGTAAGTCTTCGCTTTCCCACAATCTCACAGACTTTTCTTGTGGCTACGGTAATGGACATTTAAATACACTGTAGATGCAAATCGAGAAAACACGCCGTCTCTGGTTTCCACAACTCAAATAACGTTACCAATAATTGGCATACGTTATGGACATAGAACGGACAGGACCAACAGACAAATAGATATCCGTCTGCAATCGTTAACTAAATTTGTATTATTACAACTAATATTATATTTTGTAACTATATCCAAAAATCAAATAAGGAAATTCTTGTGGCCCGTGTTGGTCTCATTATTGGGTTTACCATACGAAATAAGCAGAGAGTGCGGACGTTCTGTTATTCAAAAAAAAAGTCTGAGTAAATAAAAGACCAAAAAACTTCCAATAGTAAGGAGAAAAACTTTCCTAATAAATCTTTTAACTCAAATACTAGACGATAAGAATTATATAAAATAAATGAAGTCTATATTAAATATGTTGATATATTATTTCGACGATAACACGAAGTTTTTCTTCTTTCTGTTGTAAGAACGTTCTCGTTTTGTTCGTTTGTGCTCGTTAACTATAAAAAATGCTTAAGTGTTTTTTTTTTGTATTATATACGGCAAACGAACAGTTGGGTCACCTGATGATAAGTGATCACCGCCGTCCATAGACACTAGCAACACCAGGGGAGTCGCAAGGGCGTTGTCGGTCTTTTAAATATGTGGGCCTCCGACGCTCTCACTGACCGAAGTGCAACCACTGTTACTTCACGTCAGTTTTCTGTGAGAGGGTGGTACTACCCCGGGCGAGCCGACCCATTTATGCTGAAACCAGTAATAGCTTCAGCTTAGCTCTACCACCAACCAAATATTAAATTATAAGGGAACTTAATATGTTTCATTGCAAGACGTTAAAAGAGTCATGTGTATATAACATAACTAAATTTGAAATTGATATTTCTACTTTTTATTATGTTAAAGAGACTAAACTAACAATTTACTTACATTATGATTATAATCACTAAAAATGTATGTAACCGAAGCAGATTCAGTTATCTATAATCGTAATGATTTCGATAGAGATCATATAGTTAAGTGCTGTGATCGATATTAGCGGACTAGATACGAATGAAGATGAAAGTAAATGTGAAAGAGTTGTTGCCCAAAAGAAAGCAAAAGCATACTAGCGAAGTGATTAACGCATATGTACGTATCAGATGTTTGTAGATAGTCTTGACAAATGTAATTTGTTTCCTTCCAGCGGCGGTGTTTGAGTACTTTTGTTTGTTAATAGACCGTGGATTGTTAAATTGATTTCTTCGCGACTTTCACTATTCGTTAGCTTAAAGCTAACTACAAGCGTAATAGGGAGCCGATCGGAATAACAAATGCTTTTCGTATTTACACACGAGACCATCGTTAAACCACGTACCGCATTGATTATCATCGTTCACGGTAATTGAAGGGAAAATAATGTTTAGGTACCTACCTGAAGTAGATTCGTAAAAGTTTTGTGATTTATTTGGAGTTATTTTTGAAGAAATGAGTTCATTTGAATTACCTTTAAATTTATCTTATCTTTATTTTTCTCGCGGGTGAACCTTAGCACCGTCGGTGTTATTCTCGCACCCTTTAGCCGGGTAGGCAAGAACTACCTCTACAATACTTCTACCCGACCCGATAGGTGTTGGTCCCTCAGCATACCCTCGACATAACATGGAAGGCCTAATATTAGACCTTCCACTGACGAATTGGTGGGAGGCGCAATGTTTGTTTTAGTGGAATGACCTTAAATAAAGAGTCTATCGAGATTTAAGTTTTTAAGGCTCCTTAAGTTACAAACGGATAAAATAGAGAAAGGAACGTTTTAAACATTGGACGAATAATCCATGAAGTGTTTTACAATGAAAGCAATCAAGTAGCCTTTTATTATATCTGACGTCATAACTTTACGAAATTAGCTATAGGTTTCTCTATGGCATGAAGTAGTAAATAGGCTTGCAGTTTGTGTGATGTTAAACTGTCACTGCATATTACAACTAACCTCAGCAGAACTGAGGTCAATTAGGTTTATGAATTAGATAGATTAATGACAATACTTTTTATACTGGAATTTAATTATGATACCGTTTAACAAATATTAATGGAAGATTCGCAGTCTTGGCCGTACTAGGCCCCAGGTCATGTAGTAAGTACCAGCCACCCCTTTCTCAGCACCCATCATATTGAGTATATAATGAATTTACTTTATTGCCAATTTTATCGAAATCGATTCAGAAATTTAGTTAACTATAATATCTGCTAGTTTGTAAAATTTTCCGAGGTTTCAGGGATAATTGCACATTTAAATAAAACATTTACAATGGTTTTATTTATTTATAGTCATAAATAATTACTTCATATCACATTATCTATATTTGATTTATAAAAAGTGCAAATGTGATTTAGGCAGATTATTGTTATATGAAGCAATGCAGTGCGGCCCACCATAATGTGCGTAAGCCTATAGAATATTTACGTACTTTGAGTTATTTCTTGTTATCATCAGTCAATTTTTTGTCACGATTGGCCGCCCTGGGCCCGGACCTCCTGGGCCTTAAGGCAAATCCACCACTGTTCATAACCAAGTACTAAATCAAATCTATGAATTAACCAGTTCCAATAGATTTTAATTTATTATTTAAAATAAGGCCGAAATGCAGTGACATGTTAAAAAAACAATAAAACCGTGATTGGGGAGAGCCGGATGTTAGTTTCGTATAAAATGTGTTCTCAATTTTATCTATAATTTAATATATAAGTAAAGGAAACAAAATAACAAGCCAATGGAAAGAATGTGTGAAGTGTACACCCACGCACTGAGCGGTACATTCTAATTTGTAATCTGAATTTGTCCTCAAAACCTATATCTTTAATTTATCACATGAATTATGGGTTTAATGATATGGTAATGTCCATCAACGGCATTTCTTATTGTTTGGAATTTATAGATTGATTTTTAACCGACTGCCTAAAAGTATGGTGATAATGTTTTTCGAGTCTGTGTAGATATGTATGTATGTACGTATTGTATTATCTGAAGAATAGAGAAGTCTAGGATTGACATTACTTTTTATACCTACATCTACTTAAATATGACTTTATATCGTAGTAGTATTAAAAAAAAAAACACATCGAGTTTCTTGCCGGCTTTTCACGATGACCGGGTTGAGCTCCGAACTGGTGGTCGTATGTTGACTATTCATAAACGCCTTCTTAGGGTCTATTGGATAAAGTATATATGATTTTGTCGGCTCATTTCTTTGGCACGCTCTTTGATATAAACGCCTTGTTGAATATTAACATGTGTGCGGTATTATTAAATTCGTCTTAATCGTGGAAATGACCATAAGCTATTTATATTTAAGTATGACGTCTGTGAATCATGAGTGATAAGTTATAAATTCAGTATTTGAAATGAGAACTCCTTTAGTCCTGTTGTGATTTGAAACTCGATAAAAGGAAAAAGCGACATTAAAAAGAGACAAATATATATTATATTATTTTATCGTTTTTAAAGACACGCCCTTCTACCGTGTGTGAACTGTACACATGTTTTTTTTTTATTAATAATTGATGATGCTGCTAATTGTAATAGAATTTTCTCAAAAATTTCTTACGATGCCCAAAGTCTTTAGAAAAAAAAAATCTTTTTTTCGAACTGACACTCTGTTGTCACTGGGCCCTCTACAGATTCACCGGACTACTAATGGGAGCGCTTATGGCACTCACCCGATTTGTAAAGAAAATTAAAAATGTAACAACACCCAGGTGGTTCTTACTTATTTACTTAAATGTATACTGTAATATCAAGATTCGTCATGAAGGTTTGTTTTGTGGTGCTTGCGGTCGTCTCAGGGAAACTGGTTTTATGTTGTCAGCCGTGGACCGTTATTCAGCTAACACATTGACCCGTGCCTTACTTTGTTACATCATTATATGCGCGTTAAGTTATACTTTATTATCGGAATAAATTTTACAGCTCGTAAACACTCGTAAATGCACTTAACAAAACTATATCTGTAAACAATCACGCTGTTCACTTAACGAGAATGGTGGCTGCGAGAGGTTTTCAGTTATTATCAAGTATTTTCAAACAAATTCAATTTATTAGATACATTGTATATTTAGAAATGAACTTAAATGGATATGGAGAAAGAAACAAGAGAGGCCAGAGGTTAATAGACTGCTCTTTAAAATAAAATCGCAATATTAAACACTTAAAAAAAAGGCGGAACATACATATACTTCTTTGGAAGAGGCCTTCACCCGAGGAGGGGTTCTTACAAGTAAATAAATAATATATAAATACAAAAAATACAGTTAAAATAAATGAATTTTTTTAAGTAGATGAAGCATAGTTATAGGATTATTGTTTTGCAAGAAATAAAAGGCTTTAAATAAATAAAAAAAAATATTTTAAATATATTTTATTCGTATAACTTTTTTTACTCCGTTTTTTTTTTTTATTTAATTTGGTGTCGTTGACCCGAACACGAGAATGACCTACCAGTAGCTTGGTTTTTGTGATAAAAAATAGCAAAGGTGCAGGAATTTCGTCTGAGATCCAACGGTATAATAATGTATAGATAACTCTAATAAAATTCAAACGGATACTCAGTCTGTACTGAAATCAGTAATTAATAGTTTGCTTTGTATAGACAGAATTGGAACGGCTCATCTGCTATTTAATCTGTTGCCAATCAAACGGCCCAATCGGTCTGGAAAATTGAAGAATTACCGAATTACCTGGATCGTCGATGCTCCATGACAATTTTCATGTCATTTCAAAGTATTCTGAATTCATAAGCAACATATCAACATCACTTTTAGTCCTTTATAAAATTGGTTGTTAAATAATTCTTAATTGGTATTTCTCATTGTTAGAAAAAGTAGTCAGACTCAAGACGTGTATGGGTTCATGAAATATACATGCTTGGTATACGTGTATGTTTCACGAATTTATATATGTATGAAATAAGAGTTAGCTTAGTTTAGCTTAATTTGAGGGGAGGTAGCTGGTCGTGTACTCAGTCTATCTCCCTATAAGGACGGAGCCCGGAGGACACCTTCCGCCGGGCTGACCGCTGGGGCGACATGGTGATAGCTTTGCACGGTCCCATGTCGCCCCAACCATAGCGGCGGTCGGTACACCGTGGGGTTTTAGTGAGTAGGAGTCTCACACTACCCACTCTCTCCCCCGAGAGGGTGGTGTGTCCATGATGGATCTCCCCATGTGAATAAAAAAAAAAAGTTAGACTCGTGATATTTGGTGACAGTCCTAGCTGAGGCGCGCCGTGCGCCCTTGTGCTGGTTGGCCTATATATAATCGGGTGAGTGCTTTGAGCGCTCCCCTTAGTATTCCGGTGAAACTGTAGAGGCGTTGCCAGGTCAAAACTGTGGTCAGTTCGAAAAAATGATACAATAAGAAGGTGATATCCAAGATTTATAGTCTTACTTTACATTGTTCTTTTCTCGTCGCTATGACATATCTAATTTTGATTAAAAAAAATGTATTATCGCATTTCTCTTAAAATGAGCCGATTTTTCGGGAAGAATACGTTCGCATATTATCGATTACTGTTCGGAAATACTGTTCACATTCTAAAAACTCTTACAATCATAGTTAGATAGCTATGTTCATGCTAACCCTATAGGGTTATGTTTGACTGTTCTTAAGTTTTATTGTTTATCTAACTTATTATCCTTATAATACTTATTACTTATATTTATTTCTTCAACTCTTTTTTTCTATCATACAGTATTAGTACACTAACTATTGTAGTTTATTTTTTTTAATTTATGAAGTAATATTGGTTGTTATATATTTTTTAATTAATCATAATTGTATCTTACGCTATAAGAATGTTGTAATCGACTATAATTTAGAAACATAAAGAATTCTAACAACTATTATAAATATTATATGTCTGTTGTTGATTCATTTCGAATAAATAAATAAACATGGACAATGTCTCGAGTTCTATTACTGATTTTATGCGAGTGTAAATAAATGTAACGAAAATATTACGTCGACATATAAATATTGACGTGATAGCGTTCTATAAATCGATGAACGCCGGTAGCACGCACGGAAAAGTATGACTCATTGTCACGTTTCGCCTAAGCCGAGCGTGCAAACGAGAGCGCGGAACAAGCGAAAGAGAGACGTGATAGGCCTAAGCCTTCGTCTTGTTGCGCATCTATCTCTCTTCCACTCCATCGGTAAATCAGTGATAATAATTCAATTCATAAGAGTAAGTATGTAATATTTCATTAATGTTTACTTATGACGTTGTCACGTAAAATTATCGTCCGTAAACCGAGTTTATAGACGACCCAAATGTTTTTTTTTATATTATAGGGGGCAAACGAACAGGTGGGTCACCTGATGGTAAGTGATCACCGCCGTCCATAGACACTAGCAACACCAGGGGAGTCGCAAGCGCGTTGCCGGCCTTTTAATATTGTATGTGGACCTCCGGCGCTCTCACTGACCGAACGAAACGCAACAGTGCAAACAATGTTACTTCACGTCGGCTTTCTGTGAGAGGGTGGTACTACCCCGGGCGAGCCGACCCATTCATGCTGAAACGAGTAATCGCTTCAGCGTAGCTTTACCACCTACAAAGATGATGTTTTTTTTTATGTCCAACTTTCCCTTCAATGTATACATAATAGGCGCATTACATTGCGTAATCTCAATTAAGTTATAATTGTTCCAACAATTTGTTCGATGTCGTTTATAAAGATGCGTTTAATAAATCGACGCATTTATCCACCCGTATGGGCATAAAATTAAATTACAACATTCGTAACATGATGTAGATGGATTAATAACCGTGGTTACGTTTACGTACTGCGGTTGTCAATTTATCAGGGTTGCCATTACTTCGTTTTATGGTTTCCTAATTAATTGCAACGTTTCTATATACGTAATCGCTAATGTCACGCGGCCTGGGTGGAATATTCTCGTAACATTCAAAGTTCTTATATTGCTTTTGTAAATTTTTTTGTAGCAACACACAATTCATGTTCTCTGTTAATATATCCAATCTGAATTCACTTATATAAGTAATAATCGAGATTTTGGCGGGATCTTAGTCTGTCATGTAGTGGCTTTTATATTTTATTCATAATCTTCTTTTATTAGACTCTATATTTGTAATATTGGCGGTGTTTTACGTAATATAATTCAGTTATTATGCAAAAGTGAAGTGGACGGGAAATAATACCACGAAACATGCATTCTGAGATGCCATCAAAATTCCATGGAAAGTTCTAACAAGGAAACCACCATCTTGTTATAACATTATAATTATCACAAGACACTTACTTGGCAAAATCTTGTTACTTGACGCTGGCTAGTGCACAAACCGTGACGGAGCCAAAAAATAAAGAAGAAGAAGAAGTAATAATCAAATATATGGAAATCATTATATGACAGGTTAAGAGATCCCACCAAAAGCTACTCTTCTATTAGTTCTATTGTTGTATGCAATACGTAGACGTCGTGGCTGATATTTTAATAAGTTATAAGCTTAAAAAATATTTAATAAAACAATATTGACATATACTGAGAGGTTAAAAAATTTGTAATTGTTTGTTTTGGCATATGATAACCTTATAAAAAAATAAACGAAATCAAATTAGGAAATATTCAAAAACGATCTATATCTCCTCATCAGCATCAACTAAGTCATGAAAATCGCTTAAGCCCTTTAGAAGGAAAACAAACACTCATCGGAATTTTATACATAACGGTATTTGTAAAAGACTTCTACTTCGTTTAAACTTATGTAACTCTATTGATAGTAATTCGAAATATTAAAAAAGTGACCGCGAGTGTAACCGTGAGGCACAGCTAGTATTGCTTATAAACAAGCGACAGCCCTCAATTAATCTAACAACTAAGTAGTTGTTACAAATTAATGTGATTTTGTAACTACAAATGACCAGATCATGACTAGGTATATACAGACAGACGCGTTCATTTCTCAAACATCATTCTGTTTGGTCATTTGATTATAATTATTACAGATTATTTATTGCGACAACATATCGGTGTATTATATAATAAGGTTAAGAATATTTTATATAAAAAAAAATATATTACAATAATCGGTCTCGCTTTTATAGAAGTAATTGCGAATTTTTACAAGAAAATCAAAATCGTCCTGTCTATGGTTTCCTTAATTCTTCTAAACTGTACAACGAATTTTCATATGATTTTCATTAACATTTATACAATCTCTCCCAGAATGTATAATACATGCATATTACATTTGTGAATATTAAAGAAATTCCGATGTACTGGTGCTGAAGTGGTAAAAAAATTTTTTAAGGGCCTACATATATAATACTGTCTAAATCTAATCTTTTTTTACTTAACTTTTTTAGACCAAATAGACGGATTCAGACATTTTTTGCGGGTCACTAAATGGGTCTATTATATTTATTTTTAAAATTCAACAAGAAACTAGATATCTTAAGAATGCTTACAGAGAAGTCGGCGATGTTAGTATTATGCATCTAAGGATAACCCACAGCAACCAATTATATCGTAAGTACGTGTTAAAAAATAATGGGCTATTTATGATTCTATTTTGACCGAATAAATATGTTAGTTTCAGTAATAAAATGTTTATGTAACATAAACGTGTCTTTCAAATATCTATAACTAGCCTTTACCCGTGTCTTCGCTCGAATTAATGGAGATTTGAGCCATCCATTGGGATAGTACTTAATTTCCAGATGATAGGGTACCCTATGCCCTTTCCTGTATCCCTAACAACGTGTACGCTAATTTCATGTTGACATGTTGAGTACTTAAGGCGTGAAAGCGTAAAGCTAATAAACAAGGAACTTTCGCGTTTATAATATTAGTTGGGATTTGTAATATGTAATCCAGCTAATGCATTTTACTCATAACTAGCGGCCCGCTCCGGCTTCGCACGGGTATTAAATATATAGCCTATGTCATTCACCTAAAAAATGATTAAAATCAATCCAGTAGTTTTGATTTATACATTACTGCCCGTGGCCCGCACGCGTTAAATTTGGAGTAAACTCAAAAATAACAGTATTTCTCCACTATTAAATTTATGTTATTATACACATAAACCTTCCTTTTCAATCACTCTATCTATTAAAAAACACCGCATCAAAATCCGTTGCGTAGTTTTAAAGATTTAAGCATACATAGGGATATAGGGACAGAGAAAGCGACTTTGTTTTATACTATGTAGTGATAAGCAATATTTAGATTTTTTTACTTCCAAAGAGGCTATATAAAAGAAAAAAAAAGGAAATTATTCACCACATTATTGAGAGTTACGCCTAGCTATTCAATCGAACCAACAATGTGTGACCTGCGATTCTTTTGTACATTCAACTAATGTAGGTCTCCATAACGTCGCCTTGACAATGAATAAGGGCAAGCGCTTCCCGTGTAATTTGCAGTGGGTATATTAGTTGGCAATTCCGTTACAGTTTCCACTGTTTACATACTCGTAGTTTCATTTGCACCACGTAACACTCTATCGATAAAGAGGAGATGGTTTTAGTATACGACCAAAAATGAAATAGTAATTAAAAATATTATTATCTATAATATAAAAATGAATCGCTAAATGTGATGCTAAGCACAAAACTCGAGAACAGCTGAACCGATTTCGCTAATTCTTTTTTTAGAATATTCCTTGAAGTACGAGGATGGATCTCACGGAGAGAAAAATAAAAAAAGTTACCTGGAAAAGTCTTAAAACGACACTTTTCTATACTCCCATACAAATGATTCGTAATAATACTTAAAAGTCAATTTGAACTTTAATACCATACTGTAAAGTTTAAGTGTTAGCGGAGAGATTCCGGGAAGGCAAAACAATTGAGTGACGTTAGTATCGTATAAATATGAATGTCAATATTTATACGATGGTCCCGAATAGCAGAATAAGTATTAAAAAACCGACTGTTAGGCGTTACGAAGTTCGTCGGGGTCAGCTAGTATATAATATATATTACCACTAGGTGGTAGAGCTACGCTGAAGCTATTACTGGTTTCAGTATGACTTGGTAGGCTCGCCCGGGGTAGTACCACCCTCTCACAGAAAACCGACGTGAAGTAAACAGTGATTGCACTGTTGCGTTTCGTTCGGCCAGTGAGAGCGCCGGAGGACCACATATTTAAAAGGCCGGCAACGCACTTGCAACTCCCCGTTAGACCGTCAAAATTATCATTTTTGTCTCGAGCAGATAATAACATCAATTTCAAGAAAACCTGAAACATTATAACTCTACAGATTATTGGAATCTGCAAAGTGATTAATTTGCTAGCTTTTCAAAATCTTTTAAAATCGATAAAAATATAAACTGAAATGCTATTTAGGATTCCCAACTTTGGGCAAAAATACAATGTTGTTAATTAATATAAAATGTTATAATTAATATTTCTTTTAGATTTTTTGAAGTTCGATAAAGCTTACGTTAAAACCTTTTTCAAGTAATTATTAAGCGAACATATTACAAATTTTATGTTCTTTACCATTTCATGCTTTTATGTCTATTCATATTTGTGTCACGAATTTCATACATTTTTATAAAAAAAAAATGAGTTACTTTTGTGTTACATTAATGCTGTTGTAACTTAGAATGTTACTATGTAATGTTTGTGTTAAAAGTGGGATTTTTACGGCCTTACATGGGTACATAGCCATATTATATTTGACGAGTTGTTTATTTGCGGATTTATTATGTTACATACATATTATAATTCCTTCTTATTTGTTTTACAGAATTTATACTGAAATATATTACGCCTATGTCACTTCCAAAAATTAAAAAGAATATAACAATGTATATTACAAAGTAACAAACAGTACCTAAATGTTATACCTAAATGCATATAATAGCAAAGCATTGTCCATCTTGAAAAAATGGTAAAGAATAACAAAATAAAATTGAAAGAATCAGAAACGAATAAAAATGAAAATTCATTTAAAATAAGTTAAAATATTAAAAAAGTTAAAATTTTGAACTAAAATGCAACAATAAAGCTTCTGTAAATAAGATGTTTGTAGGTACTGAATGTCTGTTACTTTTCTCAGAAATCAATTTTCAAATATAGATAGATACAAAGGAATCTCTTAGGTTAATGATTGTCACACAGACGGTCGCGTGACATAAAAAGACAGTATGGAACATCAAAATTGGCTCATTGGTGACGGCGTTTTTTGCATAATAACAATTCAGTTTTGAATGACCACTTGGGCATTTAATTGAAAGTCTGATACGTTTTATTTTGTCTGTGTATAAGCACTGAATACATTTTCCTCAAGTCGCATAGCCTTAGAAAGTAAGAGCGTAAAAAGTAAACGAATAAGTCAACTGATAAGCCTCTCATATTCAACAATACATAGCCATTTTGTTCCAGTTCCCAATGGTAAAGATAAGTTTCTAATCCTATACCAGGCTTGTAGTAAAGGTGGGGGGTTATATCTTAAAAACTAGAATTATTATTATTCAACAGTACCAAACTTTTTTGCATAATTCTCTCTAAAAATGTATCCAATTTTATTCGTATTTTGAATAAATAAAGTTAAGTAAAGACTGATAGAAAATTATAAAGACTGAAATAACTTTATTTGGTGTATTTGCAAATAAACTGCTAAATATATCTTATGAAAAATGGAGATATTATTGGCAAAAGGTGAAATTCACTTCAACAAAAATGAATAAAATAAGACAAAAAAGCGCGTTCTCAAATTTAGATTTTTTAAATACAAAATTAAACTGTTTCTTTGCTATATTTGTAAAATATCGATAAATAACCATAATCTCGCCTGATGTTGAATGATGATGTGGTCCAAAATGTTAAACACGCTATACCTGAAGGGCCTAACTCTCACTCTCAAGCGCAACCCAACCATAGTTACTTGGCGACAAACTTTTGACTTGAGAAACCATACCACTATGGTATGGTTTCGTCTCATTTTATGAAAAGCAACCCATTCCGGAGGTATTACTATCTGGGATCTTGTTTTGGGTACGCTAAAGTTTCAGATCCTGATAATGTTGTGATAACAAGGAGTTCTACCGCAGTGATCAGTGAGACCCTGTGTAACGGTTATCCGTTGGCCGTCCGCCAGTCAGTAGGAGTTCCCGAGTATTACTCTTAAACTCCGGCTAGGGAGACTGTCCTGTCAATTAGTGAAAAATCCCGTGGAGTGACTGTTGTGCCAGATTAGGAGACCGAAGAGAAACCCGGCAGCTGCTCTCGAGGGGAGCGGGGCCCTTCCGTGCTTCGACCGTACAGCAATTGTATACTGAGCCCGTTGACATGTGCAACAGCGCGGATCGCAAGACTCGTCTGTATTTTTTACACCACATCTGCATGTTTGCCGTTATTTGGCATTTAAAAAAAATGCTTCACCGAAAGCTCTCGCTCATTCGTAAGGATTCAAACCTACGTCGATCGATGCGATGTCCGAATACACTAAACACTGAGCTATCATCGCTATAAAAATGTTTACCTCAAATAAGTTTATCCTTATGATCCGATGACCAATCTATAACAAGAGTCCTGAAACATTTTTAAATAGATAATTTAAATGTCTCCCTTCTATATGAATCTGAATACGTGTCTGTGTTAAAACCATAATGAGCGCGCCATATTCACACACTGTATTCAACATTCATAGAGATAACGAAAACCGCACGTTTCCTATTCCGCTTACTATGAGAACATGAGCTTTCATTAATATCGCGAGAAATTTTTTAAAGAAACATTTCCTACATCAGTAAAAGTGTGATGATTTATAATCTAACTAGCTAATGCCTGCGACTTTGGTCTTGTGGAAATTATTTTATTATTAGAAACATACAAGGGTTGGTATTTAGTCCATAAGAATCGTCTTTAATATATATATATATATAGCTTGTTTCATACATAAATTAGATAGAGAGGGAAATCGAGTATTAACAAAAAGTAAAGTCTTTATATTGCTCCTCCGCGCAACCTATACGCTATTATGAGCACGTGTATAAGCTTCAACGATCTATTTATTATATTGTAAACAATGTATTTGTAACTAATATAATTTACGTAGTTTATTTTATCAAATTCATAAATATACGACTTGGAGCTAATTAGAGGTATTCACAATTATAAAAGTTACGTTTGTTTACATGCTTTACTGATTTAAGCGATGATGGCTGAATGGTTAACGTATTTTCCTTGTCGATGGACCTGGATTTGAATCCATACGAATGATACGAAAACCCTGCCAAGTTGAATATCTGTCACCAAGCACCTAAAGGTGGGTTCCGGCATCTGCACTTGAGAGCCGCCAGATCTCCTTTTGATTTAGTGCGTTTACAATCTTAAAACACATTGTCATACAACATCAGGTGAGACTGGAGTCAAAGACTAAAAAACCTACAAAGTATAAAAAAGACAATTAAATAGAGAATTTCAATTGAGAGCTGACTGAGGCATACCACATTTTTATTTTTGGTAAATTTTACGCCATAATTAACGCATACGAAGTCGCGAGATACTGCTAGTGCGTAAACAGACACAAGTAACAATGAAAGGCAATACATAGATACGTTTGTGCGGACACGATTCACGAGTCGTGGTTGCTGCGCTCTCTGCGCACTCCATATCCCACGGCCGGAAACTCCGTTAATTCTAGTTTTCTATGAGGTTCCTTTGTTAACCGATGAACTGATACGTCAATCTCAAACAATTCACAGGAAAAGAACGGTTCCATGGAGAACGTTGACCTTGTTGTTATCGGGCGAAACGAAAGTAAAGGCTATTGTAACTCCGACCTCGGGGGTCAAAGATCTGTCGCAGGACGGCCGAATGTCTTTTTATTAAGACGACACCGAATAGGCAGGTCACGGAATCGTTGCACGATAATAATCCCAATGAGAATCAACCAGAGATGAGGTGTTGATATCGTCTGTAAATTGTATTTTGATCGGAAGCACTGAATGCGATAATATTTCATAAATAAAAATTATTTCTAATTGTCGTTTACTTCAACCGAAGCGTGAACGGAAGATGTTCTTAGTTTTTATAATTTTATAGCATACTAACTGACCCGGTGAACTTCGTACCGCCTAATAGTCGATTCTTGAATTATTATTTTTTTAATACTTATTCTGCTATTCGGGACGCTATATAATGTTAATTGTCACCATCGTATAAATATTGACAAATATTGACATTAATATTTATACGATACTAACGTCGCTCAATTGTTTTGCCTTCCCGGAACCTCTCCACTAACACTTAAACTTTATCGTATGGTATTAAAGTTCAAATTGACTTTTAATTATTATTACGAGACGATTCGTAATGGGTATGGGAGTATAGAAAAGTGTTGTTTTTAGACATTTACAGGCAATTTTTAAAATTTTTCTCTCCGTAAGAACCATCCTCGTACTTCAAGGAATATTTTTTAAAAAAAATTAGCAAAATCGGTACAGCTGCTCTCGAGATTTGCGCTTAGCAACACATTCAGCGATTCATTTTTATATTATAGATAATGGAAACTACGCATTACGTGTATAATTTTAAGCAACTATTCGCATTATGAATTAAGGAGAAGGAATTTATTACAAAGACTAAAGCCAGATTCTTGTAGGAATATATAAATACGAAAAAAATAAATAGTTATATATATTTTTTGTGTTATATTTGGAAAAAAATCTTTCACCACGTGATTTCATCTTAACCTAAGTGTAATCTCTGCTATTGTTATCAAACAACTAATGTACGTACATAAATAGACTAGAACTAACAACAACCGTGTCAATGAAACAATAGCTTTATTCTATGTGGGAACCGAAACTGCAACCTCTCACCTCAACAATACGAGTTATTATCATTACAACACCAAGTCTATCAGACATGATAATGTGAGAATCTGAGTCTAATATGCCCAGATGGGTCTCAATTGCAACTGCCCAAATACACCGATGTATATTGTCGCGTTTCTCACTTTAAGATTGAACTTAGCTAAGCGTTGAGCCTATAATTTATCTCAAGCTAGCACTTCGCACGGGTATAAAATATATAGCCTATGTCATTCACTGAAAAAATGATTAAAATCGATCCAGTAGTTTTGATTTATTCATTACTGCCCGTGGCCCGCACGCGTTAAATTTGGAGTAACCTCAAAAATAACAGCATTTCTTCACTATTTTATTTATGTTATTATACATATAAAGCTTCCTCTTTAATCACTCTATCTATTAAAGAAACCACATCAAAATCCGTTGCGTAGTTTTAAAGATTTAGGCATACATAGGGATATAGGGACAGAGAACGCGACTTTCTTTTATACTATGTAGTGATTATTTGATAAAATAAGATATATATAGTGGTTGATGGGCATAGTTAATGCTCGTCTTGCTGAATAAATGTGTTTCCATCTTAATCCTCAGTAGTAACTCTGTTTAGACCTCATTCTTGTTATACCGAGCGCCACCAAGTAAAATGCTGACGTAGGGCACGTGTACGGCGCGTGCGCATTGCCGCATAGAAACGGTAAGGTGGGATAAAGTGCTGACTCCAACCACGAGGCTGCGGGAACGTGGCTACGCGCACATGCCCCCGCACTTCGATATAGACCTCGATCGGGTCAATACTATAAGATTCTAGTTTGTAATTTCATTATTAATAAATTCTATTTTTAATTAACTCGGTTTTTTTAGTCCTCCGGTGACAGCTTACGTGAATTTCCTTTTTGAGATCGCTTATAAATAATAACCGTTTGCAGTGATTGCAAAACATCAATATCAGCTGCCTGCCGACCCCTTTACAATCATGCTGTAATTGTATTGTGATGTTTATTGTATTTCCTTCAATTTGATTCTTTTTTATATTCTTTGTAGGTTTTAGTGTCTGACCATAATCTCATCTGATGTTAAATGATGATGTGGCCTAAGATCGTAAACGAGCTAAACCTAGACGGAGGACTGACTCTCAAATGCAGCTGCCGAAATATACATGTAGGTGCTTGAGTTGAGTAATTGATATAATATTGATCCCTTCCAAATAAGTATGGATGTCAACTAAAAGGTGATAAAGTCTTTATTTGTTTGTTGCTAAATGTTTTTTTGTTATGTAAACTTTTGGTTTTCGAAATTTCCACCAACGCTAAGAGTAAAAATGTTTGAAATTTGATGCCTGAATCAGATTTGTAGGAAGACATTCTCATGGCTAAGACAGACTTCAAACCAGAGCCTATGGATGCGCAATACACGAATATATCGTATACAAACACGTCGTTTCAATCCTTACCAACTGTTATCGAAGTTATAGTTAGTGCTACTACAAAATGATCCCGATGAGGGTCGATGTTAGGCAGGCGGTCGTTCGTAAAAATTAAGCCAAACCATAATACATCACAACATGACAAACATGTTGTGCCGACCCTACTTAGGTGGGATAAGAGTAAAAAGATGATGATGATGATGGCTTGTAAATAGATAAGAGATTTCTTTACTGTGTATATACCACTATCGTCCATATATGCAAACAAATATTTTTATATGCAAATAAAAATTTTGTAGGTGGTATAGCTACGCTGAAGCTATTACTGGTTTCAACATGAATGGGTCGGCTCGCCCGGGGTAGTACCACCCTCTCACAGAAACACCGACGTGAAGTAACAGTGCTTGCACTGTTGCGTTTCGTTCGGGCAATGAGAGCGACGGAAGCCCACATATTTAAAAGGCCGGCAACGCACATGCAACTGCCCTGGTGTTGCTAGTGTCTATGGACGGCGGTGATCACTTACCATCAGGTGACCCACCTGTTCGTTTGCCCCCTATAATATAAAAAAAATAAAAGGTGCAATGCAAGATTTGAGTTCTGTACCACAGGACATGATCTGTTCTCATAGCGTTCGTGTAACACAGCGAACAGGTATTAAATTCTACAGACGAACGATTTGTAATTGCGTCATGCGTTCCGTGGCTTTTCGGTTCGCAACCTAACATAAAGGTCATCGCGATCCGAGCAGAGCCGGCAGGACCTATTGAATTCGGGATGAGCGAGCACGCCCCGCGGAAGCGTTCATGTAATATGCTTACGAAATTTCACTTTCATAGTAAACAACACGCCACGGAAATCTTAAAAAAAAACAGCGTCTAATATCTCAATTGGAATGGATTCGACTTCCGAAATTGTTTTATATTCAATTAGCTGTTGCCCGCAGCTCCGAATGCGTTTTTTTATAATTATGAATGACTTCTTATAAGATCAGTTATCTGTTAGTGAAAGTGTTCCGTGAAAAATGGTTCAAACGTTTTGGAGATAGTACTGCAAACAAAGCCATGGGTAAAAGCTAGTCCAAAATAAAAAAGCTTCAATTACTTTTTATAACGTTAGCTATCCGTCAGTGAAAATCCCATGAAAATAAGTCCATTCGTTTTGGAGATAATACTACAGACGAAGTCATGGATGACAGCTAGTCTAAAATAAAATAGCCTATGTCAATAAAATATAATCTTTACTATCAGTCAGTGAAATTTCTGTCAAAATCGGTCCAGCCGTTTTGGAGATCACCGGAAACATACAGACAGACAGACAAACAAAAATTTTAAAAATTGTATTTTTGTTATGAGTATCGTGTATACGATCATATCCAATCAGTAAAAAGTCGTTATTTTGATATTACAAACAGACACTCCAATTTTATTTATATGTATAGATTAGGTTTTGCCAGCGTTGACTTGCTTGCGTTTATGTCAATCTTTCCCTCGGTAACCGAACGTTTCTTTTAATGACTGTAAGGAATGCCGTGTCCTTTTCTGTACTCCTTAAGAACGTGTATATTGAATTTCATAATGATCGGTCCAGTTGTTAAAGCATGAAAGCGAAACGAACAAACAAATTCAGCATAGCATTAATAGTATTATTAGCAAGGATTAATTGAAGTTAAATACACTTTATTTCATTTTCGGTATTTGTGTGTCGGTATCGTTATTACCTGAAAAGGTGGTAGAGCTACGCTGAAGCTATTACTGGTTTCAGCATGAATGGGTCGGCTCGCCCGGGTTAGTAGCGCCCTCTCACAGAAAACCGACGTGAAGTAACAGTGCTCGCACTGTTGCGTTTCGTTCGGTCAGTGAGAGCGCCGGAGGCCCACATATTTAAAAGGCCGGCAACGCACTTGCGACTCCCCCGGTGTTGCTAGTGTCTATGGACAGCGGTGATCACTTATCATCAGGTGACCCACCTGTTCGTTTGTCCCGTATAATATAAAAAAAAGGCTTTCCTCCAGAAAAATATAGTGTTACCAAGGGACGGTGAGATGAAAATTAATACGAGTGATGCTGTTGATAAAAACTTTATAGATGTAAAAAATTATATAAATGTCTGTTATATTTTACACCACTTAATTGGTTTTAAAGAATCCGCGTCCTTCATATTGTAATGTATATTTAAAATGAACTAAAAGACATTAGTCTAGTATTCAACAGTAGAATAACGTGACTAAGTGTGTCTATTCCTAACGAACTATCAAAGCCTGGATCAGGTGATAACCTTAACGGTTACAGGATGAAGGCAATTTAGTAATAATTCATTCTTAATAACTACAATTTCCATGTTTGTCCGTCTTGTCGTAGGAGACAATTAGACTCGTTCATTGTTCGTTTTTTTTTTTTTTTTAATCGCACACAAGTGATTACACAATAGGGAATAATTATGGACCTTTATGTTGTAGAATGATACGTTTTTGTGTGATAAAGCAAACAATGGTTAGTAGAAAAATCATAACGCTTCAAACCATATGGAGTAGGAATACATTAATTGTTTAAAACGTGTAGGTTTCGACAATTTACAAGAGTTATCAAATATTAATAACTAGCTGATGTCTGCGACTTCGTCTGCGTTGTTTGTTACCTTAACAGTATATTATTATCTGTAGAAGATATGAGATACACTACAAAATACCCAGATTTTTGTATGAGACAGAAATGCATATACTTGTCCACGTTTCTCTCATACTCAGTACGAGATTGATAGGACTACTTGTCCTGAATCTAGTTTAACGGAATACAACGACGGAACCTGTAAAATACTTAAAAAATAAATCGCCGAAACGACTGAACCGATTTTGATTATATTTGTACTGGCAGATAGAAGACGTTTCGGAGTATATAATAATAACATTTAACATTTACTAATACATAACATTAAAGTGGGATTAACCTGTTATTTATTCACCTATATAATGACATAACAACTTATCGCCAGAGTTTTGTCTCTCTTCTTGGTTTGTAAAACTGATAGTCTTGAGTCTGGATATAAAGGGTAGAATATATTGTGAATTTGTAGCTATATTGCTAAGCTCACACTGACAATTTTAATGTAGTAATGTAATATGTTCCTAAAATTTAGGTTTCGCAATAAATCCTCCCTGTTTTTATATTTAATCTGTTAATTCTAATGGATTCAAGTCTTTTGCTTTGATTAATTATCTGATGTTAATTTATCTCGTCATCGTCGAAGAGGAAATATCGACGGAGCAACATCGTGATGTAACCATAGCATGGTGATAGGGTTTTTTCTAAGTCCGCCTGGCTAGCTACCACCCTCAAGTTGAATATTTGTCGCCAAGCATCTGTTAGTGTGTTTCGGCAGCTACACTTGAGGGCCAGTCTCCCTCTAGGTTAAGCGTGACTACCATCTTAGACCACATCATCATTTAACATCAGATGAGATTGTGATCAAACGGTAACCTATAAAACTATTAAAAAAAAAAAACTATTTATAATTTATAGCTATATATCAACAGTGTCTAAGAGTTAAACTGGCTATTTCGTTACTTGTCTCTTTTTGAGCTGCGTACTCTTTTTATCCAGTTATAGTATAATTAACATATTTTTAATTACTATTAACTTAAATGTTTCATATGTGCCGAACGTCCCGTGACGGCCAATTTTTCTTTGTCGCAGTGCAATGTAACTACAGCCAATAAATTCCATGCGAAAATACAAAACAAAATCCAACCAAATATGAAAAAGTTATAACTTTTACGTTAACGTACGTACGTTATGTACGTTACTTTAACGTTTTAAGTTACTATAATAACGTATTTCGAATGATTAAAATCCTGTTAAAATGTTTCAACAGTGTCATTCCATCTTGTCAGGTGGTTTTCGATTACTTGTCGCAATATAAAATGAGTATTGCAATAGTAGGGCCAAACATCATAAATTACATAGAATAGTGTTACTGCGACATGACTACAAGTTACGTAGTACGTCTTTATTTGCTTTGCCTTCCTTATGACACTACTAAACTAGGAAATCCTGATGGTGGATCGTATAATTAATCTCGGTCTATTTTATCTCAGCCGTCTAATACAGCTGTCTTGTCTGTAACTGTGCCCTATAGAGAATAAGAGACGAAAGCGTATATTATAATTTTTATTTTGTTTAATTATTACATCAAATATTATGTGCAGATAAATGTCAATACTTATGCAAGCTTTTAATGATCAACAAATGTTGTATATTTTGATAAAAGTAAGATAAGTCATTCATTACCCTCCAGACTGAATTGTCATCCGTACTGTTTTATAGGTTATTTTTCAGCATACTTCGAACTCGAATATAAAAAATTAATGTCTCATTAAGAACCCTTGGGCTATGTAATAGCATCCTTGCTTCCCAACATCCGAGGAAGCAAGAATTTTTACAAATTGGTTATGTTCAGTATTAAAAAACAGTACAAATTTCATTTTGATTGTAATCACTGGCGTGAAATGGTCAATTTGTGGCCAAACCCCAATTACAAATACGAAGAGAAAAAAAACACACACACACACATGTCGGAGAAAAATAAAATTGCATAAACCTATTTTGTTTATAAAGTAATTTTCAATGCATTTGCTCGTATGGAGAAAGAGGCACCGGTGTAGCTGCCAAACAGCCTAAGTTTGAAAATGTTATAAACGAAATCTGTTTTGTATATATTTAAATAATATTAATTAGTATGTTTGAAAAAATAATTTGCCGGTGATGTAAAAAAATATTGTCAATGAAATAGGTATTTCTCATGAAATTATAATACCACCTTTACGTACAAAGGCATGGGTACCAGGTAGTCAAAAATTCTAAAAAAAAAAAAACAAAAGATTTGATTTTTTATGTGTAGTGCAAAAACAGAAAAAAAATACTTAACTCATTTTAAAAATATTCTTTCACCTATAAAAAGGTAAATTATCAGTGAATAACATGGGCCGTATTTTATTTTCAATGTCTACATTAACGCGAACGAAGTCGCGTGCAGAAGCTAGTAAATAGGTATAATCAATACTTTGATATGATCTACACACGGTGTTAGTAATCCTTGTGTAATTATTAAACCTCGACAGGTGTCAAGCAATTAACTTTATCAATATGAAGATTTATAGAATCTGTATTTTATGATTACAACTAGCCGTTGATAGTCGGCTAACAGGATCAAGTATCAGAACGATTGCCTTTCCCTTTAACTATGTATTTATAAAAATGAATTGCTGTCCATTTGTCTCGCTAAAACTCGAAAATGGCTGGAAATATTTGTGGAAGAGAAATATAAATAATAAGTAAAAGAAAATACTAAAAAAGACAATTTAATGTTCAAATACAAAACGTAGGAACTATAAAACATTTGATGTTTTTTGTCATTTTAGAATTTTAAAAGTGTCATTCGTTTGTCAAATATAGATAGGTGTGTTCAGAAATGTGTCTGTTTCACACATGTAGTATGAGATCCGATCTCTTTGATCTGTTTTGTTGGATTGCAAAAAGAAAAGAAATAATAATTTTAAATAGCTAAAAAACAAGTGAATTTTAATATTTAAAAAACGCCATCACAAAGCTATGGGAAAATACAACTTTGCCACCATAAACTTTACAATGTTCACAACGACTAAAAAAAGCGACCACCCGAGAAAGCCGTTTACGTGACCATACAATTTTATGATAAAAAGTGCTAAAAATCCGATCAGAAACACCACGACTCTTTGTTAAAGTATACTAGAATTTTCATTATGATTGCATTCTATATTATATGCTATTATTGTTTACGCCGCTTCAATGAACAAAACAGTATACAGTACTACCCTGCTTTTGTTTTGGCATGTCGCGGTTAAGGAAAAGACGATAGCGAGAAGTAAGAAGACGTATAACATTATCTTTGTCCATCGCAGTCATTGCGCTGTTCGACAGAGCGAACGCATTGTAAAACCGAAGCCAGTCGATCTTAGCGAACGTCTCACTCTTCTCCTCGACGAAGTAAATCAAATGCCGGGGACTATAATCTTTTTTTATTTAATTATAGGTATTATAGTTTTCTTTAAACGGAAGTAGTGTAGAACCTATCTAATCAGGTCATAAATAAACTTTCAAACTAATAAAATGGACAGCGGAAGAAAAGCGTTATGGTCTAACGAAAGAGTTTTGTTTGATCAGTGCAATAGAAAAGCGAGAAAAAAAATGCAAACTCTTTAGAACGAAAAAAAAAATGTTTAGGTCCCTCGAGTTTCGCTCCAAAGAGTTTATAGTGTAATCTACAGTTTTATGGGACATTTCAAAGTATTATACAATACAAATTTATTACATTATTCATTGTTATAGTGCAGACTGCAGCAGTCATTTAATTCCATTGACATTTAACATGCAAATAAGCTAAAGCAGCTCTCTTCAAGCGTTAACTCGGAAACTTCTGTCTGAGTTATAAAATTAATAGCTGTTATATTTAGTTTCACTTTATTGGTTCGCACGCAAGCCTGTTTAACTGAAGCATTTTCGAGTAAACTGTTTATTATTTGTAACATAAATAACATTTAACTTTAAGGGAACAGTGGCAGAATTTCAACTGGAATCTGCCTGACGATTGTATTTACAGTTAAATAATGTTTGCAAATTTTACTTATTTTTACTGTCCACCTGTAAAGATTTTAAATCTTCTTCTTCTTGTTTTAGCACCGCAGAAGCATTTGCCAGTGTCAATGTTTTGTTTCAAGTATGTGTCTTGTGATAATTATAATGTTCTAACAAGATGGTGGTTTCCTTGTTAGAACTTTCCATGGAGTTATGGTGGCATCTCAGAATGTATGCTCCGTGGTATTATTTCCCATCCACTTCACTTGCGCATAATAACCGAACTATATTACGTAAAACACCACCAATATTACAAAATATAGAGTCTAATAACACAAGATTATGAATAAAATATAAAAGCCACTACATGGCAGACTAAGATCCCGCCAAAAACTCCATTTTAAATCTTAATGATATACTCTAATAATAAAACTTATGTTAATTCTCCATGGTCAGAAGGAATATTAGTTGTGCCTTTCTCTATGGAAAAACACTTACTTGTACTAACTTCTGTCTCATTTGGTCAGATGATGTTGGAGTTTATACCAATGGCGTACGTATATATTTGTTTTTACACAGATTCAAATTGTCAATACAGTAGACAACCGTCGTAATGTTAGTTCCTAGGTCCCACGCCCACATTATATTTGGCGACCTTAATCGGATGCTAATATCGTCCTTACATATAAACGTCTGCCATGTATACAATTATGTTGTCAACTTGTTTGATTCATAGGCTCTATGGTCATAAATATTAAATTATCGGCTACATATTTAATGGCTATAAATTTAAAGTTATTTAAGAGTTTATAGTCAAAATTAGATATGGTTGCTTTCTTTCTCAGTAATACTTTTTTTTTATATTATAGGAGGCAAACGAACAGGTGGGTCACCTGATGGTAAGTGATCACCGCCGTCCATAGACACTAGCAACACCAGGGGAGTCGCAAGTGCGTTGCCGGCCTTTCAAATATGTGAGCCTCCGGCGCTCTCACTGACCGAACGAAACGCAACAGTGCAAGCACTGTTACTTCACGTCGGTTTTCTGTGAGAGGGTGGTACTACCCCGGGCGAGCCGACACATTCATGCTGAAACCAGTAATAGCTTCAGCGTAGCTCTACCACCTACATAATAATACTATTAACAGTTTCAGTTTCTGTAATAAGGTCCCAAAGTATATTACCGATTCACTGGTTCGAGTTCCTTCCATACATGCCCTCTGTACATAAAATATATTGCTAAGGTAATAAATGACACAGGCAAAGTCGTAAGTATCAGCTAGTACAATACACAAAGATAAAACATTTCGAGTCTCTTGCCGGTTCTTCTGGATGACTGGATGGGTTGTCTTCCTAACCGGTGGTAGTTTTGACGCTTAATAAGGTCTTCCCGAGGAATTCGGATGAAGTATTTATGTTTTCGATTTTCTAGTAGGTACCTATTTGGTTAGTTAGAACCCCAAAATAAATTCTGTGCATTCATCGGTGATAGTTGACAGCGATATTTGAAAATTAATAATACATTTTAAGATGAATATTGTCGTTGAAATTCGATACAATACAATAAGAATGAAATAGAAGACGAACGAAACCTATTATAAGTATAATAAAACTGGTTATATTCTGTGATCAAATCAGTATTTATTTTAAATTATACGCGGCACTTGTATCGTCTGTTCTTACGGTTCACCCTCGCTGTTACGCTTCTTGTTTAGCGTACTTCCTAATCTACATTTGGTACGGTAATTGCTTTTTCTTTTTTTGTATACTTTATACGTTAACGTTTGACCACAATCTCATCTGATGTTAAATGATGATGTGGTCTAAGATGGTAGTCACGATAAACTTAGAGGGAAACTGGCTCTCAAGTGCAGCTGCCGGTAATCTTCATTACCGCAAGCAAACCCGTGGACAAAAGCTAGTACAGATACACGAATGGAACACAAAGATAAATGTAAACAAAATATTACATACAATAGTAGATTAATTAATAATCGAAGCGGCTCTCGATCAAAAGTGAACATTGTATAACAAAACAAATTACCAAATCATTTGCACGTTAACTTCATGATTTCTATAACAAACATTATATTATTAATGATTTCTTGCGTTCGCCATCATTAGTTATTTAATATTATTAAGGTAATACTAATGTTTATGTTTTCATATCACTGTATTTATTTGGTCCATAAGAAAAGAGTAGGTACGATATTTCTACACAATATAATAATAATTGCTTTCAAAAGCGTGTATAAAATAGGTGTGTCTATTAGTCTTAGATTTATTTAACATATTATAAAAATGAATCGCTAAATGTGTTGCTAAGCGCAAGGCTCGAGAACAGCTGAACTGATTTCGCTAATTCTTTTTTTAGAATATTCCTTGAAGTACGAGGATGGATCTTATGGAGAGAAAAATTAAACAATTACCTGGAAAAGTCTCAAAACGACACTTTTCTATACTCCCATACAAATTATTTGTAATAATACTTAAAAGTCGATTTGAACTTTAATACCATAGGTACTATAAAGTTGAAGTCTTAGTGGAGAAGTTCCGGGAAGGCAAAACAATTGAGTGACGTTAGTATCGTAAAAATATGAATGTCAATATATATACGATGGTCCCGAATAACAGAATAAGTATTAAAAAATCGACTGTTAGGCGTTACGAAGTTCGCCGGGGTCAGCTAGTTTAACATATTATTACTTTTTATATAACAAAATATTAATTATTAGAGTTAATATTTATTTATAGGAGATCGGAAATATCTATGTGCGTTTTCTTATATTTTATTAGATTTTTCGATTTGCAATTTTAAATTTCTCTAGTACCTCTTTGGGTTAAAAATGTTTGGTGTTATTACCTTATTTCATAATAATACCTTTTGCCGGTGAAAATTGATAATTTTTAAGCGCTTTTTTCTTATATTTTCTTTTTTCGCTTTTTTAACGATGAGGTCTGCGATGGTAATCACGTTAATGCCATAAAAGAGTCAGTTGGCTCTCAAATGCAACTGCGGGAATATACCAACAGGTGCTTGGCGAGCGATTTTCAACTTGAGGATAATAGTTAGCCAGGCGAGCTCAAAAAAAACCCTACCACCGTGCTATGATTTCATCACAATGTTCTCCTTCACCAAAAATTCCGACTCAGTCGCAGGGATTCGAACCTACGTCGATCGAAGCGGTGTTCGAACAAAATATGAACTGAACCATCAACGCTTGACAAGTGGAGATTTCACACCTTTGTATAGTTTGACTTTTATAAACGTAACGAATAAACATCTTAAGACCATACACAAAATCATTAAGAAAATATTGATTCAGGTCCTTAAGAGACCGTCCGTTTGGACCTTGGCCCGGTCTTGCGCAACGTTGTCAGCTCGTTAAGTTATAACAGAAGTAAATTTAATTGGGCGTATTGTATTGTAATTGATTAAATTATTTTAACGAAATCATAATATCGTAATGATTGTATATAAATTAGTAATTAGGGCAGAAACAGATGGTTACTTGAAGGATTCTAGATTGTAATTTGCGATCCATATAATATGATTAATTTCGAGACGTCTCTTTGCACATTAATGTTAGATTATTATTCAATTACCCTTTTCATCTCTTTAATAGGTCGAGCACAATAAGTATTAACCTCAAACGAATGTATGTACATCTATTTTATAAAAGATAACTCAAGAATAAAATCAAAGGCCAAACCCATTTCAAGCTTGAGTGTGTTGCTCTCGTCTAGACTGTTTTGGGCACTTTTTTTTTATATTATAGGGGGCAAATGAACAGGTGGGTCACCTGATGGTAAGTGATCACCGCCGTCCATAGACACTAGCAACACCGGGGGAGTCGCAAGTGCGTTGCCGGCCTTTTAAATTTGTGGGCCTCCGGCGCTCTCACTGACCGAACGAAACGCAACAGTGCAAGCACGATTACTTCACGTCGGTTTTCTGTGAGAGGGTGGTACTACCCCGGGCGAGTCGACCCATTCATGCTGAAACCAGTAATAGCTTCAGCGTAGCTCTACCACCTTCAAAGATACACTACAAAATCTTCTTGTCTTGATCTCACGAGAGCCTATAATAATGGTAAGGATATTCAAAACGGCATTAGTGAGTTTTTACCAAACAAATTGATGAAGGTAACAGTTATTACATTCGAAATGGGACCACTTAAATCTACACTTGGGTTCTAAGTTTCAAACACGGTCCCGGACGCCACATTCGGCAACACACTGGTTCTACACCCACACATTGAATCAATGAATTACTAAGAACCACGTCTCTTCAAATCAACGAAACTTCCCTGCTTTTGTCACTCTCAAAAGATGATTAAAAAAAAATACTGCCTTAATATTTTACCCCTCCATTAAAGAATCTCACCAACCAAATTTCATACTGGTAATTTTATTAAATTTTATCGTCCTTGAAAACGATCGTTTTCCCTAGCTTGCATTTGTAATTAACTTATTGATCCTAGCTGGTATTCAATAGGTGGCCTTCCGAGATTTTACTCAAAAATAAATCTACAGAGACTATCATTAATCATTAGCTCTGTGACCTTACTTACTTAAAAGAACGAAGCTTTTTAAAATCTATGGTTAATTTGTATTCATTGACATTTGTTAGTGATGTTTCATTGTAAATTATCTGACCTTAATTACAGAGTGTTGCAATATTAATCTAACATTTAATTATGTCTAATCAACAATCTATAAGATTCGTTACGTCTTTCTTCTATGGAATTCAAGAACCTTGCGTAAACGCACCGCTACCTCACTTTGAAATTATTTGATTCATACGTCCGTTACCGTCCGTTACTTGAAAATGTATCGGATACCTTTTATTAATAAAGAGTTATGTACTTTGAGTGTGTTCCAACTGCAGGATTACCATCGCATTAAAAATTGGTGCTGTATAATCGCAATAGTTGCGTAAAACATGTGTCAGACAACACTTACACGAGGCTTTGAATCTATCTCAGGATTAGTAAGCTATTGTAATTGGCCTCTCTGGATTATTGTTATTTTGAAGCTGGTTATATATATATATTTACATTATAGGGGGCAAACGAACAGGTGGGTCACCTGTTGGTAAGTGATCACCGCCGTACATAGACACTAGCAACACCAGGGGAGTCGCAAGTGCGTTGCCGGCTTTTTAAATATGTGGGCCTCCGGCGCTCTCACTGACCGAACGAAACGCAACAGTGCAAGCACTGTTACTTCACGTCGGTTTTCTGTGAGAGGGTGGTACTACCCCGGGCGAGCCGACCCATTCATGCTGAAACCAGTAATAGCTTCAGCGTAGCTCTACCACCTACAACAATTATATTCACGTTATAGGTTGGAGTGACCATTCGATATCAGGTTCACTGCATATCTATTTTAAAATGACGCCACCTACTGTCAATAAATCGCATTCAGATTTTATCTCTTCTGCCTTCTCTTCTTGTCTAATACCTTTTTCTACTGCTAAGTAAAAATATCGATCAAACTCCTGCGTATAAATTTCAAGTCTTTGAATAGTACATGTTTTTGCATTTTGAGAAATTTCATCTTAGTCACCGTAAGTACTAAACAATCTGTCACAATCGGTGGTCGGACTATAAAGATATTATGTCAATATATGTTTTTAATTTATCCGCGAAATAAATAAAACTGTTATAAATTATAAAAATAAAACCATAAAAATCGATTCTCGTTAAGACGTATGACATTAATTTATAATTGAGGCCACGAAAAAGGGACGATCGTAAAAAAAATATTTTATTTATCGTTCATGTTGGAAGCGCTTACGAGTGCTGCCCACGTGCTGTTATTTAATATAAACAATAGAGAGATATAATTAACTAAATATTAGTTGCAATTGGCAGTAAAACCGCGTGCCCACCGTCTCGTTAAATCTTTGACATTTTGCGTTGTTTACGACTCTGCTTACTTGAGAAATTCTCGGTTTGAGTGAAATAGAGAAACGATTACTTCTATTTTACTAACGCTTAGGGGCAACTTTACATAGCATGACCACGTTAATAATTTAAAACGGTTTTGCAGTCAACGTGAAATTGTTATTTATGAATCTAAGTGTTATCATTATGTAGTATCAATGAGATCATACATTATGCATTAGTTCTTGTTAACGTGGTTTCAATGGCAACTCTCATGGCATTGTAACAGTTTAAAATTATTATAGAGTTGGAGAATTATTAGTAAGTTAAAATGCCAGATGTTTACATTACGTGAAATTAAAGAACGATAAGATATATTATAAATTTTATATTACTACTATATCCAAGCGATTCTATTTATGTATATTATTGTGATTGTTACGTCCAAGTTTAACAAAAATAAAATTGACACTGGTCATTTTATTTCGTTTACAATTTAGAAAAATCATTCTTTGTACAATTCCAATAATGTTCTGCAAAAAGTTACAGCACTTCTGTCTATGTATTTTCGCAGGTGAATGTGTTCTGTTGTTGCAAATGTCTATTTGAAATCAGATAGTTATGATTACCAATCTATACACATGAATAAAATTGAATTATTTATTGTTTATCCGAGCTAACCTCTGAAACGATTGAACTGATTTAACATTGGTAATTTAAATCGATTCAGGTGTATTTGATTGGACGTTACTTGCTACCTTCACCTGAAATAGATAGGTTGCTATCACGTCTCCCATAATCGATTACGCCTGTTTCGACCTTTCACTCTATTGACTCTTCTAATACAAGCGGGCAATTATGATAATTATTATTGTCATTGGTATCGTACCACTAAATGGTTAAAAGAATTTACACATTTCCTCGTTTGCACATAATAATACCAATCTATATTCTTAAACGATACAACGATCTGAAAATGGACTTCACTAAACTTAAGTGCAATGGTATCAATAAATCATATTTTTTATGATATGCCTATAATAATCCACAACCTTGTACGTTGCATCCCACATGGCAATCGTACAAAACAAGATGAATGGCATTCGACGCCTACTCGCGCAGCCATCTTTATTACACCGGTTGCAAATTGGAAACCGTTGAAATGAACGTAAGTGTACACTTGACTCGGAATACGTTCGCGGTTATTGGGTTAACGTTCGTCACTTTTAGCGTAACGTACGTCGTGGGTTTGGTCCTTGACACGGTTTCAGAATTTATTAAAAAATAAATTATAGTTCTTGTCTAATGTAACGTGGGGATTATGTGAGAATCTTTGTTCGAGAATGTTCGTAACAAAATTAAAAGGTTTTCATTGTAGAGTCGTTTGACCGGCGGAATACGATTTATTCCGGAGTTCGTATAGATTGAGTCATTCGAAGCGATAACATTATAAGCTGACGGTAATGGAGAACATCGTGAGGAAACCTGAATCTGGAAAATATTTTTGTAGCATCACTGTACGTGGTAAAGTGGTAAAGATTTAAAACTGTTGATTATTCAAAATTTAAAATCGTCAAAATGTCATGGACTGGTGTGGTGAATACACTGGATTATTCCTTGGGATTGTGCTTCTTCTCGATGACTGGGATGTACTCCGAACCGGTGGTAGTTTTGACGTTCATAAGCGCCTTCTTAGGGCCTAAATTGAATAAAGTATTTTTGATTGATTTGATTGATTGATTGCTGCGACTTGTACAAGATGGCCTTCTTTAATTATGGATTTTATTTATTTTGTCTATTTAAACTTATAATTCTATTGCGGGATATAAGCTAATTTTATTTTGTAACATCATTTATTTATTATTAGCCAGCTGTTACCTAAGCGTAAATGAAGTTAATAGAACTTCATGTATTGTAGGTTGTAGGTAGAATGTATTCTAGGTTTTATCACACGACGTAATTGATGTCTATGGCTAATATAATTGGAATCCATCCAGCTGTTTGACTGTAGTTGAAGGACAAAAATACTTTCACATTCGTAATGTTAGTAACATCTTGCATATCTCTGTTCTGAGTGTGTTTAGATGAAATATTTTGACTATATGTCATCATGACAACTGACTTATTGAAGTAGTACTAGTGGCCAATGTTCAATAATAATTTTTCTAAGTTTGTGCTTTATTGAGATTCTTGTGTCATAGAGTAAACATTGCACACAAATTTTTCAAGGATGTTATTTTACGTCAACTCGAAAGGTATACAAATACGTTACATTATGCATTAATTTTCGTTTAATTGGAATATATTTATTACCTCTATAAATAATATTAGCATTCAAATTTCTGAATTATGTTCTTTTACGTCAGCTTGGAGGGAGTACAAATACTTAATTATGTATTAACTGATTCCTTCATTAGGAGGTCTCTCCTAGCTGAGGTAAAAGAATATAATTGAGAAATTTGTATGCAATGATTATAGATGTGATATATGTATTCTAGTTAACTGAAAATGAATAAATAATGAAGTATTTGTACTCCGAGGGTGTACAAATACTTCATTATGTGTGAATTTTCGATTAATTGGAATACACCTATTATATAGTAATATAATTATAAATATGAACGTGAGTTCAGAGATGTCTGTTTGGTTGTTACGCTTTCACGATTTAAAACCACTCGGCCGATTTTCATGGAATTCTGTATACACGTTGTCAGAACGTGAAAAGGAAATTGATGGTGTACAGTCTATCTAGAAAAAAGTACACTTTCCGAGAGATACGTACGTCTAAGTGTAACAATATGTCGGGATTTACTGCCGGTGATCCATTCAGATACGATTGTTATATTCTGGCTATTGGATGAACGCTAAAATCAGTAAGATTTCGCTGTCATAAAGTTTGAGCATTTTCTAAAGCGTACCAACTGAAATTAAAATGTTGTAATATTAATCAGCAATAATGAACATACCAAGTGTCATTTGCTGATGATAAAAATGTGACAGAAATGGAAAAAAAGTAAGTCGAAACAACAAACGTTTGCCCGAGGCGTTCTGTTGACACCCCGACAGAGAGCGGTTTATCTCGCGGAGACACGTTTTTAGGTTACCGGGCTTGTTGTTAAGACTTTTGTTCGCCGAGTTTTTGACCTAAGTGAAAAGGAGAGATTTATATGCTTTAAAATGAAACATTCACATGTTAACTTCTTCATGTGAAAGGTACCTTACAATAATATATTTGTTTTGATTTTTTTATGCTATGTGTCATAATGGAGCTGGTTTAAGTTGGAAGAACTTATGAATATTATAAATGCAATGTTTTTTTCCAGTTCTGAATTCGTGTGTAAATCAAAGTCCTATATAAATAATTATCATCACATCATCCTGTAAGAGACCTACTGCAGAGCCGTAGGTTTGTTTCCTAAGAAAGGTTTGGCCATGATCATTAAGCTAGCCCACAATGTATTGGCGGTTTCAAACTCCAAGAATTCCACAGTTCTATATTTGCCCACTTACGAAAATTTACTATGAGAACATTGCTCAGGTTCAAGTTTCCTCGAGTAAATTCTTCAGGTAAGTGTACGCGAATTCCGAAAAATTTACTGACACATGCCGCGGTACGAACCTGCGGACATCGAATTGACACTCCATCCGCCAAACCACTCGAGCACCACGACTATATAAATCGTGTACAGATAACGCCCTCACAATAACACACTGGAACGCGGATTAGAATTTTAGAACAAGTGTCACATATCGGTAAAGAAAATATCGTTGTATAACTTATACGTATGACAGCAAGTATCCATCATTGTAAGTCAAGTGTCGACTCTGGGCAAATTTTAGGAATGCGGCAAAGTCTGTAAGATATCGCTCTAATATGGAATTAGATTTCGACTCGCGTGTGATTTTACAGATCTATACGGTTTTTTTTTAAATCTAAAAGCAACATTCCTAAACAAAATATCAAAATGTTCTTTTATTATTTCATTTAACAATGAAGTGTTCCCTGAAATTTGACTCCTAAAGCTGCCGCTTCATTTGGTTCTTTGCTTCGTGTAACCACCAACTAGATCGCTATTCATCGAATAAAATAATACTCAAAGTCTAACAAGACTTCTCTTGCAAATCTTCTATGTATTTGTGAATGGTTAGCTTTTATATTAATAAGTTAAACAACTTAACACATGGGAGTGGTAATTGTATTTGTTAAAATAATTTAAAACAAGTTTCCAGCTATTTCTGTTGACCGTGAGTTAACAGCTACGTCGGTTTGCGGAAATTTATTAATGCTAAATACACAGAACATTATGTTCTATTCTCCTTAATAAATATGCGTTAAAACGTGTTACTTATTGTTTTGTATATAACCGAGAATGAAATTATTGCAAAAATATTACGCCTGGTTTATTTATTTCACTTTAGAATGAAATTGGAAAAAAAGATGATGTTTTTTCATTCATAAATTAAAGTGTAATTTATAGTTTTTGGAAGCGGTGATATAAATACGACGCGATGTCGATCGAGGTAGGTTCGAATTTTGCAATGATCCAGAACTTTCCATTTTAGAATGACTGTAAGGCGTTTTCTAATATCCGCCTAGTTAGATAACACCTTAAATTAATATAGCATATACCAGCTACATTTGAGACTCTTTGCCTTTCTAGGTTTAGTATGTTCCCATCTTGGGCCACGGCATCATTTAACATTAGATGAGATTGTATCACAATATGTATATTAAATTGCCCAATATCTTGGGAATTGGGGAAGGTTGAATGTATAATGACCATTATCGCAGTTATTTCTACCTTTGCTTTAAGGTACTACTTGCTTCAAAATCAAATCACATCGGCAGCCGTTTTCTCTCCAACTTATTTCTCGGGAGTAATACAACCTATCGTTGACTGACTTCGTATCAACTACAATCAAACAGGATTTATTATAAATTGTCATGGTGTTCGTTAACTTCTCAACATCAGATGTAATAATGCAAACCGGTTTGTTGATTACATATCTATGTAGTAGTTGAAAATTTTAAATCTTACTATCTCCATCGACCGAGTTCCAGTTGACAAAAGAATATAATTTAAATACTTTACGATATTAAAAACAATGTGAACAACACTTACATTTACAACACACGTTATATAAGTGACCTGTTTGATATCGTATTAATTATGGCCATATCATTACCGAATAAGGGTTGTTCACGTCGGGTCAAAGATTTTTATTAGCAATTAATTTTTTGATAATAAACGGATTTCGCAAAAAGTTACTACGACCGAGATAACCAAAAATGGCAACGTTTACGTATTGTTTCTCCAGATCGGGGAATTAGCAAATTTTGGTAGCGTGGACACTTCTTTTGTTTTTCATTGTTGCGTCCGATTAGTTCCCGGGTACCGAGCACTAGGTTTATAACTCTCTGTAGTGGCTCTTGTAGGTGTGTCTCTTTCTGCCTTCAGCCAGTGTATTTTAATTACCGAGATTCATTGTAAGGATTTTTCAGAAGAAATCGCGACCACTATATGTATATATATATGGCAATAAACCGTCGTAATGATTCGCGTTTTGGGATCATTCAGGGATACTCCGCTGACATGACAGTCATGACTGCTGATGAATTGTTGATCCCTCGTTGGTCGCCATTGTATTAGAATTACACGGCGTTTACCCTTAAGTACCCTTAAGTAACTTTGACGAGCTTCATTAAAACAATGTTACAAAATAGTTCCAAGTAAAAGAGCTTCTTCGCAATAACCACATGAATAAGTGTTGTATATTAACATCTATTTAACTAAACCAGTATAATTTCCAGAAATTCGACCATAATTTATAATTAAAGCATTTCGACAGATACTAAAAAAAAATAGAAAATCGGTTGACGAACAAGAGTAAAATGTACTGACCTGTATTTTTTTCTTAATAGATAAATTGATAGAAACGTTCGGTTTAAAACAATTGAATAGTGCACAAATAACAAAGACGAGTGGAAGAATATACAATACGTATGGGTCAACACAATAGTGTCGGCTATTGTCTTGCAACTCAGAGAGCATTAACGACTCCGGTGCCTGCAACGGCTCTGATAAAACAGGCGTACCACTTGCTTGTATAAAAAATTTATTCTAGTATTCCATGCTGCTGTTTCAAATTTATACAAATAAACAAAACTGAAGTGTATGTTTCTAATGTCAAAAAACAACTTTATACTAAATGGATATAGAAGTATATAGGTAGTTACAAAAAAAAAAAAACAATTTTTGTCCGTCTGTTTGTTCCGGTTTATCACCGAAACAGTTGGATCAATTTTGAAGAGAACTTCACTAGGAGATAGTTAATGTTATAAGGAGTAACTAAGGGTTTTTTTTTTTTTTTCTTAATAGGGTTCCATGAAAAGCAATATAAATGCATAATAAATGAAAAAAGCAGGGTTCAATACCACGCACCCCTCTAGCGCACTTTTACGCGGAACAAAAATGTTTTGCTTAATTCCACGAAGATGAACCAGCGGCTAACAGCTAGTATATTGTATCTTAGAATATAGTAGTGGACTATGCAGGTAGACCAACGTCTACCACATACTTTAATAGGTCATGAATATAAAAAATATGGAGAGTTGATGGAGCACGAACATTCGTGAAAATAGGTATTTAAATTGAAAATATTTCTGGAAAGCTCATAAAAAAAGCCTCAACAAAAGCGCCACCTGCCGACTTAAACAGTATCTAAGAACCAATCAGGTGACCACACAAGTACCAATAGAGATCATCAAAGTCAATCAAGCTGTTTAGAAACAGAAGATTTTTTTTAATACTTTATAGGTTAGCGTTTGACCACAATCTCATCTGATGTTAAATGATGATATAGTCTAAGATGGTAGTCACGCTAAGCCTAGTGGGAGACTGACTCTCAAGTGCATCTGGTGGAACACACCAGCAGGTGCTGTTTTAAACTTGAGGGTGGTGGCCAGGCGGATTTAGAAAAAGCCCTACCACCATACTATTGATTTCATCACGATGTTTTCCTTCACTGAAAGCTCCGACTTATTTGCTAGGTTACAATTACGGACATCTGAATTTTAAATATAGATACTTTATACGATAAGATTATTTGTTAATAAATGCCTGTGTCAGTAGTTCTTAGACTCGAAACGTTGCTTTTATAAATGAAATAAAGAAAAATAAATGTTTATTTTAGGAGCGGTACATAAATTATTTTCATTCTAAATTTTAATTAACAAATGTTCATGTTAACATTTCCTAGCGTGTTGTAAAGTTATATTACAAAACATTCTAATTAACATTGAAACTTGTTAAAAAGTTTGTAATTGAATTGTCTACGCACTTTAAAATTCTCTCATAGTAAGACAAAGCGCAAAGAAAGTGTTCTGTGTGAAGAAATGCGATAACCTTTTGAATAGAACTCTTACTATCTAGTGACTAATGAAGAAGTACACGCACGATGACAATAGAGGTAAAGCTTTTAATTTATAGACTAGATGGTAACCGTGGCTTCGTCTCTATAAAAATTTAGCTGGATTAATTTTAAGTTGCGTTTAACTTCCTAAATTGTACCCAATTTTGTATATTTATCTATTAACGAGTTAAAGTTACCAAATTTTAAATTTCATAATTACCGCTCGACCTTTATAGAAAAGTGGAATATCTATGAATCTATGATAATACTCTAAAGAATCATGTATCTGTTAGTAAAAGTCTAATCGAAATCGGTTCAGCGGTGTCTTTTTTTTATATCATAGGGGGCAAACGAACACGTGGGTCACCTGATGGTAAGTGATCACCGCCGTGCATAGACACTAGCAACACCAGGGGAGTCGCAAGTGCGACGCCGGCCTTTTAATGTATGTGGGCCTCCGGCGCTCTCACTGACCGAACGAAACGCAACAGTGCAAGCACTGTTACTTCACGTCGGCTTTCTGTGAGAGGGTGGTACTGCCCCGGGCGAGCCGACCCATTCATGCTGAAACCGGTAACAGTTTCAGCGTAGCTCTACCACCTAAAAGATTACAATGGATGAATACGAGACATTTCAGTTATATCTCATATACTATTATTTAATACATTTTAAATATGTTTTTCTGTAATAACAAAAAAACTCAACTTAATGTCAAATAAATAGAGATTAAGTTAAAAATAGCATAAAGTTCAAACTACGCGGTTGTTATATAACTCGTACACTCACTCAACTCATTCGTAGTCCGGTGAATCTGTGCCAATAGGGTATATCAGCTTGAAAAAGAAATATATATATATATAGTTCATATAGAGTTGGAGATCATCCAACAGTAGCTACGAGCGATCACCCGAGGGATATAGCGACGGTTGTATTGTGTGGATGAGATTTATGGAACTAGTAATTCCCTACAGTAGATTATGGCTTTTGTTTATATTTGTTTTGTTTAATAAACTGTATTTTCAATGCCATGACAGATGAAGATACATTGCTATGTAATCAAGACAAGCGAAGAGGACTTAAAAAATATATATTTATAAAGAGCATCTGTTCGCTTAAAGAATTGTATTCAAACTAATTTACCACTAGCATGCGACTACGAGAAAACCGGCCATTGGACGTGCTTATTATAACTAACGGGGCGTGTTATTACTTAGAATGAGGAGTGCTGATTTGCACAATTAGTAGGTGGTGGATCTAATCCAGTGACGTTATTTATTATCAACCCTGGAATCACCAACTTCACGTTTCGATATATCTATACATTTAATAAAAATGAAGAGTCTGTATGTAATATCAAAATAACGACTTTGACTGATTGGATATGAACGTATACACGACACGGAAAACAAAAACACAATTTTTAGAATTTTTGTCTGTCTGTCTGTTTGTTTGTTCCGGATTATCTCCGAAACGGCTTGACCAATTTTGATACAAATTTCACTGACGGATAGTTAAAATTACAGCAGAGGACATAAGCTACTTTATTTTAGACTACCTTTTACCCGTGGCTTCGTTTGTAGTACTATCTCCAAAACGTTTGAACCATTTTTCACGGAATTTTCACTAACAGATAGCTGATATTATAAGAAGTAATTTACAAATATAAAAAAACGCATGCAGAGGCGCGGGTAACAGCTAGTACTACTAACATATTTAATTATTCAGGTTGATATGTAACCCTTTTATTAATACTATGTAGTGCTTAATCGAAACTCGTTTGAAATTAAGGGACGTAGCGGTAACACGCTGTCGGAATATTCCTACAAATGCATGGTGACAGGTCTTCAATTTGTAGGTGTTACCTAATCTGGCGTAAATTAGAGAATCCTTACCACCATGTTATAGATCCAATACATTGTATTCCTTCACTGAAAACTCCAGCTAATGCAGCCTTCGAACATTCGTCGGTAAACTCGGTGCTGCAATAAGTTACAGAAATAAAAACTCAGAAGTTAGAACATACTAACATGTCATGGTCTTTATCCTATAATGAAATATGTTAATGAATCTTTTGAATTCACCTAAAATAATGTTTATTGTCCTCAGGTGACATCGAAGACTGCATTGTCACGCCCGCATACCAAGGTCAGTTCACACCGTTGCCGGAGGCGCTATGCGACTGTATTATGGACCTTACATCACAGGTAATTTAGCTTACGACATTTTAACATATTCATGAGAAAGTATCAAATATTTCCTTCTACATTTAATCAGAGATACATCGAGAAACTGGTTTCCAACTTCACCCAAATGTGTTTCTTCGTAATATGAGAAAATTACAAAATGAACATTAATTGGAAACATCTTTAATTTATTTAAATTAAATGTACTATTAAATGCTTCATCAGTAAATTTCGTTCGTAGGTTAATAGCTTTGTCATAATTCGTCTCTTATAAACACAGTTATTTTATAATAAATTGAATTTTTATATGAAGATCCTTGTAGCAGTTATTATAATATGTTTTTTTTAATGATTATTATTTATTTTCCAATCTAGTTAGCTATATTTTAAAAGACATGATCTTTTATTGTTTACATAATTCACAACATTCGTTTTTTTTTAATGCCTTATAGGTAAGCGTTTGACCACAATCTCATCTGTTGTTAAATGACGATGTGGTCTAAGATGGGATTCACGCTAAACCTAGAAAGATACTGGCTCTCAAGTGCAGCTGCCGGAACACACCAACAGGTGCTAGGCGATAGATTTTCAACTTGAGGGTGGTAGCTATCCAGACGGACTTAGAAAAAACCCTACCACCACGCTATGGTTTCATCACGATGTTTTCCTTCACCGAAAGCTCCGACTCAGTTGCTTGGGTTCGAACCTACGTCCTTCGACGCTGTGTCCGAACACACTACCAACTGAGCCATCATCGCTTCAAAAGTGACGTAATTCCTGATTTCCCATAGTCTTCCTAATATAATAATAACGATAGGAATAATAAATATGCTGTATACATTGACCGGACCATTATAACTGATTTTACAAATACTATCTACATTTATAACATAGATTATTACCGTCACAATATTAGTAAAAATGTGCCAAGTAACTTTAATAATATAGAATAACAAAACCCCGATTTCTTTATTCGCAAATCTCATGCTTAATCCCTTATAATTACTCCTTACAATTAAAATGAATCTAACGACACCACATACGATAAAATCCAGCAAAGAAATTAGGTTATTGCCCGTGCTATATTCGTAAAACATTACACTCCTTTTGAGCAGTTGAAAAACAGCAGCAACATCGATTACATGATGCTGGTAAAAGTTGTCAGTAACTGAAATACTTGATGAAATATAAATTTACTTCAAAAACTTACTTAACATAAACATCATTTTCGATATACGACTATAATTTATCTCCCAAATTATCGTAGAAAACATCACTCTGAAGTACGTAAATCATTTCAACGGTAAGAAAAATTTCGAAGAAAGTTTGCCCAAAAAAAAAACAAGAATTATTATATCGAAACTGCAATGCAATGTCTCGACGATTTCATTATAATCTCGCAAACTTGATGACTGTCCGTAATTACTGTGAACCGTATTCCGAACAATCGCAATTAATGCCACCGGCCTCTTAAGCTAACCAAATATTTGCACTTAATTGACCGATGTGTTTCAAAAAAACAAAAGGTTTGTGTGAATCAGGCCAAAAACAATAGATTTCAAAGGTATAGTAGTCTCGAGAACTTTCTCTCGAATGTGATTTGAAATGCGTATTAATGAGATATGGTAACGAAGATTAATTTCGATAAAAATGCTTGCTTCTTTTCTTGTCTTTGTTTTTGTATTGTTGAAAGTTGTTTAACCCAATTTTAAACATATTGTAGTATCACTTAATTATAACTAATAAAAGTTAGTGATACATCTAACTTGTTTCACGGACACTAATAACTAATTTTGTGAACATTACCGTTACCTTACTTTTTTTTTAATACTTCATTAATTTTAGCGTTTGACTACAACCTGACCCTAATGTTAAATGACCATATGGTCCAAGATGGTAATCACGCTAGACCTAGCGAGACTGGCTTTCAAATGTAGCTGTCGAAACACAGTCATAGGTGCTTGACGACGGTTTTTCAACTTAAGAGTGGTAGCTAGCCAAGCAGGTTTAGGAAAAATCCTAACTCCATACACTGATTTTTGTACACTTTCGGGATACTAGGTAACAGTCCAAGCCGAGGCGCACCGTGCGCCCTTGAGCTGGTTGCTAATATAAAATCAGGTCAGTGCCTTAAGCGCTCCCCTTAGTAGTCCAATGAAGCTGTAGAGGCCTGTCAGGGCAATAGCGTAATCAATTCGAAAAAAGAAATTTTGTATACTTGGATATGCAGAAGAACAATCTGCTATATCATTGTGATTTGTCTAACCTGGTTTTACATTAAGTACTTGGGTATGACGAAGGCAATCGACTTCAATATCAAAGCCTTTCATAATTATTTCGATATAAGTTGTTCTTAATTACATTTTAAAGTGTTTATGGAAAGTCCATATTCATATTATGAAAGTGTATCTCATTAGTTTAAGTGTTAATTAATTTCAAAACGTAAATTTACGTAAGGGACTAACCAAACCTTATGAATTCCATTGACACCAGCACCATGCGCAGGTAAGGTTTTTCTAAGCAAACATATTTAATATTCATAAAATGACACTTATTTGCATAGTGTAATGGTTGATTTCATTCGATATATAGCCAATACCGGAATACAATTCGACCATGAATCTTGTGGAACATAGCGCCAAAACGCTTAGATTATACGAATTACGAACCTGTTCTCGAGTATGGTCCAAGTTGAAATACCAAATGTTTCTAATTTTTGGTCCCAAAATAAATACATTTATTCAGTGTTTAGTGGTTAGCTAGTGATCGAAAGTGGTTGAGTTATTTTTTTATACTTTATAGGTTAGTATTTGAATGATGATGTGGTCTAAGATGGTAAGTCACGCTAAGCCTAGAGGGACACTGGCTCTCAAGTGCAGCTGCCGGAACACACCAACAGGTGCTTGGCGATAGATTTTCAACTTCAGGGTGATAGCTAACCAGGCGGACTTTGAAAAAGCCTTACCACCATGCTATGGTTTTATCACGATGTTTTCTAGGCTAAGCTCCGACTCCGTTGCTAAGATTTGGACCTGCCTCCTTTGACGCTGTGTCCGACCACGCTGTCAAATAAGACATCATCGCTTCAAAAGTTCAAAGATATATCAGTTAATACATATTATATGTAATTTAATAATTACTATTATTTCGAATTTTATCACGTTATTTTGCTATTTCCATTAATAAATGACGTCTCCGCAAAGCACAGCGTTATATACGCTACAGTGAACTGGAAAAGCTGCCAACGCAGGTCATTCGCATGTCTTAGCGTGTATAGGAAGATCCATTAATTACGCTGAAAAGGTATCATTGCTCCTAGATTATACATTTTTCTCGCAACAACTTACTTTAGGTGGTAGAGCTACGCTGAAGCTATTACTGGTTTCAGCATGAATGGGTCGGCTCGCCCGACGCGCGGGGTAGTACCACCCTCTCACAGAAAACCGACGTGAAGTAACAGTGCTTGCACTGTTGCGTTTCGTTCGGCCAGGGAGAGCGCCGGAGGCCCACATATGTAAAAGGCCGGCAACGCACTTGCAATTCTCCTGGTGTTGCTAGTGTCTATGGACGGCGGTGATCACTTACCATCAGGTGACCCACCTGTTCGTTTGCCCCCTATAATATAAAAAAAAAAACTTGTCATCTGATTAAATAACTTTCAATTGTTCTATAACAATAAACATTTTTATTAATTCGTCATCATTCTTTTGCGACATCAATTTTCTTCGGTAGTAAATTTCGTATACAAAAGGATCATATTAATAAATGTTTAGTTAAAAATAATTCACGTTGAAAAAACAATAGTTCTGTAAGTTTATACAAAACAAACACTTGACAAGTTTATAAAAGTTGAAGTTGAAGTTATTTACATAGAAAAATGATTTTACGTCGAAAAACAGAATTTATTTATCCGCTAGTCTCTCCACTCTTATCACATCTCATTTCGAGCGATGCGCTCATCTTGAACTTGTTCAGAGATTCCTGCAATCGTGATGTTTTTGTTGATATACGACTAAAAATAGCGAACTCGTTGCCTCATCAGAATATATTTTATTGTTCCTTCTTCTCATCCGCGTCAGACCTTTTCATGAATAAAACAAAAAATAATAACTTTTAATAGCATAAACGTAGAAGTTTTTTTTTTATTATTCCATTATATTAAATACTTTAAAACCGTGTCTTTATTTATACTGCACTAGTTGTACTTGTTACTTTTTTTATCACTTATAATTTATACTTGAGTTACAGCAAAATTTATATTACGTAAATATTCTTCGACTTCAAATACCTATTTATTATACATAATAATCATAGAATATTGCATAAAAACCTTTATGAAAAAAAAACAGGCAGAGACATACTATAAATTAAAAAAGACAATGCATGTTTATTTTTCTGTGACGGCGTGTATCATAGAAAAACAACTTCACTCTAAACGATACTAGCATGAAATAAGTGAAAAACAATTTTGGTTATTGTCACCGTAGATCTACTATAATTATTTATTTAACTTGACTGAACTATAAAACAATGATAGAGACGTTAACGAAGAGACAACGGGTCAAAAACCATTTCTTGTTCAATCCATCAGGTGTCCTTGCGCAATGGGCACCCGATTCTGCAACAGCGACATGGAATGCTGCATTAGACCAGTTTGACATTACAATCAACGTGGGTTCGGAATTTTAAGTAGATTATATTTGCAGCGATGGTTGTGAAACATTGAATTGTCCATCTGTAATCACGAGATTACTGAGACATTTTATGTGCTAAAGCATATTTTACTATCCTTTCTTAGTTCTTTCTCATAAAGTATAGCGTAACGCGAAAAGAAAGGTTCCCTTTGAGAGACTTTAATTATGTCACCAGTCATTGCTGTCATATCGCCCTCAAAGGCACTTGATCGGTAGACTAATCCCGAAACGTGGCAAACCAAAAGTAAGTTGTTGCTAAGGGTTTAACCCCATATGTTGTACTTTCTTCGGGAGTAGTGATTTATTTGAATACAGATTTCCTACCACTATTATATTTTATGATGGGTCAGTTGATAGCGTGTTCGGATACCGCATCATTCGACGTAGGTTCGAATTCTCTTGACTCGGTCGGAGCTTTCGGTGAAGGAAAACATCGTGATGAAACCATAGCATCGTGATAGGGATTATTCTAAGTCCACCAGGCTAACTACTACGTTCAAGTTGAAAATCTATCGCTAAGCACCTGTTGGTGTGTTCCTGCAGCTGCATTTCAGAGCCAACCCCCTCTAGGTTTAGTCTGTTTGCCATCTTAGACCACATCGTCATTTAATATCAGATGAGGTTGTGGTCAAACGTTAAAAGTTTTAAAGCATATAAGAAAAAAAAGTAAATTGGTTTTGGGTTGTAGAGCTTAACCATTTTTTGTTTTCGAACTGACCTACGCTATTGTCCTAGTAAGGCCTCTACAGTTTCACCGGACTACTAAGGGGAGCGCTTAAGGCACTTACTCGATTTGTTTAGGCGATCAGCGCAAGGGCACGCGGTGAGCCTCGGCTTGAACTGTCGCCGAATTTCTCGATCTGACTAAGCTAAGCTATACTATACATTTCATACATATATGAACTCGTGAAAAATACATGGAGCTTATTAACCAATGACCTCTCTTATACTAATATTGTCATAGTATTAACATGATTATTAAGCCCACTCTTTTCCTCGTGATAAGCTTTTAGCAAAGCTACTTTAGTTATATTTATAGAGGTTAAAGAGCACAATCTATGTTAATCTTTTTTAAACGCGACTTTTAAACTTATCTAATAAGATGCAATGAGCTAACAAGTTTGCTACATAAAAGTAATTAGTGAAATTTCATTAGATGTGGCAGCAATCGCCATATTGAATCTTGGAAATATTTGAAACAATAAACTAATTTTATTTTCCGTTTTAATGTAGCGGTATCATATAAAATCGTTGAACTGAAATGGCAGGTTCGAGTAACAATAAATAAGCTATAATTCCTTAATTATTGCGGTGTCTGTTCAATGCTAGGTCTATATATATCTTTGTTTCATTAAGGGTACGAAATTTTGCTATATTCGAATTTTTATAATTACTCGAAACGCCAACCCTTTGTCTGTTGGCATTTTCTATCGACAATTTTTCAGATATCGTTCTATTCTTAACCCCCTACGGGATGAGTTTTTAATAAATCTTCCTTGATACTAACTTTTGTTGTACAAGCAACTCCAATGCAGAGTTTCATATCCACCGGATTAAGTTATGCTTTTTTTGCCAATCAGTTTTAATAACTTTATTGAATAGAAGACTGTAATTTCTGGCGGACAGTACGTTGTATTAAATATAATGCGTATTTTGAAGAACACCATTATACCTAAAGCTACTGACGCTGCTCATAATATAAGTAAATAGTTTTTCGTCGCGATGTATTTTCTCTTTCAACGAAAGCTTTGGCTCATTCGCAAGAATTGAGGGGTTGCCCAAACATGTCATCAAATGAGTTAACATGACTTCGAAAAAAAAAACCGTCTAAACGATTTCAAAAACTGTACAAACGAGCGAATGAAGTTCTATGATATGAACATTAAAAACAACACTAGTGGACATTCTACCCCTTAATATTAACAATTTATGCACTCGGTAAATAAAGACAATGCTACATCGAGCCCCAGAGGTATTTTCTGTACAATCTTTAACGCATAAATTTGTACGCAAGTTACACAAGTAAAGCGCATTAATATCTGTCACATTCCTGTTCTGAAGGTTGTCTTGCCAAACAATGTTTCTGATCGCCGGTTGATATTGTAACATGATCGGATTTACATTGAATTACAAAAGGTGTAATTGGAAGTGTAAAGTATGTTACTTAAACAGGGCTAATATTAATGACGGACGTTGGGTAATTTGTGTTTATATTGAGGATTAATTGAAGTTTTATTTGTATCACAAAGACATACAACAAATTGTATCTATATCCAACTAGTATTATAGGTGTAGTATTCTAGGTGGTAGAGCTACGCTGAAACTATTACTGGATTCAGAATGAATGGGTCGGCTCGCCCGGGGTAGTACCACCCTCTCACAGAAAACCGACGTGAAGTAACAGTGCTTGCACTGTTGCGTTTCGTTCGGTCAGTGAGAGCGCCGGAGGCCCACATATATTAAAAGGCCGGCAACGCACTTGCGACTCCCCTGGTGTTGCTAGTGTCTATGGACGGCGGTGTTCACTTGCCATCAGGTGACCCACCTGTTCGTTTGCCCCTATAATATATTTTTAAAAAATGTGAATTTGTGTTTGAAGTTATACTTCTTTTGGCGCGTTAGGGAAAAATGATGAGAGTAAATTTTCTACCACACGCACACCGTCACGAAAAACCGACACCCTAAAGAGTTAGCTATAGTCAACATTTTAGTTTTCTTTTTCTTTTCATCGAACTTTCACAGAAACGTCATTCAGAAAGGTCCCACACATGACATCCGAGTTCCTGTACCACTATAAAACCTTTTTTTTTATATTGGACTTCTGGACAATTACTTTTACACTATTTCGTGATTTGTGATTATTGTAATTTTTATCTTGTTACGCCAAAGAAGTATAACTTCTAACGCGTTTACATAATTACACACACACTTTTTTTTTTTCGAACTGACTACACTGTTCACCTTCCAAGGCGCTCTACAGTTTCACCGGACTACTCATGTGATTTTGTTGGTAACGCTTTCGAGCCTCAACTATTCAAGCGATCAATCAATACTGTATTTTTTCATACACATTGTCAAGGGTATAAAAAAGATTATTTTATTCCCGAGGTCTATATATATATAATATGATCAAACCTTTATTAAATGAAACTAAGCCGCGGAAAAAATACTAATTTTGCAACATTGGATGTGAAAAGGTTGATAAATTTTAACATTATTATGTTGGCACACTGCGTTCATAGTGAAAATGTTTATACTGTCTTTTGATATATTATTTAACTGCTTATTAACTTTTAAATCTTCCAACTGTATTAATATATGTTATAAATATAACACAGATAATATTTACATAAGATCCATTTTGGTATAACGATTGATTTGCTACAAATAATTATTATAACTAATAAGCTACACCTACGGAGCCGCGGGCTCGAGCTAATTCAATAATTGATTGTTCGTCATCATTTTTAAACTTTCAATACTATTTTTTTTTAATAAAACTGGCTTGTAATCGCGGTTTCACTCGCGTTAATGTATGTTTAACCTATCCCTCGGAAACAGTATTTTTGTTTTGGATGAAATATCTGTCCTTTTCTATACTTCTGATAACGTGATTCGTTTGAGTAGTTAAGGACCTTAAAGACGTAATATACAAACAAACACAAATTTGCTTGTATAATAATATTAGTTAAGATATCTGTGACTAGAGTAAAAATTATAATTTGAATACTTTCTCATATAATTTCGTCATATATATATATATATATATATATATTTTTTTTTATAATATTCGTTGGAAATGAAAAGAAATCTTATTTGATATCAACATATAAACACTTTATAGGTTAAAAAATTATGTCATTAAGCGATTGAAGAAAGTAATTTTTTGATCCGATGAAAAATACATTGCTCAAGGACGGATACAAAATACTATATTATATATGAAATGATTTTTACGACGTCAAAACTTGTCTACGTTAGATTGATGATGAAGCGATGATGGCTCAGTTGTTAGTGTGTTTAGACACACCGTCGAAGGACGTAGGTTCGAATCCAAGAAAATGGGTCGGAGCTTTCGGTGAAGGAAAACATCGTGATGAAACCATATCTTGGTGGTAGGGCGTTTTCTAAGTCCGTCTGGCTAGCTTTCATCTTCAAGTTGATAATTTGTCGCCAAGCACCTGTTGTTGTGTTCCGGCAGCTGCACTTGAGAGCCAGTTTCCCTTTAGGTTAAGCGTGACTTACCATCTTAGACCACATCATCATTTAATATCAGATGAGATTGTGGTCAAAACGTTAACCTATAAAGTATAAAAAAAAAAGAAAAAAAATATTTGAAAAACCACAACACTTATTTTATTGAGAACTTTCTCCATTACGATCTATAATAATTATGCATTTAATATGTTCATGATAAAGAAATGACACGAGAAGTGTTTGCGCCTAATCACCTAATCGGCATCGCATTTGTGAATCGACGTGTTAATGTCCCATCCCTAATCCACCCCCCGCCCGTTCCAACCACCTACTACACAATGTGTCGGTCCGCGCTCGAGTTCTGTTGTGGCTTTTTTTTTTTTTTTTTTTTTTTTTTTTTTTCGAACTGACCTACACTGCCAGCTTTTTAGGCTTTCACAGTTTCACCGGACTACTAAGGGGAGCGCTTAAGGCACTCACCCGATTTTATATAGACGACTAGCACAAGGGCGCACGGCACGCCTCGGCTTGGGCTGTCGTCGAAAACCCGAATCTAACTAGCTAAGCTAAACTAAGCTAAGCCTATCCGTATCATACCTGTATGGGTTCGTGAAATATACATGGTTACCAAGCATGTATGTTTCACGATCCCGTACACGTATTTTGTATCTGTCTAACTGAGTTCTAAACTATTTCAGTTCGAAAGGGCAAAAAAACAAACAAAAATAGCCCACCACTATGTGTACCTACAAGTGAGTGTGTGTGCACGTGTGTGGGGTGATCGGTGTTATGTTGTAGACGAGTGTTTGATCAGATCGGTGTTACTCTGTTCGCGCATGCAAGCTGCTCGAGGGCTCCATACCGGAGGATCGGACCTCGGCTAGAGCAGTTGCCGAGGGAGGCCTAGGATTGTGTGCTGGGGCAAAGTTCACAGCCAAACCGCGGCGGCGTGATCTGTGATTACGCGGGCGTGGGCGCGCACACGCTGTTCTACGAGTGACGAGAGGGTAATCTAAGTTACCTAACGTAATGTCATCGGGAGGGTCAGTAAAAATGTAACGCGGACGTCTTTTATAACGCGGCGCGCCTGGCAGTGTATCGTAAGTCGCGGCGGATACCACTAACGGATTGGGATGATTCTTGGCTCTATCGAAATAGCTAGTTGTGAGAGTTTTAACGTACTCCCAGATAGACGGCATCTCCAGGTCCCTATGGAGGTCGACTCTCCGGATGTACCACGGGGCACCGATCGCCTTTCGTAGAAAACGGTTCTGTATTTTTTGTAAAATCTTGAAGTTCGCTTTTGACATATGCGCGAAAACGGGACAGCTATACGTCAAAATCGGACGAATACACATTTTGTAAATTGTGAGCTTATGTCTGACGGACATTTTGCTCTTAGCACATAATAACGGATGCAGACGACCCAAAACCATAGCGGCTTTGTTTCGTACTCTCACTGCATGCTGCTTAAACGTGAGGCGTCTATCTAACGTGACACCGAGATATTTGACCGTAAGGGCCCAAGGAATCTCGGTGTCATATAATTTAAGGGATTCTATATTGCTCGGACGCGGACGCTGAACCGGATCGAAAAAGATTGCAGCGCTTTTCTCGGGATTGACCTCTATACGCCATCGAAGAAACCATTCGCCGAGTTCCTCGATGGCCCTATTCATGCGGATAGCTAAATGCGACGGCCGCCAATCGGAAGCGTAGATTACTGTATCATCAGCGTAACAACCTACCTCGAACCCCGGGGACCGAGGTAGGTCACTGATGAACAGGTTGAAGAGGGAGGGCGCGAGGATGGACCCCTGGGGCACTCCTGAACGTATCGGGTGGGGCTGGGATAACTCACCATCCACTCTATAGCGGAAGGTCCTATCTGTGAGAAATTCGCGGATGATGTGAACTAAACTATCCGGAATACTAGACTTGAACAGTTTGTAGACTAGCCCGTCGTGCCAGACCTTGTCGAAGGCCTTGGCGACGTCAAAGAAGACCGCTATTGTACGTTTCGGTTTAGGCTTGGCCGGACTGACCTGGGGCTGGGGGTCTGCATTAAATTTCGAGAATATGTACTCCGTGAGGCGGTGTACTTGGTTCGTGCACGAGTGTTGTGCACGGAAACCGAACTGCTCAGGCGGCAGCAGATTCAACCTTGTTATCGTGGTCTGTAGGCGGTTCAGAAGGAGCCGCTCGTATAACTTGCCTAGTGTATCCAATAAACTGATAGGGCGATAGCTAGCGGGAAGCGTAGCTTTTTTGCCGGGCTTGTGAATGCCTATCACTATGGCCTTTTTCCAGACGGCTGGAAAGTGACCCTGGGACATGGCAGCATTGAAGATGCATACCAAAAGAGCTATGATGAAGTCAGGAAGGAGCTTCAGTACCTCGTTCCTGATTCCATCGGGACCTGGGGACTTCCTAAGCTTCAGACGCTTGATAGCGGCCGTCACTTCGTCAAAAGTAACCGGGGTTAGGGTATCCGCGCGAGGAGACGCGAGAAAGCTATCTACCGCGGATTTTATCGATTCGATATGGACAGGGTCAGTGTTAGCAGTGTTTGGAGAACATTGCTCCTCTAAACTCGCGGCGAGACACTCCGCCTTGTCTGTATTATCAAACGCGGGAGGCAACCCATGACCTCTGTCTAACGGGGGCATCGATGCACTCTGCTCTGATTTGAACTTACGCGTGAACGTCCAAAACGCCACATGGGACGGCTGGATATCCTCCAGGAGTCTGTCCCACCTGGCGCCTCGGATTTCTTGAATACGAGACCTAACTAACTTCCGTAAAGTACGTAAACGATCGCGATTATCTACAGACGGGTAAGTGTCGCAGGCTCGAGTCGCGGCGTTCTTTTCCGTGATCAACGCCCTCACGTCGTCAGGGAGTATGAAGCGGCGATCGTTCACCGCTTTGACCTCTCTCGAGGTCACCCTGACGGCGGTCTGAAGGTGTTCGACCAGGGAATCGATGGCCAGATCCGCGTCGGCTTTAGACACCAACACGTCCGGAATTCTATTCAGACTCTCCGAGGACGGATTGTCTTTTAAATAACTACATAATTTCGTATAATCAGCTGCGCGCACGGGCTGAAAATCTATATCGAAGTCCGATCCTAGCTGCAAGATGACGGGGCGGTGATCTGAGTCCAGTTCATGTACGACTTGTATGAGTCGCACCGGAAGCTGGACATTTTTCAAAAGAGCTACATCTAACACTGTCGGTCGACAGTGATCCTGATAGTGAGTGGGTTCCGGCGGGGCTATGACGTCAAAAGCGAGATCGCCACTTAGTTTGTCGAGTGTCGCCCCGTTGCGGGACGTACTCGAACTATTCCAAATGACGCTCCCACTGTTGAGGTCCCCGGCTATGATGACAGTGTTACTTAACGCGAACAAAGCCTCCAGGTCGGACCTGAGAAGCTCTAAACTCGGCTTTAAGTATGCGGAAACTAACGTTATATCGGGGTGACTGTTGTGGCTTTCGGTATCGCACGCTTATATCGCTCGAAGCTGTCGCACGCGCCGTGATTATACACACGCCTACGCACCTGGAAGGAAGTGTGGAAAGGGACCCAACAAGAACGTGGACCACGTGAGTACCTTTTCTATCTATCCTAGACCCATTATCACGTGGATTCACAAATGCGAGGTCCCACGTATGTAGGTGGGAACTACCCTCAACATCCCTTTCTTTTGGCACATTTTAGTTTTTCAATTTTCAAATACAGTCCACTATTTCGTCGCTCCACCAAGAAGTATGTTTTCCCATAATTGACTTAAATTTTCTATGAACTGAATTCTACGTAATTAAAAAACATTCCCACAAATGTATGCCACAAATATCAATGCCACATCAAGCGCATAGAATAAGAAGGTCGGCAGGTGAATGAAGACATCCTGCTCATTCAGTCAGATCTAGATTACTTTTGATTGATGACTCGTGTTTGGTAATAGGTTAGGTAATGTTTATTTTAAAATTTGATTGATTGATTCTGCTTGTTGTACGTTAGTTCTGTTACGAATTATATTACTGAATAATAGCACCGTATTGCAGTGTTTCTTTATACTTGCAGAACATTTATTAATGACAGAATAAAAAAATATTTCTTGAAGTGTACACGAGCGGCGAGCTTGCTCACGGCTATTTAAATAGCATTTAATTAAGCAATCCTAGCTTAATGGCAGCGTGTATAGTGATGGTATACGTTGATATAAGCTAGAGGTTTCAGTGATGAAAAATCATCACCATCCTACCCTTATCCCACGTATGTAGAGTTTTTTTTTTTTATGTTATAGGGGGCAACCGAACAGGTGGGTCACCCGATGGTAAGTGATCACCGCCGTCCATAGACACTAGCAACACCAGGGGAGTCGAAAGTGCGTTGCCGGCCTTTTAAATAAGTGGGCCTCCGGCGCTCTCACTGACCGAACGAAACGCAACATTGCGAGCACTGTTACTTCACGTCGGTTTTCTGTGAGAGGGTGGAACTACCCCGGGCGAGCCGACCCATTCATGCTGAAACCAGTATTAGCTTCAGCGTAGCTCTACCACTACAAGTCGGCACAATATGTTTTCCTTTTCCACTCTCCCTTGTCAGATGTCATCTCAGAATTCAAATATTTTATACTTAATAATTTTTCACACAATCCATCCACACCTATCTCGGTCTTCCTCTAATACTATATCCGTCCACTTTCAAACTCAAAACTTTTCTTGTTACATGACTTTCGTCGCTTTTCATAACATGCCCATATAATGCTGACCGACCTATTACTCCTCAATTTCTTTGTTACTGCTGCCATTTTCAAACATCCTCTGATATACTCATTCTTAATTTTATCCATTCTTGCTACATCACACATCCATCTTAATATTCACATCTCTGCCACGTATAATCGGTGATAAAAAATATCGTTATGAAATTATGCATGGCAGTAGGGCTTTTCTAAGCCCGTCGGACTAGGTATTACTTTCAGGATGACATGTGTTCATGTGATGCTTTACATCGAAGGACGCATTGCTCGAACACGCTAATCATTAAGCCATCATTGCTTCAATAGGCTTTGATTAAAAACTGTGTCTATCGTACAAAAATAGATTCTATGTGGAACCTAAAACCATGTCCTTTAAGAAAAATAGTAGTCTGAAATAAACTAGACCAAATATTTTTTTAAAACAATGATCTGAAAAAAATTCAAATATTTATTATAATCCTAAAAACAACAGCGTGATTTCCTAACCACTATAAGGAAACGCAAAATTTATACGGCCTTCTGAGAAATCAGCGTCTGAATTATCTAGAATCTGTCTCGCAGACTGCAGTTTCGACTTTTATGTAACACGATTTCGAAAATACAACTAGTTTTATTTTGTTGTGTCGGTTACATACACGTACCCAACCCCAAATTGAACCGTAACTCTAACTGACACTCTAGTCTAAAAAAGTGATATTAAAGTTATAGTGATAAAAAAGTAATGATTTTCGTAGGTGGTAGAGCTACGCTGAAGCTATTACTGGTTTCAGCATGAATGGGTCGGCTCGCCCGGGGTAGTACCACCCTCTCACAGAAAACTGACGTGAAATAGCAGTGGTTGCACTGTTGCGTTTCGTTCGGTCAGTGAGAGCGCCGGAAGCCCACATATTTAAAAGGCCGGCAACGCACTTGCGACTTCCCTGGTGTTGCTAATGGCTATGGATGACGGTGATCACTTACCATCAGGTGACCCACCTGTTCGTTAGACCCCTATAATATAAAAAAAAGAACAAAAAAAAACTTTTTAAGCCATATATATGCTTATAATCAATTTCATTGGTCGCAGTGATACGGCACTACTTAAGGATGCATACTACACTTTACGTTAATGATAATTCTGTGGTTAATATACCCTTGAGGATGGAAAGACTAATTTGTCGGTGGATAAACCCAAACACACCCACTAAGTATAAACCAGTATCCCTTAAACTGACAGTAATTATATGGTTGGAACCCGAAAACTATTATCAGAAATCATTAACAAATATTTATACTAGGAGATGATGTTGAATCAAATCAAAAATACTTTATTCAATTTATACCCTAAGAAGGCGCTTATAAACGTTAAAACCATCACCGGTTCGGAAAACATCTCAGTCATCTAGAAGAATCGGTAAGAAACTCGATCGGGTTTATCTTTTTAACATACAATTATATATTTAAAATACGTTATACGTTACAATCGATTTTAGTGGAAGCACAGAGAGGAGTCAATGCCAGACATCACCATCGTTCACATATTGATCCACTCTATAATAGCCCTATGATACCAAAACCCGCTTAACATGGCACCTAAACTTATAGTCTTGTAAATCGGTAATATGTTTTAATATGCTTTGGGAGTTTGTTATAAAACCTAACACTATTACCTAAGAAACTGTTATTGGTTTTACTGAGTCTAAAACATGGAACGACCAGTTTGTCACAGTTTCTAGCCTTTAGATCATGCCTGTGTTTTACGAACTTCAGTTTTTCAAATCACAGCATGATATGTAATATCCATTCATTCATTCATTTATTTAATCATTCAAGAGACAACGAAGGTCCATAATACAAAAATATACAAAACTACCTACTTAATTAAAATAAGAAATTAAATATAATTAAACTATATATAATAACTATATATATAAAACTAAATCGACGTTGATACAAAACTAAAATGCAACATTGTGTCCCAGAGTTATATAAACACCGATATCCAGTGTTTCAGATAAGGACTATCACATATATCTACTAATGCTTTTATTATTCTCTTGGGACTGTCGCGAAGTCTACCTAGGATGGATGCTGCTCTCTTACGCGTGATTGCATAAAAATTATCAACCCGATCATATGCAAACATCCCAGATGCGCTGCAGAATCGCGGAAATCTAATAAAATAAAAATAATAGAAATAAAACGACTAAAAACTAATATGAACAATATTATCCATTTAACTCGAAAACACTGAAATGTATCTTCAGTGAAGTTCTAAATCTCCAGTCACTCGTAGTCTCGTAGACTGTGATAAGGGCTGATGTTATTGATATCCTTCTTGTCATTACTTCGTCTACTCCTATATGAATGGAATTCGTAATTCGTAAAGATGTCAAAAAATATATAAATTAATAACAGCTGTTTATTTAAAACCTCTGCAGGGGCAATCAGCGACGCTTGAAAGCATACGGACAGCGCTGTCATCCAAGTTCCCGTCGATGCAAACACCGACACAAGAGATGGTGTACGACACGCTCGCTCAACTCATGCAAGAAAGAAAAATCTATCAGACTTCCCGTGGCTTCTTCATAGTCACACCTGAGTAAGTATGGTATATATAAACTTAGCTGTAGAAATTAACATTAGTTAATGATTTATAAATATTTATGATTATGATAATTCATTTACATAAAAATAAGGCATTCTTGATATTTATTACGTAAAAAAATATTCACTCTACAATTATTGTTTAATTAATAAAAAGAAGTGGTTAACAAGACCATAACATGGTAATTAATTTACACTAATATATGTTAATAAGCAAAAGAAAAGGGTTTTGTATGTTGTTGCATAAATTTTCAATGTTATTTACAATATTGAATAAATTATCATCGGATATTGCGAGTGTTTCTTTTTAAACTAGGAAGTAAAATTAACACTTTTATAGCACCTTTTTTCCCGAACTGTCTACACTAACTAACGCCTGGTAAGGCCTTCTCAGTTTCACCGGATTACTAAGGGGAGCGCTTAAGGCACTCACCCGATTTTGTATAGGCAACCAGCACAAGGGCGCACGGCGCGCCTTGGCTTGGGCTGTTGCTGAAAAACCCGAATCTAACTAAGCTAAACTAAGCTATCTATTATATACATATATAAATTCGTGAGACATACATGCTTTGCATGCGTGAGACGTACACATGTATATTTCACGAACCCATACCTGTATTTTGCATCTGACTACTTTTTTTTTTTTTTTATTAACGTGGGGAAATCCATTATGGATACCCATCCTCCCGGGGGAGAGAATGGGTTATGTCCGACTCGCACGGACTAAAACCCCACGGTGTACCGGCCACCGCTTTCAGTTTGGGCGGCATGGGACCGAACTTGTATCTGACTACTAAGTTAATCTAAATTAACTCAGTTCGAAAAGGATAAAAAAACAACTCAACCAACCAACCAACCAACCAGATTGTCACCAACCTTTGTAGCACCAGTAAAATTGCTTAATTTAAAAATGGGGAATGTCACTGAACCCGTAGTATTAGTTAAACCAATATCGATATGCGACACTAAAGTTGGACGAATCAATTTGCATCTCACGCGTTCAGTATTAAATTTATGGACTTGTCGGTGACTCAGTTTGCCGTTTCGAGATGTCGCGAATTGAACAACAGTCGGGACACGGTGAGCAAGCTAAACGTGAACTCATTCTTGGACTAATTTTAACGGTTTGTAACATTACCCGTTTCACTGAAAACGATTTAGAATTAAGTATACAAACTCCTAATACGATAGAATTTAATAAATTGTTATATAGTTGCACCATTGTTGGATAGCAAGTAGAGATAATGTAGAAAGTATGAGAAGTATTAATTATAAGCACAACCTTCGTAAGATTTAAAACTTATTAATTGAAAAGACAGACAAAGGATTGTCGACAGAAGTGAAAATTCAAAACAATGGAATAACAGTGTTATTTTTTTGGATTTTCAAATCAATTATTGTCGGAATTATTTAAATTACAGTATTTGTAAATTGAAATTATTAACATTAGTCTGATTTTCACATGTATTGGTATTTCGAGCAACAATTGTATATATTCTTATACGGGTTGCACAAGTTCAATACAAAATATCAATATTTCATATAGAGGACACTAAATTACGCAGCGCTAGTTAAGCGCAATACATCACGAGCATGTCGAGGTCATAGGTGATGCAAATCCATAAGTTTTTCCCCTACCAAAAATCGCGCAACGTGGCCAAAGAAGTTGTCACTTGAAAAAAAATTATTCGATTAAGCCATTTAGCTTTAAATTTAATTTTAAAAGGGAATATAGGAACCAAAAAAGCTTTTGCTGAATGCTCTATTTATTGTAAAATGGATATAATTAATAATAGACAATATTACTTTATGCAACGTAACTATTTCTTAGAGGATTTTTCTTGTACTATTTTTACTCGCTGATCTATAAATAATTAATACATGATTATTGTATTTGTGAATAAAAGCTACAGTAGATATATATCGCCTTTCTGCCTACGCAATAAAACTACACCGAAAATCTGATGCAAGAGAAAAAATTAAAACTAAGGCATTACGAAAACATCTGTGTCCACATAAAGCAAGTTCGTCTAAAACGAACGCGTTCTGTGTAATAATGCGTGTACCAAATTCAGAGTACTACATAGTTTGTCTATATATTGGAATTTTAGCAACAATTACAATAAGTGTTACTTATAATTTATATTAAATATACATTATAATATTCTCTGAGGTATTTAACTATGGTATATGCGGTCTTTGTTTTCATTTCTTTTCAATGACCTCTGTTTAGTAATGTATTAGTGCTTTTTAATTTATCACTGTTATTGTAGATTTGATAACTATTCAATATACATATTTATATTCATTACAACGATTTAAAAATTGTAGCTTTAAGTGTATGGGAAATAAAAAGGAAGTCTCATTGTGCATTAAAAACGTACGATAGGTAATAATTCTTTACATTATAAATATGACTGTGAGATGCTTTTACTAGTCGACGGATCTTCATGACCTTCTGCACACAGGTAGTCAAGGGTACAGTAAAGGACATAGGATAGGTTGGGGTAGAAAAAAAAGTCTACATTAAAGAAAAGCCGTTGGGCAAAAGCTAGTAAGCGTGAAGCGTGTATTTCGTGGTTGACTGTCAATAAGAAGGTTTATCAGAAAAATCAAATAAACAAGTAGTAATACAGTTTATTGCGATAATACAAGAGTAACTTTTGAAAAAGTTTTTTTTTATATTATAGGGGGCAAACGAACAGGTGGGTCACCTGATGGTAAGCGATCACCACCGTCCATAGACACTAGCAACACTAGGGAAGTCGCAAGTGCGTTGCCGGCCTTTTAAATATGTGGGCCTCCGGCGCTCTCACTGGCCGAACGATACGCAACAGTGCAACCACTGTTACTTCACGTCGGCTTTCTGTGAAAGGATGGTACTACCCCAGACGAGCCGACCCATTCATGCTGAAACCAGTAATAGCTTCAGCGTAGCTTTACCACCTACAAAAGTCGTTACTGACCATGACATTTTCTGAACTATAAAAATTAATCGCCTGTATTTTACTTGCAAGGTACCCTTTTGTATTTGTAGCGAACGATTCAGAGAAATAAATTGCTTATTTGGCTGACTATTGAGTGATTTTATGGTGTTTGAACTAAGTTTGGGGTAAAACATCTTACATTATTATATATTCTATACAAATGTGGATGGAAATATGCCAGAATAAGAGAGTCCACATGGATTACTTACAGTATAATGTAGGCTTCCGTTGCAGATGCGTTCGTTACTTTTTTCGCCCACCTTTTCCTAATAGAGTTTATTTCTTTTGTTTCTATTTTTAATACAATAAGTATGACAAATACTCCATTTTCATAGAACGTGGGTGACCCAGTCGTGTATATGGTCATGACATTTGATCAGTAGGTTTATTTGTAAAGGAAAATATGCTAAACGTGTCTATTATATACATTGAGGGAGATGAAGATAGAAATTAATATTTATTATAAAAATTCAATTTCCTTTAAAATTATATGAAAACTAGCGACCCGCTCCGGCTTCGCAGGGGTATAAAATATATAACCTATGTCCGTTCACTGAAAAAATGATTAAAATCGATCCAGTAGTTTTTATTTATTCATTACTGCCCGTGGCCCGCACGCGTTAAGTTTGGAGTAACCCCAAAAATAACAGTATTTCTCCACTATTTAATTCATGTTATTATACATATAAACCTTCCTCTTCAATCACTCTATCTATTAAAAAAAACCGCATCAAAATCCGTTGCGTAGTTTTAAAGATTTAAGCATACATAGGGATATAGGGACAGAGAAAGCGACTTTTTTTATACTATGTAGTGATGTATGCAAACTATTTATTGGTTATGAGTAGAAATTATGTTTGAGAGTTTGTGAAAAAAAAAACTGTCTAAAGAGGGAAAAGGGATCAGAAATACTTAAAATCTCTAGTATGAAAACATATGCAATCGCAGAAACAGAGTATTTACGAGAAATATAGAAAATCAAACAGACGTATTTTGTTGGTAACTTACATCATTTTCCGAACGCATTGTCTTGCGTTTTACAATTAGCGTAGGGGGCTATTGCGGAACGTATGAGGTCGTATCAATTTGTGATTATTGCGTGTACATTATTGATTATAACATCTGCAATACATCATTATCGGGTTCTGTGAGAACTTACTTAGAACTTAATGAAATGGACAAGGTTGCGTATCGCAGCCTTTATTTTTGGGTTTTTAATTTCTGACGAAATATCTTCTTGATACATTGATATTAATTTAAGAATTATACTAACAGGTTAATAATATCACATAATATAAGGCACTAGTTTCTTTAACACGGCAGTCCAAGAAATGTTAGTTACGGCAAACACTGAGAATTCAAAATTAACAGTCCTTGTCAATCTTTTTGGCCGCTTTGAACAGCCGAGCCGTAAGTTCGGATTTGCGCGTAGTGTAGTCAAGAGTTAAAATATTATTATAGAGATCTAAAATTGGGATTTATTTATCCTTAAGTTTCAACGATGGTCTTTTTTCTGAAGACCCTAGGTCCGCACCTTTTTTTCTGAAATAATGTTAAATATAAATCATTTTAAAATCTAGTACAGCTTGAAGACATATTTAAGTAAGCATACAATTTTCTTTAATTTAAATCTATTTTAGTAATTCTGGATTTTTTTCTGAGATTTTATGCCTTTATGTAGGTTTCATTTTTATTTTTTTATAGCCATTTTTAGGTTGTAATCCACTACCTCGATGTTATATATGTAATTTAATACATATTTATATCTAAAAATGTGTTTTACGCCACAATATTTAGGGCGGTCAAAAAGTTTGGCGAAGGCAGTAGGTACTACTAGAACATTTTTTTTTAATACTTTATAGGTAAACGTTTTGACCACAATCTCAACTGATATTAAATGATGATGTGGTCTACGATGGTAAGTCACGCTTAACCTAGAGGGAGACTGGCTCTCAAGTGCAGCTGCCGGAACACACTAATAGGTGCTCGGCGACAGATTTTCAACTTGAGGGTGGTAGCTAGTCAGACGGACTTAGAAAAAGCCCTACCACCATGCTACGGCTTCATCACGATGTTTTCCTTCACCGAATGCTCCGACTCATTTGCTTTGACTCGAACATACGTCCTTCAACGCTGTGTCCTGAGCCATCATCGCTTCAACGTTATGTACCGTTTAGGTTTCTTAACGATATTCTTCTTCATCCTCAACCGACTGTGTTTTTTTTAATTCAAATTGCCAAACACGTATACGAATTCTAAATAATGCTTCCGTTCATATCGAGGTTCTAAATCCACGAATGTCGGATCTATATACTGACGATTACACTCATAGTCCATCTTAAACTGTCCCATATTTTGTACAGTTTATAGAATACACTCGGATTACAATTTTTGAAGTTATACTTCTTTTGGCGCTTTAGGGAAAAATGATGAGAGTAAATTATTACGATGCGCGCGCCGCACGCCGTCACGAAAAACCGATACCCTGAAGTTAGCTATAGTCATCATTTTAGTTTTTTCACAACAGATGTCGCTAAATTTATTCAATAAAAGTTACCTACAAAGTGGTTAGTGTCGTTTTTTCACAACAGATGTCGCTAAATTTATTTTTTCTATTGATTGTCGTTTCGTCTACAAACGTAGAATATGGCGAAAGATAAAATTTTTGAAAAGATTTTTAATCTTGTTACGCCAAAGAAGTATAACTTTTCTAACGTGTGTACGTAGTCTTTTTTTTTCGAACTCACTACTATACCGGTAGCCTACTTAGGCCTCTATACACTTTCACCGGATTACTAAGGGGAACGCTTAAGGCACTCGCCCGATTTTATAGGCTCGGATTACTAATAAAAAACAAAACGCTCATATCCAATTCTTTAACATACGTGTATCATGAACTTTAAAATAACACGTATTTATTTTTACATAGGTTTATCTTTCACCATTTTAATTATAATGTTCTCACATTTTTATAATCTCTCAATTCACACATAAACACAAAGCAAACGTTAATGTTCTAATGCTGTTAAAATTTCTGTTTATGACTGAATCCGGTTTTATATCAAAAATACGTTATACGAAATCAAACTCTTTGTCTAAGCAAATACGAGCGTTAGTATAATGACTCATATCTTAATAAAAGCCAGAGGTTATTATTATGGGAACTATAAAATGGCAAAAAACGCTTGACGTAGAAGAGAAGTGGATAACGTGTTATTTCTGATGGATCATTAGAATAAATTTCGACTATAAGTAACGTCTTAAGCGAAAACGATTTTATTAAATATATCGAAATTTTTAAGCATTTGCAGATATATTATTATAATTTCCTACATCATCAAGAATGTATAAATAATTCAGGAGAATTTTTATTTTTGTAAGAAGGTCGTATTTAATTAAAAATAATGTTCAATATTATTTTTTTTTTTTTTTACATGGGGAAAATCCGTAACGGATACCCACCCCCATTATATCCGATTCCCACGGACTAAAAACCTCCATGGTGCCTTCTCACACCTATGTTCAATATTAGTGCTCTTAATCACCAATAACCTCCCGCTGCACTACATGCCCTACCACCACTTCCTTCTCACTTACGGTATTCTCTGTCCTACATTGTCTATGGTAATTGCTCCGTTCCCATGAATCTCACCGTGATGTTAGATCTATAATATCCAATAATCTTCGTCAATAAATATATTGTAAAATGCAAAACGAAATTTATTTAATGTTTTTACTTACCATGAATGTTTAAATTAATAAATATATTTAATAATGCCACAAGTCATTTTCTTTTAGCAAACCATTGTTATTGTGATATAAAATAAAATGTTAGGTAATACAAATAAAAAAACCATAAAAAAAATCGAATTATTTAACATAGTTTGGAATAAAATAGCCGCTAGTAAGAGATTCACAGTTCATATAATTAGTAAAAATATTAAAATAGACTCTGGTAAATATTTTTTGGTAACGTAATTAAAAAAAAAAGCTATAATCGTAGTACTTCTTCTGTAAAGTAATTACCTGTTCCAGACGACGTCGTTCAAGGTCACGATCATCGTCACGGCACCAGAGCAGCATTGACGACGAATGCCCATCACCGCGTACCATTCTCATGTCTGACCAGGAGGCCCTACATCACCTGTACGGGGAGATAACCACCGTCAGAGATGGAGCAGTGACACACCAGTGCGTGCAGACGAACTTGGCTGACGTCATATGTGGTGGTGAGTAATTATAATTATAATATTTGGAGGGGAGAGTCACTAATGAATAGTGTGAATTTAAGCCGTATAATGTTTAGAGAGTCAACGATGAATGATGTCTATTTAAGCTGTATATTTGACGAGTCACTGCTGAATGGTGTGTTTTTAAGCTGTATAGCCGATAGGGAGTCACAGCACTCAGTGCACCCAGTGCACTTCCTCACTGAGCTAGATTTCTTTATATGCTAATAGTAATGCCCTTCAGTTATATAAGTTCATGCCCTATCCAAGTCATTTTTTTTTATATTATAGGGGGCAAACGAACAGGTGGGTCACCTGATGGTAAGTGATCACCACCGTCCATAGACACTAGCAACGCCAGGGGAGTCGCAAGTGCGTTGCCGGCCTTTTAATATATGTGGGCCTCCGGCGCTCTCACTGATCGAACGAAACGCAACAGTGCAACCACTGTTACTTCACGTCGGCTTTCTGTGAGAGGGTGGTACTACCCCGGGCGAGCCGACCCATTTATGCTGAAACCAGTGATAGCTTCAGCGTAGCTCTACCACCCACAAACCACTACTTCTTATTTTTTTCGTTTAGTTCTTACACGGTTTGGATTGAATCACAATATAAACAAATTCTAGCCGTTGCATATTGGTTGTACATTGAGGTATTATTACATCGCAGGCACTCAGGCCAATTCCATTTCCGAGATACACACCCCTTTTATATAACAAATGAGAAAATAACTACAGTTGATTGACAGCGCTTTTACTTATATGGCCTACAGCTTCATGGCGACTACAATTATAATTTTTGATTTATACTTTTTTGATACATGTATAATATCTGTTATAAACATTTGTATGATAAATATTTAAAAAAAAAATCTCAAACACGGCTACGAGTTCCACAAACAAGCTATAGTTGCTAAGGGGTCGTATGAACATGAAATTCTGCGAAAAGTCCACCCACAGGAACGTTGGCAAATTGACAAACTATTTGTAATCACACAACCGAATGGCGGGTTTTCTGCAAAAGCACCGATATAACCCAGGCAAAGAGACGGATTTCCTTTGCTTCAAGTGGTCTAATAAAAAACCTACATGTGGGTCATCACTGCAGCGGCCTGATTCAACGCTGCATTGCGTTACCTCTACCGCGTGCCGTGGAAGTGAATTATTCGAGATTTGCATTTTTATCGTATTTAATTTTTGCCGTATATTTCTTGTGATGTATGTGAGTGACTGATTTTGAAATGATTCCTTGTAAATAAGTGTATCGTTACATAAAAATTGTGTGGTTTTATGAAACCACGATACAAGTGAAACTTGTTTGGGATTGTAGATCAGATTGTAAATTTTCCGCAAATGATTGGATTTAGGGTAATAAAATCATATTTTTTATTCTTAGTAATTGGAAAAATGGGAACGATAACAGTAAAACAATAGTAAACAAGATATCTAACTATAAATGGTAATTTTAATATGCGTATTAGATGATTGTTTGTTTTATAGACGCATTTTAAATACTGAGCACAATATTTATATAAATCATTATGAATTGAGCCATGAGCGCCGCCAGATTGGGTCTGGCTGCTCTACCGAGCGTCTTTCACTTTACCACTACTCCGCGGCCGTCAGTAATGCGGCATGCGATAGATGAACGAAAGCTTTTTCACTTAAAAAAATACCATAGAAAAATGAGTCTATTTTTAGCGGAATTTTAGGGTATCAGGGGGTATTATGTAACATGCATGGAATTTTTTTGTAATATAGCACTGTTATTATTGACAAGTGAAATGGATTAGGAATAATGGAATTTGATATTGGTAATAGCCCAAAAACATCTCTAAGAGGTAGGTAGCCATAAGTTTTAATTGCCTTATTTGGTGATGGCCGTGTGAGTAGAACGAGTAATGTTAAGTTAAGTTCAATTCCACTGAATATAATACAAGGTATTATTTAAATATATTGAATCTAAGCATATTAAAATAGTTTCCGTAAGTCATTAGTTAACACTGGATATTTGTCTGCGATAGTTCAATTCCACTGAATATAATATGAGGTATTATTTAAATACATTGAATGTCCAGTATATTAAAATAGTTTCCGACCATCTCATGTACCTAATAATTGGATGTTTTGATTGTCTCTAGGAAGATAGGAAGTAAGATAGGAAAATTTAGTAATGTAAATTATTATATAATACTAGTTGCCCGGCCCGGCTTCGCATGGACTTACTTATTAACGAAGAAAATGACACCAAATGTTCCCTGACCGACACGATCATGTAATGACATTTTATTTAACTGAACAACTAAAGGAGGATCGGTCAATTCTGACAATATTTTTAAATTTCACCTTACTGCCGTCTCCTATCCCAATCACGTATTCACTCTTTACATGGAGATAATTTAACCCGAATTCGTCAATTTTCCGCACGATTTTTCAAACATTCTCCTTCATACAAATGTTGTCTTGAGAATTACGAACATAAAAAAAAATTGTTTGCTACATAACTGCAGTGTATTCGACAATTGATTTTTATTTATGTATACATGGAGCATGATATAATCAATGATTATGTACTGGTATAACGCAAGAACATATATCTCTAAATCCAGTATTAAGATTAATGCAGATAAACTTCACTCTTTTTGATAATATGATGTAAATTCGCCATACTAGATTGAAATTAACGTTGCGCCGTAAAAAATAGAGTAGGTATAAAAGGAATAAAACTACTTGAATGTCGCAATGTACGAATTGATTTGAATCCTACTACATTGATTCTTTGTAAAGAAATTAATACATTCTTTGACTGTGTTGACTCGACCTAGCTACGTCAATTCAAAATGTGTTTAGGTTTAAAAAGTACGTACGCTTAGCGTACTGGTTTTTATTACGTAAACACTTCATGTCAGTTGAATTTACGTTCAAACGCTAGAGGAGTATCTCGCACGGATTAGATAATTAATTTATTTTTACTAATTAATAATAAAGTTATATTGTAATGATAATTATAATCTCTCTCTCTCTCTCTCACTCTTCAATATATTTACAAACAAAGAACATAATTTTTTTATTTTATGCGCGACTATATCGCCTAAGTAACATTATACACATTTAAAATTAGCACTAATTAAAATTAATTTTATGCAGTTCTCTAGCACCTTTATAAGAAGGATGAACCAGAAGTATTTAGTCCAAATCTTATACTCTCGATTTGAACACACAAAGAACATATATAAAATGTATCTTTTAAAGTAAACAGAAACGAATTGGTAGTTGAACATTTTTGTTCGTCGCACGTTTTGTATTGTTATATAATAACTAGCTTCTGCCATTTGACCTATCACACTGAATCAGTATTTATTTCTGGACGAGAGGTATCCTATCCTATTTTATATCCTTTTCTGTATCAACCAGAAAAACTATTTTATGTCACTTTACTAGGCTTTAAGACGTGAAAGCGTAACAAACAAACAGATTCACATTCGACATTACAATATTCATCTATACAATAAAACTTATTTTAATTCAAATTTGTAGACGACACCACAGAAAAACATAAAAGAATCAAGATTTTATATCGTGTCCATGACTTAGTCCGAGTATAATGAGAAATTTTTATAACACTATCTCCGGTTATAATCCTACACGAGTTTATTTAACCTACTCCATTTCTTGTTCTATTCTTCATAGCTCTGTTTTCCTATAACTGTACTAAACTCAAAAGCACGAACAATTCATCACACGAATGGTGTACGTTACCAAATTCGGATGTTTAACCGTTACTGCTTTTTAAGTCAATAATAAATAAATATCACAATAGGTCTATGAATACAGTTTTTGATTCTTGTTATAAAATCGTCTGGGTCGATAAATTCATAAAAATCAATCGATTATCGACTGCAGTCCTTTTAAATAGAGCTGCGAATCAACTGATATTTAACATCTGGGTGTACATTAAATAAAATTTAGTAAACGGAGACGTTGAACTATTTTTTTTCGTGAACTGTCAAAGCGGGAGCCCGGAAAGGTTACCGCGGTCACACGGCAGTTCGTGACTCCGCCGATTTGTTTTATGAGACTACTCTTAACGGTACAAAAAAGAAAAATACTAGTGAAATATGGACACGTCCGTTCAACGGGACCACGGCCAAACTAAATTTATTATCAAACGCAAAATTTCATTGGACGTACGTAATACCAATTTCTCGCAGTAAAATTGTTACCCGATTAGTTTTGATAGTGTATCTGAATCGATTAGAAAATAACAGGGTCATAATTTTTATAACGAATCGTCTCGAATCTGATTAAGTGAATACAATGGCTCTGGTTTAAATAATTAATCTGGGTCAGGTTTTAATCGGTACGAAACGAATAATTCAGTATATTGCTAGCTCGGTGGGTGACCAAAGGAGAACAAACCTAATTATTAAAGGTGTTCCAAGGCACAGTCGCTGCTTAAATACATAAATAGATTGTCATCGATATTTTTTGTTGAACTAAATGACGTTGTCATTCTCAAACACATTTATATCGACCATGAGGGCTTGGTAACAAGCGTAGAAATCACTTTACTAAAATGACATTTAGTGCAAAAGTCCCAAAGTGGCCGAATTTATGTTGGAACAACATGTTACCTTGCATGCAATTCCGTCAATTGAAACTACCCAAGGGAGTTAGTTAATTGTATTTGCGTACATTTATTTAGTGATTTGAAAATTTCAGCTGATTATAGCTAGCCAAAAAAAATGCTTCTCGCCGTATCCTACTATGTGGGTGCGCAGGTGTAAAATGCAATGTCGTGAGTGTCATAAGTTAGTAAGTGTGACTCTATCCCTGCTCTGTTATAGGCTTGGTAGGTGGTAGAGCTACGCTGAGGCAATTACTGGTTTCAGCATGAATGGGTCGGCTCGCCCGGGGTAGTACCACCCTCTCACAGAAAACCGACGTGAAGTAACAGTGCGCCCGCACTGTTGCGTTTCGTTCGGTCAGTGAGAGCACCGGAGGCCCAGATCCCCCCCCCCCCTCCTCTCAAACTTATGATGGCGGCTTTAAAAGTAAATATACCCCAGGGGGGTACCGGCACGTCCCGTGAAGGAGAATCCCCCCCTGAGCGTTCTCGCTCAGGCTGCCCCTCGTTCTCTGGGGAGGGCAATAAACCGCTTGTCAAGGCTAAGGGAAAAAACAAACGTAAGTCTACGGCACCCCCTCCCACGCTTCGCGTGGACTTTTGCAATATTAGGGAAATCCACTCAAATATCAACTCCGTCCACCACCACCTTGAGACGGAAAAGCCGGCCTTGCTTTTTCTAACTGAGACGCAAATATCCTCCCCTGCAGACGTCGCCTATCTAACGTATCCCGGTTACAAAATTGAGCATGCTTTCGTGCCTCGGGCTGGGGTCTGCGCGTTTGTCAGAGAGGATATATGCTTCCGTCGCCTTGCCAATCTTGAAGGTAAAGAACTCTCACTACTCGTACTCCGTGTGGACTGCGTTGACCATCCTCGCGTCTATGCATGTCTATACCGGTCACATAGCGGTAATGCCGAGACGGAACGCCTCATGGAGCACATCCAAATGGCGACTGACATGGCTCTTCAACAGGTCCCATCCGCTGAGATCGTAGTTCTTGGCGATTTTAACGCCCATCATGCCGAATGGTTAGGCTCACGCACCACCGATCAAGCGGGGAGATCTGTTTTCGACTTTGCTCTGGCGTATTCCCTAACACAACTGGTTACCTTGCCTACGCGAATACCAGATGTGGAGGAACATACGCCTTCCCTGTTGGACCTTCTGCTGACCTCTCATCCCGACAGTTATTTGGTAACCGTTGATGCCCCTTTAGGCTCTTCGGACCACTACTTGATCCGGAGTAGTGTGTCTCTCTCGCGCCCGTTGCGCCCACAGTTAGCGGGCAGCCGCCGAGTTTGGCACTATAGGTCAGCTGATTGGGATAGTATGCGATCTTTCTTCGCATCCTTCCCCTGGGGGCAAATTTGCTTTTCACTGGATGATCCTGACGCTGTCGCCAATGCCGTAACCGACGTCATACTACAGGGGATGGACTTATTTATCCCTAATTCTGTGGTGCCCGTCGGAGGCAAAACTAAACCTTGGTTTGGTCACTCCTGCAGAATGGCCAAACGCCGGAAGCAAAAATGCTACCAAGCCTGGGTTGACGCGTTGGCGTCTAAGGATGTAAACACCAGTGCTCTTAAAAAGGAGTATAACATTGCCTCTAGGTTTTACAAAAGAGCAATAGCCTCAGCAAAGTCCACCTTCATTGGTAGAATTGGTGAGAGACTGGTTCGTCTTCCTTCTGGAACTCGGACATTCTGGTCTCTCGCCAAAGCTGCCTTAGGAAACTTCAGTCGGCCATCGTTCCCACCACTGCGGAAAGAAGACGACTCGTTGGCCTACGACGCTGAAGATAAAGCCGAACTTCTGGGCTGCCTTTTTGCGTCGAACTCGACTCTAGATGACAAGGGGAAATCACCGCCGATCATAGCGCGTTGCAAAAGCTGTATGCCTAATGTGCAGTTTTTGCAAAAACTTATACGCAAAAAGCTCTTCTCCTTAGACATCAACAAGTCGAGTGGACCCGACGGGATTCCCGCAATCGTGCTAAGGACATGTGCTCCAGAACTGACCCCAGTTCTTGATCGTCTCTTTCGGCACTCCTATTCCACAGGCGTTGTGCCGGTATCTTGGAAGTCTGCTTATGTGCACCCGATCCCCAAAAAAGGTGACCGCTCAGAGCCGTCGAACTATCGACCAATAGCCATCACTTCATTGCTTTCCAAAATAATGGAGTCCATTATTAATTGCCAGCTCTTGAAGTACCTAGAGGAGAACCAGCTTATTAGCGACCGCCAATATGGCTTTCGCCAATGTCGCTCAGCTGGTGACCTTCTAGCCTTCCTGACACATCGATGGGCGGAGGCAGTCGAAAGCAAGGGGGAGGCCATGGCCGTAAGTTTAGACGTAGCGAAGGCTTTTGATCGGGTTTGGCACAAGGCGCTTCTTTCGAAGCTTACTTCCTTTGGACTTCCCGGAAACTTACGCAATTGGTTGTCCAGCTTCCTCACAGGCCGTAGCATAAAAGTCTTAGTCGACGGTGCATGCTCTGATTTGAAGCCCGTGAATGCTGGCGTCCCACAAGGCTGTGTACTATCCCCTACTCTCTTTCTTCTGCATATCAATGATATGTTGCAAGTAAGCAACATTCATTGCTATGCGGACGATAGTACTGGGGATGCTCTATACACTGGTCGTGCTAATATTTCCCGGGAACGCGTCGTTGAGTGCCGGAACCAGCTTGTGTCTGAAGTGGAGACCTCACTCGAGCTCGTTTCGCATTGGGGTAGACAGAACATGGTCCTTTTTAATCCCACTAAGACACAAGCTTGCGCCTTTACCGCAAAAAAGACAAAATTTGACGCAATGCCTAGCTTTCAGGGAGTCCCCTTAGTCGCCAAGCCCAGTATTGGTATCCTCGGCGTTGATATATCGAATGACGTTCAGTTCGGTGGCCATTTGGTAAGCAAAGCAAAACTAGCCTCCAAAAAACTAGGTGTCCTTAATAGGGCAAGACAGTATTTCACACCAGAACATCGTTTGTTACTTTATAAGGCGCAAGTTCGCCCACACATGGAATACTGTTCTCACCTTTGGGCTGGAGCGCCTCAATATCAGCTGCTTCCCTTTGACCGCATCCAGCGTAGAGCGGTTCGAATCGTCGGCGACGAAGTTATATCCGATCGGCTCGACTCATTGGCATTGCGTCGGGACATCGCGTCTCTTTGCGTCCTTTATCGTATCTACCATGGTGAGTGTTCCGAGGAGTTGTTTGGACTGATACCCGCCGCTACATTCCACTATCGTACAACCCGCCTGAAACTGAAATTTCATTCACACCACCTCGATGAGTGGAGGTCTTCAACGGTGAGGTTCTCAAGATCATTTCTGCCTCGAACTTCGACCTTGTGGAATCGACTTCCAGCGGCTGTGTTTCCAAACCATTACGAGTTACAAACCTTCAAGAAACGAGCGTACACTTATTTAAAAGGCCGGCAACGCACTTGCGACTCCCCTGATGTTGCTAGTGTCTATGGACGGCGGTGATCACTTACCATCAGGTGACCCACCTGTTCGTTTGCCCCCTATAACATAAAAAAAAAAAAAAAAAAAAGGCTTGTTTTTTCGAATTGACTATTGATCCGCTTTTGGTCCGGCGGGTCTTTACAGTTTCATATCGAAATTTCTAGGCGAGCGCTTAATGCGCTGAACCGCATAGTAAGCAGCTCAAGGGTGCCAAAGTGGCCGAAACTCGGCTTGGACTGTTGCCATTTGTTATCGGTCGGGCTGTGGCTTGTTTATATATCCGACAAAACGAGAAGTCGAAATTTCCAGAGTGCAATAAAAGTTAAAACTACTACAGTATCGACCAGTTAAAGAAAAAGGGCAATTTCGAATCATGCTATGTTCAAAACTAGTTTGTTTATGAAACTCGGATCAATAAGGTCTCAATGTGTTTCGCAGATTAACGAATTACAGAAGCTCTTTATTTCTTTTTGTTCCGGGTGTTTCTAGAGAATTGTATTTTGGTAATTTTTTTCCTTTGAGTTCGTAAATAGTATTTTTGTACAAATCGTAACAATATTTATGTCGATTAAAATGTAACATAAAATGGCGATTTAGCTGAATATGATATTCGTTATATGATAATCAATCAAATGTCCCAAAAATTACGAGTACCTTTCATATTCAGTGGGACACTTTATATTTTAATGGCTTTTGATGTGTGACCATAATCACACCAGATTCTTATTCACGATGTATCGTAAAAGAGTAACACACTACATAAAGAGTAGCACTCGTTCGCAAGCAGAACAATTGGTACATATTTTTAGGTGCTTAACGACAGATATTGAGTTGGAAATGGTAGGTACCCAGGCGAACATTTGAAATAATCCTGCCACCGTACTTTGGCTTTATTACGATGTTTTACTTCATCAAAAGCTTACGCATATTAACAACCTATACTCAATATTAATATTAAAAATAAAGAATCTGTTTTTTTTTTGTAAAAGTCTTTATTGAAGATAGATAGACAAATAAAAAAATAAAAAATCATAAGAAAAGAGGGCACGCGTGAACAAAACTTTCTGCACTAAATTCATATTTGTAAACTTTATTCTGTTATAATTATAAGTGTATGTGATATCGTACACTTAAAACTAGTAACTAGATCAGTGGAAAGCACAGGAAACATGCTTCAATCAATCTTGTCGCTTCATTCCTATATTTCATTGCTTTGCGATTATAACTCTTACCTCAAAGGAATAGGGGTCAAATTCAAAAGCAATTCTCGTGTGAGTGTTTAGAAGTCTGATATTGACACTACATCCGTCTATTAAGGCAATGTCTCTAACACTGTTAGGGTTCCGTATGCTTTGTTATATTTCCTAACATTATAAATGTAGGGCACAGTTTGATACTTTATATATATTTATGATAGTTTTAAGGACCCTTCTATATTTTATACTAGGCTAGTGGCTGCCTACTTAACCCTATTGTTTTTAAAAAGTGTCATCTTCTTCTTTAAGTCCCATAATATTACTTCTACACCAAATTTCTTGTTCCAGTATCGTAAGATATATTAAAAAAAAAATAATGTAAAAAATAACTTTAGGAACATAGAAACTAGTTTATGTATAGGACTATTTTACGTCACAATTTTCTTGATTTAGGAAATATATTATTAAATCCGCATAGAACCGGCGTAATTCTTTGGCACGCTCTCCAACTTTTACGATTTCATTGAATTTGCCATGAGACGTACTGTTAGATTCGTCCTAACTATGGCAGTGACATAGACTATATATAACATTTGACTATGACATCTGTATATCAGCAACGAAAGATATCTTTTTTACTTACGCATACTGAATTGAGCAACTTGTTTTGAAATCTTGTATATGTAAATAGGCGAAATTAAAACAATTGAGTAAGTTTTTCTCTTCTGCTGTTTCAAAACCGATTTTATTTATTTTTCCTTTGTATAATAAATGTTGATGGTCTTTAGTGTTATCAAGAAAAACAAATTGGAAACCATTTCTATTACCATCGACGAGTCAAAGCTATTATTTATAAGTCTCTAATAATCGTACTTCAATAATGACCTCAATAATTACTGACTTACGGTTGAATTTTGACCGCTGGACGACCACTAATATAAAAAAGCTTTATTTTTAATGCAGTGTTGTTTTTCTGTATTATAACTTGTTGATATACTCGTAATATCATAAAGAATGAATGCAGGTAGTTCTTAAAATAGTTTACCGTCCACCATATTTAACATAAAGTCCATTTACTTATCTATTTTTCTCTCGTACTTAACTCCCGTCAACATTAAAGTTATAATAACTTTTGATAGAGTTAACCGATTTTAATGAAACAAAAAAAATATGTTGCTCCGGAATATCCTTGATTATTTTTTTCTTGGTGTTTTATCAGAAACGTAGTACTTTACCATTGTTGCCTGTACAAACAAACAGACAGACAGACAGACATTTCTAAAAATGATCGAAATGGATTCTATTACTTACTCCTAGCCACCTGCAACAATTTTTTTCTCAAAAATCAAAAAGTACAGACACGTCAGATTTACATTCTTATTATATGTATAGATAAGTCACTTTGACGCTTGATGAGTAAAAAAATTAGCAACAGAACCCGCCAGTTTTACTAAAAGTAAATTCGAATCGCTCTTTATATCCTTCTCCGAACTAATGTTTATGCATTTCGTTGACCGCTTAATTCTCAATGTAAAAGTAAAAACTGTAAACACTTTTTTCTCTCTTGTGTCATGTATGTACGTACGATCTTACGCTTCCACATCCTCTTTGATCGAGTACATAATCTCGTGGAATAGGTTATCAGGGCATGCAAAGAGATACTTATAATCTGTATTAATTGATATGTCTGTCTGTAAATAGTATTTTGAAATTTTGTGACAGACATGTATTATAAAGGACACTGATCACGAATATAACAAAAAAATATTTTTTTGTCTGTCTGTATGTGTTGTTTTTTTTTTTATTTCAAAAACAGCTGGACTGATTTTTATGTATTTATTACATGTCATTCAGCAATTATTAGCATATAAAAATATTAATAGTACTAAAAATCATAAAATTTTATGAATGTTTGTTTAAAATAAAACACAGAACAAAGATTCGTGACCAAGAGTCCTCTATAAAAGATACCTGATATGAAATTTAGAAAAACAAAACACGGTGTGTCGTAAAGACTTGAGACAGAAGTGAAATTATAACAAAAAGCCAACGACACGCGGTGTTCCCAGACGGTCACCAATCAATGTACTGACCGCGCCCGACGTTGCTTAACTTCGGTAATCGTACGAGAACTGGTGTTTTCAACACTCTAGCCGACAGCGTTTACCCCCACGACTATTCACGTGACACAAAAAGGTTGTCGTACAGAATTTCAAAACCTACCCATAAAAAGTTTCAATTAAAAAAATCACACGTACACGCAGAACTACTTCATGTAACGACAGTAACCAGCAAATATGTATACATTTCTGTTAGGTATAGGCTTAAATTTCTGTTACCTTATACCTATGCCGAATTTATATAATATCGGGTTAAATACATATTTTGAAGATACATATTTTACAATATTTATTACAACTATAATCTCTTGTGAAATTGCAATTAGACCGCGATATCTCTAATGATATGTCATTAATGACGAATTAACTACGAGAAAATATAGAAAGAGGCATCCTCTGTGATACAAATACATTTTCTATGATGGTGTGAAATTCGACCAAACATTTTTTATAGTCGTTCGACACGGTAACTAATGTAAACAGTGTACTGGCGTTTTCGCTTGGGAGAAATTACTATTTCTTAATAGTTAAAGGCGATATAACTACGGACACATTCATGTAATGTTCATGCAAGTGGTTTAGACGTATTCTTTGACAGCAGTGCAACTTTCAAGAAAAAGTTATCGAACCTCCTTAACCATATGCAACTTATAACCAAAAAGTCAGACATACGTACTTACTTACATACACATACACACGTATCGCGCGCATACACACGCACGCACATATGTTTATCGTTTTATTATTATGATATACTAGCGGCCCGCTCCAGCATCGCACGGGTATAAAATATATAGCCTATGTCATTCACTCAAAAAAATGATTAAAATCGATTCAGTAGTTTTGATTTATTCATTACTGCCCGTGGCCCGCACGCGTTAAATTTGGAGTAAAACAATCCCCTTTTCCTATACCATGAAGATTTCCTACTAATCTTTGCAATATCTAAATTCATACACTACATTTTTACAATTCAGCCTGCGTTTGTTCCAATGTAAGCGGAAAAATGTAATTGTTTAGGACATCACATTAGAAACCTCAAAAATAACAGTATTTCTCCACTATTTAATGGTTGTTATTATACATATGAACCTTCCTCTTCAATCACTCTATCTATTAAAAAAAACCGCATCAAAATCCGTTGCGTCGATTGAAAGATTTAAGCATACATAGGGATATAGGGACACAGAAAGCGACTTTGTTTTATACTATGTAGTGATATTTTTAACTGAATATATTGTTTACCAGTGTTAATCTTAAAAATAACATTTTAGGTATAACGTCTACATAGTTTTATTAGGAATGCATAATAAGTAATTTTTTTTTCTGCAATTTGAAATCTCTTTTGGTTAAACCAATATATTAATAATTATGTATGTAAAATAGAATTGAAAGCTGTTGATTTATTTAAATAAATAAAATATTAGGTTAAAATGTAGCAGAATGAAATAAGAGTGTTAAAAGAGCGCTTTTCCTTAAGACAAACTGATTATGGTCTGATTAACAGTCTGTATGGAAGGGATAGATAGCCTAAAATCGGGCCTAAATGTATCAAGTATGAAAAAAATAACACGATGGACTCCTCTATATAGTGATTTAGGAGGCGATGCTTCGACCATATTCCTATAAACCCGAATCCGAATCTCCCGTCGTCAGCCGGGCCTGTGCAATGAGGAGATGGACCTCCGGCGCACCCCCTTAGGTTCGGCTACGGAGGTGGGGGGAGGAGGCGGAAAAAGTGTCCAGCTCTCGGACCCTCTCCGCCACCTCCTTCTGCAACGCAACTGTCTGTTGTAGCACGATCCTGTTTGACACAATTGCCACGTCATATGACCCGACCATAATCATTTATTTAAAAAATATATATTTTCGTTTTATAAACGAAATAAATGAACGATATATATTTTTAAAATGAACCGCAACGAGGAAACCGTTCGTGTGAAATTGAAATCTCATTAATCTCGTCGAAAGCGATACGATCGACGGGCCGCGATTCTAATGATACAATTCAGACACAATACTTAAGATCGTGGTACCGATAAATACGTAATTAGCATTCCCCTCGCTACAATCAGTTACACAAAGATCGGTTATATAGTGTATATACCTCTACGTTGAATTCACTTTTTACGTTTGCAATTCGTCTATTGTACATTTTCTTCCACTGGGCTATATATAGTTGTTCTATAAATATTGAAAGTATACTTTATTTTCGTATAACTCAAGGTATTTAAAGTTTTCTGAATGTATGTTTTAAACTTACTTGACGTGTATAATATTTGGAAAAAAGTATGTGTGTGTGTGTGTACTTGTGTACACGCGTTAGAAGTTAAACTTCTTTGGTGTAACAAGATAAAATCTTTTCAAAAATTTTATCTTTCGTTTCTAAAAAAAAACGACAATAGCAATAGAAAAAATAAATTTAACGACATCTGTTGTGAAAAAAACGACACTAACGATATAAATAAATAAATATCGTGAATAGAGTTGTCAGTTCTCACGCAATACGTAGATGTCCTCACTACTTTTACTTAGTTGGTAACTTTTTTTTGAATAAATTTAGCGACATCTGTTGTGAAAAAACTAAAATGTTGACTATAGCTAACTTCAGGGTGTCGGTTTTTCGTGACGGTGTGCGGTGCGCGCGTCGTAAAAATTAACTCTCATCATTTTTCTCTAAAGCGCCAAAAAAAGTATAACTTCCAAAATTAAAAAAAATATATCCTTATGTTCTGTCTGAACTATACACTTTCATCAAAATCCGTTCAGTACTTTTTGCATAAACAAATAGCAAACATCCATTAGTGATCAAAAACTCTCGCGTTTGTTCTGACGGAATCTTCGAGTGTCATATAATGACTTTTATCTGTTATTCATAATGTTAGACTCTTTAACCCTATATTTTACAATACTTCTGGAATCTTACGTAATACAGTTCATTTATTGTGCACAAGCGAAGTAGATCAGAAATAATACCACCGACCATGAAACTGAAACGGGAAACACGTATACACCGTTTTCTTGCGACTATTTTACAAACAGTACAAGGGTCAATCGAGAGCAAGCAGGGCAATGGAAAGCAAACAAGTATTAAATTCTTCTTTTTTTTTCTTGATCTGATATACCCTGTTGCCTCTTTTGGCCACTACAGATTCACCGGACTACTAAGGGGAGCGCTTATGGCACTCACCCGATAAATTAAATTCCTTGGAGTTCGAACTTCAGTACCTGCTATTAATTTTAACAAAAAATATTACAATTACTCAGAATTTGAATAGTATAATGTTATATTTATTCATCAAAATCCTCGCTATAACAACCAGATTAGTGGATACCGAGATATAATAAGTTCCCTGATATTGAGTACATTTAGAATACACGATTTTGTATATTTCTATATTTGTAAGCTTAGAGGCATATACTTCGTAATTCTACAGTCGGATTCCTTAAATTACGAATCCTTGCAAACATATTCGACTGTAGGCATTCAGTAACTATTATTTGACAGTATTTAACGAATTTATTTATAGATATTGCGGTTTTACTATACATAATAATAAAATATATAGATTATAACAAACCCGAAGTGCGTTGTAGTAATAAATCGTAAGTCGTTGCTTGTGATAGGAAGAGTGTAAGATCAGATTATGCCAGCTTGCGGTCGGTAATACTTATAGCCATTTTGTGCGTAAAGAACTTCCCATTTAATGCTACTATTGAAAGTGTTCCTGTTTGAATTATAATAAACACTGATGCAATAATATTTAAATTGTACAAAACGATCCAAGAAAACGTATTTTTATAAACTATCTAACGGTTTATTGTCCACAACAATGCAAGTTGAAAACTCTATGGTAAAACAAAATATATTCTCTCAAAATCTTCCGAATGTGCACAACAAAAGTGGTTAGTGTTTTTTAAATAAGGTCTAGGTGCTCCAAATATAGAAGCATACGGTTGATTAAGTTACAAAATTTAGAAGTAGACTGAAAACATGTTCCACAGACGTGCATATCACTACATAGTATAAAAGAAAGTCGCTTTCTCTGTCCCTATATCCCTATGTATGCTTAAATCTTTAAAACTACGTAACGGATTTTGATGCGGTTTTATTTTATAGATAGAGTGATTGAAAAGGAAGGTTTATATGTATAATAACATAAATTAAATAGTGGAGAAATACTGTTATTTTTGAGGTTTCTTATGTGATGCCGTAAATAAATAAATTTTTTCCGCTTACATCGCAACAAACGCAGGCTGAGCCCTACGAGATTTATCAAAATAATGTGTACGGGCCACGGACAGTAATGAATAAATCAAAACTATTGGATTGATTTTAATAATTTTTTCAATGAATGATATAGGCTATATATTTTACACCCGTGCGAAGCCGGAGCGGGCCGCTAGTTAGTAATATATGACAAACATAAGACGATAACACTCGAACAGCTTCTAAATATTGTTACTGCAACACATCTCTATAAGTATGATCTAACGTATTTTCAAAGCAAAGGAGATAGTTACACGGTCGGGCGTTAACAAATGTTCTTCCAAAATGCAAAACATTAACAGAAACTTTTCTTAAAAAAATGCGTACAAAATTTCGTAAGCATTATTTGTTTCTGAATCAAATTGAACACAAATAAATGCTTTAACTTAATTTAAAATGCCTTTTAAGGCGTATTATGATTAAGCCGCCTAGCTTTTGTATACTAACTGACTTGTTACATCCAGGTCAGTGTAGAATTGAGGTTGGTACTAAGGGAATTGTATTAGGCTTTGGTGCAGTTCTTACGTCATTCGGTCATGTGATCATTCCGTTAAATTTAAAGCTTTACTAAAGTATATAGTACATTTGATAATTATACTATCTTATGTTTCTATGAAAATGATCATAAAAATGGAATTCTAGTTAATTGTTTGATTTTTAATTCAAGCTACTCCCCGTCTTTATGTGTACCATTTTTTTCCAACTTCTATTATTATTATTCCTCTCTAAGATCTTTCGACCTAATCCATTCCTATTTGTCTAAGGTGTGTTTACCTTTTCCACGAAGCTTTTCCGTCACTTTTACCATACCCTCAGCACATTTTTTTTCATATTATAGAGGGCAAACGAACAGGTGGCTCACCTGATGGTAAATGATCACCGCCGTCCATAGACACTAGCAACACCTGGGGAGTCGCAAGTGCGTTGCCGGCCTTTTAATACATGTGGGCCTCCGGCGCTCTCACTGACCGAACGAAGCGCAACAGTGCAAGCACTGTTACTTCACGTCTGGTTTCTGTGAGAGGGTGGTACTACCCCAAATGAGCCGACCCATTCATGCTGAAACCAGTAATAGCTTCAGCGTAGCTCTACCACCTACATATAACTTGGCTTCTGCTTACGCTTCTATGACCAGTTTTGGTTCTCCACTCTAGTACTGCTTTACCCCAACCATAATAATTTATAGTAGTCAAAATAATATTATTCTATAGAAAAAATTCAACACCTACGATTTTACCAGCTAATTAATACGCTTTTGTTTATTAATTAAAAGATTGCATATCGCGTTCCAAATGTAAAAATGCCGTAAAATCTAAATTTATTGTGAAGCGCGTTATAGACATTTTCTAAGCTTAAATTTAAAAAAACTCCAACGTTAATAACAAAAATGTTTTGTGCACTTTTTGGCGTAACCCTAACTGCTGCAATGCGCACTTTTTGCATTTGGCACGCGATATCACCACGTAGTATAAAACAAAGTCGCTTTCTCTGTCCCTATCCCTATGTATGCTTAAATCTTTAAAACTACGCAACGCATTTTGATGCGGCTTTTTTTAATAGATAGAGTGATTGAAGAGGAAGGTTTATATGTATAATAACATAAATTAAATAGTGGAGAAATACTGTTATTTTTGAGATTACTCCAAATGTAACGCGTGCGGGCCACGGGCAGTAACGAATAAATCAAAACTACTGGATCGATTTTAATCATTTTTTCAGTGAATGACATAGGCTATATATTTTATACCCGTGCGAAGCCGGAGCGGGCCGCTAGTATTTAATATAGCATAGGTTTCAACACTGCAATAACTAAGGATTATCCGTTTTAAACACGTCAAAGATAAAGTAGAATTATTTTGCAATATTAATTTAAATTTTGTCACAATAATGTCATGTAAAACATGATTTGAGAAATTTCTTCAATAACATACGAACATTTCCGCAAACGTCACTATGGATAATAGAGTGTATTCCAAAAAAGGAAAGGGAAAGGTAATCGAAGGCACGACACAATTTATAATTTGTTACCCTGACTTCATGTTTCTGTAATGGAATTGTGCAAATTGTTTTACTCCTGTGTTACATTTATGTTGATAATTTTGTACTATGTTTAACAAGTGATTACTTTGACTTCGTCCCATGTTTCATGCGGAGGTTTTACCATATTCGGTTTCAAACGGTCTCCTAGCAAAGTTATTTTGTATGTCTAGTACATCGTTCACATTTTGATAAAGTTCAAAATTTTGACTAGACTTGGTTAACAAATATCGATTTACCAAAATATGTATGATTATTCTCTCGATTGTCTTGTCATCGATATATCAGAAATCGATATTCTATTCCAGTACTAATTTAGATATAAACGATACTTTTTTGTCTGAATGCAACTTCGTATCGAGTTTACTGAGTCTTAAAAAGTGTATAAAAACAATAACTATTCAATTTTTAAACAATAATATAACATTTACCCTGTTTTGAATATGAGAATCTGTTTTTAATCGTTTTCTAACAAAACGTTATATCACTGTAAAACTGTTAGTAACTTGTACAAACATATTATTACATTTTTAAGATTTTTGTTTGTATACATTTTCATATACGTTGGTATTTTTTTTTTAATATGGCCTTATTAATATATAATTTATATTGTATACAAATATCGATATATCGATTAATTGATATTTCGTTTTCTATAATTATGATTTTTTATTATTATTATTATTAATTCATGTGGTGTATAATCGTTTATAATAAATAATATTACTTTATTATACACGTCATTTGATTTAAACAAAGAAAATCACCATTTCGTAAAACCAAGGACGGCCGGCCGGTAATTTCACACGCGACCGGCACTCGAATCGCGGGAGACACGCTCGCTACTGATGACATAGATGATTACACATTTTTTGTGTGAAAACAATAAAGCTATGCCGAATTGATGAATAACTCCGTCGCGAGTTCACTGATGTTACTGGGTGTTTTCTATTTTTTTCTACGTCTAAGGTTTCATTTTCGATTACTTACTTGAGTAAGGTTTAGACGTAAACCGTCGTCGATTAGTAAATCAAATATGACATCGGTTTTAGAAACTGTGAAATTATGTTATTATTTTATGAAAGTTCTGAATCGGAAAAAAAAAAAACGTTAAAAGAATAAATGATCTTCTGTACGAAAATGTGAATAAGCAGACGAGGAGTGCGCTAGTTCATTACCGTAAGAATCGGCTATAATAGATTTTTTTTTTATATTATAGGGGGCAAACGAACAGGGTGGGTCACCTGATGGTAAGTGATCACCACCGTCCATAGACACTAGCAACACCAGGGGAGTCGCAAGTGCGTTGCCGGCCTTTTAATTTATGTGGGCCTCCGGCGCTCTCACTGACCGAACGAAACGCAACAGTGCAAGCACTGTTACTTCACGTCAGCTTTCTGTGAGAGGGTGGTACTACCCCGGACGAGCCGACCCATTTATTCTGAAACCAGTAATAGTTTCAGCGTAGCTCTACCACCTAGAAAAGAATTCATGTGTACAATCATTATTGGAACATTTAACGTACCCCAAAAACAAATGACAACCAAAATATAGATAAAAAGAAATGAGAATGGAAAATAACTTGTACACTAAAATTCATAATTAATATTCATTTATTTATTGTCACCAACGAATAGACATTGACATCAAAGTACAGGAAGATCTTGCTACAATTTCCTGCCATCATAACTCCTTTTATTATTAACCGAAATGGGTGTCAGATTGAATCTATTTCCGTTATGTATCATATTCCTTATAGTTACGTTTTAAATCTGATTTAAAACATACACGTTTGTTCGTATCTGTTCTATTTTACTAAAATAGATCTATTTTAAATACCAGCAAACTTCGTTTCCCTTCTAGACGCCCACCTAGCTGTTAGCTGTTAGCTATCAGACTCAAGTTAAAAATCTGCCACCAAGCGTCTATAGACATACCCGTGTTTATTGCATTTGAAACGCAGTTATTCTCTAAGGCTTATTCTAGATCATAACGTCGCTAAATATCATCATACCTACCAGCTTTCTCCTCTGGACTCCCTGCAAAGGCGAGCTATTCGCATTGTTGACGATCCCGAATTGACATACGATCTAGAGTCTTTACAATATCGCAGAGACATTGGGTACTTATGTGTGCTGTACCGCATGTATAACGAAGAGTGCTCTGAAGAACTTTTTGATATGGTGCCCTCATCACCGTTTCAAACTCGCACCACCCGTCGTTGGCTGGTTGCTCATCCACATACACTAAAACGTAGTAGAATGGCGACAACCGTAAGGTTCTCTAGAAGCTTCATTATGTGCACGCTAACGTTGTGGAATGGGTTACCAAGCACGGTGTTTCCCCAGAGTTATGACATGGGGCTCTTCAAAAAAGGAATGAAACGCGCCCTTCAAGATCGGCAACACAACAGTGATGCCCCTGGTGTTGCAGTTGTCCATAGGCGACGGTAACCATTTAACATCTGATGGGCCGTCTGTCCGTTTTTTGCTCTTTGGCATAAAAAAAAATTGTAGTCAAAGATTACATTATTACATAAGATATTTATAAACTACATAAACACTAATGTAAATTTTTGCTTCGATTTTTTTTTTGTATTTTTTTCGTCTGTACATACATTATATTGTTAAGTAAAACAACACAGACCAAGTCGCGGGTATTAGCTAGTTCAGAATAAGGTTTATCCTATTTCCATTTAAATAGACAAGATAATCCATCTTTAGACGTCACTTTTTATAAACAGTAAATTTTTTACATTAAAAATGATTAATTTGTGTATATTTGCTTGGCTTAATGTTTAGACAAGATAAGTTACAAACATATTAAGAAATGTCATAAATAGATATTATTTGTATATTCGCTCAGTTAATAAGGAAGAAGTCGCGGTGTTAATAAATTGGGTTTTCTATGGCATCCGTTCCGTGACACGCGGCGCGCATCCCGTTTCGAATTTCGTGCTTTTTCGGGAGTGATGGGCCCGCGTTTTAGAATGTCTGGGAGAGCGTCGAACCGCGCTTTGTGTGAATTAATACTTTTTTTTCGAACTGACTACGCTAGTGGTCGGCAAAGACATCATCCAAAAGAGCCAAATGTAAATAATACAAAATTTAAGTTTATTCAAAAAACCTTTTTTTAAACTTAAGCTATGTTTTAGTAGATACATTTTTATGGAAATAATTAGGATTAAACGCATAATCTCGAGATTACTTTGGGTAAGTATATTCTTCTTTTGCGAGAGACTAGCCGTGCTATTGTTACTTTCTAAAAATGAGCCTCTTTTCTGTAAGCTTGCGTTTCAAAAAGAACTTGCCTCAAAAAGAAGACAAGTAAATAAATACTATTTCATGTCTGCATAAAACATGTTTTGGAAGAGCCACAGTGAAGGCATGAAAGAGCCACGGTTTGCCAATTACTGGACTACGCTATTGGTCTCACGATCTTTCACGGCTTCACTGGACTACATATAAATCAATGCGTAAAATAAATAAATATACACAACAATGTCTTAGTTGCCTTTTTATCTGCATTCTGACACTGTGCTAAAGATCTACGTATACCATGAACAGTGTGTGTCGAAGTGTTTTTTTTTTTTTTTTTTTCGAACTGACCTAGCCTGGCATGGCCTATACAGTTTCAAATGTTAATATGTTATCTGTGAAATCAATTAACGCTATTGATATTTGTTTCATTTGTATATTTTAAAGTTTCTGTAATGTATTTAATAGATCCGAGATCTATAGAGTTCAATAGCGTTTGAGCGAACATCTTGGAACAAATCAATGTTTTTTCATGGAGAAGGTTTTTTTAAGCAATCCATTTTAAACTCGGGTTTATGTGGGGGTATGCCGAGTCTCATTGTCCTTTAATTCTAATCTGTCAATTATCGAAGCAGAATTCCCATGTAGTAGCTTGTAATGATTTCAAATTGACATGTTTAATTTTATTCATACTTGATTGTTCAAAAACATTATAATACCAAGTGATTGTTCGCTTGTATCCGTCAATCATTATGACTTAAGACGAATATTATAGTGAGTAAAAATATTCATTTTTTATTATTTTATCAAACGCTATACACAAAATGTGCTTTACACATACAGAAATAAAGGTTTATTTCATTTATTTATTGGTTTTATTATTAATATCTTCCTCGAACGCAATAAAGCTATGAAATAAAACAATCAAACTATTGTCGATGGTGTAAAGGCTAATCGACTAATGAGCTATTTTTGACAGTTTACGCGTTAGTCAATTAGTTTTTCCATCGACGATATTAATTACTATTAACACAAGCAAATATTATGAAATGGAAATCCTTATAAACGTGTGTTAAAATAAAATTCATATGAGATGCATCACGGTGCATTCGGATTCCACACATCGACCTACATACGAAACGGGCTCTCCACCAGTCGCTGCATTAAAAATAGTTTCAGTTCATTAAAATATATCATTAATTATAAGCATAGGGGTGTATATCTTTTTTTAAATATTTATTCGTATTAACTCACTCTATCATTCGTAGCTGAGTTATTTTCATTATTCGTTGTCTATTAGGCGCACCATTTATAGTGACACAACAAAATTACGGCCCTGTACTTTACAATTACAAGAATGTGATCAAAGATGGCTCCAAAGATGACTCCTTTCGCTGGTTACTACTCTATGTAATATATAATAATAAATAACGCTTTATACTGTAAAAGATTTATAATGTGTGCTAACAGACGTCGACAGTTAACAAGCCCTAGTGAAAATATGTTGCGCGTGTAGACGCGCGAGCGTGATCCGTAAGGTCTTCACAGTGCGGGCGCGTGTAGGTCAAATGTATACATTGTATAGACGCCACTAACGTCACTGTAAATGCTACCGTCGCGGTCTACGTACACTGGAACTACACGCACCCGCCGCCCGCCTGCACTATGAAACAGGCCTATGGTGCGGGTGGCCGGAGTAAGTCGCGTCGTCCAGTGCTCGCGGGGTGCGCTTACGTATCGATACGCGTGCAGGCGCGCGGGGTGAGGGCGTCTTGCACTCCGTACATAATTATAAATTAGGCCGTGACATTGGTGAAGGTGCCGCTGTCGGAACACACCTATAGATTACAGATGTTTGGCGGCAGATTTTCAACTTAAGCTTTGTAGCTAAACCGTTTGGCTTAGATAAAGCCCTACCACCATGCTACGGCCTTATTACGATATTTTGCTTCATCGAAAGTTACGATATATCGCAAGGATTCGAAATTACGTCGATCCACGTGGTTTCCGAACACGCTAACCACTAAGCTATTATCGCTTCTAGTATAGTGGTAGCGATCATTTAATTACTGTACCGGTTAAACTCCGGATCCGATATACTCAAACATGCGGCGTGGCTTACGCTTAATGCATTGTGGTCGCGATATAGTTGGACACAAAAGCCATGTTCCACTTCACGCAGATCTTGTAAACCAATTGTAGTTTACTAGCTGCTACCCGCGGCATCGTCTGCGTTGTGCTGCACATGCGCACAAAATCGCTTGTCCCGTTTCTCCATGGTTAACCCTTAGTAGCCTGATTTACGAAAGTGATTTATTTTTAATATTACTGTGTTTGCTTGAGGATCTAGATGAAGGGAAAAATAGTTAAAAAAATCACAATATTTATTTTACATATTTATTTAGAAAAAAAAAATAATTTCGTTGGGAAGAATATTATACAACAGTAAAATACGTACAGCCAACCTATAAAAAAAAAGTAATAGTAATGTGAACATTCGGTTTAAAAGATTGGTATCAAAATTGAAACTCTAGGTTATTAAGGGTTAAAAGAAACAACCCTGAACGCGTATCGCTATTGAATAGTGTAGGTATGCAAAATTTTATAATGATCAGTTAAGTTCTCAAAACGTGAAAGCGTAATAAACAAGTAATCAGGTGAAACTGTAGAGGCATTGCTAGGTCAACAGTTTAGTCAGTTCGAAAAAAAACAAAAGTAACAAACAAATGAATTTTTCAAACAAAAATTAAGTACATATTAATATTTACTGAATTAACTCGCTACATATTTAAGTTAATCTTTAGTAACCAACATTTGTTACTAAAATTAAGCTTCAAAGTAAAAAAAACCTATTTAAATTGTAGCTTTGTTCGTACTATGAATCGTTGTTCTATTATTGTAACACGCTGTATATAGAGTGCAGTTCACACTCTGAGGCTCCTCTATTATTGGGCATATAAAGCAGCGCTCATGGTCTACCGGCGCCAGATCGAGTTAGGTTCGCGAATGCTTACAATCGATGTCTATTATTTTTTTTTACTTTTTGCCTTCTCCTGTTTACAGTGTAGATTTATAGCATATCCCCGTTTATAGGTGGAGAGTCCATTTTTGATCCATGGTGTAGCGGTTAGTGAATCTGATGAAATTATTTACATTTAAATGAACACAAGCTAAAACTAATTACATTACTCGTGCATTAATGTTTACTCGTGCTTACAAATTCTTCTTGTTCAAAAATTAATTATTTAACTAATTTATCATCTTATCACATAAATTATTACAATTGACAAAGGAAACCAAAAATCTAAATTCATAGCTTATTTAGAAATGTCGACGTAGTAGTAGTAGTCGATATATTTCTTCCGTGAATCACTACAACAAAAACATAAATTGATTTTAATAAAAACCATATACTTTTAGATTAATTCCGTTACAAACTAACAGTTTTGATGAAATTAAACAATTAAGAAAATTTATTTAAGTAAAAAAAAAAAACTTTACATTTCTTTCTTTCAAATGTTAAATTTCAAAAACTTCCGCTCGTTAAAGGCGCGGCGCCACCACCAACTACATGTCGAGTCGATGATCACACGCTAGAGCTGCGCCCGCGCATTCCAATCGCATTATCGCTGGCGCGGGCGTTAACAAGTTGCACATGTTATATAGATGAAGCCGACGCAATAAATATGCCGCTATAACATGCAACCGAAATAGCGACAACCATATTGAAATTATCTCTACTATAGAAACAGGAATCAGATGTTATACTTTTATATTGAATTATCTGAATTCACTGATTTAATTGTGAATTATGTGCAAGTAAAAATAAACTGCTAAAATCATAACCCTTCCTTTTGGTGTTCGCCGTAGTCGGGTAATAAACCTACGTGAAAAGATAAAAACTGAAAACTTTACAAATGGGTTATATTCTAATTCAATAGAAATTTACAAACTGCATTGGTCCTCACGGAAAAGAAAAGGCTATTCGTGTTATGACATTATTGACAAGTCTTCATGGTGGTAGGGGTTTTTCTAATATTGTCTAACTACTACTCAAGGTAAAAATTTGTACCCGGACACCTATAGGTGTGTCCTGGCAGCTGCACTTGAGAGCCAATCCTTCTCGAGATTTAGCTTCAGTTCAGTGCTTAGCATCTTTAGACCACATCGTCTCTTAACATCAGGTGAGATTTTTGTGAAAAGCGAAAACCTGTAAAGTACTTATAAAATAGGGTTATTAATATGTGTTGTTATAAGGAATGATATATTTATCCTTTATTCACTATTCAATCATAACGTTGCAAAGCATTTTAGAATGACTATGTGAGTCACCAAGTGTTGTGAAACCTTTGGCCTTTGTTCTTTTCATATCGTTGATACCAGAATATTTTAAATGTATATACACTAACAAGCTGTGTCCGCGACTCTGCTCGTGTGAACTACGAAAATGTTGTTTGTTACATTTTAAATTTTATCAAAAAAAAAAATTACATTTTTAAATTTAAGATTGATTGCAGTATGTCTGCTAGTTTAACTGTTACTTTATTTATTTATACAGCATTCTCCTTAAATTTGTGCGTGGTATTTGTGTTTTTATAAATGATGTCAGCATTCTTTATGTCCGTCTAATTCTGCACGCCAAGATAGATTTCATACGATAGATTTTTTGAAGTTATACTTCTTTTGGCGCGTTAGGGAAAAATGAGGAGAGTAAATTTTTACGATGCGCGCACCGCACACCGTCACGAAAAACAGACACCCTGAAGTTAGCTATAGTCAACATTTTATTCAAAAAAAGTATGTATATAATAAATACCTTTCTTCTATTGTTAGTGTCGTCTTTTCTACAAACGTAGAATAACGCGAAAGATTAAAATTTTAAAAAGATTTTTTTCTTGTTACCCCAAAAAAGTATAACTTCTAACGCGTGTACATAAGTACACTCGTATCTTTTTTTTTTATTTTACTTGTCACTTTCCGTTATATTTTGTTAAATCTAAACAATCCTTACTAATATCATAAATGCGAAAGTGAATTTGTTTGTCACGGTTACAGAAAAGGACATAGGTTAGCCTTCAACTAGAAAAAATGTACTATTTTCGAGCGATAGATTAAATCTACTTTAACGCCAGCGAAGCTTTCCTATATAATCGTTATAAATAGTAGCTTATGTGTTATTACAATGTACAAACTACAGTAATGTATTAAGTTTCATCAAAATACGTTCGATAGTTTTTGCGTAAAATAGTAACAAACGTCCTGCCATCATCTGGTAGATGGTAGAGCTACGCTGAAACTATTACTGGTTTCAGAATGAATGGGTCGGCTCGCCCGGGGTAGTACCACCCTCTCACAGAAAGCCGACGTGAAGTAACAGTGCTTGCACTGCTGCGTTTCGTTCGGTCAGTGAGAGCGCCGGAGGCCCACATATATTAAAAGGCCGGCAACGCACTTGCGACTCCCTTGGTGTTGCTAGTGTCTATGGACGGCGGTGATTACTTACCATCAGGTGACCCACCTGTTCGTTTGCCCCCTATAATATAAAAAAAAATCATAAACTTTCCCATCAACAATATTGTGTCTAAACGAGCCTTTTATATATAAATTAGCTGTGCCCGCGAATACGTCCGCGTGGAATTTCAATTCTAAGCACAGTGATTAATAAAGTCATAGATAAAAAAGCGTATCAAAACTCGACATCGACTCTTTGTGAACGATTTTGTTCTTTGAGGCGTGGCGCGGCACTACAATGTCTAATAGTTGCTCATACTGTGAATGTATAATTCTGACTTTCGATAAACAACAGTTAGTAATACCAAAATCTTTCCAGCAGGTTTTGCGTAAATTGCTTCTCTTTTGTTTTTTCTTATAAGTAAGATAAATATATATACGAATGCGGTATATGTCTTATATATTATACCGGTGTATAATCTATCACCATACAAAATTTCATCAAAATCCCTCCAGTAGTTTTTGCGTGATGCGCGTACAAACGACAGCCAGACAGACAAAAATTCTAAAAACAATAGAAATACGTTCTGTTATTGATTCTCAGAGCATTTTTTTTCTTAAATAATGTAAAAATTTCATCTCGTTAGCTTTTTATTTAGCTTCGTTTTATGTCGCCTTAATACTTCGTATTTCATATTTTATGTATTCCCCTTTGTTATTTCTTAATAAGTAATATCTATGTAAATTATATTGGTTCTAATTAAATCACTAAAGTAACAAACAACTTGACGCATTGTACGCGCGAGGAGTGATGTAATCACTGCACCAAAAGCCGAATACGATTAACCTACATTCGGCCTAGACATACATATATTATTTAAGTACCTGACTTAAATGGACTGCGGCCTATGAAAAGCTTTACTCATAATGGCTTTTAACAATATAATTTGAGACTTATAGCCTTAAAATCTAAATTAAATAGCCTAGCAACGAATCAAGCAAGCAATTTATAATTGTTTAAATAAATAATGTATTTAAAGTTCATTACATTCTTGTTATACAAATGCAGTTCACATCACTTTGAGAGGGATGACTGTGGGATTTCGCGCCGCTTTCTGACATGTCAATAATTTTAGATGATAACGCATGCACTTGCATATAAATGTATGCGCATTCGACATCAGAGTTATTGTTATGCAGTTAAAGATAACGCCGACGTATATATCAATATATTTGTCGTATCTTTTTGTATACCGTCTTTGAGGTTATGTTGTGACACGAAGATTATCGTAAGAATACGAGAAATCTGGCTTGAATAAAAATAACAATCGAGGATTTTTTTTTATATTATAGGGAGCAAACGAACAGGTGGGTCACCTGATGGTAAGTGATCACCGCCGTCCATAGACATTAGCAACACCAGGGGAGTCGCAAATGCGTTGCCGGACTTTTAAATATGCGGGCCTCCGGCGCTCTCACTGACCGAACGAAACGCAACAGTGCAAACACTGTTACTTCACGTCGGTTTTCTGTGAGAGAGTGGTACTACCCCGGGCGAGTCGACCCATTCATGCTGAAACCAGTAATAGCTTCAGCGTAGCTCTACTACCTACAAGTTATAATAATAATAGGAATAAAGATTATAATTTATATTAGATTAGGAGTTGAAAGTAACGTTTATTTTTATACATGTTAAAGATTCTTTGGTAACTAATTATAATAAACAAGTTTAAATAATCAAACTCGCAAAATGAGAGCCATTTATTTTTTTATATAAAAACAGATATAGAACGCGTAGTTCTCCGTACGATTTAATTATAGTTGATTGAACGTTATGAAAGCTAATTTCCTGCTGCTGCATTTGTAGGCGAGTTATAGTATGATGGCTAGCATAAAAACCTTCTCCATTAAAAAATACTATGGGCCGAACCTTCATGGTGGCTGGTCGAACGATGTTGCGACTTTACAAGTATCCAATATACCAACATTTATAATGAAACTAGTTTCTGCTCGCAGCTGCACTCGCGTTAATGTACATTTGACTTGCATTATTCTTTTTATGGATAAAGAACATCCTTATCTCCAGTTCTGTACTTCTGGTAATGTGGACGAAAAAACGTCATTGTCGTCGATTGTACTCACGTTCCTATTTACAATATTAGTAAAGAAGTAAGAAGGATTTAACATGTTTTTTTTTATTAGAGAAAGTTTTTATGCTATAACACAAGCTGTATATTACGGTCCTTTAGTATCATCTTATAATTTAAGGTAGACGAATTCGCGGGAAATTGCTATTATCGTGACTAATATTAGAATGTAAGTCTAAATGTGTTCCTTACGCTTTCTTTACTCAACCATAATATTTTGCACAGATGTCCCAGGTACAGGGAAGGATATAGGAGAGGTTAATCTACATTAGCGGAAGCGATATTTGATAGTGTTATATATATAAACATTAGATTTTACGAACCCTATGACTAATACTTTGATATAAAATTGAAATGTTAAGTTCTAAGAATTTTGCGTTAAACGATTTGCAGTAGTGACTGTGACACGCTAAATTTACTCCTATGAGATACTAGTTTATTTGTGATGCGGTGAGGAGTGTACGGCATGCTAACGACCAAGGATTCCTATCTCGATGAACTCATCTTGGGATGTGACGCTGGTTGTTTCAATTATACAAGTTTATTTACAGTTGGATTAGTTGATCTTGAATTTGTTTTAGTTAAGATGCGAAATATTTGTCAAAATATTTGATGCAATATGATAAGTGAAGCATTCAAACATGAAGCGATTTATGTTAGATCGAACGGAGGGAGAGGAAGAATAACGTATTTGCAATTTACATTATTATAATAGTGCCTATAAAAGGATCTATTTTAGACTATAGGAATACAAATATTTCGGCCACAACGCAATAGTATTATCGAATAGGGGGCAAACGTACAGGTGGGTCACCTGATGGTAAGTGATCACCGCCGTCCATAGACACTAGCAAAACCAGGGGAGTCGCAAGTGCGTTGCCGGCCTTTTATATATTTAGGCCTACGGCGCTCTCACTGACCGAACGAAACGCAACAGTGCGGGCGCACTGTTACTTCACGTCGGTTTTCTGTGAGAGGGTGGTACTATCCCGGGCGAGCCGACCCATTCATTCTGAAACCAGTAATAAACTTACGCTGACATACCTGGCATTTCTAGTCGTTCTACAGAACTACGGTCTTTTCATTTTAGGACCATTTTTAAGTCTACATTTTATCTATTTATTTAGGTCAGTTATGTAATAGCTATAGACTCCAGTTACCATTTAATATCAGGTACACTGCATGTCTCTATGATACTTTATAGCATAAAAAATATGAAAAAAAGCGCATTAGTTCATCACGCTGGGTTGTTTGTATTATTCACATACCTAATTCACAATTATATTAAATCAATCGAGGAGCAGGAAGGACCACCAAAATTAATAAAATTCCCCAGCCAAAGTTGAGCAGAGTAAATGAAGATCCTGTGTTAATAAAACATTTCAATTTTAAGCAATTGATCGATGTATCCCTTAATAAATATTTTTACCAGAAAAAAGTGCTAATTGTTTAAAGTTCTGGAAGGAATTACATATAAGGAACTTGTAGCCTGTCAAATATTGTTCTACAAACAAGGTTTACGTAATTTCCAGGTAATCCTAACGACAAAATCCTGTACGGTCGTCCGAATAAAAGACGGAGCGCCTCGTTCCCAGCGCCACGGTCGCTCGACCGCCGCCACTCGCTACGAATCTTCGGCTCCTCGAGCAAATATCTGCAGCGGTGCGCCTCCACTAGAAGCCTTCATCACAAGAACGCCAACACGACAGACAGCTCGTCTTCTACCGATTACCCACCCAGTGTAGAATCAGCGTCGCCGAGTAAGTTATATACCAATTCCATATCTTAAAAGTCATTTGAATTTGCATTACTTGTTTTCATCCTTTTTTAAAAATCACTTTCTCCACTAAAAACGTATTATAACTCTAAAAATACGGACAAGGTTAATTGTTTTAATAAAATATAGAATAGTGTTTTTTTTACTTATTACAAACTAGCTGTTCGGTTCGGCTTTGCACGGACATAATAACGGAAAAATATAAGACCATATTTTCCCATTACAGTACGGCCATGAAATTAAATAAAATGGTAACAGAATAGCCGAACTTAAACTATCAATATTTTTAAATTACCCACTTTTTACATACAGTTTTTAAACCAAATTTTTCACTGTTCCGTACGAGCTTCCAAACTATTTTCTTTCATACAAACCTAATCCTGACAATTACAAACACAACACAAAAATAATTCGCCAATCAGGTGCTGCCGTTCTGAAGTGCTGCGCTTACATTCGGCAATTGTTTTTATTTATATAGCTTTTTCCTACTTCTATTACTCATTTGGATAAATGAGTGTATAGTCTTGAAATGAGTTGGGATTTTGAAACGTACTCACCTTTGCCGTTTCTACCCATATCATCTATGCACTGCTGAACATGCGTCGGTTATTTTACATCGTGCCTATTATGCCTATGACTATACGTTTATGTAGGCACAATTTGCATGTCATTTACACTATTTAAGTATTAAAGAGGTTTTATTACAAATATCCTATATTATTGACTCACTTGTGCACATATTTTAGTATTGTCATATTGCACGTTTCTGTGTAGGTACTACTCCCTTGGCTAGAATAGTCGGTGAGTATACACATGAAAACAATACCAAAAATTATATTGAGTATGGTAATGCACGCATAAACTCATTATTTAATGTTTTTTGACCTTCCCTTATCAAAAAGATTTTATATTTTGAAGTTTTTTAATCTTTGTGTAGTTTTAGTAATATTATAAATTTGCGATTGACAAATTTATTATTGTTTATTTAATTTTAATGCTATTATTTAAAGGTTTTAAAATATGTCAAATAAACTTTGGCTCACTGCAAATTTACCGAAATATTTAAAACATACGTAGCCATTGTGCTTATTACGTAATTTCCAATTACTATCCAAATTAAAGACTATTATAGATAGTGTTTATACCGATAACTGAGTACCAGAAAAATATGCAGGCTGTGACGTCATAATTCATTATTCAAATGTATTTTGAGGTGTGTAATTTTATTGCAATTAGTAATTAATAACTCTTATAGTATAAAATATTTTAGAAGCAGTTCTTATTTGTATTTGAAAGTAATTGAATATTTTGTTTAATAATAAAAAGTCATTGCTATATTGGTAATAAAAAAGTATTTCGTTGCGTTTCAGAAAAAGTGTCCCTGTTGTCCCGCTTATTCAGACGAAGCGGCCGCAGCAAGCAGACGCGAGCGATGAGCACATTCTCTGCCCAGTTCCCACCCACCGAGTGGTTCAACTCAAAGGCAGTGCATCTACACTGCGTCGCCACGCAGACCAATTCCAAGGTATACACTATTCACCTTATAGGAATTCTATGATTAATACAGTCATCACAGAATGGAAGTTATTGAAAGAGAAGAGAAAAAATCGAATATAATTTACTTTTATGCTTTTCCTCTTAATATTTGATAAACAATAAAATTAAGAACTTATTCCAATATCTATGTTTTATCCCTAAACAGCTAATGCCACCGCTAAAACAGATAAGCTTAGAACATAATATGTGATAGGTTCCTCTTAAAAAAGTATATGCTATATATCCATAGAACATGTTTTTGAATCATACTTTATTTACGTTATATCCGTTATTTTTCCAGGAGTCACTGCAGAGCCAAACGTCATACGTCTCATCATATTATGATGGTTCAGAGATAAGCAATCGGTCGTCGACGCTTCCACGTCGTCATAAAAGGCATCTATCCACAGAGTCGGGTATCGCGGGCTCCGTCAGCGGCAACTATGATCATTCACCAATCAGACAATCGAGCCCTAGCTCAGGAAGCCTCCCCAGATCGACGCTCAGTAGGAGTTCGACAAACAAAACCGTCTTGGATCAGTTCGGGTCACCGCAAAGAAACCATGATCAAAAATTGAGAGAAAGCCCGAGCGGAAGCTTGAGACGGGTCGATTGTTCAAATTCAGATCACATAATGTCAACTAGCGGCCCATCCAGCTTGGAAAGTACGACGCCTCTTCGTACACCGAGAAAGGACCTAAAAAACGGTCACATTGATCAGAGTACTATGATGAAAAGAAGTTTTCACACGAGCGGCAGCAGCGGTCACTCCAGTTTAGAGTCGCATATATCAGATCGTACATTGAAGCCTTCGCCTAGTCATTCTAATTCCGGAGCACCCGGTCTCAGTAGGGCACAGTCGCTCGTGAAAGTACAGAGCTTACAGAGCTCACCAAAATCACTCCACAAGTACAGAAACAAACCGCCCATCGTCGGCGGAGAAACGGTAAAGACCAGCAAAAGCACGTCACCCAAAACATCGCCAAAAAACTGTCCAAACACTCCCAAGAAACCCGCTACCCCTTTACATAAAACCGTAGGATCTAAAATAGAAAACCCGTCAACAACGATGTTGGCAAGTTCCAATTCTAACAACTCGATCACACTAAAGGTTACCACGAATACCATATCACAAAACGGTGGTGGAACTAACACCAAAGTTTATGTACAAAATTCACCCGCGAGGTCAGTAATCACTTTCGAGAATGGTAAAGTCACCGAAACCAGTAACGGTAGCAACATTTACATCATCAACGATGATCGACAAGTTGTCTCCGTGTCACAAAACGGAGTCACGAATCCAACAACAAAAAATCCGACCGAAACGTCTTTCGATGTTTGCGTCGAAAAGAACAAGCAAAAGTATCAGGAATCGGAACCGATAAAAGTACAAGAGAATAAATTTAATAAAAACTCCATTAATGACACGGGTATGAATAATAATCGTAAGCTTTCTTTGCAAATAGGTGGCGCAACAAATAACAACAGTTTCGTTTACAAAAATCAATTGAACAACACGAACGAGGTCGCTTCGAACCCTGCGTCTCCAGCCATACATAACAACATTAATAATTTAGAAACCACAGCTAATAGCAATCCTTCAACACCGACAAAGAGCTACGACAACATAATCGGCTCATTGGGAAGTCTGCGTTACCAGAAGAATTCTCTGACATCAGCTAACAGTGTTCAAACTAATATCAATTCCAACAGCGAACTAAAAAGTGTAGACTTGTTGAAAAAAGCGGCTGCACTTCAAATGTTAAACGGTCTTCCAAACATAAATAATAGGATGAGTTCGGACTCGATCGCGAATTTATTGACGAAAGGAATCGATCATAAGCCGACTGTATTAGGATCCGAACCTAACTTAGCGCATAAGAATCAAGAACCGCTGAAAGATATCAACACATCGACGGAAAAAATCCATTGTCTGGAAAGTAAACAGAAACGGTATAGCCTCAGTCAGGAAAGTAAGAAAGAGAATCCGGATTTCTATAACTTTCCTAGTTTAAGCGATTTGAGCTTTAATTTCACCAGTTTAACTGCGCAGAAGATATTGAAAGGAGTCAGTATAAACAGTGTTGATACTTTGGTAGAATTAAATATGGCGGCAAATAACACAGAGAAGCAAAACAATCGCGACGTTGCAGCGGTATGCACCGATTTCGGCCTTGTATAGTACTTAAAGGATATGTTTAAAATGTACAATAGTAGTGTTAACTCGAATATTGTAAGTTAGTTGTACAACTTATTCATAACACGCTTTAGGTAGATATACACAATATGTTTAATTCGAAACATTTACTCGGTTAAGATTTTGTACTCCCTTATCTATATATCAATGTATCCTTTGTAATACAACTTTGGTTTGTCATTATTAAATAATCGTCAAAAATATTGGAAAGTATAAATTCATAATATACTTTTAATTATAAATAAAAAAATTATCAAAAAATTAATATCATTTTTAACGCACTTTCGAAGTAAGACATTTATTAAGTGATAGTAAAAATGGTCTAAAATGGAAATGATTGTGCCTAATTGCAATGTAATAAATTTGTAACCATATCTGTAGTGTTTCGCTATCTTTTAAAATGTAACCATTGTATCGTATTAAATTTTATATCTTATTCGTATTATTATAGCCAGCAGCATGTTTTGTGCCATTGTAACTTCCAGTGAAAAAGGTCGAGTACAAAGTATAATAAGCTCCATCAAGATATAATAACTCCGCGAAATCTGTTCCATCCATATATGGGAATAAAGTTTCGGTTTGTAAAATGTATTATTTCATGTTAAGTGCCATAAAACCATAGTATTATGCATACTGTGAGTGTGACAAGCAGTGGGATTCGGTTATGGAAAAATATTGTTAATTGTTTACTAATAATTTGTTACTGTACTTGTGTGATGCGAATTGTATTTATTCATTAGTGAACATAATCAAAAGTCAATGCATATTAAATGTTCAGTAATGCCATTTGTATAAATATATTAACAATATAAGATGATGCTTTAGATTTGTGTTTTATTTTCTCGATTGAAATCAGTCATTATATATATATACAAGTTACTTCACTCTTTCTATTTAAAAGAGTTCACTTATTTTACCATTTTTATCTTAATTTTACAGTTATAAGAACCGAATTGAAACATTTTAAAAAAGTATTCATATTTTAGTAAACGGTAATTGAAAATGAAATCTGTGCCACAGAAACCAGAATCGTCATTATTTAATAAACTTGTATTGCTATTCATCACAAAAGACCATTTTTAATGCTGAAAAGTATGTATTGCTTTGAAAAAAAATTGGACTTTTATGCACGCAAATATTTAATGACTAAAACCAACAAATATTCTGTGAAAGATGTCTTATTTAGTAATAATATCAATACACATATATGAAATTGGAGTATTTTTGGGAATTTGTATGTCTGGGATAATGCTAAAAACAGGTGAACCTATTATAACAACTGTTACCAGTAGGTTGAGAATTTTCTATAATATTATCTATACTTCATATACACTTTTTCATAGGTCCCACCTATCCATTAATTACGTGTGGGCATCGGGGAAGATCAAGCCGAATCTTATTAAATCTCAATCTCTCAGAAAGAGAGGGATTCGGCAATTTCCATATAAGTTTTATCGTGCAAAAAATAGTATCAAAATATGAGAAAATCTTATCTATTTAAAGTAAAACATGTATGCTTATAGACTAAAATATGCCGAAATCTTCATAATTATTCTGCATATTAAAATTCATGAATCTATGTAAAGTTATTTATTATTGATATATTGTACTGTAATCTAAAAATAATTGTAATTAAATGTAATGACAGTAAAAATAAAATTGAATTTTTTTAATAAGTACATATTCAAAATACAAATTTTGTAAGATCTCACATAAGATTAGGGGAGGGGAGGGGACGAGATAACTCAAACATCTAACCAGGGAGGAATGGAGTTTTACAAAAATCTCAAAAAATCCTCACGTTTAATGGACACTCAAGGGCTAAGTTTCTAATGATAAAATTTAACAAAGATAACTAAAAATCTGTAAAAGGTTGTAAGTGTTAATCAGTATAAAAATATTACAATTAAAATTAGTTGTGTCTTCAACACATTGCAATCTAATAAGCATATAGATGCCATAATATAAGCAAATCACTTTCACAATAGTCGCTAGCACTAGCTAGTATTTCATAATATATAGAATTTAATTTAATTTCTCTCCAAGTTAAGTTTTTATTGTGGATACCATTAGGAGACATAATTCATAGAATGAACTAATTCACAAATTTTTCTTCATAAAATAACTAGGAAATTTAGCAACTTTCAAAGAAACTAGTTTACAGTTAACAATTTAGATGACATGTTTCAATTTAGAAAAATAAGATTTCCATACAAGAATGATTGTGAATTTATTAGTTATTTCTTTTTTTTAATTTAGAACTTTGAAGACAAAACTTATAACCATTTTTATACGACACATTAAACCAAACCAGCAACCTTTTCATAATACAGTTTTCAATATAAAGTCTATTGGATGCAAGCATCTGGTAACATGACATAAATAAATTAATAAACATTAAGATATCTTCAGGGTAAAGTATGCTCAAAACTTATTTGAAATTCAGTAGTGTACAGTCTGAAAAAATTAATGAAACAATAAATTAAAAAATATAAAACATCTATGTAATCTACAAAATTTCATAATACAAGTGTTAAAACTAGGATATGCTATAAACAAGCTATAGTACTGTGTTCCATTACATCTACATTTTGTGAAGGTTCAGTTTCAGTTTGATTTTTTATTGAATTTAGCCAGTCATCTGTTGGATAAATCTTCTTTATTTCCACATCTGAAGTATCTGATGCATAACTTTTTTCCTCACTTGAATTTATAACAACCTCTATACTCTCAGCCGATTCTTCACATACAGTACTGTTTTTACTATCCTCTAAATTAATTTCTTTTACTACTGGTATAGAGTCTCTAAATTTTTTGGAAACCTCCTCAGTCTTTATATTCACATAACAAACACAATTTTCTGTTGCAGTAATCTGTTTTAAGGCAGCCTCTTCTATCGCCAAGTCTTCGAAGTTAGTTATATCTTTATATGAGTACATGTGATCGTTTTCAGGGCTAATATACTCTTCCAAGGCAAATGTGCTACTATCGAAATTTAAACATTCAAAATCTATAGCACTGTGTTTATTTATATTCTCTAATATAACTGGTTCGTTATCGAAACATATTCTTATATTTTGTTGGCAATTTTTGTTTAAGTCTTTAATGTCCTGGCTTTGTTTACGGATGGCATCCAATTGTCTTAAAGTTTTCAACTCCCTCGCTTTTAATGTTGCATAAATGCGCGCAAACGACGCCTTCACTGCCGTTTTTAACTGCATCAATAAGAAAAATGTATATACTTATTTTGCAAAATAAATATAAACGAATAATAATGTATAATAGCATAGTACAGTACTCACGTTTTCAATATTTTTATCAAATTCATCTTTATCATTCGCCATATTTACGATTAGAAAGTTTGACATTCATGATTTAGGTAAAAGTTCAAAGTTGCCAAAAAATAAACTCTGTTTTATGCATTGTATTGTGCATATGCATTGTTGCCCCACAGTTAAACTAGATGTCGGTAATAAATAATTGTACCAGACTTAAAAAGTGCATTGGAATATATACAATAACGTAAGTACATATATAAAAAAGTAAAATGTGAACCAAAAATTATATAAGTATACTTTAAAGTACGTAATACAACTAAAGGTATTTAAACTAATTCGACATTTCGGGAATAAATATATGATACAATTTTAAGATTATTGATATAAATATATATTCATATTTTTAGGCTATGCACTTTATGATTACTGTTATTTTAAAATATTTTAAATTGGCTATTAAAACAAATATTGTCGTTAAATTTAATAGATGGCAACATTGGTATTGAAAAGAGTTATTGATTTTGAAGTTTGACATATAAAAACATTGTATAAATTGTACTCGCTAAAGTGGTAGTGCATTCAGCCGAAAACATAAATTATTGCATAAAATCGTGTAATATTTTACTGTGAGTGTTCGCATTAGAAAGTAATATGAGTGAATTACGGCAACGTCGAGGCGAAGGCGATGGAAATGACAAACCTGAAAACGCAGGAGAATCAGATCATGTACGAATATTATTGTTAGTTTCCCATAAAAGGCATTTACTAAACATTGTTTATAACGCATTGTGTTGTTGTTAGGTGGACTCGGAAGAAGAGAAGGTGTTGGAAGAGAAGTATGTTGACGAACTAGCTAAATCCTTGCCACAAGGTACAGACAAAACTCCAGACATCCTTGATTCCGCACTTTCTGGGCTATCCTCAAGGTAAAAATACTTCCGTGCTTATAGAATATATGATGATCATTTGTGTGACCTATATATTATGTTATTGTAATATACCTAAACTTTATAATTTATTATGCTAAATTTATTACTGTTTTCAATGATTTTAAGTCATAAAATTGTACTTAAATGAAGCCTATTTAGACATAAATAAATCAAACAAAGTCTTATATTGTAACTAAAAAAAAATTAAACTATTAACTAAATACAATTTAGAATAAAGGTTCTAGGCATAGGCAGGTTTTTTTTATATGTATTGATATATATTTTTATATGTATATAGTGTATGATATGACATAAATGAACCTACTGTTTTCTTAATTATTATGTATATTGTCTAGTCTGGAATAATTAAATAAATAAATTTTATAGATTGTTTTGCTTCTTAGGTTTAAATACAAGTAAAAACAATGTGCATGAGTTAATATTTGAGTGCATAGGATGAGATTTTTTTTTTTTTTATTTTAGTTTATTTAGGGGCTTTTATGGTTACATCAGCCCCATAGTACCCTTAACTTAATTTACTAAACTATAACTAATTATAACTAGCTTAATTTCTTATTACAAATTTATCATTGGATGTCTATGATGACAAATAAGTTTAACTCCTTGATCTTGTTAGGTCTATTTATTTCCTAAAATAGCTTTTTCTTTAATATGATAATTGCATGTCTGTATATTCTGAAAATAGGTCACTTTTTGCATTTTATTTGTACAGATTATATAAATATTATATAAAACATTTGAGGAACAAAGTGAAAAAAATTATGTGTGTTAAATCATTTTTCTGTCATATTGTGCTCCTGTATAATTATTACCTTATGTCAGTTTTTTATATTATTTACTTATCACTCTGAAATAGCTCAAATATTAGTATTTTTTTTTTATTTACTGGATATTTATTGTTATTCTTATGTATTATATGCTAGATGAGTTGATAGCTTTTAATAAACAAAAAATAGCAAAGGATTATTGTAATGCAAAAAATAAGTCATAGGTACATCAACAGTACATAGTATCAACACATTCATCAAACTATAATGACATTGAGCCTCAAAAGAACTGTATTTATTTTATGTGTACTATTATTGTCAGGTTTCATAAAAATCAGTTCAGTAATTTTTTGTGTGAAGCAGTAATGAACATCCATCCATCATGATAAACTTTCTGATTTATTATATTCACTGTATTATCCCAGAATCATGTGTCCAAATACAATATCTTTTTTTTCTTGTTGGTGCATATTATATGGTACATGGACCACTACAAAAAAATAAAAAGAAATCATTATTCTATATATTTTTTGATTACAATTGGAGCACTTCAAAACCCTGCACTACATGTTCTTCTTTAAAATGTGAATCTACTCAGCTTCCTGATTTATGAGTTTTGATAGCTATTTAATACTTCAATTTATATAAATAAAGTGATATATGTCTGCCTTTGTGTTCATCACTCAAATACTTCAGGATAGATTTAGATATTTTTTGTAGTTGCTTCTCATGCACATAGTCATTATTTAATAAGTTATCATTATAGCTTCATTGTATTAAAAGTTCATGAAGTTTTAGGGACACTATAAGTTCTATAATCACTATGTATTCAAGGATGTTTTTTATTTTTGCCTTGGAGACGTGGGTCATGAGCCACCTTATGTTGTTTTTTTTTGTATATAGTTTTTGTCATCTGTAAATAAAATATATAGTTAAGATAATAAATGACACAGACAACGTCTCAGGTATCTGTTAGTTTCTTATAATTTTATTGATTTGGTACGTAAATTATTCAACTGATAAAGGAGTTTGTAATACCAAAGGCCAATTTCCCAAATTCGATCTAGTTTGAGTATATCTACGAATGCAATACCACAACATCCATTTCATCCATCCTGCGAAGAGGCAGTGTTTTGGTCTGAAGGGCGTAGTAACTTACATACATAGATAATAAATCCTAACTCAGTTTTCAGAACATGAGATCTGTTATGACTGGATTCAAAACTGCAGTTCTTTTGGATTTGGTTATACATCGCTATATGCTGTAGTGATTACTTGATAGCAGGTAGCTTGTACAGCTGTTTTCTAATTGTTAACAAAGAGATCATGAGGCATAGTGTGAATGTAACTAATATCATAAGCAGGGCAACAATATATTTGTGTACTATCTAGGGACTTTTAAAGGTTTTCGGTATAAATTGTTGTTTTATTTTGTAAGTAACAAAATATAACCACCACCTGTGAATTACTGGGAAGGGTTGTCAAAATTGAAAGAAATTTGTTATAATGATTCGACAGAGTACTTTGATGAAAGGAGTAAAGAAAAAGGCATTTGGTATAAAACAATACAGTGTCAGTCTCTTCATATACCTTGGTTTAACAAATGTAAATTAAATCGACAATATGTCAAAATAGTGTTAAGACTTCGTTCAGGGCACTATCCGTCAGGAAGTTTTGAATATCTAATGAAGAAAGCGGAATCACCAAACTGCAATTTATGCGGAGAAATTGATGATGTGCATCTCTCCACGATGGAGTGTGCCAAGAACAGCATCGAAAGAAAGTTGTTGATGAGTATTATGAGTGTTAATTGTCAAATCATTGGCAGATGGCAGAACCATGTTCGGATGAACCAAAGATGTTATATGACTTTGTAATAATATCTCATCAAGGACTCTTTTGTTGAAGCTTGAAAGAATGGGGAACAATGGAGCTGTATATTCAATAGAATAAAATCTCCTAAATATAAGATAAAATAAAATAAAAAATATTTTATGTAATTATTTTTAAGTAGTAATATTGGCTAATTTAATAAATTCTAGTATTATTAAGGTCACTCTGTTTGGTAGGAATTTAAAGTGGAAATACTTGTAACAGTTACTATTTAAAACAAAGACAATTATTATTTATATGCACAAAATAGGGTAATTTTGGTACGACTTTCCATTAGCGTCCGTCGAATTGACGGTGGAGAGGGGGATGGGAGGGAAGGGGATCATCAGTACTAACACCCCTTAAAAGGAAAAGTTGCGGAGCCCCCACCTTTTCGAGTTTTTAAACTTTAATTCCGAGGAAAAATTCCGAATTTCTGTATCTATTTTGACTCTGCAACGTCTCCGGCGCTGCGGGAAGAGCAGCCTCGACGCCCTTGCGTAACATATCCCAGGCACCTATCCTCGCTTCAGCAGCTTCGGCTTGTTGGTCGCCTTCGGCGACCAGCCTCGGCCGCTCCGGCTCGTCCAATGCCTACGATTTGTTACAGCGGGCGGAGGCTGCTCTCCCTACGCGCCTCCGGCTCTTTAAAAACACTCTAGGGGTAGGACACACTCGTCCCAGGTGGAGTCGGGGTCATTCAAACAGGTTCTTTAACATAAGTCGAACCTAACCTATTTTATTTGTTATCTCAATAACAACAAAAATGGCGTCAGTTTTACGTTTCGTTTCACAAGCCGGTTGAACATCTTTACGAGTCATAAACTACACATTTTAATTTTAATAGTTCGTAATGAAAATAATGATGTAATTTAATATACATAAACTGTAAAATATATGTGTGTATGCAAACTATTGAAACAAGTATAAAAAATAAATATTTATGAAGATTTATAAAAAATTAAATTTCACGTAACTTATGACAACATAACCGTAAGTAAAACGAAACGTTCAATGGCGATATTTCGCTATAATCTGTGGTAAAAATTACGTAAATATTACAAAAATAATTGATTTTCAATAATTTTTTTCTCAAAAACTACGCGTCTCCGCATGGTGAAACTTTGTGTGTGTTCTTATATTAATGTAATCTATCTATAAAAAAAATATCAACTCCCAACTCGACGGACGCTAATGGAAAACTGAGCCGTAATTTTTATTTTAATTCACGTTATTCATATGAAAATACTTTGCAAAAAAAATTATAGACAGCGGTGTTATTTAGGTTGTTTTTTTTTCGAGTGAAAAATATTTCTTCAAATTTTGTACAATGATAATTATAAAAGTGACATCTAGTTTTTAAAATATAATATTAAGATATTCTAATCTAGTTTTAGTATTATTTTATCAGAAAATTAATATAAAACGATAGGTGCTTTAAATATTTATCACAAATTGTTAGTACTTGTCGTGTCGCAGAATTACCCGTTTGTCGGAGACTGTCATTTAAGACTTTATGTCGGCGATGTTACCGTAACGGTAAAAATGAAATTGTTTTCAAAGATTATTAACTCGAAAGCAAGCTGTGTTAACGATTGTAACTTTGTCACGGGTGAACAGTTTTGAACTAAATTTGACAGTTAGTTGACAGTTAGATTATATAGAAGAGTATTCATAAACGCAGTAAAATGTCTATGATAATACGGAGGAATCTCGACAAGTGGAACCTCGGTAATACGAAAACTTCTATATTATAAAATAAACCGTTCTTCTCAATCCTTCATGCCTTAATGTTTCTATTAATTACAATCTAAACTCGGATAAGTAGAAATAGTCAGTATCTACTATTTACAACATGCTTAAAGAACTTTTTTTTTTTCGAACTGACTACACTGTTCGCTTGTTAAGGCCGCTACAGTTTCACCGCACTAATATAAGCATATTAATTTTTTTTTAAATATTTGACCTGTGTATCCAAGAAGTCTTGAATATTCGATTCTATTATCTCTAGAATTTGATGATTTTAGATTAATAATATATAAATAAATAGAAGAAAAATTAAATAAGATACCAAATTTGAGAATCTTACAGATAATACATTACTTGCATTCAAACTTTAATAGAAGTAGTATTGTCTTTAAATATCTCTTCTGTAACATTTTTTTTTTATTTCATCCCTGTTACTTTTTTTTTCGAACTAACCTACACTGTTAGCCTGGCAGGGCCTTTACAGTTTTACTGGACTACTAAGGGGAGCACTTAGGACACTCACCCGATTTGTTTAGGCGATCAGCACAAGGGCACACGGTGCGCCTCGGCTTGAACTGTCGCCGAGTTTCCCGATCTGACTAAGCTAATCTAAGCTACGCTAACTATCCATTTCATACATATATGAATTCGTGAAAAATGTTTAACGATGCATGTTTCAGGAATGCATACGTGTATTTTTCATCCGACTGTCCCTGTTACCAAAAACTGAGCACTATAGACAATAAAACTCGGCATGTAGAACACATTTATAAAAAACTTTCGAAATAATTATGTAGTAAGAAGTAATTAAGAACAAAACGAAACTAAAGCAAATTGCAGTTTATAATCATTTCAATTCACAAACAATTTTAATCAGATGGAGAAACTGGGTGATACGAGGTATCTTCACCTGGCTTATGATTGCGGCTTTCTGCTTGCTTATCTATGGGGGTCCTCTAGCTCTGATGATTACGGTGAGTTCCGATTTATTTTCTAAATTACGTAGACCCCATAACCCCGTAACCCTAAAGTAAATTGTAAAACTCATTAAATTCCAATTTGGATTCATTGTATCTTTTAAACATGGATAATTATTTTGTTAAGTGAGAAACGAAATCGACTTCAAAAAAATTCACCAGAACGTCCTTGAACAGTGTTAGATAAGCCTATTCTTGGATTGTCATAAATGTACCAATATTTCAATCATTACACGTTTTCTATTCAATTTTGTGAAGTGACCTGGTGGTATCATCAAAGTCCATGGTCCAATGCCAATCAAATTAAAATGGCACTCTCGTGAATATTTCGCCTTTCGAATAATTAAAGAAGATTCTATGTCAGTTCACAAACGACGAAATAATAAACATTGAAAAACAATACGACTTAATTGAGAACTTCGCGTCCTTTTTAAGGCTATGAAGAGACCATTCTTCAAAGATCTTTTCCATCCAGGTACTGTGCGTCCAAGTGAAGTGTTTCGAGGAGATCATCAATATTGGTTACGCTGTCTACCGCATCCACGGATTGCCGTGGTTCCGCTCTCTGTCTTGGTACTTCCTTCTGACTTCCAACTACTTTTTCTACGGGGAGAACTTGATCGACTACTTCGGCGTCGTTATCAATAGAACGGTAAGTGACTCCGGAGATATTTGCCAAACTATTAGATTCCTTCGTTTTAATATATCCTTTTGTTATATCGTTATGCAAGAATGCTTGATTGAATGATGCTTGATTATCACATATAACTATAACAGCAAATGGACCATCGACAGCACTAGCTGTCGCTGCTGATTCATGGTATTCGAATCCGTCACCATCGTCGATGACTACTGAAGCTGAGACCCGTTCGTGTTTGTCGCGGATGTCGAGTTTTATTCGGGTTGCTATCTGATTATACTTCGATGGGTGGTCACGTCTAGTATGTTAGAACTTAGCTGTAACTACTACTCGATCATACTTCGATTGTTGGTCTCGTCTTTTTTTTGTAATTCTTTTATCATATTTTGATTAGCAGTTTCACATTTTTAAATTTAATGATGACTTGTTTTTTTTTTAATGCATATTCATTTTGAATTGTATTTTTTTATTTACCGAATTTCGTTAAATCTTACTTACACGTTGCCAGGAATACAGGTATGGGCATAGGGTAGATTTAATCTAGAAAAAAAAATGTTGTTCCTGGTGATAGGTCAAGTCTACAATAATGCGAGCAAAGCCGCAGAGAAAAATTAGTGCCAGTATAAGTATAAACTGGTTAAGTAAGAAAACGTATTTGCTTCCGAATACGCGTAATGCATTGATTTTGTGAAGCACTCGAATCAAATCAAATCAAAAATACTTTATTCAATTTAGGCCCTAAGAAGGCGCGTATGAACGTCAAAATTACCACCGGTTTGGAAAACATCCCAGTCATCGAGAAGAACCGGCAAGAAACTCGATCGGGTTTATCTTTTTAACATACAATTATATATTTAAAATACGTAAATACGCTACAATCGTTTCAGTGAATGCACGCACAGAGAGGAGTCAATTCCAGACATCACCATCGTTCACATATTGATCCACTCTATAATAGCCCTTTGACACTAAAACCCGCTTAACATGGCATTCAAACTAATCACGATCCTAGGTACTGTAGCAGCGATCTTGCCTGTCATTCCGATAACGTATGCGCCATTTGTCATATAACTTATTCCTTACAGCATACGGTAAGGTAGTAATTACATACATGTATAATAGCCGACAAGGCTATTGTATATATAACTTCAATTTGACATATGACATACATGACCTTAGACTTACTATTTGCGCTGCTATATAATCTAAGTTATGTATTCAATAGGTTTTGCAGTATACTTGGTAGGTTCCTTACTCAGATAAGAAAGTTTACCCAAAGTCGTTATCAATAGCTCGTTTATCATAAGTCATATAATAAGTTGTAAGCGACGATGGTTCAGTTGGTAGTGTGTTCGGACAGAGCGTCGAAGGACGTAGGTTCGAATCCAAACATCTGAGCTGGAGCTTTCGGTGAAGGAAAACATCGTGATGACACCATAGCATGGTGGTTGGGTTTTTTCTAAGTCCGTCTGGCTAGCTACCACCCTCAAGTTGAAAATCTGTCGCTAAACACCTGTTGGTGTGTCCCGGCAGATGCACTTGAGAGCCAGTCTCCCTCTAGGTTTAGCGTGACTACCATCTTAGACCAAATCATCATTTAACATGAGAAGAGATTGTGGTCAAACGTTTATTTATAAAGTATATAAAAAAAAACATGACTAAAAGAATATCTTTTAAGCGGGCAATAAATGTGTGGTCGACGGGTAGAATTTTAACCGACGAAATATGGGATTGCCTGATTAATTCGAGTGCCATAAAACACTGGTTTCAAATAAAAATATCGATACATCATCTTTTTCGTACATCCAAGTTGTATCTGATATTAAATGATGATGTGGTATAAGATGGGTAAGTCACACTTAACCTAGAGTGGAGACTGGCTCTCAAGTGCAGCTGCCGGAATACTCCAACAGGTGCTTGGCGACCGATTTTTAACTTGAGGGTGGTAGCTAGCCAGACGGATTTAGAAAAAGCCCTACCACCATTCACGAAATAAAAGAGTTAGAATAATTAATCGCATAAATAAAAAAAAAGGGATCGTTCTTAATTTGATTCCTGTCGCAACACTATTGGCATTGTGGAAATTAGGAGCGGAACTTAATAAATAATTTCGCTCGGGTGAAACAACGTAAGGTTTCATTAAATTTTGTTGCATTTTAAATTACTTAATAGGATTCATTTGTAAAATTTTGTTTCCATAAAAAAAAAATGGCCTGTACTATCGATTGCATAGTAATAAGGTGGTATCCTGGTAAAATTATCGCCGAACGTCGATGTATTGTTATATGGATTTCTTAGTAAATAATAATAATTAAAAAAGTAAAACATTTCAGAAGTATTCGTAAGAGAATCGTGTATTTTTTAACAATTCAGTTTTATTGTATCGTAGAAATTGCAATTGTAAAATCGTTAAATTTACTGTTATTACAGTCAACCAATAAATGATAAAGATTTTGCCGATATTTGAAGTTATACTTCTTTTGGCGCGTTAGGGAAAATGATAGAGTAAATTTTTACGATGCGCGCGCACACAGACACGAAAAACCAACACCCTGAAGTTAGCTATAGTCAACATTTTATTCAAAAAAGTATGTATGTATTAAATATCTTCTTTCTATTGTTAGTGTCGTTTTTTCTACAAACGTGCAAAAAAGGCGAAAGATAAAATGTTTGAAAAGATTTTTATCTTGTTACACCAAAGAAGTATAACTTCTAACGCGTGTGCATAAGTACACACTACTTTTTTTTTTAATGTATATTACAGATATTTTATATTTACGTATATTTTGCGTATATTCTATCTCTATACGTTTTGATCGATAGACCGCGGAAGATGAGATAATGATCGCGTGACTCACTTTTATCTTATCATATCGATTGGTAAGAATTCCATTAATCGTATATAACGCCGATAATAGCATTTATCAGTCACACCAAACGAGTTTGTCGGCTTTATATAAACAGTGACGGATTATTGTCCTATAGAGCAGCGACAACTTTATTTGACAAACAAGCCGGAAAGGAGCCACCTTTGCTCTGATGATTTAGTATAGTCAAAAGGTCTGAATACATTTCAAATACAAATTAATATAAATGAGGCAAAACACGATAATGTTCTTGTTATACTTTTTTTTTTATACGGGCAAACGAACAGGTGGGTCACCTGATGGTAAGTGATCACCGCCGTCCATAGGCACTAGCAACACCAGAGGAGTCGCAAGTGCGTTGCCGGCATTTTAATATATGTGGGCCTCCGGCGCTCTCACTGACCGAACGAAACGCAACAGTGCGGGCGCACTGTTACTTCACGTCGGTTTTCTGTGAGAGGGTGGTACTACCCCGCGCGTCGGGCGAGCCGACCCATTCATGCTGAAACCAGTAATAGTTTCAGCGTAGTTTTTTTTTTAATATGACTCGATCTTTAATCTCGTAATGTTCTAGAATTTTCATATATTTGTAGGCAAAGGTGAGATAGATCGAGTAACGGTTTTCATTGTTCTATTGTTAAAGTTCATTGTACATTGATATAAATTAGGTTTTCATGAATTATTAATCATTTTCAGTTTGAATTAAATTTTGTAGAGGTGAATAAGAAAAGAAAGGGCGGGGTATTCTCTTTGGCATATCAATTTTGCATACATCTTCAAAGGACATATTTTCAAGAACAAAGGCATATCTATGGATTACCAATGGCATTTCTATAGATTTTGTATAAAAAATTGTGCGCGTGGGCTTAAATGTATAAATGTACGACGTAGGTTATAAAAAATCTTTCTGTATGAACAGCATATTTGCTATGGTTTCTTATGGGAAAATGTCAATTCTAATAATAACAACAAACGATTTAAAAAAATCGTAAATTGCGGAAGTGAAGTGAGCATGACATTTTTATACAATTAATTTAATAACCAAAACAGCTATGTGAAATTGGCACACGAATTAAATAAATAAAACCATTATGAACATACTATTTCGATAGTCCTTCGTTTGCAGCTGTTTTTATCGCTTTTATTTTCTGTTTCATTTCAAATCGGAAATAGTTTCAGTAATTTCAAAATTTGAAAAAATCTAGCATCCTTAATTTACAATATAACAAAAAACTGCAAAAAGAGGTTGGATGCGAAAATGTCTGTGCCGACAGGAAACAATTTGAATTTCCACAATATCACAGCAAAAAAAAAAAAAGAAAATATCGGCATGTGAATATTTCGCTTTCGAAGAAAGACTTGGTTTCTATCAATTTTCAACATTGCCCAAATCGATAAATGGATATCGCCATGTAATTTTTCGTACCCTCGGGAAACACTTTACATTTCCAGAATAACTCTATAGGAAAGAAAATAACGGCATTTGAAAGTTGGAGGTAGAACTTATAAAGTACAAAGGAAACACTATCGGATGATAACTTCATAACACTTTTTTTTTTTATTCAATTGCCAATTCCACACATCTAAAGCAGCTTCTAATAATACGTCGATGTAAATAAATGTAAATGATCCTGTTTTTGTTTATTTAAGTTATTTTTGCTTAATTGCTTGAAATTATTGGTGGTCATTATCAAGACGGTATAAAGAGTCATCCTATTTTTACTAAATTCCTATACATCAACATGCGCGCATAAATGCCTGAATTCGGCTATGTTTAACTATGAAATATGAAATAAAACGAAGTAAACTATTTTATTTATGAGGCATGGATATAAATTACCATTTTTTATTGTCGTTCGACAAATGGATGACATTGTGTCTGATGATAAATTTAATATATAAATAATAATAATAATACATTTATTTGACCTCACGTTTAGATTTACATTCTTAATGCTATAGAATATTTTAAAGAGGCACGGGTATAAATTATTATTTTTTATTGTGTTTCGATAAATTGATGGCATTCTGTTTGATGATGAATTTAATATATAAATAATAATACATTTATTTGACCTCACATTTAGATTTACATTCTTAATGCTATACAATATCTTAAAGAACAAACGGAAAAGTATACATTTTATAAAAAGTAAAAATAACTTAAAAAATCAATGTGAGTGAGGTCTGGAGTCTGAAGGAGGTACAAAGACCTGAACTACAGATCTCCAGATCCTCGTTTAAGAATTAAACTAAATTCTTATCATTGTATTTTACAATTCAAAACAACGACAACTACCAGGAAATTTGCAATAAATCGCCAGTTAAAAAACGTGGTTACAAAATCTCTACGTTTGTTTGAAGGACCTAATGTAAGAAGGATTGAATACACTAACTGGAGACTGTTCCATAGCTTCACAGTACGCGCATAACAGAAACTATAGATAGAAATTACCGTACAGCTGTGGCTCCATAGACTAGCGTTTTTGGTTTTATTCCAAAAGTACTTGTTCATTATATCGATTTATTGTCAGGATTACCTGAAGTTCCTGGTGACGTACCATCGGTTCATCTCGTTCAGCTTGTACTGCGTCGGGTTCGTCTGGTTCGTACTGTCGCTGGTGAAGCGTTACTACATGCGCCAGTTTAGCTTATTCGCGTGGACGCACGTCGCTTTGCTCATTGTCGTCACTCAGAGCTACCTCATCATACAGAACATATTCGAAGGTAACTGTTTTATCTATTTCATTTTTTCTCACTTTCATTACCTTACTTATAAGTTTAATTTGCGTAAAAAATAATAATGCATGTACTAGCATAGATTGTGGTGATTTTAATAGGATGTTTTCTATATACGTGTTATTTGCGATAGGTATATATTTGTTGGAAAATAAGAAGGTTACATTTTTAACTAATCACGTAAAGCAAAGGTAAATTTCAAGTACAGATTTTCGGTTATTAAGTATAGATCGAATCCTCCAGAAAGGAATCCCCACTGCAGAGCTCATTGCATGTACGATATAGTATCGTTAATCAGTTGTAATCCTACGTCATACTACACTTCACATTTGCACTTTTTTTTTGCCTATTTCCACGTAACAACAAGCAATTGTTAATTGTACCGAATATTCAAATAATTATGCATAGGGATTTAATTCGAATGGTTCGTGAGATCCAATTCATTGAATTGCATTCACTGGATCAGCTCCAATCTGAGCCTCAGCCATTTTCGCAACTCTTCGTAAATTACAGTTGTGTTTCAATGCATTCTACACTCTCTGTAATCATGTGATGCTTAGTTTCGTTAAGGCACTAGTGTTAATCGGATTGAAAAAAAGACCTATGACTATATTTGGTGTGTAGTACTACTTTCTTGACAGCAGCGTGGATAGCATTTTCAAAATATATATAACCTCTTTTGTAGCGTACACTAAAGAATCTAATGAATTTGGAATAAATCTTTGTATAACTTTAAACACACAATATCGTTCAGTTGACTTCAGGGTGTTTTTGGCGTAAGGTGGTAACATGCTAAGTCTAGAGCTGACCCTTATGCTAGTCCCATATCTGCGTAACGAAGCTTTGATTACTTGTGGCGTTAAAAACTAACCTCAAAATTAATTCGGATAAAGGCGCAGAATAACGTTCGCATTCCTTTGTCATTTTCTCTCGAACTCGAAATTAGTGTTTCCAAATTCCTTTGATGCGCGTAATAACTGCGGACTATCGTAGTGCCTTTGTCGCGATGCAGTCCAATAGTTCGTAACGCATGACGATAATGTCTTCCCACACCTACATTTATTGCGACCATAGACAAATTTCGTAGCGATACATGTACGTATGGGAGTTGCATTAAGATAACTGTCGACATAGCGACAGATTTTCAACTTAAGGGTTGAATATGTCCCACTGTTATACAATGATGTTTTCATTTACTCAAAGCTAAGGTTCATATTAGTATTGCAATTTGCGTCGATTGACTGCGGTGATCGTTCATATCACCAAGTTATCCATCATCGATTCATCTAATACGTGCCGATGAAGCCCGATACGATACTTATACTAAATGCCCATTAGCTTGGTCATAACTACCATTAAACACTATGGCAGGATCCAGCTATAAACAAATAGAAAAAAAATCGTGCAGTACGCCCGCAACAATTCAGTCTCTACATCGCTAATTTTTACGATTTATGTCTCGCGATAAATATTTAGCACATCGATAATAATGCAATCAGACGTTGAACTTGACGCTGAAGCCATTTTCTGTACCGGTTTTCGTACTACTGCACCTCAACGCTATTCACAGGTTAAAGATACGTGTGTGAAAGATTATGTGTAGCGAAATCTGATTGGTGGAATATGATATTCGTATACTTACAGTATGTCATTGATTCGATTTTTTATGAATGACTATTACAACTGTATACGAAAAGTGCTTTCACGATCCACCTGAACAAATAATATATTTTATATGTTTACACATATTAAGCAAATAATTCACTATTAAAGTATGAAATTATTTATATGCACGCTTGCATAAACACAATAGTTATTTCGTGATAACGACCTCGTATTGTGATATTAAATGATTCACTAAATTTACGGTAACTGAGAGGTGTATGTAGAGGTGTGATCACTACATAGTATAAAACAAAGTCGCTTTCTCTGTCCCTATATCCCTATGTATGCTTAAATCTTTAAAACTACGGAACGGATTTTGATGCGGTTTTTTTTTATAGATAGAGTGATTGAAGAGGAAGCTTTATATGTATAATAACATAAATTAAATAGTGTAGAAATACTGTTATTTTTGAGGTTACTCCAAATTTAACGCGTGCGGGCCACGGGCAGTAATGAATAAATCAAAACTACTGGATCGATTTTAATCATTTTTTCAATGAATGACATAGGCTATATAATTTATAGCCGTGCGAAGCCAGAACGGGTGGCTAGTTAAGTATAAAAACGATTCATACGTACGTTAAGCCCAGAGGGGGACTGCATCTGATGGAGTGCAATTGCTGGAACATATTTATGTGCCTGCCGAGAGATTTTGCAAACTTGATGTAGCTTGCCAGGCGAGCTTGAAAAAAGCCAATATCATCAGATTATGGTTTTACCACGAGGTTTTTATTTACCAAATGAAAACCCCGGCTCATTCGTAATGATTCGAACTAACGTCAATCGACGCGGCATCCGAACACGTTGATCACCGAGCTATTGTCCCATTTTAATGACTAATTTATAATGCAAGTCATGTATAAAATCGACCCTAATGACGAACAAATAGACCGTAAAATGAATAATATACCTCATAAACCCTAGCCATGGGGGAAAATCGGGGGCTATTTTCAATTACGATGCTTTATTATTAAAGGCCAAGTTCTAGGAGTCCGGTATCCTAACTCTGCCCTCCTAATACATACTTGAAAATCTAATGTACGTCCGCAAAAACATAGATAAGCTAGATTTCGTAAAGGACCGACATAATCTAAATACAAGAAATAATAATAAATTGGTCATTCCATGTTTTAGGCTCACTAGGACCGGTAACAGTTTTTTAGGTAATAGTGTTAGGTTTTATAACAAAATTCCAAAACACGTTACCGATTTGCCGTATACTAAGTTCGAGCACCATGTCAAGCAGGTTTTAATGTCTAAAGGCTATTACAGGGTGGATCAATATGTGAACGACGGTAACGTCTGGAAATGACGCCCTCTCTGTGCATCCACCAAAACCGAATGTAATTATTTATAACTATGTTTTAAAAATGTGAGTTATAATATGTTAATGAAAAGATAAACCAGATCGAGCTTCTTGCCGGTTCTTCTCGATGACTGGGTTGTTTTCCGAACCGGTGGTAACTTTGACGTTCATAAGCGCCTTCTCAGGGCCTAAACTGAATAAAGTATTTTTGATTTTGATCTCTGTGTAACCGGTCACCATATGAAAGTTGGTAGATTTAAGAGCTTTTCATGGGGGACTGTTTTTGAACAGTTCGTTTTATTGTAACTCGCGACTAGGTGGCGCTGCGGTCCATCAACCACTATACCGATCAACTTGTCTTCATGAAAATATGTATGCTATAACTCAACCAATTAGTAGAACAAACAATAAATGCAACAAGTGATAAGAAACTCGTGGGGAGTCTCGAGCACAGCTTGTATTGTATATTATAAGTATTGTATCACTCTGTTTGCTTAATTCTTGATAATAAATTCTTAACGTCTCGGCATCCAAATCGAATTATAAAAATATGAAAGAAAATATTTTTTACAATAAATTTTAGGTGTTCATAATTATTCCTCGAGACGACTTGATCGATTTTAATATTGTTTTTTTTTTATGTACTTTTGGGTTAAATCGATGGTTTGTAGTTATATTTGTTTCGCTTAGATGGCGCTGTTATCGTGATTTCTTTTTTTTTTTACTTATATATATTTTTATATTTCTCACGTGAAAGCAAAGGATATAATCCATTTTTTTTTATATCTGTTTCTTAAGGTCTGTGGTAGGACTACGCCTGCCTTGCCGATCCGCTAGTTGCATAGTAATAAATAATTATTCATTACCATCGGCCTATAAGAGACCCACTGCATGGTCATAATCACCACGACAGCCAGCAACAGATTGGCGATTTCAAACTCTTGGAAATCCACAGTATTCTATATTTTCCCACATACGGTGGTACTTACTACAAGGACGTTTCTCAGGTTCAGGTTTCCTTTTTTCTTCACCGTCAGGTGATAAAGTTACCAATTTGAATTAGTGAATGTACGCGGATTCCGAAAAAATCGTCTGTACATACGTTGGGATTCGAACCTACAGACATCATATTGATATTCCACCGATCAAACCACTAGACCACCACGACGTATAATGTTTACAACTAATTTAATTTTATGATTTTAAGAAATCGTTTGTAATTTGAATGAATTAGTACGCAACTCTTAAGTGATTTGAACTGGTTTGAAAATTTTGTATTAAAGTAGTTACATGCTATTTATTTGCTAAGTTGTTTAAATACAGTCATAACTTTAAACAGGAGTTACGTGCAAGACTGTGCAAAAGCGGGCTTACTGATTTTTGAATGTGTGTATGAAGTATGTATGTATGTCTCTTTGACAACCGTCTGTAAGGTTAAAAAAGGACAAAAATAGGTTTTTTTTTTTCGAACTGACTACACTGTTGACCTGGCAAGGCCTCTACAGTTTGACCGGACTACTATGGGAAGCGCTTAAGGCACTCACCCGATTTTATGTAGGCAACCAGCACAAGGGCGCACGGCGCGCCTCGGCTTGTACTGTCACCAAATATCCCGAGTGTAACTAAGCTAACTATTATTTCATACATATATAAATTCGTGAAGCATACACGTGTACCAAAATAGGTTTACAATTACTAAAACATGACTAGCAATTCGGTTCGTAAAGTTTCAGTGTTATTACAGTACCTACACAGATGATTATCGCTGTAAGACATGGAAATGTGTCTGATACGCGTTATCACATAATGATAGTTATAACTTATGTTTGAAGATTTCATATATTATGAGTCTTATTGTTATTATAATTCACTGTTATGCAATCGTAGTGTTATTTGCGGTGAGTTATATAAATCAATTGCCGAAAGGAAATGAGGGGACATCCATTAACTAAGTAAGATTCCAGTGAGGGATGGGATGCTGTAGACTTAACAAGCCAACAGTGTAGTCAGTTCGAAAAAAAGAAATAAAGGCGGGTGGGGCGCTTAAGTAATCTCTACACGATGACGTTATCTGTACGGTAGGGGGTAATACCCATTCTTACGTAACATTTTCTAAGTCGAAATTGTATATATCAAAAATCTAGTTCTATTTCGGATGCCGAATGGTTTCTTCATTCTACAATGTTACACTTCGATTTACCTCTTGTTTAACACTTTTTTATTATATATAGGATTTTAAAATCTTAATTGTGTTCATATTTTATCCATTTAAAATTTTATCAATAGAAATTATAGGACATTCTTCCTGAGTATTAATCTTAATGTATTTATTTGGAAAATAAAAACGGATTCATTTGTTCGAAAGGAATTTTATTGAATGATTAATTAATGTGTTTCATTCAATAATAATTCCGGGCACAATAACATATCATTTTACTCAAAACTGTACAATTTTAAAACTTTGCAATTTTACATAATAATAAACCTTCGATTTACGTCAAACTGTGAGTTTTAGTGTTAGTTTTCCTTCTGTAATAACATTTTATTATTCTGAAAAATGAAATAGAAGAAAAAGGAGGAGAGGTTCGAGAACTCTTATGTATCCTCACATGAGGATTGGATTGGTCAAAAATCGCCAAAATCATCCTTACATAAATAATAAACGGCCGCTAAGCGCTTTACTTCAGAACGGCTGCACTTACATGACTAATTCCTTTTTTGTTGTGTTGCTTATTGTCGTCAGAAGATGGTTTGTATGAAAGGAAGGAAAATTATACGGATAAGTGAAAAATTTGTGCTCAAATAACTTCATATAAAACGGAGTGAGTGAGACAAAAGACAGTTGTCAGTATTCATTAAGTGTCAGAATTAACAAATTGACCGTCAGTTATTCAGACGTTCAGTCGCCATTTTATATTAAATGGTCGTTACGTAAAGGGAAGTATTGGTCTCAATTTCTTAGTTAACGAAGCGAGTTTGGCAGGTAAAATATTAATCATTATATTGTGATAAAAATGCTATATACTAAATGTTTCCATGTGTTCCTAATTTTCTATATATGTATATCACATATTCTGTGTACTTTGTCTCGGCTATAATAAATACATGCCCATAAAGCAAAGAAACAATAAGCGATAACGTTGTTCCTCGTTGCTTTTGAAGTGTCATGTCGGCATTGTCACGGACAGGGAAGCCTTTCAAGCGCTTGAAAGCGCTTACGTGTAACTAGAATAACTAGGTCAAATAGATCTAAGTATGAGAACATTGTCGTATACTGATGCGGTTAGTATAAGCGGGTGGAGAGTCGCATCGGATCGTACATAATCGAATTATTTGATTACATTTTCGGATTACTTATTACAATTACATTTTTTTTAATGATAAACTATATTAATTTTATAGGTTTTATTGTCGGTAAGTATTCGTTATTTCACTATGACAAACTATACTATGAGTTATAAATGTATTTAATTTCAAACATATTACTAGCTTTTGCTCTCGGGTTCGCTCACATTAATTTAGATTTGATCTATTCCTCCGGAACAGTGCATTTCTTCTGAATGAAAGATAGACCATGTCCTCTTCTGTATCCCCGATAAACGTGTTGATATGCAAAATTTCATGATTATCGGTCGATTAGTTTAGGCGTGAAATCGTTACAAACAAACACACTTGCTTTTGCATTTGTAATATTAATTATAATATTAATTCAACCTTTTAAAAAAATAAACCAGGCGGTAGTGCCGTTGAAACACAAACAATAAATAGCTTAACAAAGATAGACATCGACAGAAAAATTGTAGAGCTAAAAGATGTACCTATCACACCTCGTAATCATTTTGATAGGGTACATCATTGTAAATGAAGAGAAAAATTAACAGTTACATATTTTTTCCCACATAGAGTGGTACTGCACAGTGGTACTGCTACCAAGGAGGGTTGATGTCAGGCAGGAGGACGTTCGTAATAATTAAGCCAAATCGCCATGACAAACATGTTGTGCCGACTTTACTTAGGTGAAATAAGTGTAAAATGGTGATGAATCTTTAAAAAAAATATATACATTGACAATTGTTAAAAAAAATCATTTTCATGATGCTAAATACATTTAAAAATATATTATAGCTACTCAAGAATCTGTTCGCATCGACTTTTTGTGACCTTAGAAAAGTATTTATCCTGGAATAAATCTAAGCTTTGTTTAATGGATAAGATTATAATGTAACCAACAAAAGATTTAGATTTTAAATAGAAATTAAAGGTCTGTCAGTGAGTACCCATAGATATGCCCCAACAGCCGCATTCGAAGGCTAGCCGCTCTGGGCTTCGTTAGTAACCATCTGATGTCACCATTGATAAAAGAATTAAAAAAAAAACATATTTCGGTACAATAATATTTACTTCGCTTTAAAGTTCTCTGTTACTCTTCAATAGCCATTAACACGCTCCTCCTATAAATATGTGTCTAGTATTATGCACCTATATGCGTGTACAGGGTTGCGCTGACACTGAAATATATAAAACACACGGTGTTGTTACCTCGGTCACGGTAATGTGATTACTCTCTATCGTTCAAGTTCGTTTCTTTGTTGTGTATATTTGTTATACCGCATTTTTGTTTTTTTTTTGTCTCATAAACCCAGTTGATTACATATTTGACATTTCTGCATTTTAAGCCGTTTTCATGGGAGTTTTTTATGATCCTAAGCTACTGACTTTAAAGGGTGCCAGTTTGTTTTCCAATATTAAATAGCAAATTATCTTAAGTTATTTTTAGGCACTTATCAGTTTGTTCTCGTAGCTTAACAATCAGTCGGCTTTAGGTGTAAAATTATTATTTTACATATGAAATGAAGGATAATTTATCATATGATAACTAGCTACAAATTTGTGTCACTGCTATTTTTCATATGGTGTGAAAAATACTTTGTAATATTTATTTGTATGGAGAACACCCTTCCGTACATTCTTTGCTTTATTTGTATAAGATATAGTTCGAAGACTTTAACAAGTGTTATCATGGTGTGAGAGTCTTTTTTTATGTAATCGAGAAGCTGGAAAAAAATTATCACAGTCATGATGTGATAATAATCTTAAAATATAGCAGGTTTGCATTTATCACCTGTGAAATATCAGTGATGTAAAAACATCACAGTAGCAATTTTAGTATAGAAGTCATCGTGTGTCATCACTCAAACAAATAGCTGTTAATTTATCTACTTCCAGTAAACTTTCCCGTTTTATCCAAAGAATCGAATCTTGTAAACAGACTTAAATTTAGAAACAGTACTGTACCTTGAATATTGTTTTCACAGATGAATCGGCTGGCGTCGTGTGCTATTTATAATAATAACGAAGAATAACATTTATAACTCGTGTTTTTAATTGATTAATGAATACAATTTTGTAGCAATACTTGTTGTTGTGTAAAAATATAATGACCTCCATAACATTTAAATAAGTTTCGTATCTTAAATATCATTAACCTCATTGGTATTAGAAATAAGTTTATTTTTTAAATCACACTATAGCATAGAGGTGATATTGAAACCGTGAAAAACGTAATTATAGGCGTTAAATTTTTTCATTATATCGGTGTTGGTCAAAAATGGTATCACACTGAATCTATAATGGAGACGTGATCACAGAATTTAAATTCGGTAATTGTAATATCAGAAGATACAATGACGTCACAATGTTTATTGCGGTAATAGTGAATGTTATACTATTATCGCAATCAGCAAATCGACGCTTGTAACAGTGACGAATACATTTCTTTTACTCGTTGTTATCCGCCATTGTCAAGGTCATTATGGTGACTAAATCCAATTTGCTTTTATATATTCAATTTAAATATGTGTCTATTCTACTTTATATAGGAATGTGTTTATATTTAAAAACAAATCACACCGTCCAGTGGTAGAAACTACGAACTATGAAACACCCCTTTCTGACGCAAAGTAACAGTGTTCGAAGCGTTCCAATAAAATTCTGAGGAGTAGAAACCTTTTTTTTTATATTATAGAGGGCAAACGAACAGGTGGGTCACTTGATGGTAAGTGATCACCGCCGTTCATAGACACTAGCAATACCAGGGGAGTCGCAAGGGCGTTGCCGGCCTTTTAATATATGTGGGCCTCCGGCGCTCTCACCGACCGAACGAAACGCAACAGTGCAAGCACTGTTACTTCACGACGGCTTTCTGTGAGAGGATGGTACTACCCCGGGCGAGCCGACCCATTCATTCTGAAACCAGTAATAGTGTCAGCGTAGCTCTACCACCTATTATGATTGTCTTCAGGGCTGCGATTCTTTTTAGGCCGGTTACATATAACCATTACTAAATATATGATTCAATTGGCCACTTAATATTAACTGTAAGCTGTTTGTAACTTCATAAAGAGGAAATAGCATAATGTATATATTTTTAATATTGCGAAATATGAAGCATGGCCATCTGTTCTGTCAAATTTCTAGCGAAGCATTTTCATAGACGAATGTTATTACCAATATCGTACAGAAATAACTGTATTATAATTTTGTGAGCATGATGTCTAATAGTTATGTTTGTTTAAAATAGCGAATGTTAGTGTTTTTTTTTTATTTTAAATTGTGAGTGAATAAGGTGATTATTTCATATGAATTGCATAATAAATTGAATTTTGGGTTAAATTTTTTGACTTCACAAATAACGGTATTTTCGCGAGTCTCCACAAAGTTTAGCTTAGACAATATTTATATAGAAAACTAGCTGACCCCGGTGAACTTCGTAACGCCTAACAGTCGATTTTTTAATACTTATTCTGCTAATCGGGACCGTCGTATAAATATTGACATTCATATTTTTACGATACTAACGTCACTCAATTGTTTTGCCTTCCCGAAACATCTCCACTAATACTTCAACTTTATGATATGGTATTAAAGTTCAAATTGACTTTTAAGTATTATTACGAATCATTTGTATGGGAGTATAGAAAAGTGTCGTTTTAAGACTTTTCCAGGTAATTTTTTTATTTTTTCTCTCCATAAGATCCATCCTCGTACTTTAAAAAAAGAATTAGCGAAATCGGTTCAGCTGTTCTCGAGTTTTGCGCTTAGCAACACATTTAGCGATTCATTTTTATATTATAGATATAACTAATACCGACCCCTATTGTATAATTATTTCATACTAATTATTAGGCTTTTTACGTAGTACCTTAGCGGCGTACTATTTTTTTTCTAAATACTTTTTCAGGGAACATACAATAAACGAGGTTAAAAAGGTCGTCAATTTTACCAAAGATTTTTCAAACATTCTCTTTCATACAAACCTTCTTCTCGTGACAGCACGTAAAAAAAAATTAATTAGCTATATACATACAGCCGTTATAAAGTGATGCGCTTACGTACATACGGCAATTAATTTTTATTTATATACATAACCACGGCGAGTATATACGAATTTCGGTTAATAAATTTGTTTTGAAACTGAGGATACGATGCATTACGCTTACAACGAAAGTGGGTCACTCGAGCGTACTCGTATGCCTAGAACAATTTGATTCGATTGTCATAACAGATTGCACTTGGTGGTATAGTAGAGATGTACGATTAGCAATAAAATATAAGGATGTGGCAGAAGAACACAAGATATTGAGTGAATATACCGTCGATTCAAATGATTTCATTATGAATAAATCGATAAAAAACTACTTACCGTTAGCATTATATTAACGAACATTTACGATTTCAATTCGTTTTCAGCGTTAATATTACCGATGTGTAACTATTACGTACATCGATATTAAAAAAAAAGTATAAATTAAACTATTAACATTATTTCATAATCGACATATATCGATATACTAAATTGATAAATATCGATGTATTTTCGACAGCTCGATACCTATATTTATCAAGTGAGATGAAGAGATGATTTATCCGTGTTAAAATAGATACCGCCTACTCGATTCGTACAGGAATATTCGCTTGAGTGTCTTACAGATTTTAGTAAATTAACTGTCATAAATAAGGTCGAAGACGTAAGTAAATTTTAGCAAGTTGGCAACATTGACGGTATTTTCAATTTTATCTTAATGTTGAACAACTTTCATTGTCCAAGTGGAAAAGGAAAAGTAGTAAATAAATGTAATGAAAAAAGTAAATCAAAAATATATTCAAGAGTATTGTTAAAGTGACTGTAGTTTCCCTGACGTGTTCCAGTTTCAAAAATAATCGTTTGTTCTTGATTACATTTGGTGTGTGATTCATATCTATTGTCTTTGGTTAACGAGAACAAATTGAATAATTTCTGTACAATACGTTCTTAAGAGTCGGTGGAATGCTAAAACAATGCACAGAATAATGTGAATCATTAAGTCTATGAATCGAAATAGATTTGGTAACAAAAGAAATTCTAGATAAAATCATTTGTCTAGTCTGTCTAGTCTTTGACTTTCGTTTAGCCCCGTTGTGATTTGAAATTCGATGAAACGAAAATGACATTAAAAAGAGACAAATATATGAATTTATAGGATTTAATGTGTGAGAGAATGAGATAGAATATATTATACAGTGTTTCTTATATTCGTGGTCTCCTCTTTGTATATTGCACTATTTGATACTAGCTTTGGTCCGAGCGTTGTATTATAAAATAAAGTCGCCGTTTGCGTTTATCTATGTCTTCTCTTAGTTTTTCAAAACTAAACAGCGGATTTAGATGCTGTTTTTATTATCATTTTGAATAAATCTCATATGAACTTTATAATACATACATAGTATATTTTTATAAGACTAGAGAAACGTCGTAGTATATTCTTCGGCCTCAATTCCTAGGGATAATTCACAGTAATCATATTTATTTTTTATATACTATTGAAAAATATATTATCAAGGAATCTTTTTTGATGAATATAGTATTAATTAATAATTATTATGAACTGTAAGTATTATAACAGTGTCATAAAACTAATTCGATAGTATGTACAAGTATCCAAATTACTTGGGAGTCGAATGAAGCCATATGAGTTCATTAAACCGGGCCGTGCAGTTAGTATGGGCATAAAAATTACTTGTAAAATTTCGAAGTGTGCTGTTAAACTGTATATATGTCTAGACATTTTTGGGACTAGTCGTGGGTGAAAAACTATCAATTTTTTAAATGTCCAGGTCTCATATGGTTCATCGTTCCCGTGTCGATGATAATATGCAACGATATGATGGCCTACGTCTTCGGATTCTTCTTCGGAAAGACTCCTCTCATCAAGCTCAGTCCCAAGAAGACGTGGGAGGGTTTCATCGGCGGTGGAATTTCGACGGTCTTGTTCGGTTTGGTGGTGAGTGAAACTTCATTTTTAGTTTGCTACCGTATTATTTATCTATTTCATGGTCATTCCAACTAATATTGTAAATGAAAATGTCAGTTTGTTTGTTACGATTTCACACTTAAAATACTGAATCGATGATCATAAAATTTTGTATATACTTTGTCAGGAGTACTGAAAGGGGCATAGACTACTTTTTATCCAAAAAAGTATTGTTCCTAAAGGAGAGTTCACATCTACGGTTAAGCGAACGATGCCGCGTGCAGAAGCTAGTTGTTAGGTAGTATTACGAGAGATAAGGTAATGATTACATGCTCGTAAGTTTTGAAAGTGTCGGAGAAAGTAAAAAATATAAGATGGCGGTAAAATCCTAAATGCTCCAAATATACTTCACTTTATTTATTGGTATCACCTTCAGGTCATAACTCTTTGATTCTGTTAGTGCAATTTTGGTCATTTTTAGAACCTTAATGCATTATAGAGGACACTGTTTCAATTTAAAACCCACTCTCAAAAGGGTTGAAAGACTCACTATGTTTATAAAACGTTCGTATTTTATACTGAATGTACAAAGTGTGAGAATGTTATTCGACCTTATAAATTAATAAAAGTAGACGGTGTTAATTATTAATTAAATTAATGAATTAACCTAATTAAAAGCCAGCGTGACGTGAACCGGATGACGTCAGATCGACATGCAATTGTTTTGAACACTTGGCATCACGATTTACAATATGCCTCAAAATGTTTCGAAGCATCATTATGTTTTTTTTATTATTTTCTATTTGATGGTTTCACATTTATCAAGTTTTGTATTTCTCGATGGTGAAGTCCATGGAGACGAATTTCGTACTTTATTTATTTAAAATTTAAAATGCTATTTGTTTTTTCTATTATCAAGTTAAGGGTCGTACGTACTTTGATGATTTTAATTGAATACGACTCACATATAATGTAAGGTCGTGGGGGTAAACCGGCTTGACTGTTGGAATATCAATCTGATATCCATAGGTTCGAACCCTAGCCTGTACCAACGAATTTTTCGGAATTCGTGTTCATTTAATATTTTAAATTGGTAACACTATCGAGTGATGGTGAAGGAAACCACCGTGAGGTATCGTGAACCTGAGGAATGTTCTTGTAGTACCACCGTATGTGGGAAAACATTTTTTTTTTTTATATAAGTTCGGCAAAATGACTGTACAATACCTGATGGTAAGTAGTACGGTACAGTCCAAAAACAACGGCGACTGTCGGTGTTAATTACCAACGGCAGTCGTCGTCATCATGCCGACCTGCAAAAGTGCCTCTTCACGCCTCGTTTCAAGGACCCCATATCATAAGAGGGAGGGAACACACTAGTCGGGAGACGATTCCACATCTTCACAGTACGACAAAGATAAGAATTTTCGAACTTCTTCGTTCTTGCCGAGAAGGTTTCTACTGTGAATCTGTGGAGCCGCGTACCCGCCCGTGTGGTTCTGAAGTGGAAAGGAGAAGATGGGATGAGGTTGAATAATTCTTCAGAACACTCGCCATGATACAGTCGATAAAACACGCTCAATGAGGCGATGTCTCTTCGTAACTTTAGCGGTTCAAGATTGTTAGTGATGTCTGTATCATTCACAATGCGGACAGCCCGCATAGAATTGTGGATTTCTCGGAGTTTGAAATCGCCAATACGTTGTGGGCTGACGTGGTGCTTATGCCCATACCATTCTTCGGGAGGAGGCCTATGGCCCACCAGTGGGTCTCTTACAGGCTGATTATGATGATGATATTTAATTGGATTCCAGCTTTCTTACATGATGGCCCAATACCCGTATTTGGTGTGCCCCATCGAGTACTCGGAATCCCTCGGGCGCATGACAATGGACTGTGAACCCTCTCTGCTGTTCCGCCTGCACGAGTACACGCCGCCGCAGTTCCTGCAGCCTCTCGTTAAGATCGTAAGTCAAGTTCGATTTATAGTTCGAAAAAAAGTTAGAGATGCAACACAATCGATATAAAATTGTCGTTAGTTTATTAACGCATTTTTTAATTCTAAAATTCATCGATTTTCACCATATAAATCAGTCTAATCAAGTCACTATTCATTGTAAGACAGAGACAAATAAAAAAAAAATAGTCGATTCATATCTCAGAGATCAATAAATTTCTGTTCTCGAAGTTATGTGTGTTCTTTTTTCAACTCCTATTACTTGGATAAATTTGGTGAGATGTGCTGGGTCACTTTTCTTTGTAGTTAGATTTACCCTATTTATTTTATATTATGCAACACGTTGGCGGTAATAATGCGGTATTAACTATATTTTTTTGTTTAAATTGAAAAATCGACAAGACATTTTTTTAACGCCTCCTCTCTTTAGATGTAATTATAATTATATACAATTAATAGACGCCATCTAACAAGCACTATTTAAAATAATATAAGAAATATTTTTTTTCTATATATAATAGCGGCACGCTATGATGGCCGTTTTGACAAATTACAATAGTGACGTGAAATGTCAACGATGTATTTTCGACAAAAATATAATGAAATACTGCTTTTTTGGCACTAAGCAATGAGGCGAGTTTGTCGGAGGTGGTAGTTCTGGTGGCCAATGATCTTATATATATAATTGGATCCTATACATATAAGAGAAAAATGTATGATTTCGAATAAAAAAAAAAATACCGAGTTGTTTTTGAGAGTTCACCCAAACGGCGCTGTTTTTTTGTTAGTAAAAAAACGTGAAAAGATTTGTTCGCGGGACCATATTATAGAGTTAGATAGATATATAGTATATTTTTATACATATATGTCGGGGAAACGCTGACCAGTTGTCATCGTCATTATCGGTTATGGGTTTAGTAGGCGACATCCGGGTAAAATGCAAGCACAAAAGATAATGATCACCGTTTCACAATATTTTAATTTAGATTAAATAATGTTTTGTCAGTTCACAATAATAATGTAGGAAATAAATTAACAATTAAGACCATGAAGCGGGTTCGGGTCACCGATCATACTTTAACCATCGAATATTAAGACTTATTAACAATTAAGACTCGTAGCGCCCTCCGATCAAAACTCCTAGCTTCCGCCGACACATATATAATTTAGAAATCAGTATAATACATTTATTCTGTGCCCCTGAAAAATCAGATAAATTGAAGGACTAACTGCACGTGACTATTGATAATAAAGAACAGTAATATGCTCCTTTAGACGTAGCTTATTAATTTATAGAAAACTTCATGAGCGAACATACGTCAAAACGGCCGTTATAACATGTCGCTATTTTAATTGTTTTGTTTTTTTTTTTTATTTCACAGTTTGGCATGGAGAAGATAACTATGTACCCGTTCATGATTCATTCGCTCGCACTCAGCATCTTCAGCTCCGTGATCGGTCCGTTCGGTGGATTCTTCGCATCAGGCTTCAAGAGGGCATTTAAGATCAAAGTAATTTGTTCTATATCTCATAATGAAATCCAAAACAGGAACACTTTGTTGTTCATCGGTTCGTTTTAAACAGCTAATAAAGTTGAAATTAGTTTTAAATATTAAAGTTTATGGGTTTATACAGTAAAAAAAAATTAAGTAATAACGAGACACGACTCTTCATATTAAAAGTATAAATGATTTTGCATTTGTACCTTGCCATCATGATTTGACGACTTACGTACTACTTTGACGGTTACTATAGATTATATATATATAAAAAAATGTTGTATCAGGACTTCGGCGACGTGATCCCGGGGCACGGCGGAATCATGGACCGTTTCGACTGCCAGTTCCTGATGGCCACCTTCGTGAACGTGTACATCACCAGCTTCATCCGCACCGCTACTCCGCAGAAGTTACTGCAACAGGTATATCGATACAACTTACTATAACACTATAATTTGCCCATATTTTCAATCGGTTCAACATTAAACGTGTTGAAATAAAAAATCTATCTAATTATTATTTGTATACTCACTAAATATATCGAAACTAGAAAAGTGATTTTTTTTTTGTAAATAACATATTTTTGTTTATGTAAAACATCAGGATAAAATCGATTATAATAGACGTCATAGGGCCATCATGTTAACCGCCACATTAGTTTTGACGCCATCTATCGTTCACTCTTCGCACTATGTCGTTAATTGTACAATTCATAAATGTTTGGTCTTCTTGTTTAATTTTGATTCTTTCATAATATTTATTTTACTTTCTATATATATATATTTAAATAATAATCAATTTAAATGTCTCGCATGTATCAAAAAATTCAGGAAGAATTACATTTTTTTTGTTTTTATTTTTTTTATATTTTATGTTTACTGTACGATTTATTTCCTATATCTTTCAAATGCAGTGTAATTATTTTCGTACAATTCAATTATAATTAATTTTTTTTGTTAAACTATTGGTTAATGATTGCGATATATTCGTCCTTATTACGGATTTAACGAACCTTCGAATTCGACACGAAAATGACATTTATAAAATTCTATTTCCAGGTGTATAACCTGAAACCTGAGCAACAGCTGCAGCTGTTCTACGCCCTTAAAGAATCTCTGGAACACAGGAATATACTTAACCTGGTACCTTAAACTTGACATAGACGACACGGTTTAGACGAATTCAACCCATTTTCATTGTATTGCCTGTTATTTTTCAACAAATACATACACGATCGGTGGCGGGCGAAATACAGCGATATTTTTTATTCCACCGGATAATGTCGTTATTAAAAAAATATTATTAGGGATTAATGCAATTTTTCTTTCCATTTATATGTATAGGTCGTTTTTTTTTAAAGTTATTTTTTAAGTTATACTATAGCACACGGTTTCGCCCGTCATATATCACTGGTATATAAACGTCGTGACATATCCCGGTGTATCTTTAAAAAGGCGACAGTTTGTTCTAGTCTTAAAACTGTAGAATCGTTTGCTTTGTTGTTTTATTTTCAGAGTAAATAATTCTATAGTATAATTAGAAAGAAAAATATTCTCAAATATATAATATAATAGGTGTGTCAAAGTGTATTATTACCAATCTCATTAACCAAAGAGCCTGACCAATGCAGACGCTTCGCAGATGGCGGGTTTTTTTTTCTTCTATGACCGTTTAAACACCGTTTATCATTTAGTTTAAAATATGCGAGTTTTAATTTAACTATATGCGGTAAAACAGCTAGAGATATTTGTAAAGCGTGTTGCTTTATAATATATATATATATATATATATATAATAATAATAATAAAATAGTTATATCTAATTGTTTTTATGTCGCAAATTAAAAATTACTCGAAGTATATAACAAAGTATATTCTGTTAAGTGTTGAGTTATATAAGTTCTGAATTGTATTTTATTTCTTCTTTTTCCTTTGAGTAAAAACCTTATAATATAATAAAACAGCGTTTAAGTTTCACGCGGCGAATGCGTAAAATAATTTACTTATATTGGATCGAACAGGGATGTTTTGCATTTTTTTTATGGTATTTTAATCGACTATAAAACGACTGTCTCTTGTGCTAAATTTTGGAACTTATATCCAATATAATATACAAATAGATCGCTGTAATTATTGAAAATAATGTTTTGATCGAGCGATGTCCTCGCATTTGTACTAAAGCTACTATCTCCTATTGGCCTATGCTGTATTACTATTGGCTTGTAGTAAACCAATCGTAGTATAGTATTGTCAGGATTGGCTATATATGAACCAATAATAATTCAACACGAGTCAAAAGCAGGTCATTAGTATATCCTGATAAATATAATTTATCGAATTTTCATTAAAAAAAATGACAAATGAGCTAAACATTATTTTGTTATAAAATGTTGCTATAGCAAAAAAATTGCAAAGTGATGTAACATAAATCTTTTGCAATTTAAATCGGTAATAAAAATATGGATTTGAGAAATCTTATGTTACGAAAAATCATTTCCAATCAAAATATCTTCTGTTTTCATGTATCGTTGTATAATTAATTAGTATTCTTTTAAGCATATTTGTTAAGTTTAGTGATGATTTATGTGATTTTATTTTATGTTAGAATTCTCAAGTTGTGTTTTTTTTTTGCTCTCAGTGTATTTGTGTATCTGTTCAATTCTACGCTCGTTCGCTAGCTTATATTGTTTTTTTTTACGAATGATGATAATTGAATTATTTTTAGTTTTTAACGTACCTATATTTTCGCTGTCACAAGTCGGTCCTGTTGGCATATGTATGTGGTGAGAGATTGTAATATGAAGTTAGGTAAAGGGTAAATGATTTTTTTGTATGTACAAGCAGTCCTCGGAGTTTCGTTGTTTCGACTTAAGTCGTTTCGAGTTGCTTCACACAACATTTCGATACGATTTTTCGAACATTGTCATATTTTTCGAACTATGTCGAACGGCTGACCTATCTCATATCGATACGTTCTCCTAGCCTAAGGCTTAATTAATTATCCCTCTCATAATTCTTTCACGTTAAAATCGCAAATTTAAAAACAGTAAACTCAATAACTATTCAAAATACCTATAAAATCGATAGAAAGAACAAGAAATATATGTTATATAAAATATTTTTATGTAATTAATCCAGTTCAAATTCCTTGTAGAAACTCGTCCGCGGGCTTTATATGGAATTGTATGAAAATCGAATAATGTAAATTTGTATTGTATGAGGACCGTCTGTATATACCGTTATTTAAATTATAAACTTTTTAATTAATTTCAATAGAAAGTAGGAATGAAAAACAAAAATAAAATATTTCCGAATTTTAGTTTTAATGTTTTGTTGGAAATAACTATAAAAAATAAATGAATTATGAATATAATTTTTAATTGTTATGTATGCCCTAAAAATAACTTACCACAGTACTACTGTGTTTGTTCTCAGAAAATTATTTGTAAATACAGTCGAATCTCGATAAGTCTAAGCTCAATCAGGGATGATGGGAATAAATTCCAATAAGAGTCTTCCTGGGTAACAATATTAAACTTAAAGCGGTTTTGGTATTCTCACATAATTAAGTTGGTGAAGTGACTTTTCGAGTCGATAGACGAAAAGATATGCTCCGAAATGTCTTGTAGGGAAATGCTACTTGGACTTGTCCGATGTATAGATTTCAGATAAGGAAGGTATTGTAATTGGAAGTGAATGGAAACAAATGTTTATTTCTAGATTTAGTCGTTTTCGACTTATCGAGGTCCGACTTATCGTGTTTTCTTTTTTTTTTTATGGATGCTTGTTAAGGACCAATAAACATTATGTTCTCTAATGTTGTTTATCGATTGCATATATCAATATGGAGTATTTATTTGCCATAGGACAAAATCTATGTTCATTTTATGTGTGTTTATGTATTTATCTATAGGTTTATTTGTCGTTGAAATGTTTGTCTTTATTATTAGAAATATATAAAATAAAAAAATCTACCGGAGTTATTTAAAACGTATTTTATAGATTCTGGATGGAATCTGTCGAACATGTAAAAGGACTAAATGTGTTAAAAAATAGTAAAAAAAAAAGTTATAATAGATATAGTATCTACTCGATTTCGCGCTTCGATAAATTGTTTTCCGCGAGATATTAAAGTATTAAATGTATTGATGTTTAATGTTTAAGATTGCATATACTATGCATTGTATGTAGGTTTTATCGACGTATGTAATAGTTATAAATATACTATGTGACACGATATTTACGCAGAACACGTTTTATAAAAATTTATGATTATGAAAAATGACTACGGTTATAGTCTCTTGTCGACAATTTTATCAATCACAAAAAGATATGTCAAATAATTACATAGTGAGGAATATGGATAGAGGTAATATTTTTTTTTAATAAAAATTGTTCTGCGAGTGTTTTAACTATCTTAAAAAAAAAAAGCTCGATTTTCATTGTCGTAAATAGATTATCTTTACGGTAATAGTGATGGGTAAATCTGAATATGTGTAGCTTGTGAAATTTTATTTAAAACAATTTCGAGCCCAAAGTATATACTGAAATAAATGGAAAAAATAAATATCTTATATTTATACTGAAACTGGGCTCAACTAATTCGACATATTATATATGTAAAACAAGGACTGTTGGAGGCTAGGGACGCCAACACATTAAATACATAACATCGATATTTCGACTACAATCATCGCTTGGAACCATCGATGTATCGAAACGTTTTCATTTTGAACGAGGAAAGGGTTTTGTATATATTTTTACGCGATTTTTCAATTAAAACTTCTACTATACTACTTAGCTGTAACTCCCATAAACGGGTACATTGTTTAAATGTCAAAAGAGTAGGCAAATAAAGATGAAATTGTTTCAAATAAAACATTGTTTTCATTGGCATCGATATATCTTGTATATCCCTAGTCCTGACTCGTAGAACAAGTCGGTGTGAACTAATTTACTAAATCGTTTTACCCATTACTAAAATAATAATTAATAAAAAATGACACATCTACGTTTGTAAAATGTCACTATTCCATATGTCATAACATTTTACTGTCGAAATTATAAGAATTTTCAATCTATCTCTATTAAATAATTTCGTAGTGATCCGAACCCAATTGTTAAAGATATGCTTTAAAACATATACAATCGATATAACTATACTGACTTCTAAATATAGGTCAATCCCTCTGTACTTCTATAGTTCCTTGTCACGTGACGTGAGCACGGTAGTAGGAACTATTTGACGTTTGATGGAATATAATACGCATGCGCGCGAGTAGCCAATCAACGACGGCGTCATAGAAACGGACCAATAACAAGACGAGGGACGTTCCCTACGCCATCATTAGGGGTATTCGTATACGTATCATTTGAAAACGATTAAACGATAATAACATTTTTCGATGAATCGGTATTTTCATCCAAAACATCGTTTGAACCGATTGAGGTTATTTTTAGCCATTCATACAATCGTAGGTATACCCTTTTTTTTTAATGTGTTCCTAGGCTACAGATCTTAAGAAAGAACATTATCTATAGCAGTGTGTAAAACTAAATAATTGTAGATACAAATAACACCTTTATTATTCTTTTTGCAATAATTTTACCTACATATATTTGTTGTAATAAAATCGATGTATAAAATAACGTCGGTATATCCTTCGATATATTACATCGAGTTAAAAGTATATTTATAAATAAAGAACCTGACTGCAATTTTAATTGTTTAATATTACGTAAGAAACTTGTTTCCATTTTATCACTTTTTTTGTGATTCTCATGCGTTATATTTATGTATTATATATAAGCCACTCTCACAATTAAGACATGTCTAACGACCCTTCGTATGTTAGAAATCCATCAAACTACGCAGCGTACCAAAGAAATAAACACAAATAACATGAAAAATATACCCTCCTCCACAATCGGATAAAAATATCGATCTATTTTTAAATAGGTTACCCCTAACCGTCATCGGTTCTCGTAACAATAAAGATCCTCATTGGTCGATTACTGCGCCAATCACTGCAATGCTCACGACTCGTGACAGAGTAGGCTTAGCTTGTCATAGATTTAGTTTCATAAACATTCATTCACCTTTCCTTACAATATATCGGTTGAATAACATATATAGTGTTTAAAATAGATTGGTGTACCTAATATTGTAATGATATGTTTATTGTAGAGCTAGTTGTGTTTTACCATTAAATTATTTATTGGATATCGTGACTTGTATTGAGGTTTAATAAATGGATTCCTAAATAGTTGTGTCTCATTTATTTCTCGAGTGCTGCGGAATATCAAGAGTAATTAATTACTAATGAATATAAATTTATCGTTCAATGGTATAATAGTATATGAAAGCAATTGGAAATGAAGGTTTTAAGATAATTCTTAAAAATATAATGCTATTGAATTAACTAAAACTAACGATTGTTAATATTCACAAAATAGTTATAAATCTTAGCGATGACAGCTCATTTGTAGCATATTCGGACATCTCGTTGATGGACATGATTCGAAGTTTACATAAGGCCAAGGCTTTCAGTTAAAGAAAATAAACTGATGAAGCATAATTAATCACAGCGCATTTTCTAATGCCCATCCTGCTAGCTACGACTTACAAGTTTTTTTTTTTTTTTATAAATTGTATAAAACAAAATCGCCTTTCTTTCGTGTCTGTTTGTGTTACTTTAGTTCTCTTAAACTACTAATCGGATTTTGACTATCGTTGTGAGAATTTATTTCGAAAAGTTTAAACGTATGATTTTTATTTATGCCGAAAGGCAGCAATCAATCAGGCGGACTGCCCTTCTGATGGTAAATGGTTACTGCCGGCTATGGACAACTGTAATACCAGGGGCATCGCGCTTGTGTTGCCGACCTTGAAGAGCGTGTTACAATCACTTTTGAAGAGTCCGATGTCATATATAATGTATATAATCAAAATCAAAAATATATAAAATAATTATTGATTTGACTGACATATCAACTCAAGGCCTATATCAAACCTACTGGGGCTAGGGTCGTGAAAATTTGCATGTGGGTTCCTTTTACACTGTAGAAGAGCACGAACGACGGATTTTTTTTTTAATTCAACCCCAAATGCTATAAAAAAGGGGACGAAAGTTTATATGAGAATCCGTTATTTTTCCGTTACGTATTATTTTATATATATGGATATAAAATAAAGAGACTAAAATAATTACAGCTTATAAAAAGCGTGCGAAGCCGCGGATAATTGCAAGTATTTATAGACAATAGATAAAAGTAAATGCATTATTTTATATCATAGAGGTATGTTCCGATAGCTCCGCTTGAGAGGCATTCAACAGGATTAGCGTTTTCGGCCAAACTTATCGCCACAAAGAATAGACAAGACACGCCATCTTTTATTGTCTTAATTCAACTGAATTGGTACCTAATTTTCTAAACTCGTTTGTTTGTTATTTTTTTCAAACTAACCTACACTGTTGGCTTCGTAAAGCCTCTACAGATCCACCGTATTACTTGTTTTTTTTTGTTATTTTCCTGCAACAATATGTAATACGGCAAATCCCAGAAAGTGTGTGAGTGTACACGAATAATTCACACGGTTCGCAAGCAGAAAGTCTTTAAGGCGTCAGTGTCTTTCAATTAGAGATAGCATATTACCGTAACTAAGCTGTAAACAAAGCATTTATGCTAAATGAACACCTAATTACGCTTGAAGGATTCCCCATTGAATTCAACGTCCGTTCTTTGAAATATTAGGATGTAGGTAACTAGCATATTTTTTCATGGCTTTTACAATTTGTGCGTACGAAGGTTTTGGGTAATAGGTTGTGTGTTATGAAATTGTAGTATTTTCTTGTTTTTATATTATAGGGGGCAAACGATCAGGTGGGTCAGGTATGGTAAATGATCACCGCCGTCCATAGACACTAGCAACACCAGGGGAGCCGCAAGTGCGTTGTCGGCCTTTTAATATATGTAGGCCTCCGGCGCTCTCACTGACCGAACGAAACGCAACAGTGCAAGCACTGTTACTTCACGTCGGCTTTCTGTGAGAGGGTGGTACTACCCCGGGCGAGCCGACCCATTTATTATGAAACCAGTAATAGTTTCAGCGTAGCTCTACCACCTAGACAATACCTCGTGGATTCGAATTCCACACAGCATATTTGATGCAGAAATTATTGTTCCAATTATCAGTGCATTTTATGCCCTTAGCTATATAGGTACTCGTGCGTCACCAGGCTTGATACCTGTATGCACGCTGTTTACAAATGGAAAAAAATTGTACTTCACATAACTCTATTCTATAAAACACAGTATAAAATACTCATTCTCAAAATAAACTGAACCGTCTGTTTAGTGACATAACCCATTAAAATAAAAACCTAAATATTCCGTGTTACGATGCGTAAATGCTTTAAAAATACTTAACCAATGTACAAGTAACATTTGGATTAGTCTCAAACTGAATCAGAGACATCAAAGCTAGATTATAGCTCTCTACTGTTAATACTATAGAGCTCTAATTAATGTATGTCATATCAATAAGAAACCAAATGTTTTTATAATAGTAGCGATTGTTAAACGTTTGAAAAGTGCCTTATCAATAATACCACCACTTGTTGGTCAATATGAAAGCTGATTTTATTCACTTACATTGGTTATTTCAAATACAATATAGGAACACTATCAGAGTAGACGGTATAAACAGGCTTATATAGTAAATTCACATGACGAGATAGCAACAAATTTCTTTCTTTGCGTTGCTAACGTTAACATATTTCATGCTATCGTGGTTAAAAAACTGTACTGTCTTTTGGAAACAGATTGCATGGTGATATGCATTTTCTAAGTCGGCCTGGCTAGCTACCACCCTCAAGTTGAAAATCTGTCGCCAAGCACTTATCGGTATGTTCCGGCAGCTGCACTCGAGAGCCAGTCTCCCTCTAGGCTTATCGTGACTACCATCTTAGATCATATTATTAAATGTAACAGATGAGATTGTGGTCAAACTCTAACCTATAAATTAAAATATATTTTTTTTTAAACGGAATATTTACAGATTGGTCGAGTTGTTTCTGTAATCTTAATTAATATTATAAATGTGAATATTAGTTTGTTTCTGCACAATACTTATTTAAATTAATCATTTTGAATTAAGCGCCTTTCACTTTACCTTTACTCAGTGGCCGGCAGTAATGCGACATGCGATAGATGGACGAAAAAGTATATGAAGCAATGTTAAAAAAGTTTTCCTTTAAAAGCCTGTGATACCTATAATGCTATGCTTTCATCACGATGTTTTCCTTCAATGAAAGCTCAATTCTGTCTAATTGACGCATTTGTGAAGTAATCCAAAGCTTATATCTAATACAGAATGAAGTAATCTACGTAATTTTGAATGCTAAACATCTATTATGAATCTTTGAAATTCAAATCAGCTCTCGTTGCCGATCTTAAACGTGTGCAGATAAAATACAAGTTACGGAAGCGTGTTCCGGCTCGCACCAGTTCACGCATACGGAGCAGCTTGGAAACGTGCTCGGTCGGTTCCCACGCGGCGGTTATGCAACCGTGCCGTTTTGTTTTATTATGACGTACGTTTCGGCACGTTTCCATAACACCGATGCAATCGAAAGGTGCTGTGAAATTTTATTATCACTTTTTGTACGTTCTAAAAATATATACAGATGAGCACTGAGGAACAGGATACGACAAATACTTTTAACTGGATCGCAACCACAATAAACCAGATGCAATACCTTGTTATACTTAGGCTTAGTGTGTATCGAGATCAGGAGGTTTACCTGTATCCAGTAGCCAGGCTAAGTGGTAGGGGTTAGTAAACAATGTAGTCAGAATTACCGTGCGTTAAAAACACAGGTTGTAAATCTGTCACAGTGATTCTTTTTTAATTTGCTGTATTTATGGCGAATTATTGCCAGTATTTTGTAGAACTCTATTATTTTCAAAGTGATTTTTTTCGGTAAAATGACTCGACTGTCCCTGATAGAAAGCTTGATAGAGTCCAAAAACCACTACGACTGTCTGATAACACCGGCAGTCGTTCCCATAATGTCGACCTGCAAAAGTGCCTCTTTACGCATGCTTTGATGGACTCGATATTCCGATTCCTTATCATTACAATACAGCACACAAGAAATTTTGAATTTCTTTGATTTTGTCCAGACAGTTGCTACCGTATACTTGTGGCAATGCGTACCTGCCTGTGTAGTTGCCTGTTTTGGTAACTCTTTAGAATACTCGCCATGATGCAGGCAGTAAAACACAATCAATTAGCAATGTCCCCTTTACTGAACTGAAGCGTTTCTATGTACTTAGTGGGATCTACATCGTTCACAACGCGAAACAGGGACAGCCTGTTGCGTCGCTACATTATCAAGGACATTAAGGAGATATTATACTACACTTACCATCAGGCAAAGTATTGTAATTTATATACAATTAAGTTCAAACTTTTCACTTGTTCAGAAATATGGAACAAAAATTTCCTCACAAAAATTGCATAGGCTTGGCTTTAGTAACAATTGCTAGGATCTTTACCAGGTGTAGTTGTTTATACTTAATAGTTTTAACAAACAATAGAACAAGACCATCTAGATGTTTTAAAATAATTATATACTTATGTTTATATATAATAAATATAGTTATATAATGCAGATTGATCATAATGCATTTTTATGTTTGTTGTATTTATAATGCCACTAAGCGGATATCCTTTCTTGGACTATATAAAATGTAGATAATTCTCTATTATTTAATGACAGATCAGAGCCCAGACTAGTTTTAGGATGGATTGAGATCGGATTATGACACCCCCTTTTCTCTAATATAAACCAGTTCTGCATACAAGCATGAAACTTGGATTCGACTAGGGATATACATCAATTTATTGGTAAAATCAAGTAGATATTGTACTGGTACGCAATGTTGTTGTGGAGTGTCCCAATTGAATTTCCAATTCAATACAAATAAATACCAAATTTATTCGGGCGCTATCATCTCTGGACTCGACTCGCGTGTATATGAGTAAAGAAAGTTATTTTCATACTAGCAATATGTAGTTCCGTTCACTCTATATTAAGGCAGGTCCTGCGTACTAACCACTGCTTTGTTACGGAAATGCAATTCTAGTGAAACTTTAAATTTATATACTAATGTTTGTAACTTTTATTACAATTTTGACACGTAATTCTGGATACCTCTCATAAATAATAATGTATTAGTACAAACGAATAAAAATGAGTCTATTCTCATAAACAAAACTTTTTTTTTTTTTTTATTTAAATAGCCTTCTGAAAATTTAAACTTTACTTAAGTAATGTTGCGTACAAAATAATTAAATAATAGTTTTAACAGTTTCTCGTCTCGCGCTCGACAACGAACACGCACGCAAACCAGAGTATTGCGAAGATGACAAATTTATAATTCAAACGACGTCGCGAACGTCTACGATCTGAATAAAAAGGGAAAGCAATTTAATTCCTTTTACAGTAACTTTTATTAGGAGTAGTATGTACCGCGGCCGCAGCCGGCGACATCTGTGCAAATAGAACCGCGCGCGTTCCGAATACTGATAGCGATTAGTTTTTTGGATAATATCCTGTGACTCATTTCACACTTTCACCATCGCGATCGGAACGTTCGTTCTTTATGCTACACATCGTGCACACGAAAACATGAAACATTCGAATATAATGTTAATGCTGGCGGGTTTAATGTGTACATTATCTCTACATTAATATTATGAAACACAAAATTACGTTTGTCTGAACGCGATTATCCTTGAAACTACTAATCGGATTTGAAAAGTTCTTTTTACGTTTATTGAGAACTAGTATGAGATGTCTAGTATCACGGTACGATCCTTAGGAATGGAGTAATTACCTAAAAAGTGTGCCAAGTGAGAGCGAGCACCGAATATCCGTCGTGTCATATGGTGCAATGCGTGATTTTGAGGATCGACAGCGGATTGCCACGCAATGAAAATCGAGCATTACCAAACTATGAATGCCTATGTTAGCGTTGTATCACGACACGTGGCTTACAGAACTAGCTGACACTCGCGACTTCTTTTGCGTTGTTTATTATCTTAACAATATATATTATGTACAGAAAAAATAAATATTGAAAGCAAAACTATATTTTGCTTACAAAATTTAATTGTAGACAATATTATTACCCGTTTACTTTCCCTCTCCTGTCCGAGCACACCACACCGCTTGTAATATTTCACAGATCGCTGAGCGCGTAGTGCTTATTAAAACTTCAAGAAATTTATTTTTAATTACGATATCGTGCTAATTGCTTTTAGATGACGACCAAGTTTTTATGAAGTAAAACGGAATTAATCTGATCCAAATATGTTTAGTAGTTTTTGCGTGCTACGCGCACAACGACGTACCAGTGCCACTATCATTTTATTTATATATATATAAGGTAAGATTTGTCGAAATCCACTAAATTGCAACGACTTTATCAAAAATAAAAAAAATGCTAGACACGTGCGTATAAACTTGTAATTTACTTTATTAATATCTGATTTTATGTTAACGTAGAGAATGTCCTACATTTCTAATTACAACAATCACGTTAAAAATCTGTTTTTTAATTACACTTTTTGAAGTGAAACTTCTTTAGAATCGATGTGATTTCAAAACGGATGCAACGGAAAAAACGACAGGTAAGAGACACAAATACAAAAATGTGTGGGATGAAGCCGGCAAAGAATGAGACAGAAATATACATACTATTTTTGAAGTGAAATAATGAGCCAAAGCGAGAGAGCAAATGTCGGTGTGTATGTATATTGCACACTCTTTAATACTTGCTTGTATTTAAGCATTTAACGTGTGTTAGTATATGTGAAAAGTACGTGTACTACTGTACACTGTATGCGGCCGCGTATTACAGCTTTTTAGTAAGAAGTAAGCGTGGTGTGTTATTATTTAACAGTGTTTGTTAGTATTTTTATATCTTATTTGTTGAAACTAAAAATACGGAACTTGAGCAATAAATTATGTAACATATGTTAAATAAAATATATTTTAAAATTAATCAAAATACTTTCATTTTTAAACAAATAAACTTTGTAATTATCTTACCCTTGTTATATGTATTCATCTCATTCTTTTGTCGATTTACTCAAGTTTCACTTCTATCGTGTGTGAATCACACACACACCTTTTTTATATTTATACTTCTAATTTGAAAATTATTGATTAATTACAAGAGAGAAACTGTAGCTTAGTTCATTCTATAATACTAGAACAATTAGAGGTATAGTAAGTCATAATACCGATGGTGCGCGAAACCCGACAAAAATATCATTTGTACGGTGATCCTTAAAACGAACATCATTTTCATTTAATATTAATTATATAGTATCAAAGAATTCAATGCAATTATTATTTATGCTGAGAAAACAAAGTGAAATATTGCTAAGAATGGAATAAATTATTTGGATAAACGACATTACGAAATTCGTCTGTTCATAAAAGTTCTGTATGATTCTTAATTATAAACTTTATGTATAAAGCATTAAGTTAGACTTTCATTCAACGTAAAAATAAAGATTATTAAAAAAATCGATCACCATACGATTTATTGATCGAACGTCGTAACCTATGAATATATTTCGTGTCTCGCTCACTCTTTAATTCACATTAACAGTGCAAAAAGGATAGATGAAGATAAGCTATGTGGACAATGTCCGAGGTGTATTGCTTTCTTTGCCTTGTAAGTAGGTTGCTTCGTTATGTCAGGTGCAGTTTTAGAATTATATAGAGTTGTTAGTTTTGTGCGATATATTTTATTTATATCTGATAATATGTGTTATCAGTTTACTCGATTTGTTATATAAAATCCAGTTACGATAAAAGCTTGAAGACATAAAAATATATGTTAAGACAAAGGTGAAATAATTAGTTTGTCTCGTATATACATGACGTGGTAACAATAAAATAATTCTATTGATTAAAACATACTCGTGCTATGGCATAGCATGGTGATTTATTACGATATAAAAAAGTGTATGTGTGTGCTTATGGCCACATGAAAGAAGTGAAAACTTTCCAGACGGTCGTCCATCCAAGTACTGATCGCGCTCGACGTTGCTTAACATCGGTGATCAGAACCGGCGTTTTCAACACTTCACCAGACATAGTGTTTACCTCTAACACTTTTCATCACACATAAAGGATGCCGATTAGAATATCAAAGTCCTCCCTTAAGAAATTTCATTTCAAAAACATTTTATTGATATTTTTAATATAAGTGCTTTTAATACAATAATAGGTTCTAGGTGGTAGAGCTACGCTGAAACTATTACTGGTTTCAGCATGAATGGGTCGGCTCGCCCGGGGTAGGACCACCCTCTCACAGAAAGCCGACGTGAAGTAACAGTGTTTGCACTGTTGCGTTTCGTTCGGTCTGTGAGAGCGCCGGAGGCCTACATATATTAAAAGGACGGCAACGCACTTGCGACTCCCCTGGTGTTACTAGTGTCTATGGACGGCGGTGATCATTTACCATCAGGTGACCCACCTGTTCGTTTGCCCCATATGATATAAAAAAAAAAATTACTAGTAACGCGGGTAATTACTAACCTTTTAATATCCAAATCAGTGAAATATTTATACAATATAGTATATATTTACAACAAATATTTTTATTTGTAAGTCTGATGGTAAAGAAATGTTGTATGATATGTCATGGGTTTGACGTGGTGATTAAGCCAATGTATTCTCTTAAGAAAAGATATCCACCGAAGAATACAATTATACAGCGTCATGTTGTAATTATTTTCAAGTATTAAACCGGTTCGAAGTACATATTGTATGAGTTATTACATTTTTGACAGGGTAATTATTCATGAAATGCGGTTAGGAAATTGATGACATTTTAAGCATTCTGAGTATTTACTTACTAGTATTTACTTGATTACTGCCGTTATAAATCAATTCTTCATTATAATACACGCTTAAAAAGTTTTAAAATAGTTTGCTTAAATCCAAACTTACATTAAATTACTGTTTACTTTCATTAAATAAAAATGGTGACATACTGAATACGTTTTTTGAAGTGAAACCTCTTTAGAATCGTTGTGATTTCAAACTGGATGCAACGGAAAGACGACAGGTAAGAGACACAAATACAAAAATGTGTGTCCAGAGCGAGAGAGCAAATTTCGGTGTGTATGTATATTGCACACTGTTTAATACTTGCTTGTATTTGAGCATTTAACGTGTGTTAGTATATGTGAAAAGTATGTGTACTACTGTACGCTGTATGCGGCTGCGTATTACAGCTTTGTAGTAAGAAGTCAGTGTAGTGTGTTACTATTTAACAGTGTTTGTGAGTATTTTTATATCTTGTTTGTTGAAACTGAAAATATGGAATTTGAGCAATAAATTATGTAACATATGTTAAAAAAAATATAAAATATCTTTTAAAATTAATCAAAATACTTTAATTTTTAAACAAATAAACTTTGTAGTTATCCTACCCTTGTTATATATATATATTCATCTCATTCTTTTATCGATTTACTGAAGTTTCACTTCTATTTATTTTATTAATCAGGTTTTAACAATATTTGTTATATAATATTACATTTAATATAAAAAAATCTACATATTCTCCAATTTTTACGAAGTGAAAATGTTTTTTAGCCGCGTTGAGCGATTTTTACTAAAGGAAAAACTTTATGGGTTCGCGTCACCGATGTCCTCGACATACTCGTGACGTATTGTACTTGCGCCAGACCAGCGACGCGTAGTAAACCGACCCGTGTACATGTTACATTGACATTTTGTATTTTACGAAAATGAAACGTATAAGCATCTCTATGATGTTCCTATCACTTGATTATGAGGGTGTGTTGGCGCGATTAGCACACGAACAACCGGCCGGCCAGCTGACTGGCAGTGTCTAACGCAACGCGACGTAGAGCGCGCGCGCGCCCGAACGCGACAACTGACGCGTTGTTGTTATACGAACCACGAACGTAGCGATGCTCGTTCGTAAACCGTTCACAGTTCAAAAATTCGATTTTGTGCGTTCCGTGACGGACGTTTACGAGAATATATATCAGTAAAACTCGTAAGTCATATTAGTATCGTGTGTGCGCCTCCATTTGGATATTAAGGGTAGGTGTGATTCTTAATAAAAGTTTATCATAAAGCATTTACAATCTTGCTACTGTGTACGTATCACAGTTAGTCATGTATATATTTAATGCATTATTGAGAATTTAAAGCATTAGTAATTGTTAAATGTGTATTATGTTATTTATTGTTATCTTTACCATTATATTCTGTTACGGATAGTAAAATTGACATGTAATCTATACAAATAAAGTAACAGAGGTCTGCCGTTGTACAGTCATCTTCCTAAAAGTACTAGATAGATTTCGAACACTTTTTTTTATTATACTTAGAAAAAATAGCACGATAGTTTATTTTATAATAGAGTTATCAAAGTTTTAAAAAATTACAATTTTTATGAACACCACTCACTCATTCAGCCACGTGTGTTTCCGTGCCGTGGAAAAATGGGTCAAGTGGTGTGCTATTTATGTTTTTTCTTTTCTATTACCTATGTGCATAAAATACATAAGTCGCATGTATCAGTTAGTTTTATAATAAATATCTGGAGATACATGGTATATTTTGTTCAAATAGCAATATTGTATTAACACTTGCGTCTGCCTGCACCCGCGTATCTACTTACTTTGACAACGATTAATCCCCACATATAGTTGCTGTATTTCAAAATAACAATATATACAATTAAATCACAACTATGTTTATAAAAACGTCAAATATAAGTATAAGAAAATCATTTTATAACTTTTATATGTTAAGACGTGAAGAAAAACTTTGCATCCTTTTTAAATACATATCGCGCACATAGAAGTGTGAAATTTGACAAAATTGTTGTATGTGATTGATACAAATAGATTAAATAAAATAAAACATTCATTGTTTACATTTATACTGAATGTCAAAAATATATTAATTAGTATGTAGTCAAAGAGTCGCTCTTAGTAAAAATGAATATGTATCTCGACAAATTAAAAATCAATTGTACAATAACATATTTGTACACGTACGCATTTAACAGAACAAAATGTAACAAGAAATGAAATGCAATGATTATATACGTATATAATTTTTTTTTTTTTGACAAAAGAACCTCTATAACGATGATATTTAAAAAAAAAGTGTGTGTGTACTTATGTACACGCGTTAGAAGTTATACTTCTTTGGCGTAGCAAGATAAAAATCTTTTCAACAATTTTATCTTTCGCCTTATTCTACGTTCGATGAAAAAACGACACTAACAATAGAAAAAAGGTATTTAATACAAACATCCTTTTTTTAAATAAAATGTTGAGTATACCTAACTTCAGGGTGTCGGTTTTTCGTGACGGTGTGCGGTGCGCGCATCGTAAAAATTTACTCTCATCATTTTTCCCTAACGCGCCAAAATAAATGTAACTACAAAAATAAATGATTTACGGGCGAATTTCGAGAAGTTAATGACCACTAGTTTTTGTGAAAACATTAACAAAAATGTTCATATATTTTATACATATATATATATATGAACACTAAATGTTTGCATTATGAAGTACGGCAGTGAATGGACTTAAGACATCGGCCCTTAATGTTCTCAAAACAAGTCCACATTACATCACAATCGTATTTCAGCCACATATATATATGTATAACACTTTTTATACTGTCGCAAGTTATTGAGATTTGATAACATAGCATGGTAGGGGTTTTTTAATGCTTAACCTGAAAATCGAGTGTATGTTCTTGTGTATGCATTTAAATGCCAGTGCTCCTTTAAACTTAGCGTGATAATCATATTTTCTATTATTTTGTATATTTAGTATGCCAAAATAAAGATTACATAGGTAAAATTATACACTGTTTATTTCAACATATAATTACAGCGCAATCATTACAATCACAGGCATGCATGCTAGTTACACATACAGATGACATGCAATCTATATTCTAATTATATGCTAAACATATATCTGTGTTATTATAAAAAAAGTTAAATACGCGTCGAACACTTGTTTCAAAAAAGTTTGATCACAAGAGAGTGTCTTTCTTACCTTTGTTTAGAAATAAACACTATTTAAATTTAAACATTGTATAGCATTTGGCTAAGTTCAAAGTTCTCATTTTATTGTTGTGATTTATTTTATTTATATTTACCGGCAAAAGACGTTTCGTAGTAAATTATGGATTTCGTGTGTATACTTAATTAATTTGGAAGATTTAGATAAATTAGACAATTTTGAAGTAAATGACAACTACAATATGACATTATTGACATTTCACAATGTATTTATTCTGACAAATTACACCGTTGTTCCACTTTACGCAATTTTGGGAATTATTTTAAACTTATATATCGTTTATTTTAATAATTACACTGTTTTCTTTAAACCAAACGTCACGATAATTATAACCAATTTCACTTAAAATAAATAAATATTCTTAATGAAGATCTAAACAAAAAAAAATATTCGTAAATTAGAACGTTTTTGAATTAAGAGATTGAATTGAATGAATGCTATTCAGTGTTGCTTGTATAAAAAACAAAAACCAGATATTTAGCTGGAGACCGCTTAGACACTCTTTTGTAATAAAATATTTTAAACATGTGTTTAAAATTTTAGACACTGTTTAGTAAAACTTGTGTTAAACGCGTGTTCATTTTTGTTTTTGTAATAACACCGATAGAAACTAAAAGTAATGTATCTTGTTCAAGTATACAAGGTTATATCTGATTTTTGAGTAAGCAGCAGTACATTGTTGTTTGTGCCTGATATTTCATTATATAGTCTAACGATGCGTACTAGAGGGCTGTTATATACAGTGTTGTCTCATAGTTCGAACGGCAAAAACATGTAGGTTACGTAACGCTTGGCAATTAGTTCTCAAGTAGAAGTGGTTGATAAGAAATACATCTACGGAACTGTTCACAATTGTATTGAGCATTAATAAGTCAGATACATTTCGTCTACTTTCTAGCCTAATTATATTGAAATATTTCAGTCTACTATTGTTATCTGGAATAGACTTACGAAAGCCATTTCTTATAATCAAATATCTAACAAAAGGAACTGATTTAATGAGTTCTATATGGCTGGAATAAGAATGAATGGAATCCATTTCAGTTAAATTTATGAAGTATGTACAAGTAGTTATAAATACACCAATTTTTTTATCAAACCATTTTTAAGTTACCACTTACTACTTAGGTAACTTCACAGATATCCTAACAAATATTATAAATGTACATTTAATCCCGAATATTAACTTTTTCCTAGCGATGGGTCGAATGTACAATAACTCGAGTAAAAACTAGCTTATTATAAACTAGCAGGCCCGGCGGACGCTGTCCTGCCCTGATAATAAAAAATATATACTTATGTGCATGAAATGGTTAAGGTAACTAATGTATTTTATTTGATAAAGATAAATACTGTATCCGTCGGAATAGCCTTCCAATTATATCATTATAGTACCAGTGACAGAGAAGTTGAGGAGTAATAGGTTAGCATGGTACGGGTATATTATGAGAAGAGATGAAAGTCATGTAACAAGCAAAGTTTTGAGTTTGAAAGTGGACGGATATAGAGGTAGAGAAAGACCGAAAAAGGTGTGGATGGATTGTGTGAAAAATGATATGTGTATAAAAGGTGTGAATACTGAGATGGCTTTTGACAGGGGAGAGTGGAAAAGGAAAACATGTTGTGCCGACCCTACTTAGGTGGGATAAGGGTAAAATGATGATGATGATGATGATGTGACCATTTTTAAATAGATAAATGGGTATACTAATATATCCTCAAAAGATAGGTACATGGCATTGCAGACTTTTTTATAAATCTATAAAAGAGTAATATCCCACTATGCATTGTTTTTCACAAATGATATACCTAAACCTTCCTCGTGTATTACTCTATATATTGGTGAAGACCGCATTACAATGTCTGTATGTTCGCTATAAACTCAAAAACTACTGAACGGCTTGTAATGCGGTTTTCACTAATAGATAAAGTAATACACGGGGAAGGTTTAAGTATCAAATTTATCAAAGTTTTGTGTAAATTGGTTGAAATATAACGATAATTGGTGGAAGTGTTGGAAAAAGTCAAGCGGCTTGGGAGCTTTGTAGCTGCATTGATTATTCAAGGTGATAATATTCAACACCATTACGCTTCAAAATCGTTCATATTGAAAATATTTCGAACTCCGTTAAAGTGTCCCATTTTTTTTTGTATAATAAAAATAAATGTATAATAAATAATAAAATATATTATTACTCCATTCTTACAATTTTAATTATGTACTTGGATTTTACGCTGATATGTTCCCACGGCAATTATATATTATAGCATCCGCTTATGCATTATTGTGTTAATTCGAGAATTATCATTATTATCGTATGATAAACACGGTTAGTATGAGAGTAATTAGGTAAAGTCGAATACAAAATAAGTTTCAAAACGGGATACACGTGATAAATTATTTTAATATTGAATAAATGATTTGCAAACACTATACGAAAGAAAACATACTATTAAATCTTACAATTTACTTAAGTAACTTTTTAGATCTACAGTTATCTAAAATACAAATTTTGAGATACTTGTAGAGCGTCTAAATATAGTTTTACTTTAATCTGGCAACAAACTTTGTTAAGTTTTAATAATTCTAAGATTATCCTTTAACTGATATTTATACTACTGCATATAATTGTACAGTATAGAATTAACAAAAAAAAATTGTGATGAAATTGTTTTATGGAGTTATTTGCGTATTTTCTCATTTCCCGGGGATTAGTTTATGGAGAAATATTTTTACATAATTGTAAAACTTTAGCTTTACACTTAACACACCTTTACGATAGTTCTTTTTTTTTCGAACTGACTACACTGTTGGCTTGTTGGCAGTTTCACCGGACTACCTTTACGATAGTTCCATACAGTGTAGGTAAGCGAATAATGGTCTTATGACACTTTTCATCGTCACCAAATAAAAGAGTTCAACGCGCACTGATCGTGTCATTAAGTTATAATAAGTTGACGTTATAAGAATAAGTATAAGTAAGTAAATAGGTTATAAGAAAGAAAGAAGAATTGAGAATAATTAATAAGCAACTAAGTCTTGATGAGTGTTAATTGCCAAAACATCGGTATTTGTCATAGCATTTTGGCAGAACCCTGTTCGGAAGAAGCGAAGATGTTGTATGACTTTGTAATAATGTCTCATCAACGACTCTCCTGTTGAAGCTCGAAAGAATGGGGAACAATTGGACTGATATATTCAATAGAATAAAAGTTCCTAAATCTATAATATAAAAATGAATCGCTAAATGTGTTGTTAAGCGCAAAACTCGAGAACAGCTGAACCGATTTCGCTAATTCTTTTTTTAGAATATTCCTTGAAGTACGAGGAAGGATGTTACGGAAAAAAAAATTACATGGAAAAGTCTTAAAACGACACTTTTCAATACTCCCATACAAACGATTCGTAATAATACTTAAAACTCAATTTGAACTTTAATACTATAGTATAAAGTTTAAGTGTTAGTGGGGAGGTTCCGGGAAGGCAAAACAATTGAGTGACGTTAGTATCGTAAAGATATGAATGTCAATATTTATACGATGGTCCCGAATAGCAGAATAAGTATTAAAAAATCGACTGTTAGGCGTTACGAAGTTCGCCGGGGTCAGCTAGTATAAGATAAAATAAAAAAAGTCTTTTTTTATATGCATTTAATAATATTCGAGTGCTTGTGTGTTCGCATTCGTAATTATTGCGTGATTCTCGATATTATCCTAACTAATTCATAAATGCTAATGTAAGTTTGTTTATTTCTTTGTTACACTTTCACGCTTTAACTCCTCAACCGATTATTATGAAATTTTGCATACAAGAGTACACGAAAGGGCATAGGATACGTTTCATCTAGAAAAATAGTGTTGTTCCCGAGGGATAAATTAAATTTACACGAGTGAAGTCGTTGATAACAGCTAGTATGGTTATAAATTAAATCCCACTTACTTAACATCGGATGAGAACGATAAACAATTGAGTCGGGGATCAATTATTTCGATTTTCTTTAATAATTATTTAATTGAATGAAATACGCACGGCCATGTGTTAAACAATTATTATTAATAAATACTTTACATACACGACGAGAAAGAAATAATAATGTACGTTAATGATATTTATTAAATAATTCCTTAAAAAAGTAAAAAAAACCATCATCGAAGTGCGAATCGGTCTCTATCACCAGAGGGATTCGACCCACAACCACATAACATATTTCTTTTGCATTTACCAGAACGACTGTCTTACCTTTTCTCCAGTTAAAAATACGAATCACATTTACTCGATGTTTATTATCTTTTGTTTTACGTTATAACCACTACAATTTTAAGGCTTATATGTACAATTATTTTACGACAGACCAAAGGAACAGTTATCCTAAAGACCTAATTAAAATTTCAAGTTTTTATAACTTGATCTAATCACAAAACGAGTTGTGTAAAATTTTGCCGGATATTTATTTCAATACCAAAAGATTATCTCTTTAAATGTAGGACGGATAGCGTATGTTCAGATTCGTTTCGTGATCAATATATAAGTAGGTATACACTAAATTATGAATGAAAATAATGGATTTGCAAATTTGTATTAATTTTCTTTCATAGCCCATTTTACAATTGTTGCCATAGGATACGTCCTTATTGAATATCGATTCTTAAATATAAAGTTAACAATGTACAAAGAGGTTTTTAACATCAACAACAACTAGAAATAAAAATAAAAGTAAAACCATACAAATTCGCATATCTATTATTTTATTCTATTATATTAAGTGTGAATCTTCTAAAATACATACTACAAAACGAACCTGCAAAAGTAGAACCTATCTTTGCACTAGCTATCGGGAGATTTTTGGAACGTGAATACTAAACCGGATGACAAAGTATATGTAGAAATTTAAGGCGAAGACAACAGTTCATCCGAAACAGTATTCAATATAACCGTAGAGTTTAATGAAGAAATAATATACAAGGAAATGTTAGACATAGAGGTCAGAGCACGGTATCGAAATAGCGACGTATAGAAAGGCCAGATCGTGTCTTGTTACCGTATTATACTCTTCAATTACCGAAACATGATTCAGTAGGCAATCTAAACATTGTACGAAGTTTGTAAATGTATCATGTTATTTTTTAGATGTCAGTTAAAATCTCTGTGATGCTGCGGCGTTACTTTTTTAAAAATTCTATATAAATTTTTCTGTTTGATCACAATCTCTCCTGTTATTACATGACATTGTTGTCAAATGCTATTGCCGAAGCACAACTATGGTTGCTTAGCGGCAGATTCTGATATTGAGCGTGGTAGCTAGATAAACGGGTTTAAAAAGCCCTACTATCATTATATGGCTTCATCACAATGTTTTCACCACGACGAATGTACCAGTTCATTCGCAAGGATTCGAATCTACGCGAATTTAGCGAAACTTAGTGCGCTCAATTCCCATGCAAGATTTATTACATATAATATACTTGTTAATTAATAGACAGATAAATACATTTCCCATTATCTGATGTGGGCGAATTCGTTGTCATGAACAAAGTTTTTTTTTTTTTTTTCGAACAGACGTACCTTGTTGGCACTTTGGCCTCTACAGATTTCATAACGATACGTATAATAACTGTGAAATCCTTTCTTTTTTCATAGTACTATCATTAATACCTAACCCTTACATTACTTTTAACAATTTTGAGTTGCGTCTGTTAATTTTTTTCATTATTACTTAGACCCTTCAAAAAAGTGTAACGATATGATGTAGCTGCATAATGTACTGAAATGGCCTGTGAAATGGTTAATATAGATGACATTGACCTATCCTTCTGGAGCATTACATTTGTTCTCTATCAAAAATATTCTATTTGGGTTTTAAGAAGGCGCTTTTAAACGTCAATATTACCACCGGTACGAAAAACAACCCAAACATCAAGAAAATCAAATGTACCCAATTGACTTTTCTTTTGGAGTTTTTGGCGGGATCTTAGACTGTCATGTAGTGGTTTTTATATTTTATTCATAATCTTGTGTTATTAGACTGTATATTTTGTAATATTGGTGGTGTTTTACGTAATATAGTTCGGTTATTATGCACAAGTGAAGTGGATGGGAAATAATACCACGGAGCATGCATTCTGAGATGCCACCAAAACTCCATGGAAAGTTCTAACAAGGAAACAACCACCATCTTGTTAGAACATTATAATAATCGCAAGACACTTACTTGGCAAAATTTTGTTACTTGACGCTGGCTAGTGCACAAACCGTGACGGAGCCAAAAACATAAAGAAGAAGAAGACTTTTTTTTAACGTTGACGAAATGTCATGATTATTGGTCGAGTAGTTAAGGCGTAGAAGCTTAACAGAAACACTTTCTCATTTGCAATTTACGTTACCATTCAGATTTCATTTACATTTATAGACATTTCTCTCTTCAGTTTCTAAAATTACTATTGATAATTCTTGTAGTCGATTATATGTTATATTATAGTAAATTTGCTACCAAACATTTATACGTGTAATTCGATAACTAAACTTAAGAGGTAAACAGGTCTAATTTATTAGTATTTTAGACCAAAATAACACTTATTACAGGTGAGACTGCGGTCAAACTCTATTATACCTACGAAGTATAAAAACTTCGCGTTGTCCTTCACTCTCTTTGTCAACGGACTCGTTTTGGCATGAGTGTAAAAAATACTGTTTATTTCTTATACCGACAATAAATATACCTAAGCCAATTCCAGTTGGAGGTTTGGTAACGTCGATTATTGTGAGAAATATATAGGGTATTGTTGGACGCATGTAGAGTAGAAGATTTGTTACTTCTCAGATAATTTATGTTGTACCTATTGTTGTGATGTTGTGAAATAGTCTGTATCAACATTACCTATTATACCATTAGGTATACTATTTAGAGAAGATAAAATCTGTCTGTATACTGTTATATATGCAGATGTGAAGAATCGTTTTTTTATAGGAAACTAGTTGATACCCTCGACTTCGTCAGTGTAACTTATTATCGCACTGTGTATGTACAGAGGAAGCACATAAGCACGCCACCGCTTGCCCACTTGTACACGGCGAGAAAATACACGTCGTTGAAAGCGAAGTGCTTATAAAAAAATGTAGTTTATTGAAACCCTAATAACTTGATATTCAATGAAGCTATCGTATTTATTTCTCTTTGAAGTAAATCTTCTTATGGGAGGACGTTGAAATTTTGATCGACAACCTTTTTGTGTGACGAAAAATTGGTGGCAGTAAACACGGTGTCGGGTAGTGTTGATAACACCGGTTGTCGTCCGATCACCGAAGTCGAGCAACATCGGGCGCGGCCGATACTTCGATAGGTGACCACCTGGGAACACCGCGTGGCGTTGGCTTTTCTTAATTAAAAAGTCTTCCGGTAATACAAATGTTTCACTTCTATCGCCTATCTTTACGACACACTCTGTTTATATTTAAATTGCTTTCTAATTAATAAAACTAAAATTTGATCGAAATATACGTAGTAGCTTTTGCGTGTTGTGTGCACAACCACAGACCTTTTATTATTTTATTATTTAAATCGTCAATCTATAATATAAACACTACTGATTCGATACTGAATTTTCTTTCACTAAAAAGAACTGCAACGTAGTTCTAGAATTGTGAAGACTATATTTTAGTATGGTCAAGTTTTGATGCCCGTACCATCCTTTTTTTTTATTAACGTGGGGAGATCCATCATGGACACTTCACCCCTCTCGGGGGAACGAGTGGGTAGTGTGAGACTCTTGCTCACTGAAACCCCACGATGTACCAACCGGCCGCTTAGGTTAGGGCTACACGGGATCGTGCATTGCTATCACCATGTCGCCCCAGCGGTCAGCTCGGCCGAAGGCCGCCGAGCGTCGTCCTTATAGGGAGGCAATCTGGGTACACAACCAGTCACCTCCCGTCGTAAACCGAACCTATTTTCAAACTTCCTTTGATATGCTCAAATGGGACCTCTTACTGTATATCCGTTAAAACGATTGTACGAAGAACGACTACTATAGAAGTAATAAAAATATATACAAAAAAACATACATCAAATCGAGTTCTTTTACTGGCTTTCCGTGATCACTAAGATATTTCCTACATCGGTGATATTAATTGAATGTTTACAAGAACATCTTCAATCGTGTTTAAGGGAACGGTAATGGGATACATTTTTATGGGTAATGTCCACCAATTTAAAACTTACTGGAAAAATAAAACGACCGTGATCTTGGTGGTAACTAATGGAATATGGAATTTTACCCTTTCGGGAAATGTATCCTTGGATGGTTAAAACGGAGATTAGCTTAAATATCGCGGCAGCGCAATCGACAAAGTTCACGTATGTCGTAAATATTATCGTATTAGACTTATTATTCACAGCCACGAATAAAGTGTGGGTGATATCAGTGCCAAATGTGACCGCACGGTTCACAAATGTATGAGTCACAGAGCGTTTATGATATCCAGACGTAAACTTTGCCTACGAGACTTATGTGGATTAGACTTAGCCTACAATAATACGACAATAACCAGTTCGGATTTATGAATTCTAAAAAATGACAATGGCATAGAAATATGTGAAGCTAGTGACCCGCTCCTACTTCGCATGGACATGCACTAATTTCGATCCATTTTTTGCGTTCTGATATTTGCAATTCATCAAAGTAATAGAAGCTATGAAACAATCTGCGTACAAAAAACTTTTTAGTTTGTTGCGCGGAATTTTAAGCCTGTGGTATCTTCTGAAATATTCACTAAAATTATATGTTGTAAACGGCAGTTTTCATTCGCATTAAACGCTCAAAGCAACTATACTATACAACCATGCCATCTACTGTACAAAATGGCGTCGCAAATTGCCAATCATATTTAAATAATATATAAAAAAAAATGAATTAGTACGGGTTATCCTTAAGTAAGAGATATAGACCATCGCGAACTTTTCTGCGGTCATTTCTAAGATACGAGTATACAATTCTGTAGTACATTATATTTATGTAGTTCTTTAGATTTAGATAGAAGAAGGAGGAGCCCCGGAAAAATCCTTCTTACGATTTCATTACAGTACATCGACTTTTCTCTACATCTTATGATTATAATACATACGTGTTATATATATAAACATTAAGTAACAGTGAAAAGCGTATAAAAATCTATTATCTAGTTTAAAAGAAATAAGTGAACAGACAGACAGACGCGAATAACCGATTTTGTTTTATTAAATTCCTGTACCACTATTCCAAAGAGAATAAAGATCATGATTGTCTGTTTGTAGTAGAGAAATAAAAAAAAAACTTAACCGACAGTTTATTTCACCTATAAAAAGTTACGTCATCAGCGAATAAGATTTTACTTTCAGAATCTATATGTACGCGAACAAAGAAGCGGGAAAAAGTAGTGTTTTATTTATAGATAAATATAAAATGGGCAAGTAAAATTTTAGATTGTTGTTTCCTACACCCCGTAAACACTAATAATAATTTTTACATTAGCGGGTGGGTAGGACGTGGTAATAGAAGTTATATATATATGTATATATTTAATTACAAAATTCCACTCAAACAGACATACGAGAGTCTGAGGTAATAAAAACATGGAGTAACGTGACAAAAAAATCAATAAATCCTTGATTTCTATTTTTTTTTTTTTTCAGAGCCGTCATCAACAGTGCCGATGGCGAAGATGAAGCGATACAGTCTACAATTAAGGACATTTCTGTTGGTACGATTACATTAGTTTTTTTTTAATTTATTTACCTTTCTTAAGTTTATTACGAAATTATTGCATTAGCAAGTCGCTTTTTCGCACGACTTCGGCCTTGTTAACGTAGATTTAGTTTAACCTTTGGAAACAGCACATATTTCTTCTAGATAAAAAGTACCCTATTTTCTTCTCTATACCCCTGCTAACGTGTATGCAGAATTTCATGATTATTAATTGAGTAGTTAAAGCTTAAAGGCGGAACAAACAAACAATCTCACATTCCCATTGTACAATATTAGTTAGGATTAGAGATTATCGATTTTCCTTGTGCTCAACTTAAAAATCTGTCTTAAAAGCATTTTTATTTTATTGCAAGTACGAGTAGTGTGTCGCGGTTTCATTAGTTACAATTTTTAAAATCATAAAATACTGACAATACAGTTACGCGAAATACACAAATTCCTCGTGAAGTACGACTATTGTCTAGGAGTCAACCTAACTTCGAATCACACGACCATAACATCTTGCTGATTTAGGCTCGGGACGTTACGATTATGCTCGGCTGTCATCGCGCGGTCAACCCGTCCTCCGCCCCCGACACCCCGCGCCGCTTCACGTTACCCGCCTCACTATTACTCCACTTTTGATTAGCGTAATTTCTCACCGATTGATTTTAATTATCTTACCTTCCTCAGTAATTGTAATAGGTTACAAAATTTAAAAATTATTTTTCTAATATGTACCAGTAGTTTTAGAAATTAACGTGTACAGACAAACAAAGCTTAAAATATCAATATATATATTGACCGAGTTACGATGACTAACTTTAATATAGCTTTATCTTTTTTATTGATTGATATTAACCTTGAATTTTTTGTCCACTACTGGGTTATTGATCTCAATACTTGAATACATTTATTTAATATTTAATTTAAATAGAATATATACAAATGTAAACAATAAAGGTGACTCCATAAGGACTTTTTTTCCAGCTTACTCGTATATGATACGGAACCACGTAAACGTTTATTCGTAATCTTTGTTCGACCACATTCAAAAGGGTAGTACTGCTCGATGAGTAAACGCATCTTTGCCACATCCTGTATCCGTGTTTGAATTAAATATTATATATCATACAAAAACTGAACAGAAAAAAGCATATCGAATTATTAAATACATTTACTATAAGTAAATGACAATAAAATGATGTCAGTTTTAAATACTGGGAAATTTATGGTTTTTTTTATTTATATAAATACCTTTTTATTATTTGCATCAATTATGTTTTTAAGAGTTCGCATGTTGAATAATTAATACATCCTGTTTGGTATGGTGTATGAAGGATGATAAATAGAAGATAATTCAGCCTGTATACGTTAAATGTAGCGAAGACAAAACCGGTGGCTTGGAATAGTTCTAGTCATTGTTCAGAAGGTGAATCTATCATTTATTTGTTCCATAGCAGATTGAGTTAACTACGGATACGCGACCCTGGACTTCTCTAGCAGCTAGTGTCTTACTTCTCTAATTTCCGTGTCAGTAGTATCCTTATCCCAACGTCACTTCCTGCTAGTCGACGTTCTACATGAGTTTCGCCATCAAACACCAACATCTAGTCCCTGTACAGAATGGAAACTGATAATAAACCCAGAACGGTTCCTCCGCTTAGCCATGAGCCTGGTACGTGCAACCAGCCAGAACCACACGTACTGAGTTGTCCCTCTCGTGGGTAAAGCCCGTGTTGCCATAAAGTCATCTGTCCCAGATGCATTAGTTTCTGCGAAGAGTAAAATTGTCAACCATGGGTTCTTTATGAAACATAAAGCTATAATTATTTTCAGAAACTACAATTATTCTATAATATGTATTTTCTTGTCGTGAAGAAATAGGTGGGGCAAGCGGTGCATACGTGTAGGACAACACGGGCGAAACCGTGCGTATCAGCTAGTCCAATTCTAAAATACAATGCTTATATTTATTTGCACGACAATATTAACTTTATTTCTATAGTGGGTGTAAATAAAACGTAATCCGATTTCACATTCACGTTTAGCTACAACTCATTTATAACTATCGTTTACATTTAGGGTTGCCAGGTTTGTAGGGTAAATTTTAAAATGTAGTTTTTTTTTTTTAATAATTTATTTTTCATTAAATAATTACAAAGTGACGGTATTGTCACTCATATAATCTAATAATTGTGAAAACCAAGAGAGAGATATACATTCTATCAACAGTCGTCGCTGCCGTTCTCTAAGCGACGTATACACTGACAGATTACGAAGCACGGCAAGCCAGAAGATAGTCATTATGTCGGATTTATTATGCGTGGTGATGGTTATTTGGGTACAAAAGCTACTACCTTGCTTGCTGATCCTGATGTGCGATACTGCCTAATTGGTGGTAGGGCTTTTTCTAAGTCCGTCTGGCTAGCTACCTACACCTGTATCTACCCTAGCACCTATTGGTGTGTTTCGGCAGCTGCACTTGACAACCAGTCTCCCTCTAGGTTTAGCGTGACGACCATCTTTAGAACACATCATCATTTACCATCAGATGAGATTGTGGTCAAACGCTAACCTAAAATAAGAAATATATAGTGTGTATTACACCTAATGTCTGATGGTCGCGATGCAATAAAAATAACTGGTAAATACAGGACAATTGAAAGATATTATAATCTTCTGGTAGCGAACGTGAAAATTATCAGTCTGTGCGAATTCGACTTTTATAACGAGCCTGAGATTTTGGTGATCAAAGATATCTTCACGAACCCATAGCGTGATTACGATATATTTTCCAATAACCTCTCGAGTTAAAATGCAGTTTCCTATTCCACCGCCCAAAGAAAACGTATCTGTCATTTTTTACCATATTGAGTTTTATATATCCGAAATCGGGAAAGAGAGAATATCTCGTAATACTCTTTTGTTTACTTTTGAGCTTCTATTCTCAATTTACACTAAATCGAGAAACAAGTTAGACTTACATTGCTGAAGGCACAGGCTGTGAATTTTTAGACTTTTTTGCAATTTATATTTTAGTAAGATACGTCTAATTTCCTTTTGCGGCATTTACCTTTAGGAACCCGGCTCATTTCTAGGCTTATCATATTATTACATTCGCGCAGTCTAACTTAATATTAAGTGAAAATGTGGGCAAGCGTTTACCTACTAAGAAAATAATAACATTACAGTAAAACTTAAATTTCGATATAGCGAATGAAACAAGTATCTTAACTCGAGTACCTACTAATAAGGATGTCCAGGTTATTATGCAACGCAGTTTGTCATATGAAATCCATTCGACCGCAGGCTATTACTGTTGTGTCGGCCACCGGCTTCTTCAATTATTAAGTTCACAAAAGCAAAGCGATGCGAAAAATGTCAAGTTAAAAACAAAAAAAAGTTTAAAGGCAAATTAAAATTTCTGCAAGTCATAACTAAGGCTTAGCGAATCAACGGTACCTCTTACCTCCATAGTCGAAATCTTCCTACGAGTAGGTCTATGAAGAAACATGCACGATTTAGTTGACACCAGTTGGTTTCAGTGAAATTTGTTACTTTGGTCTACACACATTGAACAACACTAAAGCTTCGATTTCAATAATACATCAGGAGACTCTTCGAAATCGAATAGGAAATTTGTGTTGATTGATATGTTGTCAGGCATACGATAATCTAGGACTAGGTAGTTACCCAACCATAGTGACAGACGTTTCGGTGCTGTTGTAACTATTAACATTTTTATGAAGTATATCAATTTTGACTAGAACTTTGCTCTTACGAATGACTTAATCAGTCGCCGGGGATTATTTTTTTTATGTTATAGGGGGCAAACGAACATGTGGGTCACCTGATTATAAGCGATCACCGCCGTCCATAGACACTAGCAACACCAGGGGAGTCGCAAGTGCGTTGCCGGCCTTTTAAATATGTGGGCCTCCGGCGCTCTCACTGACCGAACGAAACGCAACAGTGCAAGCACTGTTACTTCACGTCGGTTTTCTGTGAGAGGGTGGTACAACCTCGGACGAGCCGACCCATTCATGCTGAAACCAGTAATAGCTTCAGCGTAGCTCTACCACCTACAAAATAGAGTTACGTGACTCGTAAAATCCTGCAAACGAGTTATTAAAAAAATTACGTATAATTTAATGGAAAATCCGGGAAATACGTGACCGATGGCAACTCTGGTTGCGACATAGTAGTACAAAGCATTTGTCTAGATTAAGGCGCACCCCCCGATGAGTGAATCAAGGACTCAGTGCCACAGTGATATATATACAAATTTAACAATATAATATTCGTATCTTCGCGTGTTCTATTTCATACTGACTTATTTCGCAATGATATCAACGAATAAACGCGAATAGGAATTTGATTATCTGTGACGGTTTTACGCCTAAATTACTTAATCGACCACTATGAAGCTTAGCGCACATTCTCAGTGATACAGAAAAGGATGTAGAGTAATTTTTATCCGGGAACATGGACCCAGTGTTCCCGAGGGACGGGGTAAATCTACAAAAGGGTAGCGAAGTCGCGAAGAATAATTAGTTTGTAATAAAACTCGTTTATTAGAAATATCCAATTTTTTCATACCGACATATATCGCTGATATATTTTTTTAATAAAGTACCGTGTGCTTTTGTTTCGGTAGTGATGATTCAGTTAATTTTTTTTTCCAATTAATTACACTGTTGACCTGGCAAAGGCTCTACATTTCACCAGACTACTTGTTGATGGTTGTGTATAATCTATACGTTGCCAATGTTAACTTATCGATTTTACAGGTTCCCATTTCCCTTAAGGGTGTCAAAATTAATATTATTTGGATTTCTAACTAACAAGGGATGTGAAAATTCGTTCCTAATTATCAATACAAATTGTAAATTACGCACGCATAGTTAATTGGACGAGCGTGCGGCGCTTGCGAATTCGAATTACTTAATCTTCACTCGCGAAACAAAGGCGTAAAAGTATTTTTTTATTCTAAAATATTGTTTCATCTGAGATCCACCGCAAACTTCTATAGATCAAATCAAATCAAAAATACTTTATTCAGTTTAGGCCCTGAGAAGGCGCTTATGAACGTCAAAGTGACCACCGGTTCGGAAAGCAACCCAGTCATCGAGAAGAACCGGCAAGAAACTCGATCTGGTTTATCTTTTCATTAAACATATTATAACCTCATATTTTTAAAACATAGCTATAGATAATTACATTCGGTTTTGGTGGATGCACAGAGAGGGCGTCATTCCCAGGCGTCACCATCATTCACATCGTCTCTACATACTCGTATTATGAAAACTAACGTCTCTCTGTCCGTCTATCCGTTAGTTTGTCCAGAATTGGTTAACATCGGAACTAATTTATATAAATATTGTTTTAAACATAAATGTATTCTCCGGTCATGTTTCTGTTATACGTATATTGTATAATATATGTAAGAGGTTATGAGGTTAGAATTAAATTAAGCAGACGAAAAACAACAAAGTACTTTCTATTGCTGTATTTTATTTTAGTCCTTACAAATCTAGCATAAAATTGGAGTGTCTGTATGTAATATCAAAATAACGACTTTTTACTGATTGGATATGAACGTATACACGACATTGCTAACAAAAACACAATTTTTTAAATTTTTGTCTGTCTGTCTGTTTGTTCCGGGTAATCTCCGAAACGGCTGGACCGATTTTGACAAAAATTTCACTGACGGATAGTTAAAATTATAGCGGGTGACATAGAGTACTTTATTTTAGACTAGTTGTGTGGACCTATTTTCATGGGACTTTCACTGACAGGTAGCTAACGTTATAAAAAGTAATTAAAGATTTTGTTATTTCGGACTAGCTTATACCCATGGCTTCGTTTGCAGTGCTATCTCCAAAACGTTTGAACCATTTTTCACGGAATATTTCACTAACAGATAGCTAGCTGATCTTATAACAAGTAATTTACAATTATAAAAAAAACGTATGCGGAACTGCGGGCAACAGCTAGTTAACCAATACAATGCTGCAGACGATTGTTTACAATATTAATTACTAAATACATTAGTATTATTCTAGCTTATTATTGTTTGTATGCCACGCTTATCGCCTTCATATGATAAAACAAACTAAATATGTTAAAGAGAACAAACAACACGTTGATTTTAATAGAAGTAAATGATTCCATATTGATAACCAAATACATATATTACGGTATCTATTTTTTCCTGTTGTCATCATCATCATCATCATCTTATCCTTATCCCACCTAAGTAGGGTCGGCAGAACATGTTTTCCATTACCACTATCCCCTGTCAGATGTCATCTCAGTATACACACTTTTTATACATATATCATTTTTCACATAATCCATCCACATCTTTTTCGGTCTTCCTCTACTCCTATATCCGTACACTTTCAAACTCATAACTTTTCTTGCTACATGACTTTCATCTCTTCTCATAATATGCCCGTACCATGCATAAAAAATATTGTATACAAAATGACTCTGCAATAAGTATTTGGTATAATAAAAAAAATCCGTGTAATATTTAAAAAGTAAAAAAGAAACGCTTCAAAAATTATTTTGCACTTCATGCGAGAGGAACCGCGGACACAACTATTTACCATCTGTGAACATAACACGAACTGTCATTGTACACGGCGCATCACTTAAAAATTATTAACAATTTTTTTTAAGTATCACTTCTTAGAAGACGATTGGCCCTTTTCTAAAAAAAATCATTTAAGTTAATGTTATTAAGGTTTAAAGAATTATAAGTAAGACGCGTTCAACGATATATGTTTTCTTGCTGCAAAAAAGTATACCATGTGGTGCTTATGTTTTTTTCCTCTGCACAAAACATATATTGTTATTATAACAAATAACATAGACGAAGTCACGTGTATCAGTTAGTATAAAATAACAAGGTAATAATATTGATAAGGATGTTGCTTTACATAAATCCATAAGATAACTCGTAAATTGATGTCACATATATGTAAACGTACGTTATAAGTTGTTTATTCTAGACGATGCACTATTTGTGAACTGTTAAAGAGAATCTAATATACACAAAAGCGACGGTTGTGTTGTGTTTATTAAAAGATAAATGTTCTAAGAACCGTCATCTGAATATCCAAGGAATAGTTCCAAACACTGATAAGCTTAAACCACGGTGACGTACTATGTTTTAAGTACAAAGTCCTCGGTACTAATTAGAAAGAAAGAAAATAAATTTATTGTGTAGCAAATACAGGGATAATAGAATAGTGAAAAAAAAAATGTGTCACAAAGGTATATATAAACTAAATTAAATAAATAAAAAAATTAATTACAATGGAGCACAATTCAGCATGTGCTGGCTGCCACCATAGCAGGTGACCCCAACGGTGATTTTCAATTGTGTCCAAGTGGGCTTAAATCAATGTTCACTAAAATATGGAGTTATAACAGTAGATAAAAAGTAAATAGATATATGTATATAAGAAGATATATAATAAACATAGTAATAAATAAGTATTAAAAAGATAATTCGTATGAATTAAATATTAAAAAAGAAGGCAATAGGATTATACAGTTGATGTCACAGTTACATTTTACCAATTACATATCTCACAGAAAATATATGAATAAAATGATTGAATACTAAAAAAAATGTCCAAAATTACATTTTATTCATTTTATATCAGGATGTAGTATTATTACCACAGTAATTAATTAATTTTGCATCGTGTACACACGAATTCAAATTTAAAAGCTTTTCGTCTAAAAATAAGTTTAATTATATTTAAAAAAAACACACACACCATTGAGAGAGAATCGTAATATTTTATAAAACGCTTTACAAGAGAGATCCGTCTTTAATTCTATCTGTAGATATTCCTGATATCCGATCGGCTCGTGAAACTCGATATATTGGTTTCCTATCGAAAATTTACGATTTTATTCGATCTTGTATTGTCTTGTGTTGTATATATAATTCCCATGTTCCTTTGTCCATAGTACCTGCTTAGCTAACTAGATTACTGCCCTCGAGTTGAAGATATGTCGCCAAGCACTTGTGGGTATATACGGCGCGTTGCGCTTGAGAGCTAGTTCCCTTCTACGTTTAGCGTCTTTCCATTTAGTGTAGTAACATCACTTGACATTAGATAAGATTGTAATAATCAAACAGAGTATAAAACTTATAAACAATTTTAGAACATTTAAATAATAACAGTATTGAATAAAATTATAAGCTGCCAACGAAAACCTTTTCACTCAACATAGATTAACTAGTCTTCTTCTTCTTGTTTTGGCACCGCAGAAGCACTTGCCAGTGTCAATGTTTTGTTTCAAGTAAGTGTCTTGTGATAATTACAATGTTCTAACAAGATGATGGTTTCCTTGTTAGAACTTTCCATGGAGTTTTGGTGGCATCTCAGAATGCATGCTCCGTGGTATTATTTCCCATCCACTTCACTTGTGCATAATAACCGAACTATATTACGTAAAACACCACCAATATTACAAAATATAGAGTCTAATAACACAAGATTATGAATAAAATATAAAAGCCACTACATGACAGACCAAGATCCCGCCAAAAACTCCTGAATAATGATTAACTAGTCAGATGCGTTAAATATAACTTTTACTCTTTACAAATTCACAGAATACCTAAAGTCAAGGACAAAGGAGGCCGAATAGCAATATTGTTGTAGAAGAGATCAAATGACCATCAATTTACTTGAGTCTATTTGGAAATTGTCTATTTTCTAGTAGCCGACAGTATAGCCATACGAAATTAGTAAATATATAAGTGAATTGTAAAAAGTATGTTGTACACCTATACGTCAGGCTTCAAATTTGTAGATTTCAAATCGATATTCCGTCTGTCAAATCCCTTCACCACCGTTTTCTCAACATTATCTAGATTATTTAAACATATTAAAGGTTGTTTTATAGCATAATTAGTGTAACTTGAGCATACAACGATGGTTAATCCTCCGGATATTATTTAGAGATCCTTGAGAAAAGGTTCATATTCTGAATATACTTAAACTGAAAACAAAAAAATATACGATTCTAAATCCGTTTTAACACATCTCAGAACACGCAAGACCATATTTGTCAAAGATACATAGTGCGAGAGCTTTCATTTGGATAATGAGCAAATATTTGATCACTAATGAATCGTTTCGAGTTTTTACAAGGTTATCTTTGTATGGCTTTACTAACTTATCGACAGTTTGCGTACTAATTACTCGACTGCGCAAACGGGCAGTTATGTTTTTGAATGTATGGCACATGTATATCTATTTCTTCTGGAATGCTTTATAATCTAAGTTCCAGGAGTACGGTTTCCGAACTCTGCCCTCCCAATACAAATACTTGAAAATGTAATGTACGTCCGCAAAAACTTAGATAAGCTAGATTTCGTAAAGGACCAACATAATCTAAATACAAGAGATAATAACAAATTGGTCACTCCATGTTTTAGGCTCACTAGGGGTCCGGTAACAGTTTTTTTAGGTAATAGTGTTAGGTTTTATAATTAATACCGATTTGCCGGATACTAAGTTCAAGCACCATGTCAAGAAGGTTTTAATGTCTAAAGGCTATTTATTATTACAGGGTGGATCAATATGTGAACGATGGTGACGTCTGGAAATAACGCCCTTTCTGTGCATCCACCAAAACCGAATGTAATTTGTTTATAACTATGTTTTAAAAATATGAGTTATATATATTTTGGATAAACCAGATCGAGTTTCTTGCCGGTTCTTCTCGATGACTGGGTTGTTTTCCGAACCGGTGGTAACTTTGACGTTCATAAGCGCCTTCTCAGGGCCTAAACTGAATGGAGTATTTTTAATTTTGATTTTGAATCTAAACGGTTTGACGAATTTTAATATGTATCGATAGATACGTCTTAATTGTGGGAGTAACTTTCTGATTGATAAAGGTGTTGTTACTTTATGGAGATCCAACGTAAATAGTGGATGATGGTGATGATGATGGTATTGATTCGCTATTGCGACGTCTACCTGCAAATAACATTTGATTTCCTTCATTTGATGCTTACTTTAGAAAAATACTAAATAAAAAATTCGAAAATAAACGACTGAACTGGAAACTACTGTTGTTATATAACTATTTCGCTCTTCTCAGGCCCATAGAGACTTCCAAAATTTCCAGCACCTCTCATATCCAACACCTTTTAATTTGTTTTAATTTCAATTTTTAAGAGTCCTTTCCAACAGCTACTTATACTACGGAACCACACATCAATCGCTTGATTAATGAGTATTACGCAATTTAAAAGTTTCGATTATTAAAAACCGCTCGACAGTATTGTCATAAATATGCAGATATCTGCCTCCTTACGGATTCCACAAGTAAAATATTATAATGTGACATTTGTGAACCTTGATTCTACCGTTTGCTTAGAAACAAGATGTTGTTTACGGAATTATAAAGACCAAAATCGCGAGTAGGATTTATTTCTTTGGACAATTATACAAATACACTTTAGTTATAGATTCAAATGAAAATCTATTAACGCTGCGTATGTTTTATGAACAATATTTATTTATAGTGTTGACAGGAAGGTTTCAATTGTATCCAAAAAAAATTACATATTACAAGTCTTACAAAAGGTATTCGCAATTTCAGAAACGCAATTAATGAACTTTTTGTAACATAACATTGGATATCATAACATAGCATAACATAACATAACATTGCATAGCATTACATTACATAACATAACATTACACTGCATAACATACATAACATTACATTACATTACATAATATTTTAGAACTAACAATATCATTAAATATATTCATAAGAGTCACTTGCAAATTACTGTGAGTTATTTGTCCATTTCCAATGATAAATTCTTGTTATGTGACCCAAAAATATTCTTATCTGTTGACGTAAATTTTTATTTTTTTATAATTTTTTAATATTTTTACTATTTCGAATAAACATTCTATATTCTGTAATATTAACTTATGATTTAAAAACATTGCTCAAAAAAGTTTATTATATGATTTATATTATTATATACAGGATCGTAAAATACGTCTAGCCACCTAATTCCTTATAACGGTATAATCTTAGCATTGAATATTGAATAAATTGAATTGCACTTTTAGATTTGTACAAGGCGAGTTTAAATGTTTATATGTCACTTGTACATTTAAAAGTAATGTAACAACACCTAATATGTTATATTATATCAAGTTATTTATGCTACTGTTTGCGCCAAAAGTAGTCATACATTAAGTTTAAACTTTTTTTTGGGCTAACGTAAAAACTATAAAACACAAACTTTAAACTTCATGTGATTAAAGTGAGAACTCTAAATTAAAGAGGCATATAATAGATAGATAGGTTATATAATAGAACTCTAAGGAACTAATGTAAAACAAGCGAAACGTATTTTAACAAAGTAGTTCCATAAACGAACTACCTTCATAAACTTAATTTAATTAAAATTGTCGGCGTGCTGACGAGAACACCTCTCCTCGATTAAATCGCAGTAGCGGCTTCCTGAGGAGAGTCCTACAATGTAAATTTATGTATTTGTTTTTCTTTTGTCATAAATAAATTTAAAAAAAGAAATAGAAACTAGGCAAATGTCAATCGAACTTACACTAACGACTCAGAACTTCAAGATAGAAAAACTTTTTTAAGTCACGGGCAAAAGCTAATTTCGTTTAGTTGTTAAATATTTCAATGTTTAACTATCTCCTTGGACAACGATATACTATAATAATTGATTATACATAAATATAAAGAAAATTATCCATATGATTTGTGGTGTGAAATTTTGCAGTTTCAACGTTGGCAACATTTTTAATCTATTTTGTCTCTTACCTTGGAATGTAATAGGTACTATACAATTTTTGTTTTACTTTGCATTTAGGCAAGATATTAGAGTTAAACTCAAATAAACAAAACAAAATATATTGCACATGTCGTGTAGCGGAACGGGACCAGCGACGCGCGAGTCCGACTCGCACTTGACGTCTTTTTTATATTGTCTGTGTTGTGGAGGCGCACGGAAACTGTGGCCTGTCGCCCTTGCCGATGACCTCAGGGGTGTCCCGCCGGTACAGCGCCATTGTTTGCAAAGGTTACTACATTACTTCGCAGAAATACACAATAGCAAATGTAACGATTTACTTTCGCTTGCCGTATGAGTAATAGCAAATATGCTTTATTGTTTTGCTTAAGATTTGTATGGCACATTTTTCCTGTTAATATTTTTATGCAATGAAATAAATAAGTTAGTTAACATCTTTCCTTTTAAAGTGTTGTTGGTGGTTCAGTGCAGACAACGGCAACCCATCCATATCCGACCTTTAATTAGACATTGGTAATTGGTAATCTGCACCGCTTCTTGTTTCAACGACAAGGAATGAAAAAAACATCACATCAACCTATAAAAGAGCCACTGCAGGGCCATAGGTTTCCTTCCCGACAGAAGATATGGGCATAATCACCATGCTAGCCCACGTAGTATTGGTGATTTCAAACTCCTGGCAATCCACAGTCATATACTTTCCTACATACGGCTGTAATACAATCCCATTGTTCAAGTTCCAGTTACTAATATAAATTGGTACATGTAATGAAATTGCAGATAGTTCGTAAATACATGTCGGGGTTCGAACCTATCTAATTGACCTTTCACTGGGCAAACCACTAGATCACCACGACTTGTATTGTATGTCTGATTATAATTTTTAAACGGCTTAACTGATCTTGGTGACATAGGAAGTGTAAGTATTTGTGAAATTTTGAATGGTACGCTAGCTACCACCCTCAAGTTGAAAATCTGTCGCCAAGCACTTGTTGGTGTGTTCCGGTAGCTGCACTTGAGAGCCAGTCTCCCTTTAGGTTAAGCGTGACTTACCATCTTAGACCACATCATCATTTAGTATCAGATGAGATTGTGGTCAAAACGTTTACCGATAATGTACAAAAAAAAATTTATAAGAAATCTAAAAAAGGTTTCGTCCGATTGCCACGATATTTTGTACACAGAAACTATATCATTTCAAAATTGTAATCTATAAAAATTGACAGTAAGCGGTTTACAATATATCCATAGTTTAATAACACGGTAAAATAACAAGTCGACAATTACAAACGATTTATGAAGTCGCGGGTGACCGTTAGTTTATCAAAAATGAAAAGTCACGATTACGGAAATTGCAACGATCGTAATTGCTTGCACAGCGGATACTGTTCCTATGTGAGTGAGCGAGATAGAGTAATGAAGAAAGAGCTATACAATACTAGTACATAATTGTATACTTAACCTCACTCTTTTATATTTGTATTTCTAACAATAAATCGTTGCATCAATAAAAATAATCAAATACCCAAATTCACTTTTATATTGAAATAAAATTAATAATTAAACTCCATTTAGAAAACGCAATATTAAAACCTTATTTATTAATTAAATAAAATGACCGAATAATTCTGATGTAATGCTTCGACCACACGTCAGAACTATACCGTACAACGCATGTTTACTATCCACTCAATTAATTTCATTTTAGAGTTCCACACTACGTAACTAAGTAGGTTTCAAAACTGACGGTGCAAACTTATTCATTGGCCGTTGCAACTATCATTCATTACGTAAACAAAATACACATACACGCACACACACACACACACACACACACACACACACACACACACACACACGTAAGCACGGACATACATGAACCTCATACTTATGTTTATTTTATTGCTCGATTCATATTGTCATTTCTTTCAAGCGTTTTAAGGTACGAACGGAGACCTTGAAACCAACCAAACGAAAGAACTGAACACGTAGGAGAGTTACACAATTTAACTTATTTGTTTAGATTATGGCACTCTGATTCGAATTGCTTCAGTCATGCTGAATTCTTATATGTAAACGCAATGAGTAATTACAAAATATTCTGTCAAGGTTTTATTTAGAAACGTATAATTATATTTGGAACTAATCGTGTTTCCGATGGGGATTCCCATCGGCAACCTCTCAGCCACCACTTCCCTACTTCCCCTTAAGGAATAAATTTGACGTAATGCGGGAGATTAAGAAGTTCTTTTAAACAATAGAGATGCTCCTTTTTGTATTTATCTCATAATCTATCGTATACAAACAAATTTATAGAGGTGTGCAGTTGTGCGCGTTTCACACAAAAAGTATTGCTTAGATATCGGCCAATTGTTTTTTAGTTTTACTTCTAAACACCTAAACACTTGGTCCTTATCTAAAAAAAACTGAGCCGTCGCAGGAAGCCTGGTAGATGTGAAGCATCGAAATTATTTTGTACAGGTATATTCATAAGAGGATAATTTATGACAGGAAAGTAACATGGTGTAATCAAAAGTTAAATATTAAGGCTTTTTTCAAGGAGAAGATAACTGTTTATCCCATAAACATTTATATTAATTAAATACATAAATACTTCGTACCACATACATACAGCTACATACATACGTACTATCATATAGCGTGGCGACGCATGCAGTGACGACGCGTCGCCTCTCCAACGGTCGGTCTTACCCGCCAGTATAGACGTTTCACATGAAAATTATCATTATAGCTTCATTTTATATGAAGGAAGAAACTACCATTTTTATAAGCACTACGCATTCAGCAATGTGTGTTTTGTTGCCGTGAAGAAGTGGGGCAAACGGTGTGGCGCTTATGTTATTTACTGTGTACATAAAATATATTGTTAAGACAATAAACGACGCAGGCGAAGTTGCAGGTATGAACTAGTTTCAACTAAACATATTGTAATTCACGTTATTAACGCATACTCAATGTTTTTGAAAAAATGCTTTCTCCCGGATGACATCTAAATAAACTGGCAAAGGAAATTCTTACTTATATATATATACATCTCGAGATCTCAATAATACATACAAGAATTTCTCACTTCGTAATATTAGATAGATAAATAAGTAGACTGTCAAAAATCCTTTCTTGGAACTCACCTACGCTATATAAACATCTGTCGTGCAAAATAACAGGTTATTGACCCACCAGTTTAAGCCGAGCGTCGTTTATCGACCAGACTATGGCTATTAAATGGTCAAAAATATCTCCTAAACAGAAAAAATTAAATAAACACTCTGTATACATATATTTAAATCAAAAATTGTTATTCTCTGATTAACATTGAAGTATCTGTTCTTTGTCCGAGCTAAACTACCAAATGACTGAATCCGTTTTGACCAAATTATAATTAGACTGAGAAAGAAGAATATTTCAGCTAATATAATTACGCTTTTCTGTAGAGTCTAAGCAGTAATAATAACATTAGTAATTAAAAATAAAAGATCACAATGAAGCTAGATAAAAGAGGACGTTTCTAGAAAACAAGGCACTAAATTTGCAGTCACTAGCTAGTATCAAATAACATTTGACATACATTTAAAGGGTTCTATAATAATGATTCCACTCACAAACATTGCTTGGTTGTAGTATTTACTTGTCATACTACTATTTACGACTCGAAAACCTATCAGCAGGCGTCTGGCAATATTAAAAAAAAAAAACTATAAACATCTGAGTCTTAGATTGTTTAGGTTTTTTGGCGGGCTCTTGGTCTGTCATGTAGTGGCTTTTATATTCATAATCTTGTGTTATTAGACTCTATATATTGTAATATTGGTGGTGTTTTACGTAATATAGTTCGGTTATTATGCTCAAGTGATGTGGATGGGAAATAATATGAGCATGGAAACACGGAGCATGCATTCTGAGATGCCACCAAAACTCCATGGAAAGTTCTAACAGGGAAACCACCATCTTGTTAAAACATTATAATTATCACAAGACTCTTACTTGGAACTCCCTACGTTTTAATAAGCTTATATTATTTGTAAACATTCTGCTATAATCCCTCTTGAAACAAAACATTGACACTGGCAAATGCTTCTGCGGTGTCAAAACAAGAAGAAGAAGAGTCTTCGATTATGAGAAACGATTTCAAATGTCACCCCAAGAGATTATTGACAAATATTACGTTAAACGTGACGTTTAGGAAAGAGCCTTATTACGTATGCCGTTCTATAGACTGATTGATTAAATTATATGTGAGAGATATACATAAATTCGGCGCCGACATCATTAGCTGCAGATGGAACTATTCTTCTTTCTGTCGAATTTAAATTAATTTATTTTGCAATTATATATATATTTTGTATGAAAGCGATATAGCAATAAAAACGTATCGCATCAACAACTAAGAGAGTTTTCATCGTTACATGGTTCCGTAGGAATGTTATCTTGTTTTTTTTTTTTGCATATCTATGAAATTAGTACACTGTTATTTATTTATATATTCATATTGTGATTCAATATATATAAATCACTACGTTTTCCGTGACTTTGCCTGCATATTTTTTGTTTTAATTATTTAATTCCTTTTCGTTTTTAATAATCTATTCTAATGTAATATGAAGAACTTTGTTGATATGTTTATTTGACCTCGGTAAGGTCTAGAATTACCCGGGAGATTAATTTTTTTTTGCATTTTATTACTTATGTATTGAAAGATATTATACGTACCCTAACATAAAAAGTACCAATAAAAATACCATAAAAATGTAGGTTAGAAAGTACGCTAAATTAGTACGAAGTTATAGTGCAGACGATACTGAAAAGAACCCCATTATTGTGAATGCCTATTCTTGTGAGGTAACATGACTAGTGCCTCAGTAGTTAGTTGTATATAAAAAATGTCTTCTTAATTGTCCCATACACTTATACCATGAAAATTAAACTTATTGAGATTTTGGTACGTGAAATCAGCCTGCACTTCGAGTTGGATTTGTGGATAATTTACTTTTTTTAAACGAATCCTATTACTCGTTAAAAAAAAACAACTAATTTATATTGTCGTTGAAGGGTCAGTATACCCGTAAGTGACCATTTTATTTACAGACCTTCAATGGTTTTGCTGTGATTGGTATTGAAGAAAAGTAAAAATTGATACCTTTTGAAAATCACTCCTTAGCTTTTCATGTAAGAATGAGTACAATAATTTTTAAAACGAGTGGTACACTTGTTTTTTAACTTGTATTTACTTTTATTTCAAAGTAACATTTCATTTATATCGCTTCAAATTTTTTCGTCCATCTATCGCATGTCGCATTACAACTGACTGCGGAGTAGGGGTTAAGCGAATAGCACAGCATCCAAGGCCAATATGGCGGCACCCACATGGCTCAATTCAAAAATTTCACATGTATCGTGGTTTCATGAAACCACACATTTATACTTTTAAATACGTTTATTTTCATGTTTGTCCACTAAAAATTGTCGACCAACTTTGTTAATTTTAATGAATTTCGCCATAGACGTCGATTACATGGTGGAATAGAATATAGCATTATACAACGGTATCCAAAATGTACGTCTAACACAACGGATGGTACAACAGTATTCTCGAAAACTTAACAATTATTGAAAATTTTCTAAAGACCTCGCCAATAACGGAGTAAAGTTAGGGCATTATGATGACTTATCGATATGTGTGAGACGCAAAAGAAATTTTACCGCAACGAGAATTGCACCCAAAAACAAGCCTCATACTATATTCTCTCTTTAAAGGTCAACAAACAAATCAATTGCATGCATTCCTGAGATATCCACCATTCGCTTCGAGAGTTAAAAAAAAAAATTGAAATCTGCAAGCTATCGCCGCGTGTGGAGCATAGTCATAGATATAATGTTATAAATAGCCATATGATGTTACAAATGCAAACTAAAAGTCGCCCCCAACCGACCCAAATTCTATTTCACGAAGGTAAACGGATACCATTTTTTTTTACCGGCTGTGAACAATGAAAGCAATGTCAAAACCTCAAATAAATAAACATTACGATAAAATAACAAAAGAATATAGTAATTAATTTTTAATTGCTTAAATTAATGTATATTCAAAAATTAAATTAATTACAACTAACTAAGATATAATTTTAATAATACTACAGCTATTTTTAACATTTAAAATTAACGTTTTAATATTTATAAATTACGATTTTTCGAATAAATCTTTAGAGAATAAGCAAAAAAATAATGAATTTGCTCCTCCTATATTTAGGAATACATATCGAGGCAAATCTATTTTCTTTATAGGACAATACTTTTTACCCTCAGGTTCGGTCAATTTTATGCAGATTTGACGGGAACAGTATATTTTTGCCGGATGAAATGTTCTTTTATGTATCCCTGACAACTAACTATAGTTGTTGTAGTTGAAATGACATTTATTTTAGAAACTCATGATTTTTTTTTTAAATAAATAAATAAAATATCAGCTAATTTATTTATGGTATTATATATAGGTATAGAAATGAGGTAATAACATAGTTCACTTCAAATCAAAATGTAGATATGTGTCAGTGTTCACAACATTTTTAATATATCCTATAATATAAAACAAAGTCGTGCGCCGCGTCTCTCTGTCTGGATGTTCGCGATAAACTTAAAAACTACTGAACGGATTGTAATGCGGACTTCACCAATAGATAGAGTAATTCACGGGGAAGGTTTAGGTATATAATTTGTCAAGTTTTTTTTTGTAAAACGGATGAAATATAATGATAATTGTTGAAACAATCGGAAAAAGTCAAACGGCCTCATGCGTTTCATGCACATAAGTATATATTTTTTTATTATCAGGGCAGGATAACGTCCGCCAGGCATGCTAGTCATTGTATAAAATGGTATATGTTTAAAATTTTGAAAATAGTGAACGAGGTAAATTGGCTGCGAAGTCTGACAGCTTCCGTGCACATTCATTTCATTCGACAATCTTTATTTTTTTGAGTAAAAATGTAGAAATCAATTTGCATTAATTTAAAATACGTCGACAGATTTCTCGTGTGGGGTAATATCAATGCAATCGTATGACTTGCTAATTCAACTTTGGACTGCGTTTGGAAAAGTATTCATAATTATTATTATTTTATTTAAAACTAAATGTTGTTTTCATGGAGCCTTTACTATCTTCTTATTTATATGTATAAATCAATTGATCTGATGATGTCTGACGATAAAAGTGCTCGATGGAATACAACATCTTTTTCTTTTAGTTTTACTTCTTAGCCTTTTCTTTCAATATGGATCTACACACTCTGCGATGTGTGTTTTCTTGTCTTGGAGAACTGAGGCAAACGGTGTGATGCGCACGTACAGAAAAGGGGAAGTAATCGGATAATATTGGTTACAAAGAAATATCGTGAGCGAAGTATATTTTTGCTTTCAATTTTTTTTTTGTTTTTTTTCTTTGTACATTATATATATATATTGCCAAAATAATAAACAACACAGACGATATTTATTAGAAATCCTTACACAGTTATAATATTGTACAATTTTTGAAACCAGTCGTGCCGACCTTTCTTCATGTTAAATTAATTAATTATTAAATTAATAAAAGTCCCTTAGTTATATTCTTTTGTATATCAAGAAGTTACTGCAAGAAGCCCAAACTGAAATTCGGCCTCATTAGCAACCTTATGGTGGTCGCCATATCGGCCTTTTTTACTCGTTCAATCCAATGAAGCTGCCAAAAGCCTCCAAAGAATATTAATATTATAATATTAATAATACAATTTGCGCATTTACAAATTTGAATTTATAAAATAATAATATCATCTAGTTGTGAAAGGAAATTTGATGAAGAAAATGAATTATCGATAAAAACTATTCTATTATTATATATAGGTAAATAAAATGACTTATTTTAACAGGATACCATTTGGGATTACAAATAAATAGTGTCCTCACCTCATAAATTGATAATTGAAAGCACACAAGCTATGTTAGGATCTCTGTAATTTAATGGACCACTAAACACCGAGAGCATCGCCAATTGTATTCATAAGAAGACTAAATTTTATCAGATTATAGGTACAAGTTCGAGTTTTTGGCGGGATCTTAGTCTGTCATGTAGTGGTTTTTATATTTTATTCATAATCTTGTGTTATTACACTCTATATTTTGTAATATTGGTGGTGTTTTACGTAATATAGTTCGGTTATTATGCACAAGTGAAGTGGATGGGAAATAATACCACGGAGCATGCATTCTGAGATGCCGCTACAACTCCATGGAAAGTTCTAACAAGGAAACCGCCATCTTGTTAGAACATTATAATTATCACAAGACACTTACTTGGCACAATCTTGTTACTTGACGCTGGCTAGTGCACATACCGTGACGGAGCCAAAAAATAAAGAAGAAGAAGAAGGTACAAATTCTTGAATATCAGCAATTATATTGAAGTTTATTGTTGTTTTTTTTTTCTTTAACAGACTTCAAATAAAAAGAGGTTTTCTGTATTCGACCCGTGTGTCTGTATTAAACACTATACAACTAACAAAAGGGATGGGAATTTCGTTGTTGAATTTTTTACTTTTTTCAAGGAATATTATAGTACATAAGATCTTCGGAGATAGGTTATATATGATTCTTTAATAACTAACAATAGCAAATGACTCGCGATTACTGTAATCGTATATCTATGTATTGTTTCCACCATTCCATAACGTAACATCACGCATGTATGGTTTTAGTGGGTAAACAGATATACATTCTCTCTTCTCCGGGAAAGTGGGTATCTATGTATAAGGGATTTCTCTACGTTGATAAATAAAAAAAATACAACAATTTTTAAACAGCACTATGGTTTCATCACGACCTTTGCCTTCATCCAAAGGGTTAATTGCTAGATTATTCCGCTGATTAACCACTGACCCATAGTCGTTGTTATTCGATTAGTACAAATATTCCCCATGTTTTATAAATATAATCTTCTTTAACTAGTCTTAGGTTTTCTCCTGGAATCAACAAGAAATAGTTTCGGTGTTCTATTATTATATTTGAAACTATCTATCTATTGTAAAAATTGTAAATTACTTCTTATAAGATCAGCTATCTGTCAGTGAAAGTCCCATGAAAATAGGTCAAATCGTTTTGGAGATAGTACTACAGACGAAGCCACGGATGACAGCTAGTCTAAAATAAAATAGCCTATGTTACCCGCTGTAATTTTAACTATCCGTCAGTGAAATTTCTGTTAAAATCGGTCAATCCGTTTCGGAGATTACCCGGAACAAACAGACAGATAGACAGACAAAAAATTTAAAAATTCTGTTTTTGTTATCATTATCGTGTATACGTTCATATCCAATCAGTAAAAAGTCGTTATTTACACTTAATTTTTATTATATGTATCTATAGATAACATTTCGTAAAAAAAATAATAATGATTTCGCTAGGTTTATAATAACGAGACGCGACGTTCTTCATAAAACATTTGATCGGGCTACTAACAAGCGGGTGTTGATTGCGTAACCGAATTTGGCGGCTATGTGGGTTGCCGTGTGTGTTATGTGTGTGTGTGTGACGAAAAGAAAGCGTAACCCGCAAGGTCACGGTCGTTACACTCAGTAGCGGAGACGCTTTAACAGCGACCATTAATTTGTCGTATTTCCGCGTCTCTCAGGTACATTTTGTTTATTGCCACCGGTCAATAAGGAACATCAATATAGCAATGATATAAGGCAATTAGAATAGCAAATTAGAAAAACGGCCACGTGTAAGTCGGAAACGTACAGCCAGGGTTCCGTTTAACGGCATAATAATATACATTATTAATTAATCATTTATAGTGATGGCTGATGTAATGTATAAGACTGGTGTATAAATTATATACTTCAGTTTTAGTTTATTTTACTTCTTTAATTTTTTACTGTATGTCCAAAAAAATACAACCTACTTTCCGAAATGTAAAAAGAAAAGAAAAGGTAATTTGTAATTTATTTAAGCCTTGTGTAAGTACATACTTACCAAAGTAATACTACGACTTCTTAAAATAGCCTAATTACAATGTTTTACTTTTAAGCAATGATACTTTACGCCTTTTACTTTACATTACAATTATAAAATATTAATGTATGGCTGTTTGCTGCCTAAATAAAAAAAAAACTGTCATTCTTATACGTAAAAACGAATGTACGGATTGTATTGAATTTTTACAGTAGTTATAGTTTATACATCGAAATATCACATAAGCTATAATTTGTAATGACATTTTTGAAATCAATCAAAATATAATAATGAGTATGAAGTTAGTTTGCTTATTTTTTTTCTAACTGACTTACACTGTTGACCTGGCAATGCCTCTACAGTGTCACCAGACTACAAGTTAGTTTGGAAAAGTTCTCTTTGATAATGAACGCGCTGCATAAACCGTTAGGTACATGAAGATAAAGGCATGGTACCATCACTCGCTGGCGGCTGCTAGTTTGTCTCCTTTAAATTTGTTTAGGATCTGTAGCACGAGTTCACGTTTGGTGCGTGTATGTTTTACTTTACTACACAAATTGACTGCTCATTACTTATATCTCGCATCTCTTTTTAACATGTCCCATTTGGCCGTATGACAGAACGAGTCAACGTTTTAGTTCTGTTCCGATTGTCGATTGTTTTCACTACTGGGTCATTTCACGTGAAGCGGACAACGAAAGCAAATTGACGTTCGGGAATTCGTACACATTCAGCCTAACTCCACTTCTAGTATATATGAATGCGTATAGACTTTTTTTGTTCCGTGATGTTAAGACGTGATGGTCTAGAGGTTTGACCAGTGGAATATCGACCCGATGTCCGCAGGTTCGAACCTCGGCATGTAGCAACGAATTTTTCAGATTTCGCGTACATTTACTAATTTAAATTGGTAACACTAACGGCTGACGTTGAAGGAAAGCATCGTTAAGAAACCTGAACCTTGAGAAATGTTTCTTGTAGTATCATGATATATGGGAAAATATAGAGACTGTGAATTTCTCAGAGTTTGAAATCGCCAATACGTCGTGGGCATACGTGGTGATTATGCCCCCACACCTTCTTTCAGGAGGAGGCCTATGGCTCTGCAATGGGTCTCATAGGCTGCTGTTGATATTCATTTGTTACTTTCAATTTTATTAAACTAGTAACTTGCAATTACTAAATCAAAATTGAATATCTTACTGTCTAATTGAATTCTAGTTGATGTAAAAGATATCCCTACTAGTACAATAGTATTAATCGCACACATGTTATATTTCCACATTTCCGTTTCTTTAATTACCATTATTAATCATATACCTGTCAATTTTATTTAGACGTCAAGTATGTTATTGGATAAGTTGTTGAAATTAGTTGTTGTTGTACTCACTATACTAGCATTAATCAAAAGAAATAGAAACAATGATAGGAAATGTATGGAAAAGTTACTGGATATCAAAGGAATGTCAAGAAGACGTTGTGTAACACATCTATATTAAATGTTCTCACTTACGACTGCCAAAGTTGGGCTCTCATAGAAACGTAGACTCAAAAGCTAAAATACTGTCAGACCAAGATGTAAAGAAGGAGGAATATAAGGAAAAGTTATGTATAAGAAATAAGGTAATTAGGGAAAGTACGAAAATAGATGAAATAATAAGAAAAGATAAGGAAACTGAAAATGGAATTTGGCAGGCAATTTAAATACAAAATGAAGAAAAAAAGATGACGACAGTTTCGAAGATGGGAGAAGATAATAAAAAGGATAATAAATAGCAGGAAAAACAGAGACTAGGAATACACTAAATAGAATAGAATGGAAAGAAATCGAGAAGGCCTTTGCCAAAGTTGGGCACACAGGCTGAGTTGTCGATGTCAGTTTACTGAAGTAATTTAGAGTTATATAATACTGTTTACCGTAAACTGTCATATTAAAGGATTCTCATTCGATAAATTATACAACCCGCCATGACCACGTATAAAAAAGAATCAATCAAATGATGCTGTCTGTACTTTGTAATTAAAACCTAGGGTTATTAAAAAGCTATGACCTCGCAGACGGATTTCCTACTGGTCACCGCTCTGATACGCAGAAATCAAACGGACACACAATCAGATAAAGTTTTAATATATGCATGTAACCGTGTCTTTGACATGTCGTATCTTGTTTGTTGAATTTTAATTGTCTATATGTTAATTATAAATATTGATTATCATTTTTGTGTGTGTGTGTGTGTGTCAAGATTGTTTACAGCTAAGCCTATAATGTTTGTAAGTTTGTTACGCTTTCATGCCTTAACTACTCAACCGTTCATCGTGGAATTTTGCATAGATGTCGTCATGGATACTGAAAATGATATAATATCCCTTTCGTCCAGAATAAGTACTGTTCCCGAGGCATAAATCAAAGCTATAATAACGCGACCACAGCCCCGTGCAAAAGCTAGTATGTAATACATAAATAACATATATTGATTTATCATTTGACTGAACATCGTGGAAGCCGGTACATCTAAGTCTTTTCTCATAGAGACGATTGTACAGATGCGTATCTTACTAATTCTCTATTGTATGATCAGCTTAGCTAGTTTAGCTTAATTAGGTTCGCGTTGTTGCATCCAAGGCAACAGTCCGAGCTGAGATTCGGCCACTTAGGCACCCTTGAGCTTGTTGCCAAGCTGAGCGCCATAAGCGCTCTCCTTATAACTCCGGTGAAGCTGTGAAGGCCCATAGGGCCAACAGAGTTAGTCAGTTCGAAAAACCAAAACCATAGACTTTATAACAATGGAAAAGATTTTGCCACTATGTGGCGCTATGCTGTATTTTATTGTTACTACGTTAAGCTATTAAATTGAATACGTTCCTTCTTCTATCATTACTACATGTGCATCAGGCATTGAAGCGATGAGGACTGTGTGCTCGTATGTTCTGGCACCACGTTATTCGATTTACATATGGTTCTTCTAATGAGCTGGAGTTTTCAATGGAGGAATACATAAAGACAAAAACCATATACTTTTTCTAATTTCTGCACGATTAGCTATAACCCTCAAGTTGAAAATCTACCAAGCACCTATCGATGTGTTCGGGCAGCTGCACTTGAGAGCAAATCCTCCTCTAGATTCCGCATGTTACCATCTACAACCACAACGACGTTGAAAATCAGGTTGGATTTACCTTAGATACAACCTTTCAAGTGCTTAAAAAAATATTGATAAAAATTGTAACCATTCGTTAAGAACAAAGCAAGAGCAATACAATAGGCTTTCGTAGAGGATGTGTGTCGTGCCGTAATATGTTGTCTTAAGTCACAATTTCACCTTTTGTCGCTTTGTTTAAACACGAGACCACATTTCAAGACTAATGCAAAGTTCATGTAATAACTCTTTATGTTTGATAATCGCAATTACATTCCCTCTTAAGCTACATTCTCTCTGAGTAACATATTATGTATGATATATTTTATTACTATTAAGTTTTATATTGTAATTGTAACTAATTGCGCCCTAATTGAAGTTGAGCAGTAGTAGGTTAGCATGGTACGGTCATATTATGAGAAGAGATGAAAGTCATGTAACAAGAAAAGTTTTGAGTTTGAAAGTGGACGGATATAGGAGTAGAGGAAGACCGAAAAAGGTGTGGATGGATTGTGTGAAAAACGATATGTGTATAAAAAGTGTGAATACTGAGATGACATCTGACAGAGGAGAGTGGAAAAGGAAAACATGTTGTGCCGACCCTACTTAGGTGGGATAAGGGTAAGATGATGATGATGTAACTAATTGCGCCCCCGCGACTCCGCTTGCGTTAAGCATAGTATTATTGTACAAGTTTTGTTTAATACAATACAACTTTTATATATCATAGTTTCTTTTCTATCTAAACTAGCTTATGCTCGCGGATGCCCTTGCGGTAATGTATATTTGAGTTATACCTTCGGGAGCAGCATCGGTTTCTGGATGAAAGGGATCCTATGTCTTTTCTCTACCCCTGACTACTTGTATGCAACATTCCATGATGATGGGTTAAACGATGATGAGACATATTTAATCGGTAAAAGAAATAATCGCTCTTCAAAACTTTGTTAAATTTTTTCGGAGTTTTTAAAATCACATTCATCTTTCAAACAAATATCGCTGTGCAATCGTTTCTGTGCTAAAGACACCTTGAATATTGGGAAATATTTCAAAAGAGGAGAAAATAGAAGCATTGGAAATCCGATTTTCGAAATCTTGATTATTGATAAAATCAGGATTTTTTTCAGAAAATTTTCCTGTTTCGATATTTTCTTTCCTTTTGAGTTGTTGTGGAAATTCAAATAGTTCCCTGCAATTAGAACATATATTTTATATTTTTCGGGTGCTTCTTTTATTTATTTTTCCTTAAAGAATTACGCGTACATACCGAATTATGCAATCGAAATGAATATATACAGTTCCTTGGACGATTTTACTACTCGGGTGATATATTTTGTAGCTGTAAATGGTCACTCTAAAAATGTTTGTGATGTATCTATATTTTTATCAAAATCTCGTCTGACTTTAAATAGTAATGTCATAAAACAAACTAACAATAACAATAACATCCCTATAGTATTGTACCCGGATACACCGGTCAGATAATCAGTGTAGTAGAAACTTCTATAATATCATGATTCGATCTAGAAAAATAAATATCAACACTATGTCTAAAAAGAGTCCTGTAATCGGAATTTATGTCTACAGTTTAATTTTTTATAGGTTGTGCCTTTGATTAAGCACACAGACACGTTCTATTGTTTACTAACTATATGCAAGTAGAGCGAGGTTGTACAGGCGCGCGCTCAAGTGTTATTTGCAGTTTTTGTAAATTTAGTTCGATGAAATTTACAAATACTAACAAAGTACGAAATTTGCGAATATTTTAAATAGAAATAAAACATAAAATTAGTTTTTTAAAAAAAAACTAGTTTTTATGTGTTACGAAAAAAAAATTAAAGGTTAAAAAGGATATTTTGAAAACCAAGTATGTCTACTTTTCGGGCATTATATTAAATTTTAAAGTGTAGTATTAACATTCTAATTGATTACATGTACGCTTTGACAAACGTACATCTTCGCCTAATCAGGTACAAATAGCCCACCCAAATGATAATTTTATACATTTAGAACGGCATTAGATGTCTACTCATGAATCGTCGGTGCACTGCAGCGCATTAATGACGTAATTCGATGTATAACCATTATGGTAGGTTTAGTCTATACCTAACTAGATTGCTACCATATATAATATCGTACATTGTAGCGGCGTTTGCGTTAGCACACTACTTTGTATCGTGGACTTAATGAAAGAAACTTTGTGATTTATTGACTTTAATTTCGTTTTACAATTTTAATGTGTGTGCGCGATTTGAATCTAGTTACGGAGTGACGTTTGTGCGGATGCAACGTCATGCCGGCTGTCGCAGAACGTTTCGTTACGTAACATACATATATAACGATATACACTCTTTTAGTTTGTTGATTTTCAAGATCAGCCATTGTAGCTATTGAAAGGTCTGCAGGGTGACATGACAGTGACGACTGTTCATGTATAGTAAGATTTCTCTTCGATCCCAATTATGTTTATATAACACTATGCTTTTTACTATGTCACCATTTTATAATAATACATTTAAAAAATGTACCTGTCAGCTCCGACGCACGACTGGAGGTTACCCCTTAAAAACGATACAATGCCGAAACCATGCATATACTTTTATTCATATTTATGTTGTTTTAATTCATTCGTTTGGAGTGAAATCTAAAAAATAAAAAACTTATACATTTATCTGCAAACATATTTAGGGTGAAAAACATTAGTTTTTCAGGAGGCAACACAACGACTTCACATTTCTTTAATACTCTATGTCGCTCCTGATCTATTGTGTTCACCGCAGGTTATATATGAAAATTGATCCCTGAGGAGTATATACCATAACGTATCAAAATCTTTTTTATTCATTTATCTGCAGTCATGTTTATGATGAAAAACATATGTCGTTCAAAGGGGCTACATAACGACATCACTTTTTTTTAAGACGCCATGTCGCTCCTCATCTATTTTGTGTGCGACAGGTTATATATGAAAATACGTTAGTAAGGAGTAAGCTTCAAAAAGTATCAACATATTTTTTATTTATTTATCTGCAGTCCAGTTAATGGCCAAAAACATAAAACGTGGTAAAAATAACTTTGTAAACTAATCAACCGTGGTTAAAGTTAAAGGACTGCAATTTGTGCGAGACTAAACGAAGATTGCCATAACACCGCCGTCCGTTACTTCTCTCTATGAGCAACAGCTTTAGCCGAGTATTGAAAAACCATAATAATTTTTTAACACTTCTGTACGCGATGTTACATATACACAACATATTATTATTATCAGTTTGTTGAGGCGGAAATGTCAAAGAAATTTTAAGCCACAGACAAAAACACAACGCGTTATCCGCGACTTGAATTGCACAAACATAATTGTATATTTACGATATCGATCTAAACAAACTAATTGTGATGAAGGATATATATTTTTTCTATGACCTTACAGAGATACAAAGACCTGTCGTATGTATCACGGTAATTGTCATTTTAGTTTCAAGGTTAAGTAGGTTAATTAGTTTGAATTGTTTCGTTATGTCACTATCAGTTTAAGAATATATGACATTTCCGATATAGTCTAAAAATATAGAAAGAGTAATTACTTTAGCATGACATATAAAATGTAATGATTGTTATTCTATGACGCATATTTCATAGTAATACTCGTTAATAATATTTTGTTTGTTGGTAAGGGGGTTTTTAACGCCTTGCTAGTAATCTACCACTCTTAAGCTTAAGAACAATTATAGGTGCATTCCGGCAATTGAACCTTGAAAGCTAACCCCATTTTCGATTTAAAATCTTACTATATTAAACCACACCGTAATGTGTCACATAAAGTACTCAATATATGTATATATATAGTACATAAAGTATTAAAATAGTCTAAAGGGTCTACTCAGTTTAAGCGCCATGTCAAGCGGGTTTTGGTGTCAAAGGACTATTATAGAGTGGATCAATATGTAAACGATGGTGATGTCTGGAATTGACTCCTCTCTGCGTATACATTAATATCGATTGTAACGTATAACGTATTTTAAATATATAAGTGTGAATTAAAAAGATAAACCCGATGCCGGTTCTTCTCGATGACTGGGATGTTTTTCGAACCCGTGGTAGTTTTAACGTTCATAAGCGCCTTCGTAGGGCCTAAATAGAATAAAGTATATTTTTTTATTTGATTCCTGAAATGGTAATGAGTTTTATAGCAGTACTTCTAGAAATTAAATAATGAAAAACTTTGTATTTTATGACCAATTTACAATGAACAACCACACAAATTACAAAAAATCGCCTATCATCGCTATGAAGGTGACCAAAAATATCTCATCTCATCTATAATGTCATCTCATATGTATATAATTATTCTCACATTAGTAAACGTGTAGTTCTGTACATACAACTTTTTTTCTAATTCTATGACAGATGCTTAGTATAAAGGCCACTGCTACAACATTCCACTATTTTTGTCTATGTAGGCGGCTCGGATTTAACTCAAAAACGGATCCATTATTTTTTATCAAATTGTATACACATAAAGCTTATATTATTGCTCAACTCATATGGTATAAGAATTAAGAAGAATACTTCCAGAAATTGTGATTATTTTTGTTTAAAATAAACCTACCTCTCGGTATGTTCTTCGGCCAAGAGCTCCGCTTTCATTTCATCCATAGACGTTATCATACTGCACTTATTTATGAATAAATACTACAGTCGAAGTAACTAAGTATCGTTTGTGTGCTAGTCCTTAAATAAGCAACATTATTGCAACTTACATTGAAAGCATTTAGCCTGACAATATGATAATATGTGGAAACAATTTCTCACTCATCCATTTGATAACAAATTAAATATAGCATATATTATGTTAATCAAACAGCAGCTCTACACATATCTATATATATATTCAACACCCAGTAACAAAACTAATCACTACGCTTATCTCGCAAATATTATGTTGGAATCAAACACTTCTTTACGACTGCTAAAGCGAAAAGTCTTTTCACTCTCACTGGGCGTTGGGCAAGTGGGAAATGTACTCAGCAAAATTGGTATATAGCATAAGGTTGTCAATTTTGCTGAACCACGGTCTCAGGCTTGGGCTATTTTGCCTTGGAAGCATATTCCGCGAATTCGAATTGTAAAAGTTATCCAAGTGAGCTAACTAACCGTACATGACATATGCGTACAAACATACGTACTGTGTAAAGGCGTACATATACGCGCGGCGACATCTGTTAATTTGGTTAAAATTGACTAAACAAAAAATATGTTCTTCGCTAAACCTATTTTCGTGCTGTTTGTACCACACATAGTGAATGCGGTACCACTGTGTCGCGTAAAAAACGAGCTCGACAGCTCAATTCCAAAGGAACGGACTTGGTACCTGACATACATCTAACGTCTTGGTTCAGTAGTAACAGTCACGGCCAAATAATAATAATAACAAATAATTTTTGTAGGTGCTAGAGCTACGCTGAAGGTATTACTGGTTTCAGCATGAATGGGTCGGCTCGCCCGACGCGCGGAGTAGTACCACCCTCTCACAGAAAACCGACGTGAAGTAACAGTGCTTGCACTGTTGCGTTTCGGTCGGTCAGTGAGAGCGCCGGAGGCCCACGTATGTTAAAAGGCCGGCAACGCACTTGCGACTTCCCTGATGTTACTAGTGTCTATGGGCGGCGGTGATCACTTACCATCAGGTGACCGACCTGTTCGTTTGCCCGCTATAAAATAAAAAATCCACAAGGCATATCAAAATATCATAAAGTATTTACTGTGTAAATTTCGAAAATATTACCAGAATATCGATAAATGTTTAAATTGTCTGATTACAAACATTAACAGTGCCATAGTTAAGTCGGAAGCAGTGTTCGCGCTTATCCTTGGTTCTGTCGCGCACTTTCGATTTATTTGAGCTATTTATTAATTACCGGTCACGATTCCTCAAAGCTTTAGGGCGGGGTTGAATGTTAATAGATTTATTTTAATATAATTTATGAGTAGCGAACGTAATTACATCATATCTATTGTTACAATAAATGTAGGATTGGCCGTAAATGATACTGGCCTTTCTAGTATTATATGACCGCTAACAACTGCTCGCGGCTTCGCATGCATTGTTTATGAGGTATTTTATATATTTTATTGTTATATAAATTTAAAGTACGGATACCAAAATAACAGTGAATTAAATGCAAATCTATTTATATATAAATTATACAGAGACAAATAAGTTAATAAGATAAGAGCGTTAATAAAGCAAACAAATTGAAAACTATTCGTTTTACTTCTTATGGTTGAATCTCGACCAATAGACATCCACTAGGCTATATATAAAAAATAAGCAGAGACAAAATAGGTAAGTACAACTTGCTCCTCTGTTTCTTAGCCGAAATTCTTTAATTATTTTTCGATTGGTAAATATTGACGAGCTCTAGTGTAATCGAAAAAAAAAAGTAAATACTAAAAAGAAATATACATATATCTATACATATAAAAAGGCTAACGAGACGAAATATGTACATTAAATAAATTAAAGAAAAAATACTCTGGGGGGTCTGGGAATGAATGACAGAACCCATTTTTATTGTTTTTAGAATTTTTGTCTGTCTATCCGTCTGTCTGTCGTTTGTACACGCATCACGCAAAAACTACTTGACGGATTTTGACGAAATTTGGCATGGTGATAGATTATACACAAGTATAACATATACGTTTTACATATATATCGCATTCTTATAATAAAACACAAAAAAGAAGCAAATTACGCAAAAGCTGCTGGACAGATTTTGGTATTGCTGGCTGTTGTTTTGAGTGCCGCCCCGTGTATCGAAAGTCAGAATTATACATATAGCGACACCTCTTGTCTAATAATAAAAAAATGTAAGTAAAGCAAGTGTATACAAAGTTTAGATGCCTTGATAAAAGCGCTTTATTGAATTATGCAATATATTATTTTACATTATATATACATTATTTTAATTTTAAATAACTTGGATTAAACAAAAACAGTAATTTTAATCAACACAATATTTACATCAATTAAAGGTACAATTATTATTAAATAAAACAAAGAAAAAAATCACAGGAAAACATAAGCCACTTCAATAGAAAGTGACACAAACGTGATTCCGAGATATCGCCATGAAAACATAAGGTTAAAAGTTGCGCAACCAAACGTCGGTAATTGAGCGCGTAATACGGCAAACGCTAAAATTAATTTCCATTCGTCAAACTCGAACGTGCGCACTGGTTCCACTAACGATGGGCGTGAAATAGGCGAAATTATGTGTAAATAATCAAAAAATGGTTATATAGTGATTAGACTCTCGTGTGTCTATTATAGTTACGCGTGCTTTCGTAGTGCGTTGGACACGGTAAATAATCCTTATGGGTTTTAAAATTATACAGTACAGCTACAACCATGTGGCATATTATTACATTATTCTGGTATAATAATACTATATATACATTTTCTTTTATTTTAAATCCCATTTCATGGTAGAGGTAAAAAGAATTTGAATTTTAGCATAATTAATAAATAATCATTGTAATTAGCATAACATTTTGAAAAGAATACATTTTTTTTTGCAATATGAAAAGTGAATACCTGCCTTCCAATGACACATCTCTAGTTTATTTTTTTCTTAATTTTATAAACATCAAAACTTTGATGAACTCTGTTTTTAGCGCTTGTTACTATCCGCGACAAAAAAAAAGATTTAATACTTTATTAATAACTTGGCTTATTTCTAAAATTCTTTTATCGATTTTAAGTTACCAATGTTACGTTTTACTTCCACGTTATCTTTATTGTAAGGCGTAATAATATGTAGTTTAGGTAATAATATGAGATTATTCTATATTTCATTAAAAGTCGCGTCAAAATCTCTCAAGCAATTTTGGACATAAGTACAAACATATAACAGACATATACATTATAATCACCTATATTTATATATATTAATTAATAAATTAACTATTTCGAATAAATATTTTAATTACTATGTTTATATGAGTGTTTATATCAATCACGTTTAAATAGTTGGATATATTCTAATAAAATATGATATTATATAGGACATTTTCATAGCCCAGTGAAACACCCGCGCAATAGCTAGTTTTCATAATAAAACTATATTTGTACCAAAGCATTATGATAATTAATAGAATTTGTCGCACATCCATAGAGATAAGAACTTTTATATAGAACTAAAGAAAAGAAATACTATATATACACATAGCGGTTCAACCTTGTAAATTATTTGCTAACTAGATTCGTTAACATTCCATCAACAGACTGAAGAAATCTACGTGAAACCATCAGATATATGAATAAATTGCACTTAATGATGTTCTGAGAACGCATGCACAGCTACCTCTCACGTTAGGCTTGATTCAGGCGTATCGTACTTAAAGAGCGTGAAAATTAATCATCATTACAACGCCTGAGAGAATATACATGTAATACAAATTAAGAGAGCTTTACTTAAAAATAAATTAGCTACGCGTTACCTAATACACATTACCTATTATGCAGGTGGTACATATACCTATAAGTATAACTACGAATTTCTTAGTGTTCTCAAAAGTTCATATACAAATATATAGAATGCACCTCTTTAAAAACTGATTGTGATTAATTTTATACACATAATTGATATTCTCACGAAATTTCTTTTGTTGTGTTTCTATTCAAGGGTTAATTGTTGGTTTCGCAATTATAAAAGGTGTCGTCAGTTTATACCTATAATATTATTCAATTTCCAGGGCATTACGGGCGCTATGTTTATAAATATGAGAAGTTCTTTTCTGTTCATAGGAGTAAAGTTTACATCATTAATAATAGCTTAGTAATAGCGTATTCAGATGGGGTGTTGAAAGACGTGGGTTCTAATTCCGTAATCTGCTTGAGCTGTTACTTAGGGAATGTATGATATTGTCACCAATTAATTCTGATATATTTTTACTTCACCAATTTGAAAGAATTTCAACTACATCACCACTTAATAACGGCTGATATTTATTCGCATTTGTGAGTTTGAAAATAGAACCATTGTTGAAAAAAAATCGTTTATTCAGATAACCGACATTTATTGATGTTTTAATTTTTTGTAGTTATACTTCTTTTGGCGCGTTAGGGGAAAACGATCACGAAATCCCGACACCCTGAAGTTAGCTATAGTCAACATTTTATTCAAAAAAAAGTATGTATGTATTAAATACCTTTTTTCTATTGCTAGTGTCGTTTTTTCTACAAACGTCGAATAAGGCGAAAGATAAAATCATTGAAAGGATTTTTATCCTGTTACGCTAAAGAAGTGTATAACTTCTAACGCGTGTACATAAGGACATACTCGTACACACTTTTTTTCTCCCACGTATGGCTATAGTAAAAATATAAAATCTAATATTAATTTATCTTTCCTATTAAAATGATATTTCGAAAAACGCAGTCGATGCGTGCGAAATATTGAATGGTATGTTTTCATGTTGATTTAGCAAGGACATATTTAGTATTCATACGGTGTTGTTGGCTTTATCTCACTGATTTCACTTAGAAGCACTACACCGTTTTATTGCACTCTTTATGTGACCGCTTTCTCTATTTTAATCTATGATGTTCTATTATTTTCAGCTATTCTTTACTTTACTTTTTTATAGTTCTATGTTATCAATACATAGCATAAAACAAAGTCGCTTTCTCTGTCCTTATATCCCTATGTCTGCTTAAATCTTTACAACTACGCAACGGATTTTGATGCGGCTTTTTTTAATAGATAGAGTGATTGAAGAGGAAGGTTTATATGTATAATAACATAAATTAAATAGTGGAGAAATACTGTTATTTTTGAGGTTACTCCAAATTTAACGCGTGCGGGCCACGGGCAGTAATGAATGAATCAAACTACTGGATCGTTTTTAATAATTTTTTCAGTGAATAACATGGGCTATATATTCAATACCACCGAAGTCGGAGTCGGAGCGGGCCGCTAGTGTCTGAATAAATCCACTTGCTATATCATAAACAGGTAGTACCAGCATTAAACGTTGACTTGCCTATTACATTGAGACTGTTATAGTCGTGTCAACAAGTTTTCTATCCTATAAAATGTTAGTTATTGTGTTACAAGAACCTGTGTACTGGTAGCAATATTTCAGACTTGACAAATGCATGGTATTTTTCGTCTCGTGTTTCTTGTTGTGTCGATCCCTGAAATGTTTTAGTTTACGGTTATGTGTATTGAAATGCCTCGGTTATCAGAAGGTTTCAATGTATTCAAAATAGTTAAAAAAATGATTTTCGTTGCAAGATTGTATCCAGTTGCGTACACTTCTACTCAAAAATGAAATCAATCGGAAGACATTTATTTTCAGTTACTTCATTCTTCTGTTTGGTGAATAAATTAAAGCCAAAAAAATATAATATCAAGTTTTGTTATTTATTTTAGCTGTTTTGATGATTCATCAGAGACTTCATAGTCATCAAAAATTACCTCAACTAGTTCAGCGAACTATTAAAGCCGAAAGTACGCGAAACCCAAGGTCTACGTAGAAAGGCTACAAGGGTTTCACAAATCAGTTACATTCTTTATTCAATCATTTAATTCTATTGATTGTTTAATAATATTACTGTTACAAACATTATTTTAGAGTAGCGTAATAACTGCAAGCGATGGTGGCTTAATTGATAACGTATTCGGACGCCACGTCGATGTACGTAGGTTCGAAGGGTAACTGAGTCGGAGCTTTCGATGAAGACAAACATCGGGCTTATTCTAAGTTTTTTTTTCTTCATATTATAGGGGGCAAACGAACAGGTAGGCCATCTGATGGTAAGTGATCACCGCCGTCCATAGACACTAGCAACACCGGGGGAGTCGCAAGTGCGTTGCCGGCCTTTTAATATATGTGGGCCTCCGGCGCTCTCACTGACCGAACAAAACGCAACAATGCTTGCACTGTTACTTGACGTCGGCTTTCTGTGAAAGGGTGGTACTACCCCGGGCGTCGGGCGAGCCGACCCATTCATGCTGAAACCAGTAATAGCTTCAGTGTAGCTCTACCACCTACAAAAGTCCGCCTAGTTAGCTACAACCTCAAGTTGAAACTCTGTCCCCTTTTTTTTATTAACGTGGGGAAATCCTTTATGAATACCCACCCTCTTGGGGGAGAGAGTGGGTTATGTCCGACTCGCACGGACTAAAACCCCACGGTGTACCGGCCGCCGATTTTGGTCGGGGAGACATGGGATCGTGCTGCTGTTGGTGTGTTCCGGCAGCTGCACTTGAGAACCAGTCTCCCTCTACGTTTAACATGACTATCATCTTAGACCACATCATCATTTAACATCAGATGAGATTGTGGTCAAACGTATAAAACATTAAAAAAAAAATGTTTTTAATCGTATTACAAATTGATCTGTCTTTCATTTGTTATTATTTAAGGGTTTTGTTAAATGTTCTGTAGGTTTAAAAGTATAAGGATCATTGATTATTAACATTCTTTGTTTTAACTGAGCGTCTAATGTCATCCACTAGTAACTATAGAAATCGAGAGAGCAGTAGAAGAAAATCTAGAGTAGTTCTCGCTTAAGTGTCCGACTATATCGTGACTACCACACATAAAGTGTAACACTTGTAATAATTAGAATAAATTAATAAAACTTCTTTAGAATCGTTGTGATTTCAAACCGGATGCAACGGAAAAACGACAGGTAAGAGACACAAATACAAAAATGTGTAGGATGAAGCCGGCAAAGAATGAGACAGAAATATACATACTATTTTTGAAGTGAAATTGTGAGCCAGAGCGAGAGAGAAAATGTCGGTGTGTATGTATATTGCACACTGTTTAATACTTGCTTGTATTTGAGCATTTAACGTGTGTTAGTATATGTGAAAAGTACGTGTACTACTGTACACTGTATGCGGCTGCGTATTACAGCTTTTTAGTAAGAAGTCAGCGTGGTGTGTTATTGTTTAAGAGTGTTTGTGGGTATTTTTATATCTTGTTTGTTGAAACTTAAAATATGGAACTTGAACAATAAATTATGTAACATATGTTAAATAAAATATCTTTTAAAATTAATCAAAATACTTTCATTTTTAAACAAATAAACTTTGTAATTTTCCTACCCTTGTTATATATATTCATCTCATTCTTTTGTCGATTTACTGAAGTTTCACTTCTATCGTGTGTGAATCGCACACACACCTTCTTTTATTTTTTTTTGTTTTCACCCATGACCAACTATTTCATCACCCGATGTTAGATTGAAAACACGCTAAGCCTAGATGAAGATATATATAATAATAATAATATGTAACGATAAACAATTTCGATGTTATACCCAAATATTTCTACAACGGATACGAGTAACGTCCTTGGACTAGTTTGTACAACTAAGGCCCAACACAATGGAGCTCAACGCATCTCTTTTACTAAACAATTAGTCATATTTCACAATGCCCCTTTGTATGTTAAGCATATATTTTAAAAATATTATGACTTTAATATATTCCATATTCATAAATATATTCACAAGGCAGACTTACATTAGCAAAGACTGTTCAACGTAGTCATTTTTCTACCTTCTTATAATTTTTTTTTTTTTGAAAATTTGAATAGGTCACGTATTACTAGAATAAAATAACAGGTCGACAATAATATCTATACCAAGTAAAATATGGTTTTATTGGTTACTATAACCTACCACTAGGTAGTGCTAACTTGTATATTATTTCTCTTAAAATGTATATTGTAAGTTATCGCGGAGGAAGTTGCAAGCGTACGCTAACTTTACATATACATTCTCAGAATGCGATTAGAACATTCACGCAGTTATAAAGCGCGATTTACTGTCGGTGTAGTCTTTCAGATACTTGATGTAAAATTAAACAAATACCGGCAAGATTGCAAGCAAAATCATAAAACAAAAACAAAAAACATAATATGTATTTATTTGGTAACAAATATTGTGTATGAGTTTAACACGGAGTTAGCTCGAACTGATAAATTTGCAAGTCATATCGAAGATATAAAATGAAATTATCTCCTTCTAGTTGTAACACTTGAACTAAAATAAGAAACACGAGTCTGTAATGGTTAAACGACGATGGCAAAGACAAGGACGTGAGGAATAGAACAAATACAGGATTGATGAAATAGCGTGTTTGGGATCGTTTGAGATCCACGAGGTATAAGGTGTATAAAACTATACGAAGTATCGTGCTGTATAAATATAGATGCTAGACTACAAAACATACGGATGAGAGAAGATTACATGTGTCAGAGACGCGTATGTTAAAATAAATGTATGGTGTCACCAGAATCGATAAGATTAGGTATGGAGGTATATCAGAGCGAGCTTGAAATAGCACCAGTGACAGAGAAGTTGAAGAGTTGAAAGTCGTGTAACCAGGAAGATTTAACTATGACGGTGAACGGATATAGGAGTAGGGGGAGACCAAATAAAGCATGGATAGATTGTGTGAAGAAAGAGTGTATAAAATGTATGAATACGGACAGCTAAGATCGGGAAACTCGGGGACTGTAGTCCGGTGAAACTGTAGCGGCCTTATCAAGCCAATAGTGTAGTCAGTTTGAAAAAAAAAAGGAAACTCGGAGACAGTTCAAGCCGAGGCGCACCCTAGGTCCTTGCGCTGATCGCCTAAACAAAATCGGGTGAGTGCCTTAAGCGCTCCCCTTAGCAGTCCGGTAGAACTGTAGTGGCTCATCTAGGCTAACAGTGTAGATCAGATCGAAAACAAAAAATAAAGAAACAAAGTAGAATAGAAGAAATTTAGAGCCGATCCTTCTTAGACGGGATAAGTGTTAGAAGTTGATAAAATCAGATAATGAATCTTATTTCGTAATCATTATAAAATACATATGAATTCAAAGCAAAAGAATACAGTAGGAAGTAATAACAGTCACAAATATTTACGAACTTAGGCGATGATTACATATATAGATCGTCATGTATCATCATATCGCGAGGAATATATATATTGATATTGCATTTACAAATGTCGTTCGGTGATTGTACCCGGTTCTTGGAAGTCGCAAGGACAAATTATTTGAATTCCCCTAAATTACCTTCGCCGGCAGTAATTGTGTTTAATGTAACATAACACTACACTTTTAACTCTAATAGGACAAGCGTAGGATTCGATTATCGTTATTGTCCTAACTAATATTGCAATTTGTTTATTTATTTCTTATCTTTTCACTCAATAGTTACTCTACCGATTATCGTGAAATTTGCCTTACACATTGTCAGGGTTCCAGAAAAAGACACAGACTAACTTCAATCACGAGAAAAGTACGTTACAGGGATAGGTCAAGTCTACATTAAAGGAAGAGAAATTGTGGGTAAATGTTGGCATTTAATAAATATTTCATACTCGACCATTCCCATTTAACTGACAATTGTGTTCATCAGACAAAAGTCTGACGTATGTGAGTATCGAAACCGTGCCATATAGCGACATATCGACATATAACTGTATCTTACTCTACCTTCCCAATACATTCTTTATAATTTAATGTACTCGTATGTTCGCAAAAACTTTGAAAAGTTGGAGTTCGTAAAACACAAGCATGATCTAAAGACTAGAAACTGTGACAAACTGGTCGTTCCATGTTTTAAACTCAGTAAAACCAGTAACAGTTTTTTAAGTAATAGTGTTAGGTTTTATAACAAAGTCCCAAAGCATATTACCGATTTGCCAGACTATAAGTTTATGTGGCATGTTAAGCGGGTTTTGGTGTCAAAGGGATATGAGAGTAGATCAATGTGTGAATGATGGTGATTTTTGGGATTGACTCCTCTCTGTGTATCCACTAAAACGATTGTAACGTATAACGTGTTTTAAATATATAATTGTATGTCAAAAAGATAAACCCGATCGAGTTTTTTGCCGGTTCTTCTCGATGGTTGGGAGGTTTTCCGAACCGGTGGTAGTTTTGACGTTCATAAGCGCCTTCTTAGGGCTTAAATTGAATAAAGTATTTTTGTTTTTTATTTTGATTTTCATAATGGTAGGACTTTCTTGCAACTTTTTGTGTCTCTCAACCTTCAGGTATATTGTGAACGGGAAAAATAAAGTTATTTAAAAAGTGAGTGTCTATTAGTCATCGAATCTTTTGACATAACGATCGTGCGAACATTAGCGAACAATATTTGTTAATAGTCTATAATATAGGTTGCTCCAATTGCTGCGCTGTTATCCATTGTCAGGCAGACGACGCACTCGTTAACCGCGTGGTCGTGCGGCGGCCTCGCGTCCTTAATGCTTGTTCGCGCAATGCGGTTACATCACATCAATATGTGAGATTCGTTTATGACAGAGGACAGAAAACAGTGTGAGGTACAGTACGAAATATATAAAAAAGGTGTGTGTGCGATTCACACACGATAGAAGTGAAACTTCAGTAAATCGACAAAAGAATGAGATGAATATATATAACAAGGTTTATTTGTTTAAAAATTAAAGTATTTTGATTAATTTTTATAGATATTTTATGTGTTATTTAACATATGTTACATAATTCAATGCTCAAGTTACATATTTTCAGTTTTAACAAACAAGATATAAAAATTCTCACAGACACTGTTAAATAATAACACACCACACTGACTTCTTACAAAAAGCTGTAATACGCAGCCGCATACAGTGTACAGTAGTACACGCACTTTTCACATATACTAACACACGTTAAATGCTCAAATACAAGCAAGTATTAAACAGTGTGCAATATACATACACGCTGACATTTGCTCTCTCGCTCTGGCTCATTAATTACAGGCGACTATGCTTAGAAAACGGGAGTGGGGATGCTACGAAGCATGGCACAAAGAGGAGAGACGATAATATAAAATAGTATGCATATTTCTGTCTCATTCCTTGCCGGCTTCATCTCACAGATTTTTGTATTTGTGTCTCTTACCTGTCGTTTTTCCGTTGCAACCAATATGAAATCACAACGATTCTAAAGAACGTTTCACTTCAAAAACAAAAGAAAGTACGAAAAAACGTCAATAGATGAACGGCAAGTGAATAATAGCCTTCGGAATATTCTACAATCGCCGGTGACTTTATCCGAGTTTTTATCTTTATCGACGGTTCCACCTGTTAGGATGTAAGCTTGGAAGTAAAGTTTATCTACCTTAAATAATAGAAGCAATAAATATTCTAATATTTTAATAAGAATTATTTTAATTCTATGAAGTGTGTATAGCAAATTAAGCATCCAGTTTAATTGATTTTATGTTTCACTAATTTGGCAACGATCGCTTCCACATGAAAGTTATTTATGATTTTATAATTGTTTAAGAAAATCAATCCCAAAATACATCACCTTTGTATATCTCGAACGAGCTATGCAACATATGTCGAGACAACACTTAGGTGACAGTAGCTATTTCAACTTATAACACTCTTTATATAGTGGTCAATTTAAAGAATGTCTTTATTTACAGCATAAGTATTAGTCTAATATGTAAGCTATATTACTGTAAAGTTTCGTCAAAATCGGTTTGATAGATTTTGCGTGAAAAAGTCACACGACCATTTTTATAGCAGGCAAACGAACAGGTGAGTCACCTAATGGTAAGTGATCACCGCCGTCCATAGACACTAGCAACACCAGGGTAGTCGCAAGTGCGTTGCCGGCCTTTTAAATATGTGGGCCTCCGGCGCTCTCACTGGCCGAACGAAACGCAACAGTGCAACCGCTGTTACTTCACGTCGGTTTTCTGTGAGAGGGTGGTAATACCCCGAGCGTCGGGCGAGCCGACCCCATTCATGCTGAAACCAGTAATAGCTTCAGCGTAGCTCTATCACCTACATCCATTCTCTCAAACATTTTGAACTTACCTCGATTTCTGACCGCGCTATGACTAAACCATAATTCGTTTAAAGAAGGAAAATCAGTAATTCTCTTACAAGCAAGATAGAAATGATAGCAAAGCTTATAGGAAACACAAGATTTTACTCTTGTAACAAATGTATTTGATATTTGAAATACTGTCGCCGGCCATCTAGTTATTTGTGTCGAGCGGCGGATATGCCCTAAGCTTAAGAGGCCCAGGCCTAGGGTGGCCAGATTTTAGGGGTGGCCAATCGTGACAAAAATTTTACTGATAACAAGAAATAACCCAAAGTACGTAAATATTCTAAAGGCTCGCGCACATCATGGTGGAGTGGCTGGTACTTGCTACATGGCCTGGGGCCTAGGGCGGCCAAGACTGCAAATCGGCCACTGTTTGTGTCGCTGTATAAAAATTAACAGATATACAAAAGAATACATTTATTGAGTTGAATTAGAATTGATAATTATATTATAAATATTAGTTGGAGATATTAATACTTTAGCTAAAATCCTATTTGAAGAGAACGTAAATGAAAAAAGTTTGTTGACAAATATATATATTTTTTAAATTAACATCAGACGAAATAAATACATATGTCTGTAGATATTTATTGCATCTTAATATCTACTATTTTACCAAAACTTTGGAATTGTTATATAGATGACTCCAGAAAAAGAACTGTGAGTCCAGTAGAGAACAAAAAGCGATCGTGTAGTTTACAAGAAAACTTTGCGCGTCCAAACATATTGAGTATACATAAAATCCTTTTTCATTTGAAGTCGGTTAGTACAAAAGAATATAAATCGTTAGAAACCTATGTTATAAACAAATATAGCTTTCGATATAATACGAAGGCGGTGTTTAACACATAAAGTGAGTCAGATTAGACGGTAAACCGCTTTCAATTACGCGACACGAATGCGGATCGGTTTCTCCATCAGTTGCCCTTGCATTGGGGCCCTTATTTTCTTATTTGTCTTCGAGTGCTGAGTTTTTGAAGCGATGCTGGTTCGGTTGATAGCGTTGTCGGACACCGCATCGATCGACGTAGGTTCGAACCCTTGCAACTGAGTCGGAGCTTTCGGTGAAGGCAAAAATCGTGACGAAGCCAGACCTTTTTCTCTAAGTCCATCTAGCTACCTACCACCGTCAATTTGAAAATCTGTCGTCAAGCATATGCGTAAGATAGTATACACACTAAACCTAGAGGGCAGCTAGTCAGGCAGACTTAAAAAAAGTCTGACCAGCATGCTATAGTTTCATTACAATATTGGCCATCGATGAAAGCTCTGGATTATTCCTAAGGATTCCTATCTATGTCGATTGACGCATTGCGCGAACACACCACTGAGCCATCTATAAACAAACCTATACTGTATATATAAAAAAAAAAACAATTTACTGAAAGAAATTCTGTCATTCATTATTTAGCTTTATTTAGATTATGTCAAACTTTACAGGGTTTATTGATTTTTGCTTTATCTTCTATATTTCGGATGCATAGCTTCAAGCTCCGCGAGGGTGATAGGGAATAAGGACAGTTTATTGTATAATTATTTTAAAGTATCATAAACTTATATTCACTATTTTTGCTTCAATTACAAAATACAAAGCCAATACCTTTAAAGTAATATAAATCATAGCTTTTTCATTTATTTCACTTTCGCTTCGTTTTTAAATACTATCAAAGCATTGCTGTGTAATATAAGTATCGTATACTGTCTACGATTTCAGTACGGATACTGTCTCAGGACTGGCGGTCAACGTTGACAGAAAAAAAAAGTATAATGTTGAAACTTGGGTAATCACGGTTTCCTTGGTTTCAGTTGATATGGACTGTGGTCCAGGGTGACGGGTACAGCTGTCCGTACGGGCAGAACTGTGCTTTCGACCCGGCGCCGCCTGGACGGTCACCGCCGTGCGCACAACCCGGATTGACTTACTGTTTACATCCAGACCAATATCCAGAGTAAGTAATATATATTTTTATCACATTTTTGTTACAATCTACTAGCTAAGTGTTTATTAAGCATGTATCGCCCGGCGTCTGCATTGAGAGGGAATTTTCCCCACGAACCTTAGCGTTTTGGTGGAATATCAATCCGATGTCCGCTGTTTCGATCCCTGAATCATCGGCATCGGCATTAGCATGTACCAACGAGTTTTTCCGAATTTGTGTACATTTGCCAATTTGAATTGGTAATACTATCGGCTGACCGTGAAGGAAAACATCGCGAGAAAAACCTGATCCTGAGAAATGTTCTAGTACCACCATATGTGAAAAAATATAGAACTGTGGATATCTCAGAGTTTGAAATCACCAATACCATCATGGGCTGGCGTAGTGTTTATGCCTATACCTTCTTACGGGAAGAGGCCTATGGGCCCCCTGCAATGGGTCTCTTACAGTCTTATCATGAGATCCATATTAATTAATGTAACATGAGTTTATGATTAAATACTAAAGCCTATTAAAAATACATATTTTTCTACACTATAATGTAAATTATCAGAAGAACTATCATTAGCGCAACGAAATCCAAGGTGTCCCGTTCTGAACAATCGATGTAAAGGACTTTGTATATAGGTCCTCATTAAGCTTGATATGTAGCATGGTATACTGTGAAATAAAACTTAGCTTCTCACTGACATACAACCGAAATTTATCTTTTTACAACTAAAGTCACATGCAGGTACAATGTATGTCGATACTCTGTGTTTATTGCATATTCCACGCTTTACTATATGTTGAAGACAAGAGTTTATTACAACGTCCTTTTTTCAGTTTCATTCGCCTTAGCAATTGTATATTCCCCAGAAATCATGATTTTAAAGTTGACAATACGACAGCCGATGCAACGGAACGCGTCTTGAGCCGAATAAAATTGTATTAACTTCTACTTAGTACATTTAGTTATACCTTTTTCTTTAATAGAGTTTAAATAATATACGTACAATTATTGATGTTACTCTTCTTCGAAAGCTCGTGGTTTAAAAGTGAACTCATTTTTATATTCACCATATTTTCACATCTCTCTGTGAATCCACTAAAAACGATTATAACTTTGAAGGGTTATAACTATATGCACGTTGAAGAGATAAAATCGATCGAGTTACTTATCGGTTCTTCTCTTTGACTTGGTTGTTTTCCGTACTGATGGCGGCTTTGACATTTATACGCGCCTTTTGACGTTTATACGCGCCTTTTGACGTTTATACGCGCCTTCTTAGGGCCGAAATTGAATAAAGTATTTTCGTTTTGATTAATTCGATTTAGCTGCTATCTACAAACTCTGCGTTGCGTTTTAAAAATACATTACCATTTTGTTTTATTAATTTAATACTTTTTAAATTTCATAGGAAAGTGATACGACAGCTTATAGAAGCCGGTCAGTACGATATCCGAACGCTTCTGTCCGATGAGAGCAGGGATGATTTCTCTACGACCGTGAAGCCGGAGTACCCTTACGAAACAGGACCCAATTCGTTGCCGCACGTGGATCAAATCTCATTAGTGAACGACGCGTACTATCCGACGAAGAATTATAACAAGTTCCCTTCGAGATACAATCATGGTAATATACAAGCAGATTTACAAATACAACTATAAGTAAGCTCCTCTCAACTATTTTTTTTCGACTTAACTACTCTGTTAACCCGGCAAGGCCTCTACAGTTTTATCGGGCTACAGTTTCACCGGACTACAGTTTCACCGGGCTACAGTTTCACCGGACTACAATTCTTTCAACTTGCTACTAATTGTCAGATATATTTTACAATTATTTAGGTTTGTTTTAAAATTCAGTTGTATCATCATATAACATAAAAATTAAAGAGTCGTGATGGTAGAGTGTATTCACTATAGAAATATCAGCTTAACAAAAAAAAAAAAAAACAGAATTCGCATACATTAACTAATTTAAATTGGTAACATTGTCGGCTGATAATTCGTATCTTATAAAAGTTATTCGACATGTTCATTTCAGCAAAACTTAACGTAAAAATTTCTGAATACATGTTTCCCTAGAATATTATCATGAAACTGACGAATGACAAAATATGAAAGTTTAAATAAAAATTTCCTAAGAGTGGAATTTTTCATGAAATTCTCTAATATATTAAATTTTATGGATGAAGAAGCACTTCGGAAAATACAAATTTAAATGTTTTACGCTGACTTTTCAAATGTTGGTGAAATGTTGAATACATATCTTAAAAATGCCGATATCGAAATTACAAAAAAAAAGGAGTGTGTACTTCTGTACACGCGATAGAAGTTATATTTCTTTGGCGTAACAAGATAAAAATCTTTTCAAAAATTTTATCTTTCGCGTTATTCTACGTTTGTAGAAAAAACGACACTAACAATAGAAAAAATATATTTAATACATACATACTTTTTTTTTGAATAAAATGTTGACTATAGCTAACTTCAGGGTATCGGTTTTTCGTGACGGAGTGCGCGCGCATCGTAAATATGTACTCTCATAATTTTTCCCTAACGCGCCAAAAGAAGTCTAACTAAGAATGAACATTGATTATTTTCAACTCATGGAAAATTATGTCAATAAAGTTAAATGTATTAGTAAGGTCGTGTAATATGGCATTTCCTAACTTTTTCAGATGGATATTCTCACAAGACACCGCTCCAGCCGCCGTCGCCGATCGACCCGTCTCCTTACAACGTGAACGCTTTCCAGTCGGCAAATTTCTCCAAATTCGGCTTCCACGGCTACTCCCCGAACGGGTACTGGAACCCGCACAACCAATACGACCAGGAATACAACAAAAAGTTGTACAAGAACACAGGGACGAACGTTTATAATCACAATGTATACGACATGTCTAATTTATACCCCGGTTATGAAGGGAACGATTGGTTGCGCCAAGCGTCGAGTGGCGTCACGCATTACAATCCGAGCCAATGGTGGAAGTAAGTTTTACAAGAAAAAAAAGTGTGTATACACTATATATATATAGAATATAACCTCGATAAAACGAATCCGAAGGGAATTAGAAAACAGTATTTACACCAAGTAATTCGTTACAACGAGGTTTGTTATATAGAGATTAGGTTGGACTATGATTCGTTTTAACAAGGTAAGATAACTTGCTTCTTAACCTCAACATTATGTAGACACTAATCTTGTTAAAAAGAACGATTCACACTAATAAATGAGAACACACTTTAATGAAAACGCAGCACTTATTATTTGAAAGAATTTAACGTGTTTGAACCGGTCGTCACATGAATTATTGTGAAATTAAGTGGGAATTATTGACAGGATACGTTATGTAAAGGTTATAAGTTGATTAAATAGAGGTCAAAAATACTTTCAATCGATATTCTGCAATAATTAAAAATTGGTTGTAAAGAGGTTTTTTATAAATTTGGCAATCCTAAGGAGCTTTCGGTGAAGGAAACAATCGTGATGAAACCATAGCATAATGGTAAGGCTTTTTTTAAATCTGCCTGGTCAGCCAACTACACCATCAAATTGAAAATCTGTTGCCAAGCATCTGTTGGTATGTTCCGTTCCGTTAGCTGCACATGAGAGCCAGTTCCCTCTAGGTTAAGCGAGACTACCATCTTAGACCACATCATCATGTAACATAAGATGATATTGTGGTCGAAAGGTGATCTATAATGTATAAAAAAAAGGTCAAAAAATTTGTTAAATTCATTATCTTGATGACTGTGATATTAAGGTTACAATGTATATATAATTTACTCAAAAAAAAAAGTGTGTGTGTGTGTGTACTTATGTACACGCGTTAGAAGTTATATGTACTTCTTTGGCGTAACAAAATAAAAATCTTTTCAAAAATTTTATCCCACGCCTTATGCCACGTTTGTAGAATAAACGACACACTAACAATAGAAAAAAGGTATTTAATACATACATACTTTTTTTGTATAAAATGTTGACTATATCTAACTTCAGGGTGTCGGCTTTTCGTGACGGTGTGCGGCGCGCGCAGCGTTAAAATTTACTCTCATCATTTTTCCCTATCGCGCCAAAAGAAGCGTAACTTCAAAATGTATATTACGAATTATAGTTCTTTAGAATATAAATATTTCAATAATCATACGTCATCATTCAATTAGAGAGAAAACCGATGGGCTATCATAACGTACATAGGTACCACACACGCGCACTAATATTACTACATGCGCTTTCTTCGGCGTCACCAAGCCATTAATTTGACAACTTACACAACATATTAATATAAACAGCTTCAAATCGAACAGAATAAAAGTGTGCTATCATTATTTAATTCAAGTTATTTATTTATACGGTGAACTATACAACATTGAAATACTTCTCATAATTAACTTTGATAACTATACATTTTTACCATTATCGTTGTTATATCAATAGATAACTTTGTTTCCATTATAAATCTATACATTTCCTTGCCCATAGAAGTTGCACGCTAAAATTCTAAAAGTATTTAACATCTAGCATAAATTATCTATAATATAAAAATGAATCGCTGAATGTGTTGCTAAGCGCAAATCTCGACAACAGCTGAACCGATTTCGCTAATTCTTTTTTTACAATATTCCTTGAAGTACGAGGATGGTTCTTACGGAGAGAAAAGATTAAAAAATTGCCTTAAAAAATCTAAAAATAACACTTTTCTATATTCTCATACAAACGATTCGTGGTAATACTTAAAGTCAATTTGAACTTTAATGCCATACCATAAAGTTTAAATGTTAGTGGAGAGGTTCCGGGAAGGCAAAACAATTGAGTGACGTTAGTATCGTATAAATATCAATGTCAATATTAATACTATAGTAACATTTAACATTATATAGCGGCCCGAATAACAGAATAAGTTAAAAAAAAATAAGAATCGACTGTTAGACGGTACGAAATTCGCCGGGTCAGCTAGCACTATGATAAATATGGTTTAGCTAATAATGTCTAAAAACACATTAATATAAAATGTGCTCGAAAGCATTTCTTGCTATAAATATGCGTTTGAGAAAAGTTTCGAATATTTAAAGAGTTTAATGTCAAATTTCATATTAATGTATGAAATTAAATATATTTCTTAAAGAAAATTATTATTGTGAGAGACCACCGCAATTGTCATTGTTTGTCCTGGTCCAATGTATACCTCTAGGTTGATCTGGGAGGCTTACACAGTGTGGCCAGGGTAGTGGAGTATGCTGAACGTGAGCCAGCACACTGGTCCACATACGCGCTGAGCGGCGGAGGGGTTTTTTAGCCGGTAAGAGTCCGGCATAACCCTCACGCTGTCCGTCGGCAGTGTGAGGGTATCCGATGCAGGATTTTTCCCCTCCTTAAAAACAAAAAAAAAAGGAGGCTTACACAATACTTAGGATACATACCATCCAACCGAGTTTAGGCTTATCTGTAATTTCACATCCATCAGTATTTCCTTCCACAAGTCCTGCCTATCGCAAGTCTCGCATTCCTGTTCGAATATTAACTGAGATAAATACATCCGTTTCACTTTTTCTTATATAGGTACGTATCTCCGTCTCGTTCTGACGTGACGGTGGAGCGTTCCGTGACTTTTCCAACGCGCACGACCACTTTGAGGAAGCGGAGGCGGCGTAACGCGGAACTCGTGAATGCAGCCTCGAAAAGGAGCTTAACTGGTGCGGAGGCTTTACGAATAGCTCTGGGGTTGGCCAGGTAATACAACATATTGTTTATAATAAAGTATATGTTAAAATTTTAACAAAAAAATAAAGCTGATTTCAAAAATGTCTACTCCACAAAAAATACTAGAATATTATTGACTATAATTAGGTAGGTACCTACCTAATTACTGTACATTTCCTGTTCCACTTTGAAGAATTAATAGATGTATCTTCCAAGTTCAAGGTGCAATGCTAATAAAACAGAAGTGCCTTGAAAATATCCCCTTTCCAATAAAATAAGAATTGCCCAAATCGATTTATAAATGTCAAAGTTCTGACCTGATAAACATTAAATAAATACCAGCCTATTGAATAAAAGGTTGACAGACCTTTCTTAAATCAATTAAAAACTTCATACTATAATTTAATTTATTTAGCAATTTAAAATAATCATTGTTGATAATTTGATAATTTTTAACATGACTAAGGATAACTCTTCCAATATTACTTATAGAAGAAAATCCTCAATACGATGGTACACTGTAAAATACATCAAATACCTCTCTGTCTCCCATTCACATAATTCAAAGACTCATTATAGAGTTCGAATACACTAGAACATCATGGCTGTTTTTAATAATATAATATTTTTCAGTGCGGACACGACAGCCGAACGTCCACGGAGACAAGCTTCCAACGCGCAAGAGTTATGCACTGTTCGCACAGAATTTATAACACCACGCGCTGCTCTCAACAACAAGGGAAATTGGAAATACGTCGTGAACATGCCCGATAACATGACACAGCTCGTGCGAGCTGAAATTTGCACGTTTGTATTGTTTCATTTTTAATTAGAGTCACTTTAAGAAATACCAATTGGGATACGACAATAATTTTGACTGACTTGGTCGAGATCTCACGTTACATTTGGCGATAATCCCTTTATAGTGACTCCTGTGAAGTTAAACTTGATATGGGAAGACTGTGAAATTCTGATCCGCAACAAACACTGTGTCGTGTAAAGTGCTGAAAACACACCAGTTCTCGTCCGATCACCGAAGTTAAGTCGTCGTAGTTTTATAGGCGATTACCAACAAGTAGATTACATTTCTGTTAAATAGAAAAAACCTTGATTCATAATTTACTATAGTAATATAATTTACATTTGATATTTTTATTCATAAAATGATATAAATTTGATGTTATACAATTTTCTGAAAATTCTAGAAGATTTAATATTTTTATTCAATAACAACAACCTACTTCTGAAAAGTATAGTGAGACATTCTTTAGAATGGGTTTAGTAATTCCAGAGGTTACTGCCGTACAACAATAGATAACATTATTTAGTAGGGCACCACCTATTAAAATTCTTCAAAACTAAAAGTATAACATTTACCGCCATCTATTGTCAAGTAGTGAAACTACAATTAAAGAACACGCAATAAAAAGTATTTTATTATATTTTTCAGCTCAACGACATGCAGTGGCTTATGCACTATACCCATAGGATATACATCTCGCTGTGAACAAAAATATATACAGAAACGCTTAGTAGCTCTTCAATCAAGTGGACAAAATCTATATACCGATGTTTTTTGGATACCAAGCTGCTGTCAGTGTAGTATTACGCCTAATACGAATTAAAAAATTATGCCTTGTGATCTATTATTACGTCGTTTCTAATTAATTTAGTTGTTTATTTTCCATAGTCGCCATTAAATTTATCCTAGATGGCGTTAGTGTATTAATTGTGAATATTACTATTTCCTTCAAATCACTGCCTTTCTTATTTTAAGTTTTATTAGTTTTAAAAAAAGTCATGACATATATAAACATAAACGTTTGCATTTTTGTGTATATGTTTTTATATAATTTAAGAATAATTATCTCTTAGATAACAGTAGTTAGTAGCCATCTCAACGATTTAAGAGAGACTACGAAATTTTTTTAAAGCAAGATATTGATACCTCTGATTGTACGTATTCTAATATAAACAAAATTTTATAAATATCATCAATGTACCTTAGCACAATCCTACAATCGATTTTTTTTATATATATATATCATTTTCATAATATATTGTTTGTAATCAAAGGGTAATTCTGTACATAGTAGTGTTAATAAATTAAGAATAAATGGTTACCGCGTATAATTGTATTTTTTTTCCAACTAATCTGTACTTCTTTTTAATCCTTCTATACCTCCTTGTGATTCGTTTTAGTTAATATAAATAGGGTGAGCATAACATGTTTTTCTAATGGAAGAATATATATGGCATACAGATTACAAATTGGCAAAGTTCCAAATTTAACTTATAAGTTTTTTTGTCTTAAAATACGAAGTAATCTTTAATGCCATTAAATATATCAACAGCGCTCGTAGTGGAAATTGTTGTGAACCAAAAATTTACAAACCAATTAGTTGTGCGTCCTATGGACGTCGCGTAGATCGATATAAGTTCGAATTTTGCACCGCACAAGTTTTCCGTGAAGGGAAATATCATGACGAAACTCCTACATACAAGTTTTAAATCTGTCTGTAAGATGTATTCGGACATTTACAATTGAAATCCAGTCACTCTCTAGGCTTAGCGTGATAACACATAATATCACTTGTTGTTATGGCCAAACGCTACTATCTATACTGAATATTCCGACTTAGCTGATTAAAATAAGAGAAGAGGTGAGCTAAGATTTTAAGAGGAATAAAAGTAGAGCAGATGCATTAATACTTTAAAGTCAAAGTTTCGTAATTCTTTGGACACGTCAGATATTAAACCTTTCCGAGTATTAGCGACTATAGCTGTATAAACTTAGAAAAAAATAATTCTTAAAATATGTAACTATAACATCTATGATACCTACTTCTTAATTAATTTCAAAATTCGCCATTTCCAACTAGATTATGCAGTAATTGCTCAAATTCGCTCTGATAGCTCGAAATCGTTGACTAATTACATCTACTAAATAACTACAAAAGGAACTTGTTGTCCGGTGAAGCTGTGAAGGTCCTTCAGGCCAATCATTACCATCATCAGCCTGTGAGAGACCCGCTGTAGTACCATAGGCCTCTTCCCAAAGGAAGGTATGGGCATAATACCCATGCCAGCACACGACGTATTATTGATTCCAAACTCTGAGAATTTCACAGTTCTATATTTCCCACTTACGGTGGTACTATAAGAACATTCCTCAGGTTCAGGTGTCCTCACAATGTTTTCCTTCACCGTCAGCCGATAGTGTTACCAATAAAAATTAGTAAATGTGTGAGAATTTCGAAAAATACGTTGGCAATCTTGCCTAATGTTGAATCAAGATTTAGTAACGCAGTACGAGGGGATTGACTTTGGTATACAGTCTGAATATAGTGTCAGGAAAACTTCGCCTTAGTTTAGAATTTGAACCAACGCCAATCGACAGTCTCCCACCAAGAGAGCACTAAGACACCATCGCTTTGAAAATAATCGAGTCCCCGTCCACTAAACCTCATAAACCAATAGGTATTTGGAAAAAAACCATTCAAACAACATGACATATGCCATAGGTATTCAAAGTTCATCAATGGTTATAACTACTACAAGTCTAGATATAAAAAAAAATACGTCAAAAATATTTCTCTTCGCAAGTGATTTACATGGCTTGCTCTTGAAAATAACATATTTTCGTAGTATTAAGTTAACGAGAGAGCGAGGGGTGGAAATCGTCCACATCTGCAAGGGATGGAGCCCTTAGGCCGCACCCTTGGGGTTACCGAGCCTACCTTAACAAATTTTCTCTTAAGCTGAACTTGGTTTTCTGTATTTATCAAACAGACAGGTTCACTTTGAAGTCTATTCCTTGTAATTAAGTTTGCTTTAATAAGAAATAAATTAAAACATTTATTATAAAATTAAAATAAAGGATGTAGTTTCTTTTGGATCCATAATATCTTATAAATAATTAATCTATTGAAATTATATATGTTAAACAATTTTAATATTAAATATTCATATGTCTATAACTACACAACATTTAGTTATTGGCTTTATAATACAAAATAATATTAAATTATAACTTGACAAAATATACCTTTAAAATATTGAAGCTACATTTAAAGTTTTCTAAAGAATTAGTACACGTAAATAAAAAAAATATTAACAAAAGCTGCGAACTCAGCAGTTTAAAAGTATTTAAATATCGTAAAGGTACAACATTCGTGTACAGTTTTCAATCAAGGATAAACTATCAAATATATATTCGGAAGTAATTAGTAAATCGACCTACAATTGTATCGGAAGAATCAATAAAGTGTTTGAAATAGTTCACATAGTAAGTGAGTTGGAATAACGCCTTGTAGCGACAACGCTTTAGGCAATATTATCAACAATATATATTACACTAAATCATGTTACATATAATATTTTTTATAAATCAGTATTTATTACTAGCTTAAAGACTACTTAACAGACATTTAGAGAAAAATGAAAACTCTCACGGTCGCCGCGGTGGGCGCCAAAAATGAAGCCGTGATGCTTTAAAAAAAATTCAAGCCTAAAGTCTTTCGACACGCGTAAAAGTAAAAGAGGAAGCGGGGAAAAAATCAATGCTTGCGTTTTATGTTCTGTGCGTGTGACAGATCGGTTACCATAGCAACCGCGACGGGGGACGCGCCACGCGGAAAAAAACAGCCTATATCAAACGGCGTAAATACAAAATGGCGGTTATGCGTTCCGCGTAGAGTCGCGTCATTCGCGTTGCGTTCGTGTTTAAGCTTTTATCGTTTCGTAAAGTTCGCCGTGCGTCGTGCGAGCGAGACGGATGTTCGCGTAAGGGAGTCGGTAATCGATATTACGCACTTTTGTAGCGATGGAAATTGGCGGCACGATGCAAGAATGGGGTTTGCACGCGTTGCAAATATTTTAAAATTTTTGGTAATACTAAACTAAACTAGGAATACGATGCGATAAGCCTAATCGAGAATAGAGTATTCCTAAACATATTTTAAATTAATAATCGTTATTAAATTTCAACTGCTATAGATAATCAAGAACTTGGTATTGTATTCTTAAAGTAATCTACCTCTATAGGAACGTGAAATATTTTAGTATAAATCAATGTTATATGTATATTTGGTACAATTGATATGACTAATCGTAAATGGCCGTAATTAAAACTTTAATATACAAACAACGGCTCATATATCATATATATATAATGAGTAAAACTGAGTTAGTGATTTGAGCGTGGGCGGTGAAATTCGATGAGTCATTCCACAGTAGGGTCCGACTGGTCTCGTGCGAATTTGTTTCTCGGAATTGAGGCGTTTTTCTGCGAATGTCTTCGTCATACTGCACGTTAAATAAATTTTATATAGTTTGTTTTTCTTAAGACATGCTCTTCATACAGGCAGCTACATTTTTTATGAAAATATACACCTTCAAAGGTGCGTTGGTAGTTTTTCGTATCATTGATATATATATATATATATATATATATATATATATATATATATATATATATATATATATATATATATATATATATATATATATATATATATATATATATATATATATTAAAAAAAAAACATTCTCTATTTAATAGAAAAGGACTGAAAACATTGTATTTTTGTTGTGACAAAAGGTAAAATTTATTGAATATATTTGTACGAAGTAAACTTTAGAACTACTGATTCAATTCTAAAAGTAACGGTGTAGTCTAAGATGATAAACACGCCGAACTTGAACGGGGGAGAATTGACCCTCAAGTGCAGCTTTCGGAAAATACGTATAGATTCCTGGCTTCAAATTTTCAACTGAAGAGTAGTAGGTAGAAAAAGCCTCATCACCATGCTATTCCCGCTCATTTATAATGGTTCGAACCTACATACGTTGGTTATTCGCGCACCATATATATTTAAATTCTGTACCTGCAAATAGAATTGAAATGAATATGGCTTATTCGATTTAATTCCGAAATAGCTGGACTGATTATTTTGCACGGTCTTATGGCTTTTTCTAAGTCCACCTGGCTAGCTACCATCTTCAAGTGAAAATCTGTCACCAAGCACCCTGTTGGTGTGTTCCGGCAGCTGCACTTGAGAGCCAGTCTCCCTCTAGGTTAAGCGTGACTTATCATCTTAGACCACATCATCATTTAACATCAGATGAGGTTGTAGTCAAACGCTAACCTATAAAGTATTATAAAAAAAGGCAACACGTTATTGGTAGATACAGAACTACTTTTCAATATATCATATGGTTATAGATTATACATTTCCAAAGCGGCTAAACAATAATTTAATATTAACAAAGGTAGAGTTTTGAAGCGATGACGATAATATGTTCGGATACCGCGTCGATAGACGTAGATGTTGAATCGTTGCAACTGATTCGGAACTTTCGGTGAAGGAAACTATCGTGATGATACAATAGCGTGGTGGTACATTGTATATTGGTCTTTTTTCTAAGTCCGTTTGGCTAGCTACCCCACCTTCAAGTCGAAAATCTGTCGCCAAGCACCTGTTGGTCACTCTCTAGGTGTAGCGTGTTTACCATCTTAGACCGCGTTATCATTTAATTGTAGTAAAAAAAACGATATATATTATATAGTTATGTCAACAATTTAATTTAAGAATAAAGTACAGCCACAATGTATTCAAACAAAACGTGTAGTCCGGTGAAACTGTAGAGACTTTGCCAGGTCAACAGTGTAGACAGTTCGAAAAAAAACCAACAAACAAAACATGTAGTCCGGTGAAACTGTAGAGACTTTGCCACGTCAACAGTGTAGACACTTCGAAAAAAAAACAAACAAAACATGTAGTCCGGTGAAACTGTAGAGGCTTTGCCAGGTCAACAGTGTAGACAGTTCGAAAAAAAAACAAACACACAAAACATGTAGTCCGGTGAAACTGTAGAGACTTTGCCACGTCAACAGTGTAGACAGTTCGAAAAAGAAAACAAACAAAACATGTAGTTCTCTTGAAAGAACAAAACCATTTTCACGAGAATAAAGTCGCGAATACCAGCTAGTATTAATATAAAAGAACTTTTGACCGTTAATCATTTATACAAATGACAGTTCTTCGACACCGTCCTTAAAACTTCGTATGCTGAAGAAATGGTAGGCTAAAGGGTATTATTCTGTCGCAATACTTACGGATAAAGGAAGCAATAATTAGGATACCTATATTTCATATGAGATTAGTGAATATATTATAATGGAGACATATTTAATTTAAATAAGTGCACTCTCTTTTATTTAAACACAAATATTATCAACAAGGAGTATTCAACACACATATATACAAATAAGATTTCCTTTAGAAAACTTGATGACTAAGAGAAATTTGTAGGCCGGTACATTATTACCCAGTGGTCGTTACAACGTTATTAGTATTTTGTTCCGGAAGCAAAGCTTTAGACTCAAGTATCATTGGAGTTGATATGTTAATAAGTAATAATTAAAAAAAATTAGAATCACATTTAACAAAAAACAAGCGATATCTGAATTTACAAAAGGAAATGTCAAGTTTATTTCATTACGTGCCTATGAAACGTCTAAGCTGCTTCGACATAAGTATGACATGTTTAGGGTTACACAGAAATTAGAGTGTAATTTTGCAGACTTCCAAATATAATCTTTGTGGACTTCGCTTCTTTCATATTGTATTATTTTTTCGTTCAGTCCCGTCGTTTTAAACTACTTTTCCTAACGTTTTTTTTAACACAAGAGGAGCAGCGAAACACTCAGAGATTATTTACTGACTTCACAAGTACAAGGCTGTTGTCACTTGAATGTTCTTAAAGAGTTTATTAAAAAAAGATGTCACGCTTACCTTTACTGATAGACAAACTTACCTATTTCGCTTAATCACGTTTCTTATTAATAAATTACAATTATGTTTGCATTAAGCAATGTTTTATTTGGTTACTTCTGTATAATTAATAATAATAATATCGCTAGTTTCTCTTTTCGTATGAATTAAACGATTTCCTATAAAGGGATGAATTGAAATGACTCTGTCAAGTGTCCCATAATATAATATCGCGGCCGGAACTACCTTGGATCGGAGATTTAGGCAGAGGGGAGTGCAGTGTGGCGCCAACATAGGTGCTCGTGTGAGCTGGGGTTCAGACCCTCTTTGCACCTTACGTCCTGAACGCAAAACAATCGAAAACACCAACCTGTCGCGAAATAGGGATGAAAGTCACACCCCATAGCGAATATTATTTTATAATTGGAACAACACGTTTTTATCAAAACATGAGTTTATTTTTAATCATAAAACAGGAAAATTATTCGCCTTATTGTATTGTAAATATGCTGACTGAGTAAATTAAAAGATGAGAATGTAAAAATTGTGGCATTAAAATGAGTGACATAGAAACACGACGGTTGCGAACTAGCGTATCGATTGATAGAACGCCGACGCCGGACGAAAGCTCCAAGTAAACAGATCGAAGCTTTAAGCGAATGTACTCTAAATCGAATCCCGCCAAATGCAGCGACAGCTGTGCGTACAGCGCGCCCGTAGCTCGTAGCGCGTAGCGGCAATCGTTCGCTGTAGAGGCGCCGCGTCGTGCCGCGCCGCCATGCCACCGGCCCTATTATTATTATTTGTAAACAAGCGTGTGCGGGCGCGGGGTGTACGTCACGTGACCCGCCGCTATTGGTCGACGGCGGCAGCTGCGTCGAAACACGTCGCGCGCGCCAGTCCGCCGCCGACCGTTGTCGCGTATTTACGCGTATCGTCCAACCAAACGTGACGCGCGACACGCGCAATACAGTCGCGATCGCGAACTCCGAACTCCCTTTTTGTTTATTTTTCGCTGGCGTCCTTCGGACCGTTTTGTTTCCGAGGCGGCGAGACGAAGAGAAAAAAACGAGGCGCGGATGGATCGAGCGACCGGAGAAGGTACCGAGTTCACGTGCGTTCAATGCAAAAGTTTTGTGGCGCAAAAGTGGAAGTGCAACCGTTGTGCAGTAGACAAGTAGTTTCTGGTTTATGTGGATTGTTTGTAGTATAGATAGAGGTGTAGAGCGGTGGCAGTAGAGCGTGAAGCGAGGTCCGGTGCGCGTTCGCGTGCTTCCGCTAGAGCTTTCGGTGTGTGCTTTCGCGAATCGATCCATGTTTTCCTGTAACGCATTTTTGTAACGAACACTTTATACCGTACATTATCATCTGCATGCTTTAGACGTCTTTACACGAATCTAAAATAAAATCGGAAGTTTATTGGTGAATGGTATGAGTAGTCAAGAAGTTTGAATGCTCTTTTTTGAAATTTGCAATAGTAGTAAAGTTGCTATACATCATTACATTATTGTACAGGCTTCATTGTTCTTATTATTATCTAGTAAGAAAAAAAAGCAATTATTAAATTATTGTTGTTATCAGAATCGATTCCCTTTAAAATGTTATATTTAGTAACATTTTATATTAAACGCTATTTTCAGAATATTTAGTGTCTGTCCTTTATAATCAGATTATACAAGTGTGCGTCTTGATTTTGTACCTATATAATACAAATTACCTTATTATATTTATTTTGAACATATTTAAAATGAAAAAGTTTTTACATATAGGTAAAATATTATACCAATTTCATCTTTACTATAAACTTAATATCTATTTTCTACATTAACGAGTTTTGGAATTAAATTGTCTTCATTTTATTAAAACTATCCAATGATTTTATAAATAATGTATAAATTCTGTTTATGAAAACGAAAATACAACTATATTTGATACTTTTGAAATATGGGTGAATCTACGAGCAGAAGTTACTAGAACATTACGTACACACATAATCAAAAACGTTTTATTGGTCCACTATTTTCCTCAGTAGAGCTGATATAAAAAATAATATATCGAAGCGTCGTGAATTAAACGATATATAATGAAATAAAAAATATATTCGTACTATATACTCGTCCCAATGCTGGGCAACCACTTCTTCGCGTTTTCAAACTGTCTCTCACAATGTTTCGTTCACCATCACTCGATAGCGCTACCCAATTCAAATCAGTAAATGTAAGCGAAGAGTTTTCAACATTCGGTTTAAACATTCGGCCAGGGTGACTATGGTACTAGGTAGTAATTTCGAATCAAACCACAAAGGATATGATAAATTTGAATAACTCTTAATAATTCATTTGCTATAGAGTTCATTGATCTGTATCTGATTTTTAATACAATCTGCGAGGTATACAGACAATGTCCTTGAGTGATTTCAGAAGAATCGGTATAACTGAAATATTTTGAATATAATGCCGTAATTTTTTTTATCGAATCGTAAACGGTTATCGATACTGATCGCTCTTAATAACTTATATGCTCATTTTAAAATAATATAAGATATCGATGTCAGAGTGAGTTAAGTGCAAACACTATTAAATAAGGCACAGCTAGAAGAAATCGTTGTAAGGCAAAGATATCTTCAAGTTTATGACGAGAAATTTTGTTCAACGGTTTGCATTTAAACACATTGACCATCATCATCTTACCCTTATCCCACTTCCCTTTTCCACTCTCCCCTGTCAGATGTCATCTCAGTATTCACACTTCTTATACACATATCATTTTTCACACAATCCATCCACACCTTTTTCGGTCTTCCTTTACTCCTATATCTATCCACTTTGAAACTCAAAACTTTTCTTGTTACATGACTTTCATCTCTTCTCATAATATACCCGTATAATGCTTACCTATTACTCCTCAACTTCTCTGTCACTGGTGCTGTTTTCAAACTTCCTCTGATATACTCATTCTTAATCTTATCCAGTCTTATTACACCACACATCCATTTTTACATTCGCATTTAAACACTTTGATATGTATAAACAATCGTTTTTTTTAGCGAATTACTTATATTATCCTTGTACAAAATATCATAAAAATCCTATTAATCAGTTAATTGGTTAAATCCAGACATACGGACAGACTATTTTTTTTTTAATTATTAAATTCGTGATCAGTGTCATATGAAATAGATATTTATAGAAAGAAGAAAAAAAACTTTTTTAGTACGGGCAATACTATAGACTATTATACAATGTTATACATAATCTGTACGTTACAAAATCATTTATAAGTAAACAAGTCAATGGCGACTAAATTAATTCTGTATACAAATTACATGTATAATAGTTTATGATTTATTTATACGATTCATTTGTTGGTCGAATATATCCGATTTTAATAAAGCTGCCATATCATTAGTGTATATTATTGAGGAGTCATTTTTATTTATTTAGTTTTTATATCATATATATATATATATTAACTAGCAATTGCCCGCAGCTCCGCATGCGTTTTTTTTATAATTGTTAATTACTTCTTATAACATCAGCTAACTGTTAGTGAAAGTTCCGAGAAAAATGGTTCAAACGTGTTGGAGATAGTACTGCAAACGAAGCCATGGGTAAAGGCTAGTCCAAAAGCTTTAATTACTTTTTATAACGTTGGCTATCTGTCAGTGAAAGTGCCATGAATATAGGCCCAATCGTTTTGGTGATAGTACTACAGACGAAGCCACGAATGACAGTTAGTCTAAAATAAAATAGCCCATGTCACCCGCTGTAATTTTAACTATCCGTCAGTGAAATTGCTGTCAAAATCGGGCCAGCCGTTTCAGATATTACCCGGAAAATACAGACAAAAATTTTAAAAATTGTGATATTGTTATCAGTATCGTGTATATGTTCATATCCAATCAGTAAAAAGTCGTTATTTTGATATTACATACAGACACTTCATTTTTATTATATGTATAGATGTATTTCAAAGACAATTGAGTCACTGTAACAAAATAAAAAAACTGACAAGTTGTGTCTTTATTGGATTATAAACTGAGGTCTCTGAAGAACAATTGCTAACAGTCTCGCGGCAGTCGGTACATACCGTATCACAGCAGTGAAAGAAAATTCCCGCAGGATTTGCGTGGGGTATGCTTATTACCTAGCATTATTCGGAAGACATAAAATGACATGTATTGAATTATAAAAAAATATTTACATGGACCTGATAATTAAAAAAAATGACCCATCATTCACGTCATCAATACCTAGATTTGTGATAAAATATAGTACAAATAATTGTCAAAAGTTTTATATAAATTTAGCTTTATGTAAAGTTATCTTTTTAGGTAAAGTAAAATCTACACACATAAATTGAAGTGCCTGTCTGTAGTATCAAAAAACAACCTTTTACTAAATGGATATAACAGTAATACGGTACTTATAAGAAATAACGACTTTTTAAACTTTTTGTCTGTCTGTCTGTCTGTTTAATCTCCGAAACAATTTTGCGGTACTTTCACTGGCAGATAGCAGAAGTTAAAAGGAGTAACCTGTATTTTTTTTAAATAGAATACCGCGCTAATATAATAAACTAAATAATCAGTTTCCAGAACCGCGGGCACGTTTACTTAATTTTTTTTGCTTAATAATAAAAAAAAAACGAATATATATCAAATCATATGTGACATCGATAAACTCCAATTCCGTTTAAGTGTTTTTACTTGAAGAATGTTTTATAAAATCGACTTCACTATATCTCGCCACTAGATGGCCTTAGGTTGTATTTTATTACTAAAGTCAACATTGTAATTTAACCCGAATGAAGCCGCGTGCGGTTCTTGTTTTTTTTTTGTTGCAAATATAAAATGCGTGCCATCAAATTGCACTGCGCGGGATATGAAAAGGGACAAAAGGCATGTTTCATGAATCATCGCATACGACAGTCCGCTGATGAGAACTCCATGATGTACCTAATTTTTCATTTCATTGTGGTTTGTCGTTTGTACAAACGATCTTCACCGGAGACTGACCAGTGTCGGATATTTTAAACTTGCTATTTTTATCATTTACAAATTAAATCGAAGAAATTGTACTAATATTTAGAAAATACTAAATGTGACCGCTGCTTCGCACGAATTTGTTATTATTTATTGCAATTAATAGTTATAGTAAAATGGATATTGTGTAAATATTCTCCTTTTTCAAGTATCAAATGGATTTAATCAGTTACAGCGCCATCTATTGAAGAATTATTCAAAAACTAGGACTATCAACGCTTTGCGTGTCCAATACAACAATATCTTTAGATTATTTTTGGGACGCCTGGGATGTTTGCATATGCTCGGGTTGATAATTTTTATGCTATCATACACAAGAGAGACTACCATCCTAGGTAGACTTCGCTATAGTCCCAATAGGATAATGAATATAATGATAGATGTGTACGATAGTTCGAGTAGCATCTATCCTGGGCAGACTTCATAATAGTCCCAACAGGATAATTAATACAATGATAGCTTTGTACCATTCTATAGTATTTTTCGGTTCGTAGCCTAGGATTAGCTATTAAATAAAATATGCAATAAACTATTCAAGTTATACATAGATTACTAGCTTTTGCTGGCGGTTTCGCTTGCGTTAATAATTAACAATTTCTCATTAAATATTCGACCAAAAGGAATTGTATCAAAAGTTTGGCTTAATTAAATATTATAGAAGGCAGTTGTAATATTAAAATAGTTGTCTTTAAACCGTTGAACAGATTCTAGTAAAATTTAACATAGAAATCACTACATAGTATCTAACAAAGTCGCTGTCTCTGTCCCTATATCCCTATGTAGGCTTAAATCTTTAAAACTACGCAACGGATTTTGATGCGGTTTTTTTTATTAGATAGAGTGATTGAAGAGGAAGGTTTATATGTATAATAACATACATTAAATAGTGGAGAAATACTGTTATTTTCGAGGTTACTCCAAATTTATCGCGTGCGGGCCACGGGCAGTAATGGATAAATCAAAACTACTCGATCGATTTTAATCATTTTTTCAGTGAATAACATAGGCTATATATTTTATACCCGTGCGAAACCGGAGCGGGCCGCTAGTTAATTATATAATGATATAACTTTTTAGCAGTTACTAGCAGCCGGTTACGACTTCATATGGGTTAATAACAGTAAAACCTATAACCATTAGCCTGAACATAGCTTGCTATCAGTGAAGGTATTCTTGAAATCTGATTAGTACTTCCAGAAATTATATGCTACATTCAAACTTAGAAACTTTACCTCTGTTTAATGTTATGACATTCAGTATAAGATATAAGTTGAATACTAAATTTTCCTTTACTCACACCGCTGAGGGCGGGTAACTGTCTGTTTGTAAAATTATATGTTATCTATACATATAATAAATATGAAGTTTCTGTATATAATATCAAAATAACGACTTTTTACTATTTGGATATGAACGAATACACGATACTGATAACAAAAACACAATTTTTAAAATTTTTGCCTTTCTGTTTGGTCCGCGTAATCTCCGAAACGGCTGGACCGATCTTGTCAGAAATTTCACTGACGGATAGTTAAAATTACAGCGGGTGACATAGGCTACTTTATTTTAGACTAGCTGTCATCCGTGGCTTCGTCTGTAGTACTATCTCCAAAACGATTTTACCTATTTTCACAGGACTTTCACAGACAGATAGCTAACGTTATAAAAAGTAATTAAAGCTTTTTTATTTTGAACTAGCTTTTACCCATGGCTTCGTTTGCAGTACTATCTCCAATACGTTTGAACCATTTTTCACGGAACTTTCACTAACAGATAGCTGATCTTATAAGAAGTAATTTACAATTATAAAAAAAAAACGCATGCGCAGCTGCGGGCAACAGCTAGTCCTTTTATAAGTTAATAAGTACATTATGAATGAATATATACCTCGATTATAAACTGAACTATATTTATTTCGCATGTTAATGTGGCAAATTCAAGTTATACAAGAAATCAGCTTTAATAAAAGTTAATAGACAAATTTTGGTTTTGGATATATGCTTGTAGGCTTCATTAGCCAGTTATAATTGACAATGTACACTGAAATCCATACATGAAAAGAAGTTGAAAATAGTATTCGAATAAAGCGAATAAAACAGTAAAATTTGTATGATAAACAGAGAGAGAGAGAGATTAGTTAACACTTAGTTAAGTCCGTCTGGAGTGAAGACAATCCAGCGCCGGTCCCACGGATAATCGAATAAATAATACGCCTTCCTCCCGTGAATGCGATAATAGGGAGTCAAGTTCAGTGAGGCCAATGAAAACAAATAAACAAATTGGCCAATTTCGCCGCAGCCGACTGCTGGATGCCATGAGCGTTGCGGATTGTGCAACGTTCTACGTATGCTTCCTTTTTAGTTGAACAAGTTATGTTTCCTTTCTAGTTCTCGTTTCTAGATGATTTTCATTTGCTGTTTGTTATTTTTAACTAAATCATACTTAACAACATTAAAAGTCTTTCAGTTTCGTTGCTTTTAGGTTTGTTTCTGATGATGTGTCAGAAATCTCTCAGTTACATCTATTAGATAGACAAGTAGATGCAAATTTAATTCTTTAATACATTATCCACTGTGTAGCGTTTTATAAAATTAAAGACAGGTAGATCTATGCAAGAGTCAATTGCGGATACATCTACTTATTATATTCGCATCGCCTATATTTGCGACAAAGCAGCAATTTTCACGGTTCTGTGTTTAGAAGTAAAGGCTACATAGTCCCCGTAAATCTTTTGGGTGCTCTGAATATATATATGTATAGATTTTTAAAGTCAAACTTCTTATGGGAGGCCTTTGAAATTGTGATTTGCAACATTTTGTTGTTAGTTTATTTATTATGTTAAAAATACCGCATCTCGTCGGATCACCGGAGTTAAGCAACTTCGGACGCGGTCAGTACTTGGATGGGTGACCGCCTGGTGTTACACTTTTTATGAAAAAAAAATCATTTTTATGTGATAATTTTTTTTCCGATAGTGTTAATGTACGAACAGGGTGGCAGGGTTATTGAAAGGTTATTACCAAACGCATGACAAATAGGTTTTTTTACCATCGTCGTTCTTTTGTTTTGGCAAATTTTGGGATCAACCGGGGATCACCCAAAATGTGGACTTGGATTATTTGATTTTGGGCTTGCATTATATGATACGTGCTTACGATCCCCTTCCAGTTATTTTCTTGTTCCTCGATAATAGACATCGAGAAAAAAAGGAGAAAATTAGGGTTAGACCTGAAAATGACCTCTTTGCATATATCTTTATATGAATTGATTATATTTATAAGTTTCGCAACTTTTTTCTCATGGTCAATTTGCAAAATACATTGTTATATTACTTTCCATAATACGCTTGCTTTTGATCGCGGCTTCACTCGCGTTAACGTAGACTTGATCATCTTTCGAGAATAGTACTTTTCGTCTGGATAAAAAGTACCTTGTTTTCTTTTTTCTACCCTCTACAATGTGTATGCAAACTTTTAAATATAACAAAAAAAAAAGAAAATCGGTTGACAAACAAATGAGAAAAGGTGGAGGAACTATTGTATCTTCGATTACTTATATATCTATGTATACTAGTATGCTTGCTTGTGGTTTTCGTCTAGAGATAAAAAAAACTCTTAAGCCTCAATAATAATCGAAAATAAATTTGAAAATGTAAATATTTCTCTAAAGTCTAAACTTGAAGATCAGACATTCGCCGTTCAATCTCGCGATTATTGCTTCTAATAACATCATAACTTGATTCATATTCTCTCTCTCTGAAAATAATCTCTTTCTTATTGCTTCAAAGTAGACTTCGGTCGGGGTTTTCATATAAAACTAGTTGGGATTGAAACTTCTAGATAGTAAGTAATAACCGATGAGTTTACTGTATTTTTGTTACTGTTTTATTGGTTTTCGGTATGAATGTATACGGCATCAGTAGTAAAATGGTTGCCAGTCCACAATGTAATGTTAAGTTTATTTATCGCATTTGCAGCCACGAACCATGTAGGTGGTAGAGCTACGCTGAAGCTATTACTGGTTTCAGCAAGAATGGGTCGGCTCGCCCGGGGTAGTACCACCCTCTCACAGAAAGCCAGACGGCGGTGATCACTTACCATCAGGTGACCCACCTGTTCGTTTGCCCCCTATAATATTTATATATATATATATATATAGCACATCATTTCTGTCTACAATTGTTACCCCCATGTACTATAATATTACATTGAAAATTCATCTTTTATTTCAATATATCTTCATTCCCATGTTGGGCGTAACAAACAGGTAATTTTATATTTTTCATTTAAAATATTTGAAAAGTTTCACAATTACAATTATCTATAATATAAAAATGAATCGCTGAATGTGTTGCTAAGCGCAAATCTCGACAGCAGCTGAACCGATTTCGATAATTCTTTTTTTAGAATATTCCTTGAAGTACGAGGATGATTCTTACGGAGAGAAAAATGTAAAAAAATTGCCTGAAAATATCTAAAAACAACAGTTTTCTATACTCCCATACAAGCGATTCGTAATAATAATTAAAAATCAATTTGAACTTTAATAGCATACCATAAAGTTTAAGTGTTGGTGGAGAGGTTGCTAGAAGGAAAAACAATTGAGTGACGCTAGTATCGTATAAATATCAACATTAATATTTAGCGTATATAGCATCGCGAATAGCAGAAAGAGTATTAAAAAAAAGAATAATTAAAGAATAGAATTAGGCGGTACGAAGTTCGAAGGGTCAGCTAGTTGCAAAATAAAATTAACATCATCTATATAGAGAATTTTCATTATAGTTTTCCGTGTACACTATTCCAATGACATAATTCTAATTATAAGAAATAACTTTTTTTTTCGAACTGACTACACTGTTGTCTTGTTAGAACCGCTACAGTTTCACCGGACTACTTATAAAATTTAACCTAAGCATGTTCATTATAGTTGTTAACAAACGTGTAGATGGTCCATTACGCAATTCCATAAAGAAAAGAAGAAGAGAATATACTTTGAAAAGAAGAGAATATACTAATACTACTACATCTTGACGATTTTTCGCTTTCGTTTTAAATATATATAAGTTTTAAAATCAACGAATACTAAAATTGTAGTAAACGCTCTATGTACATATTTTATAAGTCTCCTAAGTCTCGCCGGTGAATGTACGCTTTCCAATAAAACTTCTTTAAACTTGGCAAATCTCGAGGATTCCTTTTATTAAAAATCGCTCCACTATATTCGAATACTTCCACTTTTATTATATCCCAGCGGATTATACTACTACAGTATACATATACAGTTTCTCACAGACTTACGCGAAACTCGTACGGGTATTTGTTTAGTTTAATTTATTTTTTTTAAACTTTAACTACTGTCAACAAAGCTGCTAAAAGACATAACACAGGCGAAGAATTTGTTTGTACATTTTGTTGTATTCTTTTAAACGCAGTAATGTTTAAATATTATCATGATTTCAAGTATTTTTAAATGAATTTGTCATAGTTGATATTTACAATTAATTTATTTGTATAATTTTCTAAGTGACTAGCGGCCCGCTCCGGCTTCGCACGGGTATAAAATATATAGCCTATGTCATTCACTGAAAAAATGATTAAAATCGATCCAATAGTTTTGATTTATTCATTACTGCTCGTGGCCCGCACGCGTTAAATTTGGACTGACCTCACCAATAACAGTATTTCTCCACTATTTAATTTATGTTATTATACATATAAACCTTCCTCTTCAGTCGCTCTATGTATTAAAAAAAACCGCATCAAAATCCGTTGCGTAGTTTTAAAGCTTTACGCATACATAGGGATATAGGGACAGAGAAAGGGACTTTGTTTTATACTATGTAGTGATAATAAGATTATTATGTCGGGAAGTAACAAAAAGGCAACAATACTAAATCATACACTCTACATACATACACATGTGACTTCCTTGAAATAATTTCATTTCATAGGTGTGCAAGTATAAAAAACCCACAATTTCCGATGTCGCATCCGATAGTTCAGACAGACGGGGGCACAAAAAATTCTTTACAAAAGTGTATCGACCACCTTTACCGTGTTAGTTCTCTAAAGGAAATAGTAACGTATCGACTATGTGTTAAGATTCATAATTGTCTATTATTGTCTTTTTGTAACTGTATTCCTATGTTTGTCGTGATATTAAGGCATCAGAAAAAGTGGTAGTGTGGGAAAGATGGCTGTAAAAAACGCCACATCTGCGGCCCTATTCAAGTCGATTCGAGTGCTTCAATGGGATGGGACGGTAACTCTATATTGGGAATTTCTCGCGAGTTATATCGTTTTTAATGTGTATATAATCTTGCTTACGAACTTTAACGTTGCGTCAACATCATGCGCTGTATATGATGAACCTTCAATAAATTTACACTTTCGTTTCACTTCTCAAGTGTTATATTCTCTTTTTAAAACGATTTCCTTGTAGAATCCTTATACGATATGGGGAAAAAGTCTAAAGTAAATTGTATCGTTACATTTCAAAATCGGCTAAGCCCAATTTTAATCGTTCATATAAGGTGTATCATTTTTTTATGTTTCCTGTTGTTATAAACTGTGGTCGAAGATTTCTTTTTTTTTTCGAGCTGACCTACACTGCTAGCCAATAAAGCCTTTACAGTTCCACCGGTCCACCGGACTACATGTGGTCGAAGTCCAAATGTTACCGTTCATTAGATTCTTAGTTACTTTTTGTGTTCTTCAAATTTTACTTATAAACATTTTGAAGATCTCGATAAAATTTTAAAACTGATGGATGATTAAAATTAGCTGATTTTGAAATGTAACAACACAATTGTTAGTTGAATCTATTTAGGTTAGTCGATGAAACTTGATGTATGGGAATTTTCCATAACTTTGTATATGACAGCAAAACAAAACGATTAATTCTTACAATCAAATGATTTTTAATTAATTCGTGAATTATTACTGCTACGCTTGATTATCTACGTCAAAAAGTTGTATTTGTCTAAATGAAGACAGTAGATTTCGTGTCATAGGATGATAAAAATGATTCCTAAAATGTAATATAATAAACTTGACCAAATTTATTGACATAATAATAATGACTAATAATATTTAAAAACCAATTGGAATATCTGATCAAATATAATTAAAACCAATTATTTGAATGTACTGTAAGAATTTCTGTATAGTTTCTATTATTTCTAAAACTATTTCTATCATCGTATCTAATAGCGATATTGATGTAGTATTTTACTGTTATATCAACATAAAAACGACCGAACGAACGAAACATTATAATATATACGAGAGTACAACAGTTTATGTCATAAAATAATAGCGGCTGGAATTGAATCCGCATCGGTTCTGTTACCGGCAATCAGGACTGATGTGCGCATCCTGTGTGCTTATATTATAACGTTGTATAATCACATCAGTGCCGATGGGTTTGTGTGAGAATCTGTTTGTAACGATTCCGTCGAGTTACGCTCGAAGACTTTTACTATTTTGTCGTAATAAACTGGTTTCCTTTAAAACTGTATAACACCATAGTGCTCCTTTTGTTTTCTCTCCTTATAGTGCGTGCCTCTTTATCTTCTATTGCTATTTCTGATCTAAAAATAATTTGCACAACGTTGGAATTATTTTTATTTGGGTCTAATTTTCTTTACATAGACGACTTTAGCAACGCCTGTTGTGTATGTCCTTTGGAATTGTATTAACAAGATTTATACTGTCTTGCATTTATAAAATATTATAAACTAATATAACAACCTTTCAAAAGAAGGTGTCGCTTCTTAGACCGAATAGGACAAATGTTATCACAATTCATTTACTTCCGAGTCATTATTTTTCCTGTTTGTACCGTATTAGTTCTTCTCGATTTGTACTATTATATTTTTGCGCCGTATAGGTACCTCTGTCGTTAGCTTCTTATTATTTAAACGTTTCTTCGAGACTGTCTTCTAGATCAGTAATTGTATGTGATTTTTCATTCCTTATGTAATCTATTCAACGTTACCCAAGATATGGAATGGAGATATCGTATTTCTATTGCATTATTGGCATTAGTGGCAAAACGTATATTAAAAATATAATAAAGGCGACAGTATGAGTACTTAAATGTTTAACTATTATTAACGTCAAATGAGTAGACAAATTGTAAGGGAATTAGGAATAAAATTCGACTGTATCGCTAAAGAGAACATACGAACAGAATTCCTTTTTGAAGTTTTACTTCTTTTGGCACGTTAGGGAAAAATGATGAGAGTAATTTTTTACCGATGCGCGCGCACACCGTCACGAAAAACCGATACCCTGAAGTTAGCTATAGTCAATATTTCATTAAAAAAAGTATGTATGTATTAAATACCTTTTTTCTATTGTTAGTGTTGTTTTTTCTACAAACGTAAAATAAGGCGTGGGATAAAAATTTTGAAAAGATTTTTATCTTGTTACTCCAAAGAAGTATAACTTTTAAAGCGTGTACATAAGTACACACACACACTTTTTTTTATTGTCTACGGTGAAAAATAGAGTAATGTGTATTTAACAATCGTTACACGTTGCTCAATTATCTTTTCCACTGTTTATTATAATTAGTAAAGTAGCAACAATACACCTTTATACATAAAACTCACACATACATAGAAATAACAATCATGTTCATAATACAGAAAAATACGTGTTCTTCAACAGCGGAGGAACTACAGATCAAGGAAGCTACTAGAACGGTTATTACCGTATCTATAAAACTTATTAAATTTAATTCAATCTTTTTTAATTCTTCCTAGATCTGGCTAAAGTTAACCATCATCTTCTTAACCTTATCCCACCTAAGTAGGGTCGGCAGAACATGTTTGTCATGTTGCGATGTCTGCTTCGGATTATTTTGTAGCAACACTATAACTTCATCTTCCTAACTTCGTATGAATGCCAAACGCGGATATTTGACTCTTCGGTAACAGGTAGTAAGGATTCACAAATGATGCACTTTTGTGCGGTGTATCCGTGTATTGCACCTCCACGGGCTCTGGTTTCAGGTCTGTTGTAGCCGTGAGGATTTCTTACTGCAAATCTGATTCAGGAGGTTCAATATTCTTTTTTCTTTTCTTGATTTTATTCGACATTATTATTTAATTTAAAAAAATGGCTATAAAGCTAAATATGAGCTTTTTCTTCAATTATACATTAATTTGTAAATTTTATAAAATAATTTTGTATTGCTAAACTAAAGCTATTATTGGTTGGAAAGTATAATGTATTTTTTGCTCTTCCACAGACCACAACTGTGTATGAGCTTTTATATGAAATAAGTAAGAATGTGATGTGTTTACTCATTGTATATTGGAGGACGATCAGATTGTCAGGTAGGTGGTAGAGCTACGCTGAAACTATTACTGGCTTCAGAATGAATGGGTCGGCTCCCCCGGGGTAGTACCACCCTCTCACAGAAAGCCGACGTGAAGTAACAGTGGTTGCACTGTTGCGTTTCGTTCGGTCAGCGAGAGTGCCGGAGGCCCACATATTTAAAAGGCCGGTAACGCACTTGCGACTCCCCTGGTGTTGCTAGTGTCTATGGACGGCGGTGATCACTTACCATCAGGTGACCCACCTGTCCGTTTGCCCCCTATAATATAAAAAAAAACAAAAATAAGGGGTTTGGAGCTATAGTTGTTCTGTAAGCTTCATTTTGGTATGAGCAAAAAAATTACAATGTATTACTTTAGGCATACCGTGAACCTTTGGAATTGATTGATCTCGATGGTCGTCGACAACATTTCTGTATCATGTACCATCGGATACCAAAGTTCTTATTTTGCTGTGCTAAATTTAATGTTAATGTCTAATGTCTTAACATACATAATTATTGATTTCTAGTCGCTATATAATCAACTAGTGAGCCGGCCCGGCTTTGTATAGGTGGAATATGTAGGTAATCATTATCTAAAACCATCTCGAAACATATTTTGGCCCTTTGATATTAATACTTAATTACCCATAAAAGCTACGTAAAAGAATCTTCACACAAACATTGTTTTTTGTTGCGCGTAATTTTAAATCCGTCATATCTTCAAAGATAATCACCGAAATGAAATGCTGTTAAGGGCAAATTCGATCTATTTAAAATGTCCGACGCAACTAAAATATTTAATTGAATAAGTGTTGTTACCAAATTGATGAAAATTGTGTCGCAAATGAAGAGAGAAAAACGATAAAAATAACTATTGTGAAGTTATCTTTAGGAGATAGACTTATAGCATCTAGAACTTTTCTGTAGGCATTTTTCAAATAGACTTTTCTCTAATATAATACTATTATTATTTTTTTTTATGTATCTTATAAGATTTAGCCAGCGTCATCTAATGTAAGCGTACAGATTTTCTTCTTACGACTTCATTAGAATACATTGGTTTTTCTATACCTTATATAAATGTAATAAAATGTATTATACATATATAAACCTTTTGGTAGAGATTCTCTAAAGAAGAACTAAGTAAACAACACCGACAGACAGACACGAAAAGCGACTTTATTTATTTATAATGTAGATATGTGTGTCCGCTAGTACAAGCTATGCTTACATCGCCCTCATTAATAACCGACAAGGTCAAGTGTTCAAGTAACATTCAATGTAGGAACATCAAAACTACGACCGAAACTTATCACTAGATTATCAATAAAATGATTAACATGACGGAGATATCAATTTCCGGTGCAGGTATTATTCGGAGGCGCCGGATGTGTTACTTTGTACAACACAGCTGGTCCTGGTAAAGGAAAAAAATCTTTATCAAAAAACTACATACTAAAACTCAATGAAGTGTCAAAAAATACTCACATTCTTAGCGAGCTTCCATTTCTTAGTGAGGCTGTTATTTTGTTTTTATTCTCTACTAGCTGTTGCCCGCAGCTCCGCATGCGTTTTTTTTATAATTCTGAATTTCTTCTTATAATATCAGTTATCTGTCAGTGAAAGTCCCATGAAAATAGGTCCAATCGTTTTGGAGATAGTACTACAGGCGAAGCCATGGATTACAGCTAGTCTAAAATAAAGTAGCCTATGTCACCCGCTGTAATTTTAACTGTCGGTCAGTGAAGTTTCTGTCAAAATCGGTCCAGCCGTTTCGGAGATTACCCGGAACATACATACAGACAGACAGACAAAAATTTTAAAAATTGTGTTTTTGTTATCAGTATCGTGTATACGTTCATATCCAATGTGTAAAAAGTCGTTATTTTGACATTACAAACAGACACTCCAATTTCATTTATATGTATAGATGACTGGCAAAAGTCGAATACTTTAGAATGGAATGGCAGTAAGAAAGGCTGTTAAATATAGAAGCTGGAATATAATAATATGTGCTTCATCAATGATTTTGTTACATTGAAGTTAAATTAGCAGTGGCACAGACTACCATAGTATGATTTCACTAATTTCGCTTATCTGTGGTAGTTGGTGGCCTCACGATTAATTTGTGGCAAAGTCCTTGGAGACATTTTGTGTTTTATTTGGTAAAAAAAATTACATCACAATCTAAAACGTAGTGGTTAATGATTCGAAACTAAAAAGAAAAAAAAATCGGTATTAGCATTATATTGGGTTTGACGCCTTTATTATAAAAAAAATCTCTGATATCATAAACTATAACACATTCAGTATCATAAGGAATATAAAAAAAAAAAAAAAACTGTAGTATACATGACACGAGCAATTTTAAATATTAGTATAGATTGGTTATCCCTAGGAACTAGGTGTCTTATTTGTGTTAGGCTATTTTTTATTTTTCTATTTTCCCATAATTTTCTATTAGTTATTTTTATTTAATTTCCAAGTTTTACCTCGTATGATTTAACAGAGATAAAGTCACACCGCGCTGGCACCGTTTGTGCGACACACTTCCTCTCCATTTACAGCCCTAGGGACGGGATATCCCAACTTCCAGGACAATATGATTTTAATCAAAAATCATTTTAATAATGATTCTTTACTAACTAATTACACAAAAATTCCTATAAAGCACACTACACTAGCAATTATGATGTTATGTGATAAGGTGAAAAAAACTTTATAAAATGCAAATACCACGGCGTATATTACCTTTACATTCTTACCAATACTCTAAAGTCTTCTTCTTCTTGTTTTGGCACCGCAGAAGCACTTGCCAGTGTCAATGTTTTGTTTCAAGTAAGTGTCTTGTGATATTTATAACGTTCTAACAAGATGGTGGTTTCCTTGTTAGAACTTTCCATGGAGTTATGGTGGCATCTCAGAATGCATGATGCTCCGTGGTATTATTTCCCATCCACTTCACTTGTGCATAATAACCGAACTATATTACGTAAAACACCACCAATATTACAAAATATAGAGATATCTAATAACACAAGATTATGAATAAAATATAAAAACCACTACATGCCAGACTAAGATCCCGCCAAAAACTCCTCTAAAATCTAAACTGTTGTTACATAAGAAGAAACAATAAAGGATCTAATTTAAATATAGATATTTTCCATTTTGTTTTATTGACAATGAAGATATAATTGATGTGACAGGGTGTCAAATTTCGAAATCCATAATGGCGCTGCAGTTTCTGAACGAAATTTTAAGTCATGAATATAATAGTTACTATATTATAGGTTTAGTTTATAATTAAATCGTCTTATTTGAACTTGACCCTTAAATTTTATTGTTATATATTATTTATAGAAATATTTTATGATAATGTCTTGGTATGTTTTCCTAATATATTTTATTTACAGTACCATTACATCTTTTTGGTAGAAAACGTTACTTACTGGCAACATGTAAGGCGTTACAAAATAATATAATAAAAAAAAAATATGTATAATATAATTATAAAATAGGAAGTTTATGAATTTCGTTAAAACAAGTTTTCCCGATCGTCATCCAAACATCGCTCGTCGCGCAGCTTCGAGCGTCGCTTTACAAAAAAGCGACAACATACGAATCTAAAAATAAGCCGTATAATTGCAGCGCAGAGCTGAAAGCGCAATGCTTTCGCTGCAGCGGTAGTACGGTTGCCCTTGACAACCGAGACCCAGATACTATCGCGTTCCACTCACACATCCGTATGTTATGAACACATATACAAATCACCGGAATCCTGCAACTCACACAAATTCAAGCCGCCATGTACGTATAACGTCCTCGCTCACATTCGAAGTTTGAGTTGCGTTCTGAAGTTTTTATTTTTTTTTTGCCGTCGAACGCTCTTTGTGCGCATCTACAAAGAGGTTTCGCCCTGTGATTACGGTCGAATTACTTTTATAAAGCGATGACGTAAGAGTTAGAAGGATTTGAAATATTTGATAGACGAATTATAACTCAATATTTTGTACTATAACAATGTAGGTATTACTTAGAGGTAGCTACTAATTTTCTTATAAACACAAATTACTTACATAAAGAATATCTTTGATCCTATAACTGATAAAGTACATTACACTCATGTGTTTGTAGTTACAATTGTTTGGAAGTAGAGGTAAACTTTTGCCATACTTTTCCTCTGAGAAAAATATAGCGAGAAACTCGAAGGGAAAGCAAAAAGTTTGAAACAAGCGTATTGCAATTTACTTCCTCTTTGTAGAGTAAAAAACTTCTTTTGATATAGTGTTTGCTATATTACAGTTGCTTAATGCTTATGTAGAAATAGGCAGCAATTTTTCTCTATATTATAACATATAACAACTACACTACAAATAATAGTGTTCAATTATGTTTGTATATAAATGACTCAACTGTTATGTAAGGATCAAGAAAAGCATTTTGCATAAAAACGTTTATCGTTACAATTTCTGCCGGTGAAGTCTTGAACGAAACGAAAACATGCGACACTTTGTAGAATGAATAAAAATTCGAATTTTAAATTTAGAATACACGTGTCCGAGCAGTTGTTTACGAATTGGGTCGACATTTTCATTACAAATGACAATTTAAATTTAGAATTAAATCTATTCATAATATAATTTTATAAAGAGGTTATGTTTGTGAATATATTTGTAGGCGGTTATCTTCGGAACTGCTAATCCGATTTTGAAAATTCTTTCGATAATAGAAAAGTACATAACTCCTGAGTGCTATAGCTTGTATGTATATAATATTATTGTCTTTAACTATTATTTTGTTATCAACGCGTCCTTAGTCATAAGTGATTACTAGTTTTTTTTATAAAAAGAAGAGTAGTTGAGGATTGTTTTTTTGTATTTTTAATTTCCAACCAGAAAAGATATTTAGCATTATAATTATCCTGTATAATTTAAAGAACATGTATAGGTTTGACAATAAAATAAACTAAGTAAATTTGTCAGCTGGTTTTCTCTTTAATGCGGCTCGGAGTTACAAATTGAACATAGAATTGATCGTTCAGAGCAGTTCATGTATACGTGCGCTATTTAATAAATATTTAATTATTTTTACTCAATTACGATGTATAAATATTATAGTTACATTGTTCCTTGGTCATTGTTACATTTAAAAAATTGCGTTGACGTGAAAAATTATCAGCTCGTTACTGGTATATATTTTTTACTATAATTTATATTTAAAAAAAATATACTATGGTGTTATAATTAAATGATATAACAGGTCAAAATCTATTTTAATGCAGACTAAAAATAAATAGGAAATATATAAATGGAATCCATTCGGAAATAATGCGTCCAAAAATAAAATGTGTCGCATCGGATCTCGATCGGCGGTAAATAGACAGTTTTAAAATTAAAACGCAACGAAAATAGTTTCGCCCTTAAAATAGTCCAACCGAAATAGAGCGTGGCATGGCAATACCGAACCTACCCTTCTATTAATAGACTTTGTTTACTCCAATAATAATGATGCCGAATTAAGGAGCAGCCTAAAAGCTATATGAGAAGTAAGTAGGGTTCTACCGTTTTATTTAGCCGGGTTGTAATGGCTCGCCCTTTTTCGCTCTTCGGACGATGTTCGGTTGAGATGATGTTAAGAATGTTAACTATGGAGGCCAGTTATGAAGATCTCAGAGTAGGGCAGCCTTGTAACGTGGCATTCATTGTTTTGGAACAGATAATAAATGTTATAGTTTTGTCGCACATAAGTCGAATGATACAAAATGTTTTGTTATAAAATGGTACATATCTATTAAATTTTTGTTGATGGTGGTCGGTGGTTGGTGGTTGGTGATTGACCTAGAATCAAATCTTGTTGCCATCGTTATGAAACTACAGCGTGATGGTAACGCATTTTCTAAATCCGCCTAGCTACGTAACACCTTCACAGAAAACCGACGTGAAGTAACAGTGCTTGCATTGTTGCGTTTCGTTCGATCAGTGAGAGCGCCGGAGGCCCACATATTTAAAAGGCCGGCAACGCACTTGCGACTCCCCTGGTGTTGCTAGTGTCTATGGACGGCGGTGATCACTTACCATCAGGTGAACCACCTGTTCGTTTGCCCCCTAGGAGAAAAAAAAAAAAGTTGAAAATCTGTCACCAAGCACTTATATGGTATGTTCAGGCAGCTGCCCTTGTGACTCAATCCCCCTCTATGCTTAGCGTGTACACCATATTCGACCACATTGCCATTTAATATCCTGTGAGATTATAGTCTTATAAAGTGTTAAAAAATGTCGTGTGTCTGTTACAATTTGTTCGATAATTTACAATTTTTACTATATTTTATTTGTTCTCATTTATGAAGGCTTCCAAAATATACATTAAAATCTGAAATTTTTGTTGCTTTAAAAGCTTATAAGGTGTTTATGTTGGATAGAATCATGAGAAGAAATACATATGGCTCACAATCTATTAGTGCTTCGTTCGATATAATAAAAGTTACTATATGAAATTTCCATCATAAACAACGCTATAATACAACACGTTCTAATCCTGAATATATTTGTATTGTGACAAACATTTGTCATTTAAACGAACGTCTTTAGAAAACGCGACTAATTGCATACATAATTTTTAACCGCCCCTGGAACTTCGTCCGTAAAATACCAATCTAAAACTTAAGTATAACCTATCACCATCTTGTTTTAGTAGGTATATAGTATAGTTTAAGCTATAGTAAAATAAATAGCATACAAATCTTATCAATGAAAAAAAATACTTAGATATATCTCCGTCAAATTATATATACATATGGAGATTATACTTAACACGAGTTATCGCCTATACAACATGCTTACGGTTCGCAAATCGTTAACGCGATTAAAGCGCTTTGATAAAGCGGTTTCGAGCTATGATCGTGACACAATCCTCGCGGCCTGTTACGTCATCACATGACCTCCATGTAACCCGCTTTAGTCAGGTTTACACCAACCAGAATTTTAGATAAATAAAGTTAATAAAATTAAATTACAAATACGTTATTATAATACAAAAATAACTCTATTAGACATTGAAGATAAATCACATTTTTTACGTTTACATTGTCATTGAGTAAATCGTGAAATAAGAAAGTATTTCATATGTGGAATCCAGTTCGGAAAATGAATATTTATGTCACATATAAAAACTATATTTTATGGTTATCATCGTACAAATAGAAAAGGTTTTTTTTTGTTGTATATAAAAAACGAACGTTTTCCGATATGAACATCGTTGATAATAGTGTCCAACGTCTAACTATAACGTGGATAGACTGAACCAAACAAAAATTCGAATGGCGGTGCGTGAACTATTAAAAATAAAATTATAAAATTCGAACACAAAACAAATATTGCTTTCAACAGAAGGGAGTAATAAATAGTTTGTATTAACCATAACGTGGATACACGGAATCAAAAAAGTTCGAATGTCGGCGCGTAGGCTATTAAAACAAAAAATGTTTAATTCGAATATCGAACAAATATTGCATTCGATACTGGAGAGTAATAAATAGTTTGCATAACATTTAAAAAATTACACTCATAAAACGCAATACATACATACAAACCGCTAAATTTCACGAACATAGTTACTTCGCATTATTATTACCTATTAGAAATTAAAAATAAATCATGAACGACAGTTATTGAAAATTCTCATCGATTGTAGGAAACGCAAAACACCGTGAGCGCATGCGCCCCTCTCTACGCTGTAAACATGTCCAAAAGTGCCCATAACTCGCCGATTTTCTTTTACATTCCCTTTCGTTCGCATTCCGAATTTGAATTTGGTCGAACTTTTTCAAGTGTAACTTGAATTTATATTGTCAGAAAATTTAATTTCATTCTATCTATGTTATCTTAGTAGTATGGATTGGGGAACAAAATAAAATTTAAGTATTAATTATTACTTACATATTAGTTTTTGCGGACAATTTTATCTTGTTTTTACAAAAGTATAAACTTTCTTTCTTGTTTGTTAATTTCGTTAAAAGGGTCTAAATATTTGAAATTGTAATTGATGAATAAATGATATATAGTCTAAATCACGCCTGAAATCGAAATGAATCTATTATAATAATGTAATATATTAATTGTACTATTTTTTTGTCCACAGATTGGTGCCGGCATTATGGATAGCCGGCCAACTGATTGCCTCATAACCAGGAGCTGCTTACATAAATCGAAATAAAATAAAATCAACAAACCAAAATACACGATATCCTTAAACCAAAGTCTCCAGTCATATCCTTCGTTTCGAAAAAAAAAAAAAAAAACTTAAATATAAGCACTATTTTTTAACCTTTTAACGATAAAAAATATTACTAAATCGTAAATAGTATACGCTAACTCCCAAACAGTACAAATTAATTTAAGTCTGAAGTAATCGGTATTTACAATTAAACGATAAAAACTTCGAAGAAACGAAAACAAATAAAATTATAATAGCCAATCAACGACCAGTATTTAAACGTTCCAAAATAATAGAAAAAAAGTTAAACGAGTGCACAAAATATTTTATCGATTGTTACAAATATAAAAGGAAGATAATAATAATATTGTACTACTGATACCTCGTGTGTTTTGTAATAAAGAAAAAATCAGCCAAAGATTTTTTTATAAGCCTTTAGACATTTAAGAATTCGTGTAAGCTAAACCGGTAACTAAGAAACTTTTATATTTATTTAATAGCCGGTAAGCGAATATTATTGTGATTAGATTTAGTGAAAACCGGTGTGCCGTATAATCTTAAAGTTTAAGTGCTATATCTATAACCGCGGATATAAAGCCAACGGTCCAAAAAGTACAAATAACAAGTTCCAGTGAAGTTCCGAGTACTCAGTACATAAGTAAAAAAGACAGAGCTTATTTTTTCGAAGCGTTTATGTGAAGTGACGCGATGAGGGAACGTCGCGGTCGAGCGTCATGAGCGAAGCGCTCAGAGGAGAGGCGGGCGCGGACGGCGCGCACCTACCGCCGTTCTCATCGTTTGGCGACATGGCTGAGAACGAACAGAGGATCTTGACGGCCGACGGACGGCTGCTCGACCCCGCCTGGGAGTACTACGAACGGACAGGCGACACGGTGTCAGTGATCGCGAGCCAGGCGCAATACCGACCTTGGGAATCGATGCCCATCACCGTTAACTCCAAGGACGCAATCCTCCGGGCGGGTTTCTCTTCACCGCTCGACTATCAATCGGTTACTTTGCAACCGATACCGAATAAGCTACCGTCCTTCCAGAGCCAATTTCAAACGTTCCCAGAGACGACAGTGATCCCTGAGACGGGGTTGCCGAGCGTCACGCCTGTGCCGGTGACGGCCAGCCCGACGCCGAGCGCGAGCCCTAGTCATTTAACCCAGCTCACACAGCTCACGACGCCTTCGTCTCCAGTACACTTGACGACCTTAGCACAAGTTACACCACTCTCGACCACCTTAACTACTCTCTCCCCGGTTAACGCAACCACATTCCATACACTAACAGCCGTCAACGCTAGAAGCTATCCGATAGTACCCGCTCCCTTGCAGGCGAGGGAGTTGGCCCCAACACAGACATATATCGATGACAGGCACATTCAACTTTACCAACCGAATATCGCCACAATCAACGCGTTCCCTACGCAGAATGGAATCTTACATCAAAATGGCACACTTTTGCATCAAAATGGAAGCTTATTACAGAATATACAGAGTCCGACTGTGGTGCACGTATTGAAAAATGAACCTTTCGATTTAAAGTCGCTTCAGGATAAGTACACTCCCAATGGTCTGCATCACACAAATTTCCAAAACCCAATGTTGATCGACGGCGGGTACGACAAAAAGTCAAACGGATTCGGTAGTGGCTCGTCGCCAACAAGATCGGACTTCAGGAAGAAGGAGCGACGGAAAATGCGCGCGAATAGTTCAGAATCAGACTGTTCGAACATGGAAGTGGGGTCGGAGAGTAGTGGGCAAGTCGCTGCGGTGTCATCGACGGCTGGGTTTAAATCGCCCATGCACGGAGCGCCGCCTATGACAACCGGCCCCATGGAGCTTGATGACATATCGAGTGAGAAACAGGTAAGCTTTTGAACTTATTTATTTCTACTTTAATTAATTTTTATTCTACACGTGACAAAATTTAAATAGTTGACTGAAAAAATATGCAATGGGGAATAGCATCTGTTTTTTTTTATCTACAAATGTGTACGGTATTTGAATTCAAGTTATAAGGCAATATCGTATATAGAAATACACAGAAAACAAAGCGAGTTCAAAAGCAACACAATAAAATCGTAGAACGAGAACTAATCTCCCTTCCCGCGAATTGGCGAATTTCGTAAACAAGCCGTCCGGGAATCGCGAAAAGCCAACTGTATATATTCAATGAAAGATATGAGAATTCTCAGAATTTTCATTCGTCCGCCCCGCGCCGCTGAAAGTGGATATTCGAGAGAGCCCGAAAAAGAGAAACTTTCCCCGTAATTCCACCTTTTATTATTCGGAGAGAGTTTTTATTCGTAGTCTCGAGTTTCGGAACGGCCGAACTCTCTGTCTTCGCGGCTATAAATTTAATAGTTAGCCGATTCTCCTGCTCCGCCAATAAATTAACTTCCTTTCTCGTTTAAAATACAAATTAAAGTCGGCCGATTTACGCGTGTCCTGCTTAGAAAATTTTATGACTTTCAAATTTAACGGCTAATGCAATTAAGCGGCAGTTTTGAAAGCTTTTAAGCCCTTCTTCTTTATCGAGTCATTATCAAGTTGTCGAAATTACATGGCTTTATTACTCTAATTGAGTCGCTTGGTCATCGCCGGTCGGTGGTCTTAATGGATTGTATTGATTTATGCACGAGTTATTAGAATTAGCTAGATTTCCATTAATAATCCTGCCATTATAAGTTATTATTCAATTCAGTAACTTAAATATCTGTTTTATAAATATTCATTCAATGTAGATTACAATTATTTATAGTTCTTCTATACATTAAAACCGTTCAATAAATAATAGCTAAAATTGTTTTTTTTTTTTAAATTCCACACTCTGTTGCATTTTCCTATAATGACGTAGGTAATTGTTGCCTATGAGTAGTAGGTCGTCGTGGTAAAAACCAATCTAACTGCTGCTAGAAAAGACCCAGAGTAAAACGACATTCTTTAACAATAAATGTCAGCGTTTCCTTGTCTAATAACGAACACCTTTGCGTAGTTGCGCAGCTGCATTAATTACGATTTCTTACAGCCTTTAACTAATGCACTTTTCGATAATATATATTAATAAATCTATAGCTCTGTATGTCTGTAAATAGTTATTTTATGATAGATATCTCTTTATAGTCTATAATAAAGGGTATTAAAAATGAAAAGACTTGAAAAGTATTCCCTAGAATCTATTTAATTGTTTCCATTTAACGTTCATTCAAACTGTATATTTTAACAAATCGTACAGTTTTCACATGTAAAACAATAGTTTACATTAAAATGGCTTCATCATTATAATTTAAAAGTATTGTGAAGGAATAAATGCGTGCCGAGCCGCACGTAGAGCTAGTCTCTATGCACAATTATTGAAAGGCAAACAGTTCCTTACTTTTTTTTTTTTAATGAATAACAATCGGATTGCACAAAACTCTTTGTTCAAATAATGTAGATAGCAGATATTAATGTCGACATATTAAAATATATTTTATAACTGGCACTAATATTATTAACATACTTGTTTTTTTTTTCTAAAATTACTAATAATTTAAAAATCATAAACAGTCCATAAAAATACTTAAAGTTCTATTTAAAAAAAGCTAGAGTGTGTAACTTTATTTTTCTAGTAACTTATGACGAACGTTGGATACATTGTATCGCTTTCAGCATATTATGCAGTAGTCACAGGTTCTAGATTGATTTAAAAAAAAAAAAATTATACATATTTTATATGAGAAGTTAAAAAATATATTTAAAAAAAACATTTGGTAGAGAAATTAAAAAATCTAGATATAAACAACATCAAAACGTAGAGGCTCTGAATATAAATAAGCGCTGTAAAGATAACTCGATAAGTATTAAAAAAAAACCATCAAAATACTTTAAAGCGTTTAGAAGGAGAAAAATTACGAACACTGAAATTTATAGACAACTCTTATCCTAATTTTTTTTTTTTTCGAAAGCGTGTATCACACCATATTATAAAACAAAGTCGTCCGCCGCGTCTGTCTGTCTGTCTGGATGTTCGCGATAAACCCAAAAACTACTCAACGGATTGTAATGCGGTCTTTACCTATAGATAGAGTGATTCACGGGGAAGGTTAAGGTATATCATTTGTCAAGGTTTTTTTTGTGAATTGGTTGAAATATAATGATAATTGTTGAATAAATCGGAAAAAGTCAAGCCGTCTTAAGCGTTTCATGCACATAAGTATATATTTTTTATTATCAGGGCAGGACAACGTCCGCCGGGCCTGCTAGTATTCTATAAAATTAAGATAATTGTATGCAGTATTTATACATAAACAGGCGGTAATTTAGAATTTATAATAAAAGAAATCATACGAACACTGGATGGGATAGGCTTGTAGCAATTATTTCAATTAAAAGAACATAAAAAACGGCTAATTAAAATCTGTTCGCAATATGTTTTAAAACAGTTACATCAAGACGACATGGCATTATACAAACTCGACTATATCCTGTAGGGTTGTCACTTACAACGGAACATCGACAGAGGATAGACTTACCAATTTCATTGTTTAGGAAAGTTAACACTTTATAGTACGATATTTATATCCGTATAATGTGTATCTTAACAAGAAAAAAAAAATAATGACAATTGATTTATTCTTTGAACTCTTACGCTTTATGAATTTGACGATTTTGAAAACAATAAGAAAAAAGAAATAAAGGCTATTTTTCTTAATAGAAACATACAAAATTTCTTTTTAGTTTCATAATAGATTACTGAATATACGTTATATAAGTATGTTCTCCCATTAAAATTGGTAATATGTGAATTATATTTGAATTAGAAATATCATTCGGTCTTTCCTAGGCTGGTGATAATCGATACTACTCGATCGAATCGATTCTATGATAGGTTATATGCATATTACTCATTATGATGATATAACTCCGTTGTTTCAAATATCGATCGTTAGACATCGTAAATATTAATGTTCAAAACAATTTCGGGCAACCCTATTCCGTGAGCAAAACTCCAAGTACATGATATATTTTCTGTTTTACAAAAATTAAATGTAACAGATTTTATCAGCATGCTCATTATCGACACGCGAATGTTAATAAAATTGCAAGCCACTACTAAAATGTTACCGTTATGTCAAACAATATTTTAGTCATGCGATGGATTTCCAACGAGTGTATATAATAATAGAAGCTTTTATGTCCCAGAAATATAGCTTTGATTGGAGAAAATTATAGACAGTGATCTAGACATATAAAATGTTCATGAAAGATTAGCTTATCTGTTGCATAACTTTATGCCAAGATATGTAGAGCTATGTATTGCAATTCTGTATATTAGGTCTGTTTCAGAGTGCAGGCGGGTGCGAGTTTTGCGCGGGCGCGTAAAGTTCAGTTTTACGTAGACGCTACTAACATGACCGTACACTCTGCACTCTGAAACAGGCCTTAGTATTTATTGGCATCTTGAATTTTGAAGCGATGATAGCTCATTTGATGACGTATTCGTACACCGCATCGATCCCTTATTAGGTCTGTTTCAGAGTGCAAGCGGGTGCGAGTGTTTGCGCGGGCGCTTAAAGTTCAAATTTACATAGACGCCACTAACATGACCGTGCACTCTGCACTGTGAAACAGGCCTTAGTGTTTATTGTCATCTTGAATTTTAAAGCGATAATAGCTCATTTGATAGCGTATTCGTACACCGCATCAATCCCTTATCCTTGCGACTGAATGATTTGGAAGTTCCAGTCAAGGAAAACATCCTGAGGAAACCATAGCATGGTGGTAGGGCATTATCTACCGCCTGGTTAGCGCCACCCTCAAGTTGAAAAGCTGTCGCTAAATACTTGTCTGTTGGTGTGTTCCGACAGTTGTATTTGAGAGCCAGTCCCTCTTTAGGTTTAGTGTGTTTACCGTTGTACAGCACACATCGCCATTTAACATCAGATGAGATTTTGGTCAACCGATAAAACCTTAAAGTATAGAAAAATCTGAAGTGTTAATAGATTATTTAATTAATATGCCTTAAAGACTGCTAAATATCCTTTCCAATCAACAGCTATAGAATTTTAAATAGTTAATGATAACTCTAGTTTTGCTTTAGTACCGTGTTACTGGTCACTATAAGGGCACTACAAGAAAAGAACTAATGTTATATCCAAAAGCTTTATAATCACTAATTGATATATGTTTGCCGTGAGACAACTAATTTGTAAATTGCTTATAACTGTAACATAAGACTTTAATAGTATAAGTAACGCGTAATGTCCATGATAAATATTAAAGGTTTCAAGCAAATCAGTCATTTCTCATAACGTCGACAAACAACTTTTACCAGATCAATAAACTACAAAGAATAACACATATCTAGGCGATTATATATTCAAATTTGAATATTTCCAATATAAACTCTATATCATTACGATAGACTTCATTTTTGTCCGTCACTGCCTATTACTCATTATATGTGAGTCAAACTGGGAAAATCCGAACGTTTCCTAGTAAGAACGAAAACGGCAGGAAAAACGGAAGAACAATGAATATTTTTGTTTACGGAAATAATAGAAATATGATATAATATATTGAGTTACCTGTCATCGACATAACGTATATTGTATTAGATTTTTCTATAATTGACGAGAAATTAGTAAGGATTCTTTTTGGTATACAATTATATGTCGAAGAATTTGACTGAAGTTATAGATCCTGGGGTTATTTTGAAAAGTACCATAAGTATTCTTGTTGGGCAGTTCAAGAAATTCTTACTCAATTCCATGTATTATACTCCCGAACTTCGGCTGGGTTTAACAAAAAGAGTTTTCGTATTCGATGTCCATTAGTCCTAGAGTTAGAGTATATTCACTTCAAGCAACCTTGAAACGCTTTGATAATTTTAGTACTTTTTAAGTTAAAAACATAACATTACCTTATTTTTAAATTAGTGCTTTCTACTTTTATCTTCATAACCAATGCTATTAATGAATAGACAGAGATTATATATTGTGGTTATAGTAATTATATGTCTGTTTATTGAATCAACAAATTAGTTTGAAGAATACTCCTCGCCACACTTTATGATTTCTACTACTGTTGTGCAGAACGCAAATGTAGGTATCAATACGAATTATATGTATAAATAACATCGAGACAACTTAAGGATATTGAAATGCTAATTGTAGATCCCTATAATAATATTTTAAAGATATATTGTCTATTAAGTTCTTGGCTGTATTACGCACAAGCCCAAACTTACTGCTATATTCGTAGCGGCCAATAGATTGACGATTGACTGTATGTTTTAATTTTTGTTCAATTTATCAACACGGCTATGATCGAAGAAGATAATATGTATAGGCTTTATTGATAATAGTGCAGAAATACAGCTGCTGGGATGCTGCTAGGTACTTGGTAGTCGATCTTCACTTTGAGGATCATTGCTAAATTAACGGGGTTTTTAAAAACACTGTACCACATTACAGTTATATAATAATAAGAAGTCCATTCTTTATGTGTTCCATTGCTGGATAAGGGCCTCTTCTCAAGGAAGGAGACATGCTTATTAATAATACTACATATAGATTACACTATACAGTACACAGTACTACAGTATATATATTACAGATTGCTGATTACGAACACCAAGAATACGTTAGTTTACTATTTCCTCTCTTTATTGTGATACTAAAAGAACATTTTGAAAGGTTCTTATTTTTTCACGATGCGTTTGTTTCCCATCACCGGACAGTGTTATTGATTGGTTAGAAATGAGTAATATGTAGGGCTAATAAAATTCGTTGATATGCCGATGCTTGACATACGAGCATCGGATCAATATTTCACTATTGTTTAATCATTCGGTCACCATAACTTGCTGTATCATCCGGCACAAATATTATATCTCCGTCGCTGTTCGAAGGTAGATGAACTGAAACTTCCTTAAGTAATAATATATTAGTAGTACGTTTTATTCACTTTTCTTTTTAAATTATAAGACCAACATTTATTTGGTTCTTGGAGCCACTGTTTAGTAGTCCGATGAAGCTGTAAGAAACCTGACAGGCCAATGGAGTAGTTAGTTGGAAGAAAAAGACCTTCGAGCCTGTTTTAACCTACATTACCTACATATATATATCAAAATTATATGAAAGCCATTTTAATCTATTATTATTTTAAACTACTTTTACCACGGTTATTAACAAGTTAATCCAATTCATAGGGAATTTTCGCGTTCGAATAAAATGTTCGTTCGTGCTTCACCTGTTTATTTTACTTCCTTCTAAGTATTGCGTATTAAAAAATATAACTGTGCTCGTTCTAATTACAATGTAATTATTTAAAAAAAAAATAACATCTGCCAAACCGGCAATAGCACGTGTAAGCGATTAGAACATAGAACCGTATATAGCAATAATTTTTATTTTATACATTGAAAAGAATATAAATATTGCAATGTCGCTACATAACGTAATAATATTTCATTTTTATGGCGTCTATAATATGAAGTTTATTGCACCAGAATTGTTTTTAATAATCGATTTTTTTTTAAGTTTTATTTTAAAGACATAGCATGAGTAAATCTTACTTATAAAGCAACTATTGAAAAATGTATGGACAGGTGCAAATCAATGACTTGTATCAGTTGTAATAGATCAACGGTATGGAATATTAGCTATCACAATACCGATTGAATTGGCTGATGCGTCAGTCGTTGGGCGTGCTAGGTGATAGGGTTTTTCAAAGCTTACCTGGTTAGCAACCACCCTCACGTTAAAAATCTGTTGTCAAGCACATATAATATAAGTGTGTTTTGGCGACTGTACTTGAGAGCCAATCTTCATAATTAGTAATTCAGGAGTCCTTTATAAAACATAGGTGAGCAAAAAGGATGTTAGAATATTTCTCCTGGAAGTTATTTCAAAAGTTAAAATTAAATATGATCCCATCATAACCGTTAGATATGACACAAATACAGTTCGATAACATTGTGAAATGGTACAAGGCCAAGTGTTACATCGAATAGAAAGAAAACATAAAGAGTTCAAACAGAGATATCGGTCGCTAAACGGTTTGAATTTATATAATCCAAACATTATCTTGAACTTGGTCGATAGCTTGCGTTCACGAGAATAATATGACTAAATGCTATACTTTTAAATAATATATTAGATTGCAGATAACAACTACACTATAGTTAGTTTAAATGCCGTAATAAACTTACCCTGGACACGGCTGAAGACGCCGACTAAAGCTTGTCAATTATATAAAAACGTTCGCATTACGATTCGAATAGTATTCCATATTCAAATTCCGTCAGCTGTTAGCCGGGATACAGTCGGCTGGTTACGATGAAAATCGGAGATGTCCGAACGAATGCGAATTAAATTATGCGATGTAAACGGCGACCCGTGTTCCATCTGTTACAGTTTTTATAACGCATGGAAATTATTTCGCGTTAATTGAAACAAACTATCGTGAGTTTTCATAATTCGATTTCATATGACGACGATAATATGTCGTTATAGAATAATATCGACGTTGGGTGTGGGTCCGACATTAGGGCTGCAACATTATTTTAAACGATAAGGTACAGTCACTGCTAAACGTTTTGAACGCACTTGAATATAGTTGGGCAAACCACAAATTTAGGTATCAATAGGGATTATTTATATGTGTAACATCGAGATGATTAACCATGAATAAATGTCAATTTTAGATTTCTATAATAATATATTAACTTTTTTTTTGTACTAAACTCTTGACTATATTAAAGATTGTCAAGAACTGTATTTAGTTTATTAAAGGTTGTTATAATAAAAGTATATTGTAGCTAAATAAAGTAGGCAATGAGATTAAGGGAAAAGAAGAATGAATAGGCCTCCTCGTTATCATATTCTCATTAATTACGTGAAAGAATAAATATTGACATCTCTTTCATTCAAATTTATCTTTTATTTAATATGTAGTTCAAATCTGCCATCGGATTGGAAATCAGATTTCATTGTTCAGTTCAGTCACATTTCATATCACTTTAGAATTTATTTTTAACCTTTTTGATTTTTTATTGATTGTTTTAAAAGTATTGTAGAAGAATTAATTTATTCATTGTATTATATAAGTTAAATCCTTATTAATATTATATATGCGAATGTAAGTGTTTTAGTGTACTTGTTAAGTAAGTTAAGTACTCAACCGATGATTATCAAATTTTGTATACACGTTATAAGGGGTACAAACAAGTACATAACGTACTTTTCGTTCAGGAAAATTTGTACTGTATGATAAATCAAAGCTACATTAAGACGAGCGACACCGCAAGCAAAATGTAGTATTAATATAAACCTCACAATAAATAAATAAACCTGCAACGATTCTATAGTTTCAAATAATTTGTAACATAACATAAAACGCGATATTGATTCAGAGTGTCTGACTGTGAATACAAACGACTCCGGAATTCAACGAAATTATTATCCTTTGTAAATTCAACGTCCGTTTTATATTGACAATAGTTTGCACCAACACAGTCATTACTCTCGTCTCTTTCCTTTTTATTTAAAATGAAGAGTACCGACGCCAAATATTGGATCTAATTAAATGTCGAATGTGAATAACACGTGGATGAGATTGTACAGTCAACCAACAGGAGCTATTCAATTATTTCATAAAGCGTCTTCGATTAAACAACATTTTGTATAACATTGAAAGAAAAATCTATCGATATATCTAAAGAAATCCACATATAGTATATACATAAGTAGATCCATACAAGATTGATAAAATCTGACACCATGAACCATGAATGTTAGCACCGTTGGATGTTTTTATACTTACCAGTTTCCTATAGCCAGGCACTAGATGGCGCTGTAGCGTATCAACTTCTATACCGTTCAACCCATCGGAAATTTATTACATAATATTTATTCAATTACTTCGCTCATGACTATTTAGATTTGGGAACAGTTTTTTTTTTATCAAATGTACTCTATGTACCTCTGACAATGTGACAAACAAACAAACAAACAAATTCACATTGGAATTTATAGTATTAGTTAGGTAATACACGTACAGTTAGTAATACATATATATAATATTTTTGTTATTGAATAAATACTTCCCATTGCATATTTTCTCCTGAAAAAATATGAATTGTACTGCTCAGATGTATATAGCTTAGTACAGATAATTGAATTTAATAATCCCCGCAGACGAAAAAGAAACGAAAACGATGCGGCGAATGTATCGGATGCCAACGCAAAGACAACTGCGGAGACTGCGCGCCGTGTCGCAACGACAAATCGCATCAGATATGCAAGCAGCGGCGGTGCGAGAAGTTAACTGAAAAAAAGGTATGTAAACACCACCTACCTCCCTTTATTTATGCGAGAAATGACGTAATTGAATTTAACCTCGGCGTCATCGAAAATTTATCGGTAAATTAAGTAGAACCGTTCCGATGCCTTCTCTTGCCACTGAAATAAAATATTCTTTATTAAGATTTGTAAGTCTGGGCTTCCTTTAGCTAGAACACTGACTAAATTTTGTAGGCATACAAACATTAGCTTTCTTGCTATCGATCGATGTTTATCATACCGTTACAATCAAAACATTAACATTGTTTCTCATTTTTATATTAACAATCCATAGGATATACTCTACCTACTAGATAGCGGTAAAATTTTTAGTTCTATTTCGGAAAACTAGTTAATTTTTGTAATATCTCGAATTATGTTAATTTATTGTGACCCTGATTTTTTTCCCAACATAATTCAATGTACATATCTATTGTCACGGTGTTCTTCAGTTCGGAACACGAATGTTTAATACATAAACGAAATACATACAAAAATATTGAATCGATTTGCAAATGACGCAAATACGTTTTACCTTGCCGGAGGTTCGTTTACATTAATTTATTCTATGGCCTGTGTAGTCGCCATCTTGTCGAGGCAGGAATGTGAATCTTTTAAAATGGCGGCTATGAAATTAAAATTTACTTTGCTTGTAATGCTAATATTTTATTTCGAATTTGGAACTAATTATTTTTAGTGTATTACTGTTAAATAATAAAGTAGTTCAAAAGTAACATAATTATTTTAGTAAGAATTTATTCTATATTTCTTTCCACCCTTTTGGTTATTTGTATCACACTTTATGGTCCACGGACCATAAGTAAAAGTAGGAAAATGAGAAATCAATTGTTTTTTCTTGATCGATGTGACCTTAAACATTGGCCGTTCATCCTTTGTCCGCCATTTCTACCATAAACGTTATTTAAACTCGCCGCTTCAGTACCTATTGTATTACATTACCTACACTCCAATGGTTTTTTGTCTCTGACACACGTAACGACCTAGATAAAGGCCTGGTTCTGCAATAAAAATGAAACGAAAATTAATATGAGTCTCATTTATATAATTAAAAAGCTAATTATATATCGCTAGATACATATATTGTTTATTTTTAACGGCAGACGCTGATAGTTGCTTAGTGTCGACTTTTCAAGGAGTTTATTTAACCAGAAAAGCGTTAGACTTACTTTAAAACTTAGGCGTATTGTAAGATCCGAAATCACATACCTAAAGTAACCACTAAAGCAAAACTAAACTCATTTGATCATGAAAAATAAGTTCATACATTTCTTTTAAAATCAATAACTTAATAAATCAGCGAAGCTGAAAGCGATTTATGTAAAAAATACACAAATACACGTTCCAAAAACAAAAGCCATAGACAAGTTATTACCATAAAGTGGCAATAAAAATATAACAGCAAATTTAATAGCTCGTGAAAAGATGTCGTTCTCATTTTTCTGTCATTATTTTACAAGGCTCTAACAGATAATATACTAAGTCTGCTTTGCGGTTTCACCCCCGTTAATTTTCTTCCCGGTCATCAGGATTTTAAAGTGAAATAATATATCCCTTCCACACTAAACGGGTTATCTATTCTACTTACATAAAATAACTGGTAGCTTCTGATTCTAGCGCTTTCTAATGTAGGTACAATCTCTAGCTCTTTATTTCTAAATGAATAGAAATGGAAGTCGGAAAAATATATCCAATTTAAATAATCCCCATTAACTTTTAACGGAACACCGTAGAAATTTATTTAATCTAAGTGTTATTTAATGAAGAAGGTTTCACTATAACTCGTCACTAGACGGTGCTGCATGACATAAATTTCTATATAGTCCTTGTAAAAATTGTTATGCGTAGATATTTGAAGATAGGGAATATTTTCGAGTTATCTTTTTTGCAAAAACTCATCTTTTAATTATAACAAATAAACGCGTGCGGAGTCGCAAGTAAAGCTAGTATTATATCATCATCATCATCTTACCCTTATTCCACGTACGTAGGGTCGGCACAATATGTTTTCCTCTTCCACTCTCCCCTTTCAGATGTCATCTCAGTACTCACACTTTTTATACACATATCATTTGTCACACAATCCATCCACACCTTTTTCGGTCTTCCTCTACTCCTATATCCGACCACTTTCAAACTCAAAACTTTTCGTGTTACATGACTTTCATCTCTTCTCATAATATGCCCGTACCTTGCTAACCTATTACTCTTCAACTTCTGTGTCACTGGTGCTATTTTCAAACCAGTATTATATATGACATAGCATTCTTAGTTCAATAGTATCATCTATAGACATTAATTGTCATATGGATTTCGATGCCGCTCTCGAACGTTCTATCCTTACAAGCATGAAAGGAAACAATTACGAAATATGGAATTTGAAATGAGCTACATTCTCTTTCAAATTAAAAATCCTTAATTGACATATCGGCTACTTTCCTTCCGCACCCAATGTCTGCTAACCGTGGTATATAAAGCTAAACCCAAACGTGATAGAAGCACGTTGCAATTTACAATAATTCTATTCTGAGTTATTACTTCTCCACATCAGTGATTTTATAAATTTTCTTTTTCAATTGCTTTCTTTAAGTTATTAGCATTATGTTGCAAAGTGCTCTCAAAGTATGGCATCTATTTATATTCACTTGTGGGTGTAAAAATGCAAATAGTTGTTAGTCTGCGATGTAATGCAGAAATATGACGTCGTATATATGCAAATATATGGTTTACATCGGAATTCAGCACATAATTTGTAAAAAGAAGCAACGTCAAAAGTGATAAATAATGCCCGATCAAGTGTTAACGTAAACTTGTACTTCTTTATCATATATATTTGTCTTTGTCAGCAGCTTAAGAAATTATCGATGATCGTTCAACAAAAATAAACGTTGTTTTAAATTTTATTTATATAAAATCTATAAGGTATTTTTGCTAAAGTAAAATATTACAAATAAGCTAAACATGATCCCAGGGTAGACGACTTCTAATGCTGGTCTGGTTAACTAACATCTTGAAGATGAAAATCTGTTTTTATTAAACTGACCAATGATTATGATCCGACGAGCCGGTACAGCTTATCACGGATTGGGGGCGAGACAGAAGGCACTCAGCTGAAATGGCAACTAGTTAAAGGGTGCTAAATATGCCGAACATTAGCTTGGGCCATTGCATTGGATGAAAATATTTCGGATTTGTATCGATCTAACTACCTATACATGTATACTTTAGTGGGGCATACCTTAATATGCGTCGAAAAAACGCGCAATAGGATTTGGGATTTGGCATTTTGGCTAAGGATAACTAACCAAAAAAAGGAAAAATAAGATCCCTGGCAAAATCTATGAAGCTACTATGTGCGTCAGTTAGTGAATGCGTTGTCACTGTATCTTGCAAACAGCGTGTTCAAGGGCACCACGCTCGAGGATTGGATCTCATTTTTAGAACTGTCGCCAACACCTATAGCTATATTCCGGCAACGGTACTTCAGAGCCAATCCAATCGGGCTTGGCGTGTTACCTTTATTCATAATTATCACTAAATATCAAATAAGATCCTGGTCAAATGAAATAAAAAGTTAATAATGAGACCTTAGCAATGACCTAATTATAATGATAAACTCTATCCGATCTAACTGATGTTTTTCACTACGTTGACAACCATACAGCCGTTCACGAGTTATTTTTATATCGCTAATAGGATATTTCCGTTACCAGGAATATTCCAAAAAGGAATGTCTAAATTTTCTAAATCTAATTTAATAAATAAGCTTGGCTCTTGATTGTTTATTGAAGTAACTTTCACATAATTCATTTACCTAAGTAGCTCTGAGTGGGGGGTAGCTTTTCCCGTGCGAGTTTACCTTTTTGAAATACAATTTTTTTTTTTTTTTATCACACCTTTTATTATTTTCAATGAAACAGTAAGCAAAGTACATGGTGTCTCTTTATTTCCATATCTCCAACTTCGTAACTAAAGGGCATTTGGTCCAACTTTCTATGATCATTTTCATCCTTTAAAGTATAATTTTCAAAAAACACTAGCTTTTTATCTTTTTATAGCTATTTTATCCAGGCAACACGAAAGTGACTGCATTGTACCTAATGTCCGCCTTTTTCTAAATCTATTACTATCTATTTTACCTATCAACCTCAAATTGAAAATCTTTAGCTAGAGCCAGACCCTAGATTTAGTATGTTTACTATCCTAGACCATATCGTCACTTAACATGATCTTAGAATAGACCAGTAGGTCAAAGGCTAAAATCTATACGGTATTAAAAAAAACGACTATCAAGGGTGTCAGGAGCGTCGCTAACATGCGTGGAGGTCTTCACAAACTGGTCCCACTGTCTGATTCCAAAAACGTGAGAAAACAAAAGACAGTCACTGACGGGTCTTTCACCAAGTACATGGTAGCGCTCTAGTCGAGTTCAGCTACTCCACCACCCAGTTTGACTACTGGGAATACAAAGGTGAATTCTGGAACGTCACAAGCTTAGGAGTACCATTATTTGATACATTGCAGATGCTGCTTGGTGCTTGGAATTCATTCGTACTTGGTTAACTTGTTCTACCAACTGGCAATGAAAAATACTGTAATTTAACAAAGGAATTATATAAAAAAAGAAAATCTCGCATTACGAATTTAAGTAAGACTTGAAATAGGTAATACCAACTCACAGGTATCAGAAAAAAAAAAACTTTATCCAATGGAAATGCGAAGCGTTCCTCTCGACTTAATTTACGTTTATAAGTTGCCGGCTTCGAAGTAACTTGGCAAATTAGTTTCAAAAGAAGCATCGTAAAGCTTTTTGACACTGAATAGGGCGGTTTGTTCGGTACACGAATTACGTTTATTACGGTAACACATTATCTAAGTACTAAGTTGGCGTTAGGTTTTCCGATGGTGGAAATGAGAATACCTAAACATATCTTCAGTTGAACTATGAATCCGTGTAGTACCAATTAAAGCTGTATGTAAATAATAATAAAACACAGTGAATAGAATTACAAGCCAAATATAGTGTAGTGGAAAACCAATAATTTTATGTACTTACTAGCTTTTGCCTGCGGCTTCACTTGCCTTGGTAGATTTACCCTATTGCTCGGGAACAGTACTTTTAATCTGGATGAAAAAGTACCTTATGCCCTTCTCTGTGCCCCTCACAAACTAGCTAAAGTACGAAAGAGTAACAAATAAACAAACTGATATTCGAATCTATAATATTACTAAAGATAAGAATAGCTGTCATATGACAGTCACCTTTACTTGTTGAGTTTTTTCTTTTTTGTTGTAAAAACTAACATCATGAAGGTATTATTGTATTATTTATATAGCGAGGTTCATATGTCGGCCACATTATCTCCGGTGCGCACGAGTCGGTCGCAACGTGCGCGGCAGATGCGCGCGCGCATAGCTCCAATCGTAGTCCGCCGTCTGCTTACGGAACGCCTTCACGATTTTATCGCACCTATTGTTGAGTCAAAAGGTGTTACTCTTTATATTACAATAAAAATACTTCTTCTTATTCTTTAACTGCAATTATGTTTGGCGCATAAACTTGCCTACCGGTTCGATGATGGTATTTTTTTTATCAGAATACCTATCAAGTAATATAACCAACAATGACCAATAGCAATTTGATTTGTAAAAAAAATAAATCAATTTTAGTGACATTTTCTAGAAACATGTGCTCATTTAAGACTTTATTTGTAGTTAATAATTTCTAAACTGTTTTTTTATGTTTTCGTTATTAAAAACGAGTAAGGAAGCTAATAATTATGAATCACATATATACATATAATCTTAGAAATCGTTAACGCGCATCATTTTCATTTATGAGATTCTATATTAGACCGTCGCATAGAATATATATTACTGTTTATCTTGAAATCAATGTTATGTACTGTATAAAGTGACACGATAGATAGAACCCGCGAAATTGTCTCTCGCAATAATAACGTCTCGCTTCGTATCTCAACAAACAATCTAACAATAAACATTACCGAATAACTTGCCAATAAATCACTACCGTTTTTATCTTACGTTTTAATGGCTTTTTTGTTTTGCACAAAATTCATATATTCACAACACTAATCGACGAATTTCTGGCGACACAGATTAATGGCGGCGAATATCGCCATCTTGAAAATTAAAATGAATTTATTATTAAGCCGGAGAGCTTTATTTTTATCTTTACAATATCGAATAGCACGGTTAATAAGTTTCGGACTTTTGATTTATTGTATTTTCGCATACTTTTATTGTAACTTCGTTTATATATAAAATTGTATATATGGTTTTTATGTATAAATCAGTTTATATGTTTTTGTTATGACCTTATTGTGATTCATTAAAATTCTTATATCTACATAATGGGAATACTGGATATGAAACTTGTTGTATTGTTTTTACCAATTCAAAAGCTTACATTGTTGTTTAAAAACAGCTCCAATCGTTTAAATTATTTAATCTTGCGTAGTATCTGCACGTATTGACGTTTGCAAAAAAAGGAAAAGAGGACGTGTTCGATTTTTAAACGTGGCCACGTGAGTCCACCCACGGCGAGTTGAGGCGATTATAACGGTTGGCGGGAGTTTACACTTTTGATTTTTTCGTGTTTTTTTTTTTTGAGCGGCACGCGCCGTGTACCCGGTGATTCATGGCCTTTCGGCCGGCAGATGTTGGGTGGAGCTTTTTGTGCTATCAGCTGATGTAACGGGCAGGACGAATCGAGTTATTAACGATGCATCTTGCATGCAACACTCAACTATTACGTATAAAATGGATCGTTGTTATGTAATTGATTTTTTCTATATGAGCTGGTTAAAATTAAAGTAACTGTAATAAATGAAGTTAATATAGAAATGTTTCTTTTGTAATTTAATTTTTGTCTCAATTCTTCATCATTATAATAAAAGTGATGCATTATATTTACGTTTCAAATTGAAAATGAATAATTGATTATGGCCAAAATGTCCAAATTATTTTTTATAAATATTCGGGCTTAGTACAATAAAGTATACTGAATTTTAGGGTTTTCAACTTCAACTTACGACCGAATTAAAAACTAATAACTATCAGTAGGTATGTTCTATATTTGAGTATATGCGTTTTATGGAGACAAAACGCTCATCATCTCAGCGGTTAATCATATCTCCAGGCTGGGTATACTGGCGATTTCAGTCGTCGAGAAAGTCATCCTTATACATTTTGCCAACCAGTTTGTAGGTTTGTACAAGAACATGTCACAAGCATCGAGGTTGCCTATGATGCTTTTGCTTCAGCCGATTTTCATTACTAATTTAATTGTTATTAGTAAATGTAGTAGGACATTGAAGAAGTAGTTCGATAATGACAAGGCTTGTAATTACGAACATCGCGCCTCCTTAATTGAATATTTTGCAAGAGTAAAACAATAACAGAAATGCGTAAATATTAGCTTCAAATATAAACATTCAGAATATGTTCCAGCCATAATATAAACTACAATGTGTGTAATCCGGTGAATCTGTGGAGGCCCCAAGGACAACAGAGTATATCAGTACAAAAAAAGGTGGCGTAACAAAATAAAAATCTTTTCAGAAATTTTATCGTTCGCCTTATTCTACGTTTGTAGAAAAAACGACACTAACAATAGAAAAAAGGTATTTAATACATACGTACTTTTTTAAATAAAATGTTGACTATAGCTAACTTCATGGTGTCGGATTTTCGTGACGGTATGCGCGCGCATCCAAAAAAATTACTCTCATCATTTTTCCCTAACGCGCCAAAAGAATTATAACTTCAAAAACTACAATGTGCACTTTTTCGTACACAAATTTACTGCTAGCAAATTTTTGTTTATTAGTACTACGAATACAGAGGCCCCGATCAATTTAATACGAGTACATAGTAATCTGAATTTGTCATTTAGAAACCCGATATTTAGTCATTTTTCTATCGTATTTCTCAAGCGGTATGCGTAAACATACGGCGAATCGACTTAACAATTCCGCTGCTTAATCCAATAATCATGAAATAAAAGAAAAATTACTAAAGTAATCGGATCAATATGCAGCTCTCATCGGTGAAATTACCCTTGTCCGTTCAATCCGTCATTCGAAAACAAACAGGATGCGGTTCAGACGTTAGTTTAAAATGTTTAAATCAATCTTTACACGCATAACTGTTTTGTGTTGGATGTGTTTTGAATGCACCTGCTTACGCGATATTTATTCGCGTTCATAACCTAACTTTTTCTTTTTTTTTAACAAATGAAGATTGTTACTGTAATTACCAAAACAGGAAAGTTTTCCTATGCTATTATTGATAACCAAATTGTTCTCATTAAAACCATCTCCGATATTTCACGATTACTGAAGACAAAACACGATTTCTTGTAAATAAAATAATAGCAAAAACATTTTACTTTATAAATGGCCGCCAAAAATATAGGTACTCAACGTCCTTTTGAAAATTAAGTTTTGTTTTTCCTTTTATAATTGAATCCTATATTAAAATCTCTTTACAAGTGAGGTCATTTGAACGTTCTCAAAATTCGTATTTGCCTTACGGGATTGTTTTTTTTTTTTTTTTTTTTGTAAAAAATGTGGAATTATTTTTCATGGCCGCTTTCATGTTTCATTCATCATTTATTACCTATATGTGTTTGACTCTTTTTTCCAATGACTATAATAATCAGATAGGTTGTGGATTAGAACATTAGATAGATCTAGTGAAGTGGAGTAGACGGCAATCGTGTCCTACTAGATTTCGATCAACGTACACCAAATACCAAGATCAGTCGTTGTATATTCAAGCGGGCTGCTTGAATATCTGTATTTAAGTAGATCTCTACCACTATGGCAGTTGTGTATCCGGTGAAACTGTAGAGGCCTGTCAAACCAAATATGTAGTTAGTTCGAAAAAAAAAACTTTGACTGTTGACTGGCGATGGACATTTATTGGCTGCGGCAGTCGTTTCTGATTTACACTGTACTTACCACCAAGTACCGCTAGTGAGTGCAGTAGCTTTGTCGTAGGTACTTGAAAAAAAAATCGCTAAGAGATCACAAAACATGTGTTCTCTGTTACAGAAGAATATATTGAAAAAATATATATATTTTCTATAAAAACATTCATTAAGAAGATTTCCTCAAGACAGAACAATTACACAGATGTAGATCAAGTCTATAATACGGTTTATTTCGCAGGGATAGCCCTAAGCCCTAAGCCGAATAGTCATAAGCAAGTAATTTGTATATTCATATAGGTTTTAGTGCTTGAACACAATCTCAAGCATGCTAAATACAATATTGTCTCAGATGGTAAACATACTAAACCTAAAGAGGGACTAGTGGAGGGGGAGAAGGGTGGAGGGGGAGGAAGAGAGGGAGCAGTTGCGATCGCACCCGTAAGTGCTTGGCGATTGATTTTCAACTTGAGAGTAAGAAAAATCCTACTACCACTACCATTTTCCATCACCGAAAGCTCCTGCTCATTCGCAAGGATTCAATCTAACGTCGACCGACGCAGTCTTCGAATACACTAACCATTGACTCTTGATCTATCTCGCGAAATTAATGGTTTTGATATATAATATTGTATTATTTGTCTTTTTTTATTCAATCCAACATCAATAGCTCTATTTTTGAAAAATAGAAAAAGTTCTTTTTTGTAAATGGACACCACATAACCGTTTGTTTACTGAAGAACGGCCAGCTGGGGATTTAAATTTTATAGGCGTACCATACTAGACAATGGTTATAGTACGAATGGTATGGTATTTTTCTTTACATATTTTACATTTCGTCCGTAACTCTGTAGTTATGTGTGAGACCCTTAACTAAAAGGGTCATCCACAATGAACGCATATCTTTTATCCCTAAGGGTCGCCTGGACACCGTCGTTGCACCTGTAAATCAGTTATGCAAAAATGTAGTTCTCATACGAGTAAAATAAACTGTCCTCTTTTTAATGATAGTTGAGATAATATAATGTGCTTTTACTCCGTGTATTTTAAAGACCTTTTTTAGAATGATCAAACTATATGTCGCCGGGGATTTTACAATCGTATCAATAACTAGAGTTTCCCCGCGTGGAATTTAGCAAATAGAAATAGTTTAGTGTAAACGTGCGTATTAGGGTACAATAAATTGTTTCTTTATTTTTTTTGTAATTGCGCAGTAGGTATGTTATTTTTTTTTTATATAATATTAGTAGCCGAAAATGCTCCTTATAAAATTAGCTATATGCCAGTGAAACGTCCTACAAAATCGATCCTACCGTTTCGGAGATTAGCCGGAACAAACAACCAGGCAGAAACACAAACATTTCAAAAGTTTTTTTTATTATTGATGGCGTAAATACTTTAATATCCATAAAGTAGAAAGCTGTAATTTTGATATTACAAACATACACGTCAATGTTATTTGTACATATTCAGAACAATAATTTATCAATCAAATAATTACCTTGTATGAGATTCGAACCTACAACATTCAGATAATTTCGCTACATAATTACTTCGCAAATTGATTAAGAAGTACCTAACAGAAAAATAGTTTTTATTGCCGCAGAAAATAACATTGTATACCTATAGTAGATATAGTAAACGCAAAAATAATTTATCGTACACCTGGTTAGTGCTTTGCAAAATTTGCTTAGTACATCGACTACTAACTACATCGTATATTGTCCACTAATTTGATGAAGAAATTAGTAGGTAATTCTATTTCTCAGTTTAAGCGAAGTTTTAATGGTAAGCTTAACAACAATAGCAGAGTCAGCAATCTGAACCTACAAAGGACATTTCAGACGTCGACTGTTGATCATTACGCTTTACTGAGCACTTCAATTATATATTATAAGTGCGTACTGAATTTAAAATGCATCTTCTTCACCCTTGAAGATCTGCTTTATAATTCAATACCTGGATCACTATTCATTACACTTGATATATCAACTAACTTCTACGCTTCGAAGGAATCCTTTGTTCCCTTCCTATTTAAGCTCCAACACTTCCATTATACAAAATCAGAACCCTCGTTGAGTAGAAATAGTCAATGTTTCTCTAAAAGTTATTTTAGTACATATTTTCTCTGTATAATTAGAAAAAAAAAATAACCTCTATATCTCGTATCTTAAATATTAATAACCTCTATGATTCAAACAAAAAATAAAAAAGAATATTAACCACAATATGTACATACTTTTTTAGAAGTACATTTATTTTATACGTTATCGTTATAAAGAGTATTTTTATTTATTTCATCTCAGTAACTCGAAAGCTAAGTAGCATAAAATCTACACCTCTACAAATCTAACATTTTTTCCTACAAAAACCACAACCACTGTAACTCGTCTTTTTTCGACTACCGAGGTACCGTTGTACATGAATTGAGAATAAATGTAATCATCAGTTGTATATGAGCACAGAGAGCCGAGCTACTGTGCAACAAATCAATATTTTTTTCCCGGCAAAGCAAGCAACCCCATTGCACGCAACTAATTCATACGCCTAGAGTATGTCAGTATAAATAACTCTATCTAACCGACCTCCTTCTACAACGAAACGAGCACGCACACAAGTGAACCGGCCAATCGCAGACCGGTTCGATTTACGCGCGTGCATTTGTGCGTGTGCGTGAGGGGTGCGCCGTTGCACCCTTACTACGCACTAAACCAAACTAGATGCATTATATTATTATTATTACTGTTTAAACTCAATTTTTCAGTTATCCAAAGAGGACCATGTATTTAGAATCAGAAGGATGAATAAATAGTATAATTGCATGTCATTTGTTTTTTTTTTTTTTTAAGAAAAATGTTTAAATAGGTATGTACAATTTCTGACATACATTTTCATATCAACAGTGACTTATTAATTCTATACTTGCTATAGCCACGTTGCCATGCTTTTTTCTTCTTCTTCGGCACTATTATTTGTTGTAGTTACTATCACTACTTGAGTTACAGCAAAATAGATATTGTCTAAATATTCTCCTTGTCCAAACATCTCCATATATCGATTTTCACCACGATCGCTTGAACAGTTCAAAAATTAAAATACAGTGCCATCTATTGGCGAACTGTAGTAAAATTGGTGACCTAAACATTTTTTCTAGTGAAAAACAACACGTCAACTTTCATAATAACCTTTCAAACGGTTTTGAAGTTCATCAATCTCAGATACCAATATCCATTTTTATATATATAATATTAAGCTTTATCTATATGTACATATATAATGAAAACAGTTCCTTTATGCGAAAGTATTCGTAGATGGTTTTTAGTTTCTAATTTTTTGGCTTCGATTGACCCTTTACTCTTTTTAATGTCCAACGAAGCGGGCGGGAAACACCTAGTAATAGTACAGAATTATTTTGATTCTCCTGTCTGTCTCCTATATTCTTTCATTTCTTCTAAACTACGCAATGGATTCGGATACGATTTTCATTATTATTTACAGAATTTCCTCCGGAAGGTTATATATACTTATATAACACACGCGTTTTATATTTGTATTAAGTAGAGAAATATCGATATACTATAATTAAAAATATTTTTCGGACTATTTCTTCGCTAGCGCTGACCAAACCGTATGTAATGTACAGAGGAATTGTATATATCTACCTCCTAAGGATAATGTACAGTATGCATTTTTTTATTTTTCATATACCTATGAAAAGTAATGGGTTATTTGTTATGCTATTCTGACAAATATGGTATTAATTTTTCATTCAATTAAACAATTTTTAGACATTCTTTTAACCGTCGGTCATTTAATGTAGACCCAAATTAACCTTGCACTATATAATTTTAATAAATCTTAGAAGATATCACAAATTTTAATTTAAACGCAATAAAAATAGTTAGACATCTGTTGCAGAGACTTGCGAAGGTTCTTTTACCTTTGATGAATATACTTAAATCCTTTAGACACTTACAAACCTATGTTAAATACATTGCACCTACCCAAAGCCGATACAGGTCGCTTTTTAAAGATAAAATTATGTGCCTCGAAGATAATATATGTATTAATAAAACACTATGCATTTAAGGGTTAATATCTCAGTGTTGTCATCGCAAAATGTATGCTCTTATTTTTAGTTTTTTTTTTAATGACTCGTGTTAACTAAGGCGCACAAAGTAAGGGTGCGTTCGGAAGTGAAATCGCGCGTGGCCACGCATACTCGTGCCTCTGAGCGGTTTATCCTGACACGTTAGCACTACTGAAGTGTTGCACAAACAAATATAAAAGTCTTTTTAGTTGTTGAATTTTTTTTTAATTTATTGCAACATAAAATTTATTTAAAAAGATAGACTAAAACATTTCATATCTAAGTATATAGTAATGTACAAATCAATAAATATGGAAATAAGTGAATAATTACCAAAAAAAAAACTGTAATATATACTTGTATACTTTCAACCTTAACAAGAAAAATCTACAAAATCTTTATTCAGTAAACCATTCAAACACGGTCACCGTATTGTATGCCACATGATGAAACCGGTTCGAATTCTGTACATAACCTACATTATGTATTGGACTACGCATTACCTAGACATTCTAGGCGCACTACCTAGTTCATACAGTTCATTAGAGTCTTCCCCACTGACACGCGTCGATGCCGTGCAGCGTGAAAGCACCCCCACCCCTTACAGAGACCCTAACCGACGCCCACGTCAGAGAGATCTAATTCTGCACGCTCCGGCATACGTAGATACGCATTTCAAATTCTTACTTATGCGAATTTCATTAGAATTATCTCGTGAATTCCGTCATTTGTAAAGGTCTCATGTGTCAAGTAATTTAACTTAAACTTCACGAGGCTTAGCTTACTCTGGATAAAATTTAGCAGTGACACCACCTGGTTAGTTACAACCCTCAAAATGAAGATCTATTTTCAAGTACCTATAGGTTTGTTCTAGCTGCTGCATTTGAAAGTCAGGTTTCTTTACCATCTTGGGTGATAGCTTTACTTAATTTAGTTCGTCTGGGATTTTGGACAAAATTAACATACAAAGAAAAATATGTCCATGATTCCTTAAGATTATTTAGTTCACATTCCTCTAGAAGAGCTGATTTTTAGAGTTAGAAAAGGATGAATCAATTTTAATAAATTAACGTTGTTATTTTATGTGCTATGTTTTATATACTACGATAATAGTAACGTTTTTGAACGCTTGCAACACCAGAAGTAAAGGCACGTTTTTTTCGGTGTGGCATCTGCCTATGTACGCAATTTTGCCAGTGTCAATTTTTATTTCCTAATCCAATTTTTATGGTACATTCCTTTAAATAAAGATACGACTTACTCATTACGCACAGTTATAATTCTATGCTTTTGCAATAATTAATTATAAAAATCTATATCAAGATAGCATGTAGTTTTGTTGTTCATATGTGATAATCTTAGAAGGTATTGGGCATATATGTATTGTTATTTCACTTGTGAAAAGACTAGTTAATTGAAAGTATAGTGATTCCTTATTTATACATACGAATGAGGTCAAGGAACTATGTTACAGGGATCTATGTTACCTATTTAAGTTTTGGATTCGATTGACTCTGTGCCATTTTTAATGCCCAACGAAGCGGGCAGGTATCAGTTAGTATAACTAAACAAATATATACGGATAAATTTCTATAAAACACAAGTTTATTATTATGCCCCCCTCTACTTCTTTAACATCAATTAAATTCAATATTTTCCGCTCTAATTCACATCTCTAGGATATTATAACGGTGTGTACCTACGTACGTAACCGGCACGCATAATTCCCTCATAGGAACATTCGAGTTTTTCCTCGTTCGTTCGTGTGTGTTTATGTACACGCTATGTGAACATAGCTTTATGTGATAAGCATTCCGCCCCTGCTGTAGGGCAAGTCACCTGCACGCCTAACCTACAAATCTGCACTCTTGACGACCCCGTATGCTCGGATTATGTAGTTGCCTATAATGCACCTTTGCAATCTATTTTGTAGATATTGAAAAAAAAATTAAATTGGAGAGTTACCATTTAATCAATTGCACAGACTTGTGATGATTTTTCCCCGAATAAACCTTAGTAGTATTTTCGTCAGGTAGAATAAGGTACTTTAGTTATCTCATGTTTTAAACGCATTTAAACCAATAAAATAATTTTAGATAATACTAATATTCTTATAATATTAATAAATAATATATTTAAACAGAAAAGATAAAGATAATTGGGACGTCTATACGAACCGCTGGTAGTATTTTCATTGAAATTAAAGATTGTTGTGAAATGCTATTTTGCTGTAAATAATATTGGTCGTTATAATTTGTAGCTATATCATCTAACTGTGAAATGCGATAAATCGCATGTATCCAGTAGAGAGCCTTTCTTCGGTCGTTATAATTATAGCGACATTTATCGCGCGCGAAATAAACATAGCATTACGTATTTAGCGTGCCTAATAAAAAAATCGCAATAATTCTCATCTTTACTGGCGAACTGAAATAAAGTAGCACACTTATCGTGACCCGCTGCTATCCCTATATATTTTCCCGTTTATTTACACACACAAGTGAGTCATTGCGCCTCTCATTGAACAATCAAGCGCAGGCTAACGACCTCGCAGCTTCAAGCCTTCTATACTCCTCAAAGCCCACTTTTCATTGACCTGTTACTACCTTATAACTTTAAAACGATACGGGCCCAACTTAAATGGGGAGGGTATAAGCCAAGTTTATTGTAACCCGAACGGTGATAGGCAAATTGCAGTTTTTTATGCACTAGGGTGGGATACAGGGGTTTAATTGAGGTAAATAGTAAACGTTCGAAGATGGAAGATAAATCATATGGTGATAACGACATGGTAAAAGTGTCTTTTCTTAGTAGCGAAGGAGGGTGCAATTCACTTGATTTTGAATGGTCAAGGCCATAATATAGTATTATTTTATAAAACCTCAGAGACCCTTGTCAATAACGAAGTCCTTTATGATTTTTCTTCAACTCCGAATTTAATTGAATTAAGTAAAGTAGCATGGAGTCACATAACGTTTTTTTCTTACGTGACGATTTCTAACAGTTAACTAATACGGCAAGCCGCGTTAAGGAACATCGTTACAAAATTTGCGACCTATTTTTCTCGTGATCTAGCTGCGTTCTCAAGTATCAAGTCAACTCCCAATGATTGATATTGTTAAATAGCATTAATATTTTAAAACCATCAACTGCCAAAAGCTTTGGTGAAGGCGCTTTCACATTAGAACCGGATATAGGCCCTATCACCTTTATCTGATTAATATTAAAGAATCTTTGCCAATAAATGTTCTTTTGTACAACTATTATTGGTTTATATAATCATATTGCTAGAAATAGCTTCTTTAGAATATGACCAGTACTACAATTAGTGTTTATTAAGGCTCTATAAATATATGTTATATCTGATCCAGGACGCCCTATCAGTTGTATTTTTTACTGCTCAATATTTCTGTCTGGTTATGTCTGTACATTGTCTTTGTTGGATAAAGCAATTTCTAGTAACTATCCTCATCCGGTCGGTATCACTAGATTTGTCTCTACTCACTCTTAATGTTCATAACTTGATAATGCATAAACGTATTCAGTTAAGAGAACAGGGTATAGAAGCCGCTCGAATGACTGTATTTGAATGATTCGCCTGACTGAGCGGGTCGTTTTCTTCAGCGTGCTTACTTTCTACAGAGCCGTCGCGTCCTGGACGGTCAACTGTTCTCGTTGGAATAAAATTATTTACAGGTGTATTACATAAATTCAAATTAAATATTCTCACGCTGTAACGAATCGAAATTGATGCACACACACACACACGCACACATTTACTGTTGATAATTGTAATAATGTGACAACTACGAAACAGGATCCCGGCGGGAACTGTAAACTGTTATTTATGATTTAGCTCCGGCGTGCTTCCGCCGCGCCTCTCTCAAACATTGTAACGCTATACCAACCACCTTTATTTGATTTATGTCTTTCATATATTATATACGTATTTTTTTATATTTTTTAAACCTTGGGAAACACACGGCGATGTCTTGTTGTAACATGAGTTTACTTATCGTCCCATTGAGAAAGGATCGTTCATATCGCGTTGAGTTTATTTAAATGTATTCATATTTCTTTCTTCGTATGAGATCAAACGGTTTTGGATTCTTCTTTTTGTGATTATATCAAACAAATAACCACATCAATTGTAAAAAAATAATAATTGTATTTTGCAGTTAAATTTTAGATCTTCCGTTATATCAGCCATGTTTGTTAACTTCTTCCTATTTGGAATTAAAAAAAAAAACGCTCAAGAAATTTATTAATCCTTAATAAGTAGTCATATATTTGTTTTCAGATATATATACAAATTACATTTAATCAGATACATTAAATTCAGTCCGTCACTACAATTTCAGTGTAAGCCTTCTTCAATCCTCAAAAACGTAAATTAAACGAGGCCTACGCCGAATGTATTTGTTATATCAAAGTAAATATTTCTCCTTTGAACTTTTCCGTAATACACATTTCTTCACTTGAAAAGAAGATGGCTGTAATATAGAGCTAGTTGCGTTTTTACTTACGCCAATTTGCCGCTACTTAGATGATTTTTTTTTAATTCAATAACTAATGGCGTGCAGTTCGATTCAATCTTGGTATATATAAATGAATCTAGTTTATTTAGAGCATAGAATGTAGTACAAAGAATAATTAATAAAGCTTTCACTAAAATGTAAGTGGGTTCGTAACTTTTAAAGTAAGACGTTATTACTTGTAGAAAATGACATTAAGTACAATTTTTATAAACCGTTTGGTACTGTAATCTTTGCACATAAGACTTGTCTTATCTTTCTGTTTAATAAAACATATATTCTTTTGTCTAATGTTTTATAAAAATTACCTCTAATATGTAGTCTTTGCTTACTTAAAATCTGGCAACATTACGTAATTGCTACGAAAATACTCGATTATTATCACAGATTTTCCTATTGCTTAATCATAAACTTATGCACAGAATTAATACACTCGCGAACTATTTTCTACGTTGTATCCAATGTGTAAAAAATTGTTATATAACAGATGGCAAAACTATGTTGGTTCATTGTACCTGATATTTTCACATAGGGCCGTAATGTGGTAATTACGGTCGGTTGATACGCATCTGATACGCATCTGTCATTTATTATGTGTATTCTTATTAATTAAACTTATACCATATCGATATTAAAATTTTTGACTGATAACTACAATTAGAGATAATAATGAAGTTAGATTATTTTTATAGGCTTTGTGGTGTACCTACATACAACACTTTAGCGTAGGTAGCATACGTATATTTCAGCGGGAAGTTCAATTTTTTTCTTTTCCTAATTTTTAAAGTATTTGTAACTACAATACAATAACTTTAATTTCTACCATAATACCACCGGTTAGTTAGAAGAACATGCGTTCTAGCTTCTAGTATTTAACTTATTCGGTTTTTGGACAAATAAATGGTAAAAATTGTAGATATAACTGTGTCCATTATCTAATTACCTTACTAGATATTAGTTGGAGCCCTTGACTTCGTTTAAAATCTTTTTCCATGGGAAATAGTGACTTAACTGTGGACTCTTTTTCGTTTTTGAATAGCGTGATATGTATTTAATATATTGCTCTGAAATGTTGTAAAAAAGTTCTTAAAATCGCTTCAAACTTTTCGGCAATCAGTGCGGATAAGCAACAAGCACTTTAATTTTGTCTATATGTATAGGTAGCTTCAAATGATTGTATTGTAATATCCTGTATTGCCTTATTAGTTAGTATACAGCTCTTAAAGTTAAGTACCAAATCAGAGTTTGATTTGCAAGCATCATGAGATTATGTTTTGTATATAGGGATTTTTCTTTGTAATATGGATAAAGAAAAATGTAAAATATACGTCGAAGATATCTTATAATTAATATATCCAGTAGATTAAACATACTAATAATAATATTTTCAACCTATACTGTATAATAAAAAATTCGAAAAGCCGAGTAAATTGTTCATACAATCCGTCATACGCAAACTCGCTTGCATTTATTAATTTTTGACATAAACGGCGGCCATGTTTAAATGGAGCAGCTGTTGCATCGGGTTCGTTGACCTCTTTTTTTATAACCACACTCGGGTATAGCCAGGTAGACGATTTTGTTCTATGGGCTGCTATAGAAGCCCCAAAGATATCCTATTATATTCCGTCTTTCGCTTTAAAATACGTACACGATATTCATCATTTATAGTCAGTTAAATTTTGTACGTATTTGTTGTAGGTATATTGTTTTGCTTATATTATAAATTTCTGTAAGTACTTATATATAAAATAATAAAACGATGACATCTGTACATTTAAGGAAGTTAACTATTCTCAATGGATTTTTGATTCGCTTAAACTTAGATTTGATTAAACTTGGAATTCACTACTGAACTATACTATTGTTACGTTTTCTAGGTAATATGGCTTGGTATTTAAAATTATATTTTTACTTTGCTATATTTTTAATTGATCGTGTTACAAATATGTTTCCTTACATTGTACTACTGAATCTCGATATTCGGACTGTATTGCATTGTGATTTGATTTTGGGCACAATGTGTGATGGTAAATGAACGAGCGAATATGCGAGCACTTCATTTGTTCAAGAAAGACGATGTGAAATGACATTCGTTGCCGAATGAGAGCGTTAGAAAAATTTGCCTGCCTTTAATATTCGATAGCAAACGACTTATTTTGATAAATTCATAGTTTAGACCAACCTCATGTCGATCGAATAAACATAGGGAGATACGTGAACCACACTTAATTTACACTTATATTCTACCAATGAATGCTTGCAATATGAAAGCTTGACGAACAAACATTCAGATGTTGTTCAATCATATCAAAACAATGACCATTTAAAGTCATCATAACGTCAACGGCGGAATCCAATCAATAACACCATATAGGATTTACTAAAATAAGGTAAAACACTGTCAGAGTCATGAGCCTTGTTTTAATTTTTAACAGTTACCGAAGAAACATTCAAAAACCTATTCGATACGTAATAAAACTAACTCGTGAAGTGCTTTTAGAAAAGGGTAACAAATATATTCTCACTTACGCCGTAATGGCGGTAGAGTTATTAACATTTATGATCGAACTACCGTTACTAACCGCCTAATTATAAACATAAATAAGTATTAACGAACTACCAGGGAAATAAATACATTATAATATACAAATAATACGGCTCCTGGCGTTTTGAATACAGCTGTATTTGATTTCCTTTATGATTTATTTGTACAATGATTTATGTGTAGCAATGGTCGAATACTTGTTAGTTATATCTAATTATTAATATTATAACTAATGGTGAAGGGAAATACATAAATATATTATAGAAATCTACATTTTTAAGATATATCCTTAGTAGTCAGATTCAAGATACATGTATGAGTTTGTGAAACATATATGCTTGGTACACACACGTGTATGTTTCACGAATTTATATATGTATGATATAATAGTTAGCTTAGTTTAGCTTAGCTTAGTTAGACTCGGGATATTTGGTGACAGTCCAAGCCGAGGCGCGCCGTGCGCTCTTGTGCTGGTCGCCTATATAAAATCGGGCGAGTGCCTTAAGCGTTCCCCTTAGTAGTCCGATGAAACTGTAGCGGCCTTGCCAGGTCAACAGTGTAGTCAGTTTGAAAAAAAATATATATCCTTGTAGTAGCATTTAACTCGTGTATTTAGAAATTTCAATATTATTCATTTGTAGTTGTTTGATATATTTAAATACGTCGTGGGTTAATTTGATTCCTAAAACATATAACTTTCTCTAGGAACTTTTACCCAGCGGTGGGAATGTTACAGTTTTTTATTATAGTGGTAATTTTCAACGGCTTCACGCCAGATTTTTATGTAATAATTATTTCCGACTCTTTATTTTACATCTATATATTTAAACTGACTGAGGGCTTAATGACGGATTTTCATGCAAACTTTCGTTGTCTTTTACATCACCTTAGTATTTGAATTTCCAAAAACCCTTACTCAATGCTCACATATATTGGAAACCCGCATGGATTTTTTTATGGCACTAGGCCCAATAGTTTGGGCTGTGCGTTGCTATGTAGTCAATCACTCAGATATTATTCTATATATACAGAATCACAGATTATAAAAAAATCATTATATATGTTAAAGGCACTGAAACTTAGCCGTTTCAACACATACCTCAACAGCTTATTAGTATCTGGAAAAAGTAAAATTTCAATATACTCTTAAAAATCATACAGCTTATAAGCATACTTGCCGCAACATTTTCATTTAAAATAAATCATGCCATTCCCGTATACTCTTATGACAAGAGTACCTACACCAGGAGTGAAAGTACGAGTGTAGTATCTCCTATTAAAAAAAAACATATTTTCTTTTATACAACGATTTATATTTGTGTAATGATGTTTTAATTTTCGTAACAAAATTGTAATAAATTTAAATCACCGTTTATTGTAATGTGCCCAGCCACCAATATTGGTGCTAAACGAAACATTTTTTTGCTATCTTCCCCTGCCGAGATTATTATATTTTCTCTCAAATATTATTATTCTATTTAAAAACCTATGTCGTCTTTCATCGGTGGCTGTAAGTCACCAGATTCCTGGAGGAACACAGATAGAACTTAAGTTGTGCACAATGTATTTTCTTAGCCACAAGAAAAAGTGCACTACAATTGAAAACATTCTAATGAACTTTGTATGAATGTAAAATGTATAATACACACATTAATCATTCATCACGTATAATTTTTAATTAATGTAACCTTATAGACTTCTAAATTGTACTTACAAACATATTTATGCCAGGTGATGACGTCGTATTGCCTTTTTTACAACATTTGAACTTCAATTAGAAGTTAAAGTTGATGAATTTATATAGACGTCCCGTGGATTCATACGGTAACTAAGACTGAAGGTTGTGTTAATATATTATTAACACCTAACTAACAACTTTAAAATAAGTCTTAAAGTTTGATTAAAGGAATATAATTGTCTAGTTTTTGCTTATATAACTATACTAGCGGCCCGCTCCGGCTTCGCACGTTTATAAAATATATAGCTTATGTCATTCACTGAAAAAGTGATTAAAATCGATCCAGTAGTTGTGATTTATTCATTACTGCCCGTGGCACGCACGCGTTAAATTTAGAGTAACCTCAAAAATAACACAATTTCTCCACTATTTAATTTATGTTATTATACACATAAACCTTCCTCTTCAATCACTCTATCTATTAAAAAAAAAACTGCATCAAAATCCGTTGCGTAGTTTTAAAGATTTAAGCATACATAGGGATATAGGGACAGAGAAAGCGACTTTGTTTTATACTATGTAGTGATAAATACCTGCCTGTGAGTGGAGTGCTCAATTGCTGGACAAAACTCTCTTCTCGTGATAAAGCATTATCTCAATTGTCACGGCAGCCCATGATGTACAAGCCATTTCAAATTCTCCAACCAATCTTGTAAACAAATTTGAATTACTGAATGTACACGAAGCCGGAAAAACTCTTTGAGACCAGCTGGAATGAAACCTCCCGTTGATTTCTCATGTTTGGTTAAGTCGATATTCTATCTGTATTAATCGACCATCCCGACTGCTTTGTTGTTTACGGTAGTATATCGAGTTAAAAATACGTCCTACAGCATATTTCGGAGTAATCTGATGACCACAATTGAAAGGCGATCCGTCTAGGTCAATTCGATTAAGTTTTCGCGTTGCTATCTTATAATACAAAATGTTTGAATTTATTTCTGTAGTAATAAGGGTGTGTCTGGTGGTAAAAGCAACGGCGACCATCGATATATCTACAAGAGTACAGGCTGATTCCGAAACGTGTCTAACCGAAAGAGAGTCACTGTGATTAGTAAAAACGCAGTTACAAAATCATTGATGTAAAATACTTACTTTAACCTATTTTGCGTTTTAGACTCATCAATGATGAGAGCGAAGACAGTTCTCTCAATTAAAACTCAGTATGTTTATTCTAAGAATTACCTCCTTACATGTTTTGAAGGTAAGTTATCAATTTACCCGCGCGCACGAGCTAAAGGCAGCTGCAGTAACCTATCAGGAAATACATACCATCAAACGTTTCCGAGGGATATTCAATTTTAACTGTTCTCGTGTAAGGTTTAAAATTACACCGGAGATTTTGACAGATGGCCCGTGTACCATATGCTAGGTATGTCAGCTGCGCGACGCCATTGACAGATTTATCGCATTGTTCCATTATACGCGATTAATCGCGATAAAGTAGGTAACACCGCGTTTTAGAGATCGGACCGTGTTTGTTACGCGATTTCTTTTGTTACTTGGGGTTAGTTTAAAAAAAATACATAGTTGCAGATAACGTGTAGAATTTTTAATTAAACTCTTTATCTCCAAGACTATGTATAAAGACTCGTAATATTTTTTGGAATATATTTTATATTTTTGGAATACTAGGAAGTTGTCATAATGCAGCGTTCTATAGAAATATATTGGAATAGATTGTAGTAAAGAAGTCCCGAGTTTACCAATTATTATTTTATAAATTTTGCATCGAAATAGATGAATATTGAATTAAGATAATAAATTTCGGTAATTTAATCTTTAACACATTTATACACGCTTTTGTGCAGTCATTTGTTTATTTTATTTTTTACTAATTGATTTTTTTTCTTGTACATAATGAAAGTAGAGTTCCTTTGAGACACAATTACTTCAAGACTACCGAATGTATCGCCGTAGGACTATCACGTATTCTATGTGGAACTTTTCGTGGATGATTCTGGATTACTTGGATTCGACTGGTACCCTTGTAACATTTTTTAATGTGCAACGAAGCATGCAGGGATTATCGAGTATTTTATTGTACCTAGAGTTATCAGTGTTTTTATAGTCCACCAATTTCGAAATAATATATACTTCCCTTGTACATACTTTTATTAAAATCAATTGAGAATAAATCAAATGAGATATTAATAGAAGAAATGTAATCTGTTAAAATTATTCTGCTTATGTTTTCTTAAAGAGTCACTGATAATTCTTAAAACCTACCAATTCAGAATTGGCGTATAATTTATCTCTACACAATTTCACAGATATGGATAAAGCCGTTTTTTAAGTTACTCAAACAAAGAAATTAGCACACACTGATAAATAAAAAAAATAATACGATATTCTTGATATCCTTTAGAATAAATGGCTATCAGAATACAAAAATACACGTAGACAAAAATACAGATTTATTGATATTTTCAAAGGTATAGATATATCTGTTTAAGCCTCAGTGTAATAGGACACCTCTGAATGTCTTCCTTTCTCACTATCAATTCTCTATTAACTGTATCTAATTTCTATAGTTCTAAAACTGTATATCCCCAGTCTAGTTTTATGGGCCTTTGTATTTTCAGTCACATGGTATTCCCATCTTTCCATTTTCTAAAGTCACATAAACGCTCAGATATTTAACATTCATCGAATCCACCGGGGGGATAAATGATTATGGTATGTTGAGAATTCGAAACTTGAAATTAGCAGGGAAAAACAATTGTTCACTGAATGCAATTCAATAATTCGATATTTAATGTGTATTTTTTGTAACTTCAAAAGCGTCTGTCAATTATTTTAATTCTGCAAATTATTTGTTTCAGGTAAGCGTATTTAGTTTCAGAAACATCACGACAATACGGAGGACGGAGTACAACAAAAAGGTAAAAATGTAGACAAAAATATTATTATTATGTATGTATATTGGGCATTTTCTGTATTACACGTTACCCTTATTAACTAATTGTATGTCGAACAAAATTCAAATGAAATTGGAATATCGTATAAAACTTGCAAATGACATTGTTATCTAGAATATTTCGCGACAATGTTTTGGAATCATTAGGCACTAAAAACGTCAATAACAAAACATTCTGTTCTAGATTATTTTATATAATCATAATTTCTATGACATATCTCATTGTTATTATGGTTTTATTGATTATATTGGAAAGTACTATCTACAATATAAGTTACCCCCAACGTTTATATTAACTCCAGCATAGAAAAATTGTGACTGGAGATAATAATGCCTAGGTCGTAACTAACTTGCGTATTTCGAATACTATGGTACTACGTTCATATCGCCAATATGACCTTTCTCTTAAGAAGAGTTAGATTGTCACGAAATACTGCTGTTAATAGAAATGCTTGAAAAAAATCAGCCGAGAGGTAAATACGTAAAAATAGAAGGGGTTACCAAGTCAACCAACTGTTAGTTGACTACTCGTCAGCACAACTCTCAATCGAGATCGAAGAAGATGACTTATTAGAAGGAATATCAGGAGTCACGATCCTCTATCTCTATCATTCTATAATTCCAAGAATTTCTTAGTCCGAGTTACTTTTGTTTACAAATTAGACAAATTACAATAAAATGGAAAATGAAAAATCAAAGGAAGTTTATTTAAATTATTTTGATTGCGTTTATAAGCGTCAAAACGGTACCACCTGCTCGGAGAGCATCGTAGTCACCGAGAAAATTCGGTAAGAAGCTCGATCGGATTTATCAATATTATTGTGTCGTTCAGTGGTTTTTCGTATTGGTTGGTGTCGTTTCCAGTGTTATATTATATATTTAGTAGATGTACAGAGACTAAGCCACTTCCGAATATAACTAGCATGCACATAATTATCGTTTATTGGACAGTGAAACTTCCTTTACTTGAAATATATATATTAAAGAAAAGAAAAATGAAATGTTAACCGGCGGTTTCGTTCGCAATAAGAAGAGATATAAAAAAAATTAACACTTCTCCTAAAAACATATCTCCTAGTGAATAAAGCGGCTTAAATTACTATTGATATGATTAAAGCTATCAACACTTATTAAATACTAATCTATAATATAAAAATGAATCGCTAAATGTGTTGCTAAGCGCAAATCTCGAGTGCAGCTGAACCGATATCGCTAATTCTTTTTTGAATATTCCTTGAAGTACGAGGATGGTTCTTACGGAGAGAAAAATTAAAAAAAAAAATGCCTGAAAAAGTCTAAAAACAACACTTTTCCATAGTACTATACAAACGATTCGTAATAATACTTAAAATTCAATTTGAACTTTAATACCATACCATAAAGTTTAAGTGTTAGAGGAGACGTTCCGGGAAGGCAAAATAATTGAGTGACGCTAACGACAAGAATATTAATGTCAATATTTGTCAATATTTTGTAACATTTGTAATATTTGGTAACATTTAACATTATATAGCGTTCCAAATAGCAGAATAAGTATTAAAAAATAAAAAATCGACTGTTAGGCGGTACGAAGTTCGCTGGGTCAGCTAGTAATAAAATAAATATAGCAAAAAAAAAAAATGAAATATTGTCTATGGATGTCAATATTAAAACCGGCAACGTTAAATTTTAACCTCATTCTCTCTTACAAATGAACACAGTCATATCTAAACGGACCTAGAGTTGAAAGGTTGAATGAGTCACCGCGCTGGCGTGAGACGGAGGGGGAAGACAGAAAGGGAGAGGCGGCGGAAAACGATCGGAGAGGGGGAGGGGGCGGTAGTGAAAATGCGACGTTGCATTTTTCTCAACGTCCCGTTCCGACGCTAAAACGTTCAGTTTCTTTTAATTACTGTGCCGCGATTCTCTTTCCGTTATAATTATTTCTTTTTTATTATTATCCATACCCATTTCTATGATTTTGTATTAAAAATATTATCTAGTTTTTCTATAAATTTACTTATTCTTTTAACTATTGTTTTATATGTAAACGAAATTCGGTAAGATCGAATAGAAAATAAAATTGAGAAAATATACAGTAAATAATTAAAAAGTAGTAAATCATATTTACATGTTTCTCTAAAAGGATGTCCAGCCTTCAGCTGTTTAAATTTTTCTCCTGTATATATTGAAAAAACTTTTTGAATTTAGAAAAAAAAAAAGTATAAAAACAATGAAGCTGCTAAAATGTTTTATTATTATTGTTAACAATGTTAATGGTGTTAAGTGGTAATATCGCCGGTAAGCCTAAAAATGTGGCTGACTTCAACGGGGGTGTATTTGTAGATTTTTGACAACATATTTTGTATTCAATCTAACTCTCAAACCCAACATCCTACGAGTGTATTACGTCACTAAGCTAACATCGTTTGAATCAGCTAATAAATTGTCACTACAATGTCTAAATATTTTTAATACTTTCAAATTATGTTCATATATACGTTCATTTATACATACGTTTACCATCTTAAGGTAGTTTTAGGTAGGTAATCTCAGTTACCTACCATTAATTATACAATTTTTGTTAATATTCTAAGCCACAAACTATTTTTTTTATATCTTTGAAAAGTCACACCATGACCAGGTGCAGTCTTCGCACAGTAAATTAGCAAATAATTTATCAGCTATTGTGCGCCGGCGCATCGGAATCACAGCTTTTGTTGCGCAAGTCTCGGGAAAAGCACGGATGCGTTCAACAATAGAATCTTTACCTGGCTATTATTTATTTTTTTGCGAATCCTTACAACAAAAACATTCTTATACAAACTGTCAAATGTCAACATATAAAACCGTATTTTGTGACTACTATTATTACATGCAAAAGATTCTTGAGATTCTTTAATGAATTATAATTATTTGCATTTTAAAATAGTTACTTGCAACCAAAGCATTGTACATTAAATCAAAACTGGAACATTAAACTCTTTAACAATACAAATTATTAATAAATAATTATTAATGAGCGTTATAAGTATATAGCGTTATATAGCTCAGTTATTGGAAATAAAAACTAGCTCGTGCACTCGAAAAACAAAGAATATCCTCGCGTGGTGCGCACGGGCAAAGCGCAAGCAAGATGGCGCGCGTCCGGCGCAGAGTGGCGCGGCGCGACGCGACTCGGCGTGTCGACCACGCCACTTCCGTGGCCGCATCCGCTCGTAACACGACTCCAACGCAGCCTGCGTCTCAGCCTGCGACCAATCGATTCGCGATAGCCTGAACTTTTTAAAAATACAATTTATTACACCAACTTTGTATTTAAAAAAAACCTTCAATTTGCAGCGTATAAATTTGAACAATTATATTTGTTTTATTTTAAATCGGCTTATACTATAGTTAATCAATGAAGACTCGCAATCTTCACGTCCTGCTTAACAATACTCTCAATATTACAAATCTTTCGTGGAACTTTATTTCCTTTGCGGTAACCCCTACCATATACGAGTACTCGTGAAATATGTCCATTGTATTACTATCGTATAAGTGAAAATAATCGAAAACAAAATAAACATACTCACTGCGTAAAATAAAAGACCTTGCCGAATCTAAATTACTAAACAGTTTCGTTATTCGAATGAGTTATATATGAATCAATCGAAATATTTATTCAGTAGTAGCGTCGGCATAATAACAGAGCTTCAGATTTTGTAAATATTTTTCGTTCGATTTTGATGCAACTCGGTTTGATAATCATCACATTTGGTCTTCTAGATCTCACCAATATACAAACAGTAAACTTAGATCGATGGAAACATTCACCCGAAAACATGTTTCAAAATTTGTTTTCTTGACAAAGAAAAAGTGTTCCCATTGTCTAACAGAATTTACTGTAACATGTTACTTACGGAATGACGTACAAATTATGTTTATACGTAAATCTCTCGTCGGAAAAACCTACAAATATCTTGTATTTTTTAGTCTTGCTAAATTCACATTCGCAACAAGCAACATTATAATTAAATAACTGGTAAAACATAGCAGTTAGTACATACTAACCTTATTAGTTACTAGTTCTTACTAAAATTATTAATGGTGAATGTGAGTTTGTGTAACTCTTTCACGCCTTAACTACGCAATCCATCATCATAAAATATTGCATATAGATTCAGGGGTACAGAAGAGGACATAGGGTACAGAGGGTACAGAGGACATTCATCCGGCAAAAAGTACTGCCTGGCTAGCTATCATCCTCAAGATGAAAATCTGTCGCCAAGCACCTGTTGGTATGTCCCAGCAGCTGCACTTGAGAGCTAGTCTCCCTCTAGTTTTAGCTTGACTACCATCTTAGACCACATAATCATTTAACATCAGATGAGATTGTGGTCAAACGATAATCTATAGAGTATTAAAAAGGAGGAACAAGTAAGTTCTACTTTAACGCGAGCGATACCACGAGCAAAAGCTAGTATTAAAATAACATATTAAAAGTAAATACATTTATATTACGATAAAAAAAAACAAACAGCTTACAGAATGAACGAGAAAGTTTGTGGAAAATGGATGGATGATTGATATTGTTTTACAAAAAACTGCTGAACGGATTTACATTGAACATTACAGTAATATATAGCTCAGAATAATACGTCCATCATATCCATAAAATATTGTTTGAATTATCGGAAGTATACAGTCAAGTAAATATCAAGTAAATTGGAAAAAGTCTTGACGTCTTAACATCAGAGAGCGAGTGCTGTTACACTGTTAGAGTTACATGAAAATGATGTAAAGGTACAAACACAGACGAAGTTACCGGTTGCTGATCCGTACCTTTGCTGAATCAGACTTGGTTAGCTGTCGCCCTCGAGTTGGAAATCTATCTCCAAACACCTATTCACGTGTGTTTCGGCAGACGTACTTGAGAGCTGGTCTTTGTAGCCTTAGCGCGTTGCGATCTTAGGCTATGTCGTCGTTTCACATCAAGATATATTGTGTTCAAGCTTATATATAAAATGTATGTAATATATATAAATACAATTCAAGTGTCTTTTGTTTTGTTGATCAGAACTAATCTTCGAAATTGCTGAACTGCTTTCCAAAGGACTTTTATAGGGTAGTAAATAATTTTTGAGTGTGTTATCTAATATACATATCATCTCACTTTTACGTAGGGGTTAAACAGAAATGATAAATATAAAGATAGTTCCCGTGACGCAACAAAAATATTTTAACTGGGGAAAAAATCGCGGGCGTCTATTGATTGTAAATAAAATCTGTCTAATTTTGTAGTTTTCACTTCTGCCATTGTGGTCTATTTACCTATATTCTAATCTTGATCAAATATTCTGATCGAATCTGATCCATTAGACCGGGTATTCCTAAAATGGTTTCTTTAGACAAGCCCAGGGGTTCCGCGGATCAGTTTTATTTCTCTTTGAATTATTTTGACGGGGAAATAATTTCATAGTTACCCAGATATTTCGTTTTAAATCTTAGTTAACATTTCCTTATCTTACAAAGTTTGCAATAATTTAATGAGAGGTTGTATAAAATAATTATTTAGATAGTTTATTTGCTTTAAAAATGTAGAGGTCAGACTGTAGGAGCTGAAGAAGTCCCCTTGCACTCTCTGTTTACTATTTATTGGTTTGAAATACCAGTTATAGTGCAGGCGGTAGAGCTACGCTGAAGCTATTACTGGTTTCAGCATGAATGGGTCGGCTCGCCCGGGGTAGTACCACCCTCTCACAGAAAACCGACGTGAAGTAACAGTGCTTGCACTGTTGCGTTTCGTTCGGCCAGTGAGAGTGCCGGAGGCCCACATATTTAAAAGGCCGGCAACGCACTTGCGACTCCCCTGGTGTTGCTAGTGTCTATGGACGGCGGTGATCACTTAACATCAGGTGACCCACCTGTTCGTTTGCCCCCTATAATATAAAAAAAAATAGTTTTTGCCCACGGTTTCGCTAGTGTTTATGTATATTAGACCTATCCCTATGGGAACAATTATATTTTCACAGATGAAAAACTTTACTAAAATTGGAAAATCTAGATATCGACAACAACATCACCGGGTCCAAATATATCTAAGAACCACTGAGATGTCACCATAAGCATAAAAAAAACTTCAATCTAAACCAGTCAAGATTTAGGTATACGACGTATATCGGAATTTCATATAAGTTTAAATGCCTATAAAATCTGCTTTGCAATAATGAACACAATTGTCGGTTATTTTATTATATGCGATTCGGAATGAGCGCATCCAAGTCTGTTTGTTTATTTACTCGTATTTATATCTTACTAACAAACGCCGGCGGCTTTTTACACGTTAATTATAAAATAAAATTGAATAATAATAACATTAAAACATAGTCTATATACCATTCAGGGATTATATAGCTTCCTATTGAAAAATATTAAAAGAAATTTCTAGATGGATTTCAATTTCACCAAATTATTATTTTTATAATATCAATATACAGTGCAAAAGCTATCTTTAATAACAGTTTAAGTACACTATACGATGTAGTTTTGTTTCGGATTCTCAATTTTAACCGCTTTCTTTTGATATTTCATGTGAATTCTGTACTTTTCTTAATCTATGAAATCCATTTCAATAGATAGACCGACCTACTTTAAAATAAACACAACATTATTATATAGTATTATCAATGTACATACATTTTCAATTCAAGTATTACGCACATTACGCGTAAAGAATTATGATGTACTGTAAAGTAGACGTAAAATATTCTATGCGCGTCCCTTTGGTAGTCGATAGTACTTGGACAAAGACGGAGATATATCGCTGTCTCACTCGCACTTCGAGGATGACACTTCCGAGAATCGTCAGAGCTTTTGAAGTATTCGAAATGCCTCACACACATTACCGTTATTTTACTACCACATCACTTTTAATTTTGTTATGGCTATTGTTGAAACACAGAGATAAGGATCTCCCTTTTCAATCATTATTCTACTGGGTAACATAATTTCAATGTCGTTTTATTTATTAAAACGCTGCAAACAAGTTTTATATACTTATTTCTAATTTGAAATAGGTTGTAATCAAATAGTATACTGTTGTAATTCTGTTTTTGAATAAACTTGAATTCTAAATTTAAAGTTCAACTGTATAGGTAGTAGGTGTATAAATTTTAAATATAATAGAAATGAAAATGATGCTAGGAACTAGCCACGCACCCCCGCCCCCCGTTTAAATGCCGAATACGAACAGGGAGGCGCGACGCGCGACGTTGCCAAAACGGAAAGTGAAATTTCGTCACACTCTCCCTCTCATTCACTCACACAACCACAAGCACATAGTAAGTTTACGTCTCGTAATCTTTACACGTGTGCGTGTAATTCGGCAGACGTCTTACAATAGTGTGCGTTTGTTTTGATGAATATGATACGTAGTTTTTATGCGTGTGTGCGTAGACAAATTTGTATGGACATTGCACTGTATACCTACGATGCTTCCGCGTTCGATCGACTTTCGTCGAAAGTCTTTCGTTGTCGACGACTATGAAGCGCGGTTCTGTCCAATTAGAGTTATCAACGAAAATCGGTACTCGTTTATTTTGTAACTATTCTATAGATTTTCGTTCTGAAAATGTCTTACAAAGGTTTTATTATACACAGAAATGTAATTAAACGAAGCGGGTACAATTTGTAATGTTATGAAATGTTCATTATAACATACACTAACTACCCGCTTCGGTTTCGCACGGCTGTACAAACGAAAATAGAAAATAAGACCAAATGACAGGAAGGAAAGATTTCCAGTACGACCATGTACTCGTAAATCAAGACATCTATAATGACAACTGAACATCAATTCTGTCAATATTTTTGAAGTTCTATCTATTTCATTTTGTCTTGCTCACTCTTTCTTCAACAAATATTTACATTCATGACATACGGTATTGAATTTTCAAACATTTCATAATAACAATACTAATCGTTTGTAAGTTTCCAGGAGTGAAAAAGATATATCCTTTGCGAGAAGGTGGACATATCAAAGATGGCAACATTGACTATTACAAACGTTTAAAAAAGTTATGATTCTGTATTTGAGTTATAAGTGGCTATTGTACTATGAAAATATTTATCGAGTGTCAACCTGCCACACCCATTTACTAATCTTTATTTTTTTGTTTATAAAAATCTACATTTTAAAAAAATAGCGGTGGTTTTATGATATTGCTTTTTCTAAGATTGTCTGACTACAAACTTTAAGTTGTAAATCGGTTGCCAGGCACCTATGATATAGGTGTGCACATAAGAGCGAGTCCTTTAGATCTTCAATCTGACATCCTCATTTAACATCAGATAAAAATGTTCTACAAAGCCTAAGGGAAATTTGTAAAAGAAAAACCGTATTCTAAATTATTCCTTCATAAGATGTTCCACTGTCCAACAGACCATTTAACCTAAGTCGATCTGTGTACATACTTTACAAGCAATAGAACATACCTGATTCCTAACAGCCCACATTCATCAGCCCTCGCCTTGAACTTTAAGACACAATGCAGAATATTAGAATGTCAGACATTTCACCACCCGATCGACCCTCCAACCCCCATTTAATTAACTAGAACTACATAGCCCATAATATTTCTCAATAACTCAAACTCTCGAATATTAAGTTTTAGGCATTTAGATTAACTAAAATACCCAACATAATTCTACCATTGTTTAATTTTGAACGATAACTTTAAATTACTTTAGGTATTAAATATTAAATTTATGATTTAATAAAATGTATATATCTATACATATATAGATACCAAAAAAGACAGATTGACATTTTAATATGTTTAAATAAGCGACTATACGAGACACATGTCATCTCGTACGCAATAAATGAGTAACATGCGTGTATAATTTTAAATGAAAAAATACAGAAATTTTGATAGTTTATCGAATATAGTCAGAATCAGAACATTAGAATCACAAATGTTACATTTAGTTAAGCCAATATTAATGTATATATAACCATTTGATAATATGCTGGTTCAAGACAACACATGAAAATGATTTTCGTTTCACGAAACGACCCTTATAGCGATTTGAAACGATGATGGCTCAGTTGGTAGTGTGTTCGGACACAGCGTCAAAGGACGTAGGTTCGAATCCAAGCAACTGAATCGAAGCTTTCGGTGAAGGAAAACATCGTGATGAAACCGTAGCATGGTTGTAGGGCTTTTTCTAAGTCCGTCTGGCTCGCTACCACCCTCAAGTTGAAAATCTGTCGCCAAGCACCTGTGTGTTCCGGCAGCTGCACTTGAGAGCCAGTCTCCCTCTAGGTTAAGCGTGAGTTACCATCTTAGACCACATCATCATTTAATATCAGATGAGATTGTGGTCAAAACGTTTACCTATAAAGTATATATATAAAAAAAAAATACTGGGCACTTACTATACGCAGTGTGGATCCGTATAGTATACCAATACAAGAACGAAGAATGTAGACGGGAAGTGTGACGGGACTTATGGTATTACGAACAAAGCGGGTCGGTCGTTCGACAAGATTTTGAGTAGTACTAATTAGAGCCGAACTGAGAATGCCTATGTCAAAGGGGAGTCGCATTGACAATTTCCTACGCTACAATCGTGCTTTATATGGAATTCATTTAAGTTTTTTTTTTATGCGATTAGAGGCAAACAAACAGACGGGTTACTTGATAATAAGTAATCACCACCGTCCATGGATACTTGTGACACGAGGGGTATTACAGATGCGTTACCGGCCTTTAAGGAAGGAGTAGGCTCGTTTCTTGAAGGTTTGTGGATTGTATTTGTCCGGAAACGCTGCCGCTGGGAGTTCTTTCCAGAGAACCGACGTGCATGGGAGAGACGCACGCAAAAACCGCACAGTAGACGATTTCCAACCATCAAGATGACACTGATGGAATTTCATTTTGTGGTGAGTCGTTCGGCAATGGAACTCAGCAGCAGGTATCAATCCGAACAGCTCTTCAGAACTCTCTCGTGGCAGAACTTGTAAAAGACGCAAAGTGACGCATCGTCCAAAGTTTTCATAAACGCGTGACAGTAGCTTTTAAACTGTATAACTTAAACACAAATAGGTATACATATATTTTTTCCTAGGCAAATTTTCAACATAAGTCAAGACTTAGTCGCAATTTTGTACCTTTGAGACTAACTCGAGGCTTCGTAAAATAATAATTTTAGCCAGACGCCGAACATTAAACTCAAGGAAGGTTGGGAGATGTGGAATCGTAAATTGCTTCTTCGTGGCATGAAGCCAACGTAGCAGACAGTTAAAAAAACCACAGACAAAAACTCATTTAATTTGATGCCATATCGATATTATAAATCAACATTGAAATGATTTTATGTTTCCACTAATAGTAATTATTCGAACAATGGATGTTCCAACATGGACACGTTTAATCACACGTTTTTTAATTTTAAACTTATTTTTCTCAAAGTTGTTTTGCGGAACATAGTTTGATAATTTGCACTAACAATTGTCTCCGAATTCGTACGCATTAATTGTGATATAATCCATATATTTATCCACTTATAAAGATATATACAAATATTAAATAAAAATAGATTACAAAACTCCAACACCGTTTAATTGAACGCTGTGGAAGCTGTGCCACGCCTTAGTATTTTTTTTTTCAAGAAGGTTTTTATTTTCTCCATATTATTATTACTCGCCAATAAGTGGGGTTATGCTACATTTTATTATCATTAAGTTTTATATTGTCAATGGAACGTGATCAAAGTAGATGGAACGTAACGCGTAATGACTATTTGCTTGTCACTTTTTCACAACTAAACTTCTAGTCCGAACGCTTTGAAATTTGGCATAGAGGTACCCTAGGATCTAAAAACGCCCGTAATGGAAAATGTGCTGACAAAGTCGTGGAATATCTATTACTTAATATTAATAAAACTATAACTTTAAAATCAGGTCATTAGTTCCATAGTTTACCTCTTTACAATTTTAGCATGTGGTAGTAGAAATAAGTGAATCCATAATAATAGCATCGAAAATGAATGTCGAGTTGTCTCGAAATCTCCATATAAAGTTTTAATAAGATAACCACTTAACTATAACGAGACTGGCATTGGATTTGCTTACATAACGTCTATCATATTAAAGGGCATAAGAAGTAGAGAATAAAAATAGTATCAAATACTTCCTTGAAAATAAAATATCAACTTAAAAGCTTCTGAAACGGCAGTTTAAACAAAAAACTATAGAAACCAACTGATATATGCTACATATGAGTCCATAGATTTAAATAAAATTGAGGGGCCTCTTGTTTATTCGGCCTAATCTTTGAAACTGCTGATCCAGTTTTGATGCAACCCATAATAGCGGATAAAAGAGTTTTCAGAATATTATGTATGTTACATACCATTACGCTTTTCCATAGGTGTTAAAAGGTAATGATAAAAATGTATAGAGATAACTTAGTACTGGTAACGGGGTTGAGCAGAAATGAATTTTTTTTGTCAATTTAATGCAGTAACACGTAGCTTCTATGAAATAGCAATAGTTTTGCCCCGACAACTAAATTACTGGCTCCGGTTAATGGAAAAAGTCGCCCATGTATTAATAATATATGTAAATATATTGTATCACAAGATGTCGGTAATGTCATTTTGTTTTTAATAGAAATCTATCACCTATTGAAAAATATCCAATTGTTATAAATTCTAATTTCAAAACGTGTCAACAAACCCTATCAGTACGAGTCAAAGGAGGTTGAACTTCGCAACACTGCACCAATACTGGCAACACTGAATAAAGCTGTTAACCTTCGATCCCGCGACTCGACGCGCGAAAATCCGATAACTTTCGTGCACTCCCTCCCTCCGTGTCACGTAGCGCACCGCGCGCCCCTGCACCCGCGCCCGCCTTTAATGGCATAAAAAATCAATTTCCCGCCCAAATTACGCGGAGTCGACAAATTGCGATCGCGTCTAGTCTATAATCGAGTGTTTTTCGGTCTACTGTTCACAATTTTTTCGACAACATCTTCAATATGTTTTGATGGAAGATAGTTGATAACGTTGTATATTTTTGTGGCTATTTTTGAAATTATTCTGTATTTTAAATATGTACAATAACAGTAACCAATGTCATAAAAATTTCTTAAGTTTTTTTTTGCTTTATGAAATTTATCATTATAATTATTCCATCATCTGTTTATATTATTTGAGTAGCTAACCATAATCGACCTGGTTTGAAATATAAATAAATAGGCAAAATGACAAGTATCCTATAGTAGTCAGACACAAAATACGTGTACGGGATCGTACATGTACATGATTGGTACATATGTATATTTCACGAATTAATATATATATGAAATGGATAGTTTAGATTAGCTAGTTAGATTCGGGATATTAAGCGACAGCCCGAGCCGAGGCGTGCCGTGTGCCCTTGTGCTAGCCGTCTATATAAAATCGGGTGACTGTCTTAATCGCTCCCCTTAGTAGTCCGGTGAAACTGTAGAGGCCTTGCGAGGCCAACAGTGTAGTCAGTTCGAGAAAAAACAAGACTAGTATCCTACTTGTTATAACAAAGTGTATTGGATGAATTCTGAATATAATGGTGGTCTGAATATAAAATTCATTAATGCAGAGAAAAACAGAAACGGTTTTTCATATACCTATAGTGGAGGCTGTCAATATGCTAATGATGTTTTTTTACTAATATATTATACACTATATTTATTATTCAATATAAATATTCCAAGTAGAAGTTTATGAGTTACATATTTGAATCGTAAATATGTGTCACAAAAGAGACAATGTTGCACTCCGTTGTATAGTTGTAAAATTGTTATGATGTATATTTCTAGTCGCTTATATTTTTTTATTTCAATGATTTTATAGTCGGATTATGTGAGCTCGTAAACTTTATCTTGTCCTATTCTCTATACATATATCTATAGTTCCTTTGAGGATTGTTGTAGGATACTTATTGGCTCTTTGCATTTTTTTAATACCCAACGAAGCGGACGAGAGTCTGTTAGTTACAGTATAAAGTTATAGTGTATTTAGTTCAAGCATGAATTAGTGTAATACTTATCACTTAATTAGACAAGATTATTTACTGCAACTTATCATAAGTTCAACACAATTTAAGAACCGTGATCACGATTAAGAAGTAGGCTCTTGATCTCTGATGCTAAGGCGTCAGTCACTTCAATCGGATACGCACGACGCGAGGTAAGTGACGAGCGGAAAAATATATAAAAAAACGAGATAATATTAAAAAATCACTGTTTGTAAATTCACTCGTGTATGCTATTATTAATTCTGAATTTATTTTAAAAAAGAAAAACGTTTCTACCACAGGTACAGTAGCATAAATATCTTTTAAGAAATGTCCACATTCTCTCTTCTGTTATAGAGTATTCTAATACCTCGCTTCTGCAATAATTTATTTGAAATAATGTAGTAATGTAATTCTATAATGAAAATGAACACTGAGAATCGTTACCTAAATTACGCGCGCACTATTCTAATTAGGGAAATTCGGTAGTACGTATAACAGAGTCTAGGCCTATTCCGGGTACTTCAGCACAATCTCGTATCCATACTTATGTAGATTCAATCACATGTCCAATTACGTAAGTCATTTTAATCTTTTGCATTTCTCTAATATTTATTATCTGTTATTATTAACAGTTGATAAGTTTCGGTAAATATTAATTTGAAATCATTGGTCATTCGGACACGAATTATAACTTCGACTGATATTTATTATATATGCGAATACTTATTTAAATAAAGTAAACGAATTTGCTGAATAAGGCAATAAAATCATATATTTTGCGCGTCGGTTATCTCTGAAATAGATCGCGAACGGCACGTGGACGTATGGCGCGGTGCGCGGTGTCCGGGGAACTTTCACCCTCGCTTCAAGGTCACACGGGCACTGCAACATAACACACATGCAAATACTCCTGTATGTGTCTTATATACGTATGTAAGGGTCGTTCATGTGACATTCGTACGTATGTGTCGTTAGGAATTTGGGTATTGGTTACCCATTTGTTGGGTTGACTCTGTAGACTGATTGGCGAATATTATTCCGACGAATCTCGAGTTTTAGAAAAAAAGAGAACATAGTTTTTTGATATCATGGTAAATTATTTAAATATATAATTTTATACAGTTAGTTCCGAGTACTCGCCAACATTCCCAACATAACGATTATTGTGGCTAAATCGTCGATGATCTTTAAAGGGATCAAATTTAAAATTAGTTTTAACTTACATATAGTTGCTTCTATATATGCCTTTCTTGATTCCCTGTTCATACTGAAGTTTCAAACAAAACAACATCGAAGTTTTATAGAAAAAAAAACTCACATAATGTTAATAAGAAATCCGACTGTTAAATACTGAAAAAATGCTTTTCTTTCAACCTTTTCGAAGTTATAACATTGTTAGGTTTCCTACAAACATAATAGGCCCTTGTTCTGTTTTCTTAATTCCTGGAATCGAATAAGAAATCGCGGCATTTATTCTTACAAAGTCGACTATTGTTTGAATTACTTTATTTAATACTAGCTTTCGCTACTGCTACAGCTACTAGCGTTCGCGTTTATATAGATCCAACCCTCGGGAACAGTCCTATTTTTCTGGATGAGAAGTACTACTTTATCTAGGCAATTATAAGCTGTAGGATTATTTTTTTATTGTCACATACTAACTTAATAAATATAATTATAATTAGAAAGACATAGTGTAATAATACAAGGATACAAAAGCTTACTAATAAAAGTGATTCCTAACTAATATTATAAATTTCAAAGTGACTTTCTTTGTTGATACGCTTTAAAGTCTTAACTACCCAAATGATATTAATTAAATTTTGCATACACATTGTCAGGTGTATAGAAAAAGATATAAGAATTCATTATTTGTCCAGAAAAAAATCCCAAGCGATAGACCAAATCTACATTAACACGAGCGGGCAAAAGCATGAAAACTTCATAGAAATAAAGTGTCAATTGCAATTGTGAACAAAGAGAGTGTGCATATACTGTGGATATTTACTCCGATGGTTCAACGACCTAAAGTGACTCTGAACCTCGGAAACGAAGGGCTCGCATTTTCTTTCTGTCAATTGCAGTTCCTCTCCAGTCAGTGACTTAAAGTTCAGACAGATCTGTTTCTGTCGCATCGCACCAGTGATATCTGAATTGATTCATCGTGAGTCGACCACTTAATATTACCTGAGTAATTTCTATTTATAATGAGATTTTCTCACACCGTTGGGGTTCTACCCCGCCGCAAGTTTTACGCTGTCGTATTTCTTACGAACACCCGCACCTGGTATTACTTTATCTAACGGGAGCCAGGACTTACGGAACAGCTTTCTTTCTTTTCTTACGTTTTTATAAACATGCTTGTAGTCATTTAGACTTCAGCATCGTAAGTTTGGGTTTACTTACAACTATATCTAAAATCACGATGGAATTAATCTACCTTGGGACGAAGGCCAGACGAAGGGTCTAAATGTGCAGGGCGTACCCACTTGAGGAGGGCTATCATTGGTGGAAGTGTATTAAGGGAAATCAAATGTATCGCCATTCGAATTCCGAAAATTCGGAAAACCAGTGTTCTGAAAGAAAACTACTTATTATTGATTTGTCGATCGATGTAGGTTCGAATGCTTGCTAAAATAAGCTGGACCTTTCGGTGAAGAAAATCATCGTGGTAGATGGTAGGGCATTTTCTAAGACCGCCTTGGCAGATACCACACAAGTTGAAATTCTGTCGCTAAGCGCCTATGAGTATGTTCCGGCACAAGTATTTCAGTGCCTGTCCTTGTAGGTTTAGCGTGCTTGCCATCTTGGACCACATAGTAATTTTACATCAGGTGAGGTTGTGGTCAAACGCTAAAATCTATAAAATATTTATAAAAACAAACTCTAAATATTTGTAAAAATAGGAAAGGCTTATGGGGACGCTGATCGCGCTATCATGAGACATCAGTAACCGACCATCTTTTTACGAATTTTATTTTATTTCAAATTTGATAGTTTTTATTTAACCCAAAAAGTATTTTACCTTTCAAAACTAGTATCAGATTTAGTATAGTGAGTCCTATATGGTAGTTAGTGCCAGCAATTAATGCAGCAATGTTAAAAGTCTACATATTTATTGTTTCAAAAATGACATATTTTATAACTAAATGTTTTATGTATGAAAAATCAATTGAAATGTCTAAACTATTTAAGAAATACAAATTGAAATTCGTACCTTGATTTAAAGATAACTGTGAAAGCAGTAACCTGACAACCAGACGCACGCCAGACGAAGGGTCCAAGTGGCAACGGGGACCCGTAACGACATATTTTGGGAAGGCTAAACAGTTAAGAAGGACCGGTTTTATGTTTGAACTTTATACGGGTAGACAATGTTCCGTGCAAAATTTATTAGGTACTGATACAATAATTGTTACAAAGATACACAGTCGATATATTCGTTTTGTATATTATTTGTCATCTTTTGAATATCCTATTAGTGAACCTACAGCTCTTCTTCTATGGTCACTAGTACAGCCCACAATTATTGCTTAAAGTCTTCATTTATAATATTTTAAAATAGTTCATATGAATCAACTATTATAATTCCGTTTTTAAATACTTCGAAAACACTTTTAAGATTCCTGTTCGTACGATTTACAATTTGTATAGGCCAAAGATTGTAACACTTTAAGTTTATTAAAGGTTTTCAAGCATTACTGCTGGAATACATCGAAAAGTGCTTAATATCATGTGGTCAAGGTGAAGCTGGTAAAAGGCAGAAAATGCTCGATGGAGAAACTTATCATAAAACATTGTATGATTTAATAGTTTGTTTTTTTATCGTTATATTATGTTATATAATATTCAAGAATTGATAGAAATAAATAATTTTATTCGTTTTCAGTCTCATAAAAAAATAATAATTAAATAAATATTTATCATTTTCGAAGTACCTCGCTCAGTCAGTATTTCTAGATTGTGTATAAAAATATGAATTGATATACTATGAACAACATTATACAGCAAAGGACGATTAATAGATGCTAAATATTGTTACTTAAAACTTGAATTATTATTAATAACATACATAGTACAATGTAATTTGAACGGTTGCACACAATGCAAATAAGTTCGTACTAAATAAAATATGCGCCACGTTGATACTGCTGATAAATAGATGGCGTACTTCTCGGAATAAGAAGACTTATACGCAGTAGTGGGATATAAGAAGAACTTTATAATATTAGCAAATAGTATTTAATGAACGCGGCTTGAACGATGATGCAACTGAATATAGTGAGAATTTAGGTATAAAAAGGGATTGAGACCTTGAACTAATTCGATACCTATGCAAATTTATTTTCATGATAGCGTATTTTAAGCCTAACAGTCCTGTTTTTGAGGAAGTATACTAGTCTGCTGATATTATTAGACTTTTTACTTTAGTAAAGAGTTTAACCCAGAATTAGGCTTGCTATTTAAACTTCGAGATTTACAGCCTGGTTGGCTATTCCTTTTTCAAGCACATTAGGTATAAGAACATTTTAAAACCATCATCATCTTACCTTTATCCGACCTAAGTAGGGTCGGCACAACATATTTTCCTTTTCCACTCTCCCCTGTCAGATGTCATCTCAGTATTCACACTTTTTATACACATATCATTTTTCACACAATTCATCCACACCTTTTTCGATCTTACTCTACTCCTATATCCGTCAACTTTCAAACTTTTCTTGTTACATGACTTTCATCTCTTCTCATAATATGCCCGTAACATGCTAACCTATTACTCCTCCACTTCCCTGTCACTAGTGTTATTTTCAAACTTCCTCTGATATACTCAATCTTAATCTTATCCATGAAACAATATTAAATTAAAAATATCTTTACTAAAGTGCTTGTGTCCTTTTAGGGCTACTCGTGACTTTAAACCGTAATTTATAACTAGACATTAATTATTGAAGATTTGCTTGGTGATACGGTAGAAGAATAGTACATTACAGGTTTGTAATTCACATAGTCGTAATATAATCAGTACAGAAACTAAACTTGTGATCTATGAATATTTATCGCAACTGTGGCCTGTAATTGTGCCTGTAGTTTTTGAGACTGCTGGCATTCTTGCTCTTTTGTGTAGCTCACAAAGATCATTGCTTCATCTTTGGAAGATCTTATAACATTTGCATTGTAATTCAACCGTCGTTTTCCACATTAACGTGTTACTCTGATGTTTAAACCATATGACACAGTATTCAATAAACGCAATCGTGGTGTGCGGGTAAACAGATTCGTGACATCAGCAGCAGGTGGGCGGGCCTTGTCTGCGGGGTGTCTACCAGCTCGGCATTACGGTCCGGGACAAGCGGATGGACCCTCATAATCCCGAAACGACGGCCCCGAGGTCGTGCGCGGGATTTCCTCTACACCCCGAATTGTTTAACTTTTCCCCTTCTCCGATTATTAGGTTCGTAAATGTGAAAGATGGGATTCGCGGTTTTTTTTGCCATCTAATTTTTAGGTTGTTTGACTGCGAAATTTAAGGGTTTTCTTTATTCCACTTAGGCATATTGTTTTTCTTCTGGTTGATAATTGTAATTCTATTCTAAAATTAGTAAAAGTTATAAAATGGGATTCTTGTTATACAAAGAGTGTAATTTCGCCTACAAAATATGTAGACCAGCGAGTATTAAAACTAAACTTTTTTATGGATATATCGTTACAGTGATGCTTCTAAATGCTTAGAGTGGGTAAGATAACGCAAAGTCTTTCAAGGCAAGCGAAATGAAAGGGAAAGTTCATTAATTTTGTTATGGGACAAGTAGTAAACAGGCATATAACTAATTTGTTGTTAATTTATATATCCATTGGTGTTATGTAGGATTTTAGTCATAATAATAGTTCATTAGATTGCTTCCCTGACGACAGAATCGATGCGGTTTACACCTCATTGCGTGTCGCTGTATCGCAGCAAGCATAAATGTCAAGGTATCGCTATCACATTTGTCAATACTTTATTCAACATTTCCTTGCTCTTTCCGCCTCGAACTGATTAATTGCAACGACGTCTATCTGCAACAAATAGATACGGCTTATTTGTTTGATGTGTATCTGCCTTTTTGTGTTCTAACGTCAATGATTTCGTGAGCGCTTTAAAGCGTTTTTTTTTATCGGTAAACGTGATTTCATTTTCGTTTGATGCTACATCAGCATGTACATCATCATTGTCTTACATCAGTAATTCCATAATCAGTATTACTGATATCAAGTAACTAGGGTTTCTATTGGCTTCACATTAAAATCCATAGGATGTAAAAAAATATATTTTCACGCGATCGTATCGTTCATCTATATTACACAGTATTTTAAAGACACAAAGCGTTTAATTTTGCGTATAATGTGATGATAAAGTACATGATTTATATAAAGTTTGTCGCACAGACATCATAAATCTCATCTACGCTTTTTTGACGGTAGAATATATTAAAAATTATGAATCTTGAATATTCCTCCATTTTGTTTTTCTTTGTTATACGAATCTGTTTCTCCTATCGAATTTGTTTTATGTTACTTTCTTACATAAGTTTAACTAGCCTTAGGGTTTCTTGTGACACTAATGTGCAACCCCTCTTTTCGTGTCTGTCTCTATGTCCCCTTAGTTCTATTAAACTATGCATTAGATTTTATTAAAAAGTATTCTTTTAGGAAGTTTCTTCGGCAAAATATATATGTTTAACACTTGTATATTATATTTATATGAAGTAAAGTGCAGTCGATGTATGCTAATGAAATCGTAAAATGGAGTTTTCGAGCGCTTGCATTGATAACGTTGGCTGTACCTTTTGAGATACATAAAAACAACCTACTACAAAATTTTACATCTTACAAATGCCTACAAAAGTGTCTACGATGGTATATACTGACTTCCCAGGTATAACCCACCGCGTTCATGTTTATTATTTATGTATAACTAAAAAATAATTGGTTACTCGCGACCCTATTTTGAAAAATATCTTATTAATTGTTATACAAGTAAATACTTTAGGTACATTTGTCATAGAACGTAGAAAAAAATTGCTCATTACAATATATAATTTCAATGAATACCTCGGAAGATATCAGAGATTTCAGATTACACGTAACAATAAACAGAACATTCTTACTGTAGCTATGACTTTTATTAATTCGAAATATGAAAACATCAAAATATTGACCAAAAGCTATAACATCCTATAATAAGATAAAATTACATTTCACTTATGCGAAACAGGGACGGGTAGTTAGTTTGTTATACATTAAAAATATACATATTCTCCATAAATAAAAATATCTTTGTTCCGCGTAACCGAACAATTGTTTTTACATAATAATATTTATGAAAATATTCAGAAAAAAATATATTCATGATAAAACTTATGCCTACATAATACGTACGTAGTAGGGTGAAAGTACAAATCGTCGGCACCGCAGGCTTCGGATTCGTTCCAGTGACGACAAGTGAAGAGGCAAATATCTCGCGCCCCCTGGTGTCAATCTACGACGCGGGAAATCACTTGGATGCTCGGATTTACTTCGGAGGAGAGAATAGATTTTTTGTATTTTTTATTTTGTACAGGGAAATGTCACGATTTATATACAAATTAGTCGTCTGGTCAACAAAATTGTACTCGTGTTAACAATTGGTTCGGTTAATGTTTTGGTAGAATTGCCAAATAGCGCAATTTACTTCTTGCGTCCATATTTCCGATATTATAGAACTAACTCGGCTAGAAGCGTACAGTCAATCGATATTTTCTGGAAAATACGGTACGTTGAGGGGAACAACTTACACAGTTAGCATATAAAATTGATAATAAGACTTTTTGACAGTTAAACAAAAATGGCAATAGATGTCACTAAAAAATAACCTTCATAAAATCACTTTGTGGGATAAGTATTTTTTTTTCGAAGGTTGCGTGTTGTATTGTCTATGGAAAAAAGATAGTGTTCATTTTTTTTTCGAAGGTTGCGTGTTGTATTGTCTATGGAAAAAAGATAGTGTTCATTTGTTGTTTAAAATATTATTTCGTATCGTTTAAAATATAGACCAAACTATTCTTATTGCTAATTTAAAGAGCTAGCCTTTTAAGGTGACTTCTTCTAGTAAGAAATACATTAAAAAAAGCTTAAATTGTCACTATTTTCAATATATCCAATTATTGTCTATAAAAATTGTTCAGTAAAGATGTAACTAGTGGCAGTATTTAACATTTTTTTATAAAAATAATCTCTTTAATATATATACGTATATCTAGAAACATCTATGACAAATTTCAAAGAGTCTGAGAAGTTTTAAAGTTTAAGAATATATAAAAAATTCTTCTTCATCTTGTTTTGGCACCGCAGAAGCATTTGCCAGTGTCAATGTTTTGTTTCAAGAGGGATGATAGCAGAATGTTTACAAATAATATAAGTTTATTAAAACGTAAGAAGTTCCAAGTAAGTGTCTTGTGATACTTATAATGTTCTAACAAGATGGTGGTTTCCTTGTTAGAACTTTCCATGGAGTTTTGGTGGCATCTCAGACTATATTACGTAAAACACCACCAATATTACAAAATATAGAGTCTAATAACACAAGTTTATGAATAAAATATAAAAGCCACTACATGACAGACCAAGATCCCGCCAAAAACTCATTATGTTACTTATACATGTACAATATTAATCCGTCTGTGCGTTTGCACACACAGACAGTATCAACGCTGCAATTCTTATGCTACTCCTATACCTGGGTGTATCGGCACGAAGTTTTGTCTATGGTCAGACTAAATGCAGATGTAGGAAGATATTATCTTTATGCGTTACGAACTATCGGGTTGCATGACGATACACGCACCACAATAACTAGGGCCGCGGCTTCTACACACATCAAAGGAACTTGAAGATGCTGATTCCGAATTACTATTCAAATGTTAATGGTGTGAAAACGTTATCCTACGCCTTTATCGGAATTAATTTTGAGGTTACATTTTAGCGTCACAAGTGACCGAAGTGTCGTCGCGCACGTATGGGACTGGCATTACACTTATAGCCTTGAAGTTTTACTCTGAAACTGAGATCCGTTTAACTCCGTGCATCACTTATTTTTGCGTCAATTTGTTTTTTTTTTAATGTGTGTGTATGTAATTTGGTTTCTATACTTTATTGCTTTTAGTATTTGACTTCTATTACACCGTATGGTAAATGGTATCGTCTAATGTGATAAACACGTTAAAGCTAGAGGATGCCTTACCTCAAATGCAACTGTACTTGGTGACAAATTTTCAATTTGAAGTGGTGTCTCACCAGACGGACTTAAATAAGCCCCACCGCCGTGCCATAATTTCACCGAAAGCTTCGACTCCTTAGCAAGGATTCGAACCAGTCTGCGTCAAACTCTTTGACTATTCCCTGTGTTGAATATAAAAATCCCTCTGATGCATATAGCACAACAAATTTTCTAATTAAAAAATATGAACCTGAATCCAACAAAAACTACATTATTGCGAAGTAAAGCCTTTTAGGACACATCGTAATATTTTACGAGAACATCCTCCTCATACTTTAGCAAGTTTAAAACCGTCTGCTTTTCATTTCAGTTTTCATTTACGAAGGAGTGCTTTTAACTATTATTCACACTTTGCTCTTTTGAGTGCGTTTTAGAGATACAGCGGTTTTATGATGACTCCTGTAAATATTTGGACGGTTTCGTTCCGTTTTCTTTTTTTTTTTTTTACTGCATACTTTAATCACCGCGGGGTCTTTTGATATCTTCGGACAATTTCACATTGTTGTTTGAGACAAGAACTTTTATTTTTATAAATAAAATAAAAAAAAAAAAACAAATCTTAAATATATAAAATATATTTATTCATTGTATAACAATAATGTATGTTATATATTATTATTAACCTATAAGTTTTTTTATTTTTATTTGTGATAAACAATCTTCTAAATTATTACTGCCTTGTCGAGTAAGTGTATTGTGATAATTTAAATATTCTAACAAGATGGTCCTTGTTAGAACACTCCAGCGAGTTTTGAAGTTATACTTCTTTTGGCGCGTTAGGGGAAAAATGATGAGAGTAATTTTTTACGATGCGACACCGTCACGAAAATCCGACACCCTGAACATCAACGACAACGTTTCCCTTGGATCCCATAATGTATATTTAACATCATAGAACCTGCCTGTATTGTAGATTATAAATTCTAATATAAACTACCGCGAGTTTGAAAGCGTAGTTTCCAAAAATACACCAAACAAATTATTCTAGGCTTACATAGGTATAGATCAAGACAAAAACAATATTCTCAAAGACACTACAGATATGTTATTAGTTTCGGCTATAAACTCAAAAGCTCGACTTGTGGAACTCTACTTTAGAGCGGTTTTGTAATGTGTCAAAGGTTTTCCAACTATGTTTAATTCAAATAAAAAAAAAAAAACACTTTATACAATTTAGACTCTAAGAAGGCGTTTACGAACGTCGAAATTACCATCGCTTCGGAAAACAATCCAGTCATCGAGAAAAACCGGCAAGAAACTCGATCGGGTTTATCTTTTTAACATATATAACTGTATGTTTAAAATACGTTACGCTTTACAATCGTTTTAGTGGATGCACAGAGAGGAGTCAATTCCACACATCACCGTCGTTCACATATTGATCCAGTCTATAATAGCCCTTTGACACCAAAACCCGCTTGACATGGCACTTAAACTTACAGTCTGGCGAATCGATAATATGCATTGGGTTTTTATTATAAAACCTAACACTATTACCTAAAAAAAAAACTCTTACTGGTTATACTGAATCGGAAACATAGGACGAACACTTTGTCACAATTAATTATTTTTATTTGTATTATTTCGTATACGTGTACGTATTCCCTTAAGAGTTATAAATATTACGATAATAAAAAAAATACTTCGAAGCACAAACGTATTTATATGATACCACTTCCGGACTTTCCCGCAGTGGAAACGGGCAGTGACATCACCGACCTTGGATATCCTGATAGTAAGTTCACCCTAACACGTGTTTTATCACACCGTCTAGACGAGGGGACTGATGGATCTCACACATTTGCATGTTCACGGGTTCACAGCATTTCAGGCTATCAACTAAATCCCTTAATACCTCACGCAGCGTTTTTATTTAGCCGCTTCTGGTAATCGATCGCACGTGTTTTTTTTTTTTTACTTTAACTGACCTTTGAATGAATGAATGAATATTTTATCGCACTTGTGAGAGTTTCTTGCGAGCTTAATGTCACTAGGCATTTTCTTCCAGCTAACCAGCGGTATTATTATCAAACATAAAAGTTATTGTAGGTGGTGCAAATATATAAGAAATAAAAGAAAAATCAATAAACTAAACTAAAACAAATTTATATAAAATTAAGTTGAATATTGAAATGTAACTAAAAATACATAAATACATGAAGTGAATACGTATATAACATAAATATACACATATAAATACATGATATACAATGAGTAAGCTAATAATAAAAACGTATATACACAACAAAATCACTACATATTATAAAACAAAGTCGTCGGCCGCGTTATTCTATCTGTCTGGATGTTCGCGATAATCTCAAAAACTACCGAACTGTAATGCGGTCTGCACCAATTGATAGAGTAATTCATGGAGAAGGTTTAGATTTGTAATTTGTCAAGGTTTTGTAAATTGGTTGAAATATAATGATAATTGTTGAAAGAATCGGAAAAAATCAAGCCGCTTGGGGGCTTTCGTCAAAAACGTTGCCTTTGAGATATAACAAAACAATGCATACTGAGATATTCCTCTTTCATAGATCTATACCTTACCTTAATTACCTTAAGCATTTCATGCACATAAGTATATATTTTTTATTATCAGGGCAGAACAACGACCGCCGGGCCTGCTAGTTACTCTATAAATACAAATTAAAAATAATCGCGAACATTCTGTCTCTCATGTTTCTCTAATAAATATCGGTTTTATTGGACTCTTAAAGTTATTGATAGTTTCAACATCTTGAAGTTGACGCGGTAACACATTCCATAATCGTATGGCAGTTATTGTGAAGGAATTCTTATATAATTTAGAACCCTTTGAATTCTCCTTCGTGATGATTTTTTATTCGATACCATTACAGTGCTACTTCTAAATCTAAGTCATTGTATTTTTCACATTTTCACGCGTGTAAATACGTCGCGTATTTTTCACGGTATGTCGCCGTAATTAGAGGGATTCATTTCATTTGGCCTCTCTAGTAAACTTACCTTCTTTTATCCACAATTTTATTACGTATTTTACACCAAATTTTACTATGACAATATAAAAAAAATGATAACGCCAATACAGATATAAATACAGATTACAACCACGTGTGTTTATGCCGCAATGAATCTGTCCATATTGTAAAAAAAAAACTTGATAGGTTGTACAAGGAAAATCGCTGGTCCCTCAGAGGGCGACCCCAAATAAACCGGTCGTACCCGGTTCAGGACGGGCATACTCGGTTGTGACCCAGGTCAGTGCCGGTCCTTGACCTTCGCATGTGGACCTTCGGATATGTTTATTTTCACTTTCACGTATGTACAGGTATGTACTTAAATATACAAAACCTTACAGACTGTACTTCCAGAAGGAAGATAATGGAAATTTGTATATTATAGGAGTTGATATATAACTACTACGAGAACATTCTTCAAGCGATGAAGTTTCCTCATGTGAACCTTCACCGCCAGTTTATAATACTTCTATTTATAGATTCTAGAGTTTCACCTGCTAAACCTAGAGGGACCTAGCTCTCAAGTGCAACTGCCGGAACACTCCAACAGGTGCTTGGCGCCATAATTTTAACTTGAGGGCTGTAACTACCACCATGTCATGGTTTCATCACGAAGTTTTCCTGCACCGAAAATCCCAATCCGTCGCAAGAATGCGAACCTGCATCAATCAACGATGTGTTCTAATACTTTACTGCTAAGCTATAATTGCTTCGAAGGTATCATTAGTTCAATAAACCTACGTGAGTTCCGAAAATTACATGCCGATGTGCGAACCAAGCTGTAGAGGATAACATTTTCCCTACTCTAACCAGGTAATTACCACAACATTTTTAATAAATTTATACAATTATATATACCAGTCCACGAATTTCTGAATTGGCCTCAAAGTTAAGTATGCAATTACAGATATAAGTACTTAAAGATATTTATGAATTGTAAATACAAATTTCTTTTTGGCTTTCCGTGTTTAAGTGTATTGGAAATATCCTACATTTCTACATATACTACAATTCTCCGAAAATTAGAAACAATTTAACTGAGTTGTTTAAATTAAATCAGTTGTCTTGGTCCCGTAGAAAAAAAAAAAAAAAAAAAAAACAAAAGCAAAATATAGCGATCGGTGATAAAGCTCCATACAAAATTATTTCGAGTTTAAACGTTTGTGTAATGTGTACAATTTTATTGTTCATTATAATTGGCGGTTGTAGTGCAAATAACTACATTGTACGTACACTACGCCATGAGTGTTGCCAGTTTATAAATGTTATAGAAAATTACCATTTTTTTTACGCGGGCAATTTCCGTTACATTACGGACATAGATCGTAATCTCCTATTGTTACACTTAATCATTTACTTATTTATAACTTCTATCTTTAACCCTAATACTGTACCAAATATAGTGATTTCAATATAGAATGAATTTAACATAGAAATGTAAACTAAAAAAAAATTAACCGGTTAACCAGTTATTTTATATCAACAATAATAGGAACTTTTTCTTCAGTACAAAATATTTCGTTATATAGAAAATATGTACTTTTAATCAGCAACTAACGACATACAACACTTTTAACAACAAATTTTTCATACAGACGTGACAACATTAACCATGACTCAGAAACGTCAGTGGGATGTGACACAATGTATCATGGCGGTGACTCACCCGCCAATCAACGTGAGCTTTTACGCGAATTCCAAATTTAAATTTATTAGTGCATTTCGACGGTTCTTTGTGCGTTAGGAATTTGTATACAAAAAATTTACGCAAAATAAGTATTAAATTGAAATGCCATATAACAGTGACACGTCGAGGAGGCCAATGATCTTTGGCGTGTTTGATCTTTGTCGCGATGGTCTGCATCAGTTGAATGACACTATGCTTATACAGCATTATGGTTTTATTTTAAATGTATATTTATGATCCCTGTTATTAGATTTTACAATATTCTCAGTACCTATATCTAGAAATCATTAATTCTTTTCAAGCGAATGTTTAATCTTTTTTCGACACGTCCGTATGATAGAATCATTTATGCAAATTCACTGATTTTTATTAATGTTTACTACAATGATAAATGGTCACTAGCTTATATGTCTATGGAAATATCTCAGGTCATTCTTATCTATAATCATCAATGCTCCATACAAAATAGCTTGGCAAATAAGATACGTGATATTTGAATGCCTTTATGGTGGAATAGTAAACATTAATAGGTATTTTTTGTATTAAAAATTGATATACTTGATTACGTAATTGTAGGTGGTAGAGCTACGCTGAAGCTAATACTGGCTTCAGCATGAATGGGTCGGCTCGCCCGGGGTAGTACCACCCTCTCACAGAAAACCGACGTGAAGTAACAGTGGTTGCACTGTTGCGTTTCGTTCGGTCAGTGAGAGCGCCGGAGTCCCACATATTGAAAAGGCCGGCAACGCACTTACGACTCCCCTGGTGTTGCTAGTGTCTATGTACGGCGGTGATCACTTACCATCAGGTGACCCACCTGTTCGTTTGCCCCCTATAATATATAAAAAAAAAAACGTAAACGTTGATTGGTTTCTTTTAGTTGTCCTAAACGGTACAATTTCCCAAAGACGATTGTTTAGGGAACGTGCTAATATTGTCTCTATTTTTTTACAATACTAGCTTTTGCTCGCCGATTCGTTCCCTTTAATGAAGGTTTGATCAATCCCGTGGGTAAATTACTGTTCTTCTGGATAACAGGTACTCTGTTTCGTTTTCTATACCCCAGACCGGTTGAGGAGTTATGAATTAAAAATGTAACAAACAATGGCACTCACGTTGACGATAATAAAATAATAAATACACTATAGATTTAATATTTTATTACGTGTATTATTTGTCATGAAAACATAATATTGACATGTCAAATCGCATCTTTCCTAGAACAAACGCGTTTGAAACTAGCCCTTATATTATTTAAGTGTGAAAAGCCGTGTGAGATTAACAGTAAAAAGAATTTTACTGAAGCGTGAAATATTACTGTCTTACAAATTAATTTGAAGTTACAAGAAAAACTTATAAACGACAAACATAACACTACAGTAATCGGAAACTATATATTATCTATATATATAATAAAAATGAAGTGTCTGTATGTAATATCAAAATAACGACTTTTTACTGATTGGATATGAACGAATACACGATACTGATAACAAAACACAATTTTTAAAATTTTTGCCTGTCTGTTTGGTCCGCGTAATCTCCGAAACGGCTGGACCGATTTTGACAGAAATTTCACTGACGAATAGTTAATATTACAGCGGGTGGCATAGGCTACTTAATTTTAGACTAGCTGTTATCCGTCGCTTCGTCTGTAGTACTATCTCCAAAACGATTGGACCTATTTTCATGGGACTTTCACTGACAGATAGCTAACGTTATAAAAAGTAATTAAAGCTTTTTTTTTATTTTGGACTAACTTTTACCCGTGGCTTTGTTTGCAGTACTATCTCCAAAACGTTTGCACCATTTTTCACGAAACTTTCACTAACAGATAGCTGATCTTATAAGAAGTAATTTACAATTATAAAAAAAAACGCATGCGGAGCTGCGGGCAAAATATAGTTTTATATATATTTAAGCCCTGGTGTACACCTGGAAAATCTTAAAATAAGTGTGGAACGTTAGCGTGTTCGAAGACCGTGTCGATGTAATTTCCAGTCCTCGCGAATGAGCCGGAGCTTTCCGTCAAAGAAAATATCATGATGTAACCATGGCATAGGGTTTTTTCTAAGATAGCTTAGTTAGTTACCACGTTCTAGTTTGAAATCTGTCGCAAATAGATGTGTTACGGCAGTCGCCCTTGAGCGTCAGTCCCCCTATAAGTTATCGTGCTTACCATATTATATACTACATCGTCAATTAAAATCAAGTGAGATTGTAGTCGATAGCTATAACCTATAAAGTATAAACAATGATTATTTCATTGTTCATGTTAATTCTGATTTTATTCGAACTCTAATTCCGATCTAGTTCACAGTTGCAGATTTTTTTTTTTATATTACAGGAGGCAAACGAACAGGTGGGTCACCTGATGGTAAGTGATCACCGCCGTCCATAAACACTAGCAACACCAGGGGAGTGGCAAGTGCGTTGCCGGCCTTTTAATATATGTGGGCTTCCGGCGCTCTCACTGACCGAACGAAACGCAACAGTGCAAGCACTGTTACTTCACGTCGGTTTTCTGTGAGAGGGTGGTACTACCCCGGGCGAGCCGACCCATTCATGCTGAAACCAGTAATAGTTTCAGCGTAGCTCTACCACCTACAGATAAAGGTTACTTCAATCTAATGATAATGTGGGGTTGATTCTTTTAAAAATTACTCCAAAATTGTCTTATACAAATCACGAAGGATAAATAAGAACCTAAACTTAGTCGAACGGCTTTTTTTTTGTTCTAGAAAATGTATTATTCGTGTCAATTCTTCTATTTATCCGATGTATATTTAACTTTTAAAGATTTTTTTGACTAAATGTATTTTTAACAGTCGATTAATAAATGGAGGATAAACTCGCGTGTAAGTACCCAATCCTTCCGTTTTTTTTCACGGTGAGTCCCTAATTCTTGACAAAACATGTAACACGGTTGATTTCACAAAGATTATCCTTATGGAATCAAAGCCGAAATCTCGTATAAAATAATTACAACTCTATATATTGCTAGCTTTTACTCGTGACTTCGTATGCATAAATATAGATTCTATATATGCCGCGGGAAGAGTTTTTTTTTTATATTATTGGGGGCAAGCGAACAGGTGGGTCACCTGATGGTAAGCGATCACCGCCGTCCATAGACACTAGCAACACCAGGGGAGTCGCAAGTGCGTTGCCGGCCTTTTAATATATGTGGGTCTCCGGCGCTCTCACTGACCGAACGAAACGCAACAGTGCAACCACTGTTACTTCACGTCGGCTTTCTGTGAGAGGGTGGTACTACCCCTGGCGAGCCGACCCATTCATGCTGAAACCAGTAATAGCTGCAGCGTAGCTCTACCACCTACAAGTACTTATTTTTCTAGATGAAAAGTAGACTACGTACGTATTTGTACCCGCTGACAACGGTATGCAAAATTTCACGGCATCATGACCATCGGTCTAGGAGTTAAGGTGTCAAAGCGTAACAAACGGCCACACATTCGTATTTATCATATAACGAAGTGAGTATGCTTCCTGCCACACACATCTATTCCGTCATTGATTTCGATTCTAATTTTAGACCTTATGAACATGTTCTCACGACACTAATAAATTATGACAGATTTAACTTCGTACAAAGAGTTCCTAACAACAGCGACGCGACGCAGCACTGACAACTATATAACACTCAGGGCTGCTTTTCTGAAATTAATATTGCAATTTTACTGCTCGTCCAGGAGGTGGAATTGGCACCTCTCTCTCTGTGTATCCACTAAAAACTATTGTAACGTGCATATATTTTAAATATATGCGTGTTAAAAAGATAAAATCCGATCGTGTCTCTTGCCGCTTCTTCTCGATGACCAGGTTCAGTTCTCAGAGCCTAAATTGAATTAAGTATTTTTGGTTTTTATTGTATAATTTATCATAATAAAATAATAACTATTCGTTTTGAAAATTTCATCGCTGTACGTCACAGACCGCGGATAATAAGAGGACGTGACATATCCGCCACTCGGCGGATAGCGACTGGCGGGACCGCTCGGCACAATTCGCTCAGTTGTACTTAACATACTATTGATTTGTTAAATAAACTATATTATTGGTTACATTGTAATGTTCAAATCCAAGTAGTGATGTACGTAAATTTTTCTATATAAATCTATGTACACCTCGAACACGGTTTGACGGATTACCATGAAAGTTGGTACATCTTAGTACTTTTCATGGATAAAGATTTTACGTTATTTATCTTATTATAACTCACCACTAGATGGCGCTACAACACATCATGGCGACAAATAATAACAAAGAAGCGCGTACGGAGTTACGACCACATATAGAATAATATTATTAATTTAAACTATATGAAGAAGCAACTTTTATAAAATATATACACCATATAAAACTTATTGATGTTGTATTTCTTCAACAAATATTAATAATTATTATCTAATGATAATACATTACAACTGTAAAATAAATCGTTTATGACGTACATACTCGTACAATTAGTTTTGCTACTCGACGCAAGAGGCACCACCGTCTGCGCGAACGCTCCCAACAAGTGTGCGTCGTACGTCACGACACAGTGATTGCACTAAATTGAGCTTCCGTCGACGACAGGATAAAAAAAATCCCGGCCGCGTCCTCGATGACATTAAACAACGGCTTCAACCGTCGCGAACAGATGATTTTTATTGGAGACGAGCGGAGGATTAGCGGACAAATTCTATATCAACTATACAATCTTGAATACATCGTACAAATAGAATCGTAAATCTTATTAAATGTGTATTGTGCTTCGTTGTATGTAAGAATTTTCTGTAAAAATATTATTCTATGTGTGTTAAATATATACACATTCCAATATTTTCACGTAACTCGTGGTTTTTATTCAATAAATATTGTCTTGAATCTGGTATCAAACTGGCAACCCTAGACTTGTAAGATAGGTGCACTACCGTCTACACTGCTTGGACACGAATCATCATCCTCATCATCTTCTTACACTATTATCCCACCTAAGTAGGGTCGGCACTGCATTTTTCCTTTTCCGCTCTCCCCCACCAGATGTCATCTCAGTATTTCTACCTTTTATGCACATATAATTTTTGACATAGTCCACCCGTACCTCCTTCGGTCTTCCTCTACTCATATATCCGTCCACTGTCATACTTAAAACTTTTCTAGTTACACGGCTTTCGTGTCTCCTCATGACATCCCTTTACGATGCTAACATCAACTTCTCTGCCACTGGGGCTATTTTCAAACTTCCTCTTGTACACTCATTCTTAATCTTATCGATTCTAGTAGTGTGTAGTATACCTACACACCCATCTTAACATTCGCATATCTGCCGCGTGTAGTTTTCTCTTATCAGCTTCTTTCATAGCCCAGCTTTCAGATGGTTGCATGCTTGGACACGAATATACTAAAATATTCATATTAATATGAAATATTTTCAGTAAATATGTACTTGAAATACATTTCAAAACTTCTAAATCCACTATTTTGTTTAAAATTGTTATTAATAAAAACTGTGCCTCACGGGATTCATTCGCGATTACTTTTTTATTGCCACCGACGTTGTTTAGGTCAGCCTAAATAAATCTTAATTTCGTAACTAATAATATAAATGCAATTGTGTGTCCGTTAGTTTACCTACTCAGCCCGTCGTCATGAAATTTTGAATACACTTTACCAGGGGTACAGAAAAATACATAGGGTCATACAAAGTACCTTTCCTAACTTATATACTTTACTAGGGGTACAGAAAAGGACAAAGGTCCATAAAAAGTACCTTTCATAACTTATATACTTTACCAGGGGTACAGAAAAGGACAAAGGTTCATAAAAAGTACCTTTCATACATAAAAAGTATTGTTCCCAAGAGATAGGTCAAATTTACATTAGTACGCGCTAAGCGGCGTGCAAAAACTAGTCCCGTATAAAGCACAAATGTTGCGTAACTGTTAAGGCGACTAAGCTACTCGGTTTTTTTTTTCGAACTGACTACGCTATTGGCCTGACAGGCCTCTACATCTTCACCGGACTACTAAGGGGAGCGCCTAAGGCACTCACCCGATTTTATATTGACAATAAGCATAAAGGTACACGTTGCGCTTCGGCTTCGACTGTTGCCTGAGTTCGCGAATGTAACTAAGCTAACTATTCATGCGTATAGGAATTCGTAAGAAATTTGCATAAACAACAAAAAGAACTCTTAATGTTTACAATGGTAATGCAAATATGTATAGTGATTTTACGCCCTATCAAAATTTAACCATAGACGATGTTCGCATTGCTTTTCCAAGCTAATCTTCGAAAGAACTTTTCAAAGTGTTGTGTCTAGATCACATATCATTGCGGTTTTTACTAGGAGCTAAGTAGATATGTTAAAAAATAAGAAAGGTGATTTTAAATCAGTAATATTGTCGTCGATATTAAATTGTGTGGCAAAATTACAATCATATTTCTTTCAAGACAGCCCACGGTTATTAAAAAAAATGCATAGCTTCCATGGAACAACAATACCATTTTTAGCTAACAGATCAAACTAATTCAAATTGTAAAAAAAAAACCGAAGAAATCGTACGTAATTAAATACAACAAGTCCACTAAAAACAATAATAAAAACGCCAAAAACTTTGAACTAATCCGAGACAGTAATAAAATTACCAATTCAGTTGTTAATTTAGAACAAGCGGTGAGAGTTAATCTCGAAAACCGAAAACAGAGACAAACTTAAACCTTTGTTATTCTCTGTTCTTTACGAAAACTTTACAATAACAATAGACGTCGTCGGAGTTTGCCTAGTTTATCTGAAGACAACAACGTCGCGAACAATTACATTGTACGATGGAAACGACTGGACTAAGTTTTAACCTATAAATTGTATCGCGAACGAACAACACGCGAGGTGATTTTACACGCGAACGCATTTAATCAACATGTCTAATAATATTTATTCTGATTCTAATGGTAGAAACGAAAACGTTTGTGGGGTTATATGGATGTTCTTTACCCTTTCATTGAATGAGTGAATGAGTGAATGAATGAAATGAATATAGTAATGTGGTTCACAGATCTGAAGCTTTTTCTTCATATATATATATATATATGTATATATCAAATTCTTCTGTACGTATTTATGTAACTTAACTTCTCCTAAATATCTGGGCAACTATTTACGAAAACTTTGTATGTGTTCAGGTAGATTCAAGAATTGTTTAGATCCATAATTGGACCCGGTTTCACTGAATGAATGAACGAAAGAATGAATGAATGAATGACTAAACGAACGAATTAATTATTTGATTATGAATAATGAATTATATATTATAAATTCAAGTATGAGTTTATTTGTTTGTCACGCTTTCACACCTAAACTACTTAACAGATTATCATCAAATTTTGCATACACGTAGTCATGGATACAGAAAAGGACATACGGTACATTTTGTCTACAAATATATACCGCTCCCGGATGAATTAAATCTAAATTAACGGGAGTCATATACAAAGGCAAAGATAGACGAAGTCGCTGGCGGCTGCTAGCATATTAATATCTATTTTTGCAACTGTGAAGTATTTTATTATCGACTAATCGCCGCCCGAGACGTCGTTTCTATGATTTTTTTTTACATAAAAGTTATTTGTCGACTACCTTTTATTTTGTTATAATTTTAACATATCTACTTAAATCCCATATGACTCTTCTACTGATTTCGAGGTGCCTTTGTTAAATTAGTATTAATGCTTAACGTCGATCAAGAAGCGTAATGATATATGACCCGGATAATAATATTACGACAAGAGCTCTACCTATCAGTAAATGTCTGGTCAAAATCGGTTAAAATCGAGTCAGTGGAAGTCTCGTGAAAATTGGATCAACCGTTTTGGAGATAGTACCGCAGACAAAGCAACGGGTAACAGCTAGTCTAAAATAAAGTAGCCTATGTCGCCCTCTATAATTTTAGCTATCTGTCAAAATCGGTCCAGCCGATTTGGAGATTACCCGGAATAAACAGACAGACAGACAGACCGACAAACATTTTAATAATTGTATTTTTGTTATCAGTATCGTGTATACGTTCATATCCAATCAGTAAAAAGTTGTTATTTTGATATTACATACAGACACTTCATTTTTATTATATGTATAGATAACTAATAAACGTAAAACGAAAATAAAAAAGAATATACAAAATAAATTGAAAAGAGGAGTACACAAAATTCTAGAAGAATCCGAAATCGAGTCAAATGAAACAGTTTGATAAAATCGAAATTCTATAATAATTGTTTTCAATATATTTTTTATTCTTTTGTAAATTTGCTACAGATAAAACTGTACATAGATATTATGTTACAAAAAATTATATGTCCTTCGTCAAATTTTGGTGCGAATAACATTAGCCTTATTGAAACTTGTATTGAATTAGCGACAATGCTGAGTTGCAACAGATAGGAATCGAAAATTTTCCGTGAATACTAGGAATTTTCTATTGACAGATTCTTTAGTAGTAAATAAATTATAATGTTTATATTTTAAGAGATGTTTGTCTCTACATTTTTTTTTAACGTTTTCCCCTGCCCATATTGAAACCGTTCTGTAACTACTGGCTTAGACTGTCTAAAAGTGTAATTGTATGTTTAATATTCACGTAGCGTGTTTCCGCACATTCTTTTCATGCGCCATCTGTCATGTAATAGCGGCACTAAATACAAGCTTCTATTCTAATTTACTAACGGTCCGCAGGAACGGACCGAACGAAACGAAACAAAACACATTCCAAATAAACCAATTATCATTATCCTCGTTATTTTCACTATAGAGATTAACTTTCGAGATTATACCGCGGCTTTATTATCTTCGTGGCGCTACGCACCTGCCTTTTTAACGGATTTTTAAAAAACAGCTATATATTCAAATCCATCAAGTTGTATACGATTCGAGTGGACTTTTAACTTATACCTTTTTATTTTAATGATATAAAAATAATTAACATATTAAATATTATTATAAGTCACTTAGTTAACACATAGAAGCTAATTTATAATGATTCTAGTAGCTTAACCAGCAATTATACGTAACCGTTGGACGATAATTGTTCTTCCGTTGTTTTGTAAAATTACGATACATTTTCCAACGATTATTACGATACGTCCACCGACACAATGTTGTTGTTCGTCAACGTATATATGTCTTGTAACCAATTTAATTTTAAACTTAATTCTAGGTATTAGTAACCGATATCCCGTGAACGAGAGCAAAATTAAAAACCATACAGTAATGTGATCTGTTCGCACAATTAATTTCAGACGACATTCTCTGTATTAAAGAATTAATCTTGCCCAAGACACAAGTAATAGTCAGATCGTTTGTGGCTAGACGTGAATTAACGGGCACTCGCTAAGTGTTCAATAATTCGCGTACGTCTGTGTGTGGTCTGTGGTCATGGGGACCACAGTTTTTGAGTTGAAAAAAAAAAAAAAATTAGACACATACGTCCAACGTAACTCTTAAATGGACGATCTCGTATTTTGGTCCAAAAAAAAATGTGTTTACGTAAAAAAAAACACGAGAGGTTTTTCAACTTTATTTTGGAAATAAAGTGATTGTATTATTTTGAATACTGTATGCAAAATAGTGATATACGAATAATAGAGTAGTCATATCAACTGTAGAAGGATGTAGGTTCGAATTGTACTCACCTGTTTTACTACGACACGGTGTATAATACGAATCTGTCACTAATGATGAGTTCTGACGAATACGATTTAGAGTCCACTCCTCATTCTAAAAAAAAATCTTAAATTAGCGTCACCGTCTTTCCTTATACATGTTCCTGTAGCTTTGGCTGCATCAATATTAATATACCACAGGAAAGAAGTGAAGACTACTTTACAAAAAGTACAACGAAACAAAAATCAAACGTCACGTGGTGTTCCCAAGCGGTCACCCATCCAAGAACTGACCGCGTCCGACGTTGCTTAACTTCGGTGTTGGGCCGAGAACCGGTGTTTTCAACACTCTATCCGACACAGTGTTTATCATCACCACTTTCAGTCACACACAAAGATTAAAAACATTTTTTGTGTTTGTTGAATCTATTCACGCTAATCTCTGGAACTAATAATCAGATTTGTTATATTATTTTAGTATTTTATTACTTATTTATTGAGGAAAATGTTGGTTGTCTATCATCACGCTACGACTCTTAAGAACACAGTTGTAACTACACAAAATGTACGTCAAAAAGTAATACTGCAGGCAGCCCGTGCCGGGTGGTATAGTGGATCACGGACCAAAAATGTGAAAAATTAAACTCTAGGGAAATCGCAGAGCATACCTAGTAATTCAAATTAGATTGTACGTCTGAGTAATTTATAAATATAGTGAATTTAGTAGTAAAACTGGACATGACACATAGCTACTCTCGCTTTGTTCGTAAGTTCGTGGCCTTGCCAATGAGTCGTTGTTTTGTGTGAAGGTGCTCGTTATGAAACCATAGCATGGTGCTAGGGCTTTTTCTAAGCTCCTTTAGGCTTTGCGTGCTTACCATCTTGCACTACATCGTCATTTAACAGCAGATGACATTCCTGGTTACACACCTAATGCTATAAAGAATTAAAAAGAAAATATGACAAATATTACCTTATTGCCCTTATGAAAAAATTTAAAAGTGATAAATATACGAACATTGGTACGGTCAAGAAAATAAAACCATTGTGTAACCGTACAATTGTCACTTATTCTCACGTGAAGTGTTGAATGAGTGTGTTAAGAAGTCGCGTGCCGGACCCCCGACCTGCCGCAACGTGTCCCACGACGCACCCGGAGTACGAGTGTCGCCGCACCCACGCACCAAACTACGCACGCTTCGGTAAAATTACCGTTCATACTGTGTCATCTGAGTTACGACGTATAAACTTGTTTTGGTATGCCTTTACAAATCTTAATAAGCCAATTTACCTTATATTCTCTCATTTTTTATCCATAAAGGTATATATAAAAATGGAATTTGGTATACTCATGATAGATCAACGGCGAACAACTTTTAATGCAACACCTTAATCCCTGGACTGTACAAAACCAGAAAGGTTTAAGTTCCATATACAGACGAATGTAGAGGCACAGGTCGACAGACTTTTAGCGATATAAGCTTAAGAAAATACCCGATTTATTACAAAACTTTGGAAAAATAACAAATTATGTATTATAAAATTATAACTTATTTTTTTATTTTTGTAGGAACTGTTTTTACTAAACCATTAGCTTTACAATGTACGATGTCGTGATATATAATAAAAAAAACACAATCTGCCATTTTGAGATTTAGGTCTCAAAAAAAATCAGCCGAGTGGTGAAAAGTTGATACACTTCATTTTACGTAGAAGGTTTTTACGCTCAGAAATGATAAATATATATTAACCCTGGGGTATATACAGCAAGTATTGTAGTTTATTTCAATGTTTTGATGGTATATTATGGTATCTACACATATAAAAATGAAGTGTCTGTATGTAATACCAAAATAACGACTTTTTACTGATTGGATATAAACGTATACACACGATACTGATAACAAAAATACAAATTTTAAAATTTTTATCTGTCTGTCTGTCGGTATGTTCCGAGTAATCTCCGAAACAGCTGGGCCGATTTTGACAGAAACTTCACTGACGGATAGTTAAAATTACAGCGGGTGACATAGGCTATTTTATTTTAGACTAGTCTTTAATAATTTGAAAACAATGTTATTAACAATAATTATATTTTACATTACAATAGTTTTAATACATATATACCTATTATTTATCATCCAGTAGTCGAAATTAGATCGTATTTTTTTTGAGTTTCAATATTGTTGAAGTTTTCTTACAAAAACATGCACAAATATTATAAATGATACACTTGTGATGAATGACGAATAGAGAGTTATCAATAACAGTTTCGATTGGTCGATAGTAAGGTAAAAACAAACTGTCTACAAAAAAAAAAAATTAGACACATACGTCCAACGTAACTCTTAAATGGACGATCTCGTATTTTGGTCCAAAAAAAAATGTGTTTACGTAAAAAAAAACACGAGAGGTTTTTCAACTTTATTTTGGAAATAAAGTGATTGTATTATTTTGAATACTGTATGCAAAATAGTGATATACGAATAATAGAGTAGTCATATCAACTGTAGAAGGATGTAGGTTCGAATTGTACTCACCTGTTTTACTACGACACGGTGTATAATACGAATCTGTCACTAATGATGAGTTCTGACGAATTACGACTTTTTTTCTTCGGCAATTAATATATAGATTTTTAACTTCATCTATAGACGACATCTTTAATTTAATAAAATTCGATTGAGTCAAATATGTGCAGTATGTTATTATATATGTACAATACTTTCCGCCTGGAGGAATAGACTAACAAAGTCATCTCTTCAGGTTTTATCATTACTTACATTACATGAAGAAGAATGAAAAAAAAATCGTCAGGCAGACGGCCGATCGTAAAAATTAAGCCAAATATCAACCATCATTATGACAAACATATTGTACTGAACCTATTCAGGTGGGATAAGGGTAAGAAGAGAATGACGATACAGTATGTTATATTTCTATTTTTACAAACACAGTCATGCTGTTTCTAAAGTCTTCATCAACCGCTATAAGGATCTAACGGGCGACAGATGGCTTAATAGCGTTACTAGCTATGACCGACGTAAAGGTGTTCGCGTATTCTAATTTACAAAGTATCAAACCCGGTCGGTATAATTAAAATAATGCTCCTCACAGACTGTTGAATGACGTTATCGGTTAATATAAAAGCTCTTTATCACTAACTATTATAACGCTATTAATTTTTTAAATTAATAACTACTTTTGATATATTGTTTTAGGCTATCGTAGATGGCGAATGTTGAATGAATAAATTTGGATTAAACATTGATACCTATAAAATAATTACTTATAATAAAATTAAATGTCGGAAATATAAATACATGTACACGTTTTATAACGTATTTTTTTTTTATTTTAGTAGTACTCGCCAGATTAGTGGTGGCAGTGGTATGTAGTGAGTACATCTATATATATATACCCTATATAGATAAATAAAATTAAATTGTCTGTTAGTGATGCCAAAATAAAAGCTTTTTAGTACATGAATATGAAAATGTAAACGTTACTTACAACGAAAAACTATATTTATGTCTGGCTGTCTATCTTTATGGCTATTCGTTCCGCCTAATCTTTCAAACGGTTGGACCGATTTTGACAGGCCTTTTCCTGGTAGATAGCTGTTGTTATACGGATTCACTTAGGGTTTAGAAAAAAACATTACGCTTTCACGAAAATGCAGACAAATTCGTGGGCGGCTGCTAGTGTGATAAAGGTTTATATAATAAAAAATTTCGAGTATGTTAAAAAAACAACAATTACAAATTACAAACAACGCGCAGCTGTTTCTCACACAAGATGTTTATTCATTGAAATCTCACGATGAAAAAAGCTCCTGAACCTGTTCAAGGATAATTAGTAATCCTGACGATTTGAATGTGAATAGACAGCGGGTGAAAGGGAAGCGTTAGACAGAGACGGCGATATAACAAATGTCGCTCGCGTCCTAACACAAAAACAGGAGTAACGAACTAAAACGCCAGGTGTTGTTACCCGATGCCATGTGCTCGGCAACAGAAACTGTAAATATATATATATATAGGTACGCACAGCTTTCAAATGTTGGACAATTCATGAATTTAATTATCAGCGACGTCAACTTAAATTATTACTTTTATTATAATGAATGAATAATAGTACTAATGAAATTCTAAGAACGATTCAAAGTAAATAAAAACGAACTTTAAAACTATACGGCTTAATCATTTTTTGTTTTAGCGTATTTTAGCAATAGTGGCAGTTTAATATATATAATGAAATTATGATTTTTTGTGATGGATTTTAATTCCATTTAAAAAATGAAAACTAAGATATATTTACTACATTAGTAGGAAACGAACAGTTTTATCTGTTTTGTGCTCAATTCATTATTAAATGCTATTATATATCGTTCAGTAAATTCGAAATATTTTACACTAATACTATAATCGGCAACGGGTTTTTAAGTATCAACACATTTACTGCGTTAACGCCATCTACCTTCGAGTAGGAGAACTATTACAAGTATCGATGCGTTCATAAGAATTGTAAGTTTCATAAGTTGCGTACAGATGGCACGTGTATCGTCTACAAAATCTATTGTAAAACATACACTTCGTATATTTCGCAATCAAAATGTTACAAAAATAATGGAACAAAATAAAAGGATATGTTTAAATTTACAAAACAATAATTTGCTTTTCATGTACTAAAACACTAATCTGTTGCCATTTAACCTCTCCATTGCATGTTTGTCTATTCATTTTTCCCTTTTTGTTATCGTTCTCCTTTTGTTTTTACTTTATTTTGCTTTATGTTAAGTATGTGGTGTGTCTGTGTTGTTATAGCTTATTTTGGGGCCCGACGGGACGTTGCAGACTGTGAAGAGCGAGTCGCGGCGAGGTCGAGGTAGAGGGCGCTCAACAACTACACCTGTAAGTACATTTATTTTATGATTTGACTTTCCTTTCACTTATTTTTCATTTCTTCATTTTTTGTGTAACCATATCGTGACTAATTAATTAACATGAACATTTATATTTTAATATTTAAGGTAATATAGTTATCGAAATTGGAATAATTATTTTACTTATTAAATTATACTCGATAGAAAAATCCTGTTTTTCACTAAATTATATATTTACTAAGTTAGTGAGAAGATAAACGAGAACTAGAAAGTAAGAAAAATCACATAAAACTCGGGTTTTAAATACGAATAACAATACAACGTAAAAGGCGGTTTTAAAATGAACATTGTTATTAGTCCAGTTTTGCGTATAGCGCCATCTACAATTAAGGGTTTCATTTATAAAATGCGTATGAAAACGTTGGACTAAAGAGTTATTTACTTGAAGAAACAATTTTATACCGGTTATAAAATATTCTTTCGAGTTATTTAATTATTTCGTTAACGCCGTAGTTAGAACGTCTACAGTTATTTGTATATGAACATAAATATATCCATTTTAAAGATTCCTGAAATCCAAGATACATTTGGAATACTGAGAATACTTCTACAATTAAGTACATATGCTGAAAATATTTCAAAGTTCAACAAACATTAAGCGTTTGTGTGAAATGAAGCATTAATAATAATTTATAATGTATATAGTCCTTTATACGTGTACTGTTAACAGAAACAACTTCTTTAAAACTTTTCCTTGACTTGCTCATCTTGTCTGAGAGTTTTCCACATACAAATCTTCAGAATTATAAGTAACTAGGTTTGGCTCGCGGCCTGGCTCTCATAGTATAAAACAGCCAATAACTCGATTTAGTTAACAACGAATTGTACAACAATACATAAGTTTAATGCAATTTTAATATATAAACGTTATTACTTTCTATACTGGAATGTAATATTTTTGGATGTTACATTATATCATTTAGACTGAAGATTCTGGTGAACGAAAACCATGTATTGAAATTTTGTTGTCAAATATTTGTATTATATACAAGAAATTGCGCTTGAGAACTAGTCCCGGCTATAGAGTTATAAACAATAAAAGCTGACATGAGTGAAGCGATTAATAGCAGCGTAGTTAGGCACTGCGTCGAGAGTCTGAGGTTCGGATTTTTCAACGAGTCGAGAACTTTCGATGAACAATTCTATGACATATTGGTTGAGTTTTTCATCTGGCTACCTATCACTGAAATACTGTTCCAAAGCAGATATAGATGTGTTCTGACAGATGCACTTGCAAGTCACTTTTCCTCTAGGCTTTATTTAGTTGTCTAAATCCACACCATACCCTCGTAAGACCTAATGTACAATTTTTTCAACTTTTATGGATTTTGCTTTAAAATTTTCACGCCCACTGCAATCTCACCTAATATTGTGATTAATGCCATATTATCCAATAAAAGACTGCCTAAACGATCCTGTTTAAATTCCAAATGTATATTTAAATGGACAAGAGATAAAAAATATTGGTTGAGGTTTTCATTTAAAAAAAACACTAAAATGCGTAGGCCGGAGCGTGTAAAAGCATACTGTATAACATATTGAACACTGGGTTCTTATCTCATCTCGATCATTATAGCTTGGGCGATAAAAGGATAATTTAATATCAGGAGAGATTGTAATAAGTATCCTGACATATAACAGAGAGAACAAAATGTATAACCGACACGTTATATTTCGATGTGTTAATATTGCATTGAGACTTCATCCCAACCTGACCCCCAGTCCAGTGGGTCACGGGGTCAAAGCGTGACGGATCACGCGAACCGTACCTTTACATACGGATAAACCAAATGTGAACAAAAACGGGGCCACTCTCACTTTCCGAGCGGACTGTCCAAATATAGGAATAAAGTGTAATCTCGGTTCACGGTCAAACCGAAGCCGAAATAGTAGTGGAAAATACACTCGACTCCATTCAGCGAGATTAATAGCGGTGACGCTTCAAATCGCGGTTTTCGCACGTGCCATCACGTACATTGCTCGTTTTTTAACACGCTTTCACTAGCTTCACCCCCACCTATCTATCTATGTAATAACGGAACGTTTGAACGTGATTTTCACCCACTTTAAAACGTCAAATTAAACTGAAATTCGGTACATTTATCAAGTACCGATGACAATATAATAATTTAATACGTTTCATCCATTAATGCAATTAACGAAAAAATAATAAAAAAACATGCTTGTATAAGTAGGTTACCGAACTGAAAAATAGAGAATAACTGGTAAATAGCGAGTGCTAATGCTTTATTTAAGTTTATTGCATAAAACTGCAGGGTGCGCTTTACTATAACTTACAAACATCCTCCAAATAATTATCTGTCGAAAATAATTTAAAGCAACCACCCTTCACATATTTTTTTACATGAAGTTAAGTATAGCATAGACATTCCAAAGCGTTTTTTTAATTATATGTTTATATTATTTTTTTTAACTTATATATTTCTCAAAGTTTCGACCGGTGTGTCTAATTTACGAGATATGACATAAAAAATTTTGCAACACTTATTGTCCGTGAAATATTTTAAACCAGTACTTTATGTATTTGATGGTCACAGGTTTATTTTTTTATAATTCATAGGACTCATTCGGTCGCTATCGGTTACCCTGGTGTTATGTGCCATAAAATATTATAAGCTTAGATAAACTACCTCTCAAGGGCAATTGCTGGAACACAACTATAGCTGCTTCGCGATAGATAATCAATATGGAAGTGGTAACTAACTGCGCTTTCATCAAAAGATTTTTCTTCAAGGAAAGCGCTGACTTATTATTATAACCTACGTCGACAGATACGGTATCCTGGCTCACACCATCATTCCTTGAAATCCCCGACTACTACAACAATGCTTTATTAAATAAAATAATAAATGTTATCGAAGATGCTCTCATTACTTTCAATGTTTTGGGAAATAGAGACCGAAAAACTTGTTATATGAAATTATCAGAGCTTCTTGGGTTGCTTGTAGTCTTGGCGGTTAATTCCGTGTCTTCTCTTAAAGAAATGTTTTTGCGCAGTAATGTAGGATTTACTATTATTTAGTAAGTCAAGTTACGCTACAAATATCGGTCTATGATTATATTTCTGAAGGAATTAACTGCATACGTAGTGTATATTTAATTTCTAATTCAATAAACACCATAAAATCTACAGTACAGTACATTAAACAATACAATCATTATATGTAATGAATACGGCTTAAACAAAAAAAAAACAAAGCGGCAATGGAAACAATCTATGCGATATTCGTTTGACCTTTCATAGGAGTTGGAGAGATTTTTCAGCGCGAACCCGCAGCCGCGCGTTACCTGTTCATTCACAGTCCAGTTGAATTGTTAATTAATTGGAACGGTTCGACAAGGTCACACCATTATTTATAAATCAACGAGCCTTTTCTTTGTAAATACAACTTACGCTAAATAAGCGATACCGATTATTTGTAGAGATGCTCTAAATCTGTCGATAACGTAAATCGATGAGTTTTCATTTTTCATGTTGTCATTTTATAAGCATGCATGTAGCACTTCTGAGGACGCGGCGCCTGAGTACGGCAACCCGAGAAATTATGGTGGCACAGTTGATAGTGTGTCTCGCCACCGCGTCGAGAAACGTATGTTCGAATCCTTGCTACTGAGTTGCAGCTTTAGATGAAGGAGAACATCGTGATAAAACCATACCATGGTAGTAGGACTACCACTCTCTAGAAGAAGATCTGTCGCTAAGTCCATGTGTCCCGGCAGTTGAGTGCAGCTCTGGGGCTCTCGAGTGGAGATATAGTTTCCCTCTAGATTTGGCATATTTACCATTTTAGACCACATCGTCATTTGACTCCAGACGACATGTGTTTTAAACGCTGAAGCCTACAAAGTACACCAAAAACCCATAACGATATTCAAGTAATTGAATATCTCAAAACGTCTGACGTCATAAACAGATACAATGTTTAATTTTTCACTGTATGAGAATCTTACACGTTCTTCTAAATTTTGTTGAGTCATCCCATTCAATTGAGATCGGCACAACTTTTTCCTCTGTCTTCTATACTCCATCAGTTATCCTCTCACTATTTCCGCCTTTTATTCTTTCTAATAACGGAACACGCATTTATTTAAACGGCCGAAGAGGACAAGAATAGGCTCGCGTGTATAATAAATACGAGATAGATTTTTTTAATAGCAGTAAAATTCCAAAGATTACTTTTAATTTGAAATGAATGAATTCTAATTATGTTAGTTTTCAGACTGTTAAGGGTGGTCATATAGAAAACATGTCGGTTAATATTTAGCAAATCAGTTACATGAATATAACGAATTGAGGTCTTTTCGACATGTGAATACGTAATGCTCATAAATAGGGATGAGATGATAGATATATCGATAAATAAAATTTAGTTGTACGAGTTATATATATTTTTAATTTACCGTAAACATTGCTCTCTTGGTTTCATTTTGAATACAATGAAGTTGAAGTACATTTTTGTTTCAATATAATGAATGGCTTTATCAAGGACAATGAACACATTTCAATTATTTCCCCTTCTATATTTAAGGTTCTCGTTGTTTCCGCTAGGGGCGTTGTACGCAAATAGTAAAAAGCAAAACTAAAAAGGTTTATCGTAATTTTAATCCGAGTACTAGTTGTATAGTAAATATTAGGGTCGGTAATGGTTATTCTTACGAATAATGTAAAACATTGCTTCTACGCGTTGGAAAATACATGATTAAACATACCATTATCTTGTTCTTAATTATGCTTTGTCGGGACAAGCGAGCATTATGCAACGGCCAATAACTATGACAAGGAAAGGATTTCACGTTGCTCGCACTAAAAGTCAGGATACGAATAACGAATATTTATATCATTACCATATCTTTGTTATAAATTGCAATAGAATATAAAGCAACAGATTACCCAACAGTAAAATAACTGACAACGGTTTATAGCTGTTGTAAAATACCACAACATAACAATTTATAATACACATACGTATATATATTTCTATGAAACAATTTATTTATTTATTTAACGTTTATCTATATTACTAATCAAATTAAAATTATATATATTTATAAAGAAAAAACATGTATGTTAGTATATCCGAGATCGATAAACTCAACACCGTTTGACCAACCTTGGAAAAGCTTGAACACCTACGTATTTCTTCATATAGATGGTTTTTATATTATTAATTTTACTATAACTCACCGCTAGATGGCACTGCAGCACATCCCTTTTTATACTATTTAAAAAATGTAATGAAAATTGGTTTAAAATAAATACAGAGAATATTTACATAATGTGCATTTTTGTACTACTCAAAAATTTATTGAAAAAAAAAGTATAATAAGAAATAAATAATATGCCGGAACACGTTCAATATGGAAATATAATGAAGATAGAAATAATGAAGGAGTGCCGCTTAAAGGCAGACGGACTAATTTTACGAGCGCCATCTTGTGGTTGCCATGGCGACGAGACTGCCCCCTGCCCCCTAGTGCCCGCCTCCGCCTGCACTTGCGATGCACTTCCTAAAGCCTAGACTGAGACGTACATAGACGTGTATAATTTCATTGCTTCATAAATCTATATTAATCAATTTAGTCGTGTCACTCAACCTATCAACTGTATTTCCATTTACGTTCTGTATATATTAAATGAATGCATGAAAAATGTAGTTATTTTAGATGGTTATCGTAAATAATATGTATATTTAAAGTTTATTTTGCTATTTGCGCCTAGAAAGTATCGGCGGATGTGGTGTACAAAAAATACTCTTGAAAAGTTAAATATGGAACCAAAAATATAAAGATAGAAGTCTCAAAAACTGAAAACATGAAAAACAGTAGAAAGCTAAGACACTGGTCCTTATGAATTTGTAAAGAATATATGCCAAAACTTATTAAAATACACCACAGATAAGACAAGTGTCAACTACAGATGATTACACATGTTTCTTCCTTGAATAAAAAGGACTCACAGATAAGAAAATGTTCATAGATTAAAATTGACAGCTAATTTTTCAACAACATTCATTCAGTACTGAAGAACAAATAAAATAATTAACATGGTTTATCATTATAACATCTTCTTATATGCAATCTAATACGTTTACGTGAATTACGTGGAATACTATTGACCGACCGTGACTACGCACACATATCGTATTAATTATAATATAAAACCCTAATAACCATTACATATAACCTATATCATTTAGCGATAATATTCTTCTGCTTCTGATTGTTCCGAAATTCGATTCTCTACTAATAAATCTTATTTATAAAATAATATCTCGAGCAAAAGTTATTATATTAATACAGATTTATTTATGTATAAGGTAATGAAACTTTTAAAAACATTTCCTGAGACGGCGCGACGCGTTTAAACAGAATTTATTTCTGATTATCGCTCACTCAATCTATCTCTCTCTCTCACTCACGGAGCGAGAAAATGGGAAATTCACCGTTACAGCGCAGCCTTCGAATTATAAACTCGACGAAATTTGCACAGAGCACTTTGTAATTGCAAATTTTCCGGCTCCGCGCATGCGCCGCACGGCGATCAATACGCCGACGTTGTATTGTTGGTTTATTTTCCCACCAAACGAGTAGATTTTCGCGCCAAAACTTTGAATCGAACAACGTAGAACAAAAAGACGAGTACGCTGTCAAAAGTGTCATCGGAATCGTTTATGTCATTTGAAAATGAGAAAATTCGGAACTCGACCGTTATTAGATCGGGCGAGAAAACGAGGGGTGGGCCGACCCGACCTCCCGCTCCTATTGGATAGTTAGTCTCAAACTATTGCTTGAAACTTTCATTAATGCATTCTATTACCTCGTTTGTGCAATATTCCGTCTACTCGGGCCAAATTCAATTTCGCCCGTAGCTTTAATACTCGTGTGCTATTTTCTCTTTTAAAAATCCCAACAGAACGAGGAGTACAAAAGTTTATGAAATTAGAATTTATCGTGTAAAACTGTAAACCAACTTTAATATTAAAATACGAGCGCGGAAACTGTTTGTTCGTTCTACATTAAATCGGAATTACGTACGCGAGTTCGTAATTTCCGGCTGATATTTGAAAATTTCATAACTTTTCAGACTGTTATATAGAGTCGTTAAATATTTTATTTGGTACGCGTTCGCTGTGAAATTGCTCCGTCTGATTACAGCCTCGGGGAAACGACGCTATGACCCTCAAATTGATTTCGTAAATATGTAACTTCTATTGTGCCTTTCTATTTATACCTGAACACGGTTTGCATGGTGGTAGGGCTTCTTCTAAGTCCGTCTGGCTAGCTACCACCCTCAAATTGAAAATCTGTCGCCAAGCACCTGTTGGTGTGTTCTGGCAGCTGCACTTGAGAGCCAGTCTCCCTCTAGGTTAAGCGTGACTTACCGTCAAATGAGATTGTGATCAAAACGTTTACCTGTAAAGTAAAAAAACAAAAAATTATGTATGCATGTCGAGACCACCGGTGACGCGTCACGAGCATGTCGGAAGTCATCGGTCATTTTTACCTTACCAAAAGTTCAACTTAGCTTAGGAAGTTTTCACTTCAGTAATGGTATAACTTTTTATTAAGAAAATACTTTATGTTTTGTTCCTTCTCTCGAATATTCTAAGTGATATATAAATCATCTACTTACTCTTATCCCAGCTAAGTAGCGTCAGGACAAGTTTTCCTCTTCCACTCTCCTCTGTCATATATTTTCTCAATATTCACATCTTTCATACACATATTATTCTTCATACAAGCCATCCATACCTATTTCGGTCATCCTGTACTCCTATTTCAGTCGACCATCATATTTAAAACTTTTCTGATTACATGACTCATCTCTCCTCATAACATGCCCATAATATAATAGATGGAATAAAAATCCCATAAAAATACTTATAATAAATAATATATCAAGAAAAACGTAGTTTTCGGTTCGAACTCTTTTCTTAGTAGAACGAAAATTAAAGAAAATTCAGTTAAAAGTTGATTTAATGGGAGAGGAAAGAAGAAGGGTATCCGCGCTGTGTTTCGAAGTAACAGTTGTTCAATAAAATCCCCTTTGGCCATCACGATACTTTTAGCTTCATATATAGTTAATGAAGATAAATTCTTAGGGAGATTTTCCACTATAAACGAACATCATATTTTGTATATTTCTCTACAAATATCAGCATGAAATTTAACAAATAAATCCAATAGTCTTCTAATTCTTAAATAATATTACTTTATATTTTATCAAAAAGAGTCTATTTTTTCCACATTCTCGAATTTCGCAGACAACAAGGCATCGAGCCTTACATAAACTAAAAAAAAAAACTGACACAATAGCCCATTGTAATCCCAGACTGCACTCACACGACGCCCTGCAGACAAAATGCATGTTTAAAACACGAAGATATATACATTACCGCATATGTTTTCGTTGTCTATCTAGACGCTTTTACTAAAGAGCCAATATGCTGATGCTTTCGTATGCACTCGTATATACGTTTCAAAGTAGTAAGTAGGTACTTCTGTTTTAAAGTATCCGATAGAATATGCTGTTACATTTTTATGGAGCAAATCGCCCGCACAATCTCTTTTATAGTTTCATATCAGATATTTTTATTAAAGCGAAGTGGGGTTCCATTTTTATTGAACGGTTGATAAAGTAGGTGACCTGTCTGAGAAAGAGTTGTTATTTTTTATTTTTATAAATTCGACTACTATTTAGAAGGTGAAGGTTTTGGGAACCCACTAGACGCGACATACGTGAAATTCAAAATCGATCGTTCTAGCAAATCTTTTGCCGTCCGGCCAGCAAAACGATGGGACACGACACATTTAAATTAAAGATGTTATTACAATAATACCGACCTGAAACAATCACACTGCAGGTCTTCCCCCGACGCAAGGCACGGTTGCAATCTCCACGTCGATTTTAAAGCCCTGAGAAATCCGCAGTGCTATTATTTCTTCCAACGTAGGTTGGTACTACAAGGATTTTTCTTAGGTCCAGCTCAGCGGATAGTGTTACTAATTTAAATTAGTGAATGCAAGCAAAAAGCGAATATGCGAATCTAGACCTTGACCTTGACCACCTTGACTTTTTCAAGGAGGTTACCTTAAATCTTCCTTAACCCTAAATTAAATATCTTTACTGGCTACAGATTTTAGACATATTTTATCTTTTCGACGGCTATTATCTTAAGATATTATAACGATACTAGTAGAACTTGAAATTGATATATTAGTCGTGTACCCGACCAACAATACCTTAGGAATCGTTTTATATTGAACTCTCTACTTAACTCAATATTATTTCTCAGTACTCATCTACGCTATGCAAGAAACTTTTGTACAAAATTGTATACTTTTAGATGTATCATTTTATCGGCGTCGTTATCCGTAAGTAATCACAAGAATTTTTTGAAACAGGTCTTATGCATAGGTTTCCCACATATGGCTGAGGTGTCCAGTTTTCCAGGTTAAGTAATAACTAAACAACATCGATTATAAAAATACTTGTCCTTGAAATCAACCCGACGATCATTTTCTTCAATCACATTCATAACGGTACAAAATCGATTATTGTATGAGAAATTGTATATAATATCGCATATTCTATATATATATATATAAATTAATATTTGTATAACTGATATCGGTATATACCAGCACAGTTAGACCAAAGGATTTTATACAATCCATTTTACTGTAACTTGCCACCAGATAGCGCTAGGCTGTATTTTATACTTATTAAGTTGTAATTTAATGCAGACGAAGTCGCTGGACGTTGCTAGTTATAAATAAATATCGAAACATTTCCCACGGCGGAAGTATTGGTATGTTATTTTCGACACAGTTTCTCGGTACTTATCCGTGAATCCCGGGATCTGGTGAGTGCCTCGAACACGAGGTTATTTGCACTGTCACCGCTCTCAGGAGGTTAGCAACAAGTAAATCGAAGTGAATTTTCATTCCACCCTTTACCAGATGTCGTGATTTAACCTTCAGTTATTATCGCTGCTTCGTCAATTGAAGTGGTTAAATAGTACCAAAAATCGGTAGAGTGTGAATCGGACTCATAATAGTTAAAAAGTACCAAAAAGTTTGAATCGGGCTCATAAACCTTATTGTATTTTTTAATCTGTATTTTTATTAATCTATATTTAGCACAGTAGTTGTGTTTTTGAGCGTTATCTTAGTTTGTTATGCAGTAACTTTTATTATTTGATGATATCTTGCGTATTATATAAAACTTGGTAACGTGTACAAGTGAAGTGGATGGGAAATTATCACAAAAATTCCTTGGAAAGTTCTAACAACAGGGCCACCCTGTTGAGACTGAAGCCATCATAAGACATTTTGTAATAATTGCTCATTTAATAATAGCATTAGAAGTATTCAATGAAAATGATTAGTTGCCATAGTAGAAAGAAAAAGAAGCACTGGAATGTCATGCTACTGTTGATTTTTTGTAGCATTCTTTTGAAATGTTACGTTTAACATTTTTTTTTTCTGTCAACATTAAAATAAATACATATTTTGGTATAGGAATTTAAAATATAATTACAAAAATGTAAAGACGCTTCTGTAAATGATTGATTTTTAGGAAAAATATGAAATAAATGTTTCTTGTGTTACGAGCAGATTTAATATATTACTTTGTTTATTTTTTATTTACTAGTATTGTAAAATAATATGAAATATTATTATACGTATACTGTATGTGAAAAAAAAAGTAACTGTTAATAAAAATTATATCCGACGACGGAATTGGTATTTCCATAAAAAAAAACTTTATGTATGACCTGCGGAACGTGGTCGTTGATCAAAATTCAAATAATAATTAGTAATAGAAATAAACATATTTAAGACTTACTTATATCATTATGCAGTTGAGTTGAATCGAAATGTACAAAACACAAATAAAAGTCGGTACAGGTGTCGGAAAACCGACTTGGGTTACACTTCTATTCGTTGGTCGCACAAGAAACTGTCGTGTTCACACTAAACGGTTCCCTGGCGTAAAAGAATCCGAGCAACAAGTGTCGCGGTCGTGACATTCGACGACGCGTCGTCTCCACGAGATTGCGGTGTCAGCAAAACTCGATGTTTTTCAATAAAATTCTATATTTTTCCATTCCACATCGGATTGAAATGTTTTTCTATAGTATGAATCAAACAATAAAATTATAACTTTCTTCCATCTATACTCTTTTAATGGTATCATGAAATCGAAATAAAGAAATCTCTAGTTATATATAGATTATACTCAAAATCATAAAACTGAGTATGTGAATATAGCGTAATATATGTTATTTCTTTCTATTATATGTAAAATTTGTATCTTTCTCTCTCTCTTTTAACATTGGACAAGCGTATTGTCATTGTCATTTGTCAATGTGTTATTGTCATAAGATATTTGACTTTTCTTCGTATATGTATATATATCTACATAGTCTAAATTAATTTTGTAGTATTCGTCAAATATAGTAGCGAAACCTGTGAAATATTCGATTGGCTAGTGTGTTCCGGGTCCGATGCAAGGTAGCTTATTCTGTTTGTCTGAATGTTCTCTTAAGTCACCTAAATTATATAATTGAATTGAATACGACTGCACCCATGTGCAACCGCACACACGTTACATAAGTACTGTGCTTGAGAGATCAGTGAACCTAACATTAACGTGAGAGGATCCGGAAGTAAAAGCTATGACATACACTTAATTTTGAACAAGGAAAGGTCGGAACGCCGCATCACGGATGACAAAAAGTTTCAGGAAAGTTGAATAGGAAGGAATAAATTACGTTTAGTGAAAATATATAAAATATATAATAAGAAAATATATAAAGTAGGTGGAATTACGGAATGCGTTATTATTCTATCTTTTCTTCTTTGAGTAACATATCTATTTAGCCCACAGTGCCGTGAAAATATATAAGTCTTTCAGACTGTAATCATAACAAAAGGTAAACCGAGCAAACATAATTATAAATGTAAGACAAAAGGTCCAACGTTCCACATAATAAAGTATACATTATGTATTAGTGCGTACTGAATTATTCATGGCGCATGTGAATTTCCAGAAACTTCCACAGTGTCATTTACATGTTATCTGCTTGGAAAAAAGTCGCCCGTTTCACTTTAGAAAATTTCACTAGCCGTTTTGAAATATATGTTGTTGTTTTTTTTTTTACTTTGTTTACGGAATTTCTTTAAATTGTAGTGTCTTTATTAACTGCTAAATATATGGAATACTTTGTTTACAAATACTATCAGAATAATTCGTTCAATAGTATAACTAAATATATATATTTTTATATGTGATTTTTTTTTGTCCTGCTCTGTTTTAAATCTTTTTCGGGCACGCCAAATATGGGTACTTACGATCACCATACGATGACAACCTATTAATAGTGGTCACTGACCTATGTTTTTATTATTGGTTCTATGCTATCTAATTTCTCGATTTTAATTGTAACCATTGTTTGTGCAATGTAGTTGTGGAGTAAAAAATATGAATTTTTTCAATGTATTTAGAACCTTTACATAAAAATTATGTTCATAGTCAATGCAAAAACTTTAAAAAAGTCGACGCAGTCATAAGGACTGGCGATGGAAGTGCAAACTCAAAACAATGGAATAACTGTGATCTTTATTGGTTTTTTTAATTAATTATATATTTCAGTTTTATTTAAATTAATTGTATTCTATTTAATAAAACATATGATGGGCTGTACAAGCTCAATACAAAATATCAATATTACTTGTTGACTGACCTCTATACTACGCTTCGCTTGTTTAACACAAGCGTTTGTCACAAGCATGTCGAGTTTTCCCCTACAAAAAATCGCTCAACGCGTCAAAGAAGTTTTCATTTTAAAATTTTTAATAGTTATAAGCATTTTAAAATTGAGAAAAACTTATTGATAACTTTAATAAGTGGATATTATTTCTCCATCAAAAACTTTAACGTTTTCACACAAAAAGGAACACGATACCATCATATGTCATATAATATATGCATGAACATAACATTATGCATAAACGTCGACTTTTAATATAAAACGACTTACACAGGCGTACCGTTCTGAAAATCTGTTTTATTGCCGGATTATACGTATTACATCGGCACACGTATTCGTACATATCGTTTTATTGCCATCTCTATATTTATTTTTGATCGAATTGTTGAGACGTCGTGCTCTTGTTAAATTCCGTACATTGTTTTTATTTCCATCTTTTTTTTTTTTAATCTTTTTCCAACATTATTCATACGTATAGTAATTCAAACATCTCGTTATCCTTACTAATATTATAAATTTGAGTATAAGTCTGTTTGTTACGCTTTCACGCCTTAACTAAAGAAGCGATTATCATGAGATTTTGTATACGTTCTCACGGGTACATAAACAAATAATGTACTCTTCCCGAAATATAGGTCAAGTCTATATCAATGCGGATTAAGCCGCGGACAAACCCTCTTAAAACAATAATCGTGGATACGAAATTATAATTATTTTTGTAGGTACTAATTCTGTATCTAAAATTTATTTCCAATTTTAACTCAAGTATAATTTTTACTTTGTTTCCATTCCTCGTAGCTGTATCTATACGTAATTGGAAATTTTACAACTGTAAAGGCTTATGCTTTTAAAACCCCGTTATTAATATTATTTTAATTTTTTAGATTGTTCAATAGGTAAATTATTGTTAGGAACGTGTAGTTAAAATTTTTCACGAGGAAAAAGGCTCTTATATACATTATTTGAATAGTAACAAAATGTAATGCATACTAAATTGAGATTAATAATAGGTTTGTCGCAACATCCTCTGGCCTAAAGAAAGAACAACGAGTATTTACAAGAGCTTTATCAGACAAATTCGATTGAACGCAACATCGCCGAGCTCCGAGGTACCAATTTCCGGAGAAAATTAAATTTTCCCCTTTCCGGTAAAAGCGTAAATGCAACAGAAATCATTCCTGTAGCTCCATATTAGTTTTATTTTTATACTTTCGTATAATATTTATTAATGTTCAAGTGGCTGTTAAAATTAAGTTAACCTTTGACCCTAAATAATATTTCACGTTAAATAGGCATTTGGGATAAAACAATAAAAAAGGAATTTGGTCATCAGAAACATTTATGTTGTATGTATAAATACACACTACAATATTTAATAATATTCGTATATTAAAAAACACACCTCAGTTTCATAATACAAACGAAATATATTTTCACAGTAACGCCTTACGGAAAGTTAATAGCAATTTATTTTCCTAGTGCAATGCTATTAATATTTGACTAAGACATATAAGATAGTAATATATACTGTAAGTACTCGTATATATTATAGTTATACAATTGTAGTCCGGTGAAACTGTAGAGACTTTCGGAAAAAAAAAACTATAGTTATACATTAATATACAGTAAATATTATGTATAATTTTTATATACAGAGAAAGTTGAGAGACCGTAAGAAGCTCCGTTGTGTTTCTTGCCAGTCGTTCTCGACCACAATGATGTTTCCGAAAGACCGAATCGGTGGGAAATTTTAGTTGTTTCTGTTTTCTTATGGTCAAATAAAGTTTAGTAAACTGTGATTTCTCATCTTAAATAAATTATATCCTGTATTTATTTATTCCGATTCAGTTTCTTCTCGTTCGGTAATGATATAATAGTCCGAGCTGGGTGTGTGCCGTGCCAGTGGGGTATCGGGAACCTAGGATAAGGAACAATTAAACGCGAATGTATCCGCGGAGTGCAATTAGTTGTATATATAAAAAAAAACTTTAATAATAGCTACTACTTCTAATAATAACTACAGCTGGTAACGCTTAATATTTGATAAGAAAAAAAAACAATGTTATAAATCTAATTAATAACGAAAATATTAAAAATAGTATCAACTATTTAAGATACTATACTATAAGCTTTGATATACGTATCGTAAATCAGAGTCACATATCAATAACAATCAATCATACCAACTATCGACGAAGACGTTAATAAAATCTCGGGACTATAAATTAGCTTTGAACCAGCCATTATCGATACTACCGTAAATCACTTAAAGATATTTTAATTAAACATCCTCTGTATATCAGCAGTGGAGGCATCGCGTGCGGGGGCAGGGGACGGGGAGCGGTGCAGGGGGAGGGCGGAAAATTAAATTAATTTTAACTTGATAATATATCACGTAGACGTCTAGGTAGTAATGGTATTATGTTTGTACTACGGAATCCATTTGCATTCTTATTAGATAGCGCGAGTTCTGATTACTTCGCATTCGCGGATTGCTTTTGTTACGATTAAGTTATTTTAGAATTCGTCATATGCTTATATATATATATTCAACGGTAAAGATCGCATACTGGTTGACTGTGTTATTGATTTTTGAGACACGTACTTTTTTAACTAACCAGAAATACCTAGAGTAATTGTAACTTCGTAGCCATTACTATGCAAAAACATAGGAGATATAGATAGATATAAAAACATGACAGTTTGCCGTTACCTAATTCATAAGCATAGTAATTAAAAAAATTCATTAGTATATCTCCTGATATAAATACAACACTAATTATTAAAGTTTCATTAATATCATCCCAGTCACGGTGAAGTGTTTTTTTGTTCAACCGACTGTATAAAGAAAACATTAAGAAATATTGTCCGTTTTTATCTGCCTTAATGTTATCAAACTGAACGAATTTAATCCAATTTGAATTTCAAACAAAACGTATGAATGAATTTGATGATTTTGTATTTTAATAATACATTTTCATTCCTTTATTTTGATATGAATATATACGGTTTTAGGAACGAGTTTAATGGAAAATTTAACAATGAATCACTAGTAACATACATAATATATTTCCCATCAAGTTAAACATGCCACCGTGATGCAAAGCCTCTAACCGCCAGACTTAATGCATTTTCGTAGGCCTGATGGGCAGTCGGCAACGCTAGATATTTCATTCAACCGTCCAGACTATTGCAGCTCCCTAGATTGCTATTTTACCTCCCTCCCCCGTTGCCCCTCGCCTCCCCCCCGATGGGGGAGAAGTCTACCCCACAACCCGAGCTGCGTTTAATTTCCGTATCGTATGTTCATTAATCTGTAAGGTGGTATTTTGTGTACACCACATATATTTAATATTACAGAATGTATTGTTTTGGTTAGTATATTTATGTTTATAGTGTTCAACTCAATCTTAAGGTACTAGGAAACATTTGACTGTAGAGTCGTTACTTTGCGCGAATCCATCATTAAATATTATAATGGGACGACACGTGTTATCGATTGTAGTCATTATACGTTAATCTGCAACACATTTCTATTAAATTATGATTTTTATATTATACAGTTACATACCAACAGTGTCAAACGACGACAGGATCAACCAACCGCCAACGTCGGGTTCAACCGTCAACCAAGGACGTGCTTTTATTACAATTTATTGTTTCAGTTACTAATATTTCGTTTTTGTTTTATTACTAGTTTCAGTTTTAACTTTTTCAGGGATACGTCAAAACACAAAGAAAATCAAACGTGTTTTTGTTGTAATGAGATGTGGCAGTGGTCAATCAATTTCAGGTGAAATTGCAAAGTAAAGTCCAATAAAATATTCTTGGGAAACATGGTCAAGAATGCCAAAGTTTACGATGTATTGATTGTTATTACTTCATGTTTAGTCATCTTCACAATCGGAAGGTATTGCTCGTTATTCTATACGATTCAATTGAACGTTTCCACCTATTTTTAATACATCTCCTTTTTACACTTTATAAGTTATAGCTTTGTAATCGCGATCTTTCCTATTATGAAATAACGATGTGGTCCTAGTGAGGTACACCCTGTACAAATAGAAATACTGGCTCTAAAAGGTAATTGCCGAAACACATCTATAGATACTCTTGACAATAGATTTTGAACTTCAGGGAGGCAGCTAGGCAGGCAAACATTAGAATCAACGCTCCCATGCTATGGTTTCATCAGGAAATATTTTATCTTATTTAAAAGCTTTTTATTCTCAAGGTTGCGAATAGAGTAGTAGAAAGAAAGTAACACACTAAACCTTGAAGGCGATAAGACGGTCTACAAGTTCTACTACTGGAACAGGCTGATAGTGTACTTAGAAAGAAGTAATTCCCTACCATAATTAATATTTTTTTCAACGTAATTTCAATAATAGGGAATATTTCATACAAAAAGAATTCTTTATGTGCCAGTTGGTTTTATGAATAACTAACTATTGCATGGTGGTAGGGATTTTTCTAAGTCCGTCTGGCTAGCTACCACCCTCAAGTTGAAAATCTGTCACCAAGCACCTGTTGGTGTGTTCCGGCAGTTGCACTGGAAAGCCTGTCTCCCTCTAGGTTAAGCGTGACTTACCATCTTAGACCACATCATAATTTTAATATCACATGAGATTGTGGTCAAAACGTTTACCTATAAAGAATAAAAAAAAAACTAGAATTGAAATAGGAATGTGGCCGAGTGTTAAAATGGCCAATGCAATTTATTTAAGTGAAAACTTCTTTAGCCGCGTTGTATGATTTAAAATAAAATTATTTGGTAGAGAAAAACTTATGGGTTCGCATCACCGATGACCTCGACATGCTCCGTGACGTATTGCGCTTGCGCCAGACAAGCGACGCGTAGTAAAGCGGTCTGTGTACGTGGTAATATTGATATCTTGTATTGAGCTTGTGCAGCTCATCATTTATTTTATTAATTAATAATAAGATAGATGTATATAATTAATGTTCGTAGTGCTAATAGATGTGTTAAACCAGACTAATGTTAATAATTTCAATGTATAAATTATTGATATTTAAATAATTCATATGATTGATTTGAAAAATAAAAAAATATCACAGTTGTTCTATTAGTTTTGAGTTTGCACTTCTCTGAGCAGTCGTTATGACCTCCTCGACATTTTTTAATGAACTAGTACGTATTAGAACAGTCAACTAGTATTGGTATTATTAATTTACATGTTTGTAGAAGCATATTCATTACGAGAAAAGTGATATTAATTTCTCACTATATTAAGTAAAGTGTTGTCATTTTAAAATCAGGCCTATTTTACATGATGTATTTAAAAGAAACTGTCTTTACATTTTCCATTTGAATATTATTCGTTCTAAACGAATTTACAATAAAAACTCCATCGGTTACTAGATATTTTAGTACTCGGTCACAGACGTATTATACAAATTGACAGCAATATTCACTGTTGCTAAAGTAATGAATACAATTTTCGGTTATTCCCTAGCCATAGTTAGACCAAATAATCGAACTTCACCTGACAGTAATTAGATCACAGTCCAAAAACAAAGGTGACCATTAAAGGAAGAAAGTTACCATTTACTACAACTGCCGTTAAAATTCAATTTTTGCATTATTTGACATCAAAGCGAATGCAACAAAAAAGGTCGGGAAGTTGTTTATCTCTTCGTGTTTGGCGCCCTTTTTGTGTGAGCGCCCTCTGGCGCGTTTACGGCGGATCGTGGGTGTCGCCGAACCGCATTGCCGGCAAGTTTTAATTACGGCCATTGTGAGAAAAGTTTAAGTCGACGACAAAAGAAGATTTTCTAATGAAACCCGAGCTTGCGCGCGATGTGGTCGTTAGTTCTAAACTTATTCTAGATATTTTTATGTTTAATTAAAAATTACTAGATGCAGGCTTTAATTTGTTATTTTATTTATAATTTTCTGATTATTTGACTAGTTAATTTAAGATCCTTTTTCCGAATAAGGATCATTAATGAGCACATACATAGAGCATTTACTTGTCATGGTCGAATTAAAAAAAAACATTTTTGAAGTGTCACTTCTTTACAATCGTGATTTCAAACCGCATGCAACGGAAAAAACGACAGGTAAGAGACATAAATACAAAAATGTGTAGGATGAAGCCGGCAAAGAATGAGACAGAAATTGAACTTCTGAATTGAAAGACTGAAGTTTCACTTCTATCGAGTGTGAATCGCACACACACCGTTTGTTTTAAATTATTTTTTGCGTTTAAGAAATATATTTCACTTAGTTAACAGGATATTTCAGAAAGCAAAATGAGCTTGCTCGTTATGTTTACACAGAAAACTGAGACACGGCCCTGCATAAATTGCAGAGCTCAATATAATTAAAAATCAACATTTACATTCAATTCGATGTTCGCTACGCCCGCGCTCGCGAGCGCTCCACTCCGTCTATATAACAATATTGTTTCATATCTGATAGCGTTACAATAACATTTCATATTTGAATATGTACATACCACAAGCTATTATGTGTGGCAGTCAAATTACTAAAAGTTGGCAAGTAATATATGGTTTGCATGATATATGAAAATGTCACGAGGAAGGATTAAAAAAACGTGTAGTATGAATGTGGACTCCAATTAATGTAAATTAATATTAATCTAAAGAATTTAGGCATCGCCAACATATCTAGATAATCCCGAGCGAGAGACTAATTGAAAATCATATGTAAATCGTTCTAGAACATCGAACCATCTTATTTAATTTTTTCCTCGTATAATATAATGTCTGCCCTTTGGTTTCTCAAGCTTTGCGTAAAGGTTTGTAGACCCCACGATAGTGACGAATGGAGATGCATTATGATCGCTCAGTGTACACCGGTTTTTGGACTACAAGGTGCTTATCTACAGATATAATGCAGTCACTATGTCGTGTTTCAACTAGAATACAAGGTGGTGATGAATTGTGTTAGGAATAATAATAGTTGTGAATGTCTATTTACTTAACATGCTTTAAAATTAGTGGTTTTCTTTACGAATGAGGACTCGTTACAATCATCTTAATAAGTAACGTTGACTATATAATGTCGAAATATGATGTTGTGATAAAAAAAAGAGATTTTGCACTCGAATATCTTCGTTTTTCTTTACTGATAATTATAATTGTTGAAGTGTTATAACTTCTTTAGGCGCGTTCTTCCAGAACAATCAACGAAAATGAACCGTCACACTCCCATCGGTTACGATGAATCGGGCTTACTCGGCTCCTATCGTCATTAGCGTCATTTACTGTCTCACAAGGACTGCGGATTCAAGATGAGATTCAATTCAGAAGTTTTCACTTTTATCGTGTGGTCATAAACGCGCACAAACTTTTTAAAAGTTTGTTTCTCATATGTGTATTAAAAAAACTTACATAATAATATATTATTCAAAATAAAATACTATACATGTTTATATGTGTATTTATATTACAGATAATATTTAAAATTATTTATTATGCATTTTATATGCTATATTTGATTATTTACGTACAATTTTAAGTGAATTAATTAATCAAATTTTTATAAGATTTATATTACAGCAACGATCATTTAGAACCATCATAAAAAAATAACGCTGAGTGTTTATATATATATTTTAGAAGGTAAGTCTCTGACTGTTCTGATTTTATAAATCCTTTCACTGTTAGAAAGTCACATTATCCATGGCTAGTATAAACTGTATTATTGTTATCAAAATGTGTACTATAATTAACGCGAACAAAATTATGGCTGTGTACTTATTTAATTATAAAGAAGTAATATTTCTGAGATCGTTAGCCTCTGGAACTACTCCTCTTATTCTCTAAATTCGTGATTAATAAAAGGTTATGTTCAAGCTAATGGTTATTGGTTATGATTTATTGTTTACTGCTTTAATATTCTAATTAACGCGCACGAAGTTCGGGACTATATTATAATAATTATACATATTAGTTGCTATTATATATAACAAGCGGCCGGCTCCGGCTTCGCACGGGTATAAAATATGTAGCCTATGTCATTCACTGAAAAAAATGATTAAAATCGATCCAGTAGTTTTGATTTATACATTACTGCCCGTAGCCCGCACGCGTTAAATTTGGAGTAACCTCAAAAATAACAGTATTTCTCCACTATTTAATTTATGTTATTGTACATATAAACCTTCCTCTTTAATCACTCTATCTATTAAAAAAACCGCATCAAAATCCGTTGCGTAGTTTTAAAGATTTAAGCATACATAGGGATATAGGGACAGAGAAAGCGATTTTGCTTTATACTATGTAGTGATACAAAAGTTTAATTACGTTTACAATGAATGAGAGATGATACAAAATAACAATATATATTTCCAACATGGCGTATTTTATTAGGCTCGTTATAAAACCATTAAAAAAATAAAAATAATAGCTTAAACCATGGTTACATTTAATAGTCTGTAATTTATTTGTATTTATAGATAATCCATTTTAATTCGTAACTCGGATAAAAGCGGTGCAATTTGTGCAAAAGCTGTAATCGATTTAATGATAGTGCACTGTACAGCGATGATTCACGCGTTGTGAGAGTGAACGCAAGTTCGAGCCGCCATTATTATTTTAACTTTTTTAAAATTATGTTCATTACGGTCAAGGCACGCGGATTTATTCAGCCTTATATTACCTATTATACGCGCGTTCGGTTTTATATTATTTGTTTGGGCTTTCGATAATTCATAGCATTACCGACTTGGGTATGTCTATCACATAATCTATTTAGTAATACCAATTTTTTGACATAATATTGGAGATTTTTTAGATATGCTTTGTACGCATAAATATGTATAGTGCAAACCCAAAAATAAATTATACCCCGGTTCATCCAGGAAAAGGACACGCGTGAGCATGCTGTTAATGCAGTTGGTGCATAATTATCGCCATGCAATCAAATACAATTGCCATGATCTAACACCATGCCATCTTTATTGTCACAATTATCATCGAAATAAATAAAATAATTTCAAACAATACAACATTATCGACATAGCTTATAACAAATATCACAGGTTAACACTTAGCAAAGAACAAACATTATTTCCAAACGATAAAGTAGAAAACTTTAACGAATCTATTTGAAGCAAAAGAAACTAACAAAGCTATAAAAGCGATATAATAGTTATGGAAATAGTCTTTCATTTTCAACGAAAGAAAACTCCGCGAAACTACCGACAATATGAATGAAACTATAATATTAGAAAACTTTCGTCTCGGGGAAATGAGAAAACGTTGTACGGACTCGTTCGTCTAATACACGTAGTTATAAACTTGTTCAATATAATATCGACTGGGGGGGGATGTTGCCGTCTCGCTCACTTTCATACGGCTGCAGCCTTCAGGCTGCGTCCATTGCATATTTAACTTAATAACATAGGTACATAGGATATCCGAAATTTGTATTCGAACGATATTTCTACATAGGAACGTTCGACATGTGAACTTAGCGTTACATACAAATTCTGTTTCTCAATTACATATAGGTAAATGGACGAATTTAAAACAGTTCAATACTATTCTTTCTCTGTTTGTCAGTCGGCTTTTTTATATTTTTCTTTAATAGCTTTTGATAACTTTTTTGTTATCGATTAAAACATTAAGATATAGTCAATTTTATCGTTTTCTTTGATGATTCGAAGTCTTTATTCATGTCTCTATTCGTCATACTTCACGATCATTAAGTTTAAAAAGGTGAAAAAAAAGAACTGGAAGGTCCCTGTTTTATATAAGCATGATATGTGATCATTATATGGAGGTCATACCTAGTTAAATTAAGTTCAAACTTCTGAAGTAATAACATATCTCTGACGTAACACGCGAGTGCATAAGTAATCGTCCTGTATCTGCTATGTCGGTTATATAAAAGAGAAATGTTATATAAAAGTATGAGTTTCACTGGAAAGTACATCATAATTACTTGATTTATTGGCTAAACTTATGTAAAGTATTGAGTTTTAGAAGTCAAAAGACATCTCGAAACACCAAATTTGCGTCACTTACATGATATTCATTGGAAAGATATGTCATAGTTACTCGCTTCGATATGTACTATTTCGCTATGGACAAAGGTGTAGGTTTTGTAAGTGGTAGAGCTACGCTGAAGCTATTACTGGTTTCAGCATGAATTGGTTGACTCGCTCGGGGTAGTACCACCCTTTTACAGAAAACCGACGTGAAATAACAGTGGTTGCACTGTTGCGTTCCGTTCGGTCAGTGAGAGCGCCGGAGGCCCACATATTTAAAAGGCCGGCAACGCACTTGCGACTACCCTGGTGTTGCTAGTGTCTATGGACGGCGGTGATCACTTACCATCAGGTGACCCACCTGTTCGTTTGCCCCCTATAATATAAAAAAAAGGTATATCCAGCCATTTAGTGTCTATTTAAAATATAAAAAATCTCAAATAATTATATCTTTTATACACGTTTATGATTATTAAACTATACATTAATTAGATTTAGTATTAGAATATGCCTTCGATAATCGATATATATATTATAACATTAAAAAAAAAAATAGAATATCAACAAGTTGAAGTTGATTTGTCCAAACTAATCTCCAAAGAACTGAACGGTTTCGGACGAGATTTTTACTGGAAAATAGAAGAATTTTTAGTATATTATTTAGCCTACATATCATTACGAATTTCGGTCGGGGCTTAGCAGTAACGATTGCGTTTAGTGGAGGTAACTTAAAGTCCTTAAAGAGATGATATGAGAGTTAAATATATATATATAATAAAAAAGACAACCTATAATTATTAACTTAAATTAAAGATGTAGCTTCTATGAATTAATATAACAATTTTCACGAGAAAAGTCACGGGTGCCATCTAGCTACCTATAGTACGCTGATTATAAATTAAAACAGACTTCACAGTTTGAAATAGTAGTACCGGCCCGCCATCTTAGATTATGTTAAAGGACATAAAATAAAGTTTTCGATATTTGTTTTTGTACAGATTGCAAATGAAATTTACAATCGAGAAGCCAATTTCTAACTACATATGTTTTTTTTTACGCCGAAGCGTACTACGCGGTATACCTGTTACTATCAGGCGCTCCAATCAGGATGAGTGCGGTGTCCATATCATTCGATTACGCTGCGTCGTTCTATTGTTTTAATTGTGTTGCTTTTTTTTTCTTTTTTAACAATACATTTTTTAATCTTTTTAATTTTTTTTTTCAATGAATTGTTTTATATATAAAAAATTCCGCCGCCGTGTGTGTGTTCGTAATTGTTTTCCTTCTGAACGTGCTTGACGGATTTAAACAGTTTACAATTTCCAACAACTAAATTTATATATCTTACACGAAAATTATATAATCACAAATCCTGAGCCTTCTAGAAGCTCTCAGATTTTTTTCATTTTTACGAATTAAGGTATGTAGTGGGACATAGTACTGGCTCTCAAGTGCATCAAATCAAAGCAGGTTTTCTTGAAGCTACAACATTTAAGATGCATGCCCCTACTAAAAATGCAACTTGTATAAAAACCGTATAGGAAAACTAAAGGGGTTAAATATTTTTACCGGCTTAGGTGATGAATTTTCAAAAATTCTTATTACTCGCTTACTCTTGTATAAAATGTTAGAATATTACATCCAACATATTAAAGTGTGAATTGTCCATCAATAGGTCTTATTCAATAAACATATTGACAAATGTATTACCGAACTAGGTCGTCGAACAAGATCTGAGATATGCATGTACGTACACACTTTACCTGTACCTACATATCTTTATGTATAAGTGTACACAGAGCAAGCGATTGTTATGGTAATACCGCCTGCAATAGACGGAGGAGTAATGAAATATTGGCCTCTTTTGCATAAGTACCGCAACTCGTATAAAATGCCACTACGATGCTCTACGAATGCTACGGACGGAAATCGTAGCCGACTAATTGGTCGTTAAATGTTTATTTAAATTTATTATTTACATCAGTTATTAATTATTGTGTTGGATATCACAGGATGTAAGCTATGAATGATAGAACTCCTTGATAATAGTCTAACGTCACAGATAACTTGTGAAAAATAAACACCATGTATATTAATCGTTGTAACTTAGTTTTTTTTTTACTTATATTTTTTTTTTAGACACAATGGTACGTGATATTAAATGACGATGTTGCTAAGATGGGGTTGCACGCTAAAACTACAGGAATCCAGGTTGTGTTTGCTATAGTTTCAGAACGATGTTTTCCTTCATTGAAAGCACCTACTTATGGTAAAATTCGAACGTACTTCGATAAAAGCGATGTATAAGCACACTACGAGTAAGTTATCATCGCTTAATAATTTTCAATAAGTTTAGAAGCTTAATAAGTACTTACAATTTTTATGTACCATTGGTTATCATACCTTTGATATATATTGTGAAGTAATTATCAGTATTTATTGGAATAATGTGTGCCGCAAACATATGGCAGCAAGAGCGAAGGAATTATCGGATAGACATATCTCTGATTTAAATGTATTTGTTTTTAAACTGTCATTTTTATGCAAATATCTCTCAAATCACTTAATCGGTTTTACCCGTTATACTAGTAACTATCCACGATTTTGTACGCGTTAGTTACAATACAATATCGACAAATAAAACAACTGCAAACAAACAAACTTTGGCTTATTTTAATCATAATTATTTTAAAATGTATCCTTAATAATTTATATAACCTATATAGGTAAATCGTGTACATCGCGGGTCAGTCAAAAAGTAATTTATACTTTGAAAATTGACAGAAAAATTAAAAAAAGGCATTAGTGTAGCAAGACAGGTAATAAATAAATATACCTTAAACTCGGTGGTATTGGACGAGAGTGCCCGATAAGATTAAATATAACATACTTTTAAATATGCATATAAATATTATTATATTTTAAAAACGAAGCCATTACATCTATAATTAACAATTTATCCTTGACATGAGCGTCTCGTTCGTCTGACACGGCCCGGTTTGGGTACGATTGGAGGAAACGTTTGATTTATACTTCATATTACTCAGTTATAAATGTGAACTTTTGTCGAGAAAATATGCAAGAATTTTAGTCAATTTAAATAATAACCATTTGGTAATACTTGTATGGTTGTATTTGATGACAAATAAAGTATAATTTAGGCAGTCATACAATACAGGTGTGTAATTAGAGAAATCCATTCTGTAGTCGAACTGTTATTAAAAGTCGAATGAAAGCCCATGAAACACGACAGTTAAATCACCCCGGAAATCTCTAATCGACTATAGAATTATAGCGTCAATATAAAGCAAGTTTTGCTATCGCTTGGCTCTTTCCAAATACGAGTACGTAATGACGGAGTCGGCTGTCAACTCGGCTCTTAATTAAATAACAGTCAATGTGAATTCAAATGATTACTACAAAGTAATTCACCAAATAGTCTCAGGACGCGACTTTCGAAACTGCTTACTATAGATTCACTAACGAAATAATTCATTAGAGACGATTAAAAGACGTAAGTGAAACATATGAACCGTACGAATAACGGCCTTTGTAATCTTGCCACATATTTCCTCTTTGAAAAGCGTCTAACAATAATTTTAATAAATCTCCAATGAAACAAAGTCACGTTATTACTCCAAAGCTCCCAAATCTACAACGTAAAGCGTACTTCAGCCGTCGATACGATAATAAAATGAGCAGTTATCATTCGTGGACGGCTGTTTCCGATATAACGATTGCATTCGGTTATTAGACAGAGACAATGTCGTCCGAAAGGATGCGATTACACAAGAAAAGGAACGAGACGAATGTATTGTGCAAGTGCATATTGTTTTGTTTGATTTATACGTTACAACTTCTATACACTCTTGCAACATAATTTCGTTTCGATTCATCGTATGAAATCTTAAGTATAGCACGCGATTAAAATGGTTTTCAATTCAGATAGTTTCTAATAAAATCACTTCATACAAAACTAATATCATTTCGTATTTTTAGAAGTCAGTTTTTGTGAAGTGTAATATAACTATGGTAAAATAGTACAACAAAGTTCCTATAATGTTTTATATTTAAATAACATTGTATTAACCTTAAAGTATTTCAACTACAATTTAATAAACGTATTTTAAAGTTTTCACAAGATCCCACCCGAAGATATTTTAACAAAGACTTGTAAAACAACCTATTAAAGCTCGAGCAACTCTCCCGTAGTCGTCGTATATCTAAAATTTATAATTTGTTTATCAAACCTCTACAGTATACGGCATGTATACGTGTGTACGGAGTAGGGGGAAAGGGGCATGTGCGGGGGAGGCGGGCGGCCGCCGCTCTTGCCGCGCTCGTTCCGTCACACTGGCAGCAGTCACGTGCGACGACGCTGGCTCTCAACGTGTTTCGCGTAACATATCGATTCCAACTGCAACTATCGATCGCTGATCGCACGTTGCACATCCCTATAACGGACAATACCGCGCGAATTTTGTTTTTAAAAAAGAACTCGTCGTGTGTGCTGTGTCTTATCTTATAATTTTTTAGTGTGAAGATTTTGGATTTTTTTCGTTCATAAACATATCACGTCACTATTCAAGGTTAGTGTTCACTTTTTATTTGTTCAACAAACTTTTGTTTCGATAACGAATTATTTATATATAAATAATCTATGATGGGAAAATATAACCGGTTCGATTGCGCTAAATCGCTTTAGTAAAAGGTCAATACTCCGAGCGGCACGCGAGCAAGACGTTGCGATGGATGTGGAGCGAAGAGCTACGTTCGTGATGACTGGCCTCGACTCCGTCGTACTATGACGGAAGTCACCTCATCATTGATGTCCAAGAAAAATTCTTCAGTATTACAATATTCTACGGGATAAAAATCTATACAAATTAATTGTCTCTACAAATATACACATTCACACCACCGATTTTATTAAAGCACATTCTTTTATATGGATTGAAAAGGTCTAAGAAATTAACAGTCAATGCAGATTCGAAAGTTGACTAAATCATTAATTATTATGCATGTGCTATTTTCAAAATATGTTAATAAGGAGTATTATTAAATAAGTAGTTTTCAAATTTAGAATATTTTAGTCTTATATTGAATTTCTGAAAGAATATTTTTTATTATTCTCGGGACTTTCTAGCGGGAATACTTTATCAGTTAAATATATGTTTAAATACATACTTAAATGTTATATAATTAAATATTTTTTACATTTACCTAAAAATACAATTCTCAACTACTATCGTCATATGTCCATACTAATTTAATATAACAATTAAAAACTTCAATAGTTCTGATCAGTGTCGACGTTTTATGTAGATAAAAAAAAAACACTTTAATTTTTATACTTGTTTTTGGATGTTACTTATGGTAAACTAGAAAATTGTAATACCAACCGAATAAATAATAGTTTATTCCATTACCCATTAACATAAATGATAACAACATCAATTACCTAAAGCTTTCACAATAATGCTTGATCTCGTTGCCTGATGTAATAAAGTATAATTCAGCGGTTCAGTTGAATTAGTAATCCAGAAGTATTTATATGACTTATTAGATTATGCAAGACGCGGCAACGAACCTAATATTTTTATCAGGGTTTTACAGCCTATATGGCGGTCACGGTTGCTTTGCAGATGTACCATATTTTAGAAAGTTAGTTTTGACATTAATAACGTAACATAACTTAGTAATTAAATTGAAATTTAGTTCAATTGAAGTACATTTCACAGAATATTACATAACCTTCATAAGTTTTCATCGCTCTATAAAATTTGTCTTTTTCTTATTTAACAACCAATCCTTCCAAACCATTGAAGAATGGTACTGACATTCTCAAGTGGATAATCATTACAAAGTATCTTGTGATGGCATCAGTGATCAAATAAAATGGTGGCTCTCTGGATCCCAGAGAGTTTTTGTGACATACAAAAATTCTTGTCTCGTATTGTTTTTAAGCCACTTCGTTTTTTCACAACAGCTAAATTGTAATACCTAAAATCCCACCAATATTACATAGTGTTGGCTCAAATAACAAATAGCATAAGATTGTAAAATAAACGCCAGTACATAAAATAGTCTATGGTCCCGCCAAAAGTTATCTCTAACACTGATAAAATATTTTGTCTATGGTAATGTCGATTATCTATGCTTCTTTAAAATATTTTTCAAAATTGTTAAAAGCAACATTACTTGTAATATTTTAATTACATATGGCATACATATACCTTATACCATTTGTTTAACCCAGTTTAGAGTACAAAGACGCTGCGGCGAGGTTTTGCAATAAATTTTCATAAAAAAGAAAACAGTTCGACTCGCCATTAACGACGTAAGTAAACATAATATGCTCAGAGAACAATGGATGAGAATTCCAGTATTGAAATTATATATTTCAAAGCGTTTTATCTTTCTTTGTATTTCGTATGCAGTCATTTGTATTACTTAAAACAGTTACAGTGGATAGTTGAGCCGCGTTTTTACGTACCTTCTGTTAGTTTAATAAAAAGTAAACTCAGAGTTAAGTCATTTATAAGGTTTTCCTGTTGTAATTGAAAATTTCTATAGCCCCATTGAACGCTTTTTGTTAGGAGAACTTATGAGTTCGCGTCACTGATGATTTCGACATGCTAGTGACCTATTGCGCTTGCGACAGACTAGCAACGCGTAGTGTAGAGGTTTGTGTACGTCATGTAGTATTGAGTTTATGCAGCCCATCATATGCTTAATTAGTAAATAAACTGTATAAAAATGAATATAATTATTGCTTAGAGTGCCAATTGATGTCAAAACCAGACCAATGCCAATAATTTAAATTTACAAATTATGAAATTTAAATAATATCGACTATAAAAGATTAAAACAAATAATTCAAAAAACAATACAGTTATTCCATTATTTTGAGTTTTCATTTCTGTCGGCAGTCCTTAAAACTGCGTCGACTTTTTTTTTGTTGTAACACGAGAAAATGACTAACCTGTACAGATAGTAAGGGCAACTTATAAACAACTAAGTTTTTTTCGCGACTTTTCTCGCGTTAATGTAGTTTCAAACGATGCCTCAGGAACAGTATTTCTTTTTCTCGATTAAATCTACTCTATGTCCTTTTCTGTACTCCTGACAACGTGTATGCAATATTATGATGATGAAAGGGTAACAAACGATCTCCCTTTGGTATTAATAATATGAATTAGGGTTTTGTATCGTAATTAATGTTTTTCTCACAATTCATTTCTATAGAGTATTCCGTTATTTTTAAAACTTTAATGAAGGTGTCGAAAAAGTTTTTAGACGACGGAGGTTTCCATTTCTTTTTAATATCAGAAAGTATTAGAAAACATCATGACGGTCGAGCGGTTTGAACGATGCACTATCAATCTGATATCCGCAGGTTCGCAGCTCGGCAAGTACCAACGAATTTTTCGGAATACGGGTACACGTAGTAATTTAAATGGTAACATTATCAGCTGCCGGTGAAGGAAAACATCGCGAGGAAACCTGGACCTGAAAATGTGCTTCTAGTACCAAAGTGTGTAGGAAAATATAGAATTATGGATTTCTCGAAGTTTGAAATCGTCAATATGTCGCGGGCTTATACCCATGAATTGTGGATTTCTCGAAGTTTGAAATCGTCAATATGTCGCGGGCTTATACCCATGAATTGTGGATTTCTCGAAGTTTGAAATCGTCAATATGTCGCGGGCTTAACGTGGTGATTATACCCATACCTTCCATCGGGTAGAGGCCTATATGGCCCTGCAGTGGCTCTCTTACAGGCTGATGATGATGAATAGGAAACGGTGTATTGCTTTAGCTGCACAAGTTACTTGCTAGGCTTGGTATATTACCATTTTCTACCACCATGCCACGCCCACTGAGAGGCAATATTGTACTCAAACTCTGAAGCCAGAATAATTTGAAAAGAGGAGAACTACTCAATTTGTTGGTCAAACATAACCATACCGTATGGCGGAGAAGCAGTTTACACTTGCTCTTGTCAAGGATATTTACAAAGATTATATACTGGGCTACTTTAAAAGGTATAGAATATCAACTTCTTTAGCTTTATATAGTATATCCATCATACGACATTAAAAAGTCCGTTGCATTGCAGTGTTTTTTGACTGATTTGCAACCACAATATATATAATGAATCCAATCCCAATCACATCTATAAGCTCTGATGAGGAGAGATATAGTGGAGATATACTAACCTGGTAGTGTCCTTCTATAGACACTGGATAAAAACGACATCTTTTTTTTATATATTATAGGGGGCAAACGAACAGGCAGGTCACCTGATGGTAAGTGATTACCGCCGTCCATAGACACTAGCAACACCAGGGAAGTCGCAAGTGCGTTGCCGGCCTTTTAAATATGTGGGCCTCCGGCACTCTCACTGACCGAACGAAACGCAACAGTGCAAGCACTGTTACTTCACGTCGGCTTTCTGTGGGAGGGTGGTACTAGCCCAGGCGAGCCGACCCATTCATTCTGAAACCAGTAATAGTTTCAGCGTAGCTCTACCACCTAGAAATCTGAAATCAAGCCAACGTGTTTTCTTTAAAAGTTGCTGACATAACCGCCACAGATTAAATTATGTTCATTAAATATAAAGATATATAACAAAAGTATAATGTATAATTTTTAACTCAATTAGGAATTTCCGTTTCTTTGACGACTCGCCAACTCAACCTGACCGACTATGAAAACACCTTGTGAATCGTGAATCGTTGTTTTGTCATTTCCGGGCAAATATTTGTTATACGATACCTATTTGAGGGCATAACTAACAATGAGAGGTATATATGTTTTAACTAAGAAATATATTTATTTTTCTTATTACTCATATATAATCCATAAATTACATAACTTTTCAAGAAATATAGTCTATCGACTGTTCTTATAATATGTATTAATGTATTCTTCTTCTTCTTGTTTTGGCACCGCAGAAGCATTTGCCAGTGTCAATGTTTTGTTTCAAGAGGGATTATAGCAGAATGTTTACAAATAAGTTTATTAAAACGTAGAAGGTTCCAAGTAAGTGTCTTATGATAATTATAATGTTCTAACAAAATGGTGGTTTCCCTGTTAGAACTTTCCATGGAGTTTTGGTGGCATCTCAGAATGCATTCTCCGTGGTATTATTTCCCATCCACTTCACTTGTGCATAATAACCGAACTATATTACGTAAAACACCACCAATATTACAAAATATAGAATCTAATAACACAAGATTATGAATAAAGTATAAAAGCCACTAAATGACAGACCAAGATCCCGCCAAAAACTCCATGTATTCAAGTACAAATTAAATATAAAAAAGAATAAGTTAACAATACTATTCAAATGCTTTTAAAAATAATAAAAAGTACGTTTAGTCCGAACGGGCCGAAATGTCAACAAGTAAACGAAAAAAAAAAATCGAGTCTGATTCATAGTTCTCCTTTCTTATCTTAGCTTATCTCTATGTTAGTTTACCCAACATGTAAATTTAGATTGTACGTCCGTAGATAAGCGTCATTTTGTCCTCGTTTTTGAATCGATTAAAAATGTATATATGTATTTACTTTTCCGTTTGACCTCTGACTGTTATTATTTATTTTAAAAAAATGGCTAGACACGTCATGGACGTTTTGTTTTTAATCTGTGGCATGCGTTCGAAATTTGAAATGAAATTCGTCGCGTGGGGTTTTCAACACGATTAGCCGCGGCGTGCTGTTGACCGGTGTTGCCACACGCTAGCTGTGACGACATAACTAACATTTTGTGCGTGGCGAATAAAAATGTAGGGCACTCTCGCGTTGGCTGGCCTCGATTCATTGAGAGCTCGTTCTGATAGTGTGTTACGTCGTGTAGGTACGTGTTTGATAGAGTTGTAAATAAAAACACGTGGTGTGCAGTGTGCATACAGGATGAATTGTGCATATATGCTGATGTTTGTATTGTCTAAAAATAAAATAAAAAAAATCAACCTGTCATATTTATCGAGTACATACGTTTCAGTCATTCATATAAAATGAATGAACGTTATTTCATAATTGACACCAAGTATTTCATTGGATTATTATATAGCATGTTTTTTTAATGTTTCCGTGAACTATTACTTAAGTTGAAAATCTGTCACCGAGTATTTATAAGAGAACTAAACTTTCTTTAGGTTTCCCGTGTTACCATCTTATACGCAAAAAATCACAAGGCTTTTTTCTTCATTTCGGAATAGTTTAAATCACGGGAATAGTTAGTTTAAGCTATGAATTAAACGCTAAAAAACGTCGGACCCTACACGTAACGGACTGTCGAAATTTTAATTAACCTTTATTTTTTTGAAATAAAACCACCGAGTGAGCCGGCGGCGGCGGCGGCGGCGATGTGCGAATAAAAAGTGAAAATCAATATAGCCAGCAACGGACCGCGTTGCCTGCTGTATGCATAATTGGAAAATTCGGTTATATACGAGGAAAGCAATAAATTTTCACTTTTGTCCACACCCCGTAGTACTATTCCATTTATTTAATAAACGTAAATGGGAATATTAATTTACCACAGGCGTAAATTGTGTACGATTAATTGTTTGTCATTAATACCCGCGTTTGTCGAGTAATGGTTTCGTTTTTTGACGTTGATAACGTTATATTGTGCTATGAGAATTTAATACATGCAAAAATGTGCTTCAATTGACGATGTTTTGAATTTCTCGAAATTTAAAAAATTGTGTTTTTACTTCGATAAATATATGGTTTTTTAACGCAATAAATCAAAGCTAACATGCATGTCAAACTTCTAAAAGCGAATTGTAAATGATAAGGAAATCACCAGTATGGTAATATGGAAATAAAATATTACCCTGGTTAATTTTTTTCGTTGTTTATACTATAATATACCACGACAGTTGTGTATGTCTTCTTTATGGTAAACGTTGTAAACACTCCATTAAAATAGTTATTTCTTGCAAATCCGTACAAAAACAATGAACCCGAGGCAAGCCACTTCACGTACGTACACGTCATGTAATACAAAATTCAGTAAAATTATATATGACTTATCTATTTTACCTTCAAACTTATCCTTGTAGGTTGTAGAGCTACGCTGAAGCTATTACTGGTTTCAGCATGAATGGGTCGGCTCGCCCGACGCCCGGAGTAGTACCACCCTCTCACAGAAAGCCGACGTGAAGTAACAATGGTTGCACTGTTGCGTTTCGTTCGGTCAGTGAGAGCGCCGGAGGCCCACATATTTAAAAGGCCGGCAACGCACTTGCGACTCCCCTGGTGTTGCTAGTGTCTATGAACGGCGGTGATCACTTACCATCAGGTGACCAACCTGTTCGTTTGTCACCTTTAATAAAAAAAAAATCCTACACTAATCTAAGTAATTCACAGCGATTATAACACTTTTCTCTCCGTAGCGTCGTTAGATGCAAGTTGTAAATTGTTTAGCACTATTTTTCTAAATTTTCGCGTCCTAAAGTGTCACTCATCTTGTTACAAAATAAAACGTAAAAATAAATTCTATAAAGATTTGCAGGACACAGAATAACGCTTTAATATTGTCAGAGCGTCACTAATTGCGGTAGATATGACTCGTAAACTTAATTACGCCGGGCGTGAAAATGCTTACAATTTTAATTTACGCCACCAATTAATGTAAATGTGTAAATATAAATTGTGTTTATATATTAATAATTTTAAGGAATGAATATAAATGGTAAATACGGCATAATTGTGATGAGCGGCTACAGGGAATAAAATTCATTAACAGGTGACATACATTTTAAAATTTAGTAGATATATTGCATGTAATCAATAATATTGTTCTAGGTTTGTTTCAACAAATCTCCACTTAGCCACTGCCGTGATCCTATTCATACCAATGTACATAAACGATAAATAAATATTGCTAATAATTGTAACCCAGCATAACTACCGAACAAAAAATATATATATACAAATCTATTTAAGGACAATCGTTACAATTGTCATCTATTTCACTTCCAAAGTTCAATACTGGTTTCTCTACATAATGCGAATGAAGATGCTTATAAAACAATGGCGTTACGTCAGTTCTCTTCTTATTTAAAACGTATATTAAATATTCATTCGATAATTAAGGAGAAAAGAGAAAGCTATTTTTTTCCAGTGAACATAATTTATTATTCTTTTTTATTTTGTCAACCATTCCTCTTTATTCAAGATTATTAAAGTAGTTAATGATTACAAAGTGTTTTGCGATGACTTACTGCATCGACAAGATGGCAGCCATCTTGTTAAAACTTTCCCGGGAATTTTTGTGACATCTAAGAATACATTCACTTTTAAATTCTTTTAATAGTTCATCCATTTCACTTCTGCATATTAATCGAGTAAGACGTCACTAATATTACAATATATAGGTTTAAATAACACTAACATAATACCACTGCGTTACAATTTAAGATACCGTTCAAAAACTCCGATGTTTCATAAGTTATAATGTAAAAAGTTGATGAAACGGGTTTATTTTATTTATTCAATAATTATGATAATTTTTGAAAAAAAAAACTAGAAATAAATATACTAGGACTGTTAAATGCCAGTTCGATTGTTCCCTCTACTTTCACCTGTAACCGTCCGCTTTCTATTTGAACATGTACTGAATGTACTATGATTTAGAACCATATCGTTCTAACAATAAATATGATTCGTGGTACACTTTTCACATGCAAAATAATTTACAACAATGATTTTTAATTATTACAGAGTAGATGTGGTTTTTTTTTAAATATAATTGTAAGGTTACAACACAACTATTATCTATAGGATCTTATATTCAATTAGCCTACCTTGACCTCAATCGGATGGCAATGGCGATAACGACTTTTTCAAGAACTTACGTGTATTTATAAAATATTATATTTCTCATCTATCGCACGCTATATATAAACAACCTTGACGTTTAAACACCATATTAGTTTTAATTTATTTTTAAGTATACTCTTAGAGAACAAACAAACTAGTGTACATTATTATTTTATATATTATTTAATTATTATTGTATTACAAAGCGTGTTGCTAATGTTGGATTCCCTACATTTAGGAGGAGAAACTCGTTTTTTCTCTTTTCTCTTCGGTGCTTTATAAGAATGATTTTAAAGTTTGTAATTATAATAACCCTATAATTAATTTGTGTCGCCGCTGTATTGTTTTTTAAGGACACAGTAAAATGTTAAAAATACAGAATGGAATGTTTATTTATCGGTTTACCAACATTACATATATATACATAAATGCAAAGGATAGCAGTTTTATACACGGCAGAGCAGACCGCGTGGCGTGCAGCCACGAGCGCGAGCTGTCCTCCATTCATATAGTCCGCCCACGTGCCTTGAGACTGAGACATGATCCTTTATTACCACAGATTATGTGTATTTGTGTATTATCTGTTATAAAGTAATTACTTCCGCAGACTTTGAATTCGTAGATTGTTTTTTTTTTTTTGTATATATACACAGAAACCGGTTTTTTTATATGTATTAAATTAATTCGAATATATTATTCGCATTGGCCATGATTATGCTTACGAATACAATATATATTTAAAACATTTTATTTTGTTTGAGTTTAGATTTGATCGATATCTCTTATGAACACACAGGGGATGGATTTTTTCGACTTTGATTTTTTTTACTAAACAGATATCTTTATACTTTGTTGCGATAAAGTTTGAGTGCAAGAAATTGTTTGGAAATTGGTAAGGTTGGTAATGTTCAAAGTTCTCCATACTTATATAAAAGTGAATGCACTGATGAGACACAAGACAGTAGGGGTAGATTTTCAAAAGTATTGACAGACTGACGCTAATTTATTCACGTCGATATATATGAAGTCGGGACATGCTGTTTGTAGAATTAATTTTTAATAATACAAATTAATAAAGTCCATTTGAACATTTAGAAATAGCCCGATCGATTGAAACCAGATCGGTTTGTTTACATGGCCGATGTTGAATCACAGTCGTATCATATTTCCCTGGAGGGCCGGATTGAGGCAGCCGTGAGACGGTCCGCCCTTGAACTTGGAGACGTGACGCGCCCGATCAGGACGTTTACCTCCTTTGCATTTGTACTGAACTACTCAAAGGAAAATTTATATTTATTTTCAATTCAGAATTGAACTTATTTAGCATCTATTGATTATAAAGTTGAAAATTTAATTAAAAAAATACACTAAACAGATTCTACTCTTGGTTACGGAAATTTGTCTCTCATCATACAGCAAGGTCATAGTTAAAACGTAGGTTTTTTTTTATAAACATTTACAAGTTATTAGTGGTACTCGCTGTTTTGCATGCGTTTATAAAACATTAATTATTTTCGTCAAGTAAATTCCATTTAAAGTCATAACTTCTATTCTCAGTCGATTGTTATGAATATTGTAATTATTATAGGTAATTACAATCGACTGAAAATAGAAGTTATTTTTTGTGTGTGGAATTGAAAAAGTACGTGTGAGCCTCTGGTGTAATTATTTCAGTATGGACAACGTTATTTGCCTGTATTTTCTTTTGTCTTAAAACTATATCCATATAAAACCGCGAAAATAAATCCTGAATAAGTAAACAATATATTGCTTAATTCCTACATCAACAATTCTTGAACAAACAAAAATAAAACCGAGCTAAAACGAACACCTAAATCCAATTACGAAAAGCCGGTAATAAAAACATTCGAACGTGAACTTTCTCTGCAGTTTACACCTCGACGTTCGTGAAAAGAACCGGATAAGACCGTTGCCAAGTCCGGGCGAAATATATCCGGCCGCCTGGGGAATACGCGTAGACGCGCGACAGACGGCCCTTGAACTTTACAGATAAACCCGGGTAATGGGGTGGATGTGAAACTATGCGTGCGGCAAACACGTGCGCCAGATAAATCGTCACGTCAAGTCTAAACGTGTTTGTTTTTTTTCTTGCATTACACAAAAGTAGGATGTACTACACTAGTTGCTTGTATAGAATCGTTAGGCAAAACAAAGCATGAGAGCTGAGCTGTAGCGCATTAAGACATGGACTCTAAGACTAAAAGAAAGTCGCTATGAAGGGTCTTTCGCCATGTGTATAATTATAGCAGTCCAGTTGGATATCCTCCAGATAACCTGTCACCTCCTTGATTACTAGATATTTGTAGCGTTTGACCACAATCTCAGCTGATGTTTAAATGGCGATGTGGTCTGATATAGTAAACAAGTTAAACCTATAGAGGGACTAGCTCTCAAGTAGAATTATGAACTTGAGGGTGGTAACTAGCCAGGCGAGTTTAGAAAAATCCCTAACATCATGCTATGGCTTCATCACGATGATTTCTTTCAACCAAAGTTCTGACTTAATCAAGGTTCCAGCCTAGGTTAATTGATGCAATGTCCAAACATGCTATCAATTGAGCCATCATTGCTTAAAAATATACGTCGGCAGATTTCCGAATACGACATATCTACCCGTGTCACTATTACTGGTGTTATAACTTGTGCGTTGTGGTTTTTGAAAAATATCTTACACTATCTGGCGTTTGAGTTGGCATTGTTGGCAAAGTTCGATTTCCTATAGCGTTATCTTTGTCTATAGCAGTCTTTGCTCTGTGTGATAGAGAGAACGCTTTACAAAACAGAAGTAAGCCGATCTTAGCAGGACCTCTCACTCTTCTCCCTGACGTGCCAAATCAAATACCGGGTACTATAACTTAACATCAGATGATTTTACGGTCAAACGCTATAATGAATAAAATTACGCAAAAATAGATAATTTATTTCTGTTATATATAAAATTGTCGGTCGCTATGGCAATTCCATCAAGTTGATGTTGATATTTGGTCTGTTCTTTCGTCACAAAAGTCACTGACAGTCTCATTTACATACTTTTATTTTTGAATACTATTGGCTTACTGGTATTATTATTTATAAGTATAAATATACTAACATATTACCTTCAAGTAATCACTTGAAAAATAATAATAAATTAGTATTCAAACGGCGTAAGCTTGCAAGGACACTCAAACGTTTCATACCGGCGACACGACGAAAACAATACTGAGTGGCTTCGATTTCCTTTTGTAATATTGGTAACGTTATAATAAATATCGATTTGATATCAACACAAGTATCTCTATTGAGGAAAATTTTATGAACTTATAGTATAACGTCATCGCCTTACCATTCGCCGAGGTAGAAGATTTCCTCAATTTGGCAAATGATTTGTCAAACTTATATTCAATACTGCAGCCGAAATTCAGTCACTATTAATGGCTTAACGTATCCTTACACGAACTTAGTATTTTCTACTATGTCATCGTTTACTTTTACTGTTGTATTTGCGCTTTAGGCTTGGGTTGGTAGGACGTTCTGTTCTATAGGATCTTTATACACTAAGGTGTGTACCTGCTAAAGTGGTACGCTTAGGCATGTTATTTGCCGGATCAGCTGATGTATCTAGAGTTGTTAGGCGCTCTTAACTCGATTTGTACGTCCAGTTGTCGAAAAGCTCACAGGCCAGTACGAGAGCGTTGATTGTACATCTTCCGGATCGGCTAATGTATAGTAATCTGGAGTTGTTAAGCGGTCTTATTAAGATTTGTATTTACAGTTGTCGAAAAGCTCGTGAGCTAGCATGAGAACGTTGATTGTCCAGTGACTGTATATCTTCCGGATCGACTGATGTACTGTAATCTACAGTTGTTAGACGGCCTTAACTCTATTTGTGTGTCGAGTTGTCGAAAAGTTCGCAAGCTGGTATGAGAGCATTGAATGTCCAGTGATTGTATATTGTGTCGATGGTCGTTGTTTTTTTTCTATATTGTATTGTGTTTATAATCAAGTACATTACTATAACTTCGTCATAAAAATGCCATTAAATAAATATACTTTCGTAGTACCTACACAATTGTGTAAAGACTTGACCTTTTATGAAACCTAACACCGTTTTTTGAACTGGCTTTAAAAAAAGGCGGTTCCGTTTCTGAAGTATGTAGGTACGCGATTTTCTCAGAAACTACCAGACCGATTTTTATGATTCTTTTATTGAAGTAATTTTAGTACCTATCGGAAGGTTGTAATATATAACATATTAAGGTACCATTTTTATGTACTTACACAATTATTTATGTAAAAAAAAAAACTTTATCCTTGCTAATATTATAAATACTAATGTGAGTTTGTTTATTTATTTAAAGTCTTAAATACTCAATCAATCCCTATAACAATTTTAGGTACTCGTTGTCAGGAATATAGAGAAGAACATAGTGTACCTACATTTTATCTAGAAAAAAGTACTATTCCCAAGGAATAAGGTAAATCTACATTCCCGATTTAGTTACACGGCAGTTAGTGAACACAGCATGCACATAAAATAAAGAAAAAAAAATACTTTAGACAGTACAAAAAATACATTAACTAATCAATCATAAAATTAAAATCTTACAAATTTTGTTAGTTTAGTGTCTTACGGTTATTTTTAATAGAGATAACCTGAAATTATATCAAACTCTGTGCGACCAGCGTCACAGAATGAAGACATACGATATACTGGGGAATGTTGACCGATGTTTGTTCTGCAATGAGGCAAGTAAAAAGTTTTTTTGTTATGCAGGCGACTGCCCAAACATGGAATCGCAAAGTTCAAACGTTATCGATATAAGAGATCTAAACCATTGATAATTTCGTATTTGTGTAAAGGTTGACCCATAATTATGTATTAACAGCTTAATAAAATAACAGATTTAATACCTACATTTTATTAGCGTATTACAGCTCCCTGTATACGGGTTTCTCGGTCTTGGATATAAAGCTATTAAACACAAAATATAGTGTCAATTTTTCGTGTAGCATCAATAATTGTAGTACATTAAATAATAAACAATGAATCCTTGACATGACTATCGGTAAAAAAAGATTTTTTCCAGTATTAAAATAACAGTCGGCGCCTTCATAACCGAACCCTTTATTGCTGCAGATGTTACTGTATTAAACCCAACCTGGACGCCAGAATCTTCCATAAGCAATCAATTATATGTTATATATTAATTTTGAAAGATTAAATCAAATAAGGATGCTTTACGTATTAAAACGATAACCGGTCAGTGTCGTTTGTATTGTTTTAGACAAAGCAAAGTATCAAAAATTTTGAATTTTTCAACCCTTCACGGGTTACGCTGTTAATCCAGTGTTGCCGCGCTATTTTTAAGTCAGTTTCTCTGGTTACTTTGGGCTACTTGCACATTGTAGGTGGTAGAGCTACGCTGAAGCTATTACTTGTTTCAGCATGAATGGGTCAGCTCGCCCGGGGTAGTACCACCCTCTTACAGAAAACCGACGTGAAGTAACAGTGCTTGCACTGTTGCGTTTCGTTCGGTCAGTGAGAGCGCCGGAGGCCCACATATTTAAAAGCCCGGCAACACACTTGCGACTCCGCTGGTGTTGCTAGTGTCTATGGACGGCGGTGATCACTTACCATCAGGTGATCCACCTGTTCGTTTGCCCCCTATAATATAAAAAAAAAAATTGAAACCCCTGGGTGGGGTAATAAAAATTGACCTGTGGTTTTATTGACCAAATAAAAACTTGGACTTGAAGACGGACCACATATATTTATTTAGAAATTTAGATGAACGTATATTTTTATATTTTCGATACGTCCGAGGTCTTGGAACGTTTTTTAACCCGGGCCTCCGTTAGTTCGCCACTGCCTTTCTCTGTTCCAGCGTTTACATGTATGATTTCTAGGTGTACCGTGTTGACGCCTTCGACCACACTGTTTGTATATTTTAATTTTTACCTTCATAAAACTAGCATTTAAACATAATTCCACCTGATGATAAATGACGAATTGATCGCAGATGGTAAAAAGTTAAACTAGAGAAACTGCCTCTTAAAGTGCAGCTGTCAGAAACACCTATAGGTGCTCAGATATAGATTTCCAACTTATGGGTAGGAGCTAGGCAGGAGGATATTAAAAAATGCTCTATAAACATGATTTTAATTATTATTGTGATGTTTCCCTTCGTTGAATTCTCAAAATTATTGAGGAATTCGAGCCAACCTTTTAAACGCTGTGATGTCAGACTACCTCTATCTCACTACACTCTCAGAAAAATATTTAAGTAGGTGTCAATTAAATTTAAATCATTTTTTCTATGCTTTAGGTAAACGTTTACACGTTCTATTACCTTTATGGTGAAGGTTTTTATGCTATTAAATCTATTATAACTCGCCACTAAGTGGTGTTAGGTTCATCATCGTCATCAGTCTGTAAGAGACTGCAGGGACTGCAGGGCCATAGGGCTCTTCCCCAAGGAAGGTATGGGCATAACCACCACGCCAGCTCACGACCGATTGGCGATTTCAAACTCTGAGAAATCTACAGTTCTATATTTTTCCCACATACGATGATACTAAAAGAACATTTCTCAGGTCCAGGGTTTCCTCACGATGTTTTCCTTCACCGTCAGCCGATAGCGTTAGCAATTGAAATTAGCAAATGTATGCGAATTCCAAAAAGTCGTGTTGATACATGCTTTTTGATATTACACCGGTCAAACCACTAGTCCACCACGACTTTATTATTTGTTGTTTTTTTTAGATAATTAATTGGTATTATTAAGTTTTATATTGCAATTTAAATAAGATGTAATTACGAGAGGCTATTAATCATATTTAAGAATAAGCGATAACATTTTATAAATATAAAAAGATTGCCCATAAAATTAACGATTTATTTTCCAAATGTTTTAGGTATATACTACTAACCATAGACAAAGCACGTTGAAAAATAAATATTCCAATGATATTAAATATTCAAACGGAATTTACGTTTCATAGATTTATGGCTGTCGTAAAAGAAACGAATTGTAAAAATTATTTTGGAGGTTGGATTTTATAGATATATAAAAGTATAGTTGTTAACGTACACGAAATGGCAAGATGCCACGACATATTCGAATACTTGAGTATATTTTTACTGATATGACAGCGATCCGGAATGCCGAGAGATTTTCAATATGACGGGCGATAAACATTCCGGACCTACCTCAAGACGTTATAAACGATTATACCCGGTTCTGATCCGAGTTTTCAGTAGACGTAGAGTCCCGGGTCACTCCACCCGGGCGTCGCGTCCTCGGTCGATAACCTTTCTGTCTTAGTTATCCGGTTCACCCGGATATCTGGTTTTAAGCCGTTACATCGCCTATTCGAATCTTCCGGGGAATCTTTGATATTTTGTTAGACAACATAATGCAGTCTTTAAGCACTAAAGATCCTTCTTTTTTGGAAAATCAACCTCTGGTAAAATAGGGGATGAAAGCTTGTACCAAAATCCATTATTTATTTAGTCATTCAATAAGTGAGTTATTTTTTATGCATATAGATAACTAGCTTTTGTTCGCGACTTTGCTCGCCTTAATGTAGGTCTCATCTATCATACGAGAAGAGTGCTTTTTTATGCTATCCTTTCCTATACCCCTTAGAGCGTGTATGCAAAATTTCGTGATGTTCGGTTGACTAACAAAGCGTAACAAGCATCGCATTTATAATATTAGTTGGGAAAAATAAAAAAACTGAAAATAATTACGTCACAGGAATGTTACTAGTTTTATTATGTCAATAAAACGACTAAACAAATTTCACCGTCTGGATATATTAGAATTATGTAAAAAATTATTTCATGTGTCGGATCCTGACCTAAGACACGACGACGGTTTTTTTTTCGGCTAGTTTTCCGCTTTCGTCTCCGACGTCCGGGCTAGCTAACTGACGTGTCCGGTCGATAGTGCACCCACGTAATAGGTCAGAGCTTATCACAACCTTTGAGAATTTCTATTTCGATGACAAACGATTGTCAACTTTAAAGATGTTAAATTGAGAGATTGTTTTTTTTTAATCTGAGCTCGCCATATTGATTACTCTATACCTAATAGTTAGCACACAGCAGTCCTAAAATAGCAGTGGACCTCCAAGAGATTTAGAATCCAACATCTGTCACTATTGTGATGCCAGGACTACACGCTTCTCGGCAACTCGACATACACTGCCTCGTGGTGAGAACTACTGCAATTTTTAGTTAGTACGCTAAATGCTATTTTATATCGCGCGCTACTAAATAAGTGCGATTTATCATATTTTCCATTCAACGAAATAGCTTCGAGGTACAACGACCAGTCATTGTTATAGCAAAAATGGCATTTCCAAATAATCGTTTAAATCTACGAATCTATACATGTAAATTAAATTGGAGTGTCTGTTTGTAATATCAAAATAACTACTTTTTACTAATTGGATATGAATGTATACACGATACTGATAACAAAAATACAATGTTTAAAATTTTTGGCTGTCTGTCTGTATGTTCCGGGTAATCTTCGAAACAGCTGGACCGATTTTGACAGAAACTTCACTGACGGATAGTTAAAATTACAGCGGGTGACATAGGCTATTTTATTTTAGATTAGCTGTCATCCGTGGCATCGTCTGTAGTACTATCTCCAAAACAATTGGATCTATTTTCATGGGATTTTCACTGGCAGATAGCTAACACTATAAAAAGTAATTAAAGCTTTTTTATTTTGGACTAGCTTTTACCCATGGCTTTGTTTGCAGTACTATCTCCGAAACGTTTGAACCATTTCTCACGGAACTTTCACTAACAGATAGCTGATTTTATAAGAAATAATTTACAATTATAAATAAAAACGCATGCGGAGCTGCGGGCAACAGTTCGTCTAATCTAAAAACCAAGTGTTTATTTAACCTATGGTATATTTTTCAATGTAGTTTGTTTCCATTTACGGAACTGACACGTGATTATACTATACCAATACAGTACCTTATTTGTTTCCTATTTTAATTAGAAGCGATATTCTGAGTCTTTCGTTTTGAATGCGTCATTAGTATAACAGATTAATCGTTAATGAAATTACAATGAATAAAATTACTTCTGAAATTCACGTTATAATCATTGCTAAATTATATTATAAATTAACTACTATTAAAATTGGCTGATACCGGAATGCGACAAGACATATGCCATTATTGTGAATGTTAAAAGTTATGTAGATGGGTTATAATTTTTCTAACTTTCTGGAAATCACCCAGCTAGTTAGCTACCTAACGACATTTGATGCTTTTAACTTAATACTTCAGATTAAATGTCTCGTAAGACACGACAATTGTGCCAGTCTGTATCGGGTCTTACTTTTAACAGATGTAAAAGCGCAGTAGTATACTCATTAACTAGAATGGTAGAACTCGTAACCTGGTTAGGTTGCGACTGTATAATATTGAAAGTTTCATTATCTTTGTAGATTTCTTATAGGTACATTACTATAATGTAGAACAAGTATGTTAGATAAGTAAGCTAGGCTAAGATTAGAATAAGTCTAGCTACTAGTGTACAGACTCAGAATTATCAGCGACTCATTTATAAATTTGTCAAATAAGTTGTTAGTATCTGATTGCGAACATTTACTATGCCTCTAGTGCGAAATCAACTAGTATAAAAAAAATAGTGCGTACTTTTATACACGCGTTAGAAGTTATACTTCTTTAGTGTAACAAGATAAAAATCTTTTCAAAAATTTCAAAAAGGTATTTAATACATTTATACTTTTTTTGAATAAAATATTGACTATAGCTAACTTCAGGGTGTCGGTTTTTCGTGACGATGTACGCGCGTATCGTAAAAATTTACTCTCATCATTTTTCCCTAACGCGCCAAAAGAAGTATAACTTCAAAAATGTAGAACATTCGTCAATTATTCGGCATCTATTATTAGACAGACAATAAATATAAAGTGTTGCTTACTCTATCAATAAACATAGACTATACTCCAAATTACATACTCATTCCATTTTTAATTCTACATATCAATTGTCAATAACAACATTTTATATTACTATTGTCCGAGTTTTTGGCGGGATCTTAGTCTGTCATGTAGTGGATTTTATATTTTATTCATAATCTTGTGTTATTAGACTCTATATTTTGTAATATTGGTGGTGTTTTATGAAATTTAATTCGGTTATTATGCACAAGTGAAGTAGATGGAAAGTAATACCATGGAGTATGAATTCTGAGATGCCACAAAAACTCCAAGGAAAGTTCTAACAAGGGAGTCACTATCTTTTTAGAACATTAAGGTCAAGATCACAAGACACTTGGCAGTAATGGATCAAATCCTTTAACTGTCCTATTAGACGAATATTATGACTACTACTTACTATTGTAGATAGACAGTCTAAACATAATTTAGACAGGACTATGACATAAAATTAATATGACAGTTGACATATTTTTGTCTTTTATTGAATTTATCAAATTTCGAATCAGCCAGAATACTAATAGATAAAAGATTTGTAAACCGGTTTGAAATATATGTCGTTTAGTAAATAAACTATCGGAATCCATGTACTTATCTCTCTTATTATATACCAATAATGTTTAACAAGAACAAACAAGTATGCGATTTGGCTTAATTAAATTGCTTTTGTAAAAATATAATATTCTTTTCTAATTTCCTTAGTCAGCATCAGATTTTTGTATAAATCATATATTAGTCTATAAAATGCTCTGGAATTTAAAATACTTATTTATATATTACATTATCTACTTTCAAGCCTTGTCGAGTAAAATGTGTAATGAAAATCATAAACAATTTGGATTTTTTGTTTTTGAACTGACCTACACTGTTGGCCTGGCAGGGCCTCTACAGTTTCACCGGACTACATACAATTTGGATTAGCCTCAACTAAACTTATATTTTATCCGATTTAGTACATGACATACAAATATCTGAACCGCCATGAAAATACTATGAGTCTGTTGGATGATTTCGTTTTTGTTTTTTAATAGTTTAATTCAGATGAATTACGTGTTTTGCCTAGATTAATTAATTTTCTTAATTATATATTTTTCAATTACTACTTAGCCCAGATGCAATAGCGTAAAAACCTGGTCAAAACTGATATACGTACAGATAAAATTAAAGAGTGTCTTGTCCGAGTTAATCTTGGAAACGGCTGAATTGATTGTGAAGAGACTTTTACTAGAAGGGAGAGGACATTTCAGAGTATTACATAATATACGTATCCATATATAATTACACTCCTCTATAGAGACTAAGCAGTAACAATAACATTCAAGAGAGATAAATTAAAATCTAAGTCACTACAATTAATTAACAGATCGAACTATATACAAACTAATGAAATATTTCATTAAGTCAACAATAGTACACGTATAATACATATATGAGACACTAATATATTGTTACTTGTTTACAGGTCTTACAAGACATCAAGGTAAATATCAAATAGAGCTATCTGCCTCTGTAAATAATTCTTATTTTGCACTAAACTATTTGCATTTACGCTATATAGTCTGTATACTTATTCAACGCTTGTTTTCCAAGTTATTGTTTTACGTCTTTCATTTTTCTTTCATCGCTGTTGTTATGTTCGTTTTGTAGGCTGGTAACTTTTCTTTTTACTTTCTTTTCATTGTCGCCTTGCGCCAGTGATGTTTGCGGCTTGTAGTAGTAGGCTTCCATCATTGTTGAGCGTTTTTCATGGTAAATAGGTACTTGTTACGTAATTGTGAATCGTTTTAACGTTGAAATGTCACCCTTAGGAGTGATTATACGTTGGATTCGGGGCTTGAGCTCCATTACCTGACTTACCGTTATCGCGTCTATAACTTAATTGGCATTTAGAATACGTGGTATTTTTTATCACAAGCTAACCTATAAAAAAGCGTTCATTATATTTAATGGTCTGTTTTAAAGGACTTTTTCCTTCAATGTCACATGATTATAAATACGTTACAATTTTTTTTTTAAACCACCGTTTTATCAAGAAAAATAGTAGCATGAGATAATTTCGCAAATAAGCCATAGTCGTCATGCGGCAGTTAACAAAATGCAAATAATACAAAAGCCTCTTATTAAACGCACACTGAAAGACCATAGAGCAAAGACCGGACCATAGAGGTTATAACATGTCATTTACGTTGATTTTCAAAAATGTTTATCATGGTCGTATTTAAGTCGACCATCTTCAGCCTTATCATCCTAAAACTTATTTTCAAAGACAGATTAAAAACATTGCAGTTGATATTACAAAAACAATTAAATTTTATATTGATGTTTTAAACATTCAAAGTGAGATATGTTATAGCATCCACGAAGGTTCAATACGTCGCGTGATGGGGGGAAGGGGGGGTGTCGGCGCGGCCCTAAGGGGGCGGGGGGCGGTCGATGGGTCAACGACCTCGGGTGGATTTCGATGCCACCCCGTACCGCCTTTCAACTTATTTATTTATTAAAATTTCCTACATTGTTCCCTTCTGTTTAATGAACTTGAGATATTAATTTTCTTATCTCTGAGAAGTTTATAGCTATTTTGTATTTTAACATACGCATTTAGAACGATTAAGTATTTTTTTTACATAATTAAAATAAATGTAATTTCTTATGTAAAATCTGAAAATCTTAAAATGGCAGGTTGTACGGTTTCGGTTGTGATTGCGTGTGCCCAACCAATCACTATAGCTGGCGCATTGGTCTGCAGTGCCCGGGAGTAGAGGGTGTTTTTAACATGTATTTATTCACAAGGCTTTGTCATTTCCAACGCAGTCACAACACAAGGCAAACATGTGCCAAAACTGGTACTGATAGCCATGCTTACTATTGACCACATACATCAAGTAAATTTTATACCACTTTTCTACTTGGATAGGTGTAACAGTTTTAATTAATTAGAAAAAAATGAGACGTGTAACAATTGACGTCTGTTTTCTAATGTTATTTCATAAAGTTGAAAACCCAATTATATAATTCCTCATTTCGTATTTCTCCTTTGACTAATGAATACTTCCCACGAGCCATTTCAATGTCATTATATTAAAATTGTGGTGTTTGAAGTATATAAAGTTAATCGCTATATATAATAATAAAAAAAACAATTCCAAAGTTTATCTAAAACGGCCCTGAAATACGAGACGACCTTAAGTGTAATATGTCAGGCCATTCTAAATCCACGAAAAGTGATTTCTTTCTCATAGGCAATCAAACTCAATGTTGTCTCTCGAAACGTTTTTCCCACAACGAAGTATTATTTGTGATTTGTTTTATCAAGGTTTTTAATAAACTTTAGATAAATGAATAATAACATTTAATTAACTAAACTTGAGAAATAAATTCTACGGTATACGGTTAACAGCTCTGAGAAATGAGAAGAACTTCCCATAGAAATGTTATTTAGAATCTTCAATAAACCTTTGTTCCGATCACTCGATTCCCATTTTTGAAATGAATTTATAACTGCACATTAAAATCCATATTTCCCTCGCATAAAGAACGATTTCTCGTATTTGACAAATACTCTGTCCCCCTCTTACAGATATGCGTGTCTTACTCCAACAACAATAAGTGTGTTCTATTTCAAAACATTGGAGGCGACGTTGCCGTCCCTAATGCGCGGGAGTTGACGTCACGAAGGATTTTCCGTCCCTCTCGTTATATCCCTTTCTTAACGTAGCTGTCCCATATTTTATGAGATGCAAAGCTAAAAGACAAATTGAAACAAATGTTGTATAGAACGGTTGTTTCATCGTAGGAGAGCAATCACATGCAGTGAATTGTGAGATAATAGGTAGCTCATTATAATCGTTTATTTACGACCCACCTAGCATTTGCTCTCGGTTTTGTCTACACGGCTGTAATCAATATTCAAATACAACGATAATTTTTTTTTTTTTTTTCGAACTAACCACACTGTTGACCTGGCAAGGCCTCTACAGTTTCACCGGACTACAAGATTATTTGTTAAAAATAATTGCGGCACCAAGAGTAACCTTGATCTAAAGGAAATTATGATTTACTCGGAATAACATTCTTAAGACCACTGAATTTCTCGCTCCATTTTCCATTTCGAGGGGCGTGTTGAAGGTCATTACTACTAAAAATAATTATCAACCTGGAACTTTGGTGATAGGATGTTTGTAAATCGCCTGGTAAATTAGTTTTGAGAACAACCAAAGAATGTGTCAGCTCCATTGCGTACATTTCTTTGTAAAATCAACTAAGGAACTCACGGATCTGTTAATTCTGCTAAATTGTACAATGTTTTAGCGTCATTTACTCATAGTTTCATCAAAATGCCATTTTTTTTTTTTTGGAATTTTCAATTCAGTGTCATCGTGTGTTCTACCTCCGTATATTCGCCTATATATGTCTTTAACTTTTGTTACGAATAACCACTTAATTCTAGAATGATTGTCGAAATTGATTAAAATTAACAAAATTAAACTTTAGATTTTAGACTCTTATGTATATTTGTAACCTAAAAATACGTTTTTATGTGTAGTTTACATTTGTTTTGTTTGTATTGTCTATTTGTAGATAGCCTGGTCTAGATATAAAAAAAAAGAATATTATTTAATTATTTGGTATAATCTCCATCGTTGATGGCTTTGACCACGTGACATTGGCGAAACTGTGTGCGCTGATATGTTGCCATTTTAAAAATGAAACAAGAAAGATCATTTTTATAACAAGTATTCACGAAATGACAAATATAAAGCATAGTGATCCCCTTTTTAGAAGCTTACTAAAATTATGATTTAGGATCCATAAAGCCCTATAAACCAATTTACAAAGTTAGAACGTTACAGTTTCCCTACTAACGGTGTTAAAAAAATATATGTTTGCTTTTGGCTACAAAAAGCGGCTCACGCGTTTACTTGCGCTTTACAAGCGAAAGTTGTTACCACCTCTATCCTTTAGTTATATTGTTAAAGGTACAACGCTTTACAATAAAATTATAATTGCTCACGAATATTATAATTGTATCTAAACAAATATTGCTTGGCTCGAGTTAGTGTTCACAATTTTTTTTTGGTAGATCATATAAAATGTCTTACTTTTCGATCTGTGTATCATATCCAAATGATGATCCATACCAACATAAAAAGCTATTTTAATGCTGATTTATTATGGAATCATTATGTTTGGATATCACAAGCGGATATTATGAAAATATTCTGATCAATTACCTGCCGATTGTTTCCACTATCGATTGTTATTTAATAAACATTCTGGCTGTTGTGGAATAACATAACAATAGAATGTGGTAGAAAGTTCTTTTACAATAAACAATTCTCTATCGTGGTATGTGGTAATACAATAACTATTTATTATATCAATAAAATTAGGCTATTTTTTTAATATTTCTACTGTCTATATCTACCTTCTCTCCATACGATCTTGTGCCAACAACACGTGTGTATCATGAACCTTTCTATTTCCCTAAAGTTTACTACTTTACAACAATTTCATAAGCTAAAAGTTAAAGTTTGTTCGTAAAACGAAGATTTATTAAATAATTTTCATTTACTTTTGTATTTTTGTTATAATTAATGTGTCGTGAAAATTTATTGAAATATTGTATATAGTGTCAACTGTGACCAGAGCGTGTCATTAAAATGCATGTATGATTTGAAGGAATATAATTAAGATCTTTGGTCACTTATTCAATCTATCCATCAACTCTTTGCCTTACTGGAAATAGTATTAGATACATTTTAAAATTTTGCCATAATAACTATTATATGTTTAAAAAAAGTATTGTGTACTTATACACGCACACGAGAAGCATTCATTCTTAGGCGTAAATATAAAAAAAATACCTTTTTATACATTTTATCTGTTTTGGTCCGAGTCAATAGTTCGAACGATGAAATTAAATGCTATAAATAATAGTTTGAATAAATAGCATACGCAAATTATCATAAATAATATTTATATTTGAAAGAAATCGTTTATATAATATTTCAATGTAAACTGTTTATCAATTAACTTGATTGTGTGTTACATTGGTGCGCGCAACTTCCGTTTTAAACTAAGCTAACTTCATAGTGTGTTACATCGGCACGCGCAACTTTCGTTTCTAAATGAAAATTCACTCGTAATGATTGATTTCTAATTGCGCCCCAAAACTTCAAGTAAAAAACAATAATGTTGTAATATAAATCTCTAATACTTTTTCAAAGATTATTGGAAAAGTGTCTTTGATACTTAGATTTTTGTATTAATCTATGGCACTAAATTTTATCTTTATTTATTATAAACCGCATACTGTTTAGCTTAATAAAATAAGTTTCGCGTTTTTACTAATTTGACTTGCTGTTGTCAACGATTTTTCACGTCATAATCGTCATGCAACATGACTTACCGAGTACCGGCTTAAGGTCAAACACATAGGTACTATGCATTACTCATATAATTGCGAGTCTTTGAAAATTGGTGTCAATTGAATATTATATGTTCAAGGTGAATTTAATAATTTGTTATTACAAGATCCCAGTTATTCAATTACTCGTTGATATTACAGTGCATATATACGTTTCTAAACAGAATTACCTATTTAAGTCTATCTGTTTGTCCGCTCTGAATATAGCCGTAAGTTCGAACTCGCGTATAATATCGTCAAGAGCTTAATACGAAACAGAGTCAAAATATTATTATAGAAAAACTTTCAATTGGCATGTATTTATCATTAATTTTTCTCGACGCTATACATACAATACTATACGTATTTATACCTACATTGGTGTTCTGCGCATCTATGTTCAGAGCTGTCAAAAAGCTTGGCGAGGACTGCAAGTTGAGGTGCAATAATATCTGAATTGTATCGTTTAGAGCAGAGGTTCCCAGACTGTTCCCCTCATAGACCGCTTTCAAAATTTAGCTGGTTCCGGTTGACCCCCTACAAATATATTTCTACCATATTCCCAAAATTCCACAAAAAATGTGAAGATCAGATCTAACTATTACTATAATTTTTGTTGTATTGAATATGGAATAACCAAGTTTTTACAAGTAACGGTTGCTAGAAAAATTAAATTCTTTAAATATTCTCTGCTTACATTGATAGGTGAAGTCAAGCCAACATTTTAGTTCTTCACTATCGAAAGCAAAGCGTTTTTCGTAAACCCCTATTTTTTGTCACGTCAACGTCCCCGTTCTCCCGTGAACCCTTGGAGATCCCAGCTTAACCGCTTTGGGAACCAAGGATTTACAGAAACGACGTGAAGTTATAATCGTTTATTGCATATTCAAGAGTGTGCACTAAAATTAGAAGTCCTGTCTCAGTCCTTTCCATTCTACTGCATTCATATTCCATTTTTCCAAGCCATCGTGAAGACTTTTACAGATATCTATGGCATTGATAATCGTTGTAAAGGATGAAGTGACTAAAGAACTGCTAAGAAGTGAATTTATCAATCCGCGTCTGTTTTTACAACATCGGGCAGGATTTTTAAACAAACATTAAATTGATATTTCTTAGATAAACATATTGGAATGCCGACAGCATTTCCACTTTTTACGAAGGGCTATTCACATCAACCTCAGTCTGCAACTAAAAAAAACCCAATTCGTATGTCCCTTATACTAATATCGGAACAGCGAAGAGAAATAAAAGTTACGATAGTTCAGTCAGACACTCGAACGATACGTCAAACAAAATAAAGTATGAACTTTCGGCCGTCGACCTTTTCACCTTTCTTTAATAACACAGGAAAATTGGTTTCGCATATAATGTTGTAAAATAATATTTGTTTCAATGAAATCAGGATGCATTCAATTGCGATAACAATAGTGTGTAGTTGAGTATTAATCGGCACACAATGCTGAGGACCTTCAGAGTACTATTTGGCAGACGAGTATCCGTGAAGAAACCGTTATTCCCATTATGTATCGGAATGATTTGGCTTTAGAGTCTAAAGCCAGTGATTCGCGTGTATCAGATGACCAATTTGAGTTAAGAACTGCATCAGAAGAAAATAATCAAATGTCTCTAAAGTGCCCGTTATTTTCCCGTGATAATCCCCGAAACTGATAACTTTGACGTTCATAAGCGCCTTCTCAGGGTCTAAACTGAATAAAGTAATTTTGATTTTGAAAAACAAGTCAAACGATTTTGACAAGACTTTTACTAACAGATAGGGAGATTTCAGAGTGTTATCAAGGCTACATATATCATTAGGTTTTTATACAAAAGATAAACAGCAATGATAAAATTTAACAGAGGTAACTTAAAATCTGTAAAAAGCGTTAAGTAGTGATGACAGATGTACATTGAAAAAAAAAAGAGTATGTACTATGTTGCGTGCTACGTACAAAAAAAAAGTTATTCTTCGTTAGCGTGTATATAAAAAAAACATTATTTTTAACCGTTTTAAACCGAGTCAAAATTACGAAGGACAAAATTAAAAAAGTAAAATACACAAATTATATAAAATATGATTTGTACTTAAAATAAATTGTTTATATAATATTTTCAAAGAAATTGTTTACGAGCTAACTTCGTGGTGTGTTACGTCGGCGTGAGCGCTTTCCGTTTCAAGCTAACAATTCACTTTCAAAGAACACACACGCCAAAACGAGTATATGGGTCAAAAAAAAAATTAACATACAATTAATCCAAATAAAACATGTAGTTCCTGTGAAATAACACAAATCATTTTTACAATGAATTCTCGGGTAACCAGCTCGATTTAATTTATATCACAAACACACAGTTTGTAAAATTAGATACGGGCAAAATTTAAATGACTCAATTTAAATATTCATAGGAATACATTAAGTTGAGTAATAAGGATATAAAAATTGATGAATTATGCAGTAGATTGTATTTAAATATACATTAAATAGAGCTCTATGTATTTAGATATGGTTCTGATAAAGTAATACGTTTCGCGCTTGGTACAATTCATAGAAGCTTCAGTTAGTTACCAATTTTTCTATTGTATATTACAAATATTAACTTTATACATCTGCCATAAAATACATACATGTATGGTGTAACCAGAATGGATGAGATTAAAAATGAATATATCAGATGAAGTTTGAAAATAGCATCAGCGGTAGAAAAGTTGAGGATTAATGGATTAGCATGGTATGGGCACGCTATAAGGAGAGATGAACGAAAGTCACGTCGCCAAGAGCGTAATAGTCAGTTCACCTACTACGCTACCACCCTCAAGTTGAAACTCTGTCGCCAAGCACCTATTGGTGTATTCCGTCAGCTGCACTTAAGAGCCAGTCTCCCTCTAGATTTATCGTGACTACCATCTTAGACCACATCATCATTTAACATCAGATGAGATTGTGGTCAAACGCTAACTTATAAAGTACAAAAAAATATACATATATTAACGTCATGTAACTAGAACAGTTTTGAGTATGAAGGTATATAGGTATAGGGTACGGATATAGCAGTAGAGGAAGACCCATAAAAGGTATGGATGGATTGTGTGAATATATGTATAAGAGGTGTGAATATTAAGATGATATTTGACAAAAGAAAAACATGTTGTGCCGGCACTAGTTAGATGGGACAAGGGTGAGAAGGCGATGATATAAGTTTACATTTTCTAAAACACATTTATAAATATAGTGGTTGTCCAGACATCGAAAGTCGTTCTTCGTACGGACAGCTGTATGCCGAGGTTCGAACCTAATTGATATTCCACCGGTCAAACCACTCGACCAAAAAAATTGCATAAAAACTTCCTTAGAACAACAATTTGATGTGCCATTTTTCATGATAATCGATCAGCTAACTCATATGAATTCTAAATTAAATCGTTTCTTTCGTTATTACAAATATATTCGATACTATCTAATTCTATATCTAATGTCTCTTAAAGAATTAAAGAAATAAAAAATACCATTTCGATGTTCGGTATTAGAATGTCACCTTGCCAAAGTTCACAAATTTTGCAGTGATGAAATGAAATCCTTTGTTATTTCGTTATGAGAATTTATGTCGATCACAACAAGATAGAATATTAGTATGTATATTGGTAATTATAAAAAATATGGGGGATACAAACTTAAGAAATTCTTTAATTAGCAACCCAACTTTTAAACTTTATGCCGTTTGCATATTTTTATATAAAAATAAGGAAATCGAGCTTGCATATAAAGGGTTATTATTGACACAATCTGTAACATAATCGTCGCTTATAATTTGAACCACAAACCTCACCCGGCTCGTACGGGAATAGCGGCCAACGTGGTCGCACACGTGTAACCGTTCCAGAACTTGTGTTAATTCCTTGTTAAACCACAGCTATACTATCTATATGGTTATACAAAACATTGTGATTGTTTAAAAAACGTAATGCACGCTTTTACGTTTACTGATTACTTCTTTCTAAGAATCAATTATATAGAAGTGTCGTATATCTTTTTGTATTGAAATAATACACTAAACGGATATAACGCTTTACTATAAGTATGTATGTTATAATTGACGAATGTGTTAATTATTTAAAATTAATGTAGGTCATAGGGTCTTCATGATTTCTAATTGTTAGTCTGTCCTGGATTTTTATGGCATGTATGAGACACTAGACATGAATTTACATCTAATGTTCCACAGTTCATTGTTATATTTTATTTTCTTTATATTATAGGAGGAAAACGAACAGGTGGGTCACCTGATGGTAAGTGATCACCACCGTCCATAGACACTAGTAACACCAGGGGAGTCGCAAGTGCGTTGCCGGCCTTTTAATATATGTGGGCCTCCGGCGCTCTCACTGACCGAACGAAACGCAACAGTGCAAGTACTGTTACTTCACGTCGGCTTTCTGTGAGAGGGTGGTACTACCCCGGGCGAGCCGACCCATTCATGCTGAAACCAGTAATGGCTTCAGCGTAGCTCTACCACCTACAACCATTTTCAAATTATAATTCAATTATAATAAAATTCTTGTTACATGTAAGAATTAAAGCTGGAGGTTCTGAAGAGTGCGCAAAATTTAGATTATTTATCAACCAAAATGGGCACTCTTCTTTTCTTACTCGTACTTTGATAGTACGTTTAGAGCACTAACTGCTTCGTCACGACTTCGTTATGAACGGTACATTATATGAACTTTGCGAAATACGTAGAGCAGAGCAGCGCGAGCGTTGCTTCTTTGAGTTTACACAGGTTGCACAGCAGTAGGATTCTTTGTTTTTCGAAATTGCTATCCGCTGTTGGTTCGACTGGTCTTTACAGCGTCACCGCGCCTTTTAGGCAAGCGCTTAACGCACTCAGCCAGATGGTAACAAGCGCAACGGTGCCAAAGTGACTGTACCTTGGTTTGGGCTGTTGACTTGTTCTAAACAAAGTCGGGTGAGTGCCTTAAGCTCTCCCCTTAGTAGTCCGATGGAACTCTAGAGGCCTGACGAAGCCAACAGTGTAGGTCAGTTCGAAAAAAAAAAAAGGTGACTTGAATGCAACGAACATGATTCGAATTAAGCTAACCAAGCTAGCTAAACTAATTTAATACACGTCTGCATTCTTGTGTCACGCATGTGGCCCTTCATGCTTAGGGAACCTTAGGGTGCTGCAAGATTAATTTCATTTTTAGATTTTTTCAACTATTTAATAAAAGTAAACAAGCTTATAAGAAGCTTGATTAATAATAATAATATTTTTGTAGAGGTTTGCCGTTCAGGAACTGTTTTATTTCGAAGATTATTGTAAATCACATCTTGTGACTGGCATGATACGTTTCATTTGGCAGACGTGTGGTGAATAAATCCAACGTTTTGTTTATTTCAACAAAAATATATACACAGTTTCACGGAATGTTCGCGTCGTTTTTGTTGTTTTACGATATCACGACACACGACAGTGAAGAATTTATGATTGATATGGGGATTAATAAATGAGTTATTTTCTTTTTTATTAATATCGTTTTTTTTAATACAAGAAGAGAAAATAGTTCTTTGATATGATAACTGGAAAGGACGTAGTTGACCTGGTTATATTTATAGAGCTATTGATGTTCGAATGATTTTAATTCTTTCGGTAACAAAGTAGATTTATTTTGTTTGTCGAGAGATTTCTTTCTTTAACTCTAACTTAACTCTACCCTTGTGCTTGTAATCATTATGCTTGTTATTGTTTATTAGTATTTATAGCTGTCTTTTTTTTTCTTTGTTTATTTATATTTTTATATAAGTGAAAACTTGTAATTAGCCTTTAAATATGTTATTATTTTGTTGTTTCATTAATGTTAGCTGTAAGTTTCCTAAATAAAGTCAAGAAGTCATGTTTTAGATGATTTATATCTCACCAAATTCGATAGATTTGCCATCATTTTTTTTTCTTTACTCATAAGAAAGAAAAAAAACCTGGGTGTATATTTTACCTCAGGCCGATTTAAAAAAGAACGTGAATTTTGTTATGTTTCTCTTCTTTACAAATTGATTTACTAAAATCCCTTTTTAATACGTCATAAAAGAGATTTATGGTCCAAATTTTTATATTTAGAAGCTTCACTAACGTTGACTTACGACCAGCGAGAATTTATTATTTTGTGTCATCGAAAATAGAACGCTACATAATTATGTGTTATTTACATACATTTCGCTAACTGAATTCATATATAATGAATATTGATTAAATCAATTTGTCTACTAGTTAGTGCCTCTCCAACTACTGATGGTTGACAGACAGTTCTATGTAACATATCTTGTCAATAACATGTCTGAACAACTATTGAACCATTGCTGTTACTATCTAGGTTTTCGTAGGTGGTAGAGCTACGCTGAAGCTATTACTGGTTTCAGCATGAATGGGTCGGCTCGCCCGGGGTAGTACCACCCTCTCACAGAAAACCGACGTGAAGTAACAGTGCTTGCACTGTTGCGTTTCGTTCGGTCAGTGAGAGCACCGGAGGCCCACATATTTAAAAGGCCGGCAATGCACTTGCGACTCCCCTGGTGTTGCTAGTGTCTATGGACGGCGGTGATCACTTACCATCAGGTCACCCACCTGTTCGTTTGCCCCGTATAACATAAAAAAAAAAACTTTTTATTAGCCAGCCAAAAAAATCATCCTTGTACCTCTGTTGCGTTTTAAAGCTTTGTAATAATTTCAATTTCCATCCAGTTGGTACACATTTGATAAATATAATGCGTATTTACAATGTAAATTCGAAGGCTATTGTTATAACCATTTGATATTAACCGTTAGGAGCGCATCGGTTACGTAGCGACCTATATTCGGCCTCGATGCCGTGCTATGGTGGAAGTGATTAATTATATAAAAAGCCGTCGCTAGCTCCTCAGATAACACTATCTAATTGGGTCGCGGTTACGCCTTCTGTTGGTTTGTCCGTGTCGCATCGATCAGCGACTACAATTTTATTAAAAAAAAACCTTTTGTACAATTTAAATTTTACGTTCATTAAACATTTTTCGAGTTACAGCTACTTTTTCCGTCGAATAAATTTGATGAAATAGTTAACTGGCAGTATTTATTTAATATAGAGCGTTAAAAGCTCTGACTCTGTCACAAAAGGTTATGTTTCAGTCAAAGGAAATTGTAGTGAAGCCTTAACATTTTTGCAGGGTAAGTATCTATTGTATTCCTTTGAATAGCCATCTCTTTCAATTTGAAAAGCGTTAGCAAACATTTATTGGTGTGTTCTTGGAGCTGCCTTTGAAGATGCTTTTTCTATATCTAGTATGTTAGTATCTTCAAACACATTGTTACCTTTTTTTATAGTGGAGAAAAGGGGGACAGCGTGAGGGTTATGCCATACTCTTACTGGCTAAAATTCCACTGCCGCTTTGCGCAAAATGGACCAGGGTGCGAGTTCACGATGTGCATGCTCCGCTACCCTGGTCGTGCGCTCTGATCGCCCGTAGATGTAATTTCCGGGGATCTTCCTCCCGTGGAGAGATTCTCTCCACCTTGCCTCAATCCAAATGAAGCTGCTGCTATACCCGGCCATTCGAAACCTGGTCAAAGTCTAATGAATTACATAAAAAAATATATGAAATGTGATCTGAAGCGTTTAAATAATTAATAAATCATTCATTTTGCAGTGAAACTATATTTCGAGTTATAAAATTATTTTCAAAAAGAATTATGATAAAAATAATAAATTCAAAGCTCAAAAGACGGACATTCATAGCGCAATATGCAAAAAAAAAACTATGTAAATCCCGAGAACCGTAGACGACGCAATAAAATTGAGTTACGACCGTGTAAACTATAAATTATGCCATAGAAAACAAACAAAACGTAATTTAAAATCTAAATCTTATGGTGTATTAATACGCGAGTCGCAGAAAATTTTGTTACACTTCTTGGTTCTGTGCCAAGAAGATCAAAGATACGGTGACCTTGGCCCAAACGCACTGAACAATTGCGGGATACATTAACTGGTGGTGTATTCAGTGGGTACGATCCAGTGCATAAGAAACGATATAAACAATTCTAACTGAATTCAGATAATATTTCAATCGTATACTACTAATCTAAATAGTCGATAAACTGGACAATCATTCATGAAACTATCATTGAATTGGTTTAATTTAGCATCAAATATTAGATCTAAGAGACAATCAAATAATTGTTAAACCGGGCGACAAGTTCAACAAAGGCTTGCTTTCGAAGCCCGGTTGGCTGACAAAAGCCTTTTGTTTACGTGTAATATATAGCCTAGCTTTTGGCAAATTTTGGATTATTGTCCTCGCCATTTAATTTAGATGCACTCAGGAATATATTTACTTATTTCTGTACAATTTATTGTATACTTCTTTTGCAGTGTTCGGTAACGCTATAAGATCGATTCTTACAACAAATACTAGTTCAAATAAATGATTGAATTAATAGTCGACGCAGTCTTACTATACCTACATTGATGGGTGTACAACAATTCTTCAAATTAGAACAAACTGCAATATTCTATGATTCAACTAATACAGGAATCAAGACATTGAATATACCCCTTTAAGACTAATTAATAACATTATTCTATTTCTAATGTTCTAATGAATCAACAATATCTTTGGCTGTAGTAGTTGATTGTAATTCTGTAGTTTTCTAAATAAAGTTTAAAAAAAAAAAAATGAAAAATTAAAAAAAAAAAAAAAAAATTATGGAATTAAATTTAAAATTAAAAAAAAATTATTTTTAGCAAAAAAATTTTTTCCTTTAAGTTCAGTCTATATTTTAGTTCACTTTTGCATTACTGTTATGTATGAACATGACGTAAAATGTTTTCGTTTCTGTGCCAATTTATTGTATCCTTCTCTTTCCTTTACTTTATTCGTCTTCCATATGTACTTAATTAGTCCATTTTAATTATTTGTATTCAGCGAAAAATTTAGAAAAGATAGGTATTTTTGTCCTGTTTGCAAGAATAACTTCAAGGGTTGAGGCAGTAGTCTACAAATCGGAGCCAAATTCGATAATAAAGTTTCTTTCCATTGCCGTAAGATTAACAATGGATTAGCAGCCATTGCTTCCTTGCCGATTTGCAGATCTCTTGACAATTGGATATACACTGGAGGTTCCCGAAACGTGACCTTAAGATGCCGTTATGGTTGGTACTACACATGTTCGCGATCCTGTCGGCCATGAAATTGAAAGTTAATACAAATGAATAGAAAGCAAAATTGACGTAGAATTATTCAAAAAAATATATGAAAGTTAATACCAATAGCAATATCAGATGCCTCGAAACTCAAAATTAATGTACCATTAAGTTAAAAGCAAATCCCAGTGATCCCTTGTAATAATTTTCAATAGAGATGTATTCAGTAAGCTCACTCTTGCGTACGGGAAATATCATATCCATTGGTTTGTAAGAAATCACAAAAAATTGCACAACATAACTACCGTTTTTTTTTTTTAATTTAATACTGTTGTTTAATTATATTTATAAAATACTTCGGGATGTGTCTAAAGTTTTTATGTACAATCGTGTCTTCAATTTTATTTTTATTTATTTTTATTTTATTTTTAATTTTATAGTTATTAATTACATCATTGAATGTTTTCCACTATGAATAAGTGGAAGCAGGATTATAGTAACAAATTCTTTATATATTTTACTAAAACATCTCACCTTTCAAGAGCCACAAGATCCACTTTATGTAGAGAATATCCAAAGCGGCAATAGTAGATTTTTACCAAATTTCGCAAGACATTTTAAGTCAGCGTTTATAAATGCGCATTCATAGGAGCCTAATAGACCTAGAGTCCTTCGAGCACTTCTCCGAGCTCTACACTCTGCAACAGATTACACTTGGCATCAGAATGATATCTTCATAGAATCCTAAGAACTCTGAGTCTCCGTAGCAAAACAGAACCACATTCTAACCATTTTGCTGAATTTTAATGTAATAACAAATCGTCTCTTCGATACTATGTTACGTACATAAATAAACAAACAATCTGTTTCCTGTATTAGTGATTGCTTTTATCGTAATTTTAAAACAACAATACAATTTTAGTTTAAACTTACATTTGAGAAATTCATCCGCTGATAACAATTAGGCCATTTATGTTTTCAATATATTAGTCATGCCTGCGGCTCTGCACGCGTTTGTTTCTATTAATATTCATTGTTATTATTATTTATTGTAATAGGGTTATAGCAAAATGGATATAATGGAAATTTACTCCTTGCTCACATATCTACACATACGAATTTACGTGCGGAACGATTGAAAGGGTTACACTTACTACAGCGCTTTCTAGTGACTAGTTACAGTTAAACGGATAGTTGAAAAACCTTCGTGATGAAAAACATTTAAGTGTGCTACCTTTCAGGGTACAATTTTATTATATTTATAATAAAGTAGCACTTATCTGCACAATAGTATTTGCGTGAAATAAAATTTTAACTAAAAAACGACAAAAAAAGTCAATGCAATTCAAAATATAAATAGCCTAGAAGTGTTTACCAAAAATTCCGCATCAAATTGTGATATTCTTATTCCAATATACTCAGCAGTTTTAATATGATTTAACCTCAAAAATTCTTTATATTCATTATATGCATATATACTAGCAGGCCCGATGGACGTTGTCCTGCACTGATAATTAAAAAAAAAAACTTAAACCATACTACAGCGATGCCTACCGGGTGTAGTTGCGAATCTAAACCATTTTTTAATCAACCTGCACCCAAAAAATTTCATCAAAGTCTATCCTACCATTTAGGAGTACTTCAGTTATACACACGTACAAGAGAATAATACATATATAACGATATAGCAGATATGTATATAGATTTCATTTCGTAATACCTCGCGTACAAACACGTTGATTATTATGTTACATTTGTACTGATCATTGTAATCAATATATTTTGTTTATATCATCATCATCATCTTACCCTTATCCCACCTAAGTAGGGTCGGCACAACATGTTTTTCTTTTCCACTCTCCCCTGTCAAAAGCCATCTCAGTATTCACACCTTTTATACACGTATCATTTTTCACACAATCCATTCACACCTTTTTCGGTCTTCCTCTACCTCTATATCCGTCCACTTTCAAACTCAAAACTTTTCTTGTTACATGACTTTCATCTCTTCTCATAATATGCCCGTACCATGCTAACCTATTACTCCTCAACTTCTCTGTCACTGGTGCTATTTTCAAACTGCCTCTGATATTACTCATTCTTAATCTTATCCATTCTTGTTACACCACACATCCATCTTAACATTCGCATTATTTCTGCCATATGTAATCTTTTCTCATCCGTCTCTTTCGTAGCCCAGCACTCGGATCCATACAACACGACTGGTCTGATTATAGACTTATACACCTTCCCTTTAAGTTTCAACGGCATTCGTGGGTCACAAACTACCCCAGACACCTTTCGCCAATTCATCCTATTATTATTATATTTTGTTTATATTATATTTATATATATTATATTCAGTTTCTTAATATATTGTAGTTACTCATAGACACGTATAATTGTGTATAATTTACTTCAATGCTATTTAATTTGAATATTGTTTACGGTGTGAATTTTACTATCGTCTGTACGGAGTGCATCGTTGCGTGTCCAACTAACTAGTAAGGTCTTACGGTGAAATGAACACGGAATCGACGGATTTCTGTACTATTAGAGTTATTACACGTCTATTTAGAACTTCATAAAACGAATTTTAAAAAGAAATATTCTATGACGCAGCTGCTCTTTTTTGTTGAACAGTGGGGTCAATACAGCTTTTTCTTTGGTATCAGATTCTTTCGGGTTATTTTGAAAAGAAGAACGTTTATAATTTCCTGCTATTTTTTTTTTGTTATGCTAAATTATAAGTATTCATTATTCTATTAAAATACTAGTGGTCGTTCAGTAATCGATTTTCAACTTTAAGTTTTGTTAACGATATTGACTTCTATCCCAAAAGAGCGTAACCTCTATATATTCATTGTATATATTTTTTTGATTAAGTTCAAATATGTCCACTAGGAGCGCTTACAGATGCGTTATTATACATTCAATTTGAATTACATTTCATTTCTTCAGTGATAATCTGTACTCAGAGCGACTTTTTGACCACAGACTTAAATATGCGTTTGCCTTTTATGTATTTGAATGAATGAATGAATGAAAACAATGAATATTTCATATAATTTAATTATAACGTATAAAAAATTGTATTTTTCTATATTCCTTCTTCATAAAATCTTTAAGTATGCTAAAATTTTCACACCTACATGGGTGCAATGTGCTTATAAAAGGTGTACATTTTTTTCTCTAGTATTTGTTTGTAAAATTCAAATCTCTTACTTTATCATACATTTTAATTCTATCTTTCTTTTAAAAAGACAATAATCTTATATTTTCCAATGTATAATACATTTACATATAAATAACTATAAAAATATTACGGACAAATTATAAGTAACATGAAATTACTCGTCTCGGTTATTACAATTACGAACAACGGCTAATAACTATGTTATAACCCGTTATAACGTGTAATTTTGTATTTTCTATTTCCAATTTCAAATTACAACCACGATGCATTCTAGAGATGAGCGGTTTCGATTCTGTGAAATAAATGATGGAGAATTCCCATATGTAAATATCTATACATTGTATATTTTTAATAATAAACCTGTTAATAAATAATTTAATTTCATGCAAAATACGAACTATTAACTAATTAAAAACTAAAAAATTAAAAACTAATACTTAATTATCTAAAACCTTATATGTGAGGACCCGCGATTCGTTATTTTTGTTATCTCTATTAATGTAAGTCGAAGTTTAATTTATCACAGAGTTAATCACTACATAGTATAAAACAAAGTCGCTTTCTCTGTCCCTATATCCCAATTTATACTTAAATCTTTAAAACTACGCAACGGATTTTGATGCGGTTTTTTTAATAGATAGAGTGATTGAAGAGGAAAGTTTATAGGTATAATAACATAAATTAAATAGTGGAGAAAAACTGTTATTTTTGAGGTTACTCCAAATATAACGCGTGCGGGCCACGGGCAGTAATGAATAAATCAAAATCATTTTTTCAGAGAATGGCATAGGCTATATATTTTATACCCGTGCGAAACCGGAGCGGGCCGCTAGTTTGTAATAATAATTACTGTTTATTTATCGAATCGGAGCATCATTAACGCAACATGTTGTATGACATAAAGAAGTTAAAGCTCAAACATTCACCATTTTCAACAAACACAATTATTAAGTACAATCACAAAAAATAGCACATATGTTATTGTACAATGTGGATTATATTTACTACAAAAATACTTCCAAAAGATTTAACAGATGGTTGTGTTGCATAATTCTATTCTATTATTTTGAAAAGAGCAAATAATTTAACACTTTTAATTAAAAAAAAGACAACAATAAATTGCAGATCTAGAAATGAAGCGTTTTTTTTAAAGGTTACATAAATAATTATCAACTCCATTCGTTCGTCGTAGTAATATTTTAAAGTTTAATTTACTTTGAGATAAAATGGAGTCAGTCAGTATTAGAAGCGATGATGACTGAGTTGATAGCTTGTTCGGAAACCACGTCGATTGACGTTGGTTCGAGTCCTTGCGACGGACTCAATATTTTCGGTGAAGTATAAACACACCGTGAAGAAACCATAGCATGGTGATAGGGTTTCTTCTAAATCCGCTTGGCTACCAACCATTGTCAAGTAGAAAATCTGTCGCCAAGAACCTGCTTATGTGTTCCGGCAGTTAGCTGCATTTGAGAGCCAGGTCCCCTCAGGGTTTAACTTGTCTACCATCTTAGACCACATCGTCATTTAACACCAGATGAGATTATGGCCAAACGGTAAAAAAACCTATGAAGTAAATAATAACAAAAGGATATATATAAATAGCAAAATGTCGAAAAGAGGTTTTTTTTTTATATTATAGGGGGCAAACGAACAAGTGGGTCACCTTATGGTAAGTGATCACCGCCGTCCATAGACACTAGCAACGCCAGGGGAGTCGCAAGTGCGTTGCCGGCCTTTTAAATATGTGGGTCTCCGGCGCTATCACTGACCGAACGAAACGCAACAGTGCAAGCACTGTTACTTCACGTCGGTTTTCTGTGAGAGGGTGGTACTACCCCGGGCGAGCCGACCTATTCATGCTGAAACCAGTAAGATAGATGAGGACATTAAATCTACGTTTTTCAACAGTTGTCCTTGTTCTTTGATCATACTTCCTGGCTATGATAAGACGAAGTAACGTCGTCTGATGAAACTGTGTGCTCTTTGAAGCCTTAAACCTCGATACATTTCTATCAGAATGTTTCATTTGATGCTCTTGACAGTTAGTTCCCACTTAACATCCGATGAGTTTGTCTTAAATCGCCCGTCTAACGTAATGTCTGTCTTGTTTCAGAGTTACCGAGGTCGGAAACCACTCGGCAGTACAACTGGCGTGCCAGGCGCGCCAGGAGTAGCTGTTCCCGGGATACCGGCAGCTGCTTCCCCGAACCCCACTCCGCAGACCCCGGCAGCGCCGAGCCCTGCGCCGGCTACTACACCTGCCATGAAACAGGAGCATTCCAGTCAGCCTATGGTAATTTTTTCTTAGCCATTTGTCTTCTATTATTATATTGTATATATAAATAAAAGGGTTGCCGTTGTATGCGCATTACTCAAAATATATTGGTGAGATTTCGATCACATTTTTTGTGTTACTTCTTAGACACTTGGTCCTTACGATTTGTGTAAGCGTTTGTTAAGTATTTTCTTGCTGTGGAGAAATGGGGCAAGCGGTGTTGTGCTTATAATTTTTCCTCTGAAAATAAAATATATTGTTAAGATAATTAAGGACACAGACAAAGCTGCGGGTGTCAGTTAGCATATGTTGTAAACCTCAACACTTTCTTTTCAATAGTACGCTTATCACTTTAAAACCACAGGCCCGCCCTTTGATAACTACTTCTGCTATTACTCTGTTATTGAGACATAAATAATTTAGTGGGAAATGTTCAGATTTTATTATACACATACTAGCCGCAGCCCCCGACATTGTCTATATATAGCTCTTTATAAATGTGGCCACCATATATTAACTCTTATGCAAGACACACCAAGATAGCTCTCCGATGGCATCGTTATATAGTGGGCAATTTATACCATATCTTTTAAATTTATAATCTATGTGTTTTTCTGACATTTAAGATATATTATTACCGAAAAATGTCATCACAATCCGGCTTGTAATTTTTGTGTAAAAAATTATCAGGCATCCGTCCATGCGTCCTCGCAAACTGTCTCGGCTATAAAATACTAGCTATTGCCCTCGGTTTCGCTTGCCTTAATGTTGATTTGATATATTTGATATACCGAGGGAACAGTATTTTTGTTCTGGATAAAAGATACACTACATCCTTTTCTATATGCAGAATTTAATAAAGCTGTGTATTTGATATTTTAAAAAGTAACTTAGGCTATTTGTATGTTAGAAAAATAAATTCGAATTCCACACAAATAGAATAATATAGAAGGAGAACCACACTGAACAAACGATTTGCTTAAATTTTACGCGAACGAAGCCGCGGTTAACAGCTACTTTTTAATATAGGGCGTCCTTTTTTTTGTAAAACTTTTTTCCATTCCAGATATTTTAGTGTAGAATATGTAATGTACTACCAGAAAAAGGAGTACAAACGTAAATGGTGTTACGAATTCCAATATTTCTAACTGTTAAAGCTAGTAGTATAACAACTTAATAGCAATATTATAAAATTGACAATTCAAATTGCTCGCGCGACCATTTAATACTATTACTTTGTTGTTTTCTGGACAAATGGTCGATTAAGAAAAGTTTAATCGCTTTGTTATTATTGCATTTACACCATAAAGTAAAGTTCGTAACGCGTTATTAAATTATAAAAGTGTGGAAAACATATTTTATTCTACCAATTTATTTAGCCAATATGGCCTTTGTATTAACAGTTTATGTGGTTATTGCGTTATTAACACTTGATTAGAGATTACAAAAGTATATACATTCTTGTGTATAGATTAGCAAAGTACACGACTTTGCCCGCGTTAAATTATAGTAAAAAAAAAAATACACTAAAAGTTTAGTTTAACGCCACCTAGTAATGAGTTTGAATAACATGGAATGTGTACAATAAAAACTTTCTTCATAAAAAGGACCTAAATGTTTGCAAAACGGTGTTGGAATTTATCTGTCTCGCACATACCGACAATGAGTGAGCCGGAGTTTTCTGTGAAGGGAAATATCGTGATAAAATCAAAGCATTGTGGTAATGTTTTTTCTAAGCCTGTCTGACTACTTACAACCGTCAAGTTGAAAATCTATCGCCAAGCACCTATGGGGTGTGTTCGGGCAGTTGCACGAGAGCCAGTTCCTCTCCGTTTTCCGTATTTACTAACTTGGATAAAATCATAATTTAACATCTGGTATGATTGTGGTCAATGCTACAACGTAAATTGTATAAAAAACAACTAACCGTGTGCGTCTGATAGGATTTATTATCCGCAATATGTCATTTTACATTAAAACCCCGTAGTCCGGTGGCACTGTAGAGGCCTTGCCAGGCCAACAGTGTAGGTCAGTTCCAAAAAAAACAAAAAAAAAAATTACACAATTAAAACCCTTTGAAGGATGCATTTCCAAAAATCCTTCCTCAGTAATTATTTTTATTGTTATATAAATTAATTGTTTGCATAGTTTCACGCTTCCAGTCTGTTTGCGTTAACAATTTTATATTAAATAGATTTAAAACATGGTAAAAAAAAAGTAGCTAATTAATGAAGAAAAAAAACATGACAATGTAACAAGAACGTTCACAATAACACATAAATAACACCAACAATTAACATACAAGCGTGGTTTGCTAACAACAACAAGTTATTTGCATAATTATTGTTTTTCGTTACCATTCTTAACGACGAGCTATTTAATTACTATGCAAATAAAATTAAATATATTTGCCGTTATCATACTATTTTTTTTTTTCAATAGTTTATAACGTTTTAAACTAGACTGTCTATTTATTTTTCTACTTTTAACCAATTAACTATTTTAAAATAATAGTTATATTCGTTATATCTTCGTGTTGCTTTTCTCAGGCCAGTTTTTTTTTTAACCAGCTTAGCATTGTTAGCCAATGTTCCCGATTTTGTTGCCTTGAAAATCGTTTTCAACCGTCGTGACAATTATGTGTTTTATATGAATCTATTTTTTATATTTTTAATTAAAGATTATGACATTGTCATTTTGTCACATGTTGATTTCTTAGGGTTGTCGATGCGTGTGATGGATATTTTCAGGAGGTAAATGAATAAAAAATAATATTTAGAAAGTTCTAAACACGTTGTTTTTTTTTATCACGAGATCAGAATATGAAAAGTCGTGCAAACTTTATATGGATTATCATCGATAAGTTTGCAAGAGATCTGTAGCTATTACTAAATACCTAATGTACTATAAAATACATTTTCTGTAATCTGACTGTTAGTTCCAAAGATCAGAGCCTTCAAAGAAACAATCACTATCAAGTATATTTATTATTTATTTTATTATATTTTTATTATTTACAATATATTTTGGTTTAATTTAATTATTTATATGATATATTAATTATAAAATAACTAACTTCACGAAATGACGCAAAAAAGGTTAAATTAAATATGTTAATCATAATCCAATGTCATCATCCTACTAAATAAGATATTATTAGATTTCATTTACACTATTTGTGCTTTATTATTTACAAAGAAATATTGTTACTCAGTGTATTTATTATATTATGGTCGCTGGTTACATTTTAGTTGAGTTTTTTTACACGTTCAAATTTGAACATCATTAATCAACGTAGGTATGACGTAATGCTGTTTATTATTATTTTTTTTACAAATGTTGTATAAGAAGTTGTATTGTTGTAATAAGATCCTATTTTAATACTTTTATCAATCTGTATAGTGTTGCCAAGAAAGTGATATAACCTATATGTATAAATAAAATTGAAAACTTTGTTGTTTATATGGGGGTTTTTTTTATATCATAAGGGGCAAACGAACAGGTGGGTCACCTGATGGTAAGTGATCACCGCCGTCCATAGACACTAGCAACACCAAGGAAGTTGCAAGTGCGTTGCCGGCTTTTTAATATATGTGGGCCTCCGGCGCTCTCACTGACCAAACGAAACGCAACAGTGCAAGCACTGTTACTTCACGTCGGTTTTCTGTGTGTCGGGTGGTACTACCCCGGGCGAGCCGACCCATTCATTCTGAAACCAGTAATAGTTTCAGCGTAGCTCTACCACCTCTAATCTTTTAAAGGGCTAAACCTATTTTAAACCGAGTTTTATCTTAAAGTGTTCTCATAGGGTTGAACGGAAACGATATAATATTTACCACTTTAATTGGAATTTACATCCACTTGCTAGCGAGCTCTAATTAATTTTTACAAAATAATAGGTCTTATATAATAACTTATCTTTTTTTACCTATTTAAGATTTTGTTTTATATATCACTGTCGTAGAATCGACGAATTATTTAATTAAAGCATGCTTAAAATATTTGTGTTATCACAAAATATACAGAAATAACACCCCTACACTTCTGAACTAGACATAGTGGTAATAGGGCATTGGGAAATAAATATAACTGTGATATTTTTATATAAACTCTATTGAGACTCTGGTCAAAATATGCGTTGTTCTAAACCTACAAACATTCATATTAAAAATGACATTGTTATCCTTCGTATGAATAAAATGTATTACTAAACTTACACTGTAACATAATTATTTGTATGTAAATTATTCCAATCTATTCTAAATTAAAGTTCTGTAAGAATGATTTAATTAACTGTTATCAATAAATGGAATGTACGTTATTTTAAACATTACAAAAAGGTATGTACGTACAATGGTCGCCATAGTCGCAAACGCGAAACTCTCGCAGAATAACGCGACATAACTTATTCACGCCGACGTACAGACAACGATAAATTATTTTATCTGTGGCCATCATGAATTATTAGGAGTTACCAGTATTAACAATGTTGTAAGAGACACATTATTAGTTTGTTGAACTTTATACTGATAGCGTAAATAGTTATATATACACATATAACATATATATATTTTATTATTGAACTCTGGGTATACTAATTGAAATTAAATCATATAAAAAAGTACACTTTCTCAGGCAGTTATTTGTATTGCTATTTCGCAATTACAATTAGATAGAGTGATTGAAGAGGAAGGTTTATATGTATAATAACATAAATTAAATAGTGGAGAAATTCTGTTATTTTTGAGGTTACTCCAAATTTAACGCGTGCGGGCCACGGGCAGTAATGAATAAATCAAAACTACTGGATCGATTTTAATCATTTTTTCAGTGAATGATATAGGCTATATATTTTATACCCGTGCGAAGCCGGAGCGGGCCGCTAGTATAAATTTATTTATATGCATGTGACTTCGTCCGCATGGAAATTGGCAAAAACGTTTTTGTTAAACGTAAAAGCCCGCGTGGGGCGCACGCGCTCTTAGGCACAGTTATTTTTTAGTTTATATTATATCCACGGAACCCTATTTTTCTTTTTCTAAAATAATACTAGCCTAAATCCGGAACAAATAGGCAGATAAACATTTTAAAACTAAGTTTTTCGGTATTAATGTACGTAATATAGTTCGGATATTATGCCCAAGTGAAGTGAATGGGAAATAATACCACGGAGCGTGCATTCTGAGAATCCACCTCAAAACTGAAAACTCCATGGAAAGTTCTAACAAGAAAACCATCATCTTGTTAGAACATTATAATTTTCACAAGAGAGTTACTTGAAACAAAACATTGACACTGGCAAATGCTTCTGCGGTGCCAAAACAAGAAGAAGAAGAAGAAAATTTTGTTGTAAAATTTGGGATTTAAAACCCGTCTATGATTAATTACAGACATTTGTCTAACGTTATCTAACACAGTTCCAAAATAACAGCAACTGAATATTAATAATCATGCAATAAACACGAATATTCTAGTAACGAATCTCATTACGATGTTACAACAAAACTTTTAATTACAATTATTATGCAGACGCGCGTCATCTTCAATACAAAGAGTTGAATTTACCTGAAGTTTTATGTTTTAATCTTCCAAACTCGTTACAGTTTTACAGCGTAACGTTACATGATAATTTGTTCGCGTAACATGTTGTTAGGTTAGACGGCGTTTAACGTGTTCCCGCTAACTTTTATAATTTAATTATTCAACTTCTCCGTGACGGGAACATTGTTATTTAAATTATAGTACAATAATTAGTAGATTATTTTTCAGTTAAGTAAATAGATTTACGATATATCATTTATATTCGCTTACATAATTCGTTTGTAATTATTTGTCGTCAGAAGTACATGATTTTTGGCAACGGTGACATATGTTGTTTAAGACAGCGGTTTCTAAACGAACTAAACTAGTGGGGGTTAGGACCGTGAAAATAGAACATTGCCGTGTAGTTTCCTCTTAGGGAACATACCCTTAGTACGTGACTCTTTCAGGGGGGAGATTACCATACTTGGTCATAGGGAGGAGCGGAAAACCCGTATTTATGAATGAATACATGAAAACTAGAGGGGGGAGAGTCTTCTCATATACTATGGACGGTCACCAAGGGGAGGTTGGGCCTAAACAATTGTCAAACATTGGTCACGTAGTATAGGTTACGTTCCTTTACAGAATAGGTGAACTCTAAGGAAGGACTTTTTGTAAATTCATCCTGCCTGTAAAAAGTGAAAAGGGGGATGAAAGTTTCTATTAGAATACGTAACTTTTCCGGCCACCAGTTATTATTTTACATATATAGTAAAGAGTGAAATAATTATTGCATATAAAACGCGTGTCAAGCTTCGGGAACTGCTAGTTACATATAGCTAGAACAGAAATTATAATTTAAAATGTAAAAACAATAAAATATAGGATAGCGCCATCTAGCGGCGAGTGAAATTACATGAATAGCATAAATACATTCTTAAAAATAGGTAACCATATTTAAAGGTAAATAAAAAAAAATTACACGTTTGACATTGACATGTTTTAAATTATAATGTAGTTACAAAAAATCCTGTAAAGTTGTACTATTTATACCGTTACGTTACAAATTCAAATGTATTTATTAGTGAGGTAGAAATAAGGTACTACTACATATTAACATTTTAATCGGGTTATGTCACAAATTAGAAACTTAAAGGATTTAAAAAAAAATGTAATTCTAGCTGTTACCCGTCCACATGGAATTTAGGAATCAACTTTTGTTCATTATAAACGTGCGTGTGGAGCGCGCGCGTTCCTCGACATTTTCTCTTTTGTTTATTACTTTACGCGGAACCCTATTGGTTTTCCTAAAAGGGAAGTAGTCTAAGCTACTTCTTATACTATCAGCTACCTATAAGTGAATAAACCTCTATGCTGTGTCAATATGATAGTAAGTGAAGTTGGTGTTCAAACATACACCGCGGCCTTTAAACCATTAAGGAACTAAGTATCGCTGGATTTCTGATGGTCAGCTTTGATATTATCCGTTAGATCCCTCAGCAATCGTCGTTCCTAACTTGAACTGTACGTAACCGTATTATCTACGGCAATAACGTGTTCTGTCAGCCGCACATCGTAACATTTGAAATTGGTGATAAAAGGCGTACATTAGCGTCGATGACAGACGTTTCATAGAGATAAAATGAAACATTTCGGTTGTAAACACACAGTCTGCCGACCTCGGTCAATGCGTGATTACGTCGGGCGACGAGCACACACGGCTCGTGTAACCGTGTAAACAATGCCCCGGGCCCGGGCCCGCAACCTCGACCGACATACATTATATAGTTATGACACACTAGTGTAAATTGTACAAAAATTACATTTGTGATCATATTCCGAGGTCGACTTTGAATGAACTGTTACATCGTTAGTTTACGAAACATGATTTTTCTTCTTCTTTCTTCTTCGTATACCTCTCTCATTGGCAAACGTTCAGGAATGAACAGATTTTTAAAAACTCTCAGTGCTTATTTATATAATAAAAGGAACTCCTGTGCAAAAATTTTATGGTCTTAAACCTCCACTAAACTGTACGTTTTCTATATTACCTTATAAGTATCTTCATACTCTTGATTCGTTTACAACGATACAACTTGTTTTACCACCGGCCGCCTACCTGACATTAACCCTTCTAGGGATCTCCTCGTATATCTTGTATCTTTCCAAATTAACTTTTCATCGATACGTGTACATATTTAATTCTAAATGTACAATGTATCAATCTTTAAATAAAGTTCAAGTTCAGATAATAACACGCTGTCATGTTCACAGTTGTCACAGAGAGCATAGAGATAGTAACAAAGATACAGTTCTTAGAACTCAATCACTCAATGCTCTTAAAGATAATGTTAAAACACATCATGGTCCTATTTCTGTAGATGTATGAACAGAACATAACATCTCTTGAATTAATTAACTTTGTAAATAATATCGAAATCAAAAATATCTACACAATTTAATCAACTTATGACAATATTGTTTCAGGCTCCGATGCCGTTTTACGCTGGAGATCCGAACAGATTTCCAACAGCGTGGCAAACTGACCCATCCCAAGGTAAGACTAATAAAAAAATCAAATACTTTCTTATATACAAAATGTTATAAGAATTTGGAAAAATAATTTAAATGAATCTCTTCTTATATTTTTTTAAAATTATTCTCTTTAAAGTGATCGATCACTTCCTACAAAATACATAATTTAAAAACGAATATGTAAACTGTTTTCCGATATTTCATTACGTTATTGTCTGAAAACTACACGAAGGTCTTCAACAGACCTTCGGTCTACAAAAATAAACATGGCCTTTAACGCATGTTAGTTAAACAAGTAATTTATTTTCGTAGGTTGGCAGAACCAGTTCATACAGCAGTTACCGACGCAGGCAGGACAGACTACACTGGATTACCAAGGGAATCACACGGCTTACGCTACATCACCCCATTACCAAACGAATGCCACTTACACCGTCCAAAATGTCGCTACCACATTCGATGTAACCAATAACACATATTATCAGACTGGAGTACAATCGGTACCAACGCAAAGACCTCCATCCAATCGCGGTGCTTACACTCCTGTTCCTTCACCTAGAGCGCCCCATTACACCACAGAATACCAGCAACAGTACGCTCAACAAGCATCGACACCGGGCACGACATCGGGTACAGATTCTAGACCAGCGTCAGCTGCTTCTTATCAAAATACTGTTGCGACATCCTCCGCTCCTGTTTATACAGTAAGCCAAAACTATGAACGCAATGAATACGCAACAGATCACACGGAAGAGTATTCTAATTCTGAAACTGGACCGGGTGATACAGCCCACGAAGGAGATAGACAAGAACAAAGTACTCCGAATGGACAGCATTCGGGAAACGCCGAGCCTGGTTACCTGCAGGGGAGCAACGGTCCGCAAGCTTCACTCGATTGTAGCGGGTATCCGGGCAACTATAACAGCGGACAGTACAGGGAAAACAGCCAGCAACAGAACCAAAACGACTGGCAGCAACAGTGGCAACACAACCAAAGGTTACAAAATCAACAAATTCAAAACCAACAAATGCAAAATCAACAACAAATACAAAATCAACAGCAAATACAAAATCAACAGCAGATGCAAAACCAACAACAACAGTTGCAAAATCAACAGATACAGATACAAAATCAGCAAATACAAAATCAACAATTACAAAATCAACAGTTACAACAGCAACGTCAGGAGGAATCAGAACAGCAAATGTTTTCGCATTCGGACAGGGTCAACTTGAATTCGAGACTGAAAACGATGATATTAAATAAACAGAATCATAGTCGTGATGGCACTAATACGCCGCCTGATAAAGGTGATCCGGGAGAAGGGCCACCCCGAATGATAGACAATAGAAAAACCCCTGGTGTCGCCGGCAACGATGATAATAACACTACCGGTCATTTTTTATCGTATAGCCACCATCTCCGAGATAATTACCGCTTAGGCGAACAGGCTTATCCTGTCGCTGGTAATTATTCACAGAACACTCACACTTACGGTGCGAGTGATTTCGGAGGTGGTGGCCACCACGTATGGGAAGGCGGGACAGAGGTCCCGAGAGGTTACGACAAACATGTTTCTACTAAGAATACCAACAAAACTCCTCAGAAATTGCCGTCCTATGCGGACGTTAGAGGTCAGTACAGTGCCTACACGAATGTGTCGCACGATGCGCAAAAGTATGCAGAAATGTATGGTAGCGATAGTTTAAGTTATAATCAACAACAAGACAGTAAAGATTTTCAATCGAAAATGCTCATTGGACCAGTATCGGAAATTAATTCACAAAATTGTAATCCGGCACGTGACACAAGCGCACAAAGACGAGCTTATGATAGAGAAGCGTACGACGCTAAATTTAGACATCCTGCCGCACCTTTGATACCTAAGTTAGAAGCACCTGATAATTATCAATATACTAAGGATGATAGATTGATAAAAACCGAGCCACATAGAACTTTGAACCACAATTCGTATACGAAACAAAACGAGATGGTAATAACTAACCCATACAGAGAATATCATAACGGTGTGGGAACGAGATTGCCACAAAACACGGTTCTACCGCCTATATCTACAATTAAACAAGAAAATTTCAACCAAAAATCTCAAAATTGTCACAATTTTCAAACTTACCCACACGAACGCAGGACGGATGACTCGGAACAGTATGCACAAATCCCGAGGACACAAGAAAACATGGGTTTCCAGAAATATAACAGAAATTATATTGAACAGAAGCAAAATAAAGAAGCTGATAATAAAAGCAAAACTGAAAGAAATATTCCGGTTGAACCCAAACCGCCTTACTATATAGAACAAATAAAATCAGAGCACTCACCACCGGGTCACAAAATATACAAAAATATGCATTTCAGCCAACACAGGAATGACCCGTACGTCTATCCAGGTGACGGCGGCCCAACGGTCATTAACAACGAAGTCGGATATTCCTGTTGTCGTCAGGGTTCCACTAAAAAACCACCACCTGAGCACTTGAGAGACGGAGCGTGTCCAGGACATCAGACCAAAGACGAATTTTTAGAAGACGATCCTGATACGACCGATAATAAAAATGATTCTAAGAATCAAAAACCACCTACACCAGTTCCCGATTTAACGAAACCTAAGGAAAACCAATTTAACTACTCCAAGGAATATTTAGAAAACTTGGAAAAGTTAAGAAACAACTCGAGAACTGAAGTCCCTGATTGCAATTGTTTCCCCGCCGACAAGAATCCCCCGGAACCGGGTAGTTATTACACTCATTTAGGTAAGTATAAGTATCTGTATGCAGAGTCTTTACACTAGAACCCTGTAAACAAACTTCAAAGATGCAAAAAAAAAAATTCAATATATAGAGGTTTTCTCATTATAAGAAGGTTTGATTAAAAGGGGTCCATCCTACCTAATTTTGAGTTACACAAAGTAAATCATTAATTTCAAAAATTCTCAAAGGGATATACGAGTATGCTTCATTGGAAAAAATTTACTTCTAGCAAAGGATGTACTTACTTACTTTCTTTTCTAGCTATAGAGTTTTTTTAATTTAAAAATAATCGAATCTCCGAATTAAGTATTGATATGTTCGAAATGTACTGATCAATCTTTTTCCCGCCGTTATTGAAGAAGTATATATATATTAAAGTACCTCGTAGGGAAATATTGGTTATTTTAGATATTGGTGTATTTTCAATATTGGTTAGTTGTCAAGAGCTCAGGTTTTGAGGTTAGGTTTTGAAGGGAAGGGAGAATTGTTTTCTTTGGAGTTGTCGATGTATTTCGACTTATTGCGATTCTATTGTATTCTTCGCTATGTAATTGTTTTCGGTCTTTACTACTATGCTTGATCAACAACATAACAAAGAATACGTAATGCTCTATAAAATCGAATTTATTTTTATTACTAGAAAAGACGAGTAAAATAGGTACTATTATTATTTTAAACTGACACGTAGATACTATCTATTACTTCATTCAGATTAGGGAGTAATTCATTCATGCTGCTTTGAAAAAAGCTTCTATTTTTTAATCGATCTTCTCCAGGATCGGCATCGACTCTTACTGAGTTGCGAAAAGAACTGGAAAGCAGAACGGGTCTGTCCGGCAAGGAATTGAGGATCGAAAAAATTTGTTACACGGGGAAGGAAGGAAAGTCTGCTCAGGGTTGTCCAATGGCTAAGTGGGTGAGTGTATGGATCCCAAAAATTTACAATGTATTCGATAAATAATTAAAATTTCATGTCTTTTTACTCCTAAATGATTATTAACTGAACTCATTGTTATGGCAAAAAAAAAGCAGAGAAATATTACCTCTAATGGGAAACAAAATGTTAAAATCGACTTGCCTTTACGCTGTTCGTTACAAGATGCATTATTTTTCTTCCTATTGTAGGTGATAAGAAGATCAAACTATACGGAGAAAGTTTTGGTCGTAGTAAAATGCAGGAACGGCCACCACTGCCCCACCACCTGGATCGTGGTGTGCCTCGTGGCCTGGGAAGGAATCCCACAATCGGAAGCCGATCTTGACTATACACTGTTGTCTCATAAACTGAACCGATACGGCCTACCTACGACTAGAAGATGTGCAACCAATGAGAACAGAACTTGTGCTTGTCAAGGTGAATTTTTAAATGTTTAACAATAGGTAATTCGTGTTTACACTTATCGGGATTTCGATCTTTGATTTCTAAATATTAAGATAAAATCTCCATTGGTTTTCAGTATTATTACGAAATAATGTTGATTAAATTTATTATGCGTTGTCTTAATTCTAAAACACCTCACATAATTCTGCTGTCAGCGATAAATCATTTACACCAGTTATCACATAAATTAGTGGCAGTACTATATTTTATAATGTAACTAGCGGCTCGCTCCGGCTTCGCACGGGTATAAAATATATAGCCTATATCATTCACAGAAAAAATGATTAAAATTGATCCAGTAGTTTTGATTTATTCATTACTGCCCGTGGCCCGCACGCGTTATATTTGGAGTAACCTCAAAAATAACAGTATTTCTCCACTATTTAATTTATGTTATTATACATATAAACCTTCCTCTTTAATCACTCTATCTATTAAAAAAACCGCATCAAAATCCGTTGCGTAGTTTTAAAGATTTAAGCATACATAGGGATATAGGGACAGAGGAAGTGACTTTGTTTTATACTATGCAGTGATTACATCATCGAAAAGCTAGCTATGAGTTTTGGTAGCAGCGCTTCGAGCGTCAGTTTAGACTGTACTAACCTAAGCATCAAGGAAATCGTACTGAGAAATATGCAAGAAAAGAAAGAAAATATGAAGAAATCGTAAACAATTGTGTCAGTGATCTAAAGAATTTACAACATTTGCCTTTAGACAGTCGCTAGACCTGGATTAATGACGTGTTACAAAAGAAATATCTATTTTTAGACTTATTTACATAAAACTTTTAAGTCACACTTATATCGATTCAAAGTAAAAAAGCTAGAAGCCTCAGTAATTTTTTATAGAGCTTGCAACACTGTCAGAGCTAATTCTTCTACAGAGTAGTATTCGCCCTGTTTTGTTACGATTCGAAAAGTGTAATCAACAACACGCATTAACACATGAGGTGTTTTAATTCCTTGAAGTAGCATCAGTATATTATGATGGTTGAACACAAACCTGTTCTATTATATAGAATTTAAAAAAATGTACGCATTAATTTCAGGATTGGACCCTGAAACTTGCGGGGCATCGTACAGTTTCGGCTGTTCCTGGTCGATGTACTACAACGGGTGTAAATACGCGCGGTCGAAGACAGTCCGCAAGTTTAGACTGTCAGTCAAAACTGAAGAGAGTGAGATTGAAGAACGCGTTCACGTACTCGCTACGCTACTCAGCCCTTTGTACATGAACCTCGCGCCGAAAGCTTTCGATAATCAATGCCAGTTCGAGAAAGAAGCTTCCGACTGTAGACTGGGATTTAAACCGGGGCGACCCTTTTCTGGTAAGTTAAAAATTTGTTTCATATAAATATTTTATAATGGCAACACGTTATAATGGCCGTTTTGACGTTTGTCCGCTCATGAAGTTTCGTATAAATTAATAACTACGTTTAAAGGAGCAAATTTCTATTCTTTATTCTCAATAGTGACGCGCAGTTAGTTACCCATAAAGTTTATCGAATTTTAGGACACAATATTAATTTAGTACACTGTTTTCTAAATTTAAAATGTTGTGTAACTATATATCGATCTAATTACTGTTTTATATAACTAAATAATATGGTTATTTTAAACGTTTTTCCTAACAAAAAAAAAACAGTGCCGTTTGACAAAAGACCTTTAATGCAGTGTAATTATTTGTGTATTTATTTACAACACCACTGGGCATTAATATTATTTTTAATTCGAAAATTATGTGTTTTTATATACAACATTTGATTATATACATAGGATCGCTGACCAGCACAACCATCAACAAACTTAATTAACTTAATGCAGAACAAAGCAACATGTCATTTATTATATTTTTAAATTTTGTTGTCGAAAATAAATCGACAATACACGTCACTATTGTAATGTGTCAAAACAGCCATCATAGCTTGCCGCTATTGTAGAAACGGTAAAATTGTAGATTTTGTTCAGGAAAAGACAATTTTCCAATTTCTTTATTTTATTACGCTAATTCTCTTTAGACGCATATCTTAAAGACAGGTACGCAAATAAAAGAATACATTGAAAAATGGAGACGTGGAAATCGAAAATTGATGTAACGAATGGAATTCCAGGGGTAACGGCCTGCATCGACTTCTGTGCGCACGCGCATCGCGACCTGCACAACATGCACAACGGGTGCACGGCGGTGGTGACGCTCGCGAAGCACCGCGCGCTGGCGCGACCCGGAGCCGCGGACGAGCAGCTGCACGTGCTGCCGCTCTACGTGCTCGACAACACCGACGAGTTCGGCTCCAAGGAGGGGCACGACGAGAAGGTCAAGAGCGGAGCCCTGGAGATACTCGACAAGTGAGTGGTGATGTACAAACCTCATTTACTTCATCTCGTACTCCTCACAATAGACATTATATACTTTATTGCTCTTTGCAATACATCTTAATAGTGATAAGTATAACGTCAGCATGTGAACGTTTCTTGGGTTCCACAGCTGGGCTACGTTAGCCCACATCGTATCTAATAAATTCCATAGTTCTTATATATTTTCTCATATCTGGTGAAACTACAAGAACATTTCTCAGGTTCCTCATAATGTTTTCCTTCCTTCAAATTGAACTCAGTAAATGTATAGCAATACCGAAAAAAGTAACTGATTAAATTAATTATTCGGTCAATTACAGATACCCTATGGAAGTTCGTGTAAGGTCAGTACCATTGCAGCCATGCCGACGTCACGGGAAGAAGCGAAAAGACGAAGACAACTCCGATACTGCAAATACTTCAGCAAATAGCAACACTCCTCAACAAAGCCCCGGTGGAAATCAAAAGAAACCCCAATGCACCACTCCTGCTCCACGAACACCGCAACCTGATGCCAGAAATAACGCCAGTCCTCGGAGTCAAAGCAGCGCGTCACCGAGGTCTCTCACACCGGCATTAAATCAGTCCAACCCCTCGGCATTTGCAAATAATTCACCGTACAACTCTGCCTTTGCGAATCCTAATATGCACAATCAAAATCCGACTCTCATCAACCCAAACCTCGGTAACCCCGCACTACTCGATATGGCGACCATGATTGACAACTTTACAGACGCTCAGTTGCAAAGCAATCAGATTTCTAGCACGGTTTTGGATTCCCCATATAACCCTTACGACCAAAGCTATAATATCCACCATCAAAACACACTGTACAATCCCAATTCAATCGTGGACGGAAACTCGTGTCAAAACCAACCAAATCCAAACCAACTTCCCAGTTTCGCTGCTGGATTACAAAAACGAGATCAACAGTACAACACGATCAATACTCAAATGAATCCCCAAAATCAGTGGACTGATTTTGGTGCCACAGAAATGTTTAATCACGTTGTTAAAGAAGACCCTGATTCCACGACAGCACATTTAAATATACCAACTAATAATTACAGTCCGGACTCGAACAGAAGTGAAACAAATTCCGATCACATGGTATCTCAAAAGACAAATGACACAGATAAAATTAATGTTATAGGTGATATAAACCCGAAAATTCCGGATTTCGATATGCCTAATTCACCACGATTAACGGAGATTTCACAAAATTCTCAAAGCACTCCCGAATCTCCAGCACCATCTCATGTACCTGATCTTCAATCTCCGAACAATGACGGACTTAACTCTCCAGATGTCCGTAAGAGTGTTTGGAAATCACCGGATTCAAAGAACTGGGATCAGTCCAAGCCAAAAGATCAGTCGATTCTGGAAAATGAAAATCTTATATTTAGAGTTCCAAAAGCGAGACCTCCATCGCGTTCACAGCATATAAACCCAGAAAATGTAGAAAATTCAACTTTTTTAAAGCCTTATCCTCCTTCTGATAGACCAAATCTAAACCACGGCTATGAGAACAGAAATTCTTACGACAATAGACTATTAAATAATACAATCCCACCATCGGCAGCTCAACAAACCAACTTTACCATAAATCATGATGAAACCAATCAAAATATGGCAAATAAACCCGTTCCAGAATTTACAGGGAATAATTTCCACCCTGTCAATCAAACCGCTTTTAGCAATCAAACGCCAATACAAGGATATGGAAACTACCCCCAAATGGCAAACGCTGCTTACACGTTCCCACCGAACCCTTATGGGCACTTTAATCCCTATGAAAATACGTACAATGATTATAACATGGCGTTATACAATGCAGAGAAATATAAAAGAGAAGAACTTTTAAGAAATTCGCATTGTTACAACTCATACGGGTATCAGTACAACCCTAATTTTGCACCAAACTTCTATCAAAACCCCACTCCGAACTGGTGCCAATCGTCGCCCAACTGGTGCCTCTACCCGCCGCCGTTCTCCATCCCTTATCCCCCTGAACCTCCCAAAGCAGAGCCGATCGGAGAAGTCACAGACTTCACTGATAATTTAGAATGTTTCAAAGATAGCCAAATGGGCGGTGTCGCGATAGCTCTCGGCCACGGCAGCGTACTCTTCGAATGTGCCAAACACGAAATGCACTCCACGACGGCGGTCAAAACACCGAACCGAGTGAACCCCACCAGGATATCATTAGTCTTCTACCAGCACAGGAATCTGAATCGACCGAAACACGGTCTCGAAGAGTGGGAGGAAAAGATGAGGCTGAAGAAATTGGGTTTGAACCCATCGACGCCGAGCACACCGGGACCGAACTCGAATTCGGCTTCCCCGGCGTCGACACCGGGACCGGAGAACCCGGTGGCGGAGAAGTGGAAGAGCGGCGAGGACGCGATCCCCGGCGGGTACAGCTCGCTGGCGGCGCTGGTGGAGGCGACGAAGGCGTCGCGGAGGAGCGCGCAGGTGATGCTGCGGACGGAGACGCAGACGACGATGTCGTGGACGACGCTGTTCCCGATGCACGGCTGCACGGTCACGGGACCCTACCAGGAGTCGCCCACCTGACACAAGGCCCCGTGCTCTTCCAATGCCAAACGACGGGCCGACCTCCCTTCCATAGCTATGTAAAGTCAGTGTTGCCTTCCCATTATTAGGTACTAGAGCCGCGTGCTTTAAAACGAAAAAACGAAAAAATAAAAAAACGTTTCGTAGTTCCTGATTTATTATGTATTTTATAAGTATTAGTCGGGAACTGGTCCGATGTGCTGAACGGGTAACGAGTGCGGCGGCGCGTTCGGTTATTATACATTTCCCATTGGAATTGATAACTGTTTTGTGACAAATATTTTTTTAACGTATACCGAGTGAGTTTTAATCAAAGATGTAACTTTAAGTTTTTAATTTTATCATAGTCTTATCGCATTTCAGCTAGTCTTACTTTCTTACCGTATATAGTAGTGTCGTTTACGTGCCGGTGTGAACGTGTCGTGTAGTTTTCACTTTTTGTATATTCTCGACATCTTTACCGATATGGTATGTCGAGTCGAATCATTTATTATTCGGAACTTAGTTTTATAATATTTACAAGTGATGTATAAAATAGTGACGTTATTGTATCTTTTGTCTGCATATTTTGTCGATGTTTTTTTTTTTTTTTAACTTTTTTTAATTATGCGCATAATGTACGTTTTATGCGATGATTCAATGATCTCATAAACTACTAACACTACATTATTGTTTGTTTTTTTTTTTTTTTTTTTTATTCAGAACAAAAGTACAAAACATCACACATCAGGGATGATACTCTCGAGGAGTGGTTGGTAACGTTAGTCGATAGTGTTTATCGATATTTTTGTACCTTTGTCTGTGTATTAATTATTATTTGTTCTTAGCGAATGTAACGTAATTATTAATTTATATCATTCCTCTGTATTAACAGTTGTTTGTTTTTGGGCTTTGTTTTGAATATATCGATATCGGGACGGTACCAGCGCGTTCATAATATATTATTTCCAACGGATATGCGAGTGTTTTATTAGGTTAAGACGTGTGTACTTTTAACTTTTTAGAATATTTATAACTTATTTATATTTATATTATGTGAACCATTATCGGAATCATTTTCTTTGTAATAATTTTAGTGTTTACGGTATAGGACATTTAGTATTTAATCGTATTTGCTTAGCGCGTCTCGGAGTTAAATTATTGCGGTTGTTATTATATGCATGCTTCAAGAGAACGCCATATATGATTTTTCAAATCGAGTGCCTGTAGTATTATTGTTGGCTATAAATTTGTCGAATGATATTATTTTTGAATCTGTATACTATAATAGAGAGCATTTTTTAAATCGTGACCTTTATAACGCGCGCAGTGATATCAAACTCGTTCTTCTAAATTCAACGACGAGAGAGTTTTATAAACATACGATAAAAGAGTATAATAAATAAATACCATACATAAGGATATAGTTATTTGGAAATAAATGAAAAAAATATTTAAAAAAAAAAAAAACTTTTTTCAGGCGCTTGGAAAGATTATAATATTGTAGGCATTATTACTATTGAAAATGAATGAGAATCGTAATGATAAATAGTTATTAATATATAATTAGGGATAAGGAAAAAAAGTTTGTTTTAAATATTAAACTATTGATATAGTTTATATTTTTTACGTGTATGTATTTATTGAATGGTAAATTTATCGGGGGCGAACGTGAAATTATTTATAAGTGAGAAGTTTTGATCGGAACAAAACTTGTAAAAAAAAAAAAAAAAAAAACACTAAGCAATAATAGACAACGGGGTCTATGTACATTGTAACGTTAGGAATGAAAAATTAATTAACGAATGGTGCGATAATTTCGACGGTCTTATGGTAACGCTTGTCTATGGTAATATTTGGTTATTTACCGAGGTTTGCCTAAAAAAAAAAAATGTATTTCGGGTATTATTATTTGTGTTTAAGCATTGGTATGGTGGTACCCTTTAAAATTCTTGCCAATTTCAATAGTCGCATATCGTGAACTGTTCAATTCCCAACACGTTGACGAGACATATCACAGACCACGAAACTTTAATTACCAAATTGTATAACACAAGAGTCACCATAAATTGGCAACATTTAACAAAAAAAAATTTATATGAATTGTAATGTAAAATTAGGGCGACACGTTTGCCAGCAAATTATATTGTAAAATTACATGATAGAACTACTGTGCGTTGGACTTTTTGTAAGAAAATTGTATCATATAAGGTGGACATTAGAAACCTGTGATATGACACATAACTCATGAGTGTTTGACTGCTTGTATGTAACCTTCAGTGCGACTGACCGTGGAGATAGATGCATTGTTCATTTCATCGCGATATTAATGTTATTATAAAACATAACCAAAAACGACCAGTATTGTCAAAAAAATATTGTACCTAACCAAAAATTGTTTTTTTTTTTTTTTGTATCGTGCCTGTTCGATGATATTTCGTGAGACATGGGTTATTATTACCAATGTGACATGTATTTTTAACGTTATCGTTGATGTGTGTCGACGTCCGATTGACTCAAAACGTTCGAGATTTTATTTAGAAAAATCATAAAAAAAAAAACAATGAAATTAAAACGGATCAATTGAAATTAATCAAAAATTTAAAAAAAATGTTCAGTAAAGTGAAAAGACAATTTTGAGTGAGTCGACGGCGCCTTCGTGCTAATAATAATAATTTGTAACGATGTTTTTATTGTATTTTTCTGCCAAAACAAAATCGATTGTGTCATGTAAATAGAACTACCATTATTTATTAATACAATTAATTTAAAAAAAAATATATACCGCTCATGTTTTATTTATGAAAACACCCAAAGTTGTATAGATGTATTAATTTCAATATTACTGACAACATACGCGACACAATTATTCAAGTTACGACAACGTTAAGTAACGTTCTTGTTGTATAATACCCTATGACATGAGGCTCTTAAAAAGGTACTGAACACACTTTGATGTTGCCAATACAGCAATAGCAGCAGTTGTCTTTAGTTTAGAGTAATCATACACCATCAGGTAGGCTACCTGTCTGCTTGGTGGCTTTTGCAAAAAAGGTGACCCTACGCATAAGGTCGCTCGCTGCGCCGCTGATCAGCACATCTGAATGTAAAAGTGAAATGTCGCTTCCTTAATTTTGTTGAAAGAAATTTGAATTGCGAATTTGTTACGGAAGTATATAGGTATAGGTACTAAGGAAAATTTTTATTCGCCCTGTAAAGGCATTCCTTTTTTTAATTTCATATTTGAGACCTCGTTCTATTGATTCAAAACTGCAGACTCTTACATTTACTTTCGATGTAGATTAATAAAAGTCGTTGCTATGCAAAATACAAAAAAAAAAAAAAACTGAACACATTTTAAAAATTGTGAGCATTGTCGAAATCTGCGCAAAGTCCCTATTTTCTTATATTAAAGAGGTTTAAGGAGTATTTCAGATTTTCACTTTTTGGCTGTCATAAAATTCAAATCAGCGGCACGACTTCTAAACTCTTCTTTCAACGAAAATGTTATCCAAATCGGTCCAGTAGTTTTGAGAAAATCGTGGACATACATACATACGGGTCGAATACAGAACCTCCTTTTTTGAAGTCCGTTTTTTTAAGTCTGGTTTTGCTGTTTACTCTACATTTGAAATACTTTACGAACGCTAATTTTAGATTGTTTTACGTCTCAAATCATCTTGTTAAAAATGTATGTAATAGGTATTATTTGAATCTTGTAATTGTATGTTTAATTTATTTTTTTTAAAACTAAGACAATATTTTATATAAAATTAAGTGAAATATTTTACACTTTTAAGTCGCGTTTTTCTTTGAAAACAATTTTATAGATACACTTACTCACTGTCATCTTTATAGAGGAGAAATTAGAATGAGGTTAATAAAACGTATTCGTTTTTGAGGTATTTTTTATTAATGTAAAAAACATCTAGATATCGCTTTGAACTATATGAAGACATATTAATCACAGTTTATAGTTGGAGTTACATTTTAGAACCTTTTTTTCAACAACACAAAAAAAATAGCTTTGGACGAGCTTGTTGATGTCTGGTTGTTTTTTTTTTTTCTAAAAAATTTCATAGCTCGAAATGTTGAGGACATGCGATCAACGTAATGTTAAATGGTTACCAGGACCTTCTCTACGCCATACCCACATCTGAGAGCTGACGTTACATGGTCCTCCCCATACATAATGCATATAGAATTCCCCATAGCAGCAGCAAATTTAGACATTTTATATGCGACATCTCTTTTAGTATTGTTTTCTGTAAATATGCAGAGAACCTTAGAGGCGTCTATTTCGGCTTAATATGCCTTCAGCTAAATCACTCCTCAGAACCCGAAGCCCCTGATGGAACCGCACTCATATAGTCTAGATGAGGTCAATCAATAATAGCTTTATTTAAATAAAGTAGTACATATGTTGATATTACGAAGTCGAATTATAACCTCTCACTGCATCGAATATTCTATACATTATATTTGTTCTATAAAATAGTCTGTACATTTAGGCCTGTAGTATAGATAATATACGAAGTTTGAGTTTATTTGTACGTTCGCTGTGATTTATTTTTAACACTATACTTATTTCTGGGGTAGTTTGTGACCCACGAATGCCGTTGAAACTTAAGGGGAAGGTGTATAAGTCTATAATCAGACCTGTCGTGTTGTATGGATTCGAGTGCTGGGCTACGAAAGAGACGGATGAGAGAAGATTACATGCACCAGAAATGCGAATGTTAAAATGGATGTGTGGTGTAACAAGAATGGATAAGATTAAGAATGAGTATATCAGAGGAAGTTTGGAAATAGCACCAGTGACAGAGAAGTTGAGGAGTAATAGGTTAGCATGGTACGGGCATATTATGAGAAGAGATGAAAGTCATGTAACAAGAAAAGTTTTGAGTTTGAAAGTGGACGGATATAGAGGTAGAGGAAGACCGAAAAAGGTGTGGATGGATTGTGTGGAAAATGACATGTGTATAAAAGGTGTGAATACTGAGATGGCTTTTGACAGGGGAGAGTGGAACAGGGTAAACATGTTGTGCCGACCCCACTTAGGTGGGATAAGGGTATGATGATGATGATGATGATAACTACACTTAACAATATTAATATACAGTTCATAACATTCTTTATAAAAAAATCCAAAAGTTGAGCAATTCTGTTATATTCTCCTATATATTTATACACTTTACAAGTATTATTTTAACATTTACAAAAACCTATATAAATGATAATTAACAACATTAATAATACAACTGTTAGTAAACATTTTAATTCATGTACAAAATTAAGCATCTTAATTTAATTAAAATAATTCAGTACCTATGTGATAATAAAAAAAAGTGCATTTACGAATCGATTTTATCAATCGATTATTAAGTTTTTGTTGCAACACAAGTTTATGAAATTAATGAGAACTTTTCTAGAATTTTCGACTTCTGCATCGATTCAAATATAATATTTATTTTTTATTTTTTTTTTTATTAGCCTCTAAAAACAATAATACGTCAGTTGGTCTCGTGAGTACACGTCATTACTGCAGGAAAAGTAAATTCCTAGTAAATATAACTGGAACAAGAAACGCCTGAGTCATTGGAATGTTTCAAATAGGTATACTTGTTTAGTGTTTTATATATTTCGTAAAGTAATTTTTAATAATTAACCCCTATGATAGAAAATAACATTGTCTGTGCATGTGTCTTTATATCGGATACAATATTGAGATTTACGATTTTTTTTGCGATTACAAACTAAAGACTTTTACGTCTGCTAGTCTCTATCTCTATCTCTATGTATCTTACTTTATATTTAATTTTAGCTGCCACAATGCTGTTAATATATATAGAGGTAACAATTTTTGTCGACAAATAGTCAAATATTAATTACACTAATTTTAAATTCCATCACAATTTCCAAATGATAATCTTATAGATATTGTATATTTTAAGTGTTGTAAATATTTTTACAAGAATTTTTTTTATTTCCATAAAAAAAAAACCGCCGATATTTTAAAATCGATAAAAATAAAAATACTATCCTATGTATATATTATTAATCATTTACATGTTATACTAATTTCGTGAAACTTTAACTACAAGCGTAGAACGCGCAGTAGAGTCTAACGCTCTTATTGGTCAATCAAATCGGCGATAGGATCACAACTGCTAACGGTAACTCGTCCATATGTTTCTCGAATTCTTTTTATTAACATATGCAATTATATTTGTGTACTCATCAAGTGTAACATAAAAAGTTTGTATGGTCTTTTCCTAAATTAAAACTAACGATAGAACTTACATTGGCGTCATTGCGCTTACAAAATACACTATGTTATACAAATCTTAATTATTCACGGGAATCATTTCTTTGTGTAGTACTATGAAGTGAGTTGTACTGCCGTTATAATAAAGAAGTCAATCTAACTAAAACACGAATCAGAGAAAAATTGAAAAGTCTGTAGTCTGCGCCTTCACCGAAGTTTTTGTTTTTTCGAACTGACTACATTGTTGACCCGAAGGCGTCTACAATTTCACTGGACTACTTTTACTGAAGTACAACTAACATGATTTAAATATAATTTGAGAAGAGCTCATAGACGAAAAAAATACTACTAAACGAGCCCTTTTTCCTGATTCAGAATATGTATAAAACTTAATATTTATAAAAAAAAAACATATCATCTGTACCGTACCATCGAAATGCACGGTTCAATGCTAATAAAATTAAAATGGAATTCCCTTGAAAATATCCAACCTTTAATTGTTTTTTAATTTGAATTGGTGTATAAAAAAAGAAGTTCTGAGGTAACAAACATTTTCAAAAAATATATTCGAACTGAGCACCTCCTCCTTTTGAAAGTCAGTTTGAAAATATTATTTGACGTGAAAATGTCTTATAAATCGATGAACGCTGGCTGCACGAACGAAAAAGCATGACTCATTGTCACGTTCCGCCTAAGCCGAGCGCTCGAGACAGCGGCAGCACACAACCAACACGAGAACTGTTTTGGCAACTATTCATAAAGTGAAGTGAAAAGTTAATATGGTTTCCATTGTTTAATACAACAACAATTGCGGCAAAAAGTATGGAAGTTACCATGAATGTTTTCTTATGACGTTATCACGTAAAATGCTCGCCCGTAAACCGACTTTACAGATAAGCAATATTATTTAGTGTAGTCTGGGCGGAGCAGCGATGATGTAACAGTAACGTAGTGAGAGCGTGTGAGAGCGTGTGAGAGCGTGGGGCTCACAGGTGGTGGTGCTGCATGGCGACGAGGATGTTGGCGAGCGCCGAGCGCGCGTCGCCGCCGGGCAGGCTCTCGAGCTGAGCGCAAGCCGCGCCGATGTGCTCCCGCTGCAGCGCCTTCGTCTGCTCGATGCCGTCGCCCTCCACCACCGCTTTGTATAACTATAAACGATTGTTCAATAACGCTACCAGACACCTTCACCTCGGAATCCTTACGACAAATTCCTTTATTAGAGTGTATTTGAAATTTATGAGAGTCTATTCGAAATTTATGAGAGGTAACTAGGGATTTGTGAGAGTGTTTTAGAAATTTATGAGAGTGAATTAGAAATTAGTGAGGGTGTATTAATAATTTATGAGAGTATATATCCAAAACTGTATATTATATATTATACCAATTGTCTGTTAGATATTGCTTAATTAACAATCAAACAATAATGACTATTAAAAAAAAAGAGATTAAATGTTAATCTTCCGAATGCAAATAATTTATTTAACTCATTGCATTCTAATAACATTTTCTCTAAATGTCACTCATAGATATATCTGTAGACAAAACTTTATCTTAAACAAAAAATGCGTGTGCGTCTCGACGACGCCCGACAGGAGTGATAACTTAAAGTAATCTAAGTTAAACTATTTAATATTGAAATTCTGTCACTTGAGTATTACTTACATTCTATGTATATTAATATAATAATATAAGGAAAAGTTATTGATTAATAAAATCTTTAAGTTGGTTATAAAATATATTTTATTCTTAGTTACAAGTACTACCGCTGTCGTATGCGTGAATTAAAAGGAAGCCAGACACACTGGCGCCGTAACGCGTTACATAACGCAGCGGTTTACCCTCCCGTTAGAAGTTATCACTTCAAAAATGTAACTCATTTAAATTGTTTGTCTTTTATAAAGTAAATAGATAACTAAAATGCTTTATGGTAAATGGTCACTGTAGAGTATTCATAACTAATTACGGCAAAATCAGCGGTTCTAAATAAAGTAGAGATAAGTAGTTGATTCCTGACAACTAAATTGGAATATCTTAAGTGCTAATTCTAATAAACACATGAGCTTAATTAGACAACATCCACAGATGATGGTGGGTCATTGGTCAGCTTGTTCTGACACCGCGTCCATCGGCATAGGTTCGAATGATTGGGGATGAGCCGAAAGCTTTCAGTGAAGGGAAACATTATGCTGACACCATTGCACGTTGATAGGGCTTTATACATATGCCCCTCTGTCAGGCTAGCTACCACCCTCAAGTTGAAAATGTGTCGCCAAGGACCTATGGGTTTGTCCTAACAGCTGCATTTGAGAAACAGTTCCGTCTAGGTGTAGCATGTTTACAATCTTACACCACATCGTCATTGAGCATCAGGTGAGGTTGTGGTAAAACGCTAAAACCTTAAAAAAAAAGAAGTAAATGAAGGTCATGTGATTATTATGATACATGTTGGCTATAAGACTCTTCGAACTAGAACACAACGACCCTAACACTGCTATCTTGTGCCAATATCTCCATAACTTAGCTTCTTAGGTATAAGTGGGAAACGTACCGCGTGATAGTCGACGTCGTGCACGCTGTTCCGTCCAGCCTCGATGTAGGAGTAGAGCTCAGGTCGGGCCTCCAGCGTGAAGGCGAGTGGAGCCCCCACCAAAGAGAAACTGCTGGGCTCTGGGCCAGAGAACGCTTCCAGGTCCAAGTACGCCTGCCAGGCCAAAGCCAGGTGACATCCGAACAGGTAGCCCTGAAATTAAATTTGCTCTTGTATATAACGCCCCCTTTAGTTTATCGTACCTCATAATTATGGCCTTATGATACTGCCATACCTTCGTGAATAAGCTTTAATTACTTGTCGCGATAAAAACTAACCACAATAATAATGTTCGCACATCTTTCTCGAAATTAGCTATTTCAAGTTCTTTCAATGCGTGTAAAGACTGCGGGTCTAGTTATCTTACTGCGTCTATCGCCAATTCATCACGCAACCCGTAATGCTTGACGAGAATCTGTTCCCACCTCTGCATTTAGTAAAACCGTATAACATTTTTTTTACAACATACGCAGGTATGGAAGTAGCATTACAGAACAACTTTATTGTCGATCTCTCAGAAAATTCTCGAAACCGGTTCCAAGTATACTGTTGTAATGAATAGCGAATACTTTTAAATCAAAATATTATTTTATTGCAAAAAAAGTATAGTTCCTACATTAAACGCAATAAATATCCCCATTATCATAACGTTCAGGGTATATACCTCATGGGTTTAGTCTTAATTTTGGTCGAAAGGAAATTTTTTGGCCCAAGTTATAGAATTATATTCCACTATATTCAAATTTCTTACTCCGTCTGGAATGAATGTGCGACAACGTTATATTTGCTGTTAACCTCATGTTGTGTAGCTATAATGCGAGCACAGACAAAATAAAGTTCGTCATTTGAACAGATACCATCGTGCATCGGAGACGTTGGAGATTACATACTTATGCACAATATATTTTTCAAGCCCTTAGAATGTAAGTTCTACTCACTACTTGATAAGTTTATCTGTTATTCTCACTTGAAGTTATGTCACTGTGAAGTCGTAGCGAGTGAGTATTGGAATATATATATATTTTTTTATATTATATGGGGCAAACGAACTGGTGGGTCACCTGATGGTAAGTGATCACCGCCGTCCATAGACACCAGCAACACCAGGGGAGTCGCAAGTGCGTTACCGGTCTTTTAATATATGTGGGCCTCCGGCGCTCTCACTGACCGAACGAAACGCAACAGTGCGGGCGCACTGTTACTTCACGTCGGCTTTCTGTGAGAGGGTGGTAGTACCCCGCGCGTCGGGAGAGGCGACCCATTCATGCTGAAACCTGTAATAGCTTCGGCGTAGCTCTACCACCTACAAAATGTACCTACCTGTTAGACCACAATTTCATTCGATGTAAGTGACGTTATGTGGCCTAAAATGATTATATGTGTCTAAGAAGAGGACTGGATTTCAAATGCAGCTACCGGAAAAAACATAAGTGATTAGATACATATTGGTAATTGAAGAAGTTTTCTTTAACCGAAGCCTCGGATTTATTATCGGTTTCGAAGTGTCCTCAAACGATGCAGAGTTTAAGCGCATTACCGCTACAGTACCTACGTGACATTATGTTAAATGTTTTCTATTGTCCCGATACCGGACACGTCGCCGCGTCCGCGTTCACTCTCTCTCTCTCTACGCAATAACAACAAAACATCGTATGTGTGTCACGAGCATTACTGCTGACCTCTCATACCATACGATATACATACGAGTATACTTAATACATTTTGATTTTTTTACCACCATTCCAAATGCTCTATTAATTATATTTCTATAGTTTTATTATTTGCTATTAAGTTAAACCAGTAATCATCTTGTGCTCGAAATTCTAACATAAATATATACTTTTTAATTCTGTTTTTTTTCGTTTCTTTTTTGTCATTACTGGCAACCCAATCTTCTTCAAAGACTATTTCTGCCATTTCCACGTATTAAATTAGTTTCTTCTGTTTTATACGATTTTCTCCTAATGAAAATATCTTCCAGGCTTTTTTTAAAATGACTAATCGTATTTGGCATTTCTGGAGTCATTGCCTTGTGATAATTTCAATGTTCATGAAGAATTTTCAATGGAGTTTATGTGGCATCGCAGATTTCTCGCTCCGTGACGTTATTCCCCATCTACTTCACTTGTGCATAATAATCGAACTATATTACCTAAAACACCACTAATGTAACAAAATATAGAATCAAATAACTCAAGATTATGAGTAAAATATAAAAACCACTACATGTCAGACTAAGGTCCCGCCAAAAAACTCCTGTACCATAAATAGTTAATTTCTCAAGTTTCAATATTTTAATGATAACAACACTAAAGCTCATCAGTATCTACTAAAGGAAAAATTAACAAAAAACAACAATTGAGAAACAGAGGAGGAAAATGTACCTAACTGTTTTGTAACTGGTAATTTACATATAAAAGAAAAGTTGATACGTTGTGTTTTTTCACATTGGCAACTTTGTCGGAAGTTTAGACGAAAGGAGCACGAAATATTGGTCGTCAGTAGGTACTATATTTATTACTTTTTTTTTATTACTACTGTTTTGATAGTCGGTTTCGTTTTCTTTATCGTTGTTGTGATATGTTTATCAATAAATAGTTGTCTCTCCCGGTCGCTTTGAGGTCACCGACATCTTTGTTTATCTCTGGCAAGGAGTAATTCCTTTGCTCAGCCAATTGTTTTTTTTTATTATTGCCTTTTATCAGGAAAGCAAATCAATGAACAATATTTTTTTTAAATATCGTTATATCCTACGTCCTTATTTATTTATATTTTTTTATATATTATAGGGGGCAAACGAACAGTTGGGTCACCTGGTGGTAAGTGATCACCGCCGTCCATAGACACTAGCAACACCAGGGGAGTCGCAAATGCGTTGCCGGCCTTTTAAATATGTGGGCCTTATCCTTATCCAAGTTTATTCCAATATTTCATTATCATCGGTTTAAAGTTTTAGTCGTGACATAGAGTTATGATAAGTATTAGTTCGGATTAATGTTGGACTTTAAATATTAACTACTTTTATAATAATAAATTAGAAACAGTATATTACTGATTATGATAATGTAAAATAAATGCTCAATAAATTATTTACATTATATTGCGACATGTACTATTAATTACCTATTAATAGGCTTAATACAAAATTAATTGGTATTTAGTTGTTAATTAATAGGTAGTTTGTTACATAATTTGGAGTTATTAGAAAAAAATTTGAAACATATCAGCAAAGTTTCACCTGAGTTTGTAACGCAGGCTTGTGTCCGGCGAGTTTAAGTGCGGCGGAACAACTCTTGCCGAGTAGCGCTCCGGCGGCCAACACGTGTCTCGCCACCCACTCGCGGCGGGCTGACCCTATCACTCCGCTCATCGGCAAAGGGTCTAATATACACTCCCATTCTGCAATTTAAATAATCAATTCTGTAGTAAATCATATAGTTCCGAATACTGAACAACGTCGTAGCAATGGCACTTGCTTTCCATCGCTATAATTTAAGTATGGATCAAATAGATTTATATTATTTCTTCATTATTATGTCATTCACCGATCTCAGTCTAGCGAGAGTTGTTCGATTCGTTCTTCATCGTTTCTGTTATATATTTTCAGTATTACAATACAGAGTAATAAGAAGTGAACATTTGTGATCTACCGACTATTTTTTTAAATATATTATTGAAGATAGTCGATGAAATTTTTCTCCGTAAACAAAATTTAAATATAATGAATCTGTTATTAAAAAATGAACACCCCTAGTAATCGTCCAGTGGTTAAAATTCGACTACGTGTTCACGTGTTATCTGTATTTCTTTTTGATTTTTGAAGTGCAAACTTCTTTAGCTCCGTTGTGATTCGAAGCGAAAGTGAAAGATGAAACAAGAAAAAAACCAAATTCAAAATCATTGAACATTTCGCTTCTACCGCGTGTAAACTGAATACAGGACATTTTATTCTAAATGGTAAAAACATCTCATTGTGTGTTTATTGTACAAATGTTATAGATACTAAATGTAAGGAGCGAGAAGTACGAAGCATAGAGGCTTATACAAAAAAAAAACAGAGGAGAAAAACGCACTGAACTATTTTATCGTCTCGTATTTATATATAGACATATAAAGACAGATATTTGCTATATGTAAACCTTTTAAAACATAAGGTCGCACACTTTGATTACTTAATCATAAGATAGAATGTACACTTCTTGTAAGGCACGTTATATAATAATACTAGCGACCGCTCCAGCTTCGCACGGGTTTAAAATATATAGCCTAAGTCATTCACTGAAAAAATTATTAAAATCGATCCAGTAGATTTAATTCATTCATTACCGCCCGTGGCCCGCACGCTTTAAATTTGGAGTAACCTCAAAAATAACAGTATTTCTCCATTATTTAATTTATGTTATTATACATATAAACCTTCCTCTTCAATCGCTCTATCTATTAATAAAAACCGCATCAAAATCCGTTGCGTAGTTTTAAAGATTTAAACATACATAGGGATATAGGGACAGAGAAAGCGACTTTGTTTTATACTATGTAGTGATGCATAATAATGATTTAGTGAAATGGTTATACCGTAGTTTTTTTTATTCACAGACGCCATTCTTAAATATTAATTACATACATAACCTATATCACTCCCACTATTAAGACGAATCTAACAACATCTCATACGCCAAAATAAATGAACAAGTTTATACCCACACAAATGGGTTTTTACCCAAACATATAAATAAAAAAGCATATATAAAAAATTACAAAACTGATAGACAGACGTTTAAATGTTCAACTGCAATTTTATTTCATTACATACATGTACAGCAAAGACTTAATCTAATTTTCACCCTTAGTACACCCGTGTGAAGCCGGGGTCGGTAACTAGTTTTTAATACAATAGGAAGGCAAAACCCAGGAAATTCTAAATGACGCTTGATAGTCTCAATTCATACATATCGATATTCAGCGCACGGCCCGCGAGCTCGTCGCATTCAGGGCGCGGGATTCGTTCCTTTGGTAGAACGGACAATGTGAATTTTAAATACCGCCACAATAGAAACCTAACATATAGATCGGAATGACTTGTTTAGAACCTACCAGTGTATAATATTAATCGTACGTCACATGGAATACTTTATTACCTACAAATACATCACAAATTACAGAGGGAACAGTTTCAGTACTTTAGTATTTTATCTATGCCCTGCCAATAAGACATCTTTGAAAAATTTATGTATTCTTGAAAATTTTCTTTTTAACCACCAGTTTAAGTTAATAGTTGAAATAATTCTTAGTAGTAATACAAATACGAATGTGAGTTTTTTGTTTGTTGCGATTTTACGCCTTAACCAATCATCATTACATTTTGCATATAAGCTGTAAGGGCGGCTACTACAAAAAAGAATGCAGAAGAAAGCACAGCTGAAAAGTTTTGTAGGTGGTAGAGCTACGCTGAAGCTATTACAGGTTTCAGCATGAATGGGTCGGCTAGCCCGACGCGCGGGGTACTACCACCCGACACACAGAAAGCCGACGTGAAGTAACAGTGCGCCCGCACTGTTGCGTTTCGTTCGGTCAGTGAGAGCGCCGGAGGCCCACATATATTAAAAGGCCGGCAACGCACTTGCAACTCCCCTGGTGTTGCTAGTATCTATGGACGGCGGTGATCACTTACCATCAGGTGACCCACCTGTTCGTTTGTCCCCTATAATATAAAAAAGTACCTCGCTGATATTAGTATTGAAAAACAAATGTTTGAAGTATTTTTTATCTCTCTCTATTTTTTTGTATAATCTTTGGATTTCAAGATACGATGTCTAACAATTGTCCGCCATTGTATCCACATTGAACCACTGTATAAAAATAATAGTAATAAAATATACAAAACTTAGTACTTCATTTGAGACGGATGTGAGTTATTTACTCGTTAGCTTTGCAAATATACACGTTCTGGCGAAACTGTACATATGTGTGTTACTTGAAAATAAAACATTGCGTCCTCTGCCTTTGTTTACATCACAAACAAGATTAGTATTATAAGCACATTACAGATTTGTCGGATAGTAAGTTCTAGCACTGTGTCGAACGGGTTTTTATGTCAAAAGGATATCATAGGGTGGATCAATATGTAAGCCCCTCTGTGCATGTTTTTTTTATGAAAATATGTACGCAAAAAATATAAACCCGATCGAGTTTTTCGCAGGTTCTTCTCAATGACCTGGTTAATTCCGAACCGGTGGTAGTTTTTTGACGTTCACAGGTACAATCTCAGGGTCTACATTGAATCAAGTGTTTTTGATTCGGTTCGAGTATTATTAATAACTGACAGAGAGATATTTTTCTAAGTGCTGCATGCGACGTCGAAGATGGTCTTGGATCGGCCATACTTTGTGAAGGGACAACAGCCATATTCCTAAACAGGCATTGGACTGGAATCCCCTGGGTAGGCGGAGACGTGGTCGACCTAGACAGACATGGCGAATATCTGTTCTCGCAGAGTTTTCGAAGATTGGACTTAATTGGAATGAAGTGAAGCATAAAGCTATCGACAGAACGAAATGGAAAGGCATCGTGGCTGCCCTCTGCCCCGACAGTTTGGGGACATAGGATATCAAGAGAGCATGCTATAATAGTCACTTGTAGTATGTATTTTATAGATTCAGTGTTTGACCACAATCTCATCTGATTTTAAGTGACGATGTGGTCTTAGATGGTATTACGCTAAGCTTACAATGATTGACTCTAATGGCAACTTCGGAATAAACCTACAAGTGCTTGGGGTCAGATTTTCAACATGTGAGTGGTCGGGCACTAGGAATAACCCTACAATCACTCAATTACAAATGATAATATAAGGATTGATTTATTTCCTATTTTTAATTCCTTTATCCTATTAACCAGAAAGTTTCTAAGGATGTATACGCGTTCGTTACTTTTTCACCCAAAAACGACTGAACAGAATTTCATTATACTTTACAGTAACACACCTTATACATTAGAGTAACTCATAGGCAAGCAAAAGCTAGCAAAGTATAAAATGTTCTTTAAATTGGCCAAAAAGTGTCAAGTAAAGTGCAAGAAATTATGCCATTTGTATCTATTCCGACGTGAACTGCGTAAATGGTTAGTTACTCGAAGGTTATGTACGGTCTTAAGATTTATAAGATACAAACGCAGAAGAAGTCACAGGCGATCGGTAGTCTTCTATATATCAGCTAGAGCAATTATGTTCGAGCATAATAAACACTACATAGTATAAAACAAAGTCGCTTCCTCTGTCCCTATATCCCTAGGTATACTTAAATCTTTAAAACTACGCAACGGATTTTGATGCGGTTTTTTTTAATAGATAGAGTGATTGAAGAGGAAGGTTTATATGTATAATAACATAAATTAAATACTGGAGAAATACTGTTATTTTTAAGGTTACTCCAAACTGAACGCGTGCGGGCCACGGGCAGTAATGAATAAATCAAAACTACTGGATCGATTTTCATCATTTTTTCGGTGAATGACATAGGCTATATATTTTATACCCGTGCGAAGCCGGAGCGGGCCGCTAGTTCTACATATAAATAATTCAATAGTTGAAATGTCTGTGTCCATGTCCATGTCTGAAAACCGAGAACAGCTAAGAATTACTTTGCTAGACATACCTGAAGCCTCTTGCCTCTCCTCTTTAGGCAGAGGTCTGGACGGTAGTGGGTTGTTTTGTTCGTCACGCTCTCCAAGGAACTCTGCCTCAGCCAAGTCTCGAACTGCAGACGACATGAGTTCTACTAACTCTTGATTCCTGATCATTACAAAAGATCTGGTTAGATTCTGATTATAAAAATAAAATTTTACTGAAATTATTTGAAGTTATTTAAAGAAGGACGCTTTATAAGAAATGTATGCAATTAAAGTTGTGTTGGTCGAGTACTTTCAAAGGTGGAGTATATCCGAATTCGACAGGTTCGGACCCCGACATGTCCCAACGATTTTTTCTGCATTCACGTACATTTACTAAATTAAATTGATAACACTGTCGGCCCAGAATGTAGGAAAACTTTGTGAGGAAACCTGAACCTGAGAAATGTTCTTGTACTACTGTCGTATGTACTGTGGATTTGTCGGAGTTTGAAATCGACAATACGTAGTGGCCAGTCGTGGTGATTATACCCGTACCTACCTTCCTTCGGGAAGAAGCTTATGGACCTGCAATGGGTCTCTTACACGGTGATGATAATGATGATATAAATAAAAGTCTATTGCTGTTTGTATGTAAGCGCATCACTTCAGAATACCAGAACCTATATAATTATTTTTTATTTTATTTGTCATTTGCAAATGTCAGCACAAGGTTTGTATTAAAGGAAATGTTTGAAAAATTATACAGAGCTAAGTGAACAATCTTGGATAATAAGTCTGCATATAAAAAATGAGAGTGAGTGAAACAGAAGATATTAAAAAGATCTTCAAAAATATTGATAGAATTGTTCAGTTGCCATTACATTTTATGGTCGCACTATAAAGAGAAGAATCGCTCTCATTTATTTTGTTAGCAGACTCACGGAAGCCGAAGTGTGCAAATAATTGCTTAAATGACTACAATAACTAAGTTTTAGTAGACCGTCGAGAGATAAGGAAGAGGATGGAGAAATCCAGTTAACGCTGACTAAAACATCTCCAGTGCTACACGGTATGTTATTTTGAACGCGTTAAAATATTTGTACAACTTTCTTCTACGACTACATAGAAAGTACGCAAACGATGACACCGTAGCGCCTTTGACAAACCAAATACTCGTATATATCTTTAAACATAGACTCTGGTACACTTTTTGCCAAATTTAACAGCTTGATCATTAACGGTCACTGGAATTTTATATCGACGGTGAAATAACGAATTGACTAACAAATCGTCGACGGTCTTTGTACGTTAGTCAGTTAGCCTTTCCATCGTCGACATGTTTCCTCACAGCAATTTAGGCAATAAAGTATTCGAACATTTTTTATTTAATTTACAAATTTCTATGATCGTAATACAAAACTTATGTACATGGTCCAATCAAAACTGCTATATGACAAAAGCAATTCGATGTATCAATAGAACAATAATGCTGTGATATTTAGAACGCAAAATGTCGAAAAATTTGCGAACAATATTTACACTTCAGTAATTTGTTTGATATAAAAATAAATAATTCTATATATTAAAAAAAAGAAAAGGTGGAAAATTAAAGTATTTTTAAAGAATAGTTTGAAAATATGGGACATAATTAATTAAAATTTTGGCACATATATTAAAATACATAGTTATAATTATGTATTTATAAATAATTCAAACGCTTTATCAAATAAAAAAATGTAAATATATTCAAATTTATGTAAGTATACGTAATATATATAAATATTCAATGAGGTTAAATATTCAAAGAGGTTCGATCAAGCGTAAACTATTGAGTAAATGGAACACTGATTATTATAGAGCCTTAACTAACCCGAGATTTAATTTGCGTCGATTATACGTCTCAGCGTGAGAGATATTTCTGAGAACCGAGAGATCCTAATGCTAAATACAGTAGGGAGTGATTTAAAAAGTAATGCGTACCAAGACCTACCAAAAGCGCGCCAAAACATGAAACATTAGATACCTATATTTAGATTAAGTAATTACATACACAGTATAATCCTTGTTATTTCTAAATCCCTCTTCGCATCAGAAAGCTCCGGAGCTCTGTTGATGCGTTCCGGCAGCTGCACTTGAGAGCCAGTCTCGTCTAGGTTTAGCGTGACTTACCATCTTAAACCACATCATCATTTAACAGCAGATGAGATTGTAGTCAAACGCTAACCTATAAAGTATTAAAAATACATGTATTTCGCTGGCTTCATAATACTGCTCGAAAAAATATACGTAACTAGCTTTTACCCACGGCTTCTCTTACGATAATTTAGATTTAACGTACCTCTTAGAAACAAAATATATATACTCTATGTCCCTTTCTGTATTCTTAACAAAGTGTATGCACAATTTTGTGATAATCAGCTTAAATAGTTAACGTGTGAAGGCGGTACAAACAAACAAACAAGCAAACTGATATTTATAATATTAGTTAAGATTGTTTATTTAGAAACCTCTCGAACGATTTGGGTGTTTAGATAATGTTTTACTTTCCAACTAAACAGTTTAGTTAGGGTTTTCCAAGATGCCCAGCGAAACTCAGTCGCTTGGATATTTAGAAATAATATATAATGTAAATAATATAAATAGTAATAGTAGGAATAATCTATACATACAATAAAAATGAAGTGTCTGTATGTAATATCAAAATAACGACTTTTTACTGATTGGATATGAACGTATACACGATACTGATAACAAAAATACAATTTTTAATTTTTTTGTCTGTCTGTCTGTCTGTATATTGCGGGTAATCTCCGAAACGGCTGGACCGGTTTTGATAAATACTTCACTGACGGATAGTTAAAATTATAGCGGGTGACATAGGCTACTTTATTTTAGACAAGCTGTCATCCGTGACTTCGGCTGTAGTACTATCTCCAAAACGATTGGACCTATTTCCATGGGACTTTCACTGACAGATAGCTAACGTTATAAAAAGTAATTAAAGCTTTTTTATCTTGGACTAGCTTTTACCCATGGCTTTGTTTGCAATACTATCTCCAAAACGTTTGAACCATTTTTCACGGAACTTTCACTAAACAGAGAGCTGATCTTATAAGAAGTAATTTACAATTATAAAAAAAGCATGTGGAGCTTACCCGCTGTAATTTTAACTATCCGCCAGTGAAATTTCTGTCAAAACCTGTCCAGCCGTTTCGGAGATTACCCGGAACAAACAGACAGACAGACAAAAATTTTAAAAATTGTGTTTTTGTTATCAGTATCGTGTATACGTTCATATCCAATTAGTAAAAAGTCATAATTTTGATATTACATACAGACACTTCATTTTTATTATATGTATAGATCATTTGGTTTCAACTTCTATATGTATAAACCTTTATGCAGTTTTAACAAATTTTACCTTCCGACAAGTTGTTCCCTGTGTACTAGCAGTGTATAAAAAATTAAATAAAAAGTGAAAGTCAAGTAACTAAATGCTGTTTCCATAACTGGAAAGTGGTAAATCACCTCTGCTATTAATAATTCACGTTTACAATAATAGTTATTGCAGATAATTGCGATGGAAATAACTTTTAAATGTATTTTGACGGTTGTGTTTCTTACTTAATGATAGCAGTTCGCCTTGTCGTTTCGGGTCGTTAACTGTTGTCGATCCCGTATGCGACTTAATGTATGACCGTTGTTCGTATTTATACACTCAGCAGCATTCAGATCGAAGGAGGCAATTGATGAATTATTATTTGAATTTTGACTGAACCCTATTATACATACATAATATATACGATAATGTGGTTAGTACAGAGGATGGCTTTATTGCTGATAGTTATTCCGCCAAGGTAACGTTTGGATGAATTAGTTTTTAAGAGAGAATATTCAAGCGAAACCCCCGTCTCCAAGATCTTAATAATAATAACGTTAGCTTGTAAGTGCCCCACTGCTAAACCAAAAGCCTCTTCCCAAGAGAAGGTATGGGTACAATCATCATCTCTAGGTGGTAGAGCTACGCTGAAACTATTACTGTATTCAGAATGAATGGGTCGGCTCGCCCGGGGTAGTACCACCCTCTCACGGAAAGCCGACGTGAAGTAACAGTGGTTGCACTATTGCGTTTCGTTCGGTCAGTGAGAGCGCCGGAGGCCCACATATATTAAAAGGCCGGCAACGCACTTGCGACTCCCCTGGTGTTGCTAGTGTCTATGGACGGCGGTGATCACTTACCATCAGGTGGCCCACCTGTTTGTTTGCCCCCTATAATATAAAAAAAAAAAAATCACACCAGCTCACGACGTATTGGTAATTTTAAGTACTAAGAAATCCACAATTGTATATTTTTCTGCATACAATGGTGTATATTGCAATTGCCATTGGTATCCTCATGGTTACCAATTTAAATTAATAAGTAAAAACTCGTTTGAACCTGTGGACTTCTAATCGATAGTCAAATGTCTAGTGCATTAGACAGTAGAGCCAGGTCAATATTCGAACATCGCGACTAGATTCTAAAATAAACTGACTCGTAATGAAAACAAAATAACTCAATAGTGCATCTATATTTGCAAAGTGAACTTTCACTCCGTTTTCAATTGCATTACGTACAAGTTAGCGCGCTAAAGGAATTACGTAAAAACTAGTTCCGACGAGTATAATACGTATTACGACATCGACATCAGCAACTTGCTTTTGGGAAAAGCCGATTTGCACAAATCATTTTCGATTAAGTAAGATTTGCGAGCGTAGACGGTGGTTCGACCCGGTTTCCAAACACAGATACCCGTATTTTAACCTTTTTTCACTCTAAAACTTCTTTAGTTATATTAAAAATGTTTTTTTTTATTTGTATGATTATTTGAGAGCTGTAGTTCATATCCCACTAGATTTCACTTTGAATGTATTTATAGTACTTAAACCTCTTTGATGGCTTCTTTTGTGCAGTATACCGTTATTTCCAATCAGCCTCAAAAGGATTGCAAACCTCTGGTCAATCATAATAGATTCTCCTGAGAACTAAGTTTGAAACTCCTCACGTGCCATTAAGTATTCCCAATCAGACCCTTCAGAGCGGAACACAACACTGTTTTGTGGCAGAAATAACTATAACGGTGGACTTCGTGCAATCAAATCTCGCATAGGTTCTCTTCCACTTTTACACCACGTCTAAGAAATTTAGGATAACACAGGTGATAAATTATGACGGCACGTCCGTCGCCCTGAGCTGTGTTTATCTGCACAGGCCCGCGTGGTGAAGGCGCATTGTGCCGGGCGACTCCCACAGTTCGTCGGGGGGGTTTAACACCCGCCCCCTCCTGGGGGGCTACCATCCTGACCCCTCAGACAGCAGACGGGGCTCCTGATAAGGGGCCGACACCTGCCGGGGATGCAGAAGTAGTGCCTTTGGCAGTTCCTGCTCCCCGGCCAAATAGGTGTGAGAAGGCACCATGGGGTTTTTAGTCCGTGGGAATCGGACATAACCCACCCCCCGGTGCCTGACGGGGTGGGTATCCGTTACGGATTTTCCCCATGTTAAAAAAAAAAAATGGTGATAAATTATGAAGTTAACATTTTTTTAAGCTTTCATACCTAATGTGCATACCTGCAATAGGTACTCTATGGGAACAAGTAAAAATCAAAATAGAAAATCTTTGAAGTGTTGTAACAAGGTATGAAGGGCAACTGATTACTCATGCTTGGATTGGAAGTGGTTTTTTAGATCCATATACAGATCTCTACCACCCTTTTGATTACTGCATTTATAAAAATCATCTGGTGTATGATGGCCGCGATTCATCCGGATACTGTTGTCGTGTTCTACCATCCAGGAAGAACCACGAATTAGCAAAATGCCCATAGCGCGTAGACTGAATAATGTAAATAGTTACCAGGATTCCACTACAATAGCAGGCAAAAGATAAAATTGTATCAACACAATACAAGCCGTTGCATAGATATACAACTGATTTATTAACAACTAAATTCACTTTTGCTTGTAATGTACGTGCAATACGAGTACAAGAATGATTCATTATAACAAGTGCATAACATTGAACGCTGTTATATGAATGTTTATGTAAGTAACGTTATTTGTGAAGACGGTAATAACTGAAAATAAGCAAATAAGAATGATTTTTTCAAATCTCTATATATAAAATGCCAGTGTGTATTTTCCCCTTGATCGAAAAAAAAAACCATTTCTTATGCTTATTTTAATGCTAACTATATACTTGGTCTTTGATCATTATTAGCCCAATTTTTTTAATATAATTTTTGGTGTCTCATATAAAAAATATATAATCCCAAATTTTCAATTCCACAGTACCTATCAGAAGTTCTTAATATACTTATTAAAGATTTTGGTAAGAAAACATCTGCCTGCCTGATCCGTTAGTACGTATATTAAAAATTTAATGTTTTTTTTCTAATCGTTAATACTTTGTATTCATTTTTATTTTTTTTTTGTTTATTTATTTCTTATATCTTATTTTACATTCAAGTTATCGCTTTCTAGGTTTGACTGTGTGTGTTCTTATGGATCTAGGAATGTTTGCGTAAATGTATCTGATATTATGTTCCTGTTCGTTACTCCAATCGACTCTAACGAGAATAATTTGTTTTGGAATTCAGTTTCTGGATAAAAATGTTCCTGTTATGCTGGAATAAATCAAGGTAATGGAACTTCGTGTCATAAAATATCTCTGTGAAACAGAGTTCTTTGGGTAGTTATGTTTAACTGGCTGTGGTGCAAATAACCAAGGGTTTGTGGTCGTTTTCGTGGGTATTTTAAAGGGAATTCTGGTTAAGAGTTGGGGATAATCCATATTGTAGTTAAAATATCACATAACAATTTCATATCGAAAATAATTCGTCGACCTGATAGATGGTGGTAGGGCTTTTTCTAAGTCCGTCTGGCTAGCTACCACCCTCAAGTTGAAAATCTGTCGCCAAACACCTGTTGGTGTGTTCCAGCAGCTGCACTTGAGAGCCAGTCTCCCTCTAGGTTACGCGTGACTTACCACCTTAGACCACATCATCATTTAACATCAGATGAGATTATGGTCAAACGCTTACCTATAACGATAAAAGTTGTAACACTCCAAACTATTTGAGTATGAATTAAGGTATTTATTCAATTTAATATTATATTTAATTATAATTTAATTTTCAGATACTTTATTTGAATTCTTTCCAGTTAAGACTTATGTGTTATATATTCCAGCGACCATATTAGAGAAGCATAATCGAGATGACTCCGTATATAAACAAAATACAACATTTTAAAGGAGTTTAAATTTACGAAAGGTTTCGCGACTCTGCAAATGAAACCGAACATTTTTAAAGCTTTCTGGCGTATGTAATCGTAACGATATATGTAGGGCAGTTTAGAATCCATCATCACCTCCAAGTCTCGAATAACAGAAACTCTCTGTACTGGTAATGTATTAAGTGTATAAGAATAATTTATAGATTGATGTTTTCTAGTGTATGTTATAATATTACATTTCTTTACATTTAAATGTAGTTTGTTTAGATTACAATAGTCATAAAGCCGCCGAAAGTTCGGCCAGCCGTTTTGGAGTTTACCCGGAACATACAAACAGGCAGACAGACAAATATTTTAAAAATTGTGTTTTTATTATCAGTATTGTGTATACGTTTATATTCAATCAGTAAAAAATCGTTATTTTGATATTACATACAGACACTTCATTTTGATTACATGTATAGATTATAAGACATTGATGCCTGTCTCGTTAACTGATAATTTATAGGTGTATTCTGGCAGTGGCACTTTAAAAGCGAGTTACTGAACCTTATGTTATATCGACACTTGACATTTGGTGAAATTGTGGCAAAAATATAAAATTTATGAAGAATAAAAAGATTGAGTGGAAGATGGTGATATATCAGAAAGTTGTAATTTTACAGGATTGCGCTCCAAAGTTTGGTTATTTTACTATGACATCGTAAGAATAGTATATGTATATAAATAACATAATAATTTCCTTTAAGTCATTAAATAAAAAAAATGTTACATATCACCTTCATCCACTCATGTCTTCAATTGTTTCTGGTATAAAACTTACCTCAGATTAGCCAACTCCGAACAGGAGTTAGCGAGAAGATAGTCTCCGCTGAGGAGTGCGATTTTGTTACCGAACATCATGTCGTCCGGCTCCTCTGGGGTCCGGTGAGGCGCGTTCATATTCACCAAGCCTTTGTGAACGAGATGAGAGGTGCGTATCATCTCTGTGACCTCGGCTAACGCACGTTGGCTGACAACAGACGAAATCATTATCAGATTCACTTCAAAGGTCTTGAGGTATATAGTTTTTCATTATTGATAAGAGTGTTTATTTGAAACATTTATAGCGGCGGGTCAGACAGACTGTTGCCATGGCGAGTGGCGACGCGTCGCCAGGTAACCAGTCATCTTTAACTTGAAAAATTTCGTAATATTTTATAAAACTATCCTTTTGTGTATATTACCTATACAAAGCACACACCACTCAAGTTCACTTCTACCAGGCTTCCCGCGACCTTTCACATTTTTTTTACTATACATGTTATTACGTTTACATCAAATAATTTTCCTAATATTTATTAGAGTTCTTTTATGGTATATACTATAATGCTAACTTATAATCTTTTCTTCAGTTTCCGTCTCAATTAATACTTGGCTAAATTTTAATTGTTAATTATAAGCTTAATATTGAAGTTATATTTCTTTTGGCGCGTTAGGGAAAAATGATGAGAGTAAATTTCTACGATACGCGCGCATACCGTCACGAAAAACCGACACCCTGAAATTAGCTATAGTCAACATTTTATTCAAAAAAAGTATGTATGCATTAAATACCTTTTTTCTATTGTTAGTGTCGTTTTTTCTACAAACGTAAATAAGGCAAAAGATAAAAATTTTGAAAAGGTTTTTATCTTGTTACGCCTAAGAAGTATAACTTCTAACGCGTGTACATAAGTACACACTACTTTTTGTTTCTTTTTAAACTCTACAACTCTTTCACCGATTATAACTTAAATCTCTTCGTAAATTATATTGTTAGGGCCTAGTCCTCATCGCAAATGTTCTCTATTAGCCAATATAAGTCCGTTTAAATCGGTTCGACCGTTTAGCGGATTAGAAAGAGGGACACTACACAAAATACTGTAATGCTAAAACCAATTTTAGTGTGTTAAAATTCGTTATGCAAACGAAGCGTCGAAATAAAAATAAATGTCACTTCACTAACTATAACCTAAATTCGAAAGTAATGGCGATCTCAGATACATCTATAACACATCGTCAGTCGTCGTAGTCATGTCGACCTGCAAACCTGCAGCTGGATATACTGGCTGATGTCGAAACATAACAAAACAAAAGAGAATCGTAATGAAAGCTTTATAACCATGTGCATAATTGTAACGTTCCACAGCCAGGTAGAAACAACCAATGACTCCGCTTAAACATGTCACTATACAGGGTATTCCCCCTAACGTACGGTTGCGTTCCAGAAGATTCCATCCGAAAGAAATCTTACCTATATTATTTACTTAACAATAGCTATCAATTAAAACCTTTACGGTTGTCAAAAGACCTTATATTAAAATGTAATTTGTAAGGTGCACGAGGTAAAGGTACAGGTAAACTTTGGTTAAGTTTCCGGGTTATTTTAATGCCTCGCTTTAGGTAATCGGAGACCGGGTGAAACCACTTTCATTTATTTACATATCGGTAGGTACTTCCGCCATTGTTTTTGTGTCATGATGTAACCTTGATGTTCGTTGTTAATGAAAATAATCTTTACAAACGAGATCAAAATATTATAAAATGTCTGTATTTCCAATTTAATCATGATATTTGTATTTAATACAACGCTACAGTACCCGGTATTTGATTTAGCATGTCGATGAGAAGAGCGAGACGTTCGGCTAAGATCGGCGTTCTCTCTATCGCAAAGTGCAATTACTGTGATAGACAGAGATTATGCTATACGACACCGACATTAGCCGACTATCGCAGACTTTTCCCAAAAGTGCCAAATCAAAGCCGAGAACTGTAATATATATCACATTCTATATATACCTAATTTATAATATAGATATATTGTAATAATGATAATTTCTTAAAAATAACCACCAAACAGAAGATTTTTGAATACAGTAAAAGCACCAAAGCAATCTAAAGAATTAACATAGTTGGCAGTTAAAATAAGCATGGTACACGCATAGTGTTTTTTTTTTCGAATTGACCTACACTGTTGGCTTCGTAAGGCCTCTACAGTTCCACCAGACTACGGGCGCGCATTGAAGGGATTGCAAAATATAGTTTAATAACACCTATATATATTGAGAAAATCGGCTCATTGGATTTCCTAAAAATGAAAGGAACGTTTAAACTCAAAATCATCTTGGCTGATGAAGGTACAGATTTCTGAAATATGGTATTTATAACTTGTATATTATGTGTTCATTTAAAATTCATTGTTTAGAAGACCAAGCAAATATTTTTTTAACCACTCAAATATTCTTTTTTTTTTTGTGTTATATCTCTTTATAAGCCAAGGAATCCAACGCATATAAAATTCTCTCGGAAGTATCAACAAAAATTCGGCTACTTATGAACTACGTCGTCTAATGACGGTCGTAGGAGACGAATCTTGAGGTATTTTACTACTGGCAACAAATAATGGCGTTTACGAAACCACGCATGGACGTTTAGTATTTCGTAAAAGAAGATATTGGCGACAAAAAAAAAACTATACATTGTGACCTTTAAAATATATGTTAGGTAGAATACTTCCAAAACATCATAAGCTGTGTAATCGTTCAATTCACCTTTTTATCGTGAATGTTTTCATTGCATTTATACTTGACAGATCAACTTTCAACTCTATTTTTTTTCGTGAATTATTATCATAAATCTTACTTACGAGATAATACATCTAACTGTTTCATCCGTGTAACGAATAAATGCATTGTTTTTTGTTTATTTTCTTCTCTTCTATGAATTATATCCGTAATGCAGAGTTATTAGAACCGTTAGGATCACAAATATAAAAAAAAAACTTTCTTTGTAATGTGATTCAACATGTATTCTAGCTTATTTCTTACTTATTCATATTATAAATACGAAAGTGAGTTTGTCTGTTTGTAATACACGCCTTAACTACTCAAGCGGTCATCTCTAAAATGTCATGGGCGTTGTCAAGTGTACAGAAAAGGACAAAGGGTACCTTTTATCCAGAAAAAATGTAGTGACAACAACTTCAATTGGAATGATAGGGTTAACGTCACTACGCATTTTAAATCCAATGATCGAAAACCTGTAAACCTTTGATTTAATCGCCACAAGTTATCGCGGTTATTATTTTTATTTTTTTATGTATATTATAGGGGGCAAATGAACAGGTGTGTCACCTGATGGTGAGTGATCACCGCCGTCCATAGACACTGGCAACACCAGGGGAGTCGCAAGTGCGTTGCCGGCCTTTTAATATATGTGGGCCTCCGGCGCTCTCACTGACCGAACGAAACGCAACAGTGCGGGCGCACTGTTACTTCACGTCGGCTTTCTGTGAGAGGGTGGTACTATCCCGGGCGAGCCGACCCATTCATGCGGAAACCAGTAATAGCTTCAGCGTAGCTCTACCACCTACAGAAAGTTAGTTAAGTTATATTGGGTGTTGTGCATTATCTAATAACGAAGACCAGAGGCAGGCCAAAGACAATAGACTGTCATAACAAAGACAATTAAAACTATGATCTGTGTCACCAAATTCAAATGTTCCAGGAAAATTCCTCCCTTGCATAAAACTGCCCACTAGTGTAAATGTCCTTGTCTGTGTAAAACTCCTCACCTGTGTAAAACTCCGGCAGCTTTATCTTGCTCCATATCCGGTATCTCAGGGCTGTGACCAGCAGCCTTCGACACGAGAAGTACGATGAGGCCCCACGCTTGCATATTATTCTTACCATTGTAAATAAGGTTTCTGAAAACAACATTTGTGTAAGTAATGTGTAGATAATAAAGTAAAAGAATGTAGCTCTGGGACTCTAGGTTGTCATTTTAACACAGACTGGCTGAAACGTTTAAATCTATACATATAAATAAAATTGGAGTGTCTGTTTGTGATATGAAAATAACGACTTTTTACTGATTGGATATGAACGTATACACGATACTGGTAACAAAAATACAATTTTTAAAATTTTTGTCTGTCTGCCTGTCTGTATGTTCCGGGTAAGTTCCGAAACGGCTGGACCGATTTTGACAGAAACTCCACTGATCGATAGTTAAAATTACAGTGGGTGACATAGGATACTTTATTTTAGACTAGCTATCATCCGTGGCTTCGTCTGTAGTACTATCTCCAAAATGGTTGGACCTATTTTAATTGGACTTTGACTGACAGATAGGTAACATTATACAAAGTAATTTTAAAGCTTTTTTATTTTGGACTAGCTTGTACACATGGCTTTGTTTGCAGTACTATCTCCAAAACGTTTGAACCATTTTTACGGAACTTTCACTAACAGATAGCTGATCATATAAGAAGTAACTTACAGTTATTAAAAAAAACGCATGCGGAGCTGCGGGCAACAGCTAGTCTATTATAAATTTAGCTACCACAGAAAGCAAATTGGAAAACCTCTACTTTAATTATTTACAAATGTCATTATTAATTTCAGTTTATTTATTTTTTAGTTCGTTTATTATCGGTCGTTCCCACAATTAAAACGAATCTAACGACACCTAATTTACTAAAATCCATCAAGTCGTTTAGTTATATATAAACAAATACTAGAATATAATAAGCTAAATGAACCAAAATTGCGGTCGGAATATTTTCAACATTACACTTGTGTATGTATTATAAAATAAAAAAAAAGAATGTATTTTACTTGGCAGTTTTCAGCAATGGATGATTACTCCCAACCAATTTACGTAAGTGTAATGCGACGTTCGCTATCTCATCGCTGAGCACCCAGCGCAGGCTTAGAAACGATGTAGGATATCCGACAATCTTCTCTGCTTCGCTCACTGCTCTGTTCCAGTCTGGTTTAGTATTGTGTTGGGCAACAGCCGCACGCTGCGAGCTGCATGTGCTCACATCCCTTGTCCAAGGTTCCCATAGTTTCGCAAGTAATGCGCTAGATGAACGAACTTTCACTACATCGCACCTTACCATACATCTCAAAGGACACAAACGACTGAAACTCATTTCTGTAGTGAACCACGACCGATTGGGAATACTAACGACTGCGTAATTCAAATTTCGAAAGCGCGAATGTATTTTTTACTATTTGTTTACTTAGTAAAATTATTATTCATTTAAACCAGAAAATTATAATATATATAAAGTTTATAAATTCTACCGTTGTTTAACTATAAAATCTAAATTTAATGCAATTACTACATGAAATTAGATTAGTTCGAAGTTAAACTTAGCAAAAATTTGAACGCGTTCACCACTTTCGCGCTAAAATATTTGACTGAGATCAATGAACCAAACAATTCGTCTTTTGAACGAGTAAATGAATGACAATACTGGTGTTGCTAGGCTACTACGACTTATTCTGAAGTCGCTATTTCATGGCGTTCATAAATTTGTTATTGCACAGATTTAATAAATTGTTTATAAGAAATAAACTAGTTATTTTTTGTAAAATAGTATATTACATACTAGTTGTTAAATTTATCAAGATACAAAAATACTTATGTGACTAAAAATATTTTGTTTAAAATGGTTTACCTTATTTTGTCAATGTAAAATTCAATAGTACCCACAATTTTATACGTAAACTATTACTAAAGTAACAGTATATCTATTTAATCGGTATATCTTTTATTATCCTAATCATAAATTATTATTTTTAAGTAAATATTGTGTTATATACTAATAACTATCACTTTAGGTTATAAATTTGATAACCATGATACTGTTATTTTTAACTTATCTTTTGTGTTTTAAAGGGAGATTATTTTTGAAGTTATACTTCTTTAGGCGCGTTATGAAAAAATGATGAGAGTGATTTTTTAGGATGCACGCGCAGCAGTGTGACACGAAATCTACAGGTTGAAGCTATCCGCAAAACCGTTAATAGAGTCTGGAAAAAAAATTGTGCTTATATACTTTTTGAAGTGCATCAATATAATCGAGGTTAATTATCCGTATGTATTATTTATTGCTATAAATTAAAATAGGATTATTGAAGTTATACTTCTTTTGGCGCGTTAGGAAAAAACGATGAGAGTAAATTTTTACGATACGCGCTCACACTGTAACGAAAAACCTACACCCCGAAGTTAGCTATAGTCAACATTTTATATTTGTACTTATGCGCTACGCGTTGCCGTTGCTATAGTAACCATTAATATGTTAATAGTTGCCATGGTAACGTGGTAAGTTTCTATTCTAAAATTATTTTGTCATATTCGACCCATATCTGTAAACATTAAACATAGAAAGGGCAAGTTATTAGTTAATAGACAAGAAAAACTATATAAGCATAATTAAAAGATAACTCGTGGATAATATTTTTAATTATAGATTATCGTAACTCTCTTGTACTGTAAATATCTATAAATAATTATAGTTATTATATTTCTTATACATACACTGAGACATTAATTTATTGTATACAATTAAAAAATATTTATACTTAAGGAAATACGATGTTTGTTGTATTTAGAGTCAAATTTTAATTTTACTATTCAATCAACTGGTATTGTCATATCTAAAAAAAAGTATGTATGTATTAAATACCTTTTTTCTATTGTTAGTGTCCTTTATTCTACAAACGTACATTAACACACTACTTTTTTATATAATGCATATATCTGTGCGGTCTACTACTTGCGTTAAGAATAGCAAGACATACCATTATTGTACGTTATTAATTTGGTATTTTAATTTACTTATACAAATTCTATGAGTTTTTAATAACATTTTTTAAATCTAAATTCATCCAAAAGAAATATTACTAATAATTCAAACGTCTTAAAATATGGATATCTTATTGACACGTTTTAGTTTATTTTTAATCCATTAATATCAATTTCGGTTACAATAATGTAAATAGGTTGTTTTGAAATTTTGATATGGCATTACTAGATATACGAGATTAAGCTAAGAACCATTAGCGTCAATGGTGAATATCCAGTCGTCAGGTTTGACGAATACAAATAGTTTCTACGTTTCATTCATTCGCTTAATCTAGCAATCCAAAAATCATTCACTGGATAACGCATTTTGTATGACACTTCTTATCAGGGTTCCCAACTTAACAGTTTTCAAATTTAGGGGGTAAATAAGCCGAATAGGTTTATTATACGAGCTTTATATTTTTAGGGACTCTTTATTGGCAAGTACATACCATGTTTTTAATTGTGGGACGAAATCCTATATTGGACACCCACAACTCTGGGGAGCGGTGGGGCGTCAGACCCTTACTGACTAAAAAAAACTCACAAGATACCTTGCGGCACGCTAATGATGTGACGCAGGATTGAGCAAGGTAAGCATCATGACAGACTGCAAAGACAAATTGGTCGAGCTGCCTACCTAACCAGTGCAACAGAAGGTCAGGTACCCAGTCCCATTCCCCCTTAGTCCTGCTTGACAGCCAAGGAGTCGCCTCCTCCAACCGCCATCTTCAAGCTCGAATACCTCTCCTCTGTCACTTTTTAATGTGGCTTATTCCCACAGTAAATTTTTAACGCGGCTTCCTAAGTGGTTTTCTCCCATGGTGACTTTTACCGAGGTTTTCTCCTCCCCGGCCGCAGAAGGCCTTCCTTCTGTTACATTTTAATATGGTTTCCTATCACGCGCACGGTAACTTTTTAACGTGGTTGTCCCCCTCTCTTCGCCCGAAGGTGTCCTGTCCGTTTTTAAACGAGATTATCTCCTCACCTTCCGTAATTTTTTAACGTGGATGTATCCTACGAAAGTACATACCGTGAGATAACCCAATCCAGCCAAATTTTTTAAATCATTTTAATTAGCAAATTACTTTGAAAAAAATACTTAAAAATTGCATATTGTCGCTTAAGTTTAAGTTTTCAAGTAATTATGGTAAATTTAGGGGGTTATGATTTTAGCTTTAGGGGTAAATGTTTTTGAGGTTTGGCAACTCTGCTTCTGAAATAAAAGTATAAATTATTTAATATATATTTATAATGATAAAAAGGCTGCGTTCTTATTATACTTTACTCACAATATTATGACACGAAATCTAAAGAATGCCGTTAGTAATTAGTAATGTAGATACTAGATAGTACTTCTGAATAAAATACATTTTTCTATTTCATAATTGAAGTTAACACTGTAACATTGTTTAACATTGTTTTAAATATATTGTAAATTATACATTTGTGCTCATTTGGCTTGCGAATTGTTCAATATTAAATAAATTTCCTAATTTGAAATTATGTTAAAAATATTAACATAGGTATCATTTATTTAACGGGTACGTACTTGAATACGTTATTTTTTTAATTCTAGTGCATACGTCATGTCGTTACAATTATTTTAGGGTATTTATTTATATACACCCTTCATTAAAAATCAATGCAGCTTAAGACATACAAAGTAAATTTCAATGTCAGGCATAACTAGAACGTTACCGCTTAGCTAAAACATTACCAACAAGTAGTAGCGGAGATTAGCAATATTAGTACTTAGAAATATTGTTAAGCCATGCCAGTTGGAAAAAAATAGGAAGTCAATTTGTCTTATATCTGTTGAATAGTACGTGGAATATATATTTACAATTTTAAAAACATTGCTAATAAAAGATTTGTAAAATTTTGATATCGATTTAAGCAACCACTAGAAAATACGAAATGAGCTCAACACGAACACGAGCGAGCAACAAACAAAGTAATTCTTGTTCATTCAATTTCATAGTCTGTGTCGTGATGAGTAATATTACTCTGTGGTCTCTTACAATTTCCCAGAAGTATTATTATTCTGTGGTTCAGTCAATCGCGGATTGCCGGTTGTTGTAGTCGTCTGTAGAAAAGTCACTACGTACTACCGGTGTATTGTTCAGTGTCCTACTTTTTTAATCGCATTTCTCATAGATCGACAATCTTCGAAATTTGATACGACTTTTCTGTGAAAGTGTGAACTATAAGAGGTGTTGTTGGTGGCCAGGGTTTATTGAATTTACTGAACGTACTTTGAGGTAAGTTTTTCGTTCCATTCCCTTGGAATTTTATTTTCACGGGTATGTCGTACATCCATTTCGTAAGAATAAGAGCTCCACGTGTAGTATATATCTACGTGGTATGATTCAGTGACCGATGGATTTCTTATAGAAAATGTTGACTATGCGAAACGCATAATAAACCGACAACATTGTATTTTTTTTTCTTTCATAGCCCTTCTTACTTCGTTAGCTTAACTGTATAACATTGTTTAAAAAATATTTCGATTTTTTATGAAAAGTATAATACACAATTTTTATTTTCATTCATACAATATAAGTACGTATTTTGCTGGAGGTATTTGCTATGTAGGTACCTACTTTGGAAGCAGTTTGTACAGTAATTAGTTATCTTGTTTACTTTAGGTAGTTTTCCTGTTACATAGATAAGTAGTAAATGTGTAATAGTTATTATTTATTTCTATTTCATTCAGGAACAATCTTTATTTGTTAACAAATATCTACTTCATATCTGGCAATGAATTATCAAATTTCATACATTTTGATGACAAATTAAACCACTTAAATCGTAAGTCTTTTTTTTTTTTTTTTTTTATATAAGTTCGGCAAAATGACTGTACGATACCTGATGGTAAGTACGGTACAGTCCAAAAACAACGGCGACTGTCGGTGTTAAATACCAACGGCAGTCGTCGTCATCATGCCGACCTGCAAAAGTGCCTCTTCACGCCTCGTTTGAAGGAGGCATAGCTTAGCATAGCTTTCATGTTTGTCCTATATCTCACAATATGTTGTGTAACAATGTGGTCTAAAATGTAACACCCTAAGCCAAAAGAATTGATTCTCAAGTGATGCTACCAGAATGCACCTAGAGGTGCTCAACAGCAGATTTACATCTCAAGAATGGTAATTGGATAGTTGGATGTTTAACCCATAAAGGTCTAAGTTCCATACAAAAAAAAATCTAGAGCTCATGAGGTACAGGGCAACAAACTGCTGGTAGCATAAGCTTAAAAAATATCTGATTTATTACAAAACTTTGAAAAATAACAAATTTTGTATTGTAAAGTTATAATTTTTTACTAAACCAAGAAATTACAATGTATAATGAGGTGAAATTAAAAAAATATATATTAAACATAATCTGACATTTTGAGATTTGGGTATTGAAGAATCTGCCGAGGGGTGACCATTGAGTAAAATAACTTTTACTTACCCTACTGTACAGTGTTGGAATGCTTTTCAAAAAAACATCCTGGTGTTATTTAAAAAAAACATAATAAGATGTAACATTGTCATGGTTTCCTGTTATTATTTATTATTCAATAAAAGAGGATTTGGACAGATTGAATTACTGATATTTATTATAATTGAAAGATCAGACACATACTATGTGTTGGGATTTTTTATTACTCAACTGCACAGGAAAGGTACCACTTGTTACTGTATGTATGAACGTATGTACAATTGATTTAAATCAAAAACACATTGTAAGAGTTGTAAGAGACCCACTGCAGGGCCATAGGCCTCTTCCCGTAGGAAGGTATGGGCATAATCACCACTAGTCTACGACTTATTAACTATTTCACACTGAGAAATCCACAGTTCTATGTCTTCTCCCATACTACATGAACATTCCTCAGGTTCAGATTTCCTCACAATGTTACCTTCTCCGTCAGCTGATAGTGTGTTACCTATTTAAACTAGCAAATGTACGCGTATTCCGAAAAATTCGTTTCTACGTGCCGAGGTTCTAATATGCGCACATCGGATTGATTTGCCACCGGTCAAATTATTCGACCTTATTATTGCTTAAACGTACTATCCGGTAAATCTATCTTCTTTTATCAATATACAATAAAAAAAACAGTTCCTTTAAGTCTCATTACATGTCAAAAACCACCAAGCACCTATAGGTGTGTTCCGGTAGCTGCACTTGAGAGTCGGTCTCCACCTAGGCTTAGCATGCTTACCATTTTATACCATATCGTTGTTTAACATCAGTTGAGATTGTGGTCAAAGATTAAAACCTGTAGAGTATTAAAAAAAACTTTATTTTTATATATATTTAGTAGTTTTATGATGCAAAAAGAACTTACCATACTTTGGAACCTTCATGTCGAGGTTAGCTCTTGTATAATATGTATGCAAAAACGATATACTACGGCATGAATAAATAGTTTAGTAGGTATTTAGGAATCTACTATACGAGCATAGCAGTTCTAAGGCAAAATAGAATGTGTTGTCAGCAACCAAGCAAGAAATCAACGAGCAATCGTTCTACTTTATTTTTGCTTACTTTGTAAAGATTTCTATTTTGTTTGTTTTATAGATGTGGTAACGGGTTTTGTGCTTGGTTATACCATCTTATACTGCACTTTAATGAATTAAAATACGGTTTATCGTTACTCACTCGGTTAATCTATGTACGCACTTTGAAATACTAGGTAATAGGTTATATCTTTAATAGACAGGAGAATCTTAAGATCACCCGCTAGAAGCGGAAAGCACCCTAGAAATACTATAGTACCCTGATTTTATACCAAAGTATATAAAATGTACATCAGGAATGTTTTATTAAGACAAATAAAAAATATAAAGTTGTTCTAAATAATATAATATTGATGTAACATTCAAGTTTGACGTGACTTCATTAATTAGTTATTTATCAATACAAAGTAGTCTGTATGTTTGCAATAAACTATGATTGATTCTGTTAATGTAATTTTTTTTTTCGAACTGACTACACTGTAGACCTGGCAAGGCCTCTACAGTTTCACCGGACTACTAAGGGAACGCTTAAGGCACTCACTCGATTTTATATAGGGCGTTTTTAATGTACGTAAACCCATATTCCTATATTTTGTCGAATAGTAAGGTGCGCTTTAAAATTATAGTAAACATTTAGAGATATGCGATTTCCTTTAGGTTAGTACAGATGACGTAATTTTTTTTACGCTTTCAGCATTTGAATAAAATCTCATCTGATGGTAAATGAGGATTTGGTCTAAAATGGTATACACCCTAAACCTAGAGAGGAACTGGCTTTCAAGTGCTGGAATACACGTAGGTATAGGTGCTTGGTTACAGATTTTCATCTTGAGGATGGTAGTTATAGTTTTAGAAAAAGCTGGGCTTCGTTCGCAAGCATTCGGATATACGTCGCTGAACGTAGTATCCGAACATGCTAACCTGTAAATCTTCATGTGTAATTCTCCTTCAGAATAGATCCATACGAAATGGATCTTTAGTTACTAAACATCTTTAACACTCATTATCATCAGTCGAAGCGTAATATATTTTGCAGTGAAATACAATTCTAAAGTAAGTTTACATATTTATCGATTTTTTCTATGTATAATATGTAAATAAACAAAAGACAAAAACATGATCTAATTAAATTAAAATTATCTGAAACTAGTAGAACCGGAATATGCGCAATATTGAACGATGTTATGGCTCGAGTCGTTGAACTGAGATGTTGGTATTTGATTCGATTTGCATAGCGAATTAACAACTACATTTTTTGAATTAATTATTTTTCTCGACTTTGCTCTCCACTGCTGAGTACTTTATAATGTAAAAAATGAAAACTGTAATATTCTGCTGTGTGAATGATTGTAGACTATCCGTTATAATGCTAATTATTTTTGATACATCGCCTGCTTACATGCTTAGACATGCAATACAAGACTTAATTAGGGCATTGCACTAATTTAACAAATTTTTGAGTGGATATAGAAATTGTGATGTACATAGTTTTAATTGGATACCTCGAAAGCAATCTGAGCTAGTAGTTCTAATATATATAACAAGTTAATAATTACCGTACGTGTTTCCAAGGAATGTGTTAGAAATGATTTAATGAAATCTTATAAAAAAAACTTTCTATTATTAATTGAAATCTGAATATAAAAGTTAAGAAAAAACAAGGTTATGGATGGGAATATATTAATAACAAATCTGTAGTCCGGTGAAACTGTAGAGGTGTTGCCAGGTCAACAGTGTAGTCAGTTGGAAAAAAAAAAGAAAATAACGAATCACACTGTTGTGGTTCTTCACAATAATTGATTTTATACACCATTATCAGATACGCTGCTATAGAGTAATTAGGTGTTTCCTATTATAAACTGTAACAATTACACGATAATAAAAGGTATATTCATTTTTTGTACCGTGACTTCGAGTGTTATCCCTTTTGGCAACTATTGGTTGTTGCGTTATACTTGTTTGTTCGCCCGTTGGGATATCTCCGGCGGAACATTGTCATCCCTATTCTTACTTAATATTATAAATTCAAATTTTGATACCCGAAGGGATACAGAAACCGATATAAGGGATAATTTGCATGGAGAAACAAATACGGTTTTCCAAGTATATGTTAAAACTGCATTAATAGATCATACCACGAGGAAAACTAGTTGTCAATAATAATGATGAACAACGGTTTACTATAATAGCTTCTCTAGAAATAATCGTAAAGTTAAGTACATCTGTTATAGTTGTTTATTATTTCCAGGTATGGAGTGGGAAGGGCCGCCCAAGCAAGGCTTGTACGACCCACAGAACGAGCACGAAGCCTGCGGTGTTGGTTTTGTCGTTGCTATCGACGGGAAACGTACTCATAAAGTAAGTTATGTCAAAGTATAAACGAAGATTCCTTATCCAATAATCGTAAATTCATCATAATTGCCTGGAAATATGTCAACCAATGTACTATTTTTGGCTGTGTGCACTTTAATCCCGGGGTCTATGTTTACATATTGATTATTGTAAAGTGACTTACTGAAAAATGAATTTAGGTAATAACTGTTAAAACAGAAGTTAGATATAGTTAGTTTTATTTTTACGTCATGCATCAATTGTCAACTTAAGGAAACTTTGTTTTTTTAGGGCCATATGTACCAAAAAATTGTGTACTTTAAATTTTGTCAAAATAGATAGAATTGATATGTCCTTATCAATCTTTTTGGCCGCTTTGAATGTAACCGTAACTTTGGACTTGCGTATATATAGTCAAGAATTTAATACAAAACAAAGTTTGTATAGGTGGTAGAGCTACGCTGAAACTATTACTGGTTTCAGAATGAATGGGTCGGCTCGCCCGGGGTACTACCACCCTCTCACAGAAAGCCGACGTGAAGTAACAGTGCTTGCACTGTTGCGTGAGAGCGCCGGAGGCCCACATATATTAAAAGGCCGGCAACGCACTTGCGACTCCCCTGGTGTTGCTAGTATCTATGGACGGCGTTGATCACTTACCATCAGGTGACCCACCTGCTCGTTTGCCCCCTATAATATATATAAAAAAAAAGTTAAAATATTAGTAGAGGAATCTAAAATTGACATTCGTTTGTCCTTAACTTGTCTTAATGATGTTACATCATACCTAACATTGCGTTCTGTGGGCAAAAAGTTTACTGAGAACTATATGTAATATGAATTGGTAAGTCACAAGTCTGGTTTAAGGTTTTGGAGCAAGCTGTTCTAAGAGGTTTAGAAACGATGGCTTTAGAAATTTCTATATTGACAAGATGGATTGAGTAAATAATTTTAGCAAACAATGGAATTTGGCAATAATTCAACTCCATCATATAGCCGTATTCTTGGCACCGATGTTTATATAATGCACTAAAAGAAATGATTGCTATCAGACATCTAGTTGCATTTTATGGTATTCTTTCTATCATGTGTAGCTTGTAGTCATTTAATTAAATTGCTCGGAAACGACATTTAGATTGTCGCTTGCAATTTTCATTATGTTGTCTAGACTTCGTTATGTTGACGTGTATTGTTTTTATTTATGAGTAAATTTTTACGTTACTGCTTAGGAGGAGTGTGATGTTCTTTGAATGTATGTGAAATGTATATAGAATGTGTGTCTTATTTCTTTGGCTCGCTCTGAAGTCAAGACGGCTTGATGGAGTTGTTGTTACATATGAGGTTTCTTTTAGATTCGTCTTAATTTGGGGGTATGATATTTTTGTAAAACGTCTGTCTCTTTTTTGTTTCTCTTCATGAATAGTTCTAAGAATTTCACATACACCTTCAGATGTATTTTGTTATATTTGTAATTATTTTAGTACTTTGAATTATTTTGTCAACTTCAAACTATTTAGTCCATCGAGGATACTGATCGGTTTAGAGGTTCACAAATTAGTTCTATGATAATAATGATGGATAAACAAAATTAGGAATGTCTAATTTGTGGGGAGTTTTTGTTAAAACAGAATATTTAATTTAGCCACCAATTTTTTTTTTGTATTGGAGCAAATTTAACCATGTGTTAGTTGTATATAATAAGTAGCTTCCTTTGCACCATCATATTGCCTTCAGTTAATCAGTTTTGGTACTACTTCTGTTTTAACTGACTTCTAAAATGAGGAGTTTTACAAGACTTGTCGTTTGTTTTAAATATTTGTTATGAAAACCCCGTAATTTGTAAACCGATTTGGAAATGCCATTTTAATTGCATTATCATTGTTGACCTTGGATTTGAAATATCATACCAGGGAACTGAATAAAATCGAATTGAAATTGTATAGTATTTGAGATCTATATTCATTGGTATTGGTATTGGTACATTGACTACCAATGTACGGTTATGACAAACTAATGATTAGGTAGATATTAGGTAGAGGTACCTCTGGCTTTGGTCAAAGATGTACTGGTGCTTTTATTTAGATTAGATTTGTTTTTAAGACGATTTTAATTTTTGTCAAATAATGTAAATTTTTGTAATTTTTATTTTATGGGATTGTAGCTTTCGCACCGTAGCTTGGTGGCCTGGCTACTCTGGGTAAAATAGCGTTGCGATGGTTGTTGTTCAATACTCAATTGGGTTGTAGTAAATACAAGGCAGCACGTACCTTGGACTGCTCCACCACCTGTTGTGATCCACCGATAGAGAATCAAGTTGCCACTTGGAGAAAATGACACGATGAGAATCGATTTTGCGTTCTAATGGTTTTTTACACACACAAGATGTCGTCGCTCCAATGCTTGACGAGTATGTCACGCATGACAGCTGATGACAGCTGCGTTTCGCTACTGCATTAAGTATTAAACATTGTGGTAATGAAACAGGGATGTTAAATTTCCGTTTTCGCGTTCTCAGATCGTTCGCGATGCCGAAACTCTCGCAAAGCGCATGGAGCATCGCGGCGCGTGCGCTTGCGACAATGACACCGGTGACGGGGCTGGCGTGTTGACTGCCATCCCACACCAGTTCTACTGTGCTCAGCTCAGGTATGTCTAGAATATTCGGGTATCTGATACACTTCGTATTATGCACTATCACGGCAGATATTAATGGTTTTTTATTTATGTATATTTTAGTCCGGGCTATTCTCGGAAACAACTTCGAACTTTTATAGGCAGACGAAGAATCCAAGCAACTGAGTCGGAGCTTTCGGTGAAGGAAAACGTGATGAAAACATAGCATGGTTGTAGGGCATTTTCTAAGTCCGTCTGGCTAGCTACTACCCTCAAGTTGAAAATCTGTCGCCAAGCACCTGTTGGTGTGTACCGGCAGCTGCACTTGAAAGCCAGTCTCCCTCTAGGTTAAACGTTACTTACCATCTTAAACCACATCATCATTTAATATCATCACATTGTGGTCAAAACGTTTACCTATAAAATATAAAAATAAAAAAACTATAAATCAGATTTTCCAAGAACTAAGTCACGGGCACCAAGTAGTATATAAAGTAACAAACACTGGTTAGTTGAAGTAGCCATGCGTAGATCACACAATGAAAAACACATCGAGATTCCAGAAGTAATTAGGCTGCCGAAGCGACGTAGTTTCGAACATAACAAATTTATCTATGGATGAGTTAGATTGTGCGAACTCTTGTTGTGGAACTTTACGCCCGATGACCGATTTTATCATTGTAGACTAAAATTACACACATATTGAGTAAATAAAAATATTATCACGAAATCAATAAAAATTAGCAAACTATTTTGATAAATTTTACTCATATTTATAGCTATAGTAAATCTCTTAATAATTTTCGTTTTCATTACGGTAGCTGGAAATATAGATAAGATTATTGATGTAGATTATAAAACAATAACTACAACTCTATGCTGTATATATTAAAAAATATATTTTCTGAGCGAGTTTTGATAGCAATGGATCACTGGCAAAAGCTAATATATTTATTTTCGATAAACACGGCATGGCACATAAATGTAAAGGGATAGATTATTTTACCATTAAAGTTTTATCTACCCTTGACTTCGTCTGTGTTGTCCTGCGTATGCGCACAACAACGCTTGCCCCATTTCTCCGCGACAATAAAACGCACATCGTTGACTGACAGAGTAGTACTTATGAAATTAGTTTTAAAACTTCAATAAGTTAAATGAAGTTGTCGTGATCATCAGTTTAGATGACGACCAAGTAGTGTCTAAGAAAAAAAATTATCCAATAGTTTTCGGGTGATGCGCGCACCAGTTTATTTATTTAAATTGTTATCATCGGTTTTCCCTTTCCCATCTGTTCCTATAACAGATTTGTTCGGAGTAATTAAATTTTATAACAGACAACAATGATTGAAGCCCCTTTATTACGTATAAGGAGTTCACCGGTAATGAGTTCAATGACATCTGTCAAAAATAGAAACGTCATGAGTCCACAGTGTCCATTGTGTTGTAGGAATGATGTATTGCTGTACGATGTCTGATTCGCAGGATTAGAAATGATTAAAAACTCTTATCAGAGTAACACTTATGTGTGATTAAATTGTAGTGGCTTTTTTTTTTTTTTTTATATAAGTTCGGCAAAATGACTGTACGATACCTGATGGTAAGTACGGTACAGTCCAAAAACAACGGCGACTGTCGGTGTTGAATACCAACGGCAGTCGTCGTCATTATGCATTTATTTGGATCGTAGGTTTCTATGTTATTGATTTTGACTCGGGGTTTTTTGTTTTTTTTTTTTTTTTTTTATTTTTTCGAACTGATCTACACTGTTAGCCAATAAGGCCTCTACAGTTCCACCGGACTACTTGTCTCGGGGTTTCTCACGAAGAATTCAATGATTTCGAGGTTTCATTCGTTCGTGGACTGGACATCTATTTTTTTTTTATAAATAAAAAAAATACGAGCTCTGCCGTTGTACGTGCGTAACTCAATAGTTACTATATAAATTTCGTATTTGACTTTTACTTCTTAGATACTTAATTTTTTGTCTAAAAATTATAACGATAGCTTCATTTACAATGGAGTTATCAAAATTTTAAGAAACTACAAGTTTACAAGGACGTTCAGTGATGGGTGTTTTTTTTGCCTTAGAACGGTGGGGCAAGCGGTGTGGTGCTTGTTTTTCCCTCTGTACATAATAAAATATATTGTTAAAATAATAAACCACGCAGACGAAGTCGTGAATATCAGCTAGTTATAAATATATACTTATGAAACTGAATTTGAGTTAGCATTTTTAATATAAAATGTATTAAAATAATTCATTCGGTTCTTCCTGATGAGACAACTGCCCGTTGGTAGGTAAAAATAATTGAGTAATTATAAATAATGAAATAATTGAACATAATTAATTATAAATGACTAAATAAATAGCACATATTTAACTGAATATATATATTGTATATTAATTTTCTGTATGAATTAAATATAAAATGAAATACAATTAAATATTATTTTACTGAGATGCCAAGTAGCCCTTGAGTCGCCATTTAAATTCCTAAGAATCCGTTTGTGTCATTTTGGGATACATGTATCTAGACGATAGTATAAATAGAGTTTTAAGTAGATTTAATGTATAGTTGAAGAAGATAACGTACCAAGCACAGAAACTTGAAAAACCTGTGTAATATCACTAGAACAGTAGGTAGTATAAGGGGTTGAACATTACGGATGCTTTATAGACGGTACCATATATGGTGGATGGGTTTTATTTTTTTTTCCTTATTTTTCGCACATAATTAGTTTTGATGAATTGACAGACACGAAATACATGTTTCAGTTTGTTAGGCATACATGCTAGTACAAATGTGTGGCTTACTAATTGTTATATGCATGATTATTTTAGTTAATTTACCTTAGATAGATTCATGATGTTGAGTCGAAGGCAATAACCCAAGCCGAGGTCCGGCCACTTTGGCACCCTTGAGCTTGTTGTGAAACGGTTGAGCTCCATAAGCGCTCGTCCTAGTGGTCCGGGAAATCTGTGAACATCCGCTAGGCCAATAGCATTGGTGTCAGTTCGAAATAAAAAACCTTAAGCGTTAGTCCTAAAAGCGAGGTGAATCTGTAAAAGCCCATCAGGCCAGTAACGTTATACTTAGTCAATTCGAAAAAATAACATTACCAAAGCATATGTAATATGATCGATATATTCATTAAAATAATATAGGAAAACTTATTATTATACCCGATGTTATAACTTGCATGACATGCCACAATACCTAACCACTGACGTAGTCATAGACGATATGTAGAAGATAAAACCGTAATACAAGTACAGTTACCAATTGTCAACTGTTTGTACAATTGGTTGCGTCAATTTATTTTAGTCGGGTTAGTAAAAATAATAAACACTAAGAACCGGCCACGACTTCGTTCCTGTTATTTATAATCTCAATATATATATATATATAAATTACGTGTCACGTTGTTTGTCCGCAATGGACTCCTAAACTACTGAACCGATTTTATTTAAATTTTGCATACCGTGTGCATACAGTTTCATCCAACTTGAAAGATATGATAGTTTATATCTCATTTTATAATCGCAATATTATTTTGTTGTGAACTATTTGTATATTAACTTTTAGTTCGAAAATATTCTAATAGATAGCGATATAAGGTAATACATAGGCTGGATTGATGTCCGTGCAAAGCCGGACCGGGTAGCTAGTATAATCCATAAATTGAAGTGGTTGTTTTTTATCCGGATTGCTCTTCGAAACTTCAGAACCAATTTTGAAGCAACTTTTACTGATTGATAGAACAGTTTCCTGAGTATTAACCATGCTACATATCATTATGCTTATTTGTACGGGCTAAGCAGCAATTATATTTTTTTTCAGACGTTATTTAAAATTGATAAAGGGATTATAGGTTTGATTAGCAATGAGAATAATACAATTTGAAAATAATAAAAGATAGCCCTTAATTAATCCAGGTGAGACACTAAGCGAATATACCATTTTCATGAAAATTAAGTCTCGCATAGCATGTAGTATTTAATAAGAAATTACTTATGCTTATGATAAATTACATTAAGGTATATTGTAGCTTTCAATTAGTAGAAATATTTTTTACTACAGTTTCTAAAATAAACCCTTAAACAGGGTTATAAAGTTTACTCCTTCATAATATTGGTACCGTACAAAGACTCTATTTCGTTTTTCTAGTCCATTATTATTTAATTTTTATATAATGAACAAAATTCGAATAAAATGATCGATTTTTGTATGGAAACCATACTAATAATTACTCTATATAATTTAATCTCTATGTAAGTCAGCTTCTAGGTATTGGCAGAATGCCAGTTTCAGGCGTCATCCGTGACCGAATCCCTTAACTTGGCAACGTTCCAGTAGGGCATTGTTACAGAAAATCGATGTTATGTCAGAAAGTGAAAACTTTTGAGTGTACTGAAAACAATAATTCAACAATGGCACACGTAAATTTTATGATCTATGATATATTGTTTGCTTATTGCGAGCAAAACGCGAGTCATTTATTATTTTTAGTTTTCGAAACGAGATTTGCCACCGTCTCGGCTAACTCTCATTGGCTGAAACAGTCCACACACTCGACTTGCCATCAAATACCTGGCCATTGTAAGTTTTTCTTAGCACACTTTACGTTAAAATTTATGGAATCGTACTGAGTATTTCTCCTAAAATAAAACCTTTAAATGCAGTCACTTATTTCTTAGAACTTTCATTGACGTCAACCGCAGCGTTAATATTATCGTTTTGAATTCGGAATCCAAACAATGGAAAGGTTATCATTTTACCGCTCTTTTTGTTTTGTGATTTTATGCCATAGACGAATAATTATACTTGCAGATAATAATCTTATTTTTAATTAGTATTTTGTTTATTTCGTTCTTTATATAATACTAGCTGCCAGCCAGCTCGAGCTTCGCACGGATGTACCGACGAAGAAACTGAGACAAAATCTTTCCTTTAATGTAATGAAATAAAATGGCAGCTGAATAACTGAATGTCAATCTATATTGTTGAAGATCTTCTTACTGTCTTTTGTGTCCCTCACTTTTTTATATGGAGATTCTTTTGAACTCAGATATTTCGCTTTTTCCCATTTGATTTTTCAATCACATTCATTAATATAAACCTTATCCTGACAATTACGTACACAGCAAAATAAGAGCCTTTAAAGCTCTGCGACTCTTTATAAACCTGTTGATTTCCCTATACTATAGCGTAGTCCGGTGAAACTGTGGAGGCCTTGCCAAGTCAACAGTGTTGACAGTTTGAAAATAAAAAACCTGTACTATAGTCCTCTGGAAAACCTCAGCAGGTGGTTCAATCCATAACTGGAGCTTTCCTCTGGAACCGCACCATCCGTGACCATTTCGGTTCTAAGACATGATAGTCAATTGATGGAAAGTAATGTAATGATGGAATGTAGTCACAGGCATAATGGTACACCTCGCACGTGGTGGTAGCCTCTCACAGTCACTCTCGTGTATCACTTTTCATTATCAGCTAATATTAACTTCGCTGCCGACATGTATGCAGGCCGCCTTAACAGACGTTTGTCGATGATTTTCAGGTCTCTCAGTGGTCACCGTCGTTTTTCGATTGCTTTTTACTTCCCATCAAGTGCAGTGCCATCACTGTCTCGTATCATAATAAAAAAATGCACTTTTTTTAAATTCATTACTCATATACTTAAAATCTCCACACCGTTCACATGTACTAAAATATCTGTGCTCAATTTCAACATGACCTAGTCATCTTGTCCACCGGACAGACAGATAATGACGCTTATAAACTAGCAGAATAACCGGCTAGCTACGTACAAATTGATATATTGCTTGACTTTGCAGTCTTGTGTCAATTCCGAAGTAGCTAGTAGACACTACTACGCAGTTTGTTTTTGATTTATCTCGCGTTGCATTTGTGCCGTTTAATAACACGAAATCTAGGCTATCTAAATAGATTACGTCACGTTGGTAAATATTTAGAATGAAAGTATGTCTACGAAAAGTACGTATTATTCTGTTTATGGAAATCGAGGTTTTTAAATGATTTAATAAAAAGTTCGTTTATATGTATGCGATTATCGTAAAACCTACAAAACTTATTGGTATTATCTATGGATATAGGGAAATGTTTTAGTATACCTACATATTAATATGAAAAGAAGAAACTTTATACCTACCTCTTTGTAAACACATCGCGCGCACAGACGACTGTGATATTTGACAATTGTCATAGTAAAAAAAATATAGACTAGAGTGCAGAAAAAAAATTGCATATGTGTTATAAATACAATGAATTTTAAATAAATCATGCAATATTGTACTGTAAAAAATAGTCAAGTACATTTAGAGTGAATTCAGTGAAATGGATGGTTTAGTTAAGTGATTGAGTTAATCCCCCCGCAGTCATATCTACTTTAATATGGAATTTATTTAGATGATTTATATTTAAAAAAAAAACGAAATAAAAAAAACCATAATGTGTATGATGTAAATCTGTCAATGTCAAAAAGATATGTAGTCTGTGGTCAAACATTCGCACACAGAGTAGAGATTATCTTTATGAAATTTAAATATAAAGTCATTTATATACCTACATACTTTTTGATGAAACCATTAGAATAACGCTTATACTTTAAAAATAAATTATTTACGTTCGAACTTTGAATATTGGGCGACCGTTAGTAAAAATAGTGGAGAAATACTGTTATTTTTGAGGTTAATCCAAATTGAACGCGCGCGGGCCACGGGCAGTAATGAATAAATCAAAACTACTGGATCGATTTTAATCATTTTTTCAGTGAACGACACAGACTATATATTTTATACCCGTGCGAAGCCGAAGCGGGCCGCTAGTACAGAATAAATCATAAGTTCGCGGGATTTAGATATATAAGTATATGTGTATAATATATCTACGTGCGGAGGAGACGTTATGTCGGAGAGACGTTACAATCGATCGTGTGTCTACGACGCAATACTCTGAAACCGACTTCACGTATCAGTGTATGTATACGTATTGGAAGCAAATAATGTCGATTATAATGGAAATTATCATAGTATTGTCCATACCAGTTTCCAAGGTGATTCCAATTTGACGTTATTATTACTATGATGATACAAATGCAGTTTACATCCAACAAGATAGGGTTGTCTATTTTTTTTTTTCTTTAGTCAATAACCTGTACCAAAAGTTGTTATTTATAATAAAACTAGTTACTCGCTCCTTCCGGCTTCGTTTAAGTGCAATGAACAATATAGATCCATTTATTAGGGCTTTGGTGTGTACAGTTCATTGAAGTCAAATTCTTCGGTATCTTTTAAGATATTCATTAAAATGATGTTTTAACAGTACAAGCATATTAATTTTACTCATATGTATGGAATAAATACCCCTCCATATAAAATGTTTAGATGCACCGACCTTCATGCTAATCTGTCAAACAATATAAGAGCTTATCTATCTCAAATGTATGCTATGTATTCATTTATATATACATATAAAGGTTGTGTTTGTTTATTAAACGTGTCGCCGTATCTCAGTCGATATGCAAGGAGTTGTGCGGTCGCCAGACCAAACAATAATAATACGTTTCCATACAATAGCTGTGTATACTTACTTATAATATATATATGTATGGTAATTTTCGATAACGAATGGAAACAATATATGAGTTTAAGATATAGTTTTAGCAATTAAGGTCCAGTCGTTCTAGACATCTTTTATTTAAAAAAAACCCCCTATAATCGTCAATGCGTACAGAAATATGTCATAAAAGGGTACAATATTTATTTATTTTCGATAGAATTTCTTATTACGAATATGTGGTAAATATTTTACTTGTATTTATTTGGGTTATTACAAATCTTCTAAAGTCTCTTAAAATCTAACCAGATGTGTATCGTGGTTCCTCTCGTGTAATAAAAAAAAAAACAAAACTGATTTAATTTGTACGCAGTTAGAGAACCTTGAACAAATTTATAAGGAAACACTGTTGTTCGTATCTCGATTATAGGCGTTTACAGTTCGGCTCTTCTGGGTAATGCTCAGTTTTTATTGAACGAATAGTCTGCCATCGACCTCCGATATCCCACGTGTGTCGCGGCACATCACAACCTTAGTCTGTATACTTCGATTTTGCTTAGCGTATTTTCTGACATATATTTTATATGGTAACTTCTCCTCTCCTAAGACTTGCAGTGTGACGTCAGATGGCCTGCATTCTTGATAAATACAATGTTAAATGTAAAAAAAATTAAATAAGATTTATAATATATATATATATATATATATGACATTAAATAAATTTTAATTGCATATTATACATACAACTCATATCCATATTATCGCTTGCGCACACATCACTCTCTGGGTCTCGAGTAAAAATCAGCGTTGGAGGACTAACTCCTTTCAATACATATGCTAACTCGGGGCCCAGTTATTACACACTCATACAAATTCCGAATTTTTAAGTGGCGTCAAATAGCAGAGGGTGGTTACTACGTTCGTCTGTAGTTTGTATCTTTGCGTCTATTTTATATGTAAAAGTCTGTAATTAATAACAGTTATCCACGTGTGAGTTACAAATAGATGTTTTCTTTCTTTCTTTCTAATTTGTGATCCAAGTAGGAGTAGTACACTAAATGATCACTACATATTATAAAACAAAGTCACCCACCGCATCTGTCTGTTCGTTATAAAATCAAAAACTATTGAACGGTTTTTAATGCGGTCTTCATCAATATATATAGTAATTCATAATTAAGGATTAGGTAAATAATTTGTTAAGATTTTTTGTATATTGGTTGAAATATAACGATAACTGTAGAGAGTGTCGGAAAAAGTCAAGCTGCCTGGGAGCTTTCATCGAAAACGCTGCCTAATTCTTTTGAGATGTAATTCAATTTAATTTGATCTTCTTTTGATAGATCTACAAATAAGTGTACGATGGCGTATAAAACCTCTAAAATCTACTACCTGGGCGATGTCGGGGCGGGTCCGCTAGTAATTCTATAAATTAGCACACATAGTATAGCTTGTTGATAGTTTAAAAGTTATCTTACGAATGTGACGTCATACCGGTGCCAACCGGTAGATAGTGATGTATACATAGATAACTGATGAGTAGTGGTGAAGTGTGAAATTGATAGCTTTTTCGACGACCGGTAAACAATTGTGTTAAAAATATTATAGTAACTATATTACAGCGGCTGGTCTCAATAAATACGTCACAGAGTTGACGAAGTGATAAGAAACCCTAATTTGGCTTGTAATTAACGACTGGCCATTCTTATTAATAAAAAAGGTTATGGAACTTTGTAAACAAGTGTACTAAGTTTGGTGTTGAAACGCTCTAGACCTATTTTTTGACGCTTTAATATTTATAATTCATAAAAGCTACGTAAGTATTAATCACAGTAAATATATATTACATAAACATCTTTTTGTTTATTTTACGTTATGAATTATGAAGGTCAGAGACGGAGGATCCAAAAAAAAGTAGTGTGTACTTATGTACACGCGTTAGAAGTTATACTTCTTTGGCGTAAAAAGATAAAAATCTTTAAAAACTTTATCTTTCGCCTTATTCTACGTTTGTAGAAAAAACGACACTAACAATAGAAAAAATGTATTTAAAACATACATACTTTTTTTGAATAAAATATTGACTATAACCAACTTGAGGGTGTCGGTTTTTCGTGACGGTGTGCGCGCGCATCGTAAAAATTTACTCTCATCATTTTTCCCTAACGCACCAAAAGAAGTATAACTTCAAAAAAATGTTTTTTTTTCTCGAACTGACTACACTGTTGGCTTGTTAAGGCCGCTACAGTTTCACCGAACTACTAACTTAAAAGAAAAACTTTAAAATTAATTTATTCTTAAATTAGAAAATAGTCTAAAACTAATAATATGTGTGTGTTACCGATGCTAGGTTAACATTGACAAATGATCATCTGGTCCAATCATTTATACTAAAACAATGTGGTAACGGAGGAATCGGTTTGCCGAACGTTTCCATTGCAATTACTGACTCGATGCCTCGTGCACCTGACATATCGTGGGACTCCACCGTTGGTCAGCAATTATGATGTGTTGCGTTAGCGTAACATATGTTTTAAATACTATGTTTATTTCTAAGCTGTTCATTTAAATTATGTGCTGTTGTTAAGGGCGATTTTGATATACCTTAGATACGCCACTGTAACTAAAACATTTGATTTGGGACTTTTTGGTGGAATCTTAGTGTGTCATGATGTGGCTTTTATATTTTATTCATAGTTTTGTGTCTTTTGACTCTATATTTTGTAATATTGGTGGTGTTTTACGTAATATAGTTCGGTTGTTGTGCACAAGTGAAGTGGATTGGAAATAACGGTACGGAGCGTGAATTCCGAGATGGCACATAAACTCCCTGGAAAGTTCTAGTAAGGGGCCCACCATCTTGTTGAAATTATCACAAGACCCTTGTAATATTATTATTATTATTGTTGTATATTATTGTCATTAATGGCAGTAACAATCTAGAAGATTCTTCTTCTTCTTACCGTTATCCCATCTAATAATCTAGAAGACTGGTTGCCAAAAGAAAAGAAACATTTAATTGAATGAGGATTAACACTTATATTGGTCAAAACAGCGTCGAAAATAACCTGTTACTTTTTAAAATATGTAAAGCATAAAAATCATTATTGTGGGCTATTTTTAGGATTTGGATATATACCACCATGGACCCTATAGCTCATGGGGTTTAATCAGCGTTATCAACCTGAGCTATAACTTCATCACAATACATCGACTTTTGTCTACTTTATAATATCAATATAATAAAAATGTACTATACGTATAAACCTTTCCGAAGAAATACGCTAAACGATAATGAAAACCGTATCCAAATCCGTTATGTAGTTTAGGAAAACCAAGTGAGAACACACAGACAGACACGAAAACGACTCTGTTTTGTAATATCCATTATAAATTCCCACACAGATAAATTTTAGGTAATCTTTTTTACATGTAAATTATTTATGTAAAGCTGATATGAACTTATCTGCATCAACCATAACACTACCAGGAATAAAGAACATGCCGTGTCATATTAAAATAATAAACCAAATCGGCTTATAAGTAGTGTGTGCTCAGTTTATTGAATCTTATTCACTACATAGTATAAAACAAAGTCGCTTTCTCGGTCCCTATATCCCTATGTATGCTTAAATCTTTAAAACTACGCAACGGATTTTGATGCGGTTTTTTTGAATAGATAGAATGATTGAATAGGAAGGTTTATATGTATAATAACATAAATTAAATAGTGGAGAAGTACTGTTATTTTTGAGGTTTCTAATGTATTGTCGTAAATAATTACATTTTTTCCGCTTACATTGCAACAAACGCAGGCTGAACCCTACGAGATTTATCAAAATAATGTAGTAAGTATTGTACACATTGAAAAGTTCTACAGAAAACTCTGCGATGGTATATGTCTATCTCATATGGATATCCCACAATAAAAATTTTTTGTCATTTACTTTTTACGACAAATAATGGCTAATTTTCGAAACGATTGTAATATATTAATAGTTGTAAAAATAAAATAAATAGGTAAAAATGTATAAAGTAAATAAGTAAAAATGTAGTGTATGAATTTAGATATTACAAAGATAGCAGGAAATCTTCATGGTATAGGAAAAGGGGAATTGTTTTACTCCAAATTTAACGCGTGCGGGCCACGGACAGTAATGAATAAATCAAAACTACTGTATCGATTTTAATCATTTTTTTAGTGAATGACATAGGCTATATATTTTATACCCGTGCGAAGCCGGAGCGGGCCGTTAGTATTTTAATATGACACCTCATGTTATTTATTCCTGGTAGTGTAGTTTAGTGCCGTCATAATGACAAAATGACTTTTAATCATGCGTCTTAAAATGTGTACTGAAAATTTACAGATTTTTTTTTTTAATTATACTTGACACTTCCGATTTAAGCGTAATATAATATAATACTGCTACGATAAACGCTTCAATGCGGCGCATAAGTGTGAAGGTTCCACATACGTTAAAAAAATAGTTTTAAGAGATACACTACGCTTTCAAAACTGGATCGTTTTTCACTATTCTTGACTATACGTTGATTGGATAAATAGAGAAAAGTGTCTGCTTCAATGCTAATTACGTTAATTAGCATAACTGAAGGTTAACTTCCGAAGGAATTAGTTCTGTCTCTACCGTTGTATTATTTTCTTCGACAAGTTTTTCACGCCTAATTACCTTCAGAATATTCTATGCAAATTTTGGTGGAGGAAGTGTCATCGTAGTGATAAAACTAGACCAAATTACGTCAATAGTGATCATAATTATTCATAAAGTTTTACTCCTGTGGATTGTATTCATGATGCAAATAATACCGTAGCTGTTCTTGAATGATTTGGCCAAAGAGATGAATGAAGAAATGAGGTTCGATGCACAAAACCAGGTGACCTAGAAAACAATTATGAGTGTTATCTGTATTAGCTCGAAGTCGAAGGCAAATAATATTTTAACGTTACACAGAGCCCTAATTTACACGAATTCTAAATGCTTTAAAACTTAAATAACCCGTGAAACGTGTGTAGGACTTTGGAAAATCATTGAATAGTTCCTTATAGTAATATAAACATATTGAGATAATACTTTATTATTTTATCTAAAGTTGAATATTTTTTTTTTTATAATACAGTAATAAATTATAAAACGCATATATTAATAATACCAGCTCTTCATTTATTTTTGTTTACACGGGGCCCGCAAGCGTTGGAACTGGAGCCGATGCCAATCTCGTGACCCAGAAGTCATGTCGTAAATAGCACCATAGCTGACAGTGGCTGCATTAGTTAAATGATTGTTCGCTACTTTAAAAATAATTCCGTGCCGTGTAGATTTTACAATAAATACACCTTGTTAAATTAGAGCCCATTAGTGTTTATGTATTGTCTGCTATATTGCTTACAAGGTCGCATTTATGGTATGTAATTCTGACATATAAATTGTTTACCGTTTCTCACAGGGTTTTTAACCGACTTGAGGATGAAGTAGGTTCCCAAATTATTATTTTTTTCAATATTTGTTGCTTCTAAAATTTGTCACGGATAAACTGGTTTGTTTTTTTTCTTTATTGGATATCGCGACTCTCTGACTTGCACCAAAATCATGACGAACTAATCTTTGTGACTTTATTATATCATGATCATGCGACGCGTCAAGGAGAAGGGATTCTTATAAAATTGTGACCACTTCCATCTCCTAATATAATGCTAATTCAGAATATATTTATTGGAAAACAACGAAATTGAATAAAGAAAATGTAAAGGGAATATTGTTAAGGGCGTCGTTCGATGATGCATCAGGAGCTCCATAGTCCAGTGCTAATAAAATGTATAGTGACTGAGCTTTGAGAGATAGGTTTATAGACAATTCAAGACTATGTAGGTACTCGACTATGGTCAAGGACGTCTTGGTGGTTTTTTGCGGTCAGTTTTTTTGAAGTCTATTTTATTGTTCTTTTATTATATAGTAAATTAATTATCCTTCTATACGTTCAGATTATATCTTCTCTTGACCTGAAATGATATATTCTAAAATTCAAGGAAGACGTCTAGCTTGGAAAAAATATCGCAATTTATACCGAACTGCGAACAACATCGGAAAATCCATTACCTAACTGGATGTAATTTGAAGTGCACTGGTTGGTTGGTCTCGGAACATGATATTTATATGTCGACACAGCGACCGATTATTCAATTGTCCAAGAGCCTTCCCTGCACAATATAATCTATTTAAATCTTTTTCAATTGTCTCCCGTTACGTGTGGATTTTGTCGACATCAGATTATTTGCTAAATCTCTAAATTCGGCCATAATATTTCAACTAAGATCCTGTTGATATATGCAACAGAATATTCTACCGTATAGCTGTAGCCATAAAGTATAATATATGAATGTCACCTTTAGATAATTATATTCAAAGGGTACACCGTCATAAAACATTTTTATTCATTTACAGCTCTCAATAAATAAATAAGTGTGGCATAAAGATTAAATTACCAACTGAACCTTGATAATGGATTACCACAGTGCGTGTCACTTCTATCACGTGTTCCATAAGTGATTAAAATAATACACTTTATTTAAAAACTTAAGAAGTAATTGATTGGTCTATATTTAGACTTGTTAGTATCGGCATGTTCCTTGTTAATTAATTGTAATTACTGAATTATACAAGTTTTTACTTTACTGACATCCTCAATTATCTGACTAGACGAAAGCAACCCATCTACAAACTAAATTATAGTGACGCAGTTAACTCGTTAAATAATTTCAGCTGTGTAGCTAATTTTCCATAACAATAATGCAAAATAATCAGATGCAGTTTGATGTACTAGATTATGCTGGTTTGATTTTATTTTCGACCCGATTATTCGGTGTTGACTTAACAGGTCGTTACTGCTTCACCGGACTACTAAGACGAGAGCCTAAGACAGTCAGTCGATAGGTAACTATCACAAGGATCTATGGGCGCCTCGGCTTGGGCTGTCGCAGACGCGAATCAAGCAAAACTAACCAAGCTAACTATACTAATCATCGTATCGTGCAATTTGACTAATAATAACTAATCCAAAACGAAAAAAGAAGGTAAAAAGAATAAAAACCCTTACAGAATATGTGTAAATAAAGGTGTATCCGCGTGCACATCTGTGGGGAGTGCCATGAGAGTTGTGTTGTGAGCTAGTAATTACGGTGAGCCATGGTATCGCGTAAACAGAATGCTTGAGGGTTCCACTCCGTGAGAACGTACCCCGGCTTCAGATGTAGCTGCAGGGGCCGCGACTTGATTGCTGGAGCGGGCTATCTCTGGCGGCTACGGAACGATCGGCGAATCTGATTGGTTTGATCTTGAATATAATCTGCAAAAATATAAGGAACTCCCGTTTGGAATTCTTTTTAATACAAGCTTTTACTTAGCTTGCAACGTTTGTTTGTTTAGGTCAATATTGTAACCTAAATTAGAAGCAGTTCATTAGACTTAGGACTTTGAAATTTTGCTTATTTGTCTAGTCCTGACTACAATACAGGAAAATGAAATAAAAATAAAATGGCGAATTTCAATATGGCCCGCAGCTCCGCATGCGTTTTTTTTTATAATTGTAAATTACTTCTTATAAAATCAGCTATCCTGTTAGTGAAAGTTCCGTGAAAAACGGTTCAAACGTTTTGGAGATAGTACTACAGACGAAGCCACGGATGATAGCTAGTCTAAAATAAAGTAGCCTAAGTCACTCGCTGTTATTTTAACTATCCGCCAGTGAAGTTTTTGTTAAAATCGGTCCAGCCGTTTCGTAGATTACCCGGAACATACAGACAGACAAAAATTTTAAAAATTGTATTTTTGTTATCAGTATCGTGTATACGTTCATATCCAATCAGTAAAAAGTCGTTATTTTAATATTACAAACAGACACTCGAATTTTATTTCTATGTATAGATTAATTTATTATTACTAGCTTTTGATAATTATGATGACAGTTGCGTAGATGACATGAAAGTTTGATGAACTTCATGACGTAGTAAAAATCGAAACGGCGTTTCAATTATACTTGCGCATTTATCATAAATATAAACATTAATTATCTCCTATCTTTATGAGAATGAAAGTTTCCATTTCCATTGTTATCGAAAACATAATCATTCGTTGTAATGTTCACTTTCACAGAGCATGCATATAAGTCCGTGGACTTGTGGGTATCCTCGTGGGGAATCTCTTTATCTATATTGTTATTAGGTTTTTATTATATGTCATGCAGAAGTATCGTGCTTTTGATATTTTTTTATCTTATCAGGGTATACAATATTATCATCTCACCTTAAATTCATTGCAGAGTATAGACTGCGACTCTGGGTTCACTCACAGTTTTAATAAAGTCTGATATATAGATTTATCTCTTTATCTATATTGTTATTAGGTTTTTATTATTTCTCATGCAGAAGTATCGTGCTTTTGATATTTTTTTATCTTATCCGGGTATACAATATTATCATCTCACCTTAAATTTATTGCAGAGTATAGACTGCGACTCTGGTTTCACCCACAGTTTTAATAAAGTCTGATATATAGATTTATTAGCTGGAATATATTTTTTTAATTTAATTGTTACATCGAACCTTCAATTTTCCTTTTTTTTCGGTAAACATAACTAAATATTTGAATAATACGACCATCATCATCACCTCACCCTTATCCTACCTAAGTAGGTTTTCACATGTTTGATATACTCATTCTTATACTTTATTATAAAGTTGTACTTTCATTAAAGACTAAAAGAGATGTATTATAAACTGACTCGTGCTAATAAGTAGAGTATTAACTTCACTCACACCCGATTTTTTTTTTGAGTTAAGTGAATAATCTTTGAACCGCCTACTTTGAGGTCCTCCCAAAAATAATACGATGAGATCGAGTTGATATATAATGGAAACTTAACAAATTACAAAGGTTAATTATATTATATATAATCACGTGCGATTCTTGATACCGTGTTTCAATATTATATTAATTTCGACAAGCGTCATCTATTGACTCGTGATGCAAACTTATTACATCATACAATCTTAGAAAAAGCACCATCAGGTCATACGTCGATAAGTAGGTTTGTTTACAAACGCTACCAGATAGATGTTTAACCCTTAAATGGACAATGTTGTTTTTAAACAACATACTAAACATCACAGATAAAATTGACCTTCTTTTAATTTTTTGTTAATTTTGACAACTAGTTCTTAGTTCTGAACGAATTTTGTACTTTTTTTAATGTGTTGCTAAAAAGTATAGTAAATTCATGTCTAGATTTTTTTACTCATTTTTCCTAGACAGTAATACATGTCTATTACACATATATTTTTTTAAAACGTGAAACAAAAATCGTCCATTTAAGGGTTAAAATGTATACTCTATCAAGATTAAGTGGAGGGGCTGGTGGAACCGTGTAAATAGGTCCCAACAGGGGGGAAGCGGTGAAAATAGCGTGGAAATTATCCGGCTTACGAAGGACTAACAAATATGTGTGAACGATAGGGGGGTGTAAGAAGCACTTAATTCACTTACCGAATCGCCCCCTGGTGCCTCGAAGTTGATCTCCACTGGATCGTTCACGTACAGATTGTTTTGCGGCGAGAGATCCGTTGATGGTTTCACAATAAACCAAAGCGGGCTATTTATATGATAATTATGGCGGAGATGTATTCGTTATCGCGAAAAAAGTGCGCATCGGTCAAAAGTAACAAACGTCACCCCGGTATCGACATATTAATTATTAATAAAACCTTCATGGTGGAGCATCCGCCTCACCATTAAGCGATTCGATTGATATGCAAGGTATTAACAAAACAAATTAAGTATTCTTCATGAAAATCAACTGAGCAACACATTTTTTTTTAATATTATTATAATTGAAAATTGAAATAGTCATGCGAGTGCAAAAAAAATGCTGATTATTTTACTGATATGCTCGTGTATTGATAATTGTAGTATTACGCTTGTAATTCAAGTATGTCGGAAATAGTAGTGTGTATTTGTAAAGATAAGATAATCTCGACAGTATTTATCTATAAGTATTACAAATGATTGTCATATAAGTTAATAGCTTGTAAATTATAGTTTTGTCTAGCTGTTGCCCGCAGATCCGCATGCGTTTTTTTTATAATTGTAAATTACTTCTTATAAGATCAGCTATCTGTTAGTGAAAGTTCCGTGAAAAATGGTTCAAGCCCTTTGGAGATAGTATTGCAAACGAAGCCACGGGTAAAAGGTAGTCCAAAATAAAAAAAGCTTTAATTACTTTTTATAACGTTAGCTATCTGCCAGTGAAAGTCCCGTGAAAATAGGTCCAATCGTTTTGGAGATAATGCTACAGACGAAACCACGGATGACAGCTAGTCTAAAATAAAATAGCCTATGTCACCCACTGTAATTTTAACTATCCGTCAATGAAATTTCTGTCAAAATCTGTCCAGGCGTTTCGGAGATTACCCGGAACAAAAAGATAGACAACAATTTTAAAAGTTGTGTTTTTGTTATCAGTATCGTGTATACGTTCATATCCAATAAGTAAAAAGTCGTTATTTTTATATTACATACATACAGACACTTCATTTTTATTATATGTATAGATAACTGTATACGTAGGTTCATTTGTATTTATTAATTTGCAAATCATCAAATCGAGCATCATCTAAATTGACTAGTGTAATCTTTAGTTTTTGTTTAGTTCTTAATGATTATCAATATATATATAATTGGATTCAGACGCTTTGAACGATTTATCCTTGAGGTATGTACAAGGTGCAAGTCATTTTTTATTTTTATACAATAAGGAGATATCTTTGTATATTCATTTACTGTAAAGGATCGTGGTAAAGAATTTTATCGGTTGTTTTGTTTCTTGCGGAAATGCTGTAGTCACCTACATCGTCAATTTGTATGGGTTCCTTGCTACAGCTTCAAGTAGAGCTTCGGTCGAATTATTTATCCTCACTAACTTTGCACGAATGATGTAGTTTATAATATAACCCGACGGTTTTATTTTGCGCTATATCTAAAATGAGACCGTACTGATATATATCATGTAGGTAAAGTAAACGTTGATATGACAAAGTGTTTAGTAGACAAATGATGATTGATAACATTTCGTCTGTGACGTATCTATTCAAAGATATGATGAAATTAGTGGCGTTCAAAGAAGCCATATGAAAATTTTTATGAGTTTGTCCCTTTCTTTTTTATTTTATTTTACACCGTCTACGTTTATAACACATTTGATTCATGTACTTTAAGCATTAACTCTAGTACTGCTTTCATTTTGAATGTTTTTATGTTTTTACGTTACGTAGTACAAAATAGAATATTAAATCTGTAATTTATTAGTAAGAATAATTGATTTTTATCATTTTATTAATTGGTTTTTGCTTACAGTATTTCGCCATTTTATAGAATACTAAGCATAATTGCGATTTGGTCGTTGTCTTGAATTTAACTAGTATTCAAAGGAAGAAATATGTGCTGATGTAAAATCTAGACTAAAATGTAAGCTAGCAGAATTGGGTAATTGATAAGGATCGATTGATACATGTTGAAAATTTCCGACGTAGCAAATTTCTTGGGCACTCTGGGTTTTAAACGACCAGTATATTTCCAACTAATTACGTGTCTTTCGCCATGTTATTTATAAGCTGGCAGGTGATGAGGGCGATCGATAGTAGAGTTTTCATTTTTTGACGCTATTCGCTATTCCTAGTAATCATCAAGTAGGTGAAGTTTAGACAATTTTTTCGATCCAGAATTAGAAAAAACATTCAAGAAGTAAATTCCATAATCGATTACATAGTTACCGACCTGTTATTCATCAGTGTATTTAGCAATGTATATATCGTAAATAGCTCTCAACGCCAAACTTTGTTGGCAAGCGATTTCATTATTTGTACTTACGTGCCACCTACAGATCATAAATTTGGAGTTACTAATGATATCACTTATATGGGAAAGTTGATGTTTATTCACAAAAGTTGATTGATATGCGGAAACCAGTATTTTTTTATTCAAAATCAAAATCAAAAATACTTTATTCAGTTTAGGCCCTGAGAAGGCGCTTATGAACGTCAAAGTTACCACCGGTTCGGAAAACAACCCAGTCATCGAGAAGAACCGGCAAGAAACTCGATCTGGTTTATCTTTTCATTAACATATTATAACTTACATTTTTAAAACATAGTTATAAATAATTACATTCGGTTTTGGTGGATGCACAGAGAGGGCGTCATTTCCAGACGTCACCGTCGTTCACATATGGATCCACCCTGTAATAGCCTTTAGATATTAAAACCTGCTTGACAAGGTGCTTGAAATTAGTATCCGGCAGATCGGTAACGGGCTTTGGAATTTTATTATAAAACCTAACACTATTACCTAAAAAACTGTTACCGGTCCTAGTGAGCCTAATACATGGAATGACCAATTTGTTCTTATTTCTTGTATTTAGATTATGTCGGTCCTTTACGAAATCTAACTTATCTAAGTTTTTGCGGACGTACATTAGATTTTCAAGTATGTATTGGGAGGGCAGAGTTAGGATACCGAACTCCTGGAACTTATCTTTTAATGATTCGCGAGGTCCCATATCATAAATTGCTAACTATATACTATTGGTATAATAGTATATAGATTCTATATAATAGTAGTATACAGCTTCTATATAGGTTAACCGAAGATAGTAACAGGCTAAACATAGATGAATTGTCAGCAAAAATTATGCCTTGAGTGTTTAGTGACGGACTTTTTAATTGAGAATAATAGATGATCAAGCGACTGCTAGAAAATGCTTTACCAAATCACTACATAGTATAAAACAAAGTCGCTTTCTCTGTCCCTATATCCCAATGTATGCTTAAATCTTTAAAACTACGCAACGGATTTTGATGCGGTTTTTTTTTAATAGATAGAGTGATTGAAGAGGAAGGTTTATATGTATAATAACATAAATTAAATAGTGGAGAAATACTGTCATTTTTGAGGTTACTCCAAATTTAACGCGTGCGGGCGACGGGCAGTAATGAATAAATCAAAACTACTGGATCGATTTTAATCATTTTTTCAGTGAATGACATAGGCTATTTATTTTATACCCGTGCGAAGCCGGAACGGACCGCTAGTTTGAAATAATGTATAACCAAATTGATTTTATTTTGGACGTTGCGGTATTTTTGTTTTTGATAAAATGTTTTCGTAAGTGTAATCGAGTGTTCTACTATTGTTGTGAGCATTTTAGCTAATCATGTAATAAGCAGCATAAATGCAATTTGTGTATTCAGTTTTATCAATATACATATTATAAAATGAAGTCGTCCGCCGCGTCTGTCTGTCTGTTTGTCTGGTTGTTCGCGATAAACTCAAAAACTACTGAACGGATTGTAATGCGACCTTCACCGATAGATAGATTAATTCACAGGGAAGGTTTAGGTGTATAATTTTTTCAAGGTTTTCTTTTTTGTAAATTGGTTGAAATATAATGATAATTGTTGAAAAAATCGGAAAAAGTCAAGCCGCCTTAAGCGTTTTACGCACATAAGTGTATATTTTTTATTATTAGGACAGAACAACGTCCGACGGACCTAGCATAGATGTATATAAAACTTTATTCCCGTGTCTGTAATACACAATCTCGAACAACAAATTTAGAGAAACCGATGTAAACAACTTTTTGCTCTAAGGTCATCTTTTTGATTCTCTTACGTAATTATCATCAGCTTTGTATGTAAAAATAAAGTTATCACGTTTATTTTGAGAAGTATCACAAATCACCTCTGACCTTTTCGTCTGGAACGCGAGGGCTAATTTTATCTCCCGCTTGACATTTAATGAAATACCGGCGTAGTCGTAATAATTTGGTTGGGGGATCTCTCGGAGATATTCATATTATGATGTGGTGTTAAACCGACGTTATTCGCATGAGTGGTTTTAACGACCCTTTTGTCTTTATGCTCTACCGTTGCTGATTGTTTAACCGACCGTGTCAATTTAAATAATAATGTATTTTGAATATTGTCTCTTGTTTTGGTCACCTTGCTTATTTTGTACGCATTAAAACAATAAGATTCTTTGCATACTTACAAAACCGAAAAACTATAACGTGGTAATTGATTAAACTAGTTCTTTATACGTTCTGTAAAAGACTTGTCTGTAGTGCATTTTATTTCTATGTGATTTATATGTAAGTAGTTTTCAAAATCAAATGAAAAATAATTTATTCTGTTTAAGCCCTAAGAACGCGCTTATGAACGTCAAAACTACCACCGGTTCGGAAAACAATTCAGTCATAGAGAAGAACCGGCAAGAAACTTGATCGGGTTTATGTTTTTAACATATAGTATACATAAATACATTATACGATATAATCGTTTTTAGTAGATGCACAGAGAGGAATCAATATTGTTCCAGTCTATAGTAACCGTTTGACATAAAAACCCGCTTGACATGGCGCTTAAATTTACAGTCCGGCAAATTGGTTATATGCTTTAGGACTTTGTTATAAAATCTAACATTATTACCTAAAAACTGTTACTGGTTTTACTCAGCCTGAAATAGATCAGTTTGTCACAGTTTCTAATATTTAGATCGTGTCGTGCCTTTTACGAAAACCAGATTTTCATAATTTTGAAGTAAAATTCTATTTTCTACTGTGACTCCTACATGTTGAGGTGGTAGAGCTACGCTGAAACTATTACTGGTTTCAGAATGAATGGATCGGCTCGCCCGGGGTAGTACCACCCTCTCACAGAAAGCCGACATGAAGTAACAGTGCTTGCACTGTTGTTGCGTTTCGTTCGGTCAGTGAGAGCGCTTGAGGCCCACATATATTAAAAGGCCGACAACGCACTTGCGACTCCCCTGGTGTTGCTAGTGTCTACGGACGGCGGTGTTCACTTACCATCAGGTGACCCACCTGTTCGTTTGCCCCCTATAATATAAAATAAAATACATGGTTTTAAATGTTTCGTCAATTATAGATTAATGGAAATGATATAAGACGTACATAATATTTCATATTTGTTATCAGGTTTCTATTGAATTGTGTCTGTATATTGTTTTCAGTTTCAAGTTCAAGTTCAGTTCAAGTTTTATACTATGTAGTGATTTGGTAAAGCATTTTCTAGCAGTCGCTTGATCATCTATTATTCTCAATTAAAAAGTCCGTCACTAAACACTCAAGGCATAATTTTTGCTGACAATTCATCTATGTTTAGCCTGTTACTATCTTCGGTTAACCTATATAGAAGCTGTATACTACTATTATATAGAATCTATATACTATTATACCAATAGTATATAGTTAGCAATTTATGATATGGGACCTCGCGAATCATTAAAAGATAAGTTCCAGGAGTTCGGTATCCTAACTCTGCCCTCCCAATACATACTTGAAAATCTAATGTACGTCCGCAAAAACTTAGATAAGTTAGATTTCGTAAAGGACCGACATAATCTAAATACAAGAAATAAGAACAAATTGGTCATTCCATGTATTAGGCTCACTAGGACCGGTAACAGTTTTTTAGGTAATAGTGTTAGGTTTTATAATAAAATTCCAAAGCCCGTTACCGATCTGCCGGATACTAATTTCAAGCACCTTGTCAAGCAGGTTTTAATATCTAAAGGCTATTACAGGGTGGATCCATATGTGAACGACGGTGACGTCTGGAAATGACGCCCTCTCTGTGCATCCACCAAAACCGAATGTAATTATTTATAACTATGTTTTAAAAATGTAAGTTATAATATGTTAATGAAAAGATAAACCAGATCGAGTTTCTTGCCGGTTCTTCTCGATGACTGGGTTGTTTTCCGAACCGGTGGTAACTTTGACGTTCATAAGCGCCTTCTCAGGGCCTAAACTGAATAAAGTATTTTTGATTTTGATTTTGAATAAAAAAATACTGGTTTCCGCATATCAATCAACTTTTGTGAATAAACATCAACTTTCCCATATAAGTGATATCATTAGTAACTCCAAATTTATGATCTGTAGGTGGCACGTAAGTACAAATAATGAAATCGCTTGCCAACAAAGTTTGGCGTTGAGAGCTATTTACGATATATACATTGCTAAATACACTGATGAATAACAGGTCGGTAACTATGTAATCGATTATGGAATTTACTTCTTGAATGTTTTTTCTAATTGAGAATGTTCTATAAATTTATTGTAATAACATTATCTTGTTTTGCTTTTACAGCTGATGAATTGTAACTGTATTGGACATAAACAATATTTTTTTCTCTGTTTGTTATTTATTAATAATACAAGAGGTCACAATATGTAGGTCGATAGCCGGTCGTTCATCCACCGATAACCTCTAATAAGATCGCTTGTATCGATTTCAATGACTTCCAATATCTGGTTCATATTGACTTACATCATTCAATTATGTCATTAATTCAACATAACATGTAACTTCAGTGCGTCAATTCATTTGTGCACAATTTTTAACTAAATTTTAGTTGAAAGATGTGCGAGAATGGAATATGTATAGATTTCTTTTTCGGTCCCAGTTACATGAAGCTTGCACTTGTATAAATAATCTATTCGCTGCACATGTTGTTATTTCTATAGTGTGTTGGTTGACAAGCCAGATTGGATACTCGTTATACAGCCTTGCTTGTGCTGTTGCAAGATTTATTTAATTTTCGACTATAGAATTGTTTTCTTTTAAGAGTTAATTTTGCTACAACCTAATAATGTTTGTGAATGAAAATGGGAACTCGAAACATCGCCAAATTATTTAAAGTTAAAAATCAAAATCAAAAATACTTTATTCAATTTAGGCTCTAAGAAGGCGCTTATGAACGTCAAAACTACCACCGGTTCGGAATACATCCCAGTCATCGACAAGAACCGGCAAGAAACTCGATCGGGTTTATCTTTTTAACATATACTTATATATTTAAAATTCATTATACATTACAATCGATTTTAGTGGATGCACAGAGAGGAGTCAATTTCAGATATCACCATCGTTGACAAATACACGAATCCATCTTAACTGATTATATAAATACGAATGTGTGTCTGCTTGTTTCTTACTTTGATTACTAACCCGATCAATATAAAGTTTTACATAGACATTGTCAGGGTTACGGAAAAGGGCATAAGGTATTTTCCATCCAGAATAGTATACGCTTCCTTAGGGAGCCATTCAATTTACATTAACGCGAGCGATGTCGCAAACAAAAGTTACCATTAAAATAATGCGCCTCCCATCATTGAATAATTTCATGTTTTTATATGAAAGGGGAAAGATGATAAGACGTTAGTTAACAAAGCATAGGTAAACTGTCAAAGCACAAATACATTATCATTTACAGTTGTCAAGCCGATCTGCAAAACACAACCGAAATCACAGGTAAAGTTAATGTTGTTATCGAAATATAAAGTACCGAACCTGAGCCACTCTTGCAGATTTTTTACGATGTGTATAGAAGTCTTGAAGGCATGGTCCAGTCCGATTCGATTATCCTTTCATGACATGTTATTGTTATCCATAACAGTAGCCTTATGTAACATAATAGTTAAGTTTTCGTAAGACCGAGTGCTAATTGTAAATATCCAGATTTGGCTTGTTGACTGGCACCGATCCAACGGTTGCGTTCCTCTCGGTCGAGTCGTCTGCCTCATGATGAAACGCATCACCCCATGTGCGATGTCACATGAGAGATACAAACATTGATGATTAATCATAAAGCAATTTCATCGAGTTTTATACATAAAAAATAAATTTTTGACGTATTTTGTAATTTGCATGCACTTAAATCTGAAATGTTCATTTCTTGCTCTAGCTTTTGCCTTAAAACTTCACTTTCGTTGATGTGGATTTGAACTATCTTTCGGCGTCATTACTTTTTTTCTGGGTGAAAGGTAGAGGTATTTATTATGTTCTTTGTACCCTTGAAAACGCGTGATCGATTTGGTAGTAAAGGCGTCATGAAAGTGTGACAAACAAATTCACTTTTGCATTTATTGGTTAGGATATACTTAAAAACTAAATAAGTATGGATAAAAAAGTAGATTTAGTTTGTCGTTTCGGTAAATCGAGATTTACATTATTATCATGAGGAAATATGATAAGTCTACATGTGTAGGTTTATACTGATTAGTAGACACACATTTCAAAAGCATGAAAAGTAGAATTAAACTTGTTGGTGCGAATATACAAAGGGGATCCAGGATGACCTGGTTCAAGCCTCAGTATTAGTATTTCCATTTACCCATACAAAGCAAACCAGTAACCGCTCGTAGCGCGTTTGTTGCTCCTTCCTACGGTGCACCGTCCGTCACACACAGCGTTCAAATTTTTATTGTTCAGTTGGAAGGGCCAACAATCACATGCATGTCAGTCAGTCATACGTTAAGGTGAAAATTGATCGTCGTGCATGAGCCCGATATCGCCGTCTACTCACATTGAAAATATGAAGACGTCGGGACAAAACGATGTACTAAGAAAATGTTAAATATTGCTAAAGATTTAGATGACTTTGCGGGATCATCTGCTAGCTTTGAAATGCATATCAAGTTACTGACATAAACTTGTGTATACATATAATAAAAATGAAGTATCTGTATGTAATATTAAAATAACGACTTTTTACTAATTGGATATGAACGTATACACGAAGTATCGTGAATCAGTAGATAACAAAAACACAATTCTTAAAATTTTTGTCTGTCTGTCTTTCTGTTTCTTCCGGGTAATCTCCGAAACGGCTGGACCGATTTTGACGGATAGTTAAAATTACAGCGGGTGACATAGGCTATTTTATTTTGGACTAGCTATCATCCGTGGCTGTGTCTGTATTACAATCTCCAAATCGATTGGACCTATTTTCATGGGTCTTTCACTGACAGATAGCTAACGCCATAAAAAGTAATTAAAGCTTATTTATTTTGGACTAGATTTTACCCATGGTTTCGTTTGCAGTACTATTTCCAAAACGTCTGAACCATTTTTCACGGAGCTGTCAGTAACAGATAGCTGATCTTATAAGAAGTAATTTACAATTATAAAAAAAAAAAACTCATGCAGAGCTGCGGGCAACAGCTAGTATTCAATAAATGTGATCGTTTAAATATACCATAGTTAATAAGTACAACTTACTATATACCGCTACTTCGATATGAACATAAAATCAATCCAGTTTCAAGTTGGCATAAACGGGACTTTGGACAGATACGGTATTTACGTTTTTTATGTTTACTAAAATTACAACGTCACAAAAAATCTCGTTTGACGACGACACGCGGTTAGTATGACGGCTGTTTTGTTAGCTACGCTTGAAGGAATACATCGATGACCTTTAAGGCTATAAATATACATATGCAGCAGCTCGTTTGAGAATACCGTTAGACGTTGTTGCATGGCTAGGAACAAAGATAACAAATATGTCGGGTTAGTCGGATTCCACAGCACTAATGGATGAGGAGAATGTTTATTTATCAATAAGAAGTTTAGTTAGGTGGACTGCGCAGTAGAGCCTCTGATTCGCTTAGTCGATCTTGATTTATAATGTAACTAATGTTGTTGTGTTGGATTACTACACTATGGCATTAAGGGTGATATTACATTAAATATAATGCTTCTATAATCTTAGTCGTTTTATATTCTTATAGTGATACTGCTTTTTAAATTTAGTCGTGTTATGTTACGGTTATATATATAACAATTTTATTGCCATAGATAAGAAATGAATAATCAGGTATTAACAAATTATGATTGTAAAAATGTTAATGCGCGTTAGTACACAATGCGAGCTGGTTATTCTTTTACAAATTTATATTACGGTCAAACAATCTAAGACTTGGATTGTAATACTTAATGTAAGTATATTATACAATAAAGCATAAAAGCAGATGTTAAGTGATAAACTAAAAGTTTTGCACAAGACCCGCATTCTTTTTCTTTTTTTTTCGAATTGACCTACACTGTTGTGCCTGGCAAGGCCTCTACAGTTTCACTGGATTACTAAGGGGAGCGCTTAAGGCACTCTCCCGATTGTGTTTAGGTGATCAGCGAAGGGCACACGGTGCGCCTCGGCTTGAATTGTCGCCCAGTTTCCTGATCTAACTAAGCTAATCTAAGCTTAGCTATCCATTTCATACATTTATGGGTTCGTGAAAAATACATGTATAACCATTTATGTTTCACGAAAGCATACGTGTTTTTGTATTATCTGACTCATGACCTGCATTATGAAAGAGAGAAACTATAAAGAATATTCTAACGATAGCGAATAATGAGAATCGTATAAATTTTATTTATTTTTGTTTTATTTTATTTTACTATTGTTAAGAAACTTACCGCTAAGTTAACAAAATAAAACGAAGACTAGGTTACATGAGGTTACAAGTTTTCACAAATAGAAGTGAAATGAATAGTTTTTCCTCCGAATTTCTGGGGACACAGACATTCATGTTTATTTAATTCTCAATTAATGTGAACTTATCGGCGGATGCGGTTTACTTGTTCAGCGTATAATTGATAACGTATTAATTTACTTTGGTTAACTAATTTAATATATTGTGGAACTTTCTAGACTGTAAGAAGAAGAATATATTGAATTTCACGAATATTTTTAATACTAGCAGGGCCGGCGTACGTTGTTCTGCCCTGATAATAAACAAATATATACTTATGTGCATGAAACGCTTCAGGCTGCTAGACTTTTTCCGATTTTTTCAACAATTATCCATTATATTTTAACCAATTTACAAACAAAAACTTAACAAATTATATACCTAAACATGCCCCGTGAATTATTCTATCTATTGGTGAAGACCGCATTACGATCCGTTCAGTAGTTTTTGAGTTTATCGCAAACATCCAGACAGACAGACAGACGCGGCGGACGACTTTGTTTTATGATATGTATTGATGACCACTTACGAAAAATTCTTCACAATTATGTTTCTTAATAGTTACCTAATTTTTGAGTTGCAATGACATCATAGTTAGTGTACAGACTTATTGCAATTTCCTACTACGAAGAAGTTAAAAAAGACCAATTATAATCGGAAATCAACAACTGGAAATATTAAGTGTTAATTGGTGATATTTCGTTAATTTATGCGTTATTAAAGGTATACCCATATTGTAGTTATGTTGAGCTGCTAAAAAATGATATGAATAATTAAAAAAAATCCAGTTCATAAGTTATAGAGTAAAACAAAGTAGTGTATGGTGCTTATTAAAAAAACTGAGGTCATATTCTTTTGATAAATACTACTCAACCAAAGTTCATGGTTTTGATAAGGCTATCAAACTAACCTCATAATCACAGTCATATTGTTTTTCCTTCAGTGTTTGTAAATATCATAGCTAACGATAAAAAAAAACAATCTTAAATCTTATGGTACTCTCATACCTTCATGTATCGTGACGGAGTATTGTATATGGTCGTGATAAATGCAGGTGTCGGAAGACATTGTTATACGTTATGAACTATTGGGCTCCGTGATGAGAGATGCAAGATGTTAGTTGATCAGCGGTTTTCACGCACATAAACAGAGTTTAGCTAACGATAGTTTCTAGTTATTATGTTTGAGGTTTGCTTTAGGACAGTTAGTAGCGGAAGCTTCAGTACGTAGAGTCGTATTACACATTTGTTTAAACAGGGTAAGGTAGTAAAATATGATACGGTCGATCAAATTCTTTGTATCGTTCAAGTCAGGTCAGGTCAGGATTAGGGATTCGTCAACACTTTTTTGTAGGAACAGGAGTGATATGTGAGTGTATGTTATATATTTAAGTTCTATCGCCTTTCGTTATCCTAAAATATTTTTTACAAATATACATGTGCAGCTTTATCATAGAAGGATATTTTTTCATGCTAACAATTTTTACTTTAGAAATTTAATTGCTAATAAAATCTAAACAAAATTGAATATCCCGTCTTCTTTCTGAAGTTAAGTCAGAATGGGTCGAGTGTCACCGATGACTTTCATTACTGCTATCACAGATGTAACGAACTCGAATATGTAACAAACATTGTCTCAGATTACAATATGAACTGCTTACTAAACATAATTCCATTAGCCCACACAAAAGACTTCACAATGTCTCTTGTAAGCGAACAATGGTTGTCATATTTATGAACGGAATCGGACTTTTCACATTAATGGGGGTTCAATGGAATTTGATAAAAGACTCGTAGATAACATTATAATTTTTTATTGTTTGGTATAAAAATTACACATAATCTAACATTCGGGGTTAGCCCTTTGTGATTGTTATACGCTTGTATGTCTTTAGAGATTTAAACCTTTATATAATTATTCGGTTAATTGTTACACATGCATATATAACAATAATTCTGATATCTTTTAAATAATTGTAAACAATGTTTTCTTATATAACAAATATCGTGATGATGTTGTACCATCTGATCAAATAAAATAAGTCGTTATTGGAAATATATTTGCCCAAAAAATAATAAATGATAGTGCAGAAAAAATAAATATTTGTGACAACGACTGTACCTATTTCTTATTCTTGGAAATATATTGAGTGCACAGTTACTATTGTCAAATAATTAGATCATTTCAAATGGCAAATGATTGTTTAGAATAGGGACATGGCAATAAAAAAAAAGTAGTAGAAAAATATTTTTCTCGACATGGTGGACTATATTGAATTTAAAATCCAGACACTGTAGTAATAAAATTACTAGGTATAATACTTTTGTCATCACATTCAATATTTCAGTAAACAAGTCCTTAGCTTATGTAAATTAACGACATGGCAAATTTCCAAAACCTCACGCTTCAGCTATTTACCATACCGCCCACTTGCCCAATCTTGCAATATTTATTAAGGTATGTTTTAGCTATGTTCGTCGTTTCAAACGTCGGTTAGGCTTCACGACCTTTGACTACTAAATTTTGATTATCTTTAGTTTACGATGTACCCGAGGAAACTACAACGACCAATGTTTACTCATTGTAAACATTAAAAGGCTAAATTTAAACTTTATTGTTTAACTGACTTGTGAAATAAATGATAGTAGAAAAACGAGTCCTTAAGTACCCAAAATTAGCCATGGATCAAGGGAATGCATAGCCTAAATTATTACGCAAGCTTATGTCTCATGTGGCAATTTTGAAATGTAACAAAAATGTTTATATATTTTTGACGGTGGAGTCCCGCTAGCGTGATCACCAAATATAACGGTTTTGAATTTTCTGGTTTTGGTTCTGTTTTACATCTTTAAACACTGGTGAATAAAAAGGAGTATTAAAAATAATTTGACAAACAAAAAGAACACTATATGGCATGTTCTTCGTAAAACTCTTCACAGATTAGGGTATCTCGTCATGTATCTATTACATTTGAGATCATATTACTTACTGTTTAAATTGGAGATACTACTATTTTGAAGTGACTATCAAAGTATTTTTCTGCAGTAGCTTCATCATCAACATAATCATGTCTATAGTTGTGTGGTGCCGGCAGAGTAGAATAGCACCACCACCCCATATCTTCCCGTGGGTATCGTAAATGGCGATTAAGGGAGTGTGAGATAGTACTGACTCCTTGTAACCTTCTCACCGTGATACTGTACCATCTATCTGAGTGCTTCTCCAATCGTAACGGTTCCCGTTCCACTGGGTTTAAAAGAACAAGGATGAGTATATGTGCACCTGTGTCTTGCGCGTACACTTGTGTACCTTAATATATCCTGCGCATCTGACCGCTTGGTCATTATGGCTGAAATTGGTCGGAATCATCATCATTATCATCAATCATGTCGTGATCGGTAACTAAATTGCGAATGATTAAAACACGGCACGAAATGTATAAATTTATCCATCGTTGCCAGGCTCTTGTTTTGTACTATTTTTGAATAAAACAACTTATTTTATCGATGAAGGCGTCACTTTGCGGAAATCCATCATTAAAAATTAGGGGTGGACGTTACTTCGCACTTCCGCGCTAAGAAACAACATATCCTTACTAGGGTGTATTAAATATTGAATATCAATTTATTGATAATAAAAGAGTTGACCTAATTACTTGCTTGTTTCGATTTTCATGTTTCAAATTTTCTTGCAATCGATAGCCAAGAACCAAATCATAGTCCAAAATTCAAATGCGTTGCCCAGGAAACTACGATTTAATTCATACAGTGCTGCGATCTATCCTGTTCTTGTCAAAACTAAATTATTGGAGTTTGAACGTCGACGGTTTTCTGGTCAATAGCTTGCTTCATTTTGCTATGACGTCATAGATGCGCGCGCAGCAGGTTTTTTTCGCCCGCGTGACCTTTATACGTCATGGTGGAAATTCAATTTCTGCTAGTTTTAAATGTATTTATTGTTTATCCTGATATATAATCAGTTTACTTTTATGCTTAAAAGCCTGATTTATTTATTATGAGGCAGCACCAATGCTTTAGAAATTACATTTTAACCACTACTTAAGGACCAATTAAATTTTGGTGTTCTGATCCAATACGAAAATTATAGTTTTGAACAAAAAAAAAAGTTTTTCTATGATGAATTGAATAAATATTGAATAACATATAGGTATATTTTTGTATATTCTTAACTTTACCGAAAACGATGTGTTTTGCTTTCGTATTGCCTCTTAAGAGTATTAAATATAACTTTATTTAAATATATTTTAGTTGTCTCCTTGGCCTAGTTGTCGTCAATGCGTTTTATCACAACATGACTACAAAACTAAGACGTAAAATGTCAGTCAAAAATCCTACTAGGAAAGGAAAATGAAATACAACGACGAAAACAGGTTTCTCTTTTATAAAAATATTTACTTTTGATCTAATTAAATTTGACTTTTCATTATCAGCCACGCGCTGAGTAAATGTCCATTACGTGTTCAGCGCATGCTGCTTACGTTTTATTGTCGCGGCAGATGTTTGTTATTATAACATTTTTATGGTGCTAGATTTAAAACAAATTTTTATTCATTTATTGCTTATTATAAGAGTTATTATAGCTACTAGTGACAATCGATCTTTAATTTGTTCTCATAAATATAAATACGTGTAATATAGTCGATATTGTTTACATAATCTTTTCTTAAACGTCGTTTTTTTGTATGGTTGTTATTAAACTGAAGTTGTTACCGATTTTCTTTTTAAGGCTTTTTAGTCTGAAGGTAACCTTCTGTGATGAATGCAGATGCAGTTGCATTATTGTTTGATAAATATGATTAAAGGAATTCTAATGCTATATATATAAAATCTGTCTTTTAAAGAAGCTTATGTTTAAGGTATTACATGGTAGGTTTTGTAGTGTTTTGTAGGTGGTAGAGCTACGCTGAAGCTATTACGGGTTTCAGCATGAATAGGTCGGCTCGCCCGGGGTAGTACCACCCTCTCACAGAAAGTCGACGTGAATTAACAGTGTCTGCATTGTTGTGTTTCGTTCGGTCAGTGACAGCGCCGGAGGCCCACATATTGAAAAGGCCGGCAACGCACTTGCGACTCCCCTGGTGTTGCTAGTGTCTATGGGCGGCGGTGATCACTTATCATCAGGTGACCCACCTGTTCGTTTGCCCCCTATAACTGTATTGTATAACTGTATATTAAAAAACTGGCTATTGCTGTTATACTTTCTTAAGATTCATCGAATTTCGTTACAGTTGGTGAATTAATAAATACTAAATATATAAGTTAAAATTGATAGTATGATAACATATACTTATAATCGTGATAGATTATTATTGAAAAAATACTCACTTTTTACGGGAATACAATATACAATTCGGTATTTTTTTGTCTTTTACTTCTCTTACTGTTCATGAGAGTACCAAAGGACCTTCTAATTACAGACTACAGTTATATACTTATTATGATTTGTTTTAGTATATAATGCATTGTACTCCTCTATCTTTATTGCAGAGACACTCATCAGATCGATCTGCCTCCTTTCGGTCAATATGCGACCGGTATCTTTTTCCTGGATAAACTTCACCATCAGGACATCGAGAACAAGTTCCAGGATTTGGCCGAGAGCCTCGGTCTGAGAGTGCTGTGTTGGCGCACTGTACCCACGAATAATTCCACGATCGGTTAGTCTTCTAATTATAAGCCTAGGTTTTTTTTGTACAACAGTTTTAAAGAATTTCCTGGGATGGAATTAATTTACAGGATATTTTGTATGATTTACATGATATAAAAAAGGTTTATATAACATTTGAAAGGGATGAATATAGAATTATATATATTTTTTGTCATAAACTTAAGAAGATTTTCAAAATTTCTTTTTTTATGCTCGATAAAATTATTTTTTGGGGTTACCATTATTACAAAATTGATTGAAATATTAATTTTAATCAATTCCTGAATAGGATAAATCACTGAAATTACTATTAATAGCATATTGTATACTAATATGCTTACACTGTCGTGTCTTACTATATAGCATCAATATTTTTTTCAAATGTCTACACTTTTCTTTCAAATCACTACTTAATTCATAGCTATTACAAGTTGTTATTTAATAATTATTTTTACTAGAACAGTGGACAGTCATCTGGTTTTATGTTATATCTTTTGAAAAATTGTATGTTACGATATATTAAGAAATAAAATGTTTTTATTGTATTATACTCCTCGATATGTTCAGTATGTAGCTATAATATGTGGCAGTATGTTTTACAATATATACAGAAAACGATGTTTCCTTAAAACAGTTACATAATATTTTATAATCCTTATATTCATATCAAATATCGTGCATCGCATGTTTCTAGCGAAACAACGCGATTTTCCTGCTGTACACAATTAATTATATTGTAAAACTGCATCAGATCGACGATACTGTTGTCGGTTATTTTCAAATGTGTTTGCATACGGCGACGCCTTTGCAACTATCATTGCAGGTCATTCAAGTATAAACGAATCAGTCGGATCGTAATGACGTCCCGACGCGGTCATGCGATGCTTGACCATATGGTTTGTTCGTTCCATTTACCATTTGCGGTAACTTACCCTCTGTACATTGTCACTCAATTTAAAATACGAATTCTCCTCACAACTCTATTGGCTGTTCAAATGCAATGTGAATTTTATTTATGATTGTTATCAAGGCTGCAAACGAATGAGTGACATTGTCAATTATTAAAGCGCTATATAAATATAATATCGCTGCTTATTGACTCTAATATTTATGTTTGAAGACAATATTATAGACAATATGTGGAGTCTCCTTATACGATCGGTATCAAAGTGTTGTTATTCAGATTCTTTGAATAATTTCTTTTATATCTTTAGTCTGCCAAAGTGGATATTTACTTTAATTCCGACACTTTCTCGATGTAAAGCGTGATTCGTGTTCAAGAATGCTGAAAGTGAAGGCATTATGACGTCAGAGAATCTTGAGTTCCGAATTCTTTGACTGATCGTTATACGACGCTAAGATGGTATCATTTTAGTTCTCTCATTGTATAAAAGGTGACGATCATAAGCTATTCCTGCTTTGTTTTTGCAATATCACTGATTTTAGTTAGTGAAGCTCATACAAATTATGTTTGCGTTAGTAGATTCTGTCGTTTATTTTTCTCACCATTATAAAGACATTATATGGTACCATTAAAGCGTGTTGTTCAATTTTTTTTTTTTTAAATCACAATTGCCAACTTACGACTCTTGTCAGAAGTCGTTTTTACACTATCCCATGTGATATGTCTAAAAGCTTTAAATAGGTGTAAATATATAATATGAAAATGCGTTTCGGTAAAGTAAGTAATGGCCTATTTTGGCTCGCTTTCAGGTCAGGTGGCTCGTAACTCGGAGCCGTATATGCGTCAAGTGTTTGTTACCGGCGATATCCAGGACGAGGATCGACTATCACGCCAGGTGAGAATACCGGAATGGAGATAAACGGAACACCATTAGATCTGAACATTAGAGAGTATGAACCCGCAATGCATAATACATAAATTGCGATTTCAAACTCGACACCCGATGTAGTTATAGTTAAGGCGAGGAACTCTTGTAGGTGTTTTTTCAGATCGTCGTGTTCCCGTGCATCGGCCAACCGGATCGTGGATCCACTTCGTATGACACGTAAATTATACGCACCCTATATATATATAAATATATCCGTTCATGTTGTGTCGTGTTTACCGGCTTTTATTGAAGTGATTTGTTCGTGGGCAGATATTTGTGCTGCGTAAAAGAGCGTCGCACGAACTGATTACGCCGGGCGCGAGGTTCTACATTTGCAGCCTTTCGTTGAAGACTGTCGTCTACAAAGGGCTTCTCACATCTAATCAGTTATGGGTAAGTTTGAGGGTTGTACATTTTTATATATTTTTTATAGGTGGTTTATAGGTGCTACACTGAAGCTATTAAAGGTTTCAGCATGAATGGGTCGGCTTGCCCGGGGTAGTACCACCGTCTCACAGAAAGCCGACGTGAAGTAACAGTGCTTGTGCTTGCAGTTCGGCCAGTGAGAGCGCCGGAGGTCCACATATTTAAAAGGCCGGCAACGCACTTGCGACTCCCCTGGTGTTGCTAGTGTTTATGGACGGCGGTGATCACTTACCATCAGGTGACCCACCTGTTCGTTTGCCCCCTATAATATATATATAAAAAAAATTCAGTTTGCTAGTTTATAATACTTTTTCTAAAGACAGTAATTATTTTCTGAGATTATGCCGTATGTTAACGTACATTGTAGGGAGAACAGCATATTAAGTTTTATTGCATTTTATAATTCTAACCATACTAGTTAGATTTTTATTTGAAATTCATATATGTTACAGTTCAAAGCATGTATCTATATTGCAGTTTATTGATTCCGACTATTTTCTAAGCTTTTAAAGTAATCAGAAGCTTGTATCACGTCAATCCTTGGGCATTGGTCTTCTATACCTTTAAAGGATTCTTCTTTATTGGTCATGTTATGCCGGTTGTTGTTTTCATTAAGGCATCATGGGTATCCTGAAAGTGTTGCATGTTCACAGGAATACTTCAAAGATCTATGCAACCCAGCGTTCACTACGTATCTGGCGCTGGTGCACACAAGATTCTCGACGAACACATTCCCCAGTTGGGAGAGAGCGCATCCGTTGAGGTTTGCTATACTTTTTTTTAGTAATGGTCGCACGTACAGCTAGTAATTAATTTATTTTTCTTGTGTGTGCAAGATTATCAAGTATGCAATTATGTCTATAGCGAGCATAACTAATAGAGAAGTAGTGATATTACATGGAATGAGATAAAAGTGAGAAAAAATGACGAGTTGAATTTGCGCACACATTTGAGGATACTATTAGTGTGATTTAACTTTGGTTAAACAGTATGATAACGGTTAAGACCAGTGGTTATCTTCTATTCCAATGTTCACAGAGTACTTGCCCACAATGGCGAAATAAATACGTTACGAGGTAACGTTAATTTAATGAAGGCCCGCGAGGGTGTCATGAAGAGCGAATTATTTGGCGAGGGTGAGTAATGTTGTTTGTTAAGTAAGAAATTAATTATAGCTGAACACGCACTGACAATAAATACACTCCGCTGAAATTTCAATTTTGCCAAGTATTCTGTGCAATTTGCATTTTTTTTTTTATTTTACACTATTCTCCTCGGAATTTTGATCGTGTTTATTACTTCCAGTCCTCGGTCCTCATTTTAGCGTATCGTTCTTTTTGATCTACAATTTATATGATAATGACTTTTGCTCTATGAAGAGTATGGTGTATTGTAGTTTATAGTTATACCTAATAATCTTTCAAATCTGACAGATAGTTTTAGAGATTAGTGCGTTGAAACTTAAAAAAAAGTGTGTGTGTACTTATGTACACGCTTTATAAGTTATACGTCTATGGCGTAACAAGATAAAAATCTTTTCAAAAATTCTATCTTTCCCCTTATTCTACGTTTGTAGAAAAAACGACACTAACAATAGAAAAAAAGGTATTTAATACATGCATACTTTTTTTGAATAAAATGTTGACTATAGCTAACTTCAGGGTGTTGGTTTTTTCGTGACGGTGTGCGCGCGCGCAACGTACTAATTTACCCTCATCATTTTTCCCTAACGCGCCAAAAGAAGTATAACTTCAAAAAACAAAATTAAATTTATGATGATAGTATATATGCTAGCTATTTCCTGTTAATTCCTCTGTGTGTCTTTCTGTATATTCAGTATGGAAATTAGATTGTACCTCTCTCTAAGTTTACGGCTACATCTATGTTAAATCTCATTGCGATTCGTTCATATGATTAGTCGTGGTACGGTAACAAACAAATAAAATTATTGTGTACTTTGAAATATCGATCTTATATTATTTTGATGTATCTCGGTTTACAAACAGTTTTACTTTGGCGTAAAAATTTATTTTATTAATAAGGAGTTTATATCTACATATTTTCGTATATTTTTTACTTTGAATTCTTTGTACAGTTAATGCTAATGTCTACGCGATTTTTATTATAGATTTGAAGAAGCTGTACCCAGTTGTGGAACCGAACCTGTCGGACTCGGGATCGGCTGACTGCGTGCTGGAGTTCTTGTTGCATTGCGGAAAGCGTTCGTTGCCGGAGGCGGTGATGACGATGGTGCCTGAAGCCTGGCAGAATGACGTCACGATGCCCAAGGAGAAACGCGACTACTACCAGTGGGCTTCCTCCGCCATGGAACCATGGGACGGACCGGCTCTCGTTTCGTTCACTGATGGACGGTACATTGGTAAGTTACCATCTTAAATATATTTCAGTTCGAGAGTTGTAACGAGTAATTAATTCCTGCGATCCAAAAAACACTTTTGAGATAAGGCATAAACAACATGTCACATCACAAAACGCTGCACCACGACACGCTATAAGTACCTACTCCGGTGAAGCCGTAAAGGCCTGTCAGACCAATAGCGGACTCCGTTCGAAAATCAAAAACGACACGCTATCATTTTCAAATACCAAAACTCCATTTGCTGATACCAATGGATGTATGACAAATAGAACACTGGCGTCACTTTGAATATCAAGTCGAGAGGAGGATTTTAAGATCAAGTGTCTACATATAATTGTCTATTGTTCAGTTGGAAGGGCCAAAAACCACACACCCAAAAAACAGAGCTCAGTCCGTTGTACTTTAAGGCGAAAATTGACCGTTGTAAAAAAAGGTCATCGTTCATAAGCCCGGTATCGCGGTCTACCCACATGCAAAATATATGGATAAATATATCCGAGCGTTTTCATATTTAGTTATATAAGCTATACTAGCCGTTGCCCGGAGCTCCGCATGCGTGTTTTTTATAATTGTAAATTACTTCTTATAAGATCAGCTATCTGTCAGTGAAAGTTTCGTGAAAAATGGTTCAAACGTTTTGGAGATAGTACTACAGACGAAGCCACGGATGACAGTTAGTCTAAAATAAAGTGGCGTATGTCACCCGCTATAATTTTAACTATCCGTCAGTGAAATTTCGGTCAAAATCGGTCCAGCCGTTTCGGAGATTACCCGGAACATACAGACAGACAAAAATTTTAAAAATTGTATTTTTGTTGTCAGTATCGTGTATACTACGTTCATATCCAATCAGTAAAAAGTCGTTATTTTAATATTACAAACAGATACTCTAATTTTATTTATATGTATAGATTACGTAAGGTTTATTTCAAAATTCGTTTAGTAGTTTACGCGTGAAATAGTAGTAAACATCCCGTTTATCTTCACAAATTTTCTCATTTATTTTATTACTAGCTTTTGCTCGCCGCTTCGCTCGTATTATTATACATCCCCTTGTTTACTGGATGATAGGTATTCTTGCAGTGTGTACGAATATTTAACGTCATCAAAACGTAACAAACAAACAAAGTGACATTCGCCTATCTTATAATATTACTTAGAATAATGGAATTAAGATGTAATTAAAAACCTTTTACTGGTATTTACTATTTCGCAATGGATATTATCAGAACAAAAATCTTAATTTGCAGAGAAGGCTATAATAGAGATTGATTTAATCTGTATCGGCCATTAATTAGTAACATAATTAGTATTTACTCAAGTCACGGTAAAAATCACAAGGTTGTACGACCGTGACGATTAGCCTTATATATATTTTTTTTCTTATTTACCGCCAAAGTCATCACTCATTCTAATGCAAATGTGTTAAAACTGAATTTTACATAATATAATCAGGGGGAGAGACATAAGGCCATAACGCTTTTTCTTTACGTGACGATTTCTGCTATTCAACTCATACTACATTTTTTTGTCTTTCGCATCTGTAAGTCAAAACGGGTTACGTACTTCAGTAAGTACGTAAGTGTCCTAGTTTTTACTATTTTCTCCTTAGTATATATTTATTTTATTTTTTAATGTACGTATATTACATTGTAAGAATTTTGTTTTTAGGTGCTATATTGGACAGAAACGGTTTACGTCCGTCCCGCTTCTATGTTACAAACGAGAATATACTTGTAATGGCTTCCGAGGTCGGAGTGTATGATGTGGACCCGGAGAAAGTTATTCTTAAGGTAAATAAATACATAATATACTGGCGAGCGTGGCAGACGTTATCCTGCCCTTAAAATAAAAAAAAATATCATTTCACAACGCCACCTAACGGTTTCAATTATTAATGTAAACCAGTGATTCCCAAAGTGGTCCAGGTGCACCCCCAGGGGTCCACGAGAGACTCGATGGAGGTGCACAATTAATAAGTGGGGGTCTATGAAAATTGGTCTATCGTCGATAGTGTGAAGAACTAACAATGTTGGCTTGACTTCATGTCGTAGTATTTAACCTGCAGTGGGTCCACCGAAACTAGTGAAACTTTGAAAGGGGTCTATGAGAAAAAAAGTTTGGGAATCTCTGATATAAACCATACTTGAATCCACCTAGATAGATAGATCCAGCCACATAAAGTTTCATCTAAATCTGTCCAAAGGAGGAGTCAGTCACACGCACGTACATAAGAATTATATATATAAAGATACATAGGCCTTATTTAAATCTGTATTATAGTTTAACGTTGACCACAAAATTCAGTTGATAATCATTGATTTTCGCTTGAAACGTGGTTAAAGATGTTCCAGGCTTGTAAAAAAAAAATGCAAGTTACCATAATTTTAAATTAGGTTATGCAAAACGGGAAGTTATTAATGTTGTAAAATTATATTCACAGAGTCGTCTAAAACCCGGTCGTATGTTACTAGTCGATACTAAAGACAAGAAGATAATTCAGGACGTAGAACTGAAAATGGAGATAGCTCGCAGCCGACCCCACTCGCAGTGGCTTAAAGATAAGGTAATTGATTTTTTTTTAATTTAATACTTAAATAATTGCTCAATAGAAAAAAAAAACTTTATCAAAAACATTCACTAGGTTTTGAATTTCATGAACTGAATGTTATTATGGATGCACTGATTTCTATACAATTTGCACCTGCTTGATATAAATGGAATCATATATAATAAATAACCTATTTTATACCAGCTCCTTCATTCATCAAACTTTTATGGGTGTGGATGGTATTTTTATATATTGAAAAGTAAACAAGCTGTATTCAACTTTGCTGTGTGAGTGTTAATCACTGTTTACGAGGTAATTTCTTCCCAATTCAGAGCACTCGAAGCCTGCTTTTTAAACATTGGTTCAATATAAATACATTTTTTTTATCAAGTAATAAAGATATGTTTTTATTTTCTATGTCTATCATCCGGGGTTTATGCGATAATATAATAATAGATGGTGAGTCTGAAGGGGTGAACAATTGTAGGCATAATATAATTGCTGATTTGCTGGTTCGCTGCGTGCATGCCTTGATGACTTTGTTCAGTGGTTCTCTAACTTGGTGATGCGGCACCTAAGCTTATGGAAAGGGGGCCGTGCCAATCTCTCAAATATTTCTTGATATAAGTTTAAAGCAGAACTGCCATGATTGTATATTTAAAATGAATGCGCAATTAAATGTACTCATAAATCGATGTTGTTTATTGTCAAGGTGTGAAGGTTTTTGTTAGAAGATTTCAACTGAATTTGTGACAGCTTACATATCACATATACAGTTTCAAATTTTTTGGATCTAGTGATTTAACTTTGAAATTAATCAAATCCCCTTTATAACTATTGGAAATATTAGTAGATTTTTCAAGACAGTTTAATTAACCACTTGATACAACCACGATGATATGTGATCCCGATAAGGGTGCCTCGATGGAAACAATTGAGAACCTCTGACTTGTCGTTGCTTTTTAATATGCTGCGCGCTCCTACGCTTTTATATATCGCGATTAAATGTTTTCATGTTGGTTTTAAAAATATAGATAAAGACTGTGTTCCCTTAAATGATCTGACAGTTTTGGGAACATTTAATTGTTTTTAACGCTATACTATTTGGTTTTGATTACGATTTTTGTTTTTAATTAGTTCATTTCACAGTAATTACCTTTTACTAATTTACTTTAGCAGTCAATCGTGTCAACTTTTAATGCAAAATGGTCATAGCAACACTGTTGCTAAGTTCATACACTTAATTATTCTGCTGTCCAAAGGAAGAGGGAAAGAGGGGGGGGGATTTATTCGGAACCTGAAAAAAAACCGTAATACAGTTGAAACTCTGTCAATAGAGCGTTAAGGGTTACGCCAAAAAATTCGAGTTACAGAGATTTTGAGGCTTGAAGGGCAAAACATTTTTTTGAGATTTTGATTTCGAGGTTCGACTGTAGTATTTTTGTTCACCTACGAGCTTATGTTTTAAAATACACATATAAAAAAAATGTTAGACTCGGGCTACAGACTTTTCGACTTTACTCCGATTTGTGGTTTAATTCTTGACGCCCCTTACGATAGCAGCATTATCATAGAAATATTTTTGTATAGAATTATCATGTCTAATGTACGAGCTTTAATTTTCAATTATATACTGTAAAATATAATTGTATAGTTTTCTTAATTTTAATAATATTTTGAGTATCCATTTTTTTTTGTTGTTATTTATTTATAAAGTTTTCAAAAGTCTTTTACTATTTTTCATCTATTCTTTGAAATGAACGAGTAAATAATATGCACGAAATATATAACATGAAGGGATAAGTAGTGGTGTTTTTTTTATCGATAAAAATAAAGAAGTTCGTCGGAGAGTGAGAAGTTATATGGAATTAATATATTTCTGTATAGATAACAATGGAGGATATATACAAATCTCTAACGCCTGTTGAAAACGGTACTGTTATGACCAATGGCGCGGTGCCGAACTGGACGCCGATATCCGGCCTCGCGGACAAACGGCTCTGCCTCTTCGGATACACAATCGAATCTATCAACATGTTATTGCTACCGATGATCAAGAACAAGTCAGTATAATTCGTGTAACTGAAAAGAATAATTCATTAACTTACCATAAACTACACTTTTAAAGTTATTTTTGATACTTTCTCTCTTATTATTCTATCGGTCATGATTGAGGTCGAGCAACTATCTAAAATAAATATGTATTATTTTATATGAAAGACTTCTTCGCAGATTTTTCTATACTAATCATTAATTACGATAAAAACTTTTATATATTGTCAACACGATTCAGTATTGCTATCTATTAAAACGGAAGTCTGGCCATTGATTAAAAAAAAAATGAATATATTTATTTATTTTTTTGTTTTCGCAGATATTTGTAACTTTCTTTAAGTAGGTATTCAAAAATTTGGTGTTTGCCAAAAACCAAGTTACAAAATAAAAAAAACAATTTCTCGTTTATCGATTTCTTGATTACATTCGTAATACAGTAACATTATATGTACAATATTTAATTAAAAGCAACTATTTTTTTTTAGAAAAGAAGCATTAGGCAGCATGGGCAACGACGCCCCGTTAGCCTGCCTCTCACAGTTCCAGCCTTTGCCTTACGAATACTTCAAACAATTGTTCGCTCAAGTCACCAATCCACCCATCGATCCCTTCAGGTAATCTGATTTTATCTAATAATTCTCTTGGATAAATAGTACCGAGTGTATGTAATAATTCTTCTATTTAATTTACAGGGAGAAAATAGTGATGTCCTTACTGTGCCCGATCGGTCCGGCGCCGAATATTCTAGAACCGAGCGCGGAATTCGTGCACCGACTGTTCTTACCACAGCCGATATTGTCTTTGCCGGACCTGGATGCCCTTAAAAGGACCAACTACCGCGGTTGGAAGGTATATTCATTTATATTGATGTAATGAAATGTGATAAAATTGATTGTTATCGTATTTACATCGTTCTTGTTTTCATCGGGCAATGGTAATTTTCTCGTACTGTAATGGGTTCTAAAAATTGTGAAGTCCCTAAAAGTTGAGATGATTAATTACTTCATAGTTTACTACGTAAATTATTGTTTTATCGTAACCGACCAATTGTTAATAATCTTGATAGTTGCGTTAACAAATTATCAGTTTTTATTTTAGACATTACTTTACTCCGTTGTACGTTTAACATATATTATACAAAAAAAATGATAATTTACAATGTACGAGTATATAAAAAAAAAATGAAAATAATTTTCCAGTCAATTTTCTTTTTCTTTCTGTCATTTGTATATTACTTTTCGATTATTTTGACGTGCTGAAAAGAGGCTGCATATAAATTTTTAAGGACATATAACCTTGATATTTGTGTTATGATCATTGTGAACCTTATTTTTTTCTATTCGTTATGTGTAACAATATAATAAAGAACTGAAAGTATCGATAATCTGAATACAAAATTGTCGATGTGATACAAATGACGTAGCAATGATATCGATGTGGAGTAACATTAAATATAATGAACTTTATTTAATTTTTCTTAATTTCGGTTACGTTTTAAATTGTATGTAGTATTTAAGCCACATTAAAAAATGGGCATGATATTTAGTCGAATGTGTATTTCGAAGACTGGACCGGTTATTTCAGTATTTTTGTATGGGTTTGAAAAAATAATATCGATACATTCATTTCTAGGTTTGAATACATGTTGGGATATTCAATTATTTGTTTATAATAAATGTGATACAATAACAATTTGCGTATTTTAAAATTACGTTTTGCTAGCGGCTTCTCTCGCTTTAAGGTTGATTTGATTTATCTCTCGAAAATAGTTAATTTTTTTTTATGATAAAATTTACCCTATATACTTTTCTATACCCCTGAGGAAATGTATGCAAACTAAACAAACTCACATTCGCTTTTGTAATATTAAGTGAGTAAATAAGAAAATAGAATTAAGATATTCGATGTATCGTTTATCGATTGCTTCGAGGTAAATATCGATATTGAGAATGATTTAGTTATGATTGTGTGAATAGTGGAGGGAGTGAACGAAGGTTGAATGTGTAGACGAAGGTGATCGACTGCACGTTCGAGTACAGCGAGGGCGCCGCGGGGCTGGAGCCGGCGCTGGGGCGCATCGCGAGCGCGGCGCACGGCGCGGCCGCCGCGGGGTTCCAGCTGCTGGTGCTGTCGGACCGCGCGGCCGCTCGCACGCGCGTGCCCGTCAGCTCGCTGCTCGCTCTCGGTTACTATGACTCCATTTATTCACACCGCTCCATCTTTTTTTTTTCGAACTGACTACACCATTGGCCTCACTGGCCTTCTCAACTTCCCCGGACTACAAATTCTCACATATATATTTATATATATATATCTACTGTACAACAAAAGTTGTTGACATGTACACTTGTCATAAAAGTTAAAGGATATGAAGAAAAAACATTTTTTTTTAATGATGATTTTCGACAGGTTGTATTATTCGTCAGTAAATGTCCATATATTAAAACAAATGACAATAAGCTTTATTTCTCTGCTCATAAAAGATTAATTATTGAAAAATTAAAAAAAAAATCAAAAAGGAAAAAAAACGTGTCAACCTCCACATCTTATGGTTTGAGTAACGCTAATTTCGGAAATAAAAAACACAAGTTGAAAAAAAACAAATATTTTTTTTTAACAAAAACTACGTATTCTGTAATTAAGTTTTTGTTGGTTTTTACAATTATTAATCATTTTGTTCAAAGAAGCAAAAATTACTGCCAAAAAAATATACCAGAACAAAAAATAAGAATTGTAAAATTGCTCACTACGTGGATCTTTGACGAAAGCAATCAATTTAATTTAAATTATCATATGAAAATTATTTTGGAACAACTTGTACGTAATAATAACCAGTTATAAGAATAATGTTCATATTTTGCTTTGTCTCCAAAACCGATTTAATTATGAATCTGAAACTTCCAGCATCTCAATATCTTATTAGTCCCCACATATCCCTTAAGTACCGTTTAAATATCTTTCTGGGGCCGATTTATTATGCGTTTACCTCGATGGTTTTTAAGTGTATTAAAAAAAGACAACAATATGTACAGTGTGTTTTTAATGTCATGATTTTCTGTGAGCACGCTGTATGTTGGCATTTCATTTACAAATGTCGCTGCAACAAGTTTAAAATTGTTAAATATAAAAAGAGAAATTAATGAATGCAGTTAACCTAATGTTCCTTTATCTGTCACTTATGCGTTCCTATAACGTTCATTCGATTTCGATAAAACTGCATAATCGCTGTACGCACATTCGTGATATTTTCCGAATATAGATGGCGCACGAAACGTTTCAATATGTCATATTCTTCTAGAGAATTCTATACTTTGTGATACACCAAGTTTCTATCGGGTTCATTTTTGACTCTTATAATTGAAGATCTCTAGTACTCTAACTTTCAGAAATATCGTTGGATTGAATCAACATTTGTGTACTTCTGTTGTCCTATTAAGTCCATTTTAAATATATTGTTAATTTACGTTCCCAGGTGCCGTCCATCATCACCTCATCGAGACACGTCAACGTATGAAAGTCGGCATCATAGTGGAGACGGCAGAGGCGAGAGAGGTCCATCATATGTGTGTCTTGCTCGGTAAGTGATATTTAGTCGTACTGATCGGACCAATACACCAAGGATGCACGGATACTATCATATTATATAATAATAGCGGGTACGGCGGAAGTTATTCTTGCTTGTAAAACGTAGATTTTTTTAATAGAAAACACAGTGGATTGTTTTGGATTTATTCATTACAGTTGACACGACAAAAATGACATATTATACGTCAAAAGACATTGTGAGCGCTGGTTCTAATAGATTTTATTTCTACAAGTAAGGTCTTTATTAAGGCTATATTTCCCACGTGCCGTATTTACACGACGACTTGGAGTGGATAGGACAAAAAGTGACTCACCACAATGCTGCGCTAGCGTCGCGTAGGAGGCTTCCTCTTCTTGCACGATACACAATAACATGCACAAACAGTTTGAAAGTCACCTGTATTATAAAAGTTTGGCACACAACACAAATTATAATCAACGTGTAGTTCAATCGCCGATCGTCCGCTAATGAGAGCGTTTAAAGACTGCAATTGTCAAGGCGCCGGGTGATTAGGGATGGGGGAAAGGAGTGCGAACAGATATGTGGGACAAGGATGGATTGTCGCCGTGCAAATCTGGCCTAAACAGACATGACGTTTGCATTTAGTTACATGCCTAACAGTTCTGTTCTGATAATAAATAAACCCTAGAATCAACCTGCAGCACCACCTATCGGGTCTAACTCTTTAAATCTAAACCATTGTTCAGTCCATCTGAACACATTAGTCACTAATTAAATATATGGTAGGTTGCACAAGCTTAATACAAAATATCAATTTTACATGTATACAGACCACTATACTACGCGTCGCTAATCTGCCGCAAGCGCAATACGTCACGAGCGTGTCGAGGTCATCGGTGACGCGAACCCATAAGTTTTCTTCTACCAAAAACCGTTCAAGGCGACTAAAGAAGTGTCCACTTTTATAATTTGTGTCGATATTTCAAATGAAATATTCAATTCAATTATTCGACCCATTAATCATAAAAACAAATAGTTCCACGTCCCTATATAAAACCACTGCAGTATGATAGTAATATGATAAACTATTGTTTATGTATATATAAAAAAATTCTACAGGATACGGGGCGGACGCCATATGCCCGTACTTAGCCTTCGAGCTGGCGTTCTCCCTGAGGAATGACCACCTCCTGGATCCGAGCCTCACGGACGAGGACATCTACAAGGCGTACCAGAACGCGATCGAGACCGGCCTCGCGAAGGTGATGGCCAAGATGGGCATCAGCACGCTGCAGTCCTACAGGAGCGCGCAGATATTCGAAGCCGTCGGCCTCAACGAGGAGGTCATCGATAAATGCTTCAAGGGAACGCAGTCCAGAATCGGTATCTCAACAATTTTTTTTACTAATTTACTGCCTGTGACTTGTTTCATAGGATATTCAACGGGAATTAATTCTCTTATGTGCTTAAAAATGAACTGTTTTTGTTTTTTTTTTAACTTAACTCTATTACTGCAGCTTCACTCCAGCGAATAGAATGTCCAACTATTTACCTTACTTGGTTAAAATTGGGCTGTCTTTTTTTTCTGCTTTTACAATTTAACTCCTATGTTGAAGCGTAATGGTACATGGACCAGATAAATATACTAATAGATCCAGACATACACTTTTACATACTTACACATCATACAAATATATTTTTCCCTACCCTACCATAAGATTCACTTAAAAAAATATCATACACATTTTTGTTTTAAATTATTATAATAAAAAAAATGGGTACATTGGAAGTTTAATATTTTCTATTTTTTTTACAGGTGGCGTAAACTTTGAAATATTATCGAAGGACATATTCGACAGGCACGCGCTTACGTACGGGGAATGCATTGATGCTTTAGTTTTGAGGTCAGTAACAACAATTATATACAAATATATTAACAAAATCAATGATCGATAGAATTTTCTCTTTATAAACTATTTTTTTATAGTTTTCTAGTTAACCTATTAGGCTAATTTATTTGTACGCAGTGGCAGGTTGAGTTTATACTACTATCTAGGTAACTCCCCATGTGACGTCATAGGCCCCCAGGATTTGCGGGGACATTTTTTTTTTTCGAACTGTCTGTACTGCGGACCTGGCACGGTCTCTACACCGGACTACTAAGGGGAGCGCTTAAGGCACTCACACGATTTTAATATGCAGGGACATATTAATCTAGGGCCATAGGCAATTTTGAAAGTCCCGATTCCCACTGGTGTTAACATTATCTTAAATGTTCTATATAAGCAAATAGTAAAATATATATCTATTTTTTTGAGTATTATGTATGAATCTTTGCATTAAAAGTAATTTTTTATTATATATTAGTTTATCTGCAATTATAACATAAATTTAACTTTCAGCTTGAATATCGAAAAATTATAAAGAGAGATATTTTTGTAGAGAGTTAAATTATCGAAAAAAAAAAAGTTTGAATTCGTATATAAGTTTGTAAGCTACAAAATTATAAAATAAAGGTTGTCTTAGGTTTCATTTTTTTTTAATCGGATTATATTTCAGTGCGGATATTTAGAAAAAATAGTAATTTTTTTATGCAGCCTAATGTTTAGCACTATTTGCAGGAATCCTGGGAATTATCACTGGCGCGCCGGCGGAGAGAAGCACATCAACGATCCGATGTCAATAGCGAACCTGCAAGAGGCGGCGCTTAATAAAAGCAAATCTGCATACGATAGATTCAGGTATTATCTCTTTTTTATATGAAATATGCCATGATACATTTGGAGATAAAATAGATTTTGTACATTTCTAAACTATATAACCGTCAGAATTGTTTTAAACGCCATCTTTATACATACTAAACTTGTTGTAAATATTTGATATTGTTTATTTTAGTATATCCAATTTGGGTTTTAAAGGCGTAATGTATTATTTCAGAGAGAGCTCCCTGGAGTCGATCAGGGCGTGCACTCTGCGTGGTCAGCTGGAGCTGGTGAAGCTGGATGAGCCGATACCTCTCAGTGAGGTGGAACCGGCTTCGGAGATCGTCAAACGTTTCGCCACCGGTAAAATATTTGACTTTCTTACAAGCTATGTAACTTTAACGAGTTGTATTAGGAACCTGGTGTTGTTCAAGCTATTAAAATTTGACGACAGTAATAGACAGGATATAACATAGGATGGAATATTCTAGAATATACAAAATATTCTTGCAATGCTACTCCCATACCTGCGTGTAGCGGCACGTAGTTTTGTCTATGGTCAGAGTAAATGCAGATGTTGGAAGATATTATCGTTACGCGTTACGATCTATCGGATTGCGTGACGACTGACGATACACGCAGCACGATAACGTTACTATTGAAATGCCAATGGTGTGCAAACGTTATTCTACGCCTTTAGCGGAATTCATTTTGAGGTTACTTTTTAGCGAAACAAGTGAATGAAGCTTCGTCGCGCAGTTATGGGACTAGCATAAGGTAAACTTTATGGATGCAGAAATGAGAGTTGGATTTTTGAATTATTTATTATTTTATACTGTATAGTATTTAGCGTTTAACCATAATCTTACTTCATGTTACATAACCGTGTGGTCTAAGATGGTAAACCGCTACACCTAGAGAAGGACTTGCTCTCAAGTGCATGCAGCTGCCGATACACATCATCTATAAGTCTTTGGCGACGCGTTAAATTTACATTATTATTATATGTATAGATCATTGTAATTCAATTAGGACGAGATCGCGGAGAATTGCTACTATTAGTTTTATATATAATAACATGTGTATATGCATCGATGGGAAATATTTGCAAGAGTTGTTGGACAGTGGCGTTTTTTTTTTATTGTCATAGGGGGCAAACGAGCAGGTGGGTCACCTGATGGTAAGTGATCACCGCCGTCCATAGACACTAGCCACACCAGGGGAGTCGCAAGTGCGTTGTCGGCCTTTTAATATATGCGGGCCTCCGGCGCTCTCACTGACCGAACGAAACGCAACAGTGCAAGCACTGTTACTTCACGTCGACTCACGTCTGTGTGTCGGGTGGTAGTACCCCGCGCGTCGGGCGAGCCGACACATTCATGCTGAAACCAGTCATAGCTTCAGCGTAGCTCTACCACCTACATGTAGCTCTACCACCTACAAAACCCTACTTTCTTACCCCTCATATAGAGCGAATTGTATGTTATACGGTGTCGTAATGTATGTGCCAGGCGCGATGTCGTTCGGCTCGATATCGCTGGAGGCGCACTCGACGCTCGCCGTCGCCATGAACCGCATCGGCGGCAAGTCCAACACCGGCGAGGGCGGCGAGAACGCGGACCGCTACCTCAACCAGGTACTACTTACTGCACACGATAAACACCCCCATACACGCCACTTTTATAACGATAATGTAGGAGACTATAACGGTAATATAACAAAAAAAACAAACAATTAAAATATGTATGCGGTCAGAGAATCCCTATCAGAAGCGAAGTTCCCTATCCTGTTTGTTCAACTCAGAATACAGTTTTATATAGAGATTTAGATTGCATTTGTATATTTTCGTATCGTAAGGAAAAAACGTTATACCCCCTCCGTGCATTTTGTGATTCAACAAAGTTTCATTAAATATTCATTTATTAGAAAATATAATTGCAATTAGCGGAATATACATTTTAAGTTTAAAGTATGGCACGCATTCAGTATTAAATTTATACAACTGGTAGCGCCAGGTGATCGTCTGCTCGAATTTCGATACTCGCATATAATATGTAATAGAAAGAGACTGAGAGAAGAAGAAAAAAATCGCATGGAGGGATGCATAACGCTTTTTCATTACGTGACGGTCTCTATCAGTTAACACTTTAGACGCGCTAAGAGACTTAGTTTCAAAAATATGATACAAGTATTTTCTGTGAAAATAATCGTTGTGATTAGTTGTATATTGTAACATGGTCTCGCAAAAGAGTCTTCTTTAATAATATAAATGCGAAAGTGTGTTTGTTTGTTATGCTTTCACGCTTTAACTACTTAACTGATCATTATGAAATTTTGCATACACGTAAGAGACACAAAAAGACTATAAAGTAACACTTTTCATTCACAATAAAACATTATCCCCGATTATAAGCCATGGGGTAATAGTATTGAAATAAAAGCTATCGAAATCGTATTTCTTTATATGAGTTATAAAATAGTGTATTGTTTCGACAGGATCCGGAGTTCAACAAACGTTCAGCAATAAAGCAGGTGGCGTCGGGTCGGTTCGGGGTCACAGCTTCGTACCTGGCGCACGCGGACGACTTGCAGATCAAAATGGCACAAGGAGCTAAACCGGGAGAAGGCGGAGAACTTCCCGGTATGTTTATATATTCATTCATACTTATCTTTCGTGTAATTTTATTATCGTCTAACTGATACCGGCGACTTCGTTTGGGTTGTTTATTACTAACAATATGCTTTATGTAAAATAATGTAATGAAATGTGAAATAACGAAAAATAAAAAAAATTGAAAGCTAAAATTTTCTTTGTTTTCAAAATTTCTTTGTACATAATATTATCTACTTCCACTTTCTTGTGCATGCACACCATACCGTTTGCCCACTTACATATTGCTGAACAATCGAGGTTTCTTAAAACTCAATGATTGGATTAATATCTATGTTCATGTAATATGAACATATTATGATAGGTAATTGTTTTTTTGGATAAAGAGCAAGTCTCTAAGTAGTCAAACTTAAAAAAAATATCGAAATCTATCCAGTAGTTTTTGGATGGTACGTGCACAATGGCAGACGTCGTTTATTCATATATGTTAGATTTAAGTGAGTAAAAATACTTGTCGGCTATTTGATAATATACCTAGTAAAATTGATCGTTTGTCTGTAGGTTACAAAGTGACGGAGGATATCGCAAAGACCCGGTGCTCGGTAGCCGGCGTCGGGCTCATCTCCCCGCCTCCGCACCACGACATCTACTCCATCGAGGACCTCGCCGAGCTCATCTACGACCTCAAGTGCGCCAACCCTCGCGCCAGGATCTCCGTCAAGCTGGTCTCCGAGGTCGGGGTCGGGGTCGTCGCCTCCGGGGTCGCTAAGGTCAATATACATTTCCTCTTCCCTACACTATCCAGCAATAATGCTATTCAGACCTCTCCTAATATATTTTAGTATAAGCTTTTTAGTACTGATGATCGCGTTGTCAAATACAAAAAAGGCGTATCATAGCATCTTAGATATGGCTTTATATCTAAAAGTGCACATAATTTCTTTTCAGTTGTGTTTTTTGTAAATTTAATTCTAGAAACTAAGTACAACGCGATTGAGAATAAAAAAAAATGGCTTTCCGAAACCAAACGGGTGCATAGAATTATACATGCCTTTTTGCATTTTAGACGCGATATAACTCAAGAAGCATACTATTAAGCTGTGTAACGTAACGGATACTGCGTAACTGTTTTGCTTCCGTTACTATGACGTGATCAGTGAGTCTGTGGGTAGTGGAGAAGTGAGATGGAATGTATCGTTTCTCGTCCCAGGGCAAGGCGGAGCACATCGTGATCTCGGGGCACGACGGCGGCACCGGCGCCAGCTCGTGGACCGGCATCAAGAGCGCCGGCTTGCCCTGGGAGCTCGGCGTCGCGGAGACGCACCAGGTGCTCGTGCTCAACGACCTCAGATCCAGGTGATTACCTAAACTAGAAGCGCCTTACGAGAACTTATTCGGAGAATAAAAACATATCGTGTGTATCTTTTGAGTCTTACGACAACGGTTCAGTAAGGGAACATACTCATACTACGTGACCCCTTCAAGGCGGAGGGAAGTCTTAAACGTATCATGCTTAGTCACAGAGAGGAGGGTGAACACCGTTGTTGGAAGAATCGGAAAAAGTCAAGCCGCTTGGTAGCTATCGTAGGAAAACGCTAAACGCTGCCTAATCTCTTTGAGATATAACAAAACAATGCATACTGAGATATTCCTCTTTTATAGATATACAAAAATGTCTACGATGGTATATACCTACCTATTTAGGGTAGCTTACTATACTTATCTATCTTCTAAGAATGGTCACATATAATGAGGTAATTGGAAGCTTATTAATGCCCGGTTTCTGAAGCCGTCAGTTAAACTATCAATAGCTATTAATTCAATAACGTTATCCATAAGACAAGCGGCTAACTGTCAATGCGTTTCTGAATACAGAATGAGACGTAGACTGACATTTCTCGTGTCATTGTGTGTTCAGAAACCCAATTTGACAAGTTATCGAACCGATAGCGCTATTAAACAGATAAACTACAGTTAAAATGCTTCAGAAACCGGGCATTAGAGGGATGCAGTATTAATCCTTATCAAATTAAATACATAAGTTACATTAAGTATATATTTTTTATTATCAGGGCAAAACAACGTCCGGCGAGGATATAAACATATATAATTTTGAACGAATTAATATATACATGAATTCATATTTGAACTATTTTCCAATAAATGTAATAATTATCTTGTTACTAGTTTTTACACGCTGTTCGAAAGTTATATTTTTTTCTCATAATAAAAAGTACCCACTCTTATTGTGAAATCGTGAAAAAATAATGAACGAACAAATTCACTTTCACATTTATAGCATTGCTTACAATTATTTTTTATACAAATTGCTTGGTTTATTCGAATAATCAGAATCGATAAAATATTCAACTCAATTTTCAAATCAAAATAACCGATCCGCCAATAATTCGTTTGTAATTTCAAATATTCGTACTATTCTATTAATAATAATATAATATTAGTTAAACATACCGCAGTATGTTGTATTTAGAAAATGAACGGTACTCAATGATAATTCTAAAATCCTATTGTGTTATAAAAACCTTTGCAGTTCACATTTATTCTTCGAGGTAATAAACTACGCTTAAATCGCTAATTAATAATGATAAATTCGCTGAAAAAACTAACAATCTGCACCAAAAATAGTGATGATTGTATTATTGATGTGTTCCAGGGTGGTGGTACAAGCCGACGGACAAATCCGAACCGGATTCGATGTAATGGTGGCGGCTTTGCTCGGCGCCGACGAGTTCGGGTTCAGCACGGCGCCGCTTATTGCGCTCGGTAACACCTCGATAATATCCCATTATTGTTTAACCCCTGCCTGGACTGTCCGAAATAAGAAAGGTTTAAGTTCCATATAAACGAATGTAGACCTCGTGAGGCACAGGTGAACAGAGCATAAGCTTAAAAGAATAACTGATTTATTACAACAATTTAAAAAAATATAAATTAAGGATTGTAAAATTATAATTTTCATGTAAAATGTATTTTAAATTATTTTTTCATTTGCACAATCTTTTTTTTAGTAAACTATGAAATTTACAATATACGATGTCGTCAAAGTAAAATAAAAACATAATTCACCATTTTGAGATCAGGATCTTAAAAAATCAGTCGTGGGGTTAAACGAGATAAAAATAGAATACTTGTAAAAAATTTCAGTCGATAGAGTACAACACGAAATAGAGTTCACAGTAGTGAATACTAGGAATTAACACAATATTTGAGCAATAAAAGTATTCAAACAATCTGCAGTGTACAACAAGAATGAGTAACACAATAAATAAGGAAATAATCATAAGCCGGGATTAATGGTATTTGTCTGGTGATACGCGCTTTGTCTTTTACGTGTCGCAGGTTCCTAGACCACTTGATCTTTTCAGAATATCGCTTTTGATTTCCCACGCGAAATGTTGTAGTGTACACAGTAACTTTGTCAGCTGTGTATCACTACAGGTATATCGAAGTTTCTCGATGAATATAACGAGTGTATCGCAGGTTGCACGATGATGCGCAAGTGCCACCTGAACACGTGTCCCGTGGGCATCGCGACGCAGGATCCCGTACTACGCAAAAAGTTCGCCGGGAAACCAGAACACGTCGTTAACTACCTGTTCATGCTCGCCGAAGAGGCAAGTCTTTATAATAACTTACATTCATATCGATAAACCGCGTTTCTCAGAGATATAGACACTTTTTTAAAATAGTCCTGTTTTAATTTAACAGAGGAATTTAATTTTATTAAAAATATTTTTAGAACTACATTACATCATCATCATCATTTTCTTACCCTTATCGCATCTAAGTAGTGTCGGCACAACATGTTTGCCTCTTCCACTCTCTCCTATCAAATATCATCTTATTATTTACACCTTTCAGATCATTTTTCAAATAATCCATGAATATCGTTTTCGGTCTTCCTCTACTCCTATATATGTCCACCTTCATACTTAAACCTTTTCTTGTTACATTTGCATGTATTTAAAATAAAATATAATGCTAAGTAACAGTCACCTGATTTTTACACAGCTTATGGTAATGCACAATCAATCATAACAGTTCTCGAAGACTAAAGTGAGATGTCGCTTGTGGCAATTGGTGTTACCAGTTGTAGTCTTTATACAAAAATACAACAGCGTGAGCACTACTATTTAACGGAATGATGTGTTACAGTATTACCGTTCTCTCTCTCTCTCTCCCTCCCTCCCCAATACTCCTAAACTTTCATAGGCATTCACTTTCAAAATTTGCGTTTGTCGATAGATCCGTCAACATATGGCAGATGTAGGCGTACGCAAGTTCCAAGAGCTGATCGGTCGCACCGACCTGTTGAAAGTACGTGAAAACAATGAAAACCCGAAGGCGAGGATGTTGAACCTGAGTCTCATATTGAAGAATGCGCTGCACATGCGACCCGGTGTTAACATCGTCGGTGGATCTAAATCACAGGTTTTTTAATTAAATATGTTACTGTAGAACTTTGCTAAGTCGCAAATCGACATGAATAATAAAACCCTCGATATATCGAAAACCTTTAAAACCCGATAGAAACCATTCAACGTCCAATTTCTCTATTACTCCATACTCAACACTTGTGCCCTCGATAAGTCGAAATAATCAGTAGGTCCTTACGACACCAGTGATGTTTCAGAATGCAAACAATCAAGTTTTAAATAGTATTTAATAGTTCTTAAAGAAAAGCATTTTAATTTGCTCATGTGTACTCAAAGTCACGATACAAATACAAATGTTACAAATTGCAGACTATTTAAAACAACTGATTACTTAACAACAAAATAATTAGTAATAACTATTACAATTTAGTATCTATATTAGTTTCCAAATTTCAGGACTTCCAACTAGAGAAACGCCTCGACAACCAGCTGATCGAACAGTGCGCAGGAGTGCTCAACGGAACTCAGAAACACGTCGACGTCAGTATGAAGATCACCAACGAAGATCGAACCTTCACTTCCACGCTTTCTTATCATATCGCTATGTAAGTTGTTTCTATCGTGTCTTTGTGCCGCCGTTACACTAAAATATGTCACAAGACCCGTACAAAGTATAGGAATATATAGAGGCTTTTTTTTAATTCGGTGACAATTTTTATCGATAAGTCATGTAAGAGGTGTTTTATCTAAAAATGGTAAATTAACCCTTAAATGGACAATGTTGTTTTTAAACAACATACTAAGCATCAGAGATAAAATTGACCTTCTTTTAATTTTTTGTTAATTTTGACAACTAGTTCTTATTTCTGAACGAATTTTGTACTTTTATTAATGTTGGCAAAAAGTATAGTAAATTCATGTCTAGATTTTTTTACTCATTTTTCCTATACATGTCTATTACACAAATATATTTTTTTAAAACGTAAACAAAAATCGTCCATTTAAGGGTTAATGGAGTTTTACATGTATATTTTAGTGCTTACCGCATAACTGTTTGTGTATTAATGAATACTAGAGATCGACGTGTGGTCAAAATACGACAAATTTAATATTTTCAAAAAATGTGTCTACATGTATACACCTATTTAGCTAATTAATTTTTTGTTGTGTTTGTAATTGTCAGGAGACGGATTGTATGAAAGAAAATGTGTGAAAAATCCTATTATGTGACATGTGAGAAATGTGTGTTAAAAGATCTCCGGATAAAAAAGCGAATGAGTGAGTGAGACAAAAGACAGTAATGGGTGATGTCCAAAAAATGTTGTCAGTATTTCTCATTGATGTTCAGTTGCCTTTTTATTGTATATTACATGATCGTACTGTAATGGAAAGATTTGGTTTCATTTTCTTCCTTGATAAACCCGAGCGAAACCGGGTCGTGCAACTAGTAAAGAATAAAAACAGGCAACTCTTAATATTATGCACGCGAATGCGACTTTGCTTGTTAGTGTGTTTGTAACGTTTTCACGCCTTAACTACTCGCCCGATCATCATGACCTTTTGGGGTACAGAGAAGGACATACACAAGGTATTATAATACCCTACACCTCGAAATTACTGTTCCCGAGGGGTACGTCAAATCTACATTAACTCAAGTGAAGTCACTGTCGAAAGCGAGTTGTTAATAAATCTCTCGTATTTCATTACAGGAAATATGGCGATGAGGGATTACCAGACGGTACAACTATAGATATATCCCTGACTGGTTCCGCCGGACAGAGTTTCTGCGCGTTCCTGTCTAAAGGCATCACGGTCACTCTCGAAGGAGACGCTAATGATTATGTCGGTAAGTGATCACACTTTCTAATTCGAGAATATCGATAAAAAAGGACCTAAATTAATTTGTTACTAAAGTACTGTTATTCGACTATCTCTATTGAGAATAATATACGAGTAAATATAGAAGTGAAGGTAGAAACATTTCATTTTTTTATTTAATTATTATGGGTTTTATTCAGGAATTCTGTTCTATTGTATGGGTCAATATCGATATTGTTCGTAACTTCTTTAAATTACTGGTAATTATTGAATGCATTATGCACAAAATAAAGTCTATATTTTTTCACTTAAAAGTTAAGTTTGTCGTTTCTGCCTTTATAGAACAGATTATTTTTAAATGAAATTTGTAAATCACTGAAAGCATGACTTTATTAATATAAAGCTGCCAAAAATTCCAATATTTGCTATGAACTGTAATGCTATAAATGAATTCATAGTTAGAATTAGAAAATATAGCTATTTGAGTATTATTATATAGCGGTGAAATTATTTTTTTGTCATTGATATTTCCCTGGTTATAAATGAAAACAATTTGTATTTAAAGACAAAGAAAGTTCACGAGGAACCCCTAACGGTGTTTTTTAGTTCCTCGAAAAGACTATACTACTACACGATTAATAGCAATTATACTAATTCATTTATATCATATGAAAAATAGCAGTGAAATCTGACATGGTCTATAAACAGCTACAGTATATTTTTATTATTCACAGGCAAGGGATTATCCGGTGGTAAAATTATCATATATCCTCCTAAGGTTTCTCCTTTCGAGTCCCACTTGAACGTTATCGTCGGGAATGTCTGTTTATACGGAGCTACATCCGGACGTGCGTACTTTAGGTAACTATATTTATCATATACTAAATCAAGTGATTCATCATCATCATCATCATCAGCCTGTTAGAGAGCCACTGTAGAGCCATAGGCCTCTTCACGAAGGAAGGTATGGGCATAAAGAAATCCACAGTTTTTATATTTTCCCCTATATGTGGTACTACAAGAAACATTTCTCAGGTTCAGGTTTCCACACGATCTTTTCCTTCACTGTCAGCCGTTAGTGTTACCAATTTAAATTAATAAATGCACGCGAAGTACGAAAATTTCGATAGTACATGCCGGGGTTCGAACCTGCGGACGTCGGGTCGATATTGCCACTAGTCAAACCGCTAGACCACCATGACTCGAATCAAGTGATTAGATGAAAGAATTTTACATGTTGTTCACATGTTATCGTTTAAATTAAAAAATGTAAACAACTTTTCAATCATGACAACAATTTATAACAGGTGTGGTCATACCACAGAGTTTGTATCGATAGAAAAAAAAAACATGCATGTAATTCACGCGCGGTACAATAATGTATTCTATCTTAATTCTTTCATGTGTTAATTCCTATAGGAGTATATATTTGTCTCTTTTTAATGTTGCTATTTCGTTTCATTTGTCGAATGTTATGTACGTTTGCGTGCAGGGGCATAGCGTCGGAGCGGTTCTGCGTGCGCAACTCGGGGTGCACGGCGGTGGTGGAGGGCGTGGGGGACCACGGCTGCGAGTACATGACCGCAGGCACTGTGCTCATACTCGGACTCACTGGCAGAAACTTCGCCGCCGGCATGAGCGGTATTTTTTTTTTTAGTAACATAACCTTTTTTTTTCTCTCCTGACGAGTTGACAATGACATGACATATCATTTTATTTGCATTTGTTTTTCTATTACACTTTTAATATCTTGTATTATTATAATAGTTTATTGTATCAATTATTCGATAATGAATACTCGGAAAGATACACCAACATTTTGAATTCAAGTCAATGTACACCGATTTATGTGATACAAAATTCTGGAGCCGCGCTCCAATTGTGTTACAGCAGTAGCTAATGTTGAACAAAAACCATGTTACTACAAAATAATCACAACTTAAACATTAAGCCAAATCATACATCACAACATGAAATACATACTGAGCCCATCGTACTTAGGTACTTAGGTGGGTAAAGGGTAAAAAGAAGAAGAGTAATGCTACTCCCATATCTGCGTGACGAAGCTTGGACTACTTGTCGCGTTAAAATTAACCTCAAAAATTATTCCGATAAAGGCACAGAATTCCCGTTCCAACACCTGTGTCTTCAATCCGATAGTTCGTAACGCATAACGATGATATCTTCCCACATCTGCATTTACTCTGGCCATAGACAAAACTTCGTGCCGATACACGCAGGTATGGGAGTAGCATTAGAACATTGAAATTATCACAAGACACTTGTAATATTATTACTTGCTCGACAATGACAGTAAAAATCTAGAAGATTTCTTACTAAAAATGAAATATAAAAAAATTGCTTGTCTTTTTAAAATTGTCGCAAGTGAAATTGTAATATCAAGTCGTGGTGCAATGTTTTTCAAAAATTTCAAAGTAAACCTCTAGTGCAATGATTTTTAACAAAATATATCTCATACATAGAGATCTGATGATAGATACTTGGCAGTATTATTTTTTCCCTCATAAGTAATTGGTGTCCGTTTTAATCTTTACTGGACGCATGAGAGAGCGGGGGGGGGGGGATCAGTGAAAATAAAGAACTGAGGTACAACTCTAATCCAACGAGAGCGAGAGATAAAACTACAAAAATATGCTACAAATAGAAATGTTTACCGCGTGTACCGAGTTACACGCTTCTTTTTTTACTGTTATTTTTGTAACAATTGCCATGAGCGTTGATACCATAGGCTACATAACTTGCAAATTACAGGTTTTCTCATCTTGAAACTTAGATTAGAAATAAGTAGATTTAATTCCTTGAATATTAGTTCCATTGAATATTATGGAAGTCCTTACCCAGTACTACAGGGGAGTAAAACTTAATATTGTTTTTTTTTTGCAGGTGGAATCGCCTACGTTTACGATATCGATGGTTCTTTTAAAAACAAGTGCAACCACGAACTGGTCGAACTATTACCATTGGAGCTGGAAGACGATATGAATGAAGTGCAAAGGCTATTGAAGGAGTTCGTTGAGTACACTGGGTGAGTCGAATTTAAAAACATTGAAAAATAATAAAAAAATAAAAAAAAAACTGCATTATTAATCCTAATTGACATAAATATGAATAGTAAGTTTTTTATTTGTTTTTTTTAACTACTGAACAGATTATTACCTATTTATTTATCATTAACGATTTTAAAATAAATATAATAAAAAGTAACAAATTATAACAGAAAGTGATAGAAAATACTAAAACCAATTTTAACTCTAAATCCATATTTTAAAATATGTAGTATGAAAATAATGAATAAATACCCTTTGTCACATACCTTTCAATCAAAAAAATTGTGGTCAAATTTATGTTAACGTTTGCGAAGCCACGGGCAAAAACTAGTTTCAAATGTTTTTACTTACATCCACTTTTATATATATAATATATACCAAAATAAATATATCTAATTTTATTTCATTAGGATATAAAATTACATTTCTATAAATTTCCACTATAAATCGTATACGTTTCAGATCAATCATCGCTCAGGAACTGCTTCAGTCGTGGCCGGAACCCGCCAAGATGTTCGTGAAAGTGTTCCCGTACGAATATCAACGAGCGTTGAAGCAGATGGCGCTGCGGCTGCCCGCCCCGCCAAAACTCGACACCAACGGTCACCAGAACGGACTCCTCGACATCGAGGAGACCGTCAGGGACGTGGAACTCGACAAGAAGAACCTGGAGAAGATACTCGACAAGACAAGGTGATCACTCATGTACGATAATATCCCGTTCGAATCACGGATGATGTACTGAATCATAACGTAATTTATGACGTCGTACAAATATGTTTGTTGTTTAAGTTTCATGCCTTAATAACTCAATCGATTATTATGAAATTTGGAAAAGGACATAGGGCTATAAGTCAGACAAAGGTGTTATTCCCAAAGGCTAAGTGAAAGCTACATTAATACGGGCAAAGAAGCAAGCACAAGCTAGTTTGTTAACCCCTTGACTGTTCAAAACTATAAAGGTTTAAGTTCCATACAAACGAATGTACACCTCATGAGGCACAGGTCAACAGATTGTTGGCAGCATAGTCTTAAAAAAATACCCGATTTATTACAAAACTTTGAATAAAATAACAAATTATTAATATTGTAAAATTATTATTTTGTATGTAAAATATATTTTACAATTATTTTTTCATTTGTATAATTTTTTTTTATTAATCCATGAAATGTACAGTGTAATGTAATTAAAAACATAGTCCGCCACTTTGAGATCTGTATTGAAAAAAAAAAAAAAAAACAGCCGATTGGTTAATAAATAAATTGCGTAGGGGCTTCATGAAGTACCCGCGCGAGACGTGCGTGTACCGGCCGGCGGAGAAGCGGCAGCGCGACTGGGAGGAGATCTACTGGCCGGCGTCGGTGCGGCGCGGGCTGCGCGTGCAGGCGGCGCGCTGCATGGACTGCGGCGTGCCCTTCTGCCAGAGCGCGCACGGCTGCCCGCTCGGCAACCTCATCCCCAAGTGGAACGACCTCGTCTACCTCGCCGACTGGCGGCAGGCGCTCGCGCAGCTGCTGCAGACCAACAACTTCCCCGGTAACTTATTATAACGACATCTATTGGTCACCTGTTGCAAACTTACATCAACATGTTTGCATCGCCATCTTTTCATCATCATTCTATGTTTTAGGCTCACTAGGACCTGTAATAATTTTTGTTACGTTTTATAACAAAATTCCAAAACACGTTACCGATTTGCCAGATACTAATTTCAAGCACCATTTCAAGCAGGTTTTAATGTGTAAAGGCTATTACAGGGTGGATCAATATGTGAACGATGGTGGCGTATGGAAATGACGCCCTCTCTGTGCATCCACTAAAACCGAATGTAATTATTTATAACTATGTTTTAAAAATGTGAGTTATAATATGTTTAATGGAAAGATAAACCAGATCGAGAGTTTCTTGCCGGTTCTTCCCGGTGACTGGGTTGTTTTCCGAACCGGTGGTAACTTTGACGTTCATAAACGCGCTGTCAGGGCCTAAACTGAATAAAGAATTTTTGATTTTGATCTGTCGGTGGCCGGGTGCAGACCAACGACTTCCCGTGTCTATCCCTACTGCCGTCTTTGAATCGCATGCTGTGAACTAAAATTGTGCATGTGCCGCCATCTATCGGGCACGTGCTGCAGACTTCCTCGTTGCTACTCAGAAGTATCCGACTTGCTCATATTAATAAAATACGCCGATTATTGATAAAATAATAAAATAATGTAACGCAGTTAATGGACTATATACTAATAAGGCGAATCTTACGTCGTATCGCAATTATACAATTAAGCAAAGAGGTCCCGAGTCGTTCTGGACACAAGGCTATATTGTGACACTATTGTTTCATTGTGTCAGAATCATTGTAAACTTTATGTTTAAGTGTTGAATATTTATTTATATGTAATATATTAGTACTTTAGTCAACATAATATAAACTATGCTTAGTTTCGAATTAAATAGATTTGTGTGATTAAAGCTTTCATAAGGCTACTATTGAATTTGTTTTAGTTTTATGAAATTAATCCCTGTGGTTATTCATTAATTTATTAATAATTCAGATGTATTATAATATAAATTCTTATAAATCATATTTCGTTGTGTTAAATCAGTGATATAAATTATATATTTGTATAAATTGATTATTGTTTATATGAAACAATTATAATGCTTAATATGATTGAAAGGTTTTCGTAGTACATTTAAATAAATACAGCTTCCTTTTCATTGTTATGTTAAAATATAGATGACGTTAAAATGAATTTGATGATAATAAAAAACATTTACACCTAATAATGTAGTACGTATAACGAGTGGATAGATGGCGCTTAACACAATAACAACAAAAATATAATCATTACATCGCTGTACGTATAAGTTAATTTTAACCTTAATCGAAACGAATTTAAAAGGGTATTAATAATATATGTGAAAATAAAATTGGTAGAGTTCACGGGTCGCGTGTGTCCGGCGCCGTGTGAGGGCGCTTGCGTGCTCGGGATCTCTGAACCTCCCGTCACTATCAAGAACATAGAGTGCGCGATCATAGACAACGCGTTCGAGAGCGGCTGGATACACCCCGAGGTTCTGTATACACACTATAATAGTCAAATTTTATTTCATCTACAGTAAGTGTATATTAATAAAAAGATATTTCTAATATTGTTACAGATTCCGGAGCACAGAAACGGTAAAACTGTAGCGGTTGTGGGTTCGGGACCAGCGGGACTGGCTTGTGCTCATCAGCTCAATAAGGTAACTTAACTTGCCTGTAGTAAAGAATACCAAAAGCACTTACCTAGTTTTTTGTTTTATCTGGTGTCACTTAAAATTTAATTTTGTCTAACCTGTGAAGTCATTTATATTATCTAAATTCACAAGTTATATTTATTAGTAGTAAACGCCCGCGACTTCGTATTCGTTTGTAACTTTATAAATTATTATATTTGCGTGGAACACAATTTTTTTTTTTTGGTAATTTTTAAGTAGCTTAAGTTAAGTCCTCATTTGGTGTTTTATAATTCCGATCAAAATCGGTCTAACCGTTTCAGTAATCAGCCAGAACAAAAAAAAAAATGTTTTTTCTAACGGATACTTCAATTTTATTTATTTGTATAAATGGTAACATTCGTATATTTTCGTGACAAATTTTTTATCATCCTAATACCTTTTAGTATCGATTTTTACATAATAATAATAATAATGTCTGACAGAAATTATCCCAGCGGCCTGTAAAGACCTCTTTCTAAAGGAAGACATGGGTATATTTATCACACTACATTACATACTATTTGAGATCCGAACAAATCCTCGGCTGTATATTTATCAATAACGTGGTTATTATAAGAACATTTCTCCGGTTCAAGTTTCGTCACGATGTTTTTATTGTTACTAAATTAAATAATTGTGAATGAATTTTACGCGAATTTTGAAAAAAAAAAATTCTTGTATGTCGGATTGGAACCAGAGGACATCGAGTCGAATATATCGGTCAAATTATTCAACTAGCACGACTATCATCTTAACAAATACTATAAAAATTAATGAGAATTTATTTGTTACGCTTTGACGCCTTAATTATTTAGTCCAGCATACCGTGAAATTTTGCATACACGTTGTCACTCAGGATTATTAGTCAGGTGACGCTGTGAAGGCCCATCAAGCTAACAGCTCGAAAAAAAGAAAAGTTGTCAGGTATATAGAAAAAGCGTACCTTTAGCTAAGTACTATTCCTGTAGGATAGGTTAATCTACACTAATTCGAGCGAAGCCGCAGGCAAAACTACTTAATAATAGTAGTAAGTATGATAATTGTTCCACAGGCCGGCTACATGGTGACAGTGTTCGAGAGGAACGACCGTCCCGGGGGGCTGCTGCAGTACGGCATCCCCACCATGAAGCTGAGCAAGGAGGTGGTGGCGCGACGCATCAAGCTGATGGCGGCGGAGGGCATCTGCTTCAAGTGCAACGTCGACGTCGGGAAGGATATATCCACCAGCGAACTCTCTACAGAGTCAGTCGATAACTAATATTCAACATTAAAGTTAAATTTGTCTTTTCAACGTTCATATTTAAGAAATAAAATTTAAATAGATGCCGGCACGAGTGGTGACCACGAACTTGACCGACGGTCAAGTCTAATATGAAATCTCACATATAATTAAATGTCACGTGATTCTTTCAGACACTACCAGTGCCTTTATCAAAACCGTGTAGACGTTTAAATAGACAATATGTCAATGTTTTCGGGTGGTTAGAGGTTGTTGTTGTGTCAGACTGGATCGCGATGACCATACACGTGGTGTTAAATGAGTATAATACGGTTATTTTCTTTTCGTTATTACGTTTCGGAATCGACCAGTGTATATTCAGTTCCATATAACCGTGCAGGTCGGCATGATAGCGGCGACTGTCAATTGTAGATATTTTGGTTGTGATCGCCGTTTTTTTGGACTGCATTGTACTTACCATTGAATATATTGTAGTCGTTTTACATTTAAAAAAACATCGGTCATATTTCAAAGGCATATATACCATTCAGCTAACTGCACAACTTTAGTCGATTTGATTTGTCGACAAACCAAGTAAAGTCGCGGGACATTCTATATGAACTAGCTTTACGCGATTATTGATAACATAAGCGGACGCGTAATGGTTTAATGCTCAAGGTTCGTGTTTAGGGCTATACCATATGATTCTCTAATATTCCCTTATCATATAAAATTAGGACAATTTAATAGATCACATAGTAGCTTTAACTTTGTAGGAAGGCTTTAAATTTGCCATCTTATTTAAAAAAATACTATATAGTATTATAATTTTTTGAAGTGAAAATAATATACATTTTATACGATATTAATAATCGATTTTATTCTGTTCACATCGCACTAATCAACATTTAGATATAAGTCAAATCGATGTATCAATTTAATGTTGAAACAATGAGTGTGTGAGTCTAGTACTAAATTTTGCAATAAAATTAAATATAATGCTTATATATTATTCCCAGTGAATGTTGTAGTATAAATAACCTAGTAATTTTTTTGGGTTTTGTCGTTGGTTGGAAACGTGCAATCAAGGTTGTCGCGTCGAGAATTGTCAATGTCAAAAATGGTATAATAAATAGTGATTTAAATTAGATATGTATTTATAACAGATACGATGCAGTGGTACTATGTTTGGGTGCGACGTGGCCTCGGGACTTGCCGCTGAAGGGCCGCCAGTTGAACGGGATACACTTCGCGATGGAGTTCCTCGAGAGCTGGCAGAAGAAGCAGATGGGCTCCACGAACGCACACCCGAAGAACAACCCTGAACTCAACGCCAAGGACAAGAACGTGCTCATCATCGGTGGTGGTGATACCGGGTCAGTTTTTTTTTTTAGATAATTTTCCATTTGATTGTATGTATGTTACTTGACCCCTCTAATTTAAAAATCAGTGTTGCAATATTGATAAATTTTCTGTAAATTATACTGTAATGTTTGTTTGAATGAATGTGTCACTTTTAGACCTTTTACTATGTGCATGTATCAGGGCGAAGCTGAGGTATCATACATAAATGTATGACGATATTCATGATGACGTCATGATTATGATTTAAACGATCAATCAACCAAGACCAATCAAATAGATGTGTACAGTTCAGTGACCCAAGCGAGAATGTTCAGTAACCTTTTTTTTTAACTGACTACACTGTTGGCTTGACAGGCATCTACAGTTTTACCGGACTACATGTCCAGGATCTAATTGTCGGTCGCCTTTTAAAGCATTCAACCAATCATATTGAAGATGCTTATGATTGGCTGATACCTCGAGCCAACATTATTTCAGAACGGGTCAATAGTAACCAATCATAATTACGGATCAATAGTACGTACAAAGGTCAATTACTGATTGCTTGATGTATTCTTTCTACGTTTTTTTTTTCTTTTGACGTTTGACTAAAATATCACCTGATGTTAAGTTACAATGTGTTCTAAATCTAAAGGTGAAATGAGTCAATACAGTTACTAGATTCTCAACTTGAGGTGGGGATTGTAAAATATTGTACTACTATCCAATATATAAGTTAATTTTGATTTTTCTCTTCACTGATAGTTCCATCTCATTATTATAGTATTGAAATCTACGTTAACCTACCCAATGACCTTTAATCGTTGTAACATTTTTACATTATTTTTTATATATATAATTATCCTATATATTTGTTTTAAGACTCATAATAAAGCCATGGTTGTGTTCATTTTTTTTTAATAGAATATATAATAGCTTTTCTCGTAGCTTCGCTCGTGTTAATGTAGATTTTATCTTACCATTGGAAACAGTACTGATTATCTGAATGAAGGGTTGTGTTCTTTTCTGTATCCCGGACAAAGATTTATCCTGCAAAATTCTATGAATGGGTCAACTACTGATAGTTAAAGGCTTGAAAGCGTAAAGAATAAACATAGATTCACATTAATAATATTAGTTGGGACACCGATATATATAGTTGTATTAATTTAAAATACTAATGAATAGATATGAATTGTAGATGTGATTGTATCGCGACGTCATTACGTCAAGGCGCTAAGAGTATAACAACGTTTGAAATCCTGCCGGAGCCGAAGAGGACTCGGGGACAGGACAACCCGTGGCCGCAGTGGCCCAGGGTATTCAGGTAACCTACACTGCTTACATACAGACTCACCTATTAAAACTAAACAAATTAAACATTAGTACATAAATAGTTCAATAAGAAATTAAAAAAAAAAAAACTGAAAAACCTAAAAGTTTGATATGAAGTATAATTTTGATTTGTATTAATCAATTTGTAATACTGTCTGTACATTTAATTTTTTTTGTCTAAATTTTTGATGAATACCTTTTCTATAAGACACTATTTTTTTTTTCGAACTTACTACACTGTTGACCTGGCAAGGCCTTTACAGTTTCACCGGACTACACATAAGACACTAATTATGAATGAATGAATACTTTATTGCATTTTTTAGTTTGTACACTAGCAAGCTCAATACCATAAACAATTTTCTTCCAGCTTAACAGCAGTATTGTTATCAAAAATAAAAATTATTGTATATAGTGCGAATATAAAAGAAGCAGACGAAAAATGTAAAATAAATGTTTGTCTGTCCGTTTGAATGTTAAAATTGAACTCAAAAATGATTCGACATATTTTTATGAAATTTGACATATAACGTCAATATTTTTTTTCTTGTCAGAGTGGATTACGGTCACGAGGAAGTGAAAGTGAAGTTCGGTAACGACCCGAGGAAGTTCTCGACGCTGACTAAAGAATTTCTGGATGACGGTAAATTGCGAATTTTTTCCTTCTCTAATTTACGTTTAACTTCAAGAGTATTGCTAAAAGTCAAGGTTTAGATTTTTCTTTCCGAAGCACGATAAAGTGACGACACTAACTAATGGTGACGATAAGCTTAGTGAGATCTAAAAATAACGGCGTCCAAAGATTCATCGATAGTCACCAATTTCATACTAGCCTGCGAAATTTGACTGCTGAAGACACATTACTTGAATACTGGAAATACGAAATGCCTGAAGTGCTACATCCGTGCTTGGTCTCAATTGAGTGGGGATAATGTTCTGATTTGTTGAGAATCGAGCGGGGATAATGTTTTGATTTGAAGGGAATTGAGTGAGGATAATGTTTTGATTTGAAGGGGAATCAAGTTTGGATAACTTCTTGGTTTAAGGGAAATCGAGTGGGAACAATGTTGTATTTTGTTGCAGGCGAGGGCAACGTGTGCGGCGTCTCTGCGGTGGAGGTGGAGTGGACCCGGGCTGCTGGAGGCCGTTGGGAGATGAAGGAGGTACCTGGGACGGAGCGCGTATTTACGGCGGAGCTGGTGCTCCTCGCGATGGGCTTCCTCGGACCCGAGAGATATATCGCCAATCAACTCGGTATGCAACACTCCTTTTTTACCCTTTTAATGGTATTTCCTAGCGGTTGTCAACTTAGTCTCCGGGCTCGAATCCAGATGTGAAGTAACGTATTTTGCTGAACTCGTGTACATTTATTAATTTAAATTGGTAACACTATCGGTTATAATGAAAAACATCATGAGGAATACTGAACCTGAGAATTCTTGTAGTACCACGGTATGTGAGAAATATATAGAATCGTGGATTTTTCCACTTTTAAAATCGCCAATACGTTGTGTTCCAGCAGTCCCTAATATAGAGGTGTTCTGTCCACTATTGGAACTCTTATAGACTAGCATTGATATAGCAATTGTGGCTACGATGAAGCCACATGTAATGATAAGTTTTTTTTTTAAATATCGCGATGATTATGAGGATATTTCCATTTAAATAATTAGTATTGTTCAAAATCAAAATCAAATCGTATTATAAAATTGTTATGAGATTATCGAACTTTTATGTGTTGACCATTGAAGTAGTGTCAATAGAAAAGCTAAAAATTAAACTTCCAAAAATAACTGAAATAGCAATAATGTAACAAAAAAAAAATGGCGTGAAGTTAAGAAGTATGTTAAACTGAAAAATAATGAGCTGTGGATAAATAAATAAATGTACGGTAAATAAATGATTAATTAATGGTACGAAAACATATTCACGACGTGTGTATTTTTCCTTTATGATTATTATTGTTAAATTTAATAAAAAGAAATTCAATATAAAAACAAATATCGTAATACTTGAACCATTTCCATATTGAATAATATTTGGCTACGAAGAAAAATACAACAAATATTGATCTCTATCGTATTATAAACGAATGCAAAGAATACATGCAAGTCCGCAACCGACCAATAGCGAGGACGGTTTTTCGCCCGTAAACATTGCTTCACGTTACTGATTGGTTGAAATATTTTCGAGTTTGACAAAAAAAGCTTCATTGAAAAACGAGTTCATACCGTATGTACCAGGAAATTATAAAACTTGTATAGTGTTGGCGTTAGGCGTGTGTGAATATTTCGTTAACGAATCAAATTGAATATTCTATTTATTTGACAAATTATCCACATAGTTAGAATTATTCGATTAGTTTCTTGAATCGTTAAATCGAATACCATTAATCGATTCTATTCAGTGCCATCGACATTTCCTAAACTTTTGTATTTAAATATATATTTTCACGTTTGCTCACAGATTTACCCCTGGATGCTCGCAGCAACATCGAAACGGATAAAACGAATATTTATCAGACCCCGCTGAAGAACGTGTTCGCAGCCGGAGGTAAGAATTTAATCCGTACATATATTATCTAATCACGTCGCAGTCTCACCGTAGCAAAACGTCGCCACACGTCATACGGTCAAATTTGTTTGAAACGCCATCTATCCGTTTATTTTCGTACTACGTTGTTAGTTGTAAACGTTTGTTTCTTTTATGTTATCAGAAAAAATGTTTTTAAAGTTCTAATTTTAATTTTCTGTTTAAACAGTCACAGAAAAAATATATATGTATTAAACATACATTTGAATATATTGTCTATACTTTCAATATTTTTCTCGTAAAACTTTTAAAGTACTCGATAGATGATGTCAATGATTTTTTTTACTGTTATTGCTTAGACTCAATCTTTTATCTTATTGATAATTATCTAAAGAAAATGTATGGCGATATTTTAATTTAATGTAAATTTATTATAGTTTTAATTTAATAAACTATGATTGTATGTGGGGCTAGCGGTATGCTGCTTATGTTTTTTCCTCTAAAATATATTATTAAGGTGATAAATGATGTAGATAAAGTCGAGGTTTATTAGGTAGTAATGAATGAATTATTTGCAGATTGTCGTCGTGGGCAATCGCTCGTGGTTTGGGCGATATCGGAGGGGCGGCAGGCGGCGCGCGCCCTCGACATCTACCTCACGGGGCAATCCTCTCTGCCGGGCCCCGGGGGCGTCGTGCACGATTATTTCGCTTCCGACATCACGGCATAAACCGCCTACGAAAATATTTACTCCAAGTAAGGGAACGTACCCATACTGCGTGACCCATGGGTGACAATTTTGTAAACCCCTCCCTTCCTTTGGAGACCATCCGAAGTATATGAGAAGACCCTCCCCCCGCTAGTTTTCATGTAGTAATGAATACATACGGTTTTGCCCTCCTTGTGACCAAGAGTGGTACTTTGAAGAACTCCCCCCCACCCCCTCTCACTGAACAGGTCCTTAGTATGTCTATGTTCCCTATAGCCAAACGGCTGCACACTTTCATCTAAAACACGTAGAATAGTCTAGAAGTTGTTCGTAGGTGTTCGTTGAAATAATAGACTTTGTGGTAAAAAATAATAAAAAACCGTCGAAATTGTATTGTTAAAAGGCCATACTGTAATTATCTCTCGCAGTTGTATGCGTGTGTGTATTTTAGAAATATATTTGAGACATTATTTATTTACGATTAAAATATGTTTACTATTTCACACAATAGCGTATTAACATTCCGTTTTATAGAAATTTTTGTCGTGTGATTTTATAGAATTTTTATCATATTTTCAGACTAATAAAAAAATATATATTCTTGACATTAGAGAAATAGACTACATAAAAAATGTTATCATAGTACAAATTTCAGCGGTCCTTCTATTCTACAGATATTTATATCGTCGATAATATTGCGTAAATCTCTGAATATAGTAATTTAGTAAAATTATTTTTGTTATATGAAATATATAAAAATATCATTATAAATGGTAACACTGTACAAGAACAAAATATTTTGAATTTCACACTCTATTATATGAATCGAAACAAATATTACGGATAAATTACGGAAACATATCGAATCACAACAAAAAGACGTGTTATCGTATCCGTTCCATATCACAAAGATAAGTTATGATTTCAATAGAATAAAAGACTGCTTTGTTGAATTTCCATAATAATATAATCACTGTACACAGACAGAGATTTGTATGAAAACAAATGGGAAAAAAAAATGAAAACATAATTTTCATTATTTACCAAACAATTACTATCCTTTAGTCATACAAATCGATGAAAATGAAACTAAAGAAATCCTTCCTTTATATATTTGTAAATTATAAATAGTTATTTTTTTAAGTAAAATCAGTTTGTTGATTTTAACTATCACGCGTGTTTTTTTTTTTTCTTCTTTATTTGTTAAGCGAATGTAAATAAAATAATAACTCACTTTGATGATAATTAATTAGTTACAATAATGCCCGGTTTCTGAATCCGTCAGTTAAACTATCAATAGCTATTGATTCAATAACGTTATCCATAAGACAAGCGGCGTTTAACTGTCAATGCGTTTCTGAATACAGAATGAGACGTAGACTGACATTTCTCGTGTCATTTTGTATTCAGAAACCCAATTTGACAAGTTATCGAACCGATAGCGCTATTAAACAGATAAACTGCAGTTAAAAATGCTTCAGAAACCGGGCATAAGTCAAATAATAAAAGAGATCTATATATAAAACGATTGTCACAATATCGTGACATTCTGTAAGGAATAAAGAGTGCTACAAAATAATTTGTAAAAATGTTCGTAACATTTTTTTTTTGTTAATATAAATTTATGCGTGATAAATTCGTATTTTTTTTAACCAGTATTCTTCGGTATCTAAAAATGATAGAGTTATATGACACTATAATATGGTTGTTATCTATTAAAAGTTCTAGTCGATTGTCTCGGTTCCTAACGTGAATCGATAATCGATTTTTTTCAAATACTTAGTCCAATGATTCAATGGACTCGAGTCTAAATAGTTGAAAAAATATATAGATTGTTTTGACAGATAACAAGACAATCGTTGATGACGTTTGTATCGATTGTTAAAATATCTTGAATTTTACCATTGCTTAATATTACATCGAGCCATTCATCGTTCGTTCTATAACAGTATATATTTATAATTGAAATTATCTTAGCCTGTGATTGTAATGTTCGAAGCAAACGAGATTAACGTACGATTATTACACATGTACGTATTTAGTTCCTACGTTATTTTGTTAAGTTTAATTTATAGTATTTGTTCACTTCACTTGTGTTCGTATCGATTATCGATGTTTGATTAAATAATTCGTGTAACGTTTCTTTACTACTTCCGTCTGTTACTTCCGGAAAATTAATTACTTTCTAATTGTTCACAATTATTCCTTCACTCTACGTGGATTCCTTAGATCAATGTTGACTCTTCCGATACATTATAGATCGGACGAGATATCGAGCCGATAAATAGCCGGAAGAGTCGTCAACGATCTGACGAATTTTTCAACAAATATGTGATTTTACGGAAGTAACATCTATTAAATCGGCTATAAACGGAAATGACAAAGAGATATTATATGAATTATGCCTGATTTCCGTTTATCGATAATAGGAATCAAGGAATTAATCGATTAAGAAAGTTTTGTTTAGAAGATAACGGGCGGATTCATATATCGTAGAGTCGCTCAAAATGTTGCCTACTTCTAATTCTGTTAGCGTTTTCAATATTCTTTTAAACCTGTTTCTTAAATTGATTTTTAAGCCATTAAAGTATAATGAAGAAATTGTTAAAATGAATTGCTAAATATTATTAATTCTGCTGTGAATTTTAATAGGAAAGGTTTTAGTATACGACGAAATCAATGTTTCTCATGATTATTATATACCAGATAATTAGTATTTTAAAATTGGTCTAACATTTAGTTCCACGTTTTCTGGTTATAAAAAATTCTGTTGTTTGCAATATCAAAAATATGCAATGTAATCTAAGGTATATATAATCTCCGAACCTATGTTTCTTAACTTTGTGTGGGATAAGTTATATAGTAATTTATATAAGTGAATAATTTTAATAGTAAATATTTGTAAAAAGTTTAATATTTTATATAAACATGAAGGACGAAAATTGTGAATTTTAAATGATTGTAACGGATATATATTTATGTGAGGGTTCCAGTGACGCGCCTCGGAATCAAATTTGGCGCCGCTGTAGTGCGATATCTTCGCAATTAACTAACTAAAGTAAATAACCAATGAACACATTACATTATTAATTCGACATTTATTAATTGATATTGAATTGAATGTTGAAGTTAATAATTCCGTGTTTACCGGCAAAAGCACAGGAAAATATATAAGTTAACTACCTTGTGATTATGAGTTTTCCTATAATACTTTCGTCCTGACTTCTATTATGATTTCGCTGATTTGTTAATTTTATTTATTTTTTTGATATATTAAACTTTTATTTTCATCATGTATTTTATTTAACCTTATTTCCAGTTCCGTTATTATATTTATATGGGGATTTTATGAGACTATTTTATATTTTGATCCAAACATTAAACAGACAGACTTGAAGAGGTATATATAGAGTAAACAATAGGCGTGTTATTACAAAAAAGTTAAATACGCGTCGAACACTTGTTTCAAAAAAGTTTGATCACAAGAGATTGTCTTTCTTACCTTTGTTTAGAAATAGACACTATTTAAATTTAAACATTGTATAACACTTGTCTAAGTTCAAAGTTCTCATTTTATTGTTGTGATTTATTTTATTTATATTTACCGGCAAAAGACGTTTCGTAGTAAATTATGGATTACGTGTGTATACTTAATTAATTTGGAAGATTTAGATAAATTAGACAATTTTGAAGTAAATGACAACTACTACAATATGACATTATTGACATTTCACAATGTATTTATTCTGACAAATTACACCGTTGTTCCACTTTACGCAATTTGGGGTATTATTTTAAACTTATATATTGCTTATTTTAATAATTACACCGTTTTCTTTAAATCAAATGTCACAATAATAATAACCAATTTCACTTAAAGTAAATAAATATTCTTAATGAAGATCTAAACCAAAACATTATCCGTAAATTGGAACGTTGTTAACGATGAGATTGAATTAAATGAATGCTATTCAGAGTTGCTTGCATAAAAAATAAAAACCCGATATTTAGCTAGAGACCGCTTAGACATTCTTTTGTAATAGAGTATTTTAAGCATGTGGTTAAAATTATAAACACTGTTTAGTAAAACTCGTGTTAAACGCGTGTTCATTTTTGTTTTTGTAATAAGACCGAAAGTCTTTAACGCTTCGCTACTCTTATCAGATTAGTCTGAAATTTTATATAACATGGTTCTTATTTAATTATTTACATACGAAAAAAACAACTAATATTAAGTTAACAGTTTCCCACAAAGAACACATTCATTAGAAGATCATTTAGGCGTTCTAATGTAGAGTTTAGATGTTGATTATAGATGTAGGAACTTGTTGAGATTACTATGAGAAGTTATAAAATCTTCCAAGCATACAATCGTAACATTAAAACGACCTTTAGTGTGCTTTGTTTCTGTATTCTATAGGTTTTTGCGTTCGACCATGATCTCACTTTATGTTAAACTAGCTGTTGCCCGCAGCTCCGCATGCGTTTTTTTTTATAATTGTGAATTACTTTTTATAACATTAGCTATCTGTCAGTGAAATTTCCATGAAAATACGAGATAATACTATAGACGAAGCCACAGATAACAGCTAGTCTAAAATAAAGTAGCCTATGTCACCCGCTGTAATTTTAACTATCCGTCAGTGAAATTTCTGTCAAACCCTGTCCAGCCGTTTCGGAGATTACCCGGAACAAACAGACAGACAAAAATTTTAAAAATTGTATTTTTGTTATCAGTATCGTGTATACGTTCATATCCAATCTGAAAAAAGTCGTTATTTTGATATTACATACAAACACTCCAATTTTATTTATATGTATAGATGATGATGTAGTCAAAATGGTAATATTAAACACAGAATGACACTGGTTTTTAAATGCACTTGTGAGTGTTCGCCGACAGATTCATTTTGAGAGTAATAGGTAGATGGGCTGGCATTAGAAAAATCGTTACCACGGTGGTAATAATCCTTCAATACTTATATAAAAAAATATGAAACTTCAAACTGCCTTAATCCTTAAATGTATAATTTTTGTTTTGAATCCTGAAACTAATTTTAAAACAACAACAAAAAAAATGTAGATTGTCCGCCAAAAGTAATGTTAACGTTATGTTTCAAGTGTAAGGTATTTTTTAAGGTTTTAACATGCTTTCGAAAATGCACATACTCAGGTTTTTGAAAAAAATTAAGTGGTTGTGGAATGTATACTATTCACAACAATATGCATTTAAGGGTTAACAATAAGTATTATCATGAAACCCATATTATGTAGAACAAAAACATATATAATAGGTATAATTTAGAACAGAAATCACATATACGATGATGATGAGATTGTATGCATGGTCGATATTTAACTATTTATTGACAATAATCAATGTGTATTAAACATAGTTACAATCATGTATGGAACATTAATAAAATCATATATAATATAATGATATGTTTTTCATTTACGTTTATTTCATTTTTCAGTTATTTCAGTAAAAGTAGAAAAATAATATATGTGGTCAGAAAGTTTCCATGTTGAATTAGCAGTACGATGGGCTCAAGTATCTAAAATCCTGTGTTATATGACGTTAGTCAAATACCCTAGCGAGGGTGGTTGGACATTTTTGAAGTGCAACTTCTTATGGGATTGGAAATTCTGATCCGCAACCTTTTGTGTGGCGATAAGTTGTAGGGGTAGTAAACACTTTTGGATGGAGTGTTTTGAAAATACCGGTTCTTGTCCGATTAACAACGTTAAGCAACGTTAGGCGCGGTGATCAGTACTTGGATGGGTAACCGCCTGGCAACATCCCGTAACGTTGGCTGTTTGTTGTACTTTTTATGAAGAAGTTTTCATTTCCTTCGTGGTGTCATAAGCATACACATACTTTGTAAATAAGTGCGGTGCAATACAGGAAAAAAATGCGTATAAAAATAGACATTAAGCAGTAGGTAGTATATTTATGAGAAGATTTTTATTACAAACTATAATAGTCACTTTAGGAGACAGGTTATACTAGCAAATATCATGGACCATGATCCAATACGAGAATGAGGAACTTATACTCATCCCGAGGTAGATTGAAGCTGTATGATAGAATTTACTAAATCCTAATGGTGGGGGGGACATTACACTAATAAGTAAGCAACAAGGAGGGTGGGAAATGTGTACTTTGCTTTTTTTAATGACGTGGGGATCGAACGGTGATTATATCAGCAATATAAATTTTATTAATTCGTTAAAAAACTTGACATACATTTTATAGAAACTAGGCGTAATTCGGCCATCATTCAATGTTTTTTTTTTAATATTAATATTGTATAGCTTTATTTTCCAAAGAGATTACAAATAGTATAGACTAGCCGTTAACCGCAACTTCGACCAAGTGGAAAAAAAACTTTTGTTCAGTGTAAACGTATACATGGGGCGCGCGTGGCTATGGACACTACTTAAGTCTAGTATATTTGCGTCAAATCCTAACTTGTTTTAATATACATAAATAAAAATGAACTGTATGTTTGCAACGTCAATATAAATTTGCTAATTTCTACACGGTTGAAATCGCGGGTGATAGCCTGTTTAAAATAATAGTAGCCTAAGTTACTCCTTACACCATCAACTATCTGCCAGTGAAAGCCCCATCAAAATTGATCCAACCGTTTCAGAGATTCCACGCGGTCGTAGTCGTAGACAACAGTCGATAGTAAACGTAACCTCGATGATAAGGGAAAAATGGCAGCTTCAAATTGTTTTCAATTGATAAAAATGAAGTTCGTCAATAGGTAGTAGGTAAAGAAAAAAAAAGTAAAGAACATCGGTTGTCAAACAGAGGAGAGGTGAAAAAGGTACCGAATTGTTCTATATTCGCCTATTTATGAATGGATTATGTCAATACTTAAGTAAGTATAGTAGGGTGGATATTAAGAACTTTGCTTACTTTTGCTGACAAAGGAAAAGGATTAATCAAAAATGACTAAAATTCTGCTTACAGTCGGCACCAAACTTTTTCACCGCTTTGAACAGAGATATGCAGAACACGTATTTAGGTATAAACACGTATCGTATGTCTAATATTCAGGCAATTTAAAGATAAATAAATGCCAATTTTAGATTCCTATAATAATATTACGACGCCGTGCCTGAGTTACCACCGAGTTGTAATAAAGATCGAGCACATACAAATTCATGTATCTGTCAAAAAGTGATTTAGAAAACTGATAGTTTTATGTACAGTCCTCAAGAATATTCGAGACCATTCTCCGTAGTCCGGTGAATCTGTAGAGCCCAAAGTACCAATAGGGTATGTCAGATCGAAAAAAAAAAAATCGTGACCGTAGTTGCGTAGAACACGAATTTAGTTATAAATATGTATTATATTATATGTATAACATCGCGACCACTTACGGATAAATTAATACGAATTTTAGAGTCCTATAATAATATTTTAACCTTGTTTTATATTAAAGTCTTCAGTATAATATAACGCGCAAACCCGAACTTACGACTATATTCAGAGTGGCCAAAATATTGACGAAGATTATACATATATCTGTCCAAATTCGTCTAAAATTATTTTATGTATTTTTACTATATATAATAAAGTATATAAATAAAGTTTCGTTTGTAATTTATACACCACATTACCCACTTCTTAAAGTCATTCAGATTCATTTCCAAATAATTAATATACAATGGAATTATAAGAGTTCATAACTGTCGTTCTTGTATAATTGTTTGTCTTGATAGTGTCCATATATATATTTTATACATTTATTCTAATAGGGTTGAAGGTAATGGAGCGGAAAATGGAAATGGCGCCAGGTCTCACCTCACTTATCAAAACAATTATGTCGCATAATTAATGTGACAACATTTTCAGCATTTATATTACCTGTTGTCGCCAATATAAGACTTGAGATCAGTCTTGATTTAGGACTCGTGGGAATAGTCAAGTCTTCATAAAACAAAGTTTTAAAAATTCAGTAAGTACTTTTGTTTTTTCCCTATAGATATTCAGGTAAGTCTACACATCAATTTCCCTCCCTATTACGCGTATGGGTACAATGTTCCTCCATATCTGTATTAGAGCTATAGCTGTGAGAGTTGTTTGCTTGAAGACGCTAAAATCTGGAACTGCATGTTAGATTTGAAAAATTATTTTTGTATTCTGTAGTATATTTCTCAATAAAGGTTACCGGCTATTTAGCATCACGCTATCTCTTTTAAGAGCGTTAAGCTAAAGTAAGTAAAACAAGAAACAAGAAACTACTCCGAGGGGGGAAAAAGTAAACTCGATCAAAATCGCGAGGCACGACTAGTTTCTTCATATCCTAGTAAAGCCTGAAATTTGTATTAAATATACTTAATATATATTTATACTTTAGTTTAGACCAAACAGGTCTGCAAACAATCGGATATTAGGTTGAAAAAATCGTTTAACTTAAGATGTACTACACAATTTTTAGTAAGGACTAAAACCTTTATAATACAAGGAAAATAACCAGCTGTTCTATTTATCTGTCCCTTTTCTATCAGCACTATCTGAATCATAATTCGTCAATGTTGATTTATTCCAATTTTATTTATTAGTAATTTGTTAAATACATTTCCTATTTAGACTCTGTGCAGTAAATGAATTGAAAATATTGTTAAAAATGATATTTCTAACTCCCTAGAAATGAAAATAAAAAATAAGCTCCTGTCAATTTACAAGGCGATCGACGATAAATCATTACAACAATTTGGTTTTCGCATCGGGGACGTAACTTTAGTGAAGGTTACAGATTATATGTACGATCGTAAAGACTCATCGAGTTTGGCTGTTACGCGAATATTATTCGGTGAGTTTGTTATCGATTTATTCCTTACACCTTAATTTTCAATAGAGTAAGTAAATGTTTTAATAGTCTTCAAATGCGAACAAGCAACATCTTTTCTTTGCTTCTTTTATATATAATTTTTTAGATATTTAAAAAAGAATCTTTATATTAGTTCGGTCTCGCTAAGAATATTGCTACGATTCACTACACAACAGGCTGTTGTTGTTTTAAAGATCTGTATTTATCTTTTCTCTCTCATTAGTCTTATGCAAAATAAATATTCTTTTTAAAGGTTCTAAATAAAATATTATAAAAAAAAAACTGAAATATGCCGTTTCGAAATTAATAGTGTATATGAATTATCAATACTACTCTTTTTTAAATACTGAGTCGAATATAATTACTGCATGAAAAAGAGTGTAGATAATTCTAATGAAATGTTGTATACGGGCATTATATTATATACACAGCTTGGTTAAATTTGTATAGTATAAGAATTGTCAACAATGCATTTAAAGATAGTAAAAAATTCATTTATAAATATTAAAATTGTATTTAATGTTAACCGATGTTAGTTAATTTTGTATACAAAAAGAACATTTCATTCCGAAAGCTATAATATATTAAAGTAAAATAAGAGTTATAATGTATAACTACATAAAAAAAAACATGTACGAAACCGAAGCCGTAGTACGTCTATAAATTGGAAATGATTATGGTCTTCTGATTCAGGTTTAGCAATGGTATTTGACGTGCCGGACGAGCGCGGAGGTGCAACTATGGATAAGAGATGGGCCAATCCAAAACTTTGTCACTTCCCGTTAATACCCTGGATTCGTGCATTACCAATGCCCTTCATGATTCTTGTATACGTTGGGTTGTGGATTGGTAAAAACGTTATAATATTAAAAACATTAATGTTTGTTAAAAATTGAGTTTAGGGATGAGATTGCATTAATAAATCTCTTCTTTTACTAGTAACTCATTTTGAAAATATTTTTAAAACTTTCTAATAACCTCAGGATGTTACTTTTCACGTATATTAAGCCGTGTGTTATAATATACAGGAATAATTTTAAGTTTTATCTATCACCTTGTATTCTTGTGGTCAGCTGTAGTTCTGGAAGAGGAAGATTTATTTAGCAACTTAATTCTATGGTTCTGCATTATGAATAGTTTACACTTTGTAAGATCATTTAGGGTACAATATATAAGTGCTGGAAGACAAATTTTTGAACTCTTAGCTGATAGCTAGCCAACAAAGGAACAACAGCACCTCTATACTGTTGTTTCATCATGGTGTTTTCCTTCATCGAAAGCTCCGGCTCATTGTAGATCTAATACCTATTTAAATTTTATTATCTCGCCAGCGTTCGTTCGTGCGTTAACCATTTTTACAACTTCCTTGACATTTATAGTTATATAATAAACAATTACAAGAATATCTGTACAAATTATAGTTTATGTGTTATTCTGATGTATAAGCTATATTCAGTCGACGCTCGATACTTTGATTTTTTTCACGGTCCCTTGAAAAATAGTCGATAAATTGCATAAAACCAGTATTAATTGGTCCCTTCGGTAATTTGAAAGAATACTATTTTGCTCGTAAACACAAACATAATTTGAAGTTCAGGCGGGCTTCCATAATGTCTATAATTTAAAGCATTTATTATGCAGATATATATGTATCTGTCGGGTTTTTGAAATATATGTACAGACTTGTCAATTGTGCCCTCGGAACCTACACAAGCGACGATTTTATCTCATCACTTACCACGATCGTAATTTCATTAAATACTTATATATATATATATATATATATATATATATATATATATATATATATATATATATATATATATATATATATATATATATATATTATATATATTATAGGGGTCAAACGAACAGGTGAGTCACCTGATGGTAAGTGATCACCGCCGTCCATAGACCCTAGCAACACCAGGGGAGTCGCAAGTGCGTTGCCGGCCTTTTAATATATGTGGGTCTCCGGCGCTCTCACTGACCGAACGAAACGCAACAGTGCAACCATTGTTACTTCACGTCGGTTTTCTGTGAGAGGGTGGTACTACCCCGGGCTAGCCGACCCATTCATTCTGAAACCAGTAATAGTTTCAGCGTAGATCTACCGCCTGTTAACCATACTGATAGACTGAAGTTGCGCACTCAATAAAATAGTTCAAAAAACTGATTTTCAATATAACAAATTGAGAATAATAGTACAAATGTTTAAAATAATAAATCACCAGCTTTGTTAACCTGGTTTTTCTTGTTTACTTGATTTTTTCCTCCCTTAATCTTGGTTATTTCAACTGCTTTTGAACGCTTCGCACTTTGAAATTTTTCTCTTTTCCCTTGAGTGTCAAATTATCGAGAGTAGGCTGTATTAGTTTCATTAATATAATTTTAATAATTTTTGCGCCGAAGAACAACAAGCATCCTCCCTTATAAACTTCCTCATACTTATATAATATTAATAGGGTGTCTTATAAATATTTCTCTTTAATATTTGTCATAGTAAATACAGGTGTAAAGGTTTTCAGTTCTGTAGCAATTATGATTTAGTAATAATAATGCCAGTCCAAACTGAAAACATTTAACCTCCAATATAATTATAATTATTTTGAATTTTCAGGTGCCTTTGGCATAATGCTAGGATACAGATACAGAGTCACTGCTCTCATGTTCACGGTCTGCTATTGGTACTTGTTCCTCATCGAGAAAAGTTACTGGAATAATCACAGCTATCTGTTCGGGCTTGTCGCTTTACTGTTAAGTTGTACCGATGCTGACTGCTTTTGGTAAATGCTTACGGCGTATATTTTCAAACTAACAGACTTTCTATTCTCTTTGTCTTTTTATTCGGACTTCTGTTAATCCTTTTTTGTCTATTAATAATAATTATATTCAGTACTGTGAACGATTACGCTTTTTAAATTTAACTGGTGAAATTCGACCACAATTAGGCGTATAAACTTTTTTTTCACTTGTTAATATGTATCTAGATATTATTATGAATACTGAACAAATATATGAGGTTTGTAGACTTAAGGAGCGTGATATATGACGAACAGACGAGTCGCCGAAAAAATTCTAGATGAATATAATGCAACGTTTTCAGGTCACTGGATGTGTATTTTAAAACGACACAGAAGAAAACAACAGTTCCTTATTGGAATTATTTTATATTAAAATACCAGTTCTTCATACTTTACTTTATGGCGGGAATGAAGAAAGGAACGGCGGAATGGCTTACCGGCTATTCAGTGCAGAGTCTCAGTGAACATTGGGTATTTGAGCCGTTCAAGTAAGTTAATTCCCTTTATCTTTGGTAGGTTCAGGTTTTAGTGTCATTCCATTTTTTTTTTTTATATTATAGGGGGCAAACGAACAGGTGGGTCACCTGATGGTAAGTGATCACCGCCGTCCATAAACACTAGCAACACCAGGGGAGTCGCAAGTGCGTTGCCAGCCTTTTAAATATGTGGGCCTCCGGCGCTCTCACTGGCCGAACGAAACGCAACAGTGCAAGCACTGTTACTTCACGTCGGTTTTCTGTGAGAGGGTGGTACTACCCCGCGCGAGCCGACCCATTTATGTTGAAACCAGTAATAGCTTTCTGTTAAACGCATTTCGATATAATTTTAGTGTAATATAGCTTATACTGTATACATCAGAATAACACATAATATATGTTATTTATAAATGTGTTAATTAAATTGTGTAATTTATAACGATAAGTGTAAGTGTAAGCAAGTGTAGTAAAAATCCTGTCAACAGTTCTGCCTACTGCCCAGCCTGGATTTTCCATCGACACTGCCGCCTGATCTCGGGTCGAAGTTAAACGTATCACTATAATTATAGCAATTTTTCGATTAGTAAAATAGGGCGAATGTTTGCTCCCGCTTGCGTCTACAAAGTAGGTATCTCTTTGCAAAATATAGGTACTTACATTTTACTGAACATTTTAGCTTATTTGACTTTTGACTTTAAATTTGAATTGTGATTTTCTTTTTTTGAGAAAATTAGTATTTACTCCAACTTTGCATCTTATGAATATACAATTTTGAATACTAATTACATACATCGTACACTAGCTGCCGCACGTGACTTCGCCCTTCTTTGTATATATCATTATATTATTATAAATGATGATATCATACACATTATGTCTGTGTAGCTCTTTGTTTTGTAGGTGGTAGAGCTACGCTGAAGCTATTACTGGTTTCAGTATGAATGGGTCGGCTCGCCCGACGCGCGGGGTAGTACCACCCGACACACAGAATACCGACGTGAAGTAACAGTGCGCCCGCACTGTTGCGTTTCGTTCGGTCAGTGAGAGCGCCGTAGGCCCACATATTTAAAAGGCCGGTAACGCACTTGCGAATCCCCTGGTGTTGCTAGTGTCTATGGATGGCGGTGATCACTTACAATCAGGTGACCCACCTGTTCGTTTGCTGCCTATGATATAAAAAAAAAAAACGATTTTTGCATCGCCGGCCTAAATAGCTCTCATATGATAGGATCTTTTCCAACTTACTCTCTTGCAACTCACAACCCACTTACTTATCGTTATACTTTAACCAATTTAAATAATATAATTATTGCTATATTACATGTGAAATTTCATAAAAATCTGCTCTGTAGTTTTTACGTGAAAGAGTGAGGAACATCAATCCTTTCTTAGATTTTTTTTTCCCTTTTTAATAGATATCTATTAATACGATAACAGAAATTTACCAAACTTTTGAATATAATTATTAGAAAAAGATTTTTCTCATTGTTTGTTTTTATACGCTTATGTATATTAGAATCTATACATATAATTTACAAATATTATTACAAGACATAATTTTTTTAAATTATGTACGATAAATATTTATTATAATTTCTGATTTGTTCAGTTGAAATGAACAATGTCTTTCGATAAATATTCTTAAAAGATAAACAAATTTATTATATGTATATAAAAGTTTTATTATGAGACACTTTATAACAAGATTGTGAAATCTTTACGTGTTAGAAAATAAAATACAATTCATCACCACAGTCTGTAAGAGAGCCACTGCAGGGACATAGACCTCTTCCCGAATGAAGGTATCGGCATAATCACCATGTCGCCCCACGACGTGTTGGCAATTTCGAACCTCGCGTAATTCACAGTTCTATATTTTTGCACATAAACGGTGGTAGTACAAGAGCATTTCTCAGGTGTCTGGTTGTCTCACGGTGTTTTCCTTCAACGTCAGCCGATAGTGCTACACCAATATAAGTTTTTTTTTTTTTTTTTGATCCCCCTATCCCTCAGACATAATTCGAGACTTTCTTTACTACCCTTAAAACATTACATTCATTTATTTACAAACTCAGTTACAGCCTCCTGTTACCAGTTATATATAACATTTCATTTAAATCGTTCCCCATTTTGATAGTCTTTATTAATCACAGTACTTATTTCTTATTCTATTGTTACATCTCTTATTTATTATATTTAAAACTTAAATGTTACATTTCGTATTTATTTCTATAATCACATTTACATATTACATTTTATATTACAATGCATATTTGATTCTGTACAGTGAATACAATTTTATCTATATAAAACATGGATGCATACCTGTATTAATTACCACAAATTTAAGTTTGTAAATGTACGCGAATTCCGAAAAATTCGTTAGTACACGCCGAGGCTCCAACCTGTGGGCATCTAATTGACATTCCACCGGTCAAATCACACGACCACCACGACTTTTTATAAATACAATTATGTTTATTAATAAAATTATTATATAACTTTAAAAATATGACATTTACAGAATGTTTCTAACTGTGGAACAAACCGACTATCTGATCGTACATTGGTTTATCTTCGTTTTCGATCTTACCATAGCGTTATGGATGACATGGTCCCAGACACGACACGTCGCGATGATATTCTGCGCACTATTTCACCTCATGAACAGCAGATTATTTACCATTGGTCTGTATTTTTATGTAGCTGTAAACTGTTAAATATAAAAAAAAAATTGTGTGGTTTTATGAAACCACGATGCAAGTGGAACTTTTTTTTGGATCGCAGCATCTTAAAAACTGAGCACAATATTTATTTAAATCGTTGAATCATTTTAAATTGAGTTATGGGTACCACCATATTGGCCTTGGCTACTCTGCCGAGCGCCTTTCACTTTACCCCTACTTCGCGGCTGGCTATAATGCGACATGCGATAGATGAACGAAAAATATTGTTGTAGTAAATTAACTTAATATAATATTTTAAGTATGTTATCCATTTATTTAAATCGATTTAAATATGTATGTATAATTTAAACTATATAAAATTTTGTGATTATGAAAGGTATATAATCTTACGAATTATATTATTTATTTTAGGCATGTTTCCTTGGGTCTGCTTGGCTACGATGCCTCTATTCTATCCATTCGACTGGCCGCATGTCATTATTAAACATTCTTTAATATATTACAAGAATACTAATAATGTAATTAATAAAAAGTATCATGATTTTCGTAATTTTATTTACTCAGTAAATAAAAACGATATTACCGAAAGTAAAAATAGTATGGATGATAATAACTTAAAGGATGAAATAGAAAGAGTCGATCGAGATTACAATCAAAAATTCAATAGAAATAATGATATGGAAATTGAACAAAACGTGGTAATCAGAAGAGAGAACAAAGAGAAAAGCAATGAAAGTCTTCCTAACTTTAACAACGAAGAACCAAAACCCCATGAATCAGACGACAAGAACGAATGTAAACATAAGAGAATTACGCTATATCTTCTACTGTTTTACATATTTATTCAAGCTTTTCTACCGTATTCACATTTTATCACCAAGGTTAGTGAACTCTTAACTACGAAAAAGGGTAAGCTTAAATCTAGTAAACTTTTCCTTACATATCTTGCGTCATATACTACAAATAAGTACTGCAATGTATAGCGTATTTTTATTTCAAAGCTAGCTTATGATCTAAAGTCTTCTTTTTCTTCTTGTTTCGGCACCGCAGAAGCATTAGCCAGTGTCAATGTTTTGTTTCAAGAGGGATTATAGCAGAATGTTTACAAATAATATAAGTTTATTAAAACGTAGAAAGTTCCAAGTAAGTGTCTTGTGATAATTATAATGTTCTAACAAGATGGTGGTTTCCCTGTTAGAACTTTCCATGGAGTTTTGGTGGCATCTCAGAATGCATGCTCCGTGGTATTATTTCCCATCCACTTCACTTGTGCATAATAACCGAACTATATTACATAAAACACCACCAATATTACAAAATATAAAGTCTAATAACACAAGATTATGAATAAAATATAAAAGCCACTACTTAACAGACCAAAATCCCGCCAAAAACTCCGATCTAAAGTCATTTAAAAACTGAATTACAATCGTGCACAGAGAATATGAATGTACAGTACAGTATGTAGATTATGTAAGAAAACACGAAATAATTTGTACATTGTTGCAATCCGCGCCAATCTTTATGGCGGCTGTGAATATAGACGTACGTTTGGGCTTGCAGGTAATATAGTCAAGAGTTTAACACAAAACAAAGTTTATTTTTTGATTTTTTTTATATTAGTTCGACAAAATGACTGTACAAAACCCGATGAAAAGTACGGTACAGATCAAAAACAACGGCGGCTGTCGGTGTGAAATACCAACGGCAGTCGTCGCCATCATGCCGACCTGCAAAAGTGCCTCTTCACGCCTCGTTTGAAGGATCGTTGGGGACACACACTAGTCGGGAGGCGATAATATGCGAAAATATTATAATAAGAATCTAAAATTGGCATTTATTTATGCTTAAGTTGTCTCTATTTCATATTTATATAATAATATATAACGTATTTATACCTTAATTTGTGTTGTGCGCAATTATGTTTAAAGCTGTCAAAAAGCTTTGCGTGAACTATAACAATCTATAAAGTACCTACTAATTATTTTGGGTTTTCTTACATAATTTTATTTATTGTAAATTAAGTTACTATTCAGACATCTTAGTATATTTATCTCGCTTACTCTTTAGTGTAATTATGTTACTACATTTTGTGCCGTAAAACGCAGTTCATAATGTAGAGCATGTTTTAATTCGCGACAGTTTTTTTTTGTGCATATGAGTTCTGTATTATTATGGGGTATAGAATACTTCTGCACTCTGAAATGTAATTTGGAGATGGTTGTTTTCCATAAAAAAAATTTGAATCATACGATAAATGACAGTAGATTTTCGTCAATACATTACTAACAATAGATTAATAATCATTATTTGAATTCTCCCTCAAACTTGCTTTATAGTATCTACATGTCACACATAACTGCATCTCTTTTTTTCTTAACTGCTCAGTCACAATAATTCATATATGTAATTCGTTATCTCACTCTTACATTCCTTGACTAGTGATGAGAATTATTTTAATGCAATTAATCAACCAATAGGCGTCGATCTAACGTTATTGTTGAACTATTCTTATTACGTGTATGAAAATATATTGATACTAGCTTTTAATAGAATTTGTATATAATAATAATAAAAATGCATATTTTCCAGATGAAGGTACCCTATGTCTTTTTTTTGTACCCCGGACAATGTATATGAAAAACTTCAATTAAGCGACAAAGATGTAATGTTATTTTTTTATTTTCTTATCCAGGGCTATAATAACTGGACAAACGGTTTGTACGGCTACTCCTGGGACATGATGGTTCACACGTGGGACACTCAGTCGGTAGTGGTCAGAATAGTCGACAACGAAAATAATAGAGAATTCTTCATAGATCCTTTCGTATACACTCCCAATGATAGATGGACGAGGCATAGTGATATGGTCCACCAATATGCCAGATGCTTGGAGAATAATCTCTTAGCGGAAGCCAAAGAACATAGATTCAGTTTAAAGAAATTTATCTCGGAGAATATATCGGTTTATGTCGATGTTTGGTGTTCAATGAACGGTAGATTTGTTCAGCGCGTGTTTGACCCGAATGTTGACTTGTTAAAAGCTAACTGGTCACCCTTTCGCAGTCCGCCATTTTTGATGCCGTTGTTGGATGAAGCTTTAAGTTGGAGAACTGTTTTAGACGGTATAAGGAGAGATGTACACTCGTGGAATAATTATAGTGACGTGGTTTTCTTCGCTGAATTCCCTGGTAAGGCTTATAGGTATTTTTGAATAAATAATTATTTGTTATAATTAAAAGTTACGCAAGTAATAGTTTAGGAGCGTGTGTTAGGGTTTCGATACTTTATGCAGTAAATGTTAGCTTGCATATGCGGCACTCATATCGAATCTCGTTGCAGCCTGTCAGCACTATTACTAATTAGTTTTTGCCAGTGACTTCTTTCGCATTAGTGTAATCTAAATGTCATAATGAATAATAAATAAACTCATATTCTCATTTATAATATTATTTAGAAGTCGATCTTCCTTAGCGTACTGTTTAAGATCTACATTTACGCGAGCCAACCTGTGAGGGAAAGCCAGGAGTTCTAATCGTTAGTAGCAATACGATTTTTTATTTTATCTGACTGGAATGTTCACAGTAGTTAATTAAAAATAATAACTACGATTGCCAAAAAAAAACTTACGAACTTGTACTCGATCTGTCCTGATCGTTACAGCAAGGAAGTGATAATAATCTATAAGTATAAATTAAATTGAAGTGTTTATTTCTCTTAACTGATCTCTGAAACGGTTCGACGGAATTTAACGAATGTTTTACTAGAAGATTGAAGGCTTTCAAAGTACAAGGTAGCATTAGATTTATCCATAGAAGTTAAGTTTGAAATAAGTAACTTAAAATTGGTAGAAGAATTGTAAAGGTTATGAGGTACTGAAAAATACGTGAAAAAATATATATTGCAAAACGATTCTTTTTTGTTCCAGGTTATTACCAAGAAAAGTACATTCCTAACGAGTTGTATAACGTAACCGTTACCGTTCTTGAAGGCCAGATCGCTTACGAACCTGAGATATCTAATTACAAAAATAGGCAATCTTTGCTACTGGGAAGTGGAGATCGTATCAACGTTGACTCAAATTTTTTCCACAAAATATTAAATATAGGCACGAATCCCGCCTTCTACATGTATAATTTTAATAATAGCACAGAAATAAAAAATGATAACAACTCCAAACCAAAATTACCAATTTTTAAAGAATTACATAGAAGGTTCACAGGCATGATTCTGTTCGTTAATTTAATGGTAAATTATGCTCTAGATATTTTATTTTATCTATGCCCTTGTCAATAGAGAGTGTATTTATTCTTTATTTTATATATTACTAATAATAGTATTATTATTATATTGTATTTATTATTTTATTAAATTATTACGTTGTAATTTTGTTTATAATTAACAAAAAATGAATTTGAACTGAAAAAGATTATATTAAACTTACTTACGATCTACAAAATCGTAGGCCTATGAAGACCATAGACTAATAAAAAAGACGGTAACTTTTATTTTATTAGTAAGAATAATTAAACGAACTACATTTGTTATTTATAATTAGTGTATAAGTGTACTATTTCAATGTTTTTTTCCCTAAATCGCTATACTAGGCCATGATATAAAGAAACTACTACAAAAATTGTCATGTGACCAGAATGGTACATTAAAATGTTTATATTTAATCATTTAATAAAATATTTTAATATGAACCGTATTTCCATTAAGTTAACGCAATTGTTTGTAATTTATATATATACTTCGTATTAATATATTATATACTTATAAATAGCAACGAAATTATTTTTTATTAATTAATACATCACAAGTCTTTTATTTCTATTTTAACAACCATTCCACTGTATGAAATAATATTACTGTTATTATCAAGTAAGTAAATGTTCTATGTTTTACAGCTAGTGTCCTCTAGTTACTTCAGGATATTAATAAAATTGTACCCACATTTCATTATCAGTCCGAGGAGTTAATGTGACATCTCAGAGTTAATATTTCAACTAATAACTGTAATCGAAATTAATTATATATATTTACCATATTATTTTACGTAAAACAAAATTACATGATACTTATACAATGTAAGTATATGAATACAAATAGGTACACGAATAAGATCCCGTCAAAAACTTATTGTATATTTATATGTTTAATTTTTTATTTACTGTCTTGAAACCATCGATTTACAAGCCCCAGTATTTTGTGTGATTTTATCTACCGGGTAGTGAATGTTATTTTAATTTATTAACTTTGGTTATTTGAATCATATTATATAATATTGGTGACATTTTGGGTAACATAGTTTGACAGAGAGATAAATTGCACGACGAAGCTTAAAGCGCATATATCCAGTAGCTTTAAGAATAAAAAAGCTTAAGTAGATAGACCTATCACATACCTATGCAAAAATATATCTGATGTCAAGAGTGTCAAACTGTCAAAAAATGATTCCGAGCCTCGGCGTGGTGTGATCGTGTTTAGGAGCTCATTTATCAATGCGTTTAACTCGTTGCCGTTCACGACTCAAATAAGCTCGGATGCATGCCGATGCGCGACGCCTCGTCATCGCGAATAAATAGTCAATGTGAACGCATCGCGTGATTATTCTTAAATCGGCGTTCGCAAAGGTAGCACAGCTCAACGCCCCGCGAGACGTATGGTTATCTGTGATAAAAGATTTTAACAAGATATTCCATAGTTAGTTAATTTTAGGTTAAAATCCTGTGATGATCAGTGTATAAGGATTGTAATAGTACGTGAATTTTTTCCTGTACCGGTGCTGGAACTTCTGAAGATGGAGTCACAATATTCCCAATCGATGTCATATAATTTGGACATAACACCGAATTACTCGTATATATTCGATTTCGAAAACGAATTTATACATTACAATTATAGAAAATGGATGACTGAGAATTGGACAGTTGCCTTCTACTATGTCGGGATTTACATGGCCTTCATATTTGGCGGGCAGTATTATATGCAGAATCGGCCACGGTAAGTTCCCCCTGCTAAAGTCAAAGTTATTTTTTAAATTATATATTTAAAATTTTATTAATATTTTGGATGTATAAACATTGTTACATACAAGTTTTATAACAACTAACTGTTTTTAAACCCACATGGCGACCGGCGCAATTTAAAAGGTTAATGATATCATCCATGTAGATTAAGCCATTTCCTTTTTGATATGACACATTTTCGGTTGGTCTCTCACTAGCATTGACATATTTTTTATTGTATATAAACACTATAATGTATGTTCTCAGCTTAAATTTTATTATTCTCAATATCAATTTTATTTTTATATTTTTTGTGATAGGTTTAATTTTATTTTTGTTATGCCAATAATAGAGTTACTTTACAGTATTCTGCTTTATTAAAAACATACATATTGTAATGTTCTGGAGTCAGACAAGAGAAAACATTGTAAGATTTATTATCTAGATATTCTAAATCTAATCATTAATTAATGAGTATTATGTATACTTTAATATTTGTTTTTGTAACTAGCAAACTTCATGTAATTTTGAATAAAAATTTTCCTCAATCCAGTATAGTCCTTTACAAGTTTCCTTATACGAGAAAATACCTAAATATGAATTCTGAACTGAAATTATACATTTTATTAATGCTTATGTTGTATCAATTCAATATACAACTATTATGTTAGACATTTCGTCAAATATATTAAAATAATAATTTATCATATAGATATGGCATATCGTTATTCTCTGATCCTTTTGATATTGATTGTCAACACCTGCCTCAATAAATAAATTATAAAATGTGAAAAAGATTTCATATAGTAGTAGTTCCAGTAATTAATAATTTGAAAACAAATAAAAAAGCAAACAAACTCTTGAGATTTTTGATCATTAGTATAAAAGTTTCTTTTTTTTCATTATACCTTTGTAAGTTGTATATATATTACGACATACAAACACTTACATGTGATAATAATATAGATACTGCTAGTGTAATAATAAAATTAACATTTTAGCTATAACAATCTTTACAAATGGTCTATCACAAATTTCTATTATTTCACATGAGATATGAATTAAAAAATAAACTCATTACTCAGTTGCAGAAATGCTTATATAAAGTCATTAAAAAATATTAATTGTAATCGTCCATCAACATTATTCCAATGCATAGTAAGTTTATCTTTTTTGATTATATAAATATTTACTTAATACACTCATGCTATATATTAGTGTAGGCTCTTCATCTTTTTAATACACAGCCAACTTTAACTAAAACACTTAGGAGCTAACTTGTGATTTAGCTGAAAGTTAGTATTATTTTTTAAAACGATTATAGGTGAAATCATACATATAGAATCATACATATACATATAGCAAACGCAGGTGAAATATTAATCCTAATTAAAATTATAAATGTGAAAGTGAACTTGTTTGTTTGTTCCTCATTCACGTCTCAACTACTTATATATACATCATGAAGTTTTGCATACACACTGATCAGGTTAACAGAAAAGGACCTAGAGTATGTTTCATGCAAAAAAATGTGTACTGCAAAAGCTAATACAGAATTGACTAGGTCATAACAGGTTAATTAATTGTCTTTAAAGTATATTAATTTCAGCTTAACCCGCAGAGGTTAAATAATGTAAATTTAGACATAAATTAGTTATTCTAAAATTTTTAATTAGTCAATGTCTATATGATAATTATAATACAATTGATATTTATTTAATTGTTATTTTATGTGTCTTAGGGTAAATTAAATTTATATATTTTCTGTTTAAGTATATACTCTTATATTTGCATTTTATCTATTTCAATAGTAATAACTATTCTAAATTATTGTCATACATTACATATTCCTAAACGGAATGATATATTCTAATGTCATAGAGCTTTAATATGATATCTAACAACCCAGATGACATAAGCAATTGTCAGATATCTACTCCATCGGATTACCTTTTTAAATACTGCAGGTAATTTAAATATATATATATATAATAAGATTATTGAAACTACTGTGAACGACGGTGACGTCTGGAAATGACGCCCTCTCTGTGTGCATCCACCAAAACCGAATGTAATTATTTATAACTATGTTTTAGAAATATGAGTTATAATATGTCTAATGAAAAGATAAACCTGTTCGAGTGTTTCTTGCCGGTTCTTCTCGATGACTGGGTTGTTTTCCGAACCAGTGGTAACTTTGACCTTCATAAGCGCCTTCTCAGGGCCCTAACTGAATAAAGTATTTTTGACTTTACTGAAATCTTGTTTTGAAATTTTTATCTTCCGTCTCATTTACACAATACTCGTGTACATATTCTTTTATTTTCAATTAGGATTTTATTTTTAAAAAGAATAACGAATATTCCATATGAATCGCGCTATATGTAATATTTTATTGTAAATTTATTGAATTAAAATAAAAATAAACTACTTCCTAAAAGCCCGATTTTCAAGCCCGTAACTTTATAAACAAAGCATTATAAGAAAAATGGATTCACGTTCATCGACTAATTTCATAAAACTACTTATTTTTCGTTGTCCGCTTCAAGTGAGATGGCATATGGTCAAAAAATATTATTAATATTGTTGGTCGAAGAAATCTAATAATCTAGTTTAGGTATAGGGTTCGTCGAAAACACAAAATAACCACGCGTTTCTGTAGTTGTTATAAATATGTATTAAAAATAATTAATGATTCGGTATAATTGCTAAAAGATTAACACATTAGCTGTAAAAGGGTTTTAACAATTGACAAAATAAATTACATTGTAATTTCTTTATTAAGTGCCTGGTATATGTAACGTCAATAAACACATTATGAATCTTAATTAGAGCTGAGATAAACTCATATTTATCGGTTTTTTTTTTGTTTAGTGTTACGTATATTAAATGCTGTTGGCAGGTCATGCAAATTGGTCACTATCTCTTACACGGATGTGCGTATGAGATGACCCCGACCTCCTCCGCTGTTTAAAAAAAATACAATAGCGACAGTACTGGATTGCATAACTAACACATGGCTTTATTTATTTCATGACGTATAGATATTTTAAACTCTTGCACCGTTATAAGGTTTTTCATCTAATTAAACACAATTGTCGGAGGTTTATGAAGGAATCGACGAGAGTTGTCTAATGGGGTTTTCAGTATTTCAATCTTTTTTTTTTTTTTTGAACTGATTACACTATTGAACTGGCAAGGCCTCTACAGTTTCACCGGACAACGATTACAATATTTCAATCAAAGAAAATTAGGGTAAACGTTACTTTGCATTTCCGCTCAAAATCTTCCGCTTGTGCCGGAAGAGTCAACATCGATCTGAAGACACTCCGTGATATATTGAAGATTAGAAGCGGAGCAATTACTTTTACCATTCAAAGTATAAGTTAGAAATTACACTAAACTATAATGCCGGAGCGGCGGGTCCTTTGACACGGCGCACGGTGCACCGTTGGTATTATTGTCTACAAATTAGACGTCGTATAAATAAATACCTATAGAATATGGTTTTAAAAGGAACGAACGAAAGTTTACGGCAAATCAAAGAAATGGCATTTTGATTGTTGATTTAGTTAACTTTAGGACTTATTTCCGATGTAATTAGCGTTAGATCAAGAACGGTGTTTCAAAATGATGATGAGTGGTCTCTGCCCAGTCAATAGACAGATCAGACTGCGAAAGATAATAATCAATATCGAGCGCTGAGAAGTTAATATTTTGAATACAGAAAAAAAAAATCTATCTGCGCAATAATAAATCATACTGGCAGAGCTAATAAAAAATAATACACTTCAAATTATACTTACTGTACACCGTTAGTTACGGTTTTTTTTTTGTTGTTGTATCTCTCTCGAAGCCTGTTGCCGACACGTTATTATTATATTTTGTAACTGTTACAGACTATGGTGAATATTGCAATATTTATATATATATATATATATTTGTGTTGTAATTTCATTGAACTTATTTTTTTTTTGTGTATGAAAACAATTGTATTTGTTTTCAAAATATAATGTTTTGTTACGAAACATATTGGTTAGACATGGGCAAGGACAGGCGAATGTACTTGGCGAAGGTCGCCAGGCGGTACATTGTGATGAGTGAAGCGAGGAGAGAGATATTATGAATGAATATGTCCGCATCACATCTGCAGCGTTACGTAACTGTTTGGCGGCAGTCGTGTGGCTCGGACCGACCGTCCATCCGGGTGAAGCTTACGGCTATTGGCAAACTCTCCGGATACTCGGGGAAGCTGAAAGTTGAAAGCGAAAACTGAAGTGATGCTTGTTTCTTGTCGGCTTAGCCTTTATCCGCTCCGCTCTCTTTCATATTGTATATTAATATACTTTCACCTTATCTGTTCCTTTATCTCGTGTAGGTATTAAAAAAAATTGGCACGTGTCCAATTGTTGTATTTCGTATATATATAATATTATAAAACAAAGTCGTCCGACGCGTCTGTCTGTCTGGATGTTCGCGATAAACTTAAAACCTGCTGAACGGATTGTAATGCGGTCTTCATTAATAGTAATTCACGGGGAAGGTTTAGGTATATAATATGTCAAGTATTTTTTGTTGTAAAATGATAATTGTTGAAAAAATCGGAAAAAGTCAAGCCGCCTTAAGCGTTTCATGCACATAAGTATATTTTTTTTTATTATCACAACAGGACAACGTCCGACGGGCCAGCTAGTTTTCTATAAAAATTTAGCAGAAGGGTTAAACGTTCTATTCATAGATGATTCAGTACTGATTTTACCTCAACAATATGTCCTAAATTAATATTTCTAATACTCCCATCACTGGCAGAGAGTATATTAAAACTTGACACACCTTAAAAAATAAACGTATTTTTTTGTTATTTGAATAAAAAAGCCTTATCTAGGAAGATTTTCCTAATGTCAACGTCATTCGTCGCACCAAAATACCTATAAGACTGAAATTAAACTTTTCTCAAACTAAAACCAAGGTGTTTGTTCCGTCACTAATTTGAGTTTTGAAATTTTGGTTTTTGTTTTTATCTCAACAAATGCCCCATGTAGTGAAATTGTAACCGAATAAATACGATTGTTTACAATCTGATATGTACAAAATGTAATCCAACAATTAATTAGCATGTCTGCTGTCATTCAAATCAATATTTACATGATGACGTGAAGGAATAATTTTACCTAAGTCGAATAAAACCATAGTATACAGACCACAAGGCCGAAATGAACTTTGATAAGCTTGAAGAATAAAAATTTGTATGTCCATCAATGAACATTGATATAAATTATTCATGAGACCTATATACGTATATATTAAAACGGATGTTGGTATATATATATATCTGCGATTGCTATATTCCACTACCGTTTGCCCATTCACTATGAAAATCGGCACAGCTTAGTATTTTTCATCTATACATATAATAAAAATGAAGTGTCTGTATTTAATATCAAAGTAATGACTTTTTACTGATTGGATATGAACGTATACACGATACTGATAACAAAAACACCATTTTTAAAATTTTTGTCTATATGTCTGTCTGTTTGTTCCGGGTAATCTCTGAAACGCCTGGACCGATTTTGACAGAAATTTCACTGACGCATAGTTAAAATTACAGCGAGTGACATAGGCTATTTTATTTTAGACTAGCTGTCATCCGTGGCTTCGTCTGTAGTACTATCTCTAAAAAACAATTGGATCTATTTTCATGGGGCTTTCACTGACAAGATAGCAGATCTTATAAGAAGTACTTTACAGTTATAAGAAAAATAACGCATGCGGAGTGGCGGGCAACAGTTAATGGAGAATATTTTTATACTAATCATTTTACTATTAATCGCCGCTAGGTGACTCTGTAGTCAACAGAATTCCTGTGCCGTTTGATCGATCGCTATTAAAATCAGCACCCGTAGGTTTCCGAACACAATATTTTTGCGCTGTCTTGTTTACTATGAGTTCACTTTTTAATAAATAATTATTACAAACAAAAGTAAACGCGTGTGGACCCGCCAAGGGCATAGGTAGTTATAATTTAAACAAATAATATAGTACGTGTCTAATGAGATAGTACGAGTATGTCTAAATAGATTACGCTATATCTGTAACTTTGAAATCTTTCTATAGTTTAGTGACGTAAGACAAACTAGTCTATACCAGACTAGGTCAATATAAAAATACAATTTATTTCCTACGTTCTCTCGGTTTGACTGTGACACTTTGTGTTTTCTATATTCATAACGTTACATAATACCTTAATCCGGTCGTATATTATAAGCACGTTTCCACGATACATTTATCGAATGCAGCAAATCATGTCAGCAATCATAGCGTATCATTTAATTCTATGAAAAAATATTCAACATTCAAAATATTAAATATTCAAAAATATGAGTTATAATATATTAATGAAAAGATAAACCAGATCGAGTTTCTTGCCGGTTTTTCTCGATGACTGGGTTGTTTTCGGAACCGGTGGTAACTTTGACGTTCATAAGCGCCTTCTCAGGGCCTAAACTGAATAAAGTATTTTTGATTTGATTTTTATTCTATATGTTTGACCTCAATCTCACCTGAGGCTTACTTAAAAATATGGTCGATGGTTATGCATCAAGCCCATAATTAGTACTGACTTAGCAGACTTTTTTTGCTTAAATATATGGCTACAGGAGACATCGATACGGTAAGAGTAATTGCCGCTCAAGCATAATAAAAATCTTCATTATTAAATTTTCATCACCATCATCATCATCTCGGCAATTTTTTTGTAATATCACTTCTCAGACACTTGGTCTTTATCTAAATAAAAAAAAATGGTTGTCTGTAAAGTCTGTTTACGGACGATAATTTTTATGTGATAACCATTGATGAAAAATTGCATACTTTTTGCCACAAGAGATAGATGCGTCACAAGACGATCGCGCCTCTGTATCGCTTGTTCCGCGCTCTCGCTTACACGCTCGGTTCAGGCGGAACGTGACAATGAGTCATACTTTTTCGTGCGTGCAGCCGGCGTTCGTCAATTTATGTTATCACGTCAAAAAATGGCAATTTGTTCATCCTTGTTTAAAATTATAAAGGCGACAGTGAGTTTGTTACGCTTTCACACTTTAACTACTCAACCGATGAGTATGAAATTTTCCACGTACATTGGACATATGCCGTATTATTACTAAAAAGTTAAATACGCGTCGAACACTTGTTTCAAATAGTTTGATCACAAAAGAATACCTTACCTTTGGTTAGAAATAAACATTATTTAAATTTAAACATTGTAGAATACTTGGATAAGTTCTCAGTTCTCATTTTATTGTTGTGATTTATTTTATTTCTATTTGCCGGCAAAAAACGTTTCGTAGTAAAACTTGGATTTCCTGTGTATAATTAATTTGGAAGATGTAGATAAATTAGACAATTTAGAAATTTTACAAGTAAATGACAACTACTACAATATGACATTATTGACATTTCACAGTGTATTTATTCTGAGATTATATTGTTGTTCTTTGTGCTATTCAGAGTTGCGTGCATAAAAAACAAAAACCAGATATTTAGCTAGAGACCGCTTAGACACTCTTTTGTGATAGAGTATTTTAAACGTGTGCTTAAAATTTTAGACCCTGTTTAGTGAAACTCGTGTTAAACGCGTGTTCATTTTTGTTTTTGTAATAAGACTGATTTTAAGATACCCATACGATCATCGGGGAGAAATGTATTGTTCCCGAGGGATATATCAAATTTACTTTAACACGAACTAAGCCGCGAGCAAAAGCTAACTCATTACAAAGTTATTAAAGTTTCCGCAAACTACGATTTTTATAAGCACTACAAAATACTAAAGAAATTTTGTACGCAAAGTATATTTTTGCTATCAATTCTTTAAATATTTTTTATTCTGTACATATATTTGTTTTATTATGTGTTTGGATAATAAATAACGCATGAAGTCGCGGGTATCATCTAGTATGTAATAAATTTGACATTATTCGTATGTACGTAATTGACGTTTTATTTCTGTTGACGTCGTAAAGTCTTACTACGGTGCTATAACCTAACCACCAATGGGCGTTTAAGCCTAAACGAGCACATAAACCAAATTAATCAAATTACAAATATACTTGGTCGGTGGAATTGAAGTAATTGAAACTGTGGTTTTGAAGGCGCATTATTAACAAGACGAAAACTGACCAATAAGACGGTTCTAAATGTTCATCGCGATGTCTGCAAGCAAAGGGTCGATCTCCATACAGCCACTTCACTCGTCTATTTATAGGTGTAAAGGTCAGCGATGACGTCATCGCGAACAGACTCCTATACAATGATATCTCCGGAGCTAGCGTTTGCACCAAAATATTTTACAAAGTTTCATTGTGAAGTATTCATTCTTTATGGAAGGGGAATTTTATTTTGCTTTCTGTGTTTATGTTTGTTTTTTAGTTTCGCCTTGAAAGTATTATTTTAAACACATGTGTGAGCTATTTCTTGAAGCTCGTAGAAATTCCTAGCATTCTCTTAGTTTTCAATGCTTCAATATTCTTAAAGTTGATACTTTTATATTAATGTTTACTTCTTCCTTACTAATATATAAGTATATATATATATATTTAATAAAAGCTCATGAAAGCTAGTATTAATATAAAATCTTAGTTTTTTTTTTAACGTGCCTTATCGCACCGCTATGACGGATGTTACAACATGTGTTTTGTGGACACGGGTCGAGTTTATTTAAACTTGATTGTCCGACAAAACTGTATCAAACTTAAATTTATAATTCGAAATATAAAAATACTTGTATTCAATTTACACTTCAGAAGGAGCTTATGTACGTAAAACGTTACCACCTGTTAGGAAAATAGCCCACTCACTAAGAAGATCCGGCCAGAAACTCGATGAAAAATGAATTGAATTTAATTGAAAAATGAATATAGAAGATTAAATTTTAATAAATGTACAAAGAAGGGTGTCACTTCTAGACACATAAGATTTATAGTGGGTATTATATCTATATACATACAATTCTAGCCGTTATATGAAAGTAATTTGAGCCCAAATAAAAATGTCGAAACTTGTCTGACATTTGCAAAGCGAACGTATGATAAAGCTAACTTTCACTTAACCGCGGCTTGCATTGTACCGTTGCTTTGGTCCGTTGATTTGTGGTCGGTCTCCCACGGTTCACGGCATTTCTCGTGTTTTTTTTTCTTTTTTTAATTGTAATCTACCGATGTAGAGTAAGTTTTTGCTAACAATATATAAGTCTCAACGTTGCATCGAAATGCGGTTAAATATATGTATAACTTAATAAATAAATAAAATGGCTGGCTACGGATGTACATACCAAAATTAATCTGAATAATGTATATATAACTTGTAAGTCGGATTACTAAAAACTATTGTGCCATTAAAAATAAATATAAAATCACAACTGTTAATGCAACCTAATCCGATCAAAAATAGCAGTACCCTTTGACCCTTCAAACAGAGTGGTCGCACGTCCACGCCCGCGTAACCACAAATCACGACGGCATGGTCTGCCGGCGCATTTCGCTTCCGTATTCTCGTCGCGACACCCACGGAAGTGTCTCAAGTGTGGGTTAAATTCCTCGGAGTTAAGTTCTCGAGTACGATGCTAGCTCGATACTGTAACACTAAAAATTTTCACTCACTAGCTTAACACACAACACAAATCACTCCCACGTACGTGCACAAGATTTTATTTTTTTCCCTTGTTTTACGAAGTTTTTAGTTTAGCCGAACTGACATGTACAAAATACATTACAAATACATTACATATGAGTCAATGAGGCACACATGCTGGTACACATATGTGCTTTACTAATTCGTACATGTATGATTGCTTAGCTAGTTTCGTTTCGAAAGATTTCGCGATGTTGCATCGAAGTTAACATCCCAAGCTGAGGTTCAACCGCTTTGGCACTCTTGAGTTTGTTGCCAAGCGGCTGAGCGCTATCAGCATTCGCCCCATTAGTCCGATTGAGCGGTGAAAGCCCATTAGGCCAACAGCGTTAGTCAGTTCGAAAAAAATCCCCAAATAAGATACTAAAACGCGAAACTTTTTAAATACTTAAATGTGATAACGAGTACGGTGAGAGGTTTTTGTAAGTGCATTATACCCAGAATACTGAATAGGTTATCAAAAACTATAGTCGGCAACCAACATCATGAAGTTGGTTGGTAATTGTCTGGCAAAATTTCGTGAGAACTGATAACTGTATTCGAGGTAGTTATTCCAAATATACTTATATGAATCTACAACACGTGTTTTATCTCAGTGGAGATAAAAAAATATATCCATACATAAATATACATATGTATTTGTGTGTGATTTTTTAATTGTATAAATGGCGGTGAATGATAATGTATTGTCAGGTTTCGTGATAAAAGTGGTTTTTTATATTATAAACTTTTAATTTGGGTTTTTTAGATTTGAGGTTAACTGCCCGTGTTTATTCTTTTTATCTGATTACATTATAAATTATTATTAGTTTTTGATGAAATTCTGCTTCTTTTTGGTGTCTTACTTGATTCTGTATGCAGATGTACAGAAAGTTTAAAATAAAGCCTTTTAAAGTTAACTATACTTTTTTTAATTTAGATTACCACAGATTTTTTTAACTTTTCTCACCTTCCTACTTTCAACGCCTTTGGGTGTCTACGATTCATATGCAAATTCATAAATGTTATCTATCTATAATAATAGCATGATATTGTAATCAATATGGATTACATATGTAATTAAATAGAACCACATAACGCTTTATAGACTCGTCAAAAACGCAAAATAAATTAATATAACTACATAATAATATTTAGTTAAATTCTACCTTATCTAAACTTGTTTTTCCAGTTTTTCGTATTGACGTTATGAAATTACATATAAATATTTCTATTAGGGTCATTATAGTACCGGTTTCTTTTACCAAATTGGATTTCCTTAATTGGCTATTATTGTTGTTATATCATTTTCCTTTTTTAAGCGATCTGTTTACTTACCTGTTACTTAACTGTTGTACCTGAACTTACCTGTTTTTAATTTGTTTGAATCAATTTATTTTATATAGCGTAAATAATATTAATGTTTAAAATTTAAAGTTAACGCTTTTTATTGTTTAAAATACAAATGGTGAGAGTGACGTCAACATGGATAGCGTCATACTTTTGTAACTGTCTCTTATAAGTTACCCTGACATATTATCATATTTAAGTTAAATCATTTTATTTTAAAAAGTGAACGCCTTGTCATACGTTCGACACTGTACAAATCCGCTTACACACCCCTCGACAGGGATTACCACGTACAACGTAATGAGGTCAATGCCTCATGTTTCTTATATCGATACGGATTTTTTACCTAACATTCATGTTGTTTAAGAGTTCCGTACTTCAAAACATATGCAACAAATTGTTTAATTGCCCATATCACGTCGTATCTGTTCGACTATCAAACACCCGAGAGCAAATTAACTACTATTGAATCGAGAGGTTACGAATACGATCCTTCCTCGCATATAATTGATATTTTGTGTGATTAGCATGCGAGTTAACAATCAGTGTGTCTAACTGGCTGTTGCCACCACACTATTGATTGTGTATGAAATGGTTTTCATTTTTATATTTTATAGCTGTTGCCCGCAGCTCCGCACGCGTTTTTTTTTTAAATTGTAAAATACATCTTATAAGATCAGCTATATGTCAGTGAAAGTCTCATGAAAATAGGTCCAATCGTTTTGGAGATAGTACTACAGGCGAAGCCACGGATGACCGCTAGTCTAAAATAAAATAGCCTATGTCACCCGCTGTAATTTTAACTATCCGTCAGTGAAATTTCTGTCAAAATCGGTCCAGCCGTTTCGAAGATTACCCGGAACAGACAGCCAGACAAAAATTTTAAAAATTGTATTTTTGTTATCAGTATCGTGTATACGTTCATATCCAATTAGTAAAAAGTTGTTATTTTGATATTACAAACAGATATTTATATGTATAGATATAAAAATGAATCGCTGAATGTGTTGTTAAGCTTAAATCTCGAGAGCAGCTGAACCGATTTCGCTAATTTTTTTTTAGAATATCCCTTTGAAGTACGAGGATGGTTCTTCTTACGGAGAGAAAAATTTAAATAATTGTCTGAAAAAGTCTAAAAAGAACCTTTTTCTATGCTCCCATACAAACGATCCGTAATAATACCTTAAAGTTAATTTGAACTTTAATACCATACCATAAAGTTTAAGTGTTAATGGAGAGGTTCCGGGAAGGAAAAACAATTGATTGACGTTAGTAACGTATAAATATTAATGTCAATATTTATACGATGGTAACATTTAACATTATATAGCGTTCCGAATAGCAAATAAGTATTAAAAAAAAAAACAATAATAAAGAATCGACCGATATCCGGTACGAAGTTCGCCAGGTCAGATAGTTTTATATATATTCAAGTGAATACTTTAAGTTTTTACTCATTTTTATTATAAACCAAAAAATTGTTCTACTTCTCACAATGTAAAAAATACGTTCCGTTCAATGAGTTGTATATTAGAATAATTTAGAACAAAAAGTATTTTTTTTTGTATATTTAAAGAAAAACTAGTTCTATGTAGAATTATTACGAGAAAAACTAATATATAATTTATGATTAGTTTTCGTATTTTACAGCGATTAATAAAATTACATTAATTACATATAACAACTGTATGTATAGTGGATTGAAGGATGCTAATAATTTTATTATTGCAATATTTAAACTGTTAACTAAATTTATCTGGTACGATTTGTGCCTTCGCGCGTCGCTATCAGCATCGCACCACTCGTCAGCGGCTGATAACGTTGATACTATCGGCCTCTGATTATTTACAGCATATTTGTGATTCACGTGAGTTCATTTTTTATACATTCAAAAGAGAGTTAGTTATCTAATAGGCCGAATGCTGAACACGAAAACATACCGAATCTGATGTATTTTGTATTAATTTTGTCGTTAAGAACGTGCCTCATTTAGTTCTACTAGTTATCGACAAAACTGTTGAATATGATTAATCAGTTTTGAATCTTTCACATATTTTTAATTTGATTCGACGTATCATAAAAAAAAAAAAAAACAAATTTCTACTTCGGCCGTACGACCAAATGTTTACCAAATTTCATGTACGACCTGATTTAACAGTTTTATTTACATTACACACTATTGTATATTTATTTATCTTGACTCTGTCAGCATCCTCAAGTAGTACAATGGCGTGACTGTACGGTGCTACATTAAAAAAATGAAAACTTAACCTAAAGATATGCCTAAGTTAATAAAACGATTTACCTAAGTACACCTAAATTTGTACCTAACTAACGATCGACATATAATAAAACTTTCCCGATCTGACTTTTTTTCTCTTTTTTCGTGGGGAAATCCTTCATGGACACGCCACCCTCCCGGGGGAGAGGGTGGGTAGTGTGAGACTCCTACTCACTAAAACCCCACGGTGTACATCTGCCGCTATAGGATTGGGGCGGCACGAGATCTCTAAAGCATTCATCGTGCCGCCCCAGCGGTTGGCCCGGTGTCAAACAGCGCCACCGGGTCCCGACCTTGTCAGGAGACGACCATGTACACACCGGTCGTCTCCTCCGTCCGCCGGACCTGTACAATGGGAAGATGGGCCCCCCGACCCACCCTCCCAGGTCCAGCTAAGACGGTGGAAGGAGGCGAGCAAAACGCCCCCTCCTCCCACCGGTCCTCCGTTGGCGGAGACGGCCACTCCGAGGGTCCAGCTCGCGGACCCTCTTCGCCGCCTTCCCGATCTGACTAAGCTAAGCTAAGCTATCTATCCATTACATACATACATATATGAATTCGTGAAAAATGCATGTATTTGACCATACATGTTTCACGAATGTATATGTGTATTTTACATCTGACTACTATGTTGTGTGACCTATTTCAGTCCGAAAAGGGCAAAAAAAAACAGCCCACCACTATGTGTGCCTAGGTGTGCATGTGTGTGGGGTGATCGTGTAAATGAAAAAAAAGAAACAAGCGTGAGTCACTGTATTCGCGCGAGTGACCCACTCGAGGGCTCCACATCGAAACCTAGGCTCGAGTTGTTGTTACAAGAAAAACGCGACGAGTGTGCGGGATCGTATCTTCACGCCCCGCTCACGGCGGAAATCAAAGGGTCTTAGTTGATATGTAATAGAGGACTATACCGATCACAGTGTGAACGAAGCTTTAATATTGTATTACGATTTACGATGCCTATGGAGTATATGACAAATCACGTAGTGTATGTACGTACATATATGAGTTTCCTTTTAATTTAAAATATTATATGGTACCTATATATAAAGGCGTTCGTCATATTACTAGTGACATTAATCGAATTGAATTTATTTTCGTATTTCTCATATATGTGCACTGTAAATGTTCACTGCACTTTTGTAGGTGGTAGAGCTAAGCTGAAGCTATTACTGGTTTCAGCATGAATGGGTCGGCTCGCCCGGGGTAGTACCACCCTCTCACAGAAAACCGATGTGAAGTAACATTGCAAGCACCGTTGCGTTTCGTTCGGTCAGTGAGAGTGCCGGAGGCCCACATACGACGTACATCGTATATTAAAAGGCCGGCGACGCACTTGCGACTCCCCTGGTGTTGCTAGTGTCTACGGACGGCGGTGTTCACTTACCATCAGGTGACCCACCTGTTCGTTTGACCCCAATAATATATTTAAAAAAAAGTTATACGCATGTTGATTTATATTTAAAGTATAATTGTAATTGCTTTTAATTTTTATTTGCTGAGATAGTGCTGCAAAAAAAAAATGCCGCAAGATGTGCACATCTGTAAAGACGCTTCACACTGTCCTGAACTTTTGTATTATTAGATTTATATAATAATTTGTGAGAGTGTCGTTGGTGTGTCAATAAAGTAATAATATGCGTTAATTTTATAGGAATTATTAATATACTTTTGTCTAGTATACACATAAATAATATTAATATGTATTATATACTTTACTGGCGCATATTCTATTCGATTTCTGGGTCACAACTTCATTTGGAATTGACATTCTAGTCGTTGGATATTATAATATGTATTTAATTAAACTTCTCGTTAACATTTTATTAAGGCACGTGTATTGTTAATTGTAGAAAATTTAGGCGAATATGAAAATATTAACTTTATAATGAATGTTTGTAATGAACAGTTTTTGGAGCGTGAACTAAAATAACTTGGAACGTAAAGACGCTTTAAGAAAGCTTAAATTGATATAAATAAAAGTTAATATAGTATTATACTAAAGTAGTATATATTCAACTATAAATTACTATTAGGACCCCACTACTTCGTCCGCGTTAAATTACACTATAAAATTAAAATACATTTTCGCACATCTAATAATGAGTTATAATTAAATGGTTAGTATTTACTGTAGCACAATTGCTGGAATTTATCAGTTAAATCAAAATCAAAAAAATCAAAATCAAAAAAATACTTTATTTAGTTTAGGTCCTAAGAAGGCGCTTATGAACGTCAAAATGACCACCGGTTCGGACAAACATCCCGGTCATCGAGAAGAACCGGCAACAAACTCGATATGTTATATCTTTTTAACATACACTTATATATTTAAAATGCGTTATAAGTTACAATCGTTTTAGTGGATGCACAGAGAGGAGTCAATTCCAAATATCACCATCGTTCACATATTGATCCACTCTATAATAGCGCCCTTTGACACCAAAACCCGCTCGACATGGCGCTTAAACTTACTGTCTGGCAAATCGGTCTTAAATATAACTAAAATTCGTTTTTGATTTATACAGCAATTGTATATTGTTATCTGTATATTTTTTGACTCGAATCTTACTGAAAAAAAGAGAACAATAGTTTATCCTATTGAATAGGAACATTTGATACAGATATGTTAAACTAGCTCTGCGTGGGGCTTCGTACGTTTGAAATTAACTTTTAAAGAATAAAGTTTATTTGTGATTGGTGGTTGGTTGGCGAAGTGGTTGGGAACATGATTAAAGAGCTTGCTTCGTTAAAGGTTAGAGCCATGTAGAGCTGGCAAAACGAATCACAACTGGCATTAAAGTCCATGCGCGTAACACGCAGCGTCTGGAAAACAACTATAAGAATAGTGCCATCTTTTGACAATTTTACAGAATGCGCTAAGCTAAGTATACTTGTAAAAATTTAAAGGAAGGTTAGGTTTTGTTCTGTGAGCTGCTTTTAATAAAATACATAATGTATCTTGCTATAGGGACTGCTCAAGTTATCTGAGAAAACCTACTGAAAATTCGTGTACTAATTGTAGATGTCAGCGTGTTTAAACAGATAGACATACAGACAATTTTTTTTTAATAGGCTCACATTACCCTGATGCTCTCAGTTTTTGCAAAAAAAAATCCATGTATAGACACACCAATCCTATAGTTTTTTTATAAGATTCATAAACATTATTAAACACAAAAATAGCGTGGGTTCGAATCTAAGCAACTGAGTCGGAGCTTTCGGTGAAGGAAAACATCGTGATGAAACCATAGCATGGTGGTAGAGCTTTTTCTAAGTCCGTCTGGCTAACTACCACCGCCCTCAAGTTGAAAATCTGTCGGCAAGCACCTGTTGTTGTGTTCCGGCATCTGCACTCGATAGCCGGTCTCCCTCTAGGTTTAGCGTGACTTACCATCTTAGACCACATCATCATTTAATATCAGATGAGATTGTGGTCAAACGCTTACCTATAATTTATAAAGTATATAAAAATGTAAACAGTAGATAGGTGTTATTTAATTTTCCTATGTGCACTTACCCTTTGATCGGACAATAAAAAATAACCTTGTCAATAACCTCAAAAATATTTCACTTAAATACATTCTACACCATGTTATTATTTTTTCTGTAATTTGCTTGTATATACCTAACCGAAAATTACCACTTTGGTGCCAATGACACTAATCACGCAAAATTTTATGTTATCGAAGGTTCACCAAGTTTAAACTGTATAGCAATAGCTCAAAATTCATATTTCTTTGGCCGACATAACATAAAAGCTTTTCATTCCGTATAAAAAAATAAATATGCTTTTGAATTGTTTTTAATGGTTAAAGGAATGGAAATGAAATTTGTAATGTCTCTCACTCATCATCATCTTACCCTTATCCCACCTAACTAGGGTCGGTACGACATGCTTTCCTTTTCCACTCTCCCCTGTCAGTTGTCATCTCAGTATTCACACTTTTTAAACACATATCATTTTTCACACAATCCATCCACACCTTTTTCCTTCCTTCCTTTTTCCTCTACTCCTATATCCGTTCACTTTCAAACTCAAAACTTTTCCTGTTACATGACTTTCATCTCTTCTTATAATATGCCCGTACCATGCTAACCTATTACTTCTCAACTTCTCTGTCACTGGTGCTATTTTCAAACTTCCTCTGGTATACTTACTATTTGTAATGTAATGTTTTTAATGTCTCTCACTATTTCTCTTATTTGAATAATCTTTTTTTTTTGTTTCTGATATCACAATATTTGGGTTTCTATACAATAGACTGTTGTTTTAAAGACAATAACTCGAAAATAGGAAGTTATTTTACAGGTTTTTCAATGATTAAGAATTACAATTTTTAAAGTTACTGATTCCTATTGAAGTTAACGCGTTGTCCGAAGATAAGAAAACCCGTCTACCAATTACTTCACTAGTTCTATATTTGTAGTTACATCGGGACGGAACCTTCTAGATGTATGCGCCCAAAAGCGAATCGAGTGTTGGCGAGAATATTCCTATTCGATTGTTATATAAAAAGAGAACGTGTGCTGCCGCCGTGCTATTTAGAATTCTGTGTCGATCTCTGTAACGTCCATTACTTTTCTTCACGGTTAGACATTTAATAAATAGATATTTATATGTTTAGATCTTGTCAAAAAGAAACAGTTTTTTGTCATTATATCTTGAGACGTGTAATAACATGATTCGTAAGATATTAGTATACCTAACTCAGGTTCTGTAAAACAGATCCTTTAATAATTTTCTGTACGTGGAAGAGCAACTGCTGGTTCATTGATATTGTGCTATATTATTGTTACATTTATATTGTTGACTAGCTGTTCCCCGCAGCTCCGCGTGCCTTTTTTTATAATTGTAAATTACTTCTTATAAGATCAGCTATCTGTTAGTGAAAGTTTTGTGAAAAATGGTTCAAACGTTTTGTAGATAGCACTGCAAACGAAGCCATGGGTAAAAGCTAGTCCAAAATAAAAAAGCTTTAACTACTTTTTATAACGTTAGCTATATGTCAGTGGAAGTCCCATGAAAATAGGTATAATCGTTTTGGAGATAGTACTACAGATGAAGCCACGGATGATAGCTAGTCTAAAATAAAGTAGCCTATATTACCCGCTGTCATTTTAACTATCCGTTAGTGAAATTTCTGTCAAAATCCAGCCGTTTCGGAGATTACCCGGAACAAACAGACAGACAAAAATTTTAAAAATTGTCTTCGTGTTATCATTATCGTGTATACGTTCATATCCAATCAGTAGAAAGTTGTTATTTTGATATTACATATTGACACTTCATTTTTATTATATGTATAGATTTGTTGTCTGAGACAATTTACTTTAAAATTAATGTGAATAATAAAGGGTAAGAGTCATATTGAATTGATAATTACGATTGCCCTTGACCTCGCATAACACGCGTAATTAATTACATTAAAATTTAGTCATATTCCCGGGTTTAATTAATCGATTCAATTGTAATTAACGTCTGAGAATACTACATATAAATAATATATACGTTCCTCGTACATACAATGTTTATACATTAGATATTGCTTACCTATTTATTTATTTGCTTTCATTTTTATTTGCTTACCTATTTATTTCAACTGTTAGACTAACCAACTAACATTAAGTCTAATACCTACTTACTTATTCTTTGCTATACGATATAATACGATTCACAAAGTTTTAATCCAGAACAAAATCACAAATATACTTTATTCAATTTAGGCCCTAAGAAGGTGCTTATGAACGTCAAAATTACCACCGGTTCGGATAACAACCCAGTCATCGAGAAGAACCGGCGAGAAACTCGATCGGGTTTATCTTTTGACATAAATAGATGCATATTTCAAATAAATTACACGTTACAATCGTTATTAGTGGCTGCACAGAGAAGAGTCAATTCCAGACATCACCATCGTTTACAAAATGAGATAACCAAGGGTAACCATAAATTTATGGATAGTCCAAAAAATATATTTCTGTACTTGATTAACATGTGAAATAACATAATTATTCGTATTTAACAGTAAAAACAATATCGCCTTATTATTATAACTTTGCGTGGTGGAATTTTTATGATATTATATTTATTATCAAAGAGCTGTACAGACATACATGACCTCTACATGATAAATGTGTACACTCTATTGTTTCTTTGCATGTATTTTGATCATTAATTACTGTGTACATTTCGTTTTGTCAACGGTTTCAGGATTCATGCTGTAGCGATAAAGGTATGAGATATAAGAATTGATGAATTATAGTAGGGATACACTTCTGAAACGCGACGCGATGCAACAAATTAACTTATGATGCGACGTGCGCCTTAGATATTAGTAACATGCTACGCCACGGCACATTACCAATTTTAATACTGTATTGAATAGAAAATGGGCTTAGTATTGAATACCGAGGCCAGATGAGGATGTTGAAAAAGAATTAAAACAAATTTTAGTACAAATGTTATTCAAAAAGAATTAATGGAAGAAACATAATTAGTTAATTCTGTGTCTATAATATTAACAACGAACAAGTGTATTTGCTATTAATATTGATTAAATAATTAATGTTCTGGGTATAGATTCTTATTTTATTATTATGAATTCATCATGTTTTCATGTTGTGTATAAAAACAGGATATCAATTTATCGTTGTTATGATAAAATTATTTCCAAATCCTACAAATAATGTAATCTGGATCGGTTAGATCGAGTGGTGTGTCCGAGCATCGCTCGCATCATGTGTTTTTTGGTAATAGAAGTTAATACAGTATGATTCGATTCAATATGAGACGCGCGCTGCGTCGGGTGGCGCGGCGTGGCATTTAGAAAGTATACCTCTGCCTTTAAACTCGCCGAATTAGGATTGCTGATGCTCGGGAATGATAAGTGATTTAATGCGTATCGATAATGTAATTAATATCCTTACTGGCGTTTAGGGCTTAAAACTTAAAATAGGAACTATTTATTTTAAATCATTGTTTTTTCTTTCTTTACTGTAAATAAACACAATACAAGATATGCGGATTAGGCCTTTGTTCCAGTGGGTACTTAATTTTTTTACCGGTAATAAATTAATTCAATGAAGAACGATAACAATGTGGACAATCCGGTATTTTAACCGTTTAGCCTTGAACGAAGACGTTTGAAACGACATCTCGATTAGTGGAATAATATATCAAGATATTGTATTCAATGTGTGTCATCCGATTTACATTGATAATATTGTATGTCATTTGTTGTTCTAATCAATAACATTACTGGTGCACATGATTGATAACACATCTCAAGTTCACTGTCAGGAATCAATTAATACAAATGATAGACAAGTCAATGAACTGAGTTGAGTAATTATGTTTGTGTATGTATTATCGCAGAACACTTTTATCAATTGCTTCGCGGTCTACTGAACAATGAAACCATTTGTTACCGACGGCTCTGCTTTCATTTTAGGCGTGTCTAAAATATTATAGGTTCTTAATAATAACATCACGTTGTTGACAACCCTAACTGGTTGAATGCCCTTCCCACAAGTTAAGTCGAGGATCCTAGCCAGTTGGAGAAGATATTACACGCAACGAGAAACTCGTTGTTCTGTATTTTCTCACTAGATGGTGATATTTTTTGGAAATACTTCGTTTTGAGCGTTCATGCTTTTTTTTTTAGCCGTAAACAATTTTTGAAAAAATAATAGCATACGTTGCGGACATATATGCCTCTAAACAAGTTTGCGTTTCTCATGAGAAAAACCCGTATCACCGAATTGTGTTACGTGTGGACCGATCGAATATTTGCAACAATTGTTGACGGAATGTAACCGAAACAGAGCTCAACGAAAACCTATTATAGGTTTTTTTTTGCACTGACTACACTGTTGACCTGGCAAGGTCTCTACAGTTTCACCGGACTACTAAGGGGAGCGCTTAAGGCACTCGCCCGATTTTGTATAGGCGACCAGCACAAGGGCCCACTACGCGCCTCGGGCTTGGACTGTCACCAAATATCCCGAGTCTAACTAACCTTTTTTTAATTATTAACATGGGGAATTCCCTTATGGCTACCCATCCTCCCGGGGACAGAGAATGCGTTATGTCTGACTCGCACGGACTAAAACCCCGCGGTGTACCGGCCTCCGTTTGAAGTTGGGGCGGCATAGGGCTGTGCTAAGGTTATCACCATGCCGCCACGTCCGCCAGATCCTGCCGCCACCGCTCTATAGCAGCTTCCCTATCTTCCCTTCGCCTTCCCTCTATCTCCCTGGGAGCTGGCGAGCGTGAAGGCCGCCGCCGAGGACACATTGCGGTATCCCCGAAACAAGAGTCTAACTAAGCTAACCTAAACTAAGCTAACTATTATTTCAGATTTAGATTACCTAAAGTTTAATACATTAGATCAGATCAGAGCATTTTCTATAGAATCTTGTCTGCACCTACAAGTAAAGAAGCCAAGATTTTATGGAAGTTTGTGATGAATTCTTGTTTGTAAATATATATGTTAAGGTTAGGGTATTATGGGACTGACATGTTTTTTGTGGGCCTAAGTCCCTAAATGAAATATAGATTAAAAAAAAACCTTTCGATTTCCATCTTCAGACAATTCGACAATCATTAAAATTAAGCACGAGATTAATACAAACGGGAAAATAATTTATGAATTTATAGCTCGCAGCTTTAGCGATGTACCTACTAATAATTCGTGTACTAAGCTCATAAGCAAACAGAAAATACATCGATATATCGTTTTTTCCTGATTCCGAATTTATATAAAACTTATTATGTGAAGTAACGACATATGCACCTTTCCTTCTTTGGACGAAAGTGTTGTCCATATCAGTTCTGGGATATCGTGACATCATGTATTCAAATTACACCGAAAACGTGTAATTTTAGCACCACTCAAGTCCATAATGCAAACATACATTTGTATAACGTATTTCCATATAGTTAGTTTTGTGTGTCTCTTCATGTTTCTTCAAGACATTGTTGTGAATTATAAATATATTTATCAATCGGCCATTATCTACGTTGGACCGGCTCCTTGATGACGTAAGTGCAAAGCGATAGCAGAACTGTTGAAATACCGACTTGAAAATGGCGGATGTGGAGTTTGTAAATTTAAATGTGGTATATGGTATGGTATATATTATATATCTGTAAGAATACTTTGGTATAACTTTACTGAGAGAGCACTTTTTTTAATACTTTACAGGTTTTATCGTTTGATTACAATCTCATCTGATGTTAAATGATCATGTGGTCTAAGATGGTAGTCACGGTAAACCTAGAGGGAGACTGGATCTCAAATGCAGCTGCCGGAACACACCAACAGGTGCTTGGCGACAGATTTTCAACTTGAGGGTGGTAGCTAGCCACACGGACTTAGAAAAAGCCCTACCACCATGCTATGGTTTCATTACGATGTTTTCCTTCACCGAAAGCTCAAGACTCTGTTGCAAGGATTCGAAGCTTCTACGAACGTTATGACTGGTACACAGACCGAATTTGTAATTTAGAAAACAATGTTAAGCGGTATCGACTGTCGCTTTGGTCTCAAGAAGCGTGTAATTACGAGTCGCTATCTTTTGTAAGTGCAGATGCAAATTCAAATACAAATTTGCATTAACTTATCTTTAATGCTGAATTTCGCGGAACAAATGCCGAATTTATTTGTCTCAGGCGTCGTTACACTACCGCATTAATTAATTTAAGAAGGTCAATGTAACCTTTCGAAACAATTACGGACATTATATTGAGTCGGGTCCGATTCGATTAAATGATATCTTAGGGTTATATGTCAGAGTATTGTTGTGCTGCCAATTTTAATTTATCAGCGATTCTATTAGGAGTTGTATTAGTAGTGGAAGTTACAAATGAAAACGACACCTTGGATAATACCACGCGGTTTGAAGGTCAAGCTTAACGATTACCACCGGTGGGACACGTGGCACGGAATGTATTACCCGTAAAATTATTATAGCCGTTCCTGTAAAATGATTAAATTTATTTTCCTATTTAAAACACGTTCACTGTTGTCTAATCGATTTGTCAGATTACTTATCTCGTATTGTTATACAACAGCTAAGCAATAGATATGTCTTTGTAGAGTTTAAAATTACGCTTTTGCTAATCAAGTGTGAACGTCAGAACCCGAGTCCTCAATGCTTACAGAACTGTGACGTCATTCGCGTTTGATTTGTCAGTTGTCGAATAAATAATGTAATTTTATAAGCGCATGGTTTTTCTTTACTAGTATGTAGTATGATCACTTGCAAAATCATTATGTTCAAGTACTTATTTAGTATATATTGTGTATACATACGGAATCATTACATTGCGATAGGAGCTTCGTTCAACTTCTTGTAGATTTCTGCTGTCCATTCGGAACGGTACGTTGTTTCTGTACGTGTCTATGACCTTTTCTGTACATCTGACAACGTGTATGCAACATTTCACGATGATGATAGCGTAACTAACAAGCAAACTGACATTCGCATTTATAATATTATTAGTATTAATATTAGTAGTGGTATTATCGATCGTATCAGAGAACTATTTTTAATATTTCAATTTCAAAATCGTTTAAAAATGGGTCATTAAATAACAATCGAGGAAATGGTTGAAAAATTCCATAGCAGTTCGGTTAAACCTTCAAGGTACTTAGTTTGTTTTAAGATGGGTTTTGCTATAGTGTTTGTAAATCGGTATGGTAAAGGCTACTGTCGATGGATCCTTATTTCTAAGGACTACTGTCGATGGATCCTTATTTCATAGGACTACTTTCGATGGATTCTTATTTCTTAGCGATAGTCGTTATGTTTGTAATGGTGCTGTACAAATAATATGTAATTATTCTGGTAAACCTAAAGAGTTTAGAAATCCTCGCGTTCTAAAAAAAAAAAAATTAAAGCTCGCGAATAGTAACATACTGTTCGCCACATTGTGAACTAAGTATAAGCGTTTCGCTCACGTGCGCTCTTAAAACTCTTCTTTTAAAAAGCTTCCTAATAGATTTTACACTTGGCGTTCGCCATTTGTTCAGATACGTTTTAATTTTACAAAACGCCTTGTTAACGACTCACCCTTGCTCTTTCAGGGTCTTAAAAATATCAAATTGATCGAATTTATGTGTTGTTCCAGATTTGAGTTGCGGCGTACTCTAATAGTATGGAATTGCGTACTTGCTGCCTTCAGTATCATGGGTGCCTGTCGGACGCTGCCCGAGTTTATTCATGTGCTACGAAATCACGGAATCTACCATTCTATATGCGTGCCCAGGTAAGTCGTTTTATGAAAATGCAAAAAAGTTACAATAAAACAGAAGAACTGCGACAAAAGTGCCTAGCGTAAGCGTATTGCCGTCGGTAATTTAAGTTAAAAGGCGGCGGTTTTTTTCAGCCAGGTCTTAGGGTTTTTCCTGCAAACATACGTGTTTTTACCGCGCATTTTCATTCCGCGTTCCAAATTATTGAAGAACATAACATAAAAATTGTTTAGAAAATATATTACAATAAAGGAATTAAAAAAAGACGTACTCATCTCATTAATTTTAGCTATTCTTGTTTTTATTATATGGGCATTCGAAACACAAGTTGTTTGTTAATAAAAATTAAATGCGACCATTATTACAATAACTAATAAATGTTGAGAAACAAATGAAGACATAATTATTCTGCTATTGGTTATCCGTTACTCGTTATTATTAGTACTAATGACAATGGTTGGCCATTATTATCGCAATGTGCGAACGAGCGAACATTATCCGACAATCATTAAGTGTGAAAAGGAGAGAACTTGACATTACTCACATTCAAATTCACGATACGAAAAACGAAAGATTCATTTTATTATAGTAAGATTGTTATAAATTGCAGTACGATACAAAATAGCAAATTACCCAGCAGTGGAATAACTGACAACAGTATATAATACAGCTAAATGTTAGTTTGCTCCGTCATTAATTTTTTTATGTCAATGAATCTTTATTTCCAAGAAAATTGTACAAAATGTGTTTGTGATATGTATATTTTGGGTAAGATTTTAAAAATGAAATAATTGTATATATAATACAGAAGAACATATATGTATTCTTTTTATATGGGCCTCATCAGCATTGGATTGATAAATTTGATGTTTAAGTCTGGTATTAGCATGCGAATTATGGTTATTATACCACATAGTAAAATTATTTTGCGGAACAAACTATGAATCGTGTTTATCTTGTTTCGTATACCCATTATTTATATAGAGACTGAAGAATACTTCAATGTTGAAATCGACCTTACAAGATCCGTACATTTTTCCTTATCGCTTTACAACGGTTGCGAAGGTTTGAACTAGTTAATTGTAATTATATATTATAAAATGTAATCGTAAATTCTTCGTGTTACAAAATGCGTTATCAAGAAAGTACTGAGAACCAATTTGAATATATTTTTCGTAGTATTATGAGATGAATACGAGACAACTTCTAAAGGGTCGTCTAGAAATTACGTAACACGTTAAGATTAGGCAGAATGTCAACAAAATATGATACATCGTTTGATAAAGGTACGAGTTATGTAAACTTCGTGACGTCACATATATAAAGTTATAATACATTATAACGAAATGTTAAAATTTTAAATGTTTAATTTAATGTTAATTTTAGGAGAAAGAAAATGCAGAAACGGATATATATTTAATAGTTTTGCGAGTGCCCTTTTAAAGTGAATCTTTTTTTACAACGCCTCACATTTTTTCGTCCATTTATCGCATGTTGCATTAGAGCCTACGTCCATCAATTGCATGTCGCATTAGAGCCGGCCGCAGAGTAGGGGTAAAGTGAAAAGCGCTCGGCAGAGTAGCCAAGGCTAATATGGCGGCGTCCATGGCTCAATTTAAAAGTTCCACTTCGTGGTTTCATAAAACTACACAATTATTTTTTTGATTTAATGATTTCATATGACGTAATTTATGGATGACACATTAATGGTACAGTTTAAAAATTAAAGAGTTGGTTGATAGGGCTCTTGTCGCAATTATTATAGACACTGCTATTGAGCCCAGATGTCGCGAGCTCGATAGAGGAGGAGAATTGCTTGTTCTGTGTCTGGGTGTTAAGTACATGTTCAGTTACCGTGATTACAAGTTATGCTTACTTCGAAATGAAATGAGCGTATGTGAAAAATAAGGACAGCCTATCTTAATCCATGTAAATATATATATAATATAAATGAAGCGTTGATCACCGACCGAGTTGTGAATAGTAGGTATAAATAAATAAATGAACGAGAAATCATTGTAACATGATACACTCAAATTATGTCCATATTTTAAGAAGAGGAAACAAAACCGGTAAGATTAACTTACCTGATAATAAAAAAAAAAACAAATATTACCTTAGTATCATATTATATCTATATAATAAAATTTTAACACTTTTGTCAGAACATAATTCATTGTTTGAAATTTTAATTAGAAGTTTTTTATACAGTCTAGGAGAACTTTTGCATGGTGGTACAGCTTTTTTCGAAGTCCGTCTGGCTAGTTACCACCGCCCTCAAGTTGAAAATCTGTCGCCAAGCACCTGTTGGTGTGTTCCGGCAGCTGCACTTGAGAGCCAACCTCGCTCTAGGTTAAGCGTGACTTACCATCTTAGACCACATCATCATTTAATATCAGATGAGATTGTGGTTAAAAACGTTTACAAATCAGATTAATTTAAAGTAAAACTTATTTGAGGGTTAAAACGTTATTCTTCTATATATGTTAATGGTTCCTATTTAAGTATTATTTAATATTATCACTGTGATTTTAGATTACGATCTAAAGAATTCCAAATATTAGCCTTAATCAAAATACTAAAGCAAACTGTGTTTTGAATAAACCGACGCGTTTATACTCAAAATACAAATTTTGAAAGATTTGAAAGATCTCATGTGAGATTAGGGGGGAGCCGTGGAGACAAACCTCACGACATCTCACCAGTGGGTGTGTGGGGCTTAAAAACCGCCTCACTTAATTAATTGTTCGCTTAGCTTGGAGAGCTTAGATTAGCTTAGTCAGATTGGGAATATCGGCGACAGTTCAAGCCGAGGCGCACCGAGTGCCCGTGCGCTGGTCGCCTAAACAAATCGGGTGAGTGCCTCAAAGCGCTCCCCTTAGTAGTCCGGTGGAACTGTAAAGGCTTGACGAAGCCATCAGTGTAGGTCAGTTCAAAAAAAAACATCCCCTTGTTTGAATCACTACATAGTATAAAACAAACTGGCTTTCTCTGTGCCTATATCCTTATGTATGCTTAAATCTTTAAAACTACGCAACGGATTTTGATGCGGTTTTTTTAATAGATAGAGTGATTGAAGAGGAAGGTTTATATGTATAATAACATAAATTAAATAGTGGAGAAATACAGTTATTTTTGAGGTTACTCCAAATTGAACGCGTGCGGGCCACGGGCAGTAATGAATAAATCAAAACTATTGGATCGATTTTAATCATTTTTTCAGTGAATGACATAGGCAATATATTTTATACCCGTGCGAAGCCGGAGAGGGTCGCTAGTGTTTTATATGTTAAAAATGAGTTTACAAATCGCATCTTCATAAATAAAACTTTTTTTTTTAAATCATAGGTCGCCACCATTATTGTGATTGGTGACATTCACGATTGCTTTCTTTCTCGTTGCCTAATCGAATATAGTTTATTTTGCATATTTATTATTGTAACAATATTGTTGCTACACTTCCGCATACGACTGCTTCTACGATCACGTTCCTTATAAATGAACTAGCCGGTTTCCGCGAATTCGTTCGAGTGAAAATGATTTTGTCGTTGTATGGGAATTATGTTTTTTTATGTTGCTGAATTGTGAACTGTCTTTTATTTGTAGACTAATGGCCGCACATGACTTCGTCTGCTTTTGATGCCTTTTATAAATGATATTTTTCTCTCGTACTCCCTTCGTCAGTAAAATTACAATAACTTTTGATACAAAAAAATTATGTTGCTCCGGAATATGCTTGATAATTTTTTCCTGCTGGTGTTTTATCAGAAACCTAGTACTTTACCAGTGATACCTGTTCAAACAAACAGACAGACAGACAGACATTTATAAAAATGATCGAAACGGATTCTATTACTTATTCCTAGACACTTGCAAATATTTTTTTCTCAAAAATCAAAAAACTACAGACACGTTGGATTTACATTCTTATTATATGTATAGGTAATGCCCATACATTACCTTCTTGTAATTTTACCGGTATACAACACGATAGTATAGTTCTCAGAAGGCAGGATTTTTAGACTCACTTGACACATATCGGTATATATTGACCAATTTAAACAGTATATTTATGAATGATAGTCTGTGTTTTTCTTATGTATAATGTAATCTATATTACTGTAATGTTATATCATAATCCGGTCAGTTGTTTTTTGCGGTAAAGAGTAATAAATATTCTTACATTCTCACAAACGTCTCCTTTACAATATTATTAGAAATTACGATTGTAACTATTATGTCATTGGTATTTAACTTCTGTAACTCTTTAATTGTTCTTAATGTATTCCTATATAATGTTATCATGACTGCTTATATCCTATGGAAAAGTGTAATCATTTATAGCTTAGATAAAAATTATGAAAACTGCTCTGTATACCAGATAGAGAAGTCTGGTCAAAATGGATTAAACCGTTCCAGAGATTATTACGAATAGACGACAGACACTTCAATTTTATTTTTACATATATATACAACGGTACTCAATTGTACATAGATATTCTGTGGGCGTTTAATACGCGTGTCGTCTGTTCGTCCATCGAATATTCAATGTTCGTGTCGAAGCGAAAGTTCACGTGTTTTTACGTGGTGGCCTTTAAATCATTGTTTCTATGTATTATGTCATATAGGCTGTTGGAATACAAAGACATGATTATCCTATTTATTGGATTTTTAGCCTATTTGCGCGAAACATTATACTCTTTGCGATTGCAGTAAGTCTGTTGACGTTTAACAAAGTTTACGCTTTTCTATATATACATATACATTTTTGTTTAATATTTCTTCTACCGGGTGTTAGTATATGTCTAACCCACATTGTATTTAATGTACCTCGTAATTAACAGATGGCGTTAATTTAATCTTTTATTTTCTTATAACGCGGTGTCAAGATTATTTTTAGATTAATAACCTTTCGATGGTTTAACGATTAAATTGTCTTCCTCCGAAAAAGTGTTTCATTTCGATTGGAGATATTCTCAACTGAACAGTATATTGTAATAGTGTCAGATTGGTTTGGTACCACAATACCCGCCATGATGACAAGCGTAGCGATATCGCGTCCCGGGAACAGCTAGCGTATTATATATCCCATAACCAAGCGTGGCGATAAAGTGTTTCTATCCGAATGGAACGCCAGTGGCTAGTGATAAACCCGTCACAGTGTCTCATTTTTTGTTTGTCACTTTTTCGGTTCAGCGAGTGTCTTTCAAATCTCTCGGTCTCAGAGAAGCAGGTGCAAGATGTTTGAAGTTATAATTCTTTTAGCGCGTTAGAGAAAAATGATGAGCGTAAATTTTTACGGTGCGCGCGCACACCGTCACGAAAAACCGATACCCTGAAGTTAGCTGTAGTCAACATTTTATTTTTTTCACAACAGATGTCGCTAAATTAAAAAGTTATCAACAAAGTAAAAGTAAGGACATCTACGTATTGCGTGAGAATTGACAACTGTTATTCACGATGTTTATTTTTTCTATTGTCAGTGTCGTTTCTTCTACAAACGTAGAGTAAGCCGAAAGATACAATTTTTGAAAAGATTTTTATCTTTTTACGCCAAGGAAGTATAATTTCTAACGCGTGTACATAAGTACACACACATACACTTTGTTTTTTACTACAAATTTTCTGGAAAGTATCAAGCCTTAATATACCATTGTTCTCCCTATTACAATTAACTAGACCCATTCTAAACTTCTTTACAATATCCGTCGTTCCGCGAATTGTTATCTGTTCACATTTATGAATTTTAGAGTTCCGTTAATATGCGACAATGTAATACGGCAATCAACAATTAAAAGGCGAAACTTTTCTAGCCGGTCCATATGTATTGAAAGAATTGTTCGTAGATTGATCCTGTTAATTTTATTTTATATAAGAACTAGCTGTTGCCCGCAGCTCCGCGTGCGTTTTTTTTTATAATTGTAAATGACTTCTTATAAGATCAGCTATCTGTTAGTGAAAGTTCAGTGAAAATAGGTCCAATCGTTTTGGAGATAGTACTACCTACAGACGAAGCCACGGATGACAGCTAGTCTAAAATAAAGTAGCCTATGTCACCCGCTGTAATTTTAACAATCGTCAGTGAAATTTCTGTCAAAATCAGTCCAGCCGTTTCGGCAATTACCCGGAACATACAGACAGACAGACAGACAAAAATTTAAAAAATTGTATTTTTATTATCAGTATCGTGTATACGTTCATATCTAATCAGTAAAAAGTAGTTATTTTGATATTAAATACAGACACTTCATTTTTATTATATGTATATAGATTACATTTCTGGAAACTTCCTAGGATTATTACGGACCAGTTTAACATATATGTTCGTATTATTTATTATAAGGAATTAAAAAATTCGAATCTTCGGAAAGTCAAAAATTTATTGATATTATTTTGTGGTCGCTTAAATAATCAAGTTTTTCCGATTAACACTCTTTTTAATTATATCGCTGGTAAAATACTACTTATATAAGTTTTATATTACTACGCTTGTAACTTCGTCGACGTTAAATTACGATATAAAACTCGACAATTAAATATAACCTAGCGCCATCTAGTTATGGGCTGTTGCAAAATGCTAGTAAAACCATCTCTGTGGAATGAACACGTACATGGGTCAACTATTTTTTTTTTTTTTTTCGAACTAACCTACACTGTTGGCTTCGTAACACAGTTCCACGGGACTACAACTTTTAATATTATATTTATACCTACGGTATAAATAACAACGTACAAAAATAGCACAAACACTGCGAAATCTTTCGTAGCGGTTTTTATTTTTTAATAAAAAAAGTACATAAATGCAAGTATAAAGCAACATGTAATTTTCTGTAATAGATATAAACAATTTTATTTACAATGAATCTGCAACAAAAACATGCAGCGTAAAACAATTTAAGTCTCCAGTAATGACCGGATAATGTATCCACAGTTATTTTATTGTGAAAAAAAAAACAACAAGTAATAGACGCAAGTCTGACCTTGAGTTGAACTGAATGCAGACTTGTGTTTAATAAAATAGAAGCTAGCGAATAGGATACAGATGAAATAGATGCTGTAATTGAGCTCTTAAATATACAGAAATAAGGATTCACGTTTTGTTATATTTTTCTTCCTTATATATACTAGTGCATTATGATTTCTATTAACAACTGGAAGAAAAATTATAAACATCTTTTGCTAAAATTTCTATAGAATATTCACGTGATGATTGACATCAAAGTCGGAATACTGTAATCAGTTTAGGCCTTGAGAAGGTGCTTTTAAACGTCAACACTACCATCGGTTTTGAAAACAATCCAATCATTTAGAAGAACCGCAAGAAATTGGGTCTGGTTTATCTTTATATTGTATATATATATATATATATTATAAGAATTATAAGAAATTATAATTATAAGAATTTGAAGTGATGGTGGCTCAGTTGGTAGTGTGTTCGGACACAGCGTCGAAGGACGTAGGTTCGAATCCAAACAACTGAGTCGGAGCTTTCGGTGCAGGAAAACATCGTGATGAAGCCATAGTATGGTGGTAGGGCTTTGTCTTAGTCCGTCTGGCTAGCTACCACCGCCCTCAAGTTGAAAATCTGTCGCCAAGCACCTGTTGGTGTGTTCCGGCAGCTGCACTTGAGAACCAGTCTCCCTCTAGGTTAAGCGTGACTTACCATCTTAGACCACATCGTCATTTAATATCAGATGAGATTGTAGTCAAACGCTTACTTATAATTTATAAAGTATAAAAAAATGTAAACAGTAAGTAGGTGTTATTTAATTTTCCTATGTGCACTTACCCTTTGATCGGACAATAAAAAATATACTTGTCAATAACCTCAAAAATATTTGACTTAAATACATTCTACACTATGTTATTATTTTTTCTAAGACTTACCATCTTAGACCACATCATCATTTAAGATGAGATTGTGGTCAAAACGTTTACCTATAAAGTATAAAAATATTTACAATCGTTTTCAGTGGATGTACAAAGAGGAGTGTTATTTCCAGACGTCACTGTCGATCACATTGTTCAACTCTGTAATAGCCTTTTGGCATCACAATCCGCTTTATATGGTGCTTGATCTTACTATACGGCAAATCGATAATATGTCTACAGACTTTGCTGTAGTAGTACCTAACACTATAACCTGAAAACTGTTACTGTCCTTGACGGGATGTCTAATTGCCGATTGTTTCTTGTATTCAATCATGCCGGCATTTTACTAAATCTAGGTTTTCTAAGTTTTTTCGAGCATACACTAAATTATCAAGAATTTATTGTTACTGAGACTCTTGAAACTTATATAATCTTTAATATATATAAATTATGTATTAAACTTTTCCTAAGTATTATTCAACCAAAATATCGGTCAATACACATATATATATACCGTCTTCGCGCGGGTATAAAATCTATAGCCTATGTCATTCACTGAAAAAATGATTAAAATCGATCCAGTAGTTTTGATGTATTCATTACCGCCCGTGGCCCGCACGCTTTCAATTTGGAGTAACCTCAAAAATAATAGTATTTCTCCACTATTTAATTTATGTTATTATACATATAAACCTTCCTCTTCAATCACTCTATCTATTAAAAAAAAACCGCATCAAAATCCGTTGCGCAGTTTTAAAGATTTAAGCATACATAGGGATATAGTGACAGAGAAAGCGACTTTGTTTTATACTATGTAGTGATATATATATGTATGTATACCTAAATATTAATGTAGCTTGAGTCACTCAAGCAATTGGAACGAATCGAACGGCATCTCATATGTTTAAAATATATCAGGCCGTCTAGGATATACAAGGTATGCCGAAAAATACACATGTACACTTTTTCGAGTTTAGGCTCGATATTCCTCGATATTCCTCTTTTTCGCGGTCTCGTTACCTTAGTTAACGTTAAATTATGAATTTCCCTTCAGCAACGTTCAAAGCTATCATCATCAATCAGAAATCATAGAGTTCCGCGGTTATCCGGGTATCACTCTAAAAGTACTGGATAGAATTTTTTTTCTAATGATATCTTAGTCACTAAAAGAAAAAATATTATGATAACTGCATTTAATAATATAACGTCCTTTTTTGAATTACGCCTTTTATAAGCACTACGCAATAACCGATGTGTGTTTGTCAGGAAGTGGGACAAACGTTGAGTTGCTTATTCTCTGTGCATATATTGTTAAGGTAATAAAGGACGCAGACGAAGTCACAGGTACCAACTAGTCTATAATATAAAAATGAATCGCTGAATGTGTTGCTAAACGCAAATGTCGAGAGAAGATGAACCGATTTCGCTAATTCTTTTTTAGAATATACCTTGAATTACGAGGATGGTTCTTACGGAGAGAAAAGTTTAAAAAATTGCGTGAAAAAGTCTAAAAACAACACTTTTCTACACTCCCATGTACAAACGATTCGTAATAATACTTAAAAGTCAATTTGAACTTTAATACCATACGATAAAGTTTAAGTGTTGGAGTGGAGAGGTGTTCCGGGAAGGCAAAACAAATGAGTGACGTTAGTATCGTATAAATATTAATGTCAATATTTATACGATGGTAACATTTAACATTATATAGCGTCCCGAATAGCAGAATAAGTTTTTTTTTTTTTTTTAATTGAAGAATCGACTGTTAGGCGGTACGAAGTTTGCCGGGTCAGCTAGCGTTAAATAATATTCTAAGCGTGTTAATCACGAAACGTAAATAATGATGATGAAATCCAAATATCCATTCTATTCGCATTTATACGACGCACTGATGTCGCGCTATGTATTTTTAGACGTGGAGGGCTTTCCCCGTATCGACCACAGATCAAAAAGATGGTTAGATAAGTTCTATAATTCTCCTAAGTAGTTCATTTATTAGTGTTAGTTGTTCGTTATCTGTGGGCGTAATGTTTGATTTGCAAGTTAACACCTTTTATTTAACGAGTATATTTTAAATTATTTACCTATTGTGCTGTCATTGGTGCTATGGAATATTTTGAATGATTTGTATATGAAGTAGGAAATAAATAAAATGATCTTGGTACAACATATCGATATCCGACATGAATAACATAGTAACTTTAATTGCAATAAAATACTAACAAACAGTAAACAGATACAGAAAAATAACTTTATTTATACTCGAGTGACTTGTAAATCAAAAGGTGTTTCATATTTAGTTTTATCGTTAATTAAATTAGGGTTCTTAAATATTTAGCAAACACCTTTTTTTTTGTATTCTAAAGGCGTAAATTTATTAATTATTTCAAGTTTTTAAATGTGAATGCCCAAATAGGATACTCTCTAATAACAGTCTAATTTTATTTACAATGTTATTTATCTTAAAATTAAATTTGAATCCTACCGAATCTAATTGTAAATCTACACCATTCATGAATCCATCTGAGCACATAAAAAAAATCATCTAAATTTATTCAGCCGTTTAGGAGGAGTTCAGTAACATTCACGTACAGTAAATATCATTGAGATAACTTAAGAATAAATAAATGACAATTTTATATTCCTATAATAATACTTTGCCTTCGTTTTGTATTTTTAATTCTAGACAATATTATGCGCACTCCCAAATTTACGGCTATGTTCAGAACGGCCTAAAAGATTGACTATAACTGTCATCATCATCATCATAGGCATTTACATCTTTAACATGTGATTTAAGTAGCACTCTGGCGACACTTTCGTTCGTGGCTAAGGAGACCGATCCGGAAGAGGATCCCTCAGCCGCACTCTCGACAAGTGTACGTGCCAGCTCGTGACGCCTTAAGCAATAACTACTTTGAAATCGCATCTCCTTTGGTTTTACTTCAACAGTAGTTAAGTCAGTTGAAATAGCTTTCAAATAGGTAACATTCAGTGTACATTTCGAGTCACAGTTGATATTTTCCTTACAACGGTTCTCTTGACAAATTTTGAAATGAAACGAGTTACGACGTTATACATATCAGATGTCGATATACTTATATAGAGCTGGTTAATTCTTCTTCTTTATTTTTTGGCTCCGTCACGGTTTGTGCACTAGCCAGCGTCAAGTAACAAGATTTCGTCAATTAAGTGTCTTGTGATAATTATAATGTTCTAACAAGATGGTGGTTTCCTTGTTAGAACTTTCCATGGAGTTTTAGCGGCATCTCAGAATGCATGCTCCGTGGTATTATTTCCCATCCACTTCACTTGTGCATAATAACCGAACTATATTACGTAAAACACCACCAATATTACAAAATATCGAGTCTACTAACACAAGATTATGAATAAGATATAAAAACCACTACATGGCAGACTAAGATCCCGCCAAAAAACCTAGATGGTTAATTCAAATGTATCAGTATTTTGTATTGCAATAGATAATGCAGTTTGTCGTTGTCTAACTGTCTATTGTTTTTCCTCTGACGTCATCATTATTGTTATGATTCAATTCGTATTCATACTTGTTTTATATGGTCCCAGAGAGTTATTTAGGAGAACTTAAACTTATTGGATATAGGCAAATAATTACTCTAGAAATATAGAATAATCGTTTGATATTTTTAGCGTTCCAATTCTTTTGTCCATAAGATATTTTACAGTATAGAAATAAGTGGGTACACATATGGTGGAAGAGTTTTCTTTTATCCATTGTTTTTTTAACTTGGTTAGTTTAGTATAGTTGCCACGTACAAAATACATGTCGGTATACATGTGTGCCTCAGTAATTCGTATATGTAGTATGCTTAGCTTAGTAGGATTCGCGTTGTTGCATCGAAGGTGACAGCCCAAGTCGAGATTTGGCTACTTTGGCACTCTTGAGCTTGTTGCCAAGCGGCCGAGCACCACGAGCTCTCGCTTTATTACTTCAGTGAAGTTGTGAAGACCCATCAGGCGAATAGCATATAGTCGGTACGGAAAAAAAATTACCTGAGGGGATTTTTACAGTATTATATAAAAGTATATGATGTAATTGTTGTTATCGGCATAGATTATAAGTTTTAAAAGCGATATACATTTATCTGTCTAAAAATAATTGATTACTTATCTAAAGAAAAAAAAACCCCGAAAAATGTTTTAGCTCCCTACATGTGATCACAGAACGATGTGGACTGGCTTAATCTTCTATGTTGACGTCATACTTCAGTGAATATGCCTGTACCCGTTCCTTTTATTGTTTTCTTATATTGTACCTGTTTGTTTTGAAATGGTTATTTATTATAAATAGTTGTTGAAATTCATTCAGACATTACAAAAATTCACATAATGGCCCATCCGATAGTAGCCTTTTGACATCAAACCCCGCTTGACATGATACTTGAACGAATTATCCGACAAATGGATAATGTGCTTTGGGACTTTATTAAAGAATCTAACCATGAAAAACCTATTCCTGGTTACTAAGTTTAAATGAAAAAATAATAATAAAGGAATGAAAAATAATTAGTATTAAGTGGTCAGTAAATATACCACAAAATGACTATCAGTGAAATGCTAGAACTTTTTCGCTTTTTCGCGGTTTCTACACACATCAAAGGAACTTGGAATCGCTAATTTCGAGTTACTATTGAAATGACAATGGTGTGCAAACGTTATTCTACGCCTTTATCGGAATTCATTTTGAGGTTACTTTTTAGCGGCACAAGTGACCGACGCTTCGTTATGGGAGTAGCATGATAATACATATGTTAATAAGTGCGAGATGATGACACAATTTGTGGCGGCATACGTCATACTTGATTCATAACCTATTTCGCACCGTTTCGTTTCACTATAACGTATTAATTGTTCCATCGGCACGAAGCTTCATAACGTCTATACAGCAGGTCTTAATTGAACGTTATTCTTTTATTGATTCACAAACGATTTAGATTGATTTCTAGTTTTTTTTCGTGACGTCTATCTATATAGGAAATAATATAAAACGTTCGATAATAAGTCGGAGCTTTCGGTGAAGGGAAACATCGTGGTGAAACCGAGGCTTTTTTTTTCGAACTGACTACGCCATTGACCTAACTACTAAAGCGAGCGCTCGAGGCACTCAGCCGATCAAACCATAGCATGGTAGGGTGGTTCTTCTCCTAATCGCGCCTGTCTAGCTACTACAACCTTCAAATTGAAAACCTGTCGCCATGCACCTCTATAGTGTGTGTTCCGGCGGCTGCATTTGAGAGCCAGTCCTTTTCTGAGTGTGTTTATTATATTAGACTACATCATTTTTTTTTTTTTACATGGGGAAATCCTTTATGGATACCCACCCCGCCGGGCAGCGAGGGTGGGTTATGTCCGACTCCCACGGACTAAAATCCCATGGTGCCTGCTTACGCCTTTCGAGCCGAAGGGAGCAGGAACTGCCTACGGCACTGCGGCCCTTTTACGGCGGCTTGAGGTCGTCTCCTCTCTGGTCTGCTCTCTCTCCCTCTCCGCCGCCTCCTTTGCGAGCATGGCTGCCTCGTAGTACGAGGCGACGGAGATCCATCCAGTCTCGCACCTGAGAGAGATGACAGCCGGGAGCGAGAGATCCGGGCCAATGGCCGGTATCTTCCGCGCAGCCATGGTGGCGGCACCACAGCAAGTGCTCCCGGCCTATGCGACACAGGTAGCTCCCGAAGCAGCCGTGTCCCGAGAGCACCTGTGTCAGCCGGAAGCTCAAGTTGCCATGCCGCCTGGACAGCCATTCAGCCAGGACCGGCCGAATGGCTTCCACTACCGATATTAGACTACATAATCGTTTAACGTAAGATGAGATTAAAGTATAAAAAATGGTGTAGATTTTTTCGTTACATACATATACAAAAGAACGCTTTTTTTGTTTTTTTTTTTCTGTAATTGGATGATAAACATGTTTCTTTCTTAAGTCTGACGTACATATTTTTTTGTGTTTATTCATTATATTATACCATTTGCGTCGGTCGCATCGTCGATTTATTGAAGAGCAAATTTTCCACTTCTCAGCTTCTTTTTAGTATGTTATTTTGAAACTTAAAATACACGAGTAGTTATTTAAACTTGCCTGTGTATAAATTAAAGGAGGCCACGTGAGGATGTCATTACAACGTTGAGTATGCGGCAGACCTTTAAGGGGGGTTATTACGAATATGATGAATATCGAGATAAACATTTATTTATTAGATCATTTATTCTGTTTGTCACATATTGTAAAAAGGTTAATGTTCTTTGTTGCCATGACAGTGAAGAAACATTTGTTATATAGCTCTTATGTTCTCGAATATTCCAATGATATAATAGCGAAATTTATTATTTATAGAAGTTCATAAGTAATCCAGTGCTCATCAATTCTTGACTCGTAGTCGGGTGAAGCTGTGTGATCGCTCGTCAGGTAAATAGCGTAGTAAGTTAAAAATAAAACTTTACCGATTAGATGTTACTTTGCTCTTCTATTGTCTAATTTTTTTAACTTTAACTGGTATATTTGTTTACTTTTGTTATATTAATATATATTGTTATTAGTAATACAAGTATATAATTAATATATACACAAATGTAAACAAATATACTAGTTAAAGTAAAAAAGAAAAGGGCAATAGAAGAGCAAAAATCGCAAAGTAACATCTAGAAGAATTTTTGTAATAATTTACAAAATTTGTTTCAAATTTAAGGAACATTCCAGATTTTGACAGAGATTCAAAACATTAATGTTCATGTCTAAAAGTTTTATAGAGCAGTATTTGATTTTTTGTTTATTATCGTTTAGTACGTGTTATGTGTACATATCCATATACTCGAATAGAATAATAGGGAAGTTCGTTTACATCGGGTGCGTAGAGTTTGGTGAATAAACTTTTTCCTTATCGGACATGAATTAAAACAAAGAAACGTTCAAATGACTCCAATATATGTCGATGTTGTTATTTCTGTGGTAATTAATGTATCTATCTATGGTTTGGGTGCTATGTTTTCAAGATGGTGATGCCGTAAAGCTGTAAAAAAGTTAACTATATATTAATAAAGGTTATAAATGCGAATGTTAGTATGTTTGTTACGCTTTCACGCCTTAACTACACAATCGATTATCATGACACTTTGCACACACATTGTCAGGGATACAGAGAAGGACATGAAGGACGTTTTATCCAAAAAAATAGTACTGTTCCCGACGAATAGGTTAAATGGGCATTATTACCGCGAGTGAAGCCGCGGGTAAAAGCTAGTTCAATACAAAAGGGACTTCTTCTATTTAAAAAAGTAACTTTTGTAACAGTTTGTTTTTATAAAAACCTTCGTCTGTAGAGTCTTATATTTATACAATTGTATGGGAAAAATACTGGTCGTTTCTTGGTGAGCTTCTTCTAGGTTGAATATATTGGTGAAATTAAGATAGAATTGTCTGTAGTTTCTTCGAGTTAACTTCCGATGTGGTTGAACATATTTTAATAATACATTTTAGTGTGTTCTACCATATAGGCTACATTAGTTTTTCCATAGGAGTTACAGAGTAATGATAAAATTGAATAAAGGTAATATAAAATCGGTGAAAGCCAGTTAGAGGTTATTTAGTAATAATAAAAATAGCATGAACGGAGACGATAGATCAGCTGTTATATGAATATAATAAAAAAACCTTTATAGAAGTATATTTAATAAAAAAAGAATCCACTTTAAAAAATGCAACATGACGTCTCTGACCATAGTTAGGTAGGTAACTAGTCAAAAACACAGGCATGATTTAAAAACTAGAAACTGTGACAAACTGGTCGTTCCATGTTTTAGATTCAGTAAAACCAGTAACAGTTTTTTAGGTAATAGTATTAGGTTTTATAATAAAGTCCCAAAGCATATTACTGATTTGCCAGACTATAAGTTTAAGCGCCATGTTAAGCGGGTTTTGGTGTCAAAGGGCTATTATAGAGTGGATCAATATGTGAACGATGGTGATGTCTGGAATTGACTCCTCTCTGTGCATCCACTAAAATCGATTGTAATGTATAATGAATTTTAATTATATAAGTATATGTTAAAAAAAGATAAACCCGATCGAGTTTCTTGCCGGTTCTTCTCGATGACTGGGATGTATTCCGAACCGGTGGTAGTTTTGACGTTCATAAGCGCCTTCTTAGGGCCTAAATTGAATAGAGTATTTTTGATTTGATTTGAGTCTTGGATTGTTATGAACTTAGCTAATCAATGCATATTTCTAATTCGATTCTGAGGAATTTCCTAGTGTATCTTTGTAATACAAGGTCGAAAACTAATTTTCCAAATCGGTTTATATATTATGAAGTTCCGAGGTAACAAACTTAAATACAAAACTAAAAATGATGTTTGTTGCCTTTTCGCCTCGGTGATTCGGTTGTTTACCGGATTTGTTTCTAATTTATGCTTATTTCTGTTTTATTTTGTTAGTTATCTTAATTATAAACACTAACAATATAGCTCTCCGACTTCGCTTTGTACACATACATTCCACCAAATAGGTTTTTATAGCTAATAATAAAAAGGTCATCGCCGAACTCCATGGTGTGTGGTGTGGTTGAGAATGTCGAGTTTTTGGCGGGATCTTAGTCTGTCATGTAGTAGGTTTTATATTTTATTCATAATCTTGTGTTATTCGACTTTATATTTTGTAATATTGGTGGTGTTTTACGTAATATAGTTCGGTTATTATGCACAAGTGAAGTGAATGGGAAATAATACCACGGAGCATGCATTCTGAGATGCCACCAAAACTGCATGGAAAGTTATAACAAGGAAACCACCATCTTGTTAGAACATTATAATTATCGCAAAACACTTGGTAAAATCTTGTTATTTGACGCTAGCTAGTGCACAAACCGTGACGGAGCCAAACAAAAATAAAGAAGAAGTAGAATGTCTACCATGTTTTGATGGAATGTGTTAAATATGAAGGTTCTAGAAAATTTTTCACGATTACCCGATCCATGGAGGTTGGTATTTGTAATTCGATATTGGCATACATTTTGTCTCAGAGCGCGAATTTATTTCATACAATCCGCAAGGTTAGCTTTTAAGATTGAATAATGTATTGTTTTGTGGAACTGTATATGTCTGTTATATTGTTACTGGGGCGTCATATAATCGGTATGCGACGAAAAATAAAACGAATACATTTGGACATTAAAGGGTCGGCAACGTTCTAGGTGGTAGAGCTACGCCTGAAACTATTACTGGTTTCAGAATGAATGAGTCGGCTCGCCCGGGGTATTACCACTCTCTCACAGAAAGCCGACGTGAAGTAATAGTGCAAGCACTGTGTTGCGTTTCGTTCGGTCAGTGAGAGCGCCGGAGGCCCTCATATATTAAAAGGCCGGCAACGCACTTGCGACTCCCCTGGTGTTGCTAGTGTCTATGGACGGCGGTAATCACTTACCATCAGGTGACCCGCCTGTTCGTTTGCCCCCTATAATATAAAGAAAAAAAACGCGCATATTGTGATACCACCGGTGTTGCAAGCGTTTATAGGCTGCGGTGACCATATATCATAAGGCGGCCCGCACGCTTATTCGCCACCATCATGATATATTAAAAAAAAATGTGTGGACAATATGATATTTTTTATCTACCGACTTCGTTACACTTGTTTTTATTTGCACTTATTCTGTATTTAACTGCTTATGATATATTCACACGACATCTTGTTTTTATTACAGCATTTGCGAATTAACATGATTGCTCAAAGTGGCACTTGCATGATAATTTATATTCAAAATAAACATCTCATCGTTATTTGTCGAGTCGTTTAACAAAATATGTAAAAACTGTACGTGCGTCATCATTGTTCTAAAGATTATATTTGCTTAACTTATTTGTGCTTAATATAGTCAAGCGCGTACGCAAAAAGTCGCTATACGTAAAAAAATAATTTGCCTCTGAGAAGTTTACAATAGATATTAGATATAACGTTGAGGTCAATGCAGCCTCACATAGATAGAGTCGGCTCTCTGATTACACGTATTTCGCAAAATCAATATCAGCCTTAAAATTCTAAACTCACATAATTATTTACCAATCACGACCAACTCTAGGCAATCGAACGATAGTATTTTCTCTGTATACGGAATACAAAAAAAAATCTTGTACAATTAAGACGGAAAAATATTTATTATAGCACAAAAAAAAAAATGTTTACAAAAAAAATAACATATAAAGAAAATAATTGACAAAAAGACTTGGCGTCAGCGTACAGCCGTATGTAACACTCGTTACATAACGGCGCTGGTTTTTTAGCTGTTCATATAAGTAGATTCAAGTCGTGCTCTAAAAGTTTAAGCATTTGATAATACTTAATATATATACGTCGATATACATGAAGAGATAAATATTGAATCGAATATTAATCCAAGAGAGATATTTCAACCATCAGAAGAGATATAATGTTAGAGTTGCCCTTGAAATTCATGGCGGCATTTTGATATGATTTAATACTCCAGGCAAAAATGATACTTTTGGCGGTCTTCTTACCCATTTACATCATAATGTCAGCCCTGTATGTGTACTACTGCTGGGCAATACTGTCTGCATGTAGGGATAAACTAACAATATCAATTCTTCAGCCTACATCATTAAAGTAAATGAAAAATCATACATCCACAACCTGGCAAACATGTTATGCCGACCCTACTTAGGCGGGATAATACATTAAAAGATAAATACTCTATACATTATTAATGAAAAACGACCAAAAATGATGTCGCCTTTACGCGTCAAATCTATCTATTACTGCTATAACCAGTCAACTAGACAAATCGACTATTGTGATTTTCAAGTCGCTGTTACTCCTTTTCCATTATCACGCTTACATTTGGTAGATTGATAATTATGCGGAATGTTATTCTGAAGCGAAATTTGAACCGATATTTATTATCCGATAGCATTTACCTGCCGAGAAGCGTACAGGCGCATGACAGCAGTGAGTGGCCGACGTTGGCTTTGGGATTTATCAATTATCGCCGTTGTTTTTGGGTTGCACTGAGTTCGCCCTTTAGCTACAGTGCCGGCACTTTGTCGTGGTCGGATTAAAAATATCCGCTATCGTTTTGCTCTTGCGTAATACGTGATTAAGTGCCGGAACTGTAGTGTTGCCCAAAATCGGTCTTGGTCTTGTTCTTGTATTTTTTCAAATTTAGCATTTTTTAAATATGGCTACTTCAATACAAGCATAAAGCGCATCTGTGTATGTATGTTAACCGCCTGTAGCTATGTTCTAGAGTGTAACCTAAATTACTTAATTTATTAAAGCTGCTATTTAAGCAATAGGCTAATAGGTAATTGCAAGACTTGGAAGACCTGCAAGACTTTTTTTTTATATATTATGGGACAAACGAACAGGTGGGTCAGCTGATGGTAAGTGATCACCGCCGTCCATAGACACTAGCAATACCAGGGGAGTCGCAAGTGCGTTGTCGGCCTTTTAATATATGTGGGCCTCCGGCGCTCTCACTGATGACCGAACGAAACGCAACAGTGCTTGCACTGTTACTTCACGTCGGTTTTCCGTGAGAGGGTGGTACTTCCTCGGGCGAGCCGACTCATTCATGCTGAAACCAGTAATAGCTTCAGCGTAGCTCTACCACCTACAAAAACAAGACCAAGACCATGTGTGTTGACGCAAGATCAAGCCATGCCTTGTCTTGCTCTTGCATTTGGGCAACACTAGCCGGAAGACGTATAATACTCGTATATCTCATAAGCTTATATACAATCCGTTTGTTTAGTAACTTTGACAGCTATAGTCGAAGGAGATAAATAAAAACCGGCCGTGCCGTTCGCGTCGAAAGGCCGTGTCTTAGTCACAGGCCATTAGCCAGATAGAAGGCTATCGCAGCGGTTATTGTACCTACTAGTGTAACGTAATCATGCGGACGTTATCCATCGATTGTTGAACGTTACGAGATTTTCACTATTTACTTATTATTACTGTTTCAATATTAATACAGACTCTGTGACTCGTGACTGTAACTTAAATAAATAAATTCTAAAAAATAAATAAATAATATAGAGACTTACAAAAAAAAAAAAAAAAAACTGACGGTGTTTGTTTTTTTTTGTCTCTCGGCGAATCTTCGAAACGACTAGAGCGATTTTGACCACTTCACCGGACTTTAATCTATGTAAAATATATAATTTCCGTGATACAACGAATTGATTTTATCTATGACTAAGTTACGGGCTTAAGTTTTTACTTTAATATACTTTAAACATAATTTTGTTTCGTATATTTATATGTATAAAAATTGACAGGATAATTTCGCCATTATATAAAACCCTTCCCACACAGCGCTGAGTCAATATAAGTTTATGTTTATAATCCGAACGTCGTTTATTTTAGATGTAACATAACGATTATGTATATAATAATGTTTAGGTGTAAAACGGACAAATGTTCTATTTTAAACCCTACTGTGTGTGTTAATAAAGTTCAGTATTACATAAAGATATATAAACTTATTTATCAATTCATTATATAAGATGTAACGTTATCAAAATAAGAACCATATATTGTCAAAAAATAATGGTAATATATAATCAAACTATGTCTTCGTATTACTGAAGTATAGTGGACCTCCTTTCCGTTATGACAGTGTTTACAAGGCCGTGACGTCATTAGCTTTTCTATTCTCGTAATGTTATGAGTCTGGTAGTCTACGGAATGCTCCATTCATTTCCAATACTACTACTATACACAACTTTGAACAACCGACTTCCGTCTTCCTTTTTATGAGGCCTCCGGTTATTTCCAAGCCGATCTCGATTCACGACAGCTATACATTTATATTAAAAGAAAAACCAGTGTGCGTGTGTTCGTAAATCTCCTCCTTTAAATTTTTCTGCATATAGATATTGGTAATATGTTTACTACCTGTATGGTTTTAAACTATAGTTAGGCCCGGTAGATTTTGCTAAGATCTAGGATTTAGATTTTTTCATCGATTTATCAAATTCGATTTGTTTTCCAATTAATATATAATTCTAAATTTGAAACCTTCATTTTTTGTTCAATATTTTTTTGTATTCGTGACCTATTAAAGTCTGTGGCTGGCTGTCTGCCAAACGAGTTTACTAACATAATATGCAGATAGATGTATAGATAAAGATGTAAAAGTAGAAACACAACAGAGCTGATGTAATTAAATTATCTATAGTTTCTACAATATATTGTATACTAGCGGCCTGCTCCGGCTTCGCACGGATGTAAAATATATAGCTTATGTCATTCACTGAAAAAATGATTAAAATCGATCCAGTAGTTTTGATTTATTCATTACTGCCCGTGGCCCGCACGCATTAAATTTGGAGTAACCTCAAAAATAACAGTATTTCTCCACTATTTAATTTATGTTATTATACATATAACGCTTCCTCTTCAATCACTCTTATCTATTAAAAAAAACCGTATCATAATCGGTTGCGTAGTTTTAAAGATTTAAGCATACATAGGGATATAGGGACAGAGAAAGCGACTTTGTTTTATACTATGTAGTGATTCTTTATATAAATAAAATTATAGAGAACTACAGTTGTGGTGTGCATCACGCAAAAACTTCTTGATAGATTTAGGTCCAATCTTATTACTTCATAGATATTTGGTTCTAATCTAAAAAAATCACTTATCACGAAACTAAAAGTATAAAGAATGAATAAATAAGACTAGTGAAAACTAAGAGACTAAAATGGTAAGAGAAACTATGAATTTTTATAAGCACTAAGTTCAACTTTAATTTGATTATACATAAATTATTTCCTCTGTACATTAAATTTAATTTTAAGGTAATAAACGGACGCAATCGAAATCGCGGGTATCCGCCAGTTAAATAATACAAATATTTGAAAGTCAACTATTAGTTCGGGGTAACTCCGATATGGCTGTACCTATTCTGAGGAGGCTTTTATCGACAGACTTTTCAGTATATTATCATGGTTGTAGGTTTTAAGTTATGCATTTTCATAGTAGATAAATAACTAATGATACAATTTTACAGAGAAAAGTTAAAATCGGGAAGGGTTCAGTGGCAATATCAAAATAGTATCACTACATAGTATAAAACAAAGTCGCTTTCTCTCTCCCTATATCCCTATGTATGTTTAAATCTTTAAAACTACGCAACGGATTTTGATGCGGTTTTTTTTAATAGATAGAGTGATTGAAGAGGAAGGTTTATATGTATAATAATATCCATTAATAAATAGTGGAGAAATACTGTTATTTTTGAGGTTTCTAATGTGATGTCGTAAATAATTACATTTTTTGCGCTTACATTGCAACAAACGCAAGCTGAACCCTACGAGATTTATCAAGATAATGTGTGCGGGCCACGGGCAGTAATGAATATATCAAAACTACAGGATCGATTTTAATCATTTTTTTCAGTGAATGACATAGGCTATATATTTTATACCCGTGCGAAGCCGGAGCGGGCCGCTAGTTATAAATAAAATTAAAAGGTAACGTACAATGTATTCAGATGATATATGTAATTCCCGTGAAGCAAAAACACTATCGTTACCAGAACAAATTCTCGTGCATCAACTAGTCCTATCCTAATTAATATTATAGATTCGAAGGCGAGTTTGTTAATTCGTCACGCTTTCACTTCTTAACTATTCAAAAGAGAATAATTAAATTTTGCATACACGTTGTCAAGGTTGCAGAATAGGACATACGGAACTTTCCATCCAAAACAAAGTACTGTGCTCCCGAGGGATAGTCTTCGATAGTTTCGAATAATGTTTAGATAAAACACAGAAATCAATCTTATTTTTTTGTCATTTACTTTTTGAAGTTTATTGAACTTTACTCATTAAGTTGAAGAAGATTTCCATGTAAGGCGCCCGGTGTGAAAAGAAATATGAAGAGTACAATTTTGTGAACGAATGACGGCGTTACGTTTTTTGTGCACAACCTATTGTACGCGTCTTTCACAAGATGACGAGTATTCGTACTTAATTTAGTTATTGTTCCTGATCTATAGAGCACTGAGTACGACGAGTTATTTATATAAAACGTTTGATGTATAATATTTTATTTTTGCCTAAGCACCACAAAAAATATATATACATATAGAATAAAAATAAATACATTCTTTTCATGGATGCGTTTATTTAATCTTTGATATTTTGATACCTGTCTTTTTTTTAGTCTAGTAACCCTTTTTTCTGCCTGTTCAAAGACAATCGTTCTTAAGGAGTAGTGCGTCGGAGCTGACACACACGAAGTTTTTTATTTATCACACTGTGCTTTTTATAACAAAATATTACGTAATACATTTGAACAACGAACGCTACATGTCAATATCGCCTTTTTCAGTATGACTCTGCACTGCCAGTACGAATATATATATCTACGTAGGTAACTCGTATGTGCAAATAGTTAATATTGCCGGGTAAATATTTGTTGAATCACAGAATGAAGGTTACGCCTTGGTTTCTGTAGCGCCTTAATGGGTTTTTCTCGCTTTAATAATACATGTACGAGTACTTTATGTTAGATTGTTTCTTAACTCATGGCAAAAACTTTAGGCGTATGTAAAATATAAATTCTATGTAGCTATGTTGTTATATTTATGGTATGTCAGCGGATGCCCGCGGCTTGGTCTGCGTTTGTTTCTCTATAAATGATGACACCCGTACATAATATTAGTGCAAGACGAGTTGGTTCTCACATAATAGGATTTCTTCCAACGCTTTTGTTTTTTTTTTCTCGAACTGTTAGCTTGGCACTGCCATTACAGTTACACCGGACTACTAAGGGGAGCGCTTATGGCACTCACCCGATTAGTTCTCCCAATGTGCTTACTTGCACCCTTATATTTATATTTTTGCCAATTTAAACGTATATTATAAGCTATATAGTAAGTGATCACCGCCGTCCATAGACACTAGCAACACCAGGGGAGTCGTAAGTGCGTTGCCGGCCTTTTAATATATGTGGGCCTCCGGCGCTCTCACTGACCGAACGAAACGCAACAGTGCAAGCACTGTTACTTCACGTCGGCTTTCTGTGAGAGGGTGGTACTTCCCCGGACGAGCCGACCCATTCATTCTGAAACCAGTAATAGTTTCAGCGTAGCTCTACCACCTTAGAAAAGGTTACTTAAAGTTTATATGTAAAAGAGTAGCGAACACCCATCCGTCTTCACACACTTTCACGGTTATTATATTATTTAGCTTTTGCCCGCGACTTCACTCGCCTTAATCTGTATTTGACCTATCCCTCGGGATCAGTACTTTTTTTTTTTCAAGATACAAGGGCATGTCTTTTTCTATACTCATGAGAACGTGTATGTAAAATTTAATGTTAATCAGTTGAGCAGTTAAGACGTGACAAAGTAACAAATAAACAAACTCATTTTCGTATATACTATAATATTAGGAAGGATAGTGTTGGCAACGCACGAGAGCTCGCGACTGGCGCCGCTCACTACTTGTGAGGACGAAGCGCGTCAGTCGCAAATTTGTGTAGATTGTGTTTTAATTATAGTGTTTTAATCATAGAATTTTAATATAGAATTAAGTAGATCATAGAACACATAGAAATTATAACGTAGATATAGAATTAGATAGATACATAGAAATTATAATATAGATTAAGACATATTATAGATAGAAACTACATAGATTTATAAGTTACATAGATATTATAGATGAAGATTACGTGAGAAATATAAACTCACATTATAGAATTTACGTTGATGTGTACATTAGCGTAAATAACTGTATGGAGAAATAGACTGCATTCGATACAAATTGCATGCGTATAGATTACATTGAATTACATAGATTGCATGTGTATCGATTGCAGAAATGTATAGATTGCATGCACATATAGAATGCATGCCTATATAGATTGCATGTATATAGAGTTTGCATGCATGTGAATATATATATAGAAATAATACATGTAAACACAAACGTAATATTACGCGTAGTACTAGGAGCGCGCCAAAACTCGCAGCCGGTAAGAGAAAGTTGTGAGGACAAAGCGCGCTAGCGATGACTCACGACCGGGAGCGATCGGTTGCGAGGACGGGACGCGCCGGCCTAATACTTAGAATATAGAAATGCGTAATTATTCACTATAAGTATGGAATTTTGTGTTATTTTAAGGAAAAATAGACTAAATAGATTTAATATGCATGTTATAGAATAAGTATTGATAAAATATGAGGTAGAATGAATAGAAGATATTATTAAATAGAAAGAATTGTGCATGTTAGCTTGTAAGATCATTAAATTATTGATTATTGAATGTATTCAGGTTTAGGTAACATAGATCTAACGAATAGATACAAATATAGACGTAGATAAATAGAGAAAAACCCTATAAATGTTAAAATAAGATTTTAACACTATGAATTCGGTGAATTATTGAGGGTTTTTTCGCCTTTGTGTAAAAATTATTTAAGTTAGAATTAAGGTTATGGTTTCATTTTATGCGGATTGTGCTCACGTACGAAATAGCATATAATACATGTATATAGATTGAATATCGAAATAAATATAGATGAAATCCCGAGCCAACATAAGCAAAATAGAGTTAGAGCCGCCTCATTTTCGGGTGGCTCTCATTATGGTAACGCCGCTACCTACCTTAGCGCTAGCGGCGCTGTAGGGAAGTACAGTTCGAGCGCGCAGTACTTCAGTAAGCAACACATGGAAGAATCGGCGAGTACTGAATACTGAATAAGTGAAACAGTGAAATATTGAACAAGTAAATAGTGAATAGTACTTCGACGGATTCGAACATTGATTAAATAGAGTGTTGTCAATCGTGTAGGTTGTTGGCTCGGGGTTGTTATTAAATACAACTTCGTGTTTTATTTTACAACCCGAGTCAGTGTCAGTCACTTTCTCGTGCGGTTCGTGCATTATTGCACTGCATCGGCCCCTATCGGCTATTACCGGCATCCGGCTGACGTCACCGAGGCGGGTTACCGGCGCTCTCGCTCACATCTTTCGAGAGTGATAAACCCGCCCGCCAAGGGGAGCGCCGCCCCACCGTACCTCACCTCACCCCTCCGAGGCGGTGACCGTTCGGCAGCGGTGTCGACCCCAACAGATAGGATAGGATATCTTTATATAAGGATAGGATATTATTTGATAGGTGTTTAACAGTAATGGTAATATTTAACAGTGGTAAATTGTAATCGATAAAATGTCGACAAAATGGAAATGAAATATGTTAAAGAAAACACAAAGTTTCCATGAAATAAACAAAATTATTTTCACAAGACCGAAGTCACGAGCACTGTCTATATTATAGTGCTATATCTATATTTTAAACAAAGAACAAAATATTTCAACGGTGATATAAAAAAGTAAAATAAAACACAAAGTTAAAAATCAGAGTTTTCATAAAATAACAAAACCGTTTTCACAAGACCGAAGTAACGAGCACTGTCTTTATTATAGTGATGTGTCTGTATTTTAAATAAAGAACAAAATATTTCAACGGTGACATAAAAAAGTAAAATAAAACACAAAGTTAAAAATCAGAGTTTTCATAAAATAACAAAACCGTTTTCACAAGACCGAAGTAACGAGCATTGTCTATATTATAGTGCTATATCTATATTTTAAATAAAAATACAATATTTCAACCGTGACATAAAAAGTAAAATAATACACAAAGTAAAAAAAAAAGAGTTTTCGTAAAATAACAAAACCATTTTCACAAGACCGAATTCACGGGCACGGTATATATAGTAATCTTTTTAATAAAGAATTTCGATAAAATATTCCTACCGTGACATTAACCTTGACCTCATCTGCCGGTTGCGAGTGACCCAAATCGATATCAAATCCGGACGCGAGACAGTTGGACGAGTTAAAATTCAATTCATCATGTTTTTTATTCATTTGTGATTTTTAATTAGAAACCCTTTCTATTGAATTAAAAAAAAAACAGAATTAGTAAACTTGTTTATTAAATGGTGGAATATTGTCATAATTTATCTGTCAGCATTAGGAATAGAAAATATATATCTATTGTAATATAATTGTATTGCGATGAGATTAATTTCTTTATCACTGTTATTTCACAGGTGATAAATTTTTACAGACAAATTTCACAAATTATTTATAGACATTTAGATTATGAAAAATAACAGTGATACAAATTGATAATTTCATGTAGCATATTATTTTTCATATCACAAGAAAAGTAGCAGTTATACAAAACTGTAGGTGCAAATAACGCAGATAGATTTGTAAAAATATATATGAAGAAAAGATAAACTAGATCGATTTTCTTGCTAGTTCTTCTCGATGACTGGGTTGCTTTCTAAACCGATGGTAGTGTCGAAGGTCTCAAGCGCCTTTTCAGGGCTTAAATTGAATAAAATATTTTCATTTTTAAAATGGAATATATATTTAGCGCTATCAACAATTAATTTCAGATTTTTTTTTTATATGAGCGACTAATTCTAAACATTTGTGTAAATAAAGGAAATAATGTCACTTTGTGATAATGCTATGTCGAAACTTTACTTATAACAACGCTTACACAGGTCTCGCCAGACTCCTAATTCGCCCGAAAGATTGCCACGCCGTGGCTATCATCGACTCGTAATATTTACTTAGTGTTGCTACTGGCAACAACTTTAGAGTGAACTAGAAGTGTGGTGAGACCTACAGCATCGCGTATGTAGCATTGACAAACATATATATTTTATGCAGAGTAAACATTGTATAATACTCGCTATGGAACAAGATACAGCGGATGTACGATCAGAGATTCTTTATGTAATTTAAGTAGCTCAAGACATAATAGACAATGATTAGCTAAATTATGAGGAAATTGTTTCAGGAAGTATATATAGTATGAGATAACAGGAAAATCGGTCTTGGAAATTGTACGTTGGCATTGTATAAATCGCATAGTAAATATTGAATTCAATGCGATATACTAAAATATGCCTGTTCATTTAATTGTTTTAGCTGGAAAAAAGTGGGCTATTTTATAATTCTACCTGTTTTTAAACATCATCACCGCTGTATTATGTGTTCTTGGACTCGAAGTAAAATATTAGTTTTCATAAGAGGGATAAATAACAAAGAGGTCATCGAAAACAGACATAATAATTTGAATGTATTTGTTGAGGAACGCTTAAAAATTATTTACACGGAATGCTATGTTTTACCGGCCAGTGTTATTTTTTTTTTTTGGTCCTAAGTCTTTATATCATCTTCCCTTGTATAATCTGTATTATAAATATGATGAAAAGTAACTAAAATTAAAAAGGTAACCCTTAATTTGCTATCTTATTGGTCTTCTATCATTTTTCTATAAATTTTGATTATGTCACGACGCGAAATGACGTGAAGTGAAATGACGGCGTGAATGAATTACATCAGTATTTTGTGCGCACCTTTATGGTCAGTGGAGCGACGACACAATCTTAGAAATAGAAAGTGTTAGGTTAGGATTACATAATTTGGAAAATTATGCACTCGCGTCGCGCGTCACCGTGCCGGTCCGGTCTCCTCATAGCGATGTTGTGCGCTTCGTAAATAAAAAATATTCATGTTTGACCCACTAAATATTGATTTGAATTTTGACACTGTTTCACGAAAAGATAACGCTTAACAATATAATATAGAGTATAGACCGTGTATAAAATAATAGTGTATACAATATCGAGGATAATGTAGGATTTTTAGAGTATAATAGATTGAAAAGGGTGTATATTTTTACAGAAATTGTAAAATCGGGTACGGTGACACGCGCTTAGTAATAATCTCGGTTTAGTGGTATACAGAGTAAGAGAGAATTATTATGAGTCTTTATTGACAAAAACTATTCGATTTCTGCCAGGTGGTCTACTACATATTTGGATTATATGATTTCGTTAGACTTTATAATTATTATATAAATTTAAACATTTACGTAAAAAAAAACAACAACATCGCGAGAATATTCTACGAGTGAATTCTTAGTATCTCCTGTTTTAGACTTTTCAGCAAGGCTAAAGTAGTGTTTATTTTTAGACAATATGCGTTTGCAACGAGCAGAATGTTGCATTACAATTTTGCAATCGGATTTCTAATTAAATAATACGAATGGTTGAACTTTGAAATTTACCCAACACTCTCACACCAAAGTAAAATGTAAGGTAATTCTTTATCCCATTAGTTAATATTATTTATCAACAGCATAATGAAGTTTTCAACATAATTGTTGTGGTTTATCGAATATTCCAGTGAATTAGCATTGTCGCCCAAGAACAATATGTTGTTCATGAGTGTCGTCAGCTAACGTTTGCTTGGAAGTTGGAGTATTGACACCTTTTAGATGGGTAATTTACAAGCTTCTGTCGATTGCGTAAAAAGGGAGTGATGTATTGTGAGTGCGTCTACGTACCTATGTCCATTTTTTGTCAAGCTCTGTAGTCTGATCGGTTTAATGGATTTGAACACATTAGGAATTGCTAGATTCATGTAATTTATAGGAACTAACAGTCGCCTGCGACTTCGCCTACGCTTCTATTTCGTATTCAGGCCTTATAAATCTCTCTGTATTAGACTAGCTCATTACTGTTTTACAACCTATTAATTAAGTATTTTTGTATATATTTAATCGTCGAATTGCTAACGTAAAAGGCTAGAGTGTGTTTCGAATTTAAGACCCAACTCGAATTTTACTACTGAGGAATGTATTTTAATAATTATAGTAGGTACTTCTAGTAAAGAAAAATCGGTAAAAGATAAATAAAGCACGTGAAATATCGAAGTCGTATCAACTAGTAAATCGCTAATTTTTCATATACTAAAGCTTCTTCTTCTTCTTCTTGTTTTGGCACCGCAGAAGCATTTGCCAGTGTCAAATAAGTGTCTTGTGATAATTATAATGTTCTAACAAGATGGTGGTTTCCTTGTTAGAACTTTCCATGGAGTTTTGGTGGCATCTCAGAATGCACGCTCCGTGGTATTATTTCCCATCCACTTCACTTGTGCATAATAACCGAACTATATTACCTAAAACACCACCAATATTACAAAATATAGAGTCTAATAACACAAGATTATGAATAAAAAATATAAAAGCCACTACATGACAGACTAACATCCCGTCAAAAACTCTTTACCAAAGCTTAGCAACAGTTCGTTCATAATACTTGAGACTTACCATTATTAAACGTCCGTCCATTCCGAAACTCCAAAAGATCAATATTTTATTTTACATTATTATACATAGTAGGTATCCATGTTAAATTACCGTCATGAGACATTTTAACATAATATATAATATCTTCACGCTATTAATTGGGAAGGTTCGAATATTACGTAAGCACCAAAGTGGGGGGTGACGTTATGTTTTTTTTTTCAATAATGTAATATATCTGAGAGACTTTAGTTTTGCTGACAAGTTAAAATGCGTAGATATTATATTTTAGCGAGAAGAAAATATACGCAATATCTATTTTGCTATAACTGGACTATTTATTATAACAAATGTTAACAGAATCGTGTGAAGTCGCACGCAGAAATAGTCCAATATATTATACTACTAGGCTAAAAGTAGATGTATTTGGAACGCTTTAAGGGTCATAATTCGTTGTTTATTTGGACTATTTATCTCATTCATTTATTAATAAGTAATTAAACGAACAATTAAGATATAATTTAATCGGTTATTAGTGTTTTTTAAATACATTATCAAAAATAATTATTTATACTCGAACGAAACTAGTTCTCGTTTCAGATTGAAGTCGACGCGATTGGAATATAACAATATGAGATGAGTTCCCATTATTCAATGTGTGTGTTCATTCAATTCGTGGGCAAATTTTAATTACTTCTGTATTCTGTTTCTTTGCATCCACAATAAAACTTTTTTCCTATAGATTAATCCGAAAACGTAATTATTGCAGGGTATTTCTTTACAGAATGTTCTAGAATGTTCATTGCATATATAATGGGACCAAAAAAATGCCACAGCAAAGCTCATTAAAATTTAAATATAAACGTTAACTATGTGATACTATTTTTTTTTCATTATTAGAGTGATTGTTTGCGTCATTAAACACAAATTGTACTGTTAGTTATTATTTGTCGAATTATTTTGGTTATAACCTCATAACACGTTCCATGTGTTATCTATAGTGACAAAACATATAGTGAAACCTGACCAGAGAATATATTTGAGATTTAAAAAAAAAGTGTGTGTGTGTACTTATGTACACGCGTTAGAAGTTATACTTCTTTGGCGTAACAAAATAAAAATCTTTTCAAAATTTTTATCTTTCGCCTTATTCTACGTTTGTAGAAAAAACGACAGTAACAATAGAAAAAAGGTATTTAATACATACATACTTTTTTTAAATAAAATGTTGAGTATAGCTAACTTCAGGGTGTCGGTTTGTCGTGACGGTGTGCGGCGCGCGCGCATTGTAAAAATTTACTCTCATCATTTTTCCCTAACGCGCCAAAAGAAGTATAACTGAAAAAAAAAAAAAAAAAACGAAATTTCGAATTGTAAACAGATAAAGATTGACGTCACCTTTTACATTTAAGTGTTTATACCTATAGTCAAGGTGCAATACTACGTCATAATTACCGACCTGTATTAAATATGTAAATCGTATTTAACATACAGATAGGCTTTATTTATGCATTCAATTATGAACCATTGTAAAGGGAGCTCCAGAGTGGTGTTTATACAGTTGCGCCGATTGTCAATATATTTTCTTGGTTAGTTGATTATATTCACCGGCAAGTTTACCTTGGCTTTATTATGTACGTATTTACAGATTTCTTATATATCGTTTTGGTATAAATATTTATAAGATTTACTTGTCGACAAAAAAAAAAGAAATAATAGTATGTAACGTGTGTATGTTAGTTACCGCTTGATGCAACTTACGATAACGGCCCGACATTTTTCATTTTATTCACGTGGATTACACTACTACCATCTAGTGGTGAATATCGGAATCACAATTTGTGTTTTTTACGTTGTTGTAATTAATATCCGATAAAGTAGTACAGATTACTATTTTTTTTAATATATTTTTCATATTTCCTTTTAACTTGAGATTTTGTTATTAAGATTAAAACTTAAAAGTGCTTATACCCTGTAAATAATGTATAAAATATGATATATTACAAAATACCGCGTTATTTTCATTTAAAAAGGGTCAATAATGGCAGAAGAAATATGAACACGTGAAAACTTGAAATTTATAAATAGTTTATAATAGTAAAAAGTTTATGAGGAAATCACTACATAGTAAAAAACAAAGTCGCTTTCTCTGTCCCTTTATCCCTATGTATGCTTAAATCTTTAAAACTACGCAACGGATTTTGATGCGGTTTTTTTTAATAGATAGAGTGATTGAAGAGGAAGGTTTATATGTATAATAACATAAATTAAATAGTGGAGAAGTACTGTTATTTCTGAGGTTACTCCAAATTGAACGCGTGCGGGCCACGGGCAGTAATGAATAAATCAAAACTACTGGATCGATTTTAATCATTTTTTCAGTGAATGACATAGGCTATATATTTTATACCCGTGCAAAGCCGGAGCGGGCCGCTAGTTTGTTATTAAAAGATACTGTGTTATATATAAGCTTATTTTTTCTATAAAGTTTGATACCAAAATTATACAATATAGGCGATTACACGCGGTTTCGTTCACGTTAATGCAGATTTGACCTATCATATATAACATTTAAAAAAAACCACGTGTGTGTAATAAAAAGAAATTGACAAAAAAAAAGATATTGATTACTGTTAGTTACTTTGCTTTCGATAGTGTACATTTGACCTATCCTTCGGGAACAGTATATTTTTTTGAATAAAAGGCACCCTATGTTCTTTTCTGTATCCCTGACAACGTGTATGCAAAATTACATGATAGTCGGTTGAGTAGTTAATATAAGGCGTGAAAGCGTAAATGGCAAACAAACTCACGTTCTCATTTATAATCTTAGTGTGGATTGCTGATATAGAATGGATGCAATAGGTATTGGATGGTGGTGGATGGTAATGGATGTAATATTAGGTCCGATCCCTCGAAGCGGAGCCGTCGAGTACGTTGCTAGCGCGAAACAGTGACACTGAATCTTTCAATCACTACTCTAACAACAAAACACAAATCACCCGCACACACGTGCACATACACACAAGTAGGTACACATCATAGTGGTAAGGTTTTATTTTTTCCCTTATTCGAACTGAGTTAGTTTAGTTTCGTTTAGTTGTCATTTCCCAAGTACATGTTTGAGTTCGTGAGGTATACATTCTTGGTACACGTGTAGGTATATCTCACGAATTCCTATATTTATGAATAGTTAGTTAGATTCGGGATACTAGGCAACAATCCAAGCGCACGGTGCTGTAAGTTGCCAATACAAAATCGGGTGAGTGCCTTAAGCGCTCCCCTTAATAGTCCGGTGAAGTTGTAAAGGCCTTTCAGGGCAATAGCGTAGTCAATTCAAAAAAAGCTGTTTTTATTTTGTGGCGAAATTTTACTATCCGGAGTAGCGATTTAATCCGATTCTGTTTAATCGTTAACAAAGATCAAAGTAATGAATGAACGTGGAGTAATCTGTAGCGTGTGCAGTGGACACGCACCGTATACCACACCACAAAAAATGAATTGCAGTTTTTGCTTCTCCTATTACATTGTATTTTGTAAGAGTCTCTATATCCATCACGGAACTGTCATAATAGTAGTTGTACTATTATAGTCCGTGCCAAACTTTTTGACCGCTCTGAATATAGATGCGCAGAACATAAATCTACGTATAAATACTACGCATTAAATTATATGTACAATATCGAAACGACTTCGGAATAAATACGTGTCAATTTTTAATTTCTATAATTATATGTTAATATTTTTTTATTAAGCGTAAGCCGGAACTTACGGCTATATTCATAGTGGATATTATAATGATCTAATACTGGGGTTCTCAAACTCAGTTCACCGCGCGGCTCACTTATTTAGGTTTAGTATATTGTCTCGGCGTCTTAATCAAAATATGTGTGTACAGGTGTAGAAATCAAGTACAACTGTTTAGAAAAACCACAATATTAGTGTGGATCGTCTAAGTATGTTTTAAAATTTAAGTCTAGCAGCTCTTGTTTTGTATTCGACGAAAATTTAAATTACTTACATTCGTGGCAAAAGAGAACAGAATAGGCTTACGGTGCTCACGCTTACTCACGCTAACAGGGTGCTGCGGGTAGTGCGGCACTCCAAGACGCCGCGTTGCATAATTTGAGAAACACTGGCTTAGTACGCTTCGTGTTGTAAAATGTTGTTTACAGTAATAATTGTTTCTTAGCCAGGGCATATAAATAAACTAATAAAAAAAAAAAATTATATCTACCTTGATATCAAAAACAAACAGCGAAATATCACGTTTTCTGAATAATCTGTAACTTACAATTTATAATTGATTTTTTTAAGAAAGTTTTAATATACCTAATACTTGTAACTTTTGCATCTTCAGCTCATCTTCTAATGTATTGAATTTAAATATTCGTAATTATAATATTGAATAGAACTAGGATGTGTCTCTGTCTATACGTTTTGTTTTTTTTACCTATAAATTTTTAATTTTTACATTCACATAATCCGTCATTACTAACTAATATACAAAGTTGTCAGAGATTTTCATGGAAATGAGTTTCACGTTGATCGTAACATGTTTCCTTTATTCCATTTCAGTTTCATCGAGCAAGACAAAGTGTCCGGTTTCTGGACATGGATGTTCGTGCTGTCGAAGCTGCCCGAGCTCGGCGACACTGTGTTCGTAGTGTTGCGCAAGAAGCCCCTCATCTTCCTCCACTGGTACCATCACATCACCGTCCTCCTCTACACGTGGTACTCCTTCACCGAGTACACTTCCTCCGCGCGTTGGTTCGTCGTCATGAATTATTGTGTACACAGGTGAGTGAGTGGTGGTGACCGTTACGTCCTCCCATTTCATATGACAAGGTTATCGACACAGTTGAATTATACAACAAACAATTATACATGACGCTGCATTACGAAGGTCCTTTGCGTCAAGGAGAGTATAGACTAAATGATCACGCTAGTTTGCGTCATATTATAATATATACTAGCTGTTGCCCGCAGTTCCGCATGCGTTGTTTTTTTTATAATTGTAAATTACTTCTTATAAGATCAGCTATGCGTTAGTGAAAGTTCCGTGAAAAATGGTTCTTACGTTTTGGAGATGGTACTGCAAACGAAGACATGGGTAAAAGCTAGTCCAAAATAAAAAAGCTTTAATTACTTTTTATAGCGTTAGTTATCTGTCAGTGAAAGTCTTATGAAAATAGGTCTAATCGATTTGGAGATAGTACTACAGACAAAGCCACGGATGACAACTAGTCTCAAATAAAGTAGCCTATGTTATCCGCTGTAATTTTTTACTATCCGTCAGTGAAAGTTCTGTCAAAATCTGTTGCCGTTTCGGAGATTACCCGGAACAAACAGACAGACAGGCAAAAATTTTAAAAATTGTGTTTTTGTTATCAGTATCGTGTATACGTTTGATATTACATACATACGCTTCATTTTTATTATATGTATAGACGTTAGCAACTAGCAACCCGCCCCGGCTTCGCATACCAACAAAGACTAAATCTTCGCTTTACATGGTAGCACTATATAATAAAATAAAATTGCAATAATGATGAATGAACGTCAATCTGTCAATGCAAATGTTAATATTTTTGAAGATCATCTACTGTCTCACACACTTTGCTACTTTTTTTGTATGGATATTTTTTGGCCCAAATTTTTCATTTGTCCTTATTGTATTTTCGAACGTCATCATTTATACAAACATTGTCCTCATAATTACAAAAACAAAAAAAAAAAACAGAATTCGTCAAATACTTGCAGCTATTCTAAAGGGATGAGGGGTTTATGTATATACTTCGGCAAGTGCATATTATGACATTTTTGTTATCAAATACGCAAATCGTATGATTCGCAGAAATAATTTTTTAAATATCGTATCTTATCCGGGTGTTAACAGTTATCGATATCTACTAGTGACGCGATCTGTTTCTGGTTAATTTATTAAAGTCTGAATTAATTTACCGGGGAATTATTATTGTAATCTAAATGGACCGTGCAATCTGTCAGGCGAAACCTTTTATATATCGGTAATATATATATTACCAATTTGCCAGACTATAAGTTTAAGTGGCATGTTAAGCGGGTTTTGGTGTCAAAGGGCGCTATTATATAGTGGATCAATATGTAAACGATGGTGATGTCTGGAATAGACTCCTCTCTCTCTGTGCATCCACTAAAATCGATTGCAATGTATGATGAATTTTAAATATATAAGTATATGTTAAAAAGATAAACCCGATCGAATTTCTTGCCGGTACTTCTCGATGACTGGGATGTATTCCGAACCGGTGGTAGTTTTGACGTTCATAAGCGTCTTCTTAGGGCCTAAAATGTTATCGTTCGACCACAATCTCATCTGCTGTTAAATGTTGATGTGGTCTAAGATGGTAGTCACGTTAAACGTAGAGGGAGACTGGATCTCAAGGGCAGCTGCCGGAACACACCAACAGGTGCTTGGCGACAGAGCTTCAACTTGAGGGTGTTGGTAGCTACCCAGACGGACTTAGAAAAAGCCCAACCACCATGCAATACATGATGGATGTAAAGCCAAGCCCTGATCAAGCTTCTTTTACTATCAAGTAATTTCAGATAAAATATTTTGTCATTCTTCAGCAGATGTAACAGTGAAGAACAAAGTGGTAGTACGTAGATTCATAAAAGAGAAACATTCAAATGACACAATTACGATTTTTATTTACCGGAGGTGTATCAATCACTACGGACGTACCATCCCCATCGTAACTTATACCTACTTACTTCTAAGAAACATAAAATTGAATTAACCATATAAATAAAAAAGAAATTAAAAGGAGAACTTAGTATAGCTAAATAAGACTCTGAAAGCATCTCAGACAGTAATTTGAAAACTTACGGACAAATAGAATCCTGATTTCGATTTCTGGAACATTCCATTGAAAGATGATAGGTACCATCGCTCTTCCTACACTTGTGTCGCAAAACGGTGTAAATAGTTCAGTCTATTTAAAAAATTAGTTTCCTTACGTACATATAATTTGTTCACCTTGCTTGCACGAGCTATGTATGTTACATTAGTCTATGATTAATGTTTTGGAGTGGAAACTGAGCAACTATGTATGTAACATTATAAATAAATGTTCTTACTTATCGAATACCTAATGGAACCTCATTCTAATGTTGCACTCGGTTAAGTCACTGGCTATATCGGCTTTGTTACGTTATCGTCTCGCAATAAAATTAGTCTCTGACAAAGATACTACTGAATTTATCTTCGAATATTATATTTGGTGTTTTAATTTTATGGTGTACTTTTCGCGAGAGGTTATAATTTGCCAAATTTTTAATACTATCGTATTTACCAGTGGTCCCCAAACTTTTTGGTCTCGTATATCTCCCCATACCAATTTTATTGTATGGAGTAAACTCCCCAACTTTTCAGTATTAAATTTTTATAAATTCATATTGTTAGGTTTTTTACTATGTGATATTACATTTCTCTCTCTCTCAATAGTCTCATTTTCTTTGTTGGTACAACCGTGCGGACCTGGGCTGGGCAGCTAGTATAATGTAAAATCAATTTGGTTATTTTTGAATTCACAAATTTTAAACTATTTCACTGCTTTTGTAAACACATACTTGATGTAAGTTGTGCGTGGAACGAAACGTATTTAGTGTATGTATTTGAGAGGAGGTCATATCTTTGCATGTATTAATATTAATCGTGTTCTCCCTTTTACAGCGTCATGTACTCCTACTACGCTTTGGTCAGCATGGGCAAGTACCCGCCTAAAATGCTAGCCATGACAATCACAGTGCTACAACTGACGCAGATGATCGTCGGTTGCGCGATCAACATATGGGCTCACAACTATATGATCACCTCGCCGTCTCACTCGTGCCACATTAGTCAGATGAATCTTAAACTGTCGATGGCCATGTACTTCTCCTACTTCGTTCTCTTCGCCCGGTTCTTCTACAAAGCTTACCTGTCGCCCAAGAAGGGTAAGAAGGTTAAAGTGGAGCCGTCCATACGTTCCGACAAGGAGATCTCCACCAAGACGGAGTTCAATGGGTACCCGAGACAAAGGAACGGCGTCATCGCCGCTCACTAGTCGTTGTCGTGTGATGTCTAGTTTATTGTAAAGGTTAATAATAATGGCTGTTATTTCGTTTTGGCGCCGATTGGGTTCGATTTCTTTTGGGATATTTTAACTATTGAATTAACTGCTCTTTAATTTCTAACTAATCTGTATTATTACCTATGTCGCTTTGAGTGTTAACTGTTGTGTGAATTGTTTTGTTACTTTTTCATTTTTTTAGGTAACACGGGTTACCTTTACAAAAAAGTGCTGACAGCGAATGTTTTTAAGCAAGTATTTTCAAGACAGTTCCTCTAAAACTAGTATACGAATTTGTTGCTCGACTGGTTGTGTCAGTTTTAGATACAGCAGCGGTTAGTGGTAGCGCGGGCACTATTACTATCTTTAGTCTTTTGTTACTACATCTTTGCAGTGACCTAACTTAGTAATTAAAAATTTTGCTGAATCTTATTTATATTTGATTTTTGTTTTTGTAGAATTTTCCAACTTTTTCTATGTTGAGCACTTTCGTGTTACATTTTTACAAAGAGGCACATCATGTTCTCATAATCTATTTGTATTTTTGATGTTTTTTTTTTAAATATAAATGTAAATTATCGTGATTTTTATTGTACAATTTGAAGAATCGCTTTACAAATGAGCGAGTAGGTGATCTGTTATGCGTCACCCAATCGGCGCAAGGGGCTCTAAGAGCGTCGTTCACGCGGATACATTCCATGCTAAAATAGTTCTTTCATGCTTTCGTGATACACACACGGCTTTTATAAGTAAGCTTCGACCGGTGGCGACACGCTCTCAGGGTCAACAGAAGCTTTTATATGGGTTCTATTGTAATTATTATCGTTTAGGATTACGTGATTTTTAGCAAAAAAAATAAACTCAATTTTTTTTAAATATATTTTGTTAAAATTATCAACAGTTTATCGTACTGAATCTATGGATAATGGAAATTAACTACGGATGTTATGATTTGTAAAAGGATTCATATTACCGAAGCTGTATGATATTTCGATTTTACGCTTTTTCGGTATAAACGATGGAATGTTCTGGTACAATTATGACGTCATTAATATTTAAGTAGGTATACTTAATCCCGACTTCTTTATTCACGCGGAAAAGTATCAAAATACGCAAAATAATTATGTTTGTTTGAAACATGACCAGTCGAAGTTAACTACGTGTATGTCTTCGGACCACACTCCTCATCCGTTATGTATTTTTTTTTAATTTTTAGGAATTATTTAGAATATGCAGAATTCTTTTTCGTAGCTCACACTGTGCCAAGGATTTTTTATAATATTGTACTTTCTACAATAACGAAGCAGTGTTTTCATAAATAATTTAATATTTTTAATTATATTTCACTTTGAGAAAAACCTATATAAAAGCGATGTACGTTGTTAATTATAAATATTTATTACTTTATGATTACAAAGAGGTAAATCTTTTTCTAATAACTTATTTGTAAAGGCTAGTAGTTAGTATAACGCCTACGTCGATTTTAATATTAATTTTCGCGTTCTGTTGCAAACTTACAGACTGCTATTATCACGTTATTTAATACCAGCTGATACCGGCGACTTCGTGTACGTTACTTATTATCTTAACAATATATATTTTGTGTACAAAAGAAAATATTTTGGAAGCAAAAATATGCTTTTGCTCTTACATATTGTCTTTAGTAGAGTTAGTAGTGCTTATAAAAATCGTTTTTTTTTAAACTTTAATAACTTTGTATTGAATGAAGATACCATGATATATTTTTTTTTTAGTTAAGGACCACGTGTCTAAGACGTAAAACTAATTAGAGATATATTCGAGGTGGATAAACTCCGACATCGTTTGACTATATACATCGTGAATCGTTGACCTAAGTGTTTTTTCATGGGGAAGTTTTTGTCTATCAAGTTTACTGTAACTCACCACTAGGTGGCGTTGCCGTACGATATACGTGTGTACTGTTTAACGGGTCACGGTGGAAATTAGCACTTGTATATTTCAATAATATCAATTGAATACGTACAGCTCTATTATTTATTACGGCAGATAGTTTAACAAATAATAAACGCGTGCGAAGCCACGGGCGCAGCTTAGTTTTTTTTAATAAAAATATGTAGTCAACGTAATCCTGTTATTTTAAATAGCAGTGGATTATAAGGTTAGTATACAATAACGAATGTAACATATAAATGTAGAAGTCATACGGTAGTATATGTAGTCCGGTGAAACTGAAGCGTCCTTAACAAGCCAACTGTGTAGACAGTTCGAAAAAAAGAACGGTAGTATATATACGTTTTTCATTATAAAGTAATTTTAACAATAAGTTAATTTGAATTTTAATTTAATGGCCATTGCGTAAATTATATGTTACGTATTACAAATACGATAATTATAAAAACAAATTAATAATTAGTACAACGATAAAAAGGGCATTTATTTTTAATTTTGTGTCCACTTTACATATAATTTTGTTTATTTTTTTTTTCATTTAGTCCTAATTTTAGTACCCAAAGTATCCAATAAGATTTTGATACAAAATTGCATTTAATATATGAACAACACCGCAATGTTTATTGTTTTTTTATATTCATAATTGAACAAATGAAAAATACTTCTTTTACTTTTTTAATTATATTTTTAACAACCATAGATTATTGCTGCCGTTGTCGAGTAGGTTATAACATTACAAGTGTGTTGTGGTATATTCAATGTTCTAACAAGATGGTGGCCCTCTTGTTAGTTAGTACTTTCCATGGAGTTTTTGTGGCATCTAAGAATTCATGCTTCGTGGTGTGTTTGTTATAATAATCCATTCAACCGAACCAATATAACTATATTCGTATAATGTCACCAATGTTACAAAATATAGAGTCTATTAACACAAGGTTATGAATAAGAACCCGTCAAAAACTCTTGAAAAATACTTGTAGGGTTTTTACAATAGATCAGTTTGTATGTTTGCAACATTTTAATGCGTTTTTTTTTTTAATAAATAAATAAATACTGTGACACGCTTGTCAAACAAGCGCACCAAGTATGTTATTATTATTATTTTATAGTTGAATTTATTAAAGGTATTTTGATGAAAATTCGATTATTTTTCGAGTTTACTTAAGTCCTGGTTTAAAACGGTATAACCATATTGTTAAGTCAATAGAAATTATTACATACTCGTATAAAATGTATTTAGTACATTTTCGAAGAAACTTTCGTTTTGACAAATTAACATTAGGATTCCTGTTAATTTCGGATTATCCACAATTATCTGTTGACAATCTGACAAAAAAAAGTTGTTATTTTGTTTATTACATTATTGTTTTTGTCAGGTATAGTCAAATTTTTATATTAAAAGGAAAATATGATTGTAAAATTTTACTTTTGTTTTCATTTACAGAAAACTTTTTTTACCAATAAGTAAAAAAATATATATATTGTAAATGAGAAAATACCAATTAAACCTCCATGATGGCGAATCGTCATAGAAGTTTCGTGAGAGTTTCATGATATGTGTTTAATATGAACATTTATTAATAGTTATAGGCATTATTGAGGTAGTAACAATCTCAGTCTAAGCCTAGTATCGTTTTTAACGCCAGTAGATCGTAACTGTTTTGGCTCTCTGGGGTTGTTCCAGTACTGAATGACTTAGTTTCAGTGTCATGGTCGTCTGAAGAATGTGAAGAATATATGGCGTTAACGCATGTATAAAATCATGTTTTGTGTGAATTTATCGTGGCTCGTGTGACGTAGACTTAATTAGAATAGCTTCTTGACGCTTCATATGACGCTTTTCATGGAAAATACGATACGTTTATGAAATGGTTTACAGTTCGCTTATGTATTAAAATCATTTTAGAATGTATTCATATTATGAAGTGATATGAAGTTTAGAATGTGATCGTTCTTTCGAACGTTCTAGAGTTGCGTCTCAAGCGTCTCAAGTCACAACACGTGATTTTAATTAGGTACATTTTATTTAATATAAAAACTTAACGCTTTCCCCTGAACGAATTGACGGCGAACAAAGAAATATCAGGTATCGCATTTCTTAAGTCGAAAATTAACTATTAGAAAGAAATTTTATAGGTATACCTCGTATAGTCCGCTGATGTGATCGAAGTTAAGCTTTGTTACCTGAATTTAAGGTAGATATAGTGTTGGGCGTCTAAGTGGAACTATATTTATTGTTATCGATAAACGCCTTTGAAGTACATATTATATCGATGTCGATAAACTTGTACGTTTTAACGCCCCGAGTCAATTTGGTGTAAGTACCGTTATAGGCGAATCACAATTATTGTAGAGTTTTAAAGAAAATATACATTTCCGTTGTCCCGGCTTGTCTCTTATTCATGAGAAGGTTGAACTTTAGATAAACAAATGTAGGTTTTTAAAGGTTCTAGTAATTACATCATAATTATGAAGTGGGGAATGAATTTAGATATAATTGTGGGTAACGGGTGATTTATATTAGATGCATTATGCAAAATGCAATACAAATGTAATGTACAATAAAGTTCGTGTGCGATTCGACTATTGGTGTAGCCGGTGGGAGGCACATGTCATACCTGAAAAGTACACACTCCAAATTTTTATACTATAATTCTAAATAATTTGTTTAGGGTTGCCACCTGCATTATATAATAAAGTATTGTACGTCATTTGGAACAATTATACTTTTATACTTTATGAGAACAAACAGAAATACTTCATTTTACATAGAAGTATGTTTTCTATATTTAATTATATGTACATAATGAAAAGTACTTACGTACTTACTTTATTTTGATACGGTATACATTTTCGTTCCTTTAACAACCATTGTATATTTTTTACTCAAATCATAAGTGGTAACCTTAAATGAATCACATATATATATGTATGTAATTTTTGCGATTGTCCACTGTATATTTGTTAATACCCACACTAAATTAGATATTGTTACATATCTGCAAATTATCATAAATCAGTACTATTTATTTTTTAATTTAATTTTTTTTATAGTCTTTTGTCGATTGTTATCCATTTTGAATAAAAACATTTCCTGATTTTGACATTGATTTATTTGTTGTGTTATAAAAGTAACCTATAATGGTTTTTTTTGTGATTTTTCTAAAGATTCAAATACATTCTCTTGTTTACCAATCATCTCTAAATCAGTTTACTGGTTACAGACGATTTATCTAATGATATCTCTTTATATAATTCGGTTATGTTATTGTGACAGTGTGTAAGGGCAAATGTATAATAATAAAATGTTTTCAATAAAAATAGTATTCAAACAATTATCCAGCTAGTATATTACTAGTTCACATGCCAAATCAGTAATTTGATTTAATAAAGAGATATAAAAATGTTACTGGCTGAAGTAAATGGCAAACAATTTTGACAATTAATGTCATTTTATTTACAAACATGAAACAGCACATCTCATTGGCTTTTTTTATATGATATCTTTGAATGATTACCGTTACACATACGCCCTTTAATCGCAAATAAAATGAATATTTTGGAAATAAAGACTCATTTGTTACAAATTATACTTTGCCCATTTTAGCAACGGGAGTGAGGGCTTTACAGGTTGTTTTCTTTCGTAACCCAATAATCGAAATCTTGTATGATCCCACATTATCTATACTATCTTATTAAACTTGATTGGCTTAATTAAAAATTATTACTTTCATCATTAGGTAAATGCGTTGAGAGATAACTCGATAACCTTAATTATATTTTTTTTTGTGAAATATGTGTCACTACACATATAAAATTGTTGATACATATATAATATTATATTCCTTATTTATATTGTTTATAATATAGCAATAGTAATAATGTGCCTATTATAGATATTTGTCTCTTATTAATTAATGCCTTTATTTAATTTGTAAATGAATACAAAAATGTTATAATGTTTATTTTTGTTTATGTACTTACATTTAAATTCGGTGTCATTTTTAACCGGTTATTGTTCCATCAATGAAATATTATATTTATTAATAGATATATTTTGTGAACAATGTTTTGTGGTTACATTGTGCTGGTGTGTTGTTAAGTATAGTGACAGAGCATAGTAGCGGATCTACTTCAAAATTTGAAAATGATATTCTTGCAATCATTAATTTATATAATGTGGGCAAATAAAGCATTAATGCATAAATAATTATATATACGTATTTTTATTTACCTTATCGTTTTTTGAATAACTGAATAAAACACTCGCCTCACGGCTACAACAAATACAACTAAAGTCGAACCTCTGTCTCATCTCGTTTTACAAGCTAATCTAATAGAGTACCTGATTTAAAATGCCCATTAGTATACCAAATTATTTCCATTTCAAAATAATACATATAATTAAGTTAAATAACTTTTACAGTGGTTATTATTGTTTAATTTCATTAGGACTAGTGTTTGAGTCGACATATTTTATATTATGAAATTTATTAATTTGATGTTCAATGAATGGGCTAAAGCTTTAGAATTCATTTTATAAATTTATATTTATCATATATTACATCGATAAACAATTAGAAAATTTATTGAAGATTCGCATTTACGAGTTCAAAATTTTTAGAAAAGTGATTTAATAACTCGTGATGATTAATTAATATAATCTGCTGTAATGAGTATGTACTTTTTAGTAAAAAATTGATCTGGTTTTCCACATCTGCAAAGAAATCTACAGAAGTAAATGATTATTCTTTAAAACATTTTAATGACTTGTTTTCGCTTCAAGCTATAGGTAAATATTATCTGTTATTTAAGTTCCCGCTCCTAAAAGGTGGTTATTTCTTTTCGATCTGATTACACTGTTGGCTTGGCAAGGCCTCTACAGTTTCACGGGACTACTAAAGGTGGTTATGTCATAGTTAGAAGTTATTACTGTCTTCAGGTTCTTGCTTAACTGTATTATAGAAGCTACCTGTTTACTTTGACAAGTATGTGTGTGTAAATGTTTTTCCTTCTTCTTCTTTATTTTTTGGCTCCAGCACGGTTTATGCACTAGCCAGCGTCAAGTAACAAGATTTTGCCAAGTAAGTATATTGTGATAATTTTAATGTTCTAACAAGATGGTAGTTACAACTTTCCATGGAGTTTTGGTGGCATCTCAGAATGCATGCTCCGTGGTATTATTTCCCATCCACTTCACTTGTGCATAATAACCGAACTATATTACGTAAAACACCACCAATATTACAATATATACAGTTTAATAACACAAGATTATGAATAAAATATAAAAACCACTACATGACAGACTAAGATCCCGCCAAAACTGCAATGTTTTTCCTTAGAATAAAACATATCCTAAATTTGACAGTGACAGTACTGTGACACTGACTTTCATTCTTGAAATTTGACAGCTATTTTTTTGCAAGTGTCGATGATTTTTCTGCGATAACATTGTTTTGTTTGTTAAAATTAATAATGATGGAGATAATTGACAACGACATCAGGCAGTGGGATGCCGACGAAGTGAAAGAGCAGTTTGGTGATAATCTTACTTTACTGCCGTCTAACGACAATATAAAGGAACTACAAACCATACTTCGGGATAAGTAAGTGAGGTTACGGTCACATATTATAGGTTTTAAAAATTGTTTCTTTTATAAGCATATTGTTAACGTTAGATCAACTAATCTTGACTATTCTGTCACTTCAAATAGTATAACAAAATATATAAATAAATATTTATAATCTGCCAATAGTTACAGATTTTTCTAAAGATGTGAAAAAATAAAAACATAATGTGACTTTTATAATGTACTGTAAACTTTCGATCTGGTTTGGCTACAAGATGAGTTTTATTAGTTGTCACTGCCCTAATACCTTTTTATTTTTTTGAACTGACTCCACGATGTTGGCCTGATTGGACTTAACAGCTTCACCTGACTAATGCCCTTATACCAGTTTACAAGCTTATCGTGGCAAGAATGACAGAGTAGCTGGTGGGCAATTGCTTTTATTATATGTAGTAAAAATAATAACAGTCTTTAAGTATCCTACTGCTAGACAAAAGCCTTGTTCTGAGGAAATAAATGGGTAATAATTGTACCAAAATAGCCAGTTATATGTTTTCCCAAATAAAATTCTCATGTGTCCAGATTCCTACCACATCTTTTCTTCCAACTTAATTTGGTTAATATATGCAGATTCTGATTATATTGAATACTAGCTGATACCTGTGACTTAGTCTGGGTTATTTATTACCTTAACTATGTATTTTATGTACAGAAGACAGACATAAACATCATTTTTCCTGTCCCACTTCTTCATGATAGAAAAACAGATGTCTATAGGTGTGGTATTTATAAAATGAATAGTTTTTTTTTTAACTTTAATAACTTTTATCTCCGTTTTGTGAAGTCTCTGAGTCTACAGATGATTTTCATCATATGTTGTGAGAATGTGGTCGTACCACTGAATTGCGTCAAAAAATGCTCTTACTGTCCTGGAGAGTTTTTGGAGAAGTTAATACTATATTTAGAGATCCTGTATTTAATGCAGTTAGGACATTTCATAAGTTTTTATAAGTTTCCTTAATCATCCTGAGGCTGAGATACTCTATGAGGCCGTCATAGTCATCAAGGATGTAGTGCAGCCTCGTTGAAATAAAGAGTAAAAAACTTTATGTTAAATGAAGATATAGTGACAATCTTTTTTTTGAAAACAAAAAATATCCAGTGGTTTTTAAATGATACCCACATAAAGGCAAACTTCTATCATTTTATTTTTATGAGATAAGTAAAATGTTGCAAATTAATAATTATTATTTAATATAGGAGTGTATAAGCATGATATTGATGTCTTTAAAGGTACATTATTATCTGTGATTGTCACCTACTATATTCCTAACTGTTATATTCCATAAATATCATAATGTTACCAGGAATACATCTCGAAATGATTTCAAGTTCTATGCTGATCGTCTCATACGACTTGTGATTGAGGAAAGCCTTAATAAGCTGCCTTATACAGAGTGTGAAGTGGTCACACCAACTGGTGCTCTATACAAAGGTCTTAAGTATGGTGCTGGCAACTGTGGCGTATCTATCGTGAGGTCTGGAGAAGCTATGGAGCAGGTTTGTTAACTATTTTACATAATGTCACTTCAATAGTTGAGGGTCACTTATATACATTGATTTGTTTGAATTACTGAAATCAGCATAGAGAATCAAAGTTTATTGTCAAATTCTGTTCTGTTCTCTATAATAATTAATTGTTATCTATGTAATGTTTAATTGGAATGTATCATATTTATTTCATTGATTAGTATGAAAATATAGAAATGATAATAATGGTGATAATTGTGCTAACTAAAGGAGTGATGCCTCAATGGTTAATCTGTTCAGAGTCAGATACTTCATTGATTCAATTTAGGTTCAAATCGTTAAGAATTACCTAGTGACTGCAGGCTGGCAGCTGCACTCGAAAGCCAGACGATGTCTAGGTTCAGCATATTTACGATCATAAACCACATCATCATTTAACATCAAGTGGGATTGTGATACAACACTAAATTCTATGTTGTATTTAAAGAAATCTTCCAGAAAAATATAATAAATATGGGGATATACAGTCTCATTTATGTCTATATTAAGTTTTCTTCTACCAAAAATCTTTGTGATGCGGAGTTTGTAAGGTGATGTTATAGAACTCTAGGGTTCATAATAAAAAAAAAATGTTGAAAAATTGACAGATCAATTATCTACTGGTAATAACCACTTAGTAACATTTGTAGGGCCTCCGTGACTGTTGCCGTTCAATTCGCATCGGCAAGATCTTGGTAGAGAGTGACACTGATACTCACGAGGCGCATGTGGTATATGCAAAGTTTCCAGAGGATATCGCACGAAGACAAGTTCTCCTCATGTACCCTATAATGTCAACTGGCAATACTGTTAAACAGGTAATTATGCACTTAAGCTTTATATTATTTGCTCCTCCTGGTATTATATGAATTATATGGTATGATTCAGTGCTTAAAGTTTAGTAGAAGTTTAGAATTTAAAAGCTTGCAGGACGTGAGAGCGTTATCGCGTCGCTGCTTTAACAGGATGTGGCAGAATGGTTACCATGTGGCTATTATCAGAAGGTTGTATGGAGGAGAATAAAAGTTAAGACCCTGATTGTGTATACTAGTAAACGCTTTGACAGCAGGTTTACGAATCCTGGGTTTATTGAGCTGAGTGGATATTTATAAGACATAAAACAAACCTGCAAATGAATAAGATAGTTTAAGTGAATGGACAATACAAATGATCTTGGAGTCATAAAATAAAAGTAAAAATTAGGAATAAACAAATGGGCAATAAAATAATTGTAAAATAATCTAGGATAATAACAAATCGCCACCATATTGTCAGGGTTTGTCATCAGTGAGATAATCATTGTATCCAGGAAGCATGTGTTCGCAAAATGGGCAGTGAGTCTTTAATAACCAAGCTCTTAATTCTACTAATCTCAAACTTTCGTAGTGCCTCATGTGCTTTTTCATCTGGTTTCATGGTAAGTATGTGTGTCGCTACAAACTACCACATTGGAGTGATATATGACTTTAGGAAGTGGTTGTGTTACAGTAGAACCATTTTATTGTGTTTCCTCAAGCCAAGCAATTCTGTATACACTAATACTGGATAGGTTGAGTTCAAGTTACTACTAGATATTATAAAATTTAGCCTTTTTTAGAAATAACAAAAAGTGTGTATTATCGCTACCACTGAATTTTCTAAAAAGAATCTTAGCACATCTTTAGACATTTTTTATTACTTCCTTATTAGATACTCGTTGTCTTGTAAAGTTATTATTATATTTTTTTAAGTAGTGTATTCAGCCTCGAACTTCTTTTTGTATCTTAAATAATTACTTTATATTTGTACTTGAGGGGATGATTCAAAATATTTGGACTTGAGGGATGGGTCGGGGGTCACTTCTGTCTCTTTGTACATCAAAGATACATAATTTATGAAGCTGTTACAGTTGTCAACTTTTACCACATAACTCTAGTAGACTCCTCCCTGTTCAATAGCAAGTAGAAAATATTTATTAACTAAAAATGTGTCATAAAATCAAGGTCTTTTCCAGGCGGTGAATGTACTCAAACAGCATGGAGTGAAAGAGGAACGTATCATACTGTCGAACTTGTTCTGCACCCCAGCAGCGGTGCAAGCCGTCGTCGATCACGTGCCCAGGATGAAGATCCTCACGGCGGAGCTGCACCCGGTCGCGCCGAACCACTTCGGGCAAAAATACTTTGGTACCGACTGACACGAAGACGATTTCGAATTTTAATTTAACACGGTGCAAAACGGGCATATAAGTTATAGCTATTTTAGTATTATTTTATCACAGTGAAATTATTTTTTCTATCGCTGTTATATGACAGGAGTGATAAATGAAAACCTGCTATATTTTGCATGTCATTCACCGTAACTGCATTTATTTTGCCATCTGCATGTCTTTCTAGAGGGCGTCGTTTTTTTTTGGATGTCATCTCTCTAAAACCTGAGCTGGAAATATACAATATATTTACATACGTCTGCAACTGAATGACCATTTATACCATGTGATAGAACTGTTTGGATTCTAATGTGAAAATAAAATCATACTTGTATTATGTGGACGCGTAACGACGGGCTTGGTGTATTTATAACATTATATGATAAATAATTGTTCTTATCACGTGAAAAATAGCAGTAACGTATGTTCTATGTCTAGTACGGATAAAGACAAAATGAATTATGTACGTAATTGTGTACTTTGATTATCGACGAATGTACATGAGAGGTTCTATTGTATATAGTTATGTATTAGTCAAAATAAACTATTATTTTAAATGATTTATAACTCGTTATTAGCTTAGACGTTGTTATAAAACTAGTAGCTTGTTCGTTTAAAATTTTGTATGAGGTCATGTCTAATTTTGAATGTTTGTGTGTAAGTAGAGTAATAAATTATTTTTGTACAATTTTTTTTGACTTTCACTTTTATAGTCATATAAATGAAAAAAATGTGTATAGTATTTTGCGTCCATTGTACTGAAATACAAATAAAACTCATATAATTTCAAATATTTTGTACAAATTATTGTAATTATTCACCTGTCACCTTGGTTAATTAATTCAGTACACATGTATTTTAGAACAGTGATGCTACTTTTAGCAATAATTTCATATGTCTTGGATTTGGTTGAATAAAAGTTGACGGAACGTTTCAGTTGGGAGGGTAGAAAGCAAGAAATGTTATAGCCGTCGATTGTCAATGATTTCGATGGAAGACTTGGGATTCTTAATAAAGATCGACATCTCTGAAATAGTGTCTCTCGTTAGAATTTAAGCAAATATTTATTGTTAATTGTGTTTTGTGATATTACTGTATGTATATTAACGGAATTAGTTTTTATAATTACTAATTCGCTTTATGTGTAAAGAAATATACTGATTTATTGAATGTTTTGTTTCACTCGTACACTTTCACTCCGATATATTGTCTGTCGTTAACTTGAATCCTCATTATAATGAGCCAACTAGATGTACGTTTCAAACTGCATCTAGCAAAGATAATGTTTGTACTGATTTAAAGACCGTTGGTGGTAGTAGTACTGTTAATGGAATACGGTCTATGTTAAAATAAGTTGTCATAAAACTAGCCGTGACTGTAAGAAAATAACTAGATCTATATAAAAAAAAAATAGATTAGGTCTCTTAAATCGTAATATTGCACAACATATATCGTCCAAAATGTTTAATAATCAAGATTCCAATAGTGACAATGACAGTTTGTTTAATATCCATAAGTACTAAATTTAGTAGACATTGCCCAATTTGTAGTCCGGTAATGCTGTAGAGGCCTCTGGGTCAACAGCGTAGGTCAGTTCGAAAAAAAAAAACATTGCCCAATGGCATTGAAGTTGCCAAACTAAAAATCTTTAGTATAACAAAAAAAAATAGTTTTAGCGAATGGGCAATTACAGGTATCAAAAATAATAGAGATCGGTTGTATAGTCTATATTGTAGGATATCACTAACAAATACTGAATCCTTTCATGCTTATGTTAAGTAATTAGTCTAAAGTTTTCAAACGTGCTTGTTAACTGCCTAAGCAACATTAAAAAAAAATAAAGTTCTTGAATCTAGAAATATAACCAAGACTGTCTGGCATATAATAAATAAAGTGTAAGGAAAAACTAAATTAAATGATAATTCGCTTAATCAGTGATTCCACAAAATATTCGTACATCTTGCTATTTCGCTAGGGTAGCGCTATTTTTTAACTGCGGTGTTCAAATAAAAAATATTACCTACTACGATATGGAATAGAGCATTTATTGCGAAGAAGAGACAACAACAAAAGAAGAAGAAAAAACATCGAGTAGAAAAAAATTACAGAACGAAAATGAACCAGTTTTGAACTCCAAACATGTATTCGTTCGGTCATAATTTTGCAACAGATTGTTCCTTCGAAGTTTATATTTAGAATTCAATATTTCGTCGGATATCCATTGGTTTTGATGACTGCGTCCATCCGCCTAGGAAGAGATTCCACATATTTCAAGTTCAGTTTTCAAGTCACTCTTGTTGGAAATTACCCTTTTTCTTATATTCCTTTCGAGATAACTCCACAAATTCTCTATGGGGTTCATTGTTTAATTGTGCAAAAGTCACAACCTCATATTTCTTACTTTATACTTGGGGTCGTTGCCTTGTTAAAAGACCAATTTGTTTCCTAATCCCAGCTTAGCAGGTAACATTCATATTTTTTTTCAATATATCTATGCACATCATGTGATCGACATTACCATCAATAAATTGTAGATTTCCCACAGCAGAGGCACTCGTGCACCCCCATATTAGCACAGAAACGCCACCGAGTTTGACAGTTACGGAGCTTGAGTTTGGCATTTTCTACCGCGACACTTTCTGCCTAGTGTCAAAGCCGAAAAGATTAAACTTACTGTCATCTGAGAAGATGACCCGGTCCCATTGCTCATAATATTAAAATCTAAGTGATACCAGGGTTAAAAAAAGGAAATACTATAATTTAGAATGGCAATAAATAAAGAACAATATAAATTACTTTTAATTATTTATTTCACTTTCATAGTTTACAATCTATGGGTATATAATAGACAAGAATATTTAATTAGATCAGATCACACATGTAGTAAGCATTATAATTATAAATTAATAATTCAACATTTTCGAATAATTTAAACCTTACAAGTTAACCTTTATAAAGTGATCCCCGAAACATTTCAGTGGTCGACTCGCTTCCGTACAGCGATCTCAGATACACAACAGATGTTACTCACTTATTTTTATATATATATATATATATATATACTTCGCTAAATTCTAAAAAAATATTATTGTAAAAATATCGATAATATACATTATTATTATTATTATAACACGATTAATCCCTATTCGAGAACAAAAAATATTTTTTTTAATTTTTATTAACTTTTCATTAGTAAGAACTAGATTTCACTTAATAATACAATGTTAGGGTAACGACCTACCGATGGCGTTTATGGCAACACTACATCTAAAATCTCGAATTTTATTTTAATAATATGTGACACTGCAACACCACCGGCGGCGTTTGATTGGATAAAAAGTGCGTAGTACTTCCATTTAAATAAATACTTACATTACGACAAGTAATATTACTCTCTGTCAATACATTACTTATACACTATGTTACATGACAAGCACTTACTACATTCCATTAGGATGTTTCTAGTAATAAAATTTTCCAATGTGGGGCAACACCGAAATGTTGCGTCACCTCTTCACTTGTAAAGTGTTCTCGGGAATCGGATGTCCTTTTCTATCACTTTGAATATTCGAATTGAGAGAAAGGAAAGCGTGATTTAGAATCGAAACATTTACAAATGAAGAGACGAGATATAATCCATATTCCGACGTAAAAATTATAATATATATATATATATATACCCTTGAAATTGACTTAGATATGTTATTAAGGCATCGTGTGAATCGCACTAGGTTGATAATAATAATCATCTAAAGACTAAATACAACAGCCAAAGCGATATAAAATATGGCAAGTAGCACATAAACAACAATATAAGACTGTAAATTATGCATAATTAATTATTAGTGACAATATCTAAAACAGTCACAATATATATAAACAAAGAAGTATCCATAAACAAGCATTTTGTGCATGACTTTTTTTTTTTTAATTTTCGTTATTTTTTTTTTAATAACATAAATTCGTCAACAGTACTAGTTTTGTGCTCTAGTGCCGTGGACCTTGCGAAATTTGACTTTATCAGTGAGGTCGATAAGCTCATTGCTCGAGGTTTCCTGCTTTTTGAATGTGCACCAGTCTCTGGCGTTAGCGACAACCGGTAGGATAGTTTTTTCGCTGCACAAGCACAAAAACATAATAAGTCACATAAAAGGGTCTCTAGAATATCATCATACATCGGTGATTTTCGTTGTAAGCTGTGGGAGGGGGATGGAGAGATGTGGTAGTGGGGGCGTTAGAGCTAGATGGCACATGTGTTCGTGTATTTACATGAGCTTCTGTTTGGCGCACTCTGGGCAAATGATGTCCTGCCCATCGGTGATGAAGCCCTTGCCGACCAGCGAGGTCTTGCACTGCGCGCAGATGAAGCAGTCGTTATGCCAGTGGCGGTCCTCGAACGAGATGAAGCGAGTGCCGCCGATGCCTGCAACAATCCAATAGGAAACGTAAAAATCATTGTGTAATTAACTCCATAAAAGTGTAAAGAATTGTTGATTAATATGATCACATTCTCAGGCGACTGCATTGCTCAGTGTAGCAACTCGCTCAATCACTGATGCGTGTTTTAGCGTCTGCACTTGAGCAGCTCGCTACACTGAGCAATACATTCGTTTACTCCCCTTACTTTAGAGTTTTGACTAAATTATTAATTATTAACAACCATGTTTTTATATGCATATTGAGTCGATGTTAACTAACTCATCCGAAGCTCATAATCGTCACCTGATAATTTTAGGAAATTTCAGGAACATTCCAGAACTTTAATAGGGATGAGTATGAGTATATGAAGCATTTATTTTATTCGACTCTTCGTAGTAGAAGACCTAGAGGGGCTCTCAAGATCTCAGGGTCTATAGGGGCATAGTGACTGATTTTTTATTTAACGTAGAAAGTTAGCCAGAAAGGCATTAGACAAAGGTTTACCACCATACCATGGTTTCGTCACGATATTTTCTTTTAATTGACAGCTCTAGCTCTGGCTCTACTCGGACGTACTAGTGAGCGGAGAAAATAATAAGTGAGTATAATGACCGGTGATGGGCTTAGTGCAGGAGGTGCAGCGTTTAGCGAACAGCTCCCCGAAACACTCGGCGCAGTAGGGCTTCTCGTCCCTCGAGGTGAACCGCTGTCCCGCGAGCGACGTGTTGCAGTGGGTGCACGTGAAGCACTCGCGGTGCCACGGCTCGTTCTTGTATGTCACACCGCCTTGAGTGATTATCTGGAAGTAAACATTTATTTGTGTTTAAAACATTATACATAAGTGCCTAAAAATATAACAAATTCCAATGAACGAATGGTCGCTCCATAAATTTGCATTCAAAAACAACAGCGACTATCAAAAGTTTCACGATCCCTGGCCAACCAACTGTCGCTGTTGTACAAGCTTTAAAGCCTTCGTCAGCTGGATATGGCCCTGCCATCTCGCATCCAGTCAGGCACATATACGCTATTGCCCCGCATCCGTTCAGGTATTATATTGCAATTGAATTTGCACTTTATGGAGTGTACTTAATTTTTAGAATATCTACCTTGTTACACTTGACACAGCGAGTGGCAAACTTGTCTTCGTAGCACCCAGCGCAATAGATCTCCTGTTCGCGCGGGATGAAGCTCTTCGTGCCGATCGGGTTCTTGCAGACGACGCAGCAGAAGCACTTCTCGTGCCACTGCCTTGTCTTGTACTCCATCTTCTTGGTTCCTGGGGACGAGAGAAACGAATATTGTTAAAGTAGTTTTTAGTATTCGTATTTGTTTTTGAAGTTATACTTCTTTTGGCGCGTTAGGGAAAAATGATGAGAGTAAATTTTTACGATGCGCGCGCACACCGTCACGAAAAACCGACACTCTGAAGTTAGTTATAGTCAACATTTTATTCAAAAAAAGTATGTAGGTATTGAATACCTTTTTTCTATTGCTAGTGTCGTTTTTTCTACAAACGTAGAATAAGGGAAAAGATAATATTGTTGAAAAGATTTTTATTTTGTTACGCCAAAGAAGTATAACTTCTAGAACGTGTTCATAAGTACACACACACTTTTTTTTTTAAATACATTAGCTATAAGGCCACTTATTGAAAACTAAACCTTGTTAATTAATAATGTTGTCATCTATTTAAATAACATTTTATTTATTTTGTTTCGTAGTGTAGATAACAATGAAAATTAGAATTTATTTTTACGATAACTCAATTTCCTGTATCGCAAAATTAATAGTGGCTCTCCTTGCGTTACCAACATCGGTTACCTTCCGATATTTCGGAACAGGCCAATGTCATGAAACATTTCAAAACGTTTCAGTATATTTGGAATGTGGGTGATGTACGCGGAATTGCCTTTAGGGAGGTCAAGGCTGTCATAAACCAGTAACCACCAACCATGTAGGAAAGAATATAAAATGGATTTATTTATTGAAGTTAAACTTCTTTTGGCGCGTTAGGGAAAAATGATGAGAGTAATTTTTTACGATGCGCGCGCACACCGTCACGAAAAACCGACACCCTGAAGTTAGCTATAATCAACGTTTTATTCAAAACAAAGTATGTATGTATTAAATACCTTTTTTCTATTGTTAGTGTCGTTTTTTCTACAAACGTAGAATTAGGCGATGGAGAAAAATATTTTGAAAAGATTTTTATCTTGTTACGCCAAAGTATAACTTCTAACGCGTGTTCATAAAGTACACACACTACTCTTTTTATTAACTCGAATTGATTTAGAGTTATAATTTATACCCACCAGAGATAAGTAAATGTATAAATTCACTAGTTGGTGTACGCGACTTCTTATCTTCTTGTGAAAATGGTTTTATTGCTTTTTGGGTTTTTTGTTTTTGATCGATTGTGAATTGACTTTTACTTATTTCATTATAATTCTGTATTAATAATTATCAACTCCTACGCAAAAGCATAATGATAAGTCTAAATAATAATCTAGTTTCAGCTTTTCTGGACTTTCGAAAGATAAATAAAATGAACTGTCAGTAGATATAACGAAACTTCCTAATATTAATAAAACATAATTAAGTTTAAAAGTCAAGAAAATTTACCGATATGCATATTCGTTGTTTTTAGATAATTAAGATATAAAACCGAATTCAGTATTAATTTGAATATTGATTTAGAAAAATCTAGATCACTTTCGATAAACTCTTGAACTTTATTCGATTCCGTTACTAAAACGGAATAATAAAATATTTGCATACTATAAGAGAAATCCGTTATTATTTTGAAACAAGTCTTACTTGTGTGATACTGGGATTTAAACTTTATTTAAACAACTAGTTGCCCGCCCCGGCTTCGCTCGGGTATACTAATGCAAAAAGTTTGACGAAATCTTTCCTTTAAAGTAAGAACATGTTATACAATAACATGACAACATAACGTCAATCTGTCAATTCTGACAATATTTTAGAAAATCTCTCTATTATCTTCTGTCTCGATTATTTACTCCCTCCTTATATACGTTAATATCCAATCAGTACAAAGTCCTTATTTTGATATTACAAACAGACACTCCAATTTCATTTATATGTATAGATGTATAGAGAATTCGCGGGAATCATCATATTTATTACTTATATTCAGAATTATAACAAAGCATAATTCACTGATATATATGTTTATGAAATATCTTCAAAATATAATATTCAATATAAGGTGTGTTGATACTCCCGTTTGAATAAATCTCAAAATGGCGAAAATCAATTCAACATACGTTCATGTATCATTACAGACATATTATAATATTTCAAATCGATTATTATTCCTTTAAAAGTCGTTGTTATTTCATATTTACATCTAAAACTTTGTCGTCCTTGAGCTGACTCATGTTATTTTTTGCATGCTGTGTGGGACGACATTGGAAATACGACTGATGCACGCAAATTCCATAAAATTTATAGCATATTTTCAAGGCTCCCGAGTTTCAAGGTACATCGGACTTTATTTCGGTAGATGATTGAATAATTGTCATTCATTGTTTGTGTTATATAATCAATTGATTGTACATCCATCTTAAAACGGATCCATTTGTGGGATATTATTTTTAGTAAATCATTTTTAGTGACGTCACACATTCTATCATCAATATCCTACAATATCTAGCATTATTGATTTTCTATTTTCTTCACTAATAAAAAGACAGAAAAAATACTTCTTCTAGGACGTTGTGAAAGTACGAACAGAAAAAAAATCATACTTTTATTTATGAAATAGGATTTATTTACCCATTTTGAGATTAGTAAAAAAAAAAATAAGCCAACATTTTATAAAAGAAAACGATCATTAATAGTTTAAATCGAACAAAACTAACAACGAATTAGAATAGAATGCGCTCCTTAAAACTGGCAAGTCTACAAGAAAGTTTTTATTATATCGTGTCTACCGCGTTGTAACTTGTAAACGACGAAACATATTTCATGTTATGTATCGTCTTCATAATGGGAGTTTAATGTAACTTTTCATAATAGTAAACGAATTGAAACGTTCCTATTTAAGTTTTAATTTTATAAACAATCAATATTCATAAATAAATAGTTCGCGAAATTTCTTAGTTATTCATTTCGGCGTGCAGAGTTTTATCAACAGCCAGAGGCTCCAGCTAAACCGATTCTTTCCGATTTCCATTATGAAAAATCTAAAAAGTTGGTATTCATCCTCAGTGAAAAACTAACAGAGATTTTATGTAAGAGAAAGTAATTAATTATACAGCTCTCTATTTAACCTCTGTAGTTTCTCAGAAATATCTTTAATTTAGCTTATCGTCGATAGATGGCGATGATTTTAATAATTGAGACCATGAACGAATATTACATATATGGGATACTATCTCTTAAATACAGCTGTTGTAACACCTGTAGACGCTTGGTGACATATATTCGTTGTGTATTTATGCAAATCAATTGTTAATGAAAAAGAACAATGCCGGCACGTGTCACTTTTGGTCGGATATTGACAGTAATCAAAATGTACTTTGTTTTTTTTTTTTCGAACAGCAACTGCCGTGCGAAATTCATCTTTTGAACAAATTTCGGATCTTTCATATTCTGCTTTATAAATTTTATAATGCCGACTACATATAATAAAAATTCGCGTGTCGGAAACACAAATCTACGGCAGAATTTAGGTAATAACAGACTATCAGAGTTCGTGACTCGGCCGTATCAACTCGTACTCCTTCGTAACGTATTGTGCGCGAGGTCTATGAACTTACAACGTGCATGTTAAAAGATTACCAATTTTATTATCAAACAATAAAATGATTTCTCCCTATTACATACCGTATCAGTTATAAAATCTCAACTCAATTGAGAAATGAGGTTTTACCACGGACTATCTTTAGCCGTCTGATAAGCGACAATTCTGTTTTCTTTTTTTACTCCTTCATTATGATGCTGCTGTCTCTAAAATCACGGGCAAAAATGTGACTTATGACAGCATCGCGATAATTCTTTTAAATACCTTAGTCACTTAATTACAAAAGTCATATAGTGTTTTTAGTAGTTGAACATCACAACTATATACTTTCTACTATTATTAAATACTTGGAATCTAATAAAACCGAAGCCTGAACCGTTACAGGTGTTTAAATTGTCTATACCGTGTTTAAAATGTTACTCTTATGTTATATTCTATGATCAATTATATTCTATGCCTTTTGCGGAGACAGCTAGTCGCTAAGCGCGCGTAGGCCTCACTACAATATGCGTGTTGTATGCACAACGAAATCGATACAGTTCTCCGGCATACGGACAATCAAATCGCTCCACTTTTCCCTATTGTTCGTCAAACGGTTCTCCAGCTGACACTCATATATACAGTATAGCGCGATAATTGTTTCTTTTTTATACATATAAAGCCTTGCAGACACCCCCATGAAATGATTTTAAATGGATTTTATTTTTATAATGACTACACTGGTCGCAATTCTAAGAAAACGAAAACCAATGTATTTCCAATTGTCAATATCATGCCGGAACACACTGATCTCAAACGAAGAGAAGGGGCTAAATTAAAAATATAAGTGGATGTGTGCTTTTGAACACACGACAAAGAGAACAACCGACTATATCATTGCACTTAATGTCAGACAGTCAACGTGGTTGTTGACAACTGGACTCATGTGAGTCACTGTTCCGAGCGCGCTTGATGTCGAGTGGAACCGAGTAAACCCGATTCAATGTCACCGACCCGAGTATGACGGTATCAATGTGTTTCTGTTCAATGTTATGTCCCTATTATGGGGTTAGTGTGCATTTGATATAAGATTGTTATTAATAGTTTGATTTGATATCATATAGATTGTTTCCAATTACAATATTTATAAAGAATATTTATTTAGTTTTAAATTGTTAATAGAAAACAATAAGGATTTGACCTTAAAAAGGAATTTATATTTTAAGTACACGCGGATAAGAACTTTATTACTTTGGAGTAAAAGGAAGAAAATGAATTGGTGAATGCATTTCGCAAAGAATGTTTTAATATCAAAAAGGATAAGTACGTGAAGTGCGCCAATTAATATCATCAACATAGCGGTAACCGGAGAGAGGTGCGCCGCACGTTCAAGTTGTTGCATCGAGTAATTAACAGATTAGACAAATAAATATAATAAATTACGTGAAAGTGGATTTCTATATCCTATTCACATAAATATTAATCTTTACCGCATTAAATACCTCAATTAAATTGAAAACTATTCAATTTTATTCAATAGTGATGCCTGTTTTTTGAGAAGACTACATTATTATGCGAAGCACGCGGTGGAGTCCAAACTTTTACTGTACAAAATACTGTCTTGTATGGAAGATCGAATTTTTAATTTCGTAACTTATTCGGTTAATTAATGATACTATAATAACCTTATGATGCTGCGTTTTGATTGGTGGAAATCATTGTAAACTATTCCAACAGTTATTACTTGTGTTAAAAGTCTATCGCCAAGAAAATAGTGGTGTGTACCGCAAGCTTCATATTATATTAATGTATGATAATACTGTTTAAATTGGCTACAATATATAATGATAAATGTAAAGCAAGTAGGAAAAAATCCTGGCATCCGATAGCTGTCGCGGCTTGCGATGCATAAACCGTTAGAGCTATACATGAATGGTGACATCATTTATAAGATATAAATGCAGATGAAGTCGTATTATAACAGCGATGTGTGTTCTATTAAAGATTACAACGAAGTCTATTAAAATCAATTCAAAAACTCTTTTTTTTTTTTTTCGAACTGACTTACACTGTTAGCCTGACAAGGCCGCTACAGTTTCACCGGACTACAATTCAAAAACCTTCTAACCTAAACCATAATATATTAAAGCGTATATATAAACTTTATTTTCATATTCAAAATTTCATAACAACAAATGTTAATGCAAAAGCAAGAAATCAATAAAACATGAAATTGTTTTTTTTTTCCCATTTCCACCAGACTACTAAGGGGAGCGCTTAAGGCACTCACCCGATCTGTTTAGGCACATGAAATTGGAATGAACTTGTTTTCAGAGATTTACGCTACAGTTATTTTAGATACGAGGATTGTTTTTCCTAACCTGTACCAATTGTTCTTCAAACTGGCTAACGCGGACAGGCCTTCACACCTTCACCGGACTACTTTGGCAACAAGCTCAAGGATGACAAAACTACCGAACCACGGCTTGGACTCTCTTACCTTGGATGCAACATCACGAATCTATCTAAGCTACACTAGCCAAACTATTCTAAGAATTATTGAGACACACACACACATGTGTACCAGCATGTGTGCCACACGAATTGAAACATATATTTTGTATCGGACCCTTTTTTTTTAATACCAAAGTCAACAGTTTATTCTAATAGCAGACCGACGCCCAAACATTACAGTACCGAAGGCCGTTGACGAGACCGCGGTGATGTCAGAGCGTACCGGTGTGGGACGCGAGGTGCGAACACTCGCGTTCTGTGTATTCAAACACACCACACCGGTTTTACGAGACATTATGGGCGCTGATTTAACACTACAATTGGCTTTTAAGCGCACACCCAAAACAAATATGTAGGTTTACGTTTATTTAAATCGGTTTACGTAATGTTATACTAATAGAAATAGAATTTCAAATCGTAGACATTTTTTTTGTTATACTTTATAGGTAAACGTTTTGACCACAATCTCATCTGATATTAAATGATGATGTGGTTTAAGATGGTAGAGGGAGACTGGCTCACAAGTGCAGCCGCCGGAACACACCAACAGGTGCTTGGTGACAGATTTTCAACTTGAGGGTGGTAGCTAGCCAGACGGGCTTAGAAAAAGCCAATGGTTTGATCACGATGTTTTCCTTCACCGAAAGCTCCGACTCAGTTGCTTAGATTCGAACCTACGTCCTTCGACGCTATGTCCGAACACACTACCAACTGAGCCGGCATCGCTTCTTATATACCATTTTAGAAAACGATGTGAACTTGTTTAGATATTACACCTATGATGTAGCCAACATCAATGGAGTTCACCTCCTGTTCGTTGTAACTTATAGCTATAGAAAAACAAGTTAAAAAAGACAGTAATTTTATTTAAGACTAAGGCGTTTCGCTTTCGCGGTCCAATTTCGCAGAGTTAACAACATAACTAATTAAATAATATTGCTTAGTTGATACTATACACAAGCTATGTATTAAAAACCGTAACGAGTTGTCGTACCCGAGACATTACAAGAGTCCTTGCAAAGTTTAATATCGGCCGCGAGATCCGTTAATATTCCACAAACAATTATTGAAATCTAGATATTTTGCCAAGTAAACCGTATGTGACTTGGTACGGATCGTTACGGCTAACGTGATTCAAACACGCCTATTGTTTGATATACAATGTTTGTAAAAATATACAACAGTGTACATTTTAACGTACATCACTTGTGAGAAGATTAGTTGTCACTAATTATCGCTTACGGCACCGTTCATTATTGCTTTGGCGATTACTAATTTTTAGATAAAATGAAAATTGTACAACTAATTGTGCTGTTTTTTTTTAAGATATTTCACGGAGACATTGACACACCTATACACCAATAGAATACCTAAAACAAACAATCTCTCTATGATTTTGCGTAGAAAGAAAATTATAATATGCAATTAATAATTATAACGACCACAAATAGAATATATGGATTTTTCATTAATATTATTTAATGAAAGGAAGTGGATTTTAATTATTGTAAATAAACAGAAAACATATTACTGATTATAATCATCCAAGGAAAACGAACTTTCTAGAAAATAAAAGAATGCATTTTCAAAATTGTCTCCTTATTATCATTTTAAGATATAATAGTTTATACAGCTTTCCTCGTAAATAGTTACACTTTATTTTAACACTATTTTCCCAGCGATATACACATAATCGCCTTTCATTTCTAATTCATAATTGCAAAATGAACATAAAACTTTACCATGCAAATTGATTTCGTAGTGTAACGATGCGGACGGCCATTTTGTTTTTCTATTATGTACTTGGCGGTAAAAATTTTATCGGGCACGCTTTCAGTACACGTGCGTCTAGCTCATATGGTTACATCTCAACCGTTGTTTGTTATTAAAATTTACTCTTTTAATATAATGCAGAATGATTTTTTTCCATTTATCGCTCCGCTTGAGGGCGTGCGGTCCGTCATCCGTGAAAACACACGCCGCGCCATGAGAACGTTGTTTTAAATGTTGTTTGTTTTTTTAAATTTATTAAGATATGTTACAATAATAACATATTTTGATTTTATTTTGAAAACAGAACTCGTTGATTCTTTACAACTGTCTATTAAAGTTAGTAGTCTACGTTCTATAATAACATTCTTCAAGCGTTTAGTGACTTTACTTGAGAGCGCCTGTAAAATGAGCGCTCTAATATATTTATTGTTAAAATTATTCCCTGAATTTACTATTTATATTAATACTATTCTTCAGTTGTACAGATCTATAGAGAATTTAGAATTGGCGTAAGATATGAACAGTGTTATTAGATATAATCTGTATCTGCATGAATATGTATAACTATGTTGCTTTGTTTTTTATTACTCATAAGTATTTTTTTAAATACAGACTTTTTGAAAGTGTGCTATATCTTTATAGCTTTTTCAGAAAAATGCTATAGTCAGCCAAAAACGTTACCAATCTTTTCGATTGAATAAATTAATTTGCCTTATATTATGCCGAATTCGTACAATAACTAAATATCAACGATTTTCCAAATATTAACACACGATTACATTTCTAACCTCGTTTATATTTTCTGTCTTGCAACTATTCGACCATCATATTAACAACTGTTGCGATTATTAATTATTATTATTATACGTGTAATAAAGACATAACAATCGAATAAATCATTTTATAAATGAATCAATAGTACTTAGGAATCGTTACAGACTTGTCTTCTATAAAAAAGCTTGTGATTCATTATCGATAAGTTACGATATCAAAGAGACACTCAGTGACCAACAAGGCCGAGGTGATCAACAGACACCATCTGTTCCTGACGCCTTATAAAGACGCGTTCATGGTACGGTGGTACAATCAATATATACATTATTTCACACATTTATCTACGGTGCACGGTGGGAGAATTCTATAGCGTTTGACAACAATTTCGCATATATTTATGATGAGATGGTAAATTTTAACGAACTAGAATTACATATAAGTACCGGATTGTAGGTCATTACTGTATGGGTAATAAAATATTTCATTAGAAATATATTTTTATCTTAAGACCGTGATGAAGGTTGTCTTAAAAAAGGGCTTAAAAAGCTAGTTCCTTACTCCTCAATCAACTTACAAAGTATAAATATAATCTTACTTTTAAAAACAATTGCAACGACAATTTTCCTTCGTAATAAAATCACAAATTATGTCCACTAACATGCCCCGTCAATAATTTCCCACGGCAAAGTTAAAATGAAGCAACAGACCGTTTCACATTTCGTGCCTTAATTCCTTCCTCATAAGACAGTGCGCACTTCATTACGGTGACGTAAGTTAATTGATTCATTTGAGCCCTTGAACCAAGACACCGTTTTATGTGAGGTTATACTAATTGTAGAGTAATTATATAATTACAATCGAATCGATTATGATTAATCGATTAAAATAAGTATTTAATTATGACAAGAAAAATTCGTTGATGATTTTTAGATAATCGGTCAAACTATAATTGAGTGGCCTTACACAAAATCTCGAGTTTTCTTGAAATTGATTACTATGGACTTTAGTTATTAAATAAAATCATATGAACTCAATGCGTGTTAGCCATTTAATACTATATGAAAAAAGTCACAAAGAAATCGACCATAGACAATAAATAATACGTTGTTTACACGTTAGGATATGGAAATATCCCCAAAAAAAATCTAATTAACCGTCGATTCCTTTGTAAAATACGTAAAAGTGTTAACATTTTCAGAGTACAAGATAAATAACTAAGAAACGCATTATACGAAAGGTAAATCTTACGGAATAAACATCACAGATGCCACCAATTGTACATACACACCAACCATCGCGGGTTAAAACGACCACCCCCTAGTGAAGGTCAATCACTTTTATTGTCTAAATACCATACTATTGTAGGCATGTCGTAGAACAAACTTTACTAATGTACAAACTTTGATATATCTTTTTGATTATATCGTTTAACGAAATATATATGACAAAATAGTTAATAAAATATATCTGTGTGTATATTATTGAAGCACGACATTGATTAAGTGATCCTACTATTATATACAATCGATATAAGAATGTCCAGTGCAGTAGTTGTTGTCTTTTAAGGCATTCAATGAATTGTAATTTACTACGGGTCAATAGTACCTAATACGTATTACTAGGTCATTAGTACAAGCACGAGGTTAATAGTTTGTCCACCAAGTCAATAGTATTTACTTATTTAAAAATCACACCGATAATTTTTACATTTACTGGATACATTTTTAATTTTATATTTCTTTATATTTTATATTCCATTTTTACGATAACTTTCTCTCTGGTAGAAGGATAAGGTGAACTTCTTGGCTGTATGAACCGGTTGTCTGTGTCACATTCGTGTTTCGATTATTAATAATCGATACTTCCGCACAGTTGTCATACCTATTTCCGGTAATTACAGGTGGCCAGTGTTCCGAGTTGTTTTTAAAACGTGTATCGCAAACACATGATTATAAATTCTCATCACATATCTCAACGCGATAACAAGATCAAAGCGATCGATATAAATTAAATACATCTAACTAAGGTTGAAACTCTAAATTACGCGGAACTAAATATTTAAATTGAAGTAAAATGGAATTCAAGGTGTTTCACATTAATTTGTATAATATGAATCATTTAAATGTTCGTCTATTCCTAAGTTTCGTTAGGCAAACAAATATTCGTCCAACGTAATTTTTTTGAGGTATTAAAAACTACATTTTATACACAGCACGATGGAAATAAATTAATTTAATCGTAGTTCGGCATCAACAATAGTGTGTACATGATTATTTACCCCAATAATTTTATTACTATACATCACAATTGTTTTATTCAATTAATATAATAGTACAGTTTAAATACAATTTAATAATTTCTTTTTAATTAAAACAGGTGTTCATACACGCAGTTGTAACTAAGAAGATGACGTCGGCCTGCAGGATTTGAACTTAGTCATGGACAACTGTTTCTATTGTTTTAATTTATTATGACTAAAATAATAAAGGCAGGAAGACAATGCCACAATATTATATTCTTATTTCAAAATTGATAGAACTCTGAATAACAGTTTTATTGCATTAGTTTTTTATTCGAAATTCGAATTTCGAAATGTGTGATAGTTTTGCTTGGTTTCATGGCGAACTGGCAACTAATAATACAAGAGGCAAAAAACGTACCTACGAATAGACATTTCGCAGGAAAAGACGTTACTCATAATCTCCTGTCAAATGTCAAAAAGACAGGCACTTCAGTGGGGGAGTAATAACGATGCTACGGATGAATGCTGTCGAAGTCGAATAATTTAATCGGATATTACAAAATTATACAGTGTAAGAAGTTAAACGAAAGATTTCTACAACATTTAACATCGTATTACATTCCAGTTGAACGAACTAAATGTTGTTATAAAAAAAAAACTTAATTATTCGGAAGAATGAAAACGCAGTTAAAAATCAGATACTTTTCTTGTGAAACCTTTTTATCATTCATAACTCAATTATTGTTGTATTATTTAATCTGTTGAAAATAGCGACGCTTAGATAACATATAACAGTTTTTATAACGTTTTTGGATACCTAAATAATTCTATAAGTTTATTCAAATCATTAAAGAACATCATAGTCACGGCTATAGATATGATCCTTAATAATATAATAAATGAGATTGTTTATTAAGATTTCACGCCTTAATTACTTAATCGATTATCATGAATTTTTGCATTCATATTATCAGGGGTATAGAGAGACAAAAATTAATATTCCTGAGAGATAAGACAAATCTACATTAATGTGGGCGACCCCGCAAGCAAAACCTAAGTACCTACTAAATATTTATATGATGATTTTGAGGTAATTTTTAGTATGCAGTATTACGCGAATAGATCGACAAATATACAAAACAAAATAAAATAAAATTTAAACGAAAGCGTCACTTATCCACGAAATTTTTCTTTCAGACAAAAAAAATGTTTCTGATCGAGGATAAAACTGATCTAAAAGCATACGACATAATCAATTTAAATCCACACTTAACATTTTTAAATATGAAACTAGTGTACCTCAGGACCAATGCCAATGAAATTCGGGTTTTTTGTTTGAATTGACAATGATATTTTGGGACCTGGACAAAGATGTAAGTTGCTTTTCATTCCCGAATATAAAAAAAAACAAAGTCGCGAGTAAATTACTATAATATTAAAATAAATATGTGTCAAGGTCAGGATGAATGTACAAAAAAAAACCTATTAAAAGTTCCTTACACTTATATTAAAGTAATTTATTATTGGTTCGTAATGTAATGGCTTCTCCGCGCTACCGTACACCGCACTTTGGCCTAAAATAATATCATCCATTAGTCATAAAACAACCATAACATAATAATCTACGTTTGGTGGATTGTATTATAGACAATAATAAACTGCTAAAACCTGTACCTCCAATATAAAAAATATCGGAAAATAAAAATGAAACATAATATTTCTTGCTAAATATTTTTAAAATAATAACGTGACTTACAATAATTATTAACATTTAAATTCATGTCTCCTAGAGACACCTTTATACCATTATATACCCGTAAGTGAAAACTTTCTTATAAAAAGAGAACGTGGTGTACCCCAGGCGGTCATCCATCCAAGTACTAACCGCACCCAACGTTGCTTATCTTCGGTGATCGGACGAGAACCAGTGTTTTCAACACTCTACCCGGCACAGTGTTTATCCCCACCACTTTTCGTCACATAAAAAGGTTGCGGATCAGAATTTCAAGGTCTTCTCATAAGAAATTTCCTATTTGAATAATTCGCTTTAGAGTCATCATCATCATCTTACCCTTATCTCACCTAAGTAGGGTCGGCACAACATGTTTTTCTTTTCCACTCTCCCCTGTCAAAAGTCATCTCAGTATGCACATCATTTCTCACATAATCCATCCACACTTTCTTCGGTCTTCCTCTACCCTTATATCCAACCACTTTCAAACTCTCATAAGAAGTTTCACTTGAATAATTTGCTTTATAGTGGTTAAATTATAAAAGTTAAGAAATAAACTCCGTTCGCCTCCCGTGCGCCATCTGTACTTTCGTTTATACATATTGCACTGCAATAGCGTATACCAGTATATCACTAGTCAAATAATCAATAATAAAATTCGCGCAATATTTTCTAACACAAATGCTCTTGATGTTAACATACGAATTGTCAATATACGAGACTTGGAAACTAAAAAAGTAAGACGTTTTTATTGGCGTATTGGCGAGGATCCACAACTTACTTTTTGGCATACATTATTTTCTCGAGCAACTGTAAGAAACTTTCTTACTTTCCTACGCCAAGTATCTCTCAAATCATTGTTGATTTTGTCTCATGAACGGCTTACAAACAAGCATGAGAGATCAAAAACTTTCATCAGTTCAGGCAAAACATAATTATAAGATACTATAAGGCGAGATTGGTGGTCTTTGGTGGCATCGAAACCTTGAATGAGTTTGAAAATTTCGGAGAAGGGATACATTATTACAATATAATGATAGTGAGGTCTTAGTTATTAGACCTTGACTTGCTTAAACCTCAAGTTGAATACTCGTCACCATAGACTTATCAGCTGATTTTTTAAGATCCAAATCTCAAAATGGCGGATCAAGTTTTTTTTAATTTCACTACATCGTACATTGTGAATTTCATGGTTTATTTAAAAAATGTTCGTACAAATGTAAAAATAATTTAAAATTATATTTTACATAAAAATTATAATTTTACAATACATCAATTGTTATTTTTCAAAGTTTTGTAATGGATCCGGTATGTTTTTTAGGTCATGCTGCCAACAGACTGCTGACCTTTGCCTCTACATTCGTTTCTATGGTACTTAAACCTTTATGGTTTTGGACAGTCTAGGGGTTAATATACATAAATATCTATCATTCTGTTTCGATGTATTAAACGCAGCGTTTTTAATTTTTTGACTTCTTAGTAGTAGAATTGGATACGAGTATCAATGCATAAATGAATTAATTTACAATTCTGTACCTCTGAAGCAATGATGGCAACATGGTGGCCGCGCTTTCTCTCGTCTGGCTAGCTACCACCCTCATGTGTGTCCCGGTAGCTACTCTACAGTATCAGCCTCTTTCTACTTTAGCGCATTTACAATCTTCGAGCACAACGTAATTTAACATCAGATGTGACCGGTCAAACGTTACAACATACAAATAATTAAAAAAAATATCTCTATATGCGCGCATAACAAGATGACGTAATTTAGTAATGTCGGACGACTGATTGACAAAACTAAAAATACTACATATATTGATTTAACATACAGTAAAGTTGAGTAAGCACTTAAGCATATGTAAGAGCAAATGTTTGTAAATCAGATTACCATGTTAAATATGTCCTTCATTGAACAATCCTCTAAAGCAGGGCTGTCCAAACTACATGGGACCCAGGGGCAACAAAAATGACTCAATACATTGGGGGGCCGCAAAATATTTATAAAAATAAAATACAAGTATAATAAGTATCATTATTTTATTATCTACTTTTTCATTAATTTGTCTTTTAAAGCCCAATAAATGAACAACGCGCGGTGTCGGGTGTACCTATTATACGTTCGGAGAATGTCCCGAGTTCTCGAGTGAATAGTGTTGTGTGCGGCATAATCGAATACATATCCAAAACATTTGAATTTCGTCGCAAGAAAAATAATTTACTCATTTAATGTATTTAAACAAAGAAGATAAAAAAGATTCTGCGGGCCGCAATAATTCATGCCGCGGGCCGTGGTTTGGACAGCCCTGCTCTAAATGAATGGAGGAATCATAAAAAGCAATTCGTTGTTATTTTAATGAAGTGTGTGAAATTTAATTAACCTCTGACACATTTCAAAATAAAATCGATTTGGAATGTGACAATACCGTTATCTTTTCGATCAAAATTGTGCATTTATTGCTTACTCTGTGGTATTATTTAATCTGTTCTTACTGTTGAAATATATTATGTTTTCCACGACACGTTACCTAAAAATCGCCATAAACACTATCGTTATTTCTATATTTTCATTGTTAATTTATATGAGCTTTTTATAATTAAAATTACGTGAATTTGGGTAACATTTTAGGTTTGTTTTTTCACATTTTAGGTTACACACGACGGTGTTTCTTAATTAAGTACGACGCGGCGGTCCCGTATCATTGACACGGCTGATACAGATAAAAACTATATATATATATATAGTCTTTCTTATCGTATATTAAATATTTATATCTATTTTTTATTCTTTTTAATGTACAGTATTAAACGTATTTCTAAAGTTTCTTGTGGTTTTCCATAGCCAAATATGTCGACATTCTTTTTAACTATTACGTGTATTTGTCACACTTGACACTGGCGAAATCGCCTACATAGGCAGATGCCATATAGGAGAAAAAAAAAATTGTTCACAAGCAAATAATGTTACGTTATCTTTAAGTCGATAATAAATAAATCAACCAATTAAAATAATGTATTCTAGATTTTTTTTCCCATCAATTGTAATGGTTCGTCTTTATTCATGAATTTTTATCGCGTTCCCATTGTATTTAGACTAAATAAAACCAGTTCACAAATGCCAATGATCTTTGAAAGATGAAATCGTGTTGAATATTCAGAATTTGAAGAGAGATAGTTACAATAATTTAAACTAACAATCTTTACATAAGGATATGAAAGTAAAGAGTAGTTTTTAATGAGGAATAAAATATGTATTACACAAAAAAAAAGTAGTTTAAATTCAACTCTCCAATCCCGAGACAAGTTTAGACTTTTTTTAAAGTGCATAATTCTAAACACGTTCCAGTCACCTTATCTTTATGCCTTATCTTTTAAACGTTAGAACGTCTGCATCGAAGCAATTACACATACTTAGGAACACAAAAAAAAAAACAAACAAAAATTGTGAGATTCATATCTCATATATCTCAGGTCCGATTCCAGCAATGAGCTTAAGGCTTCTGTTAAGGAACATATCGTGATGAGTTGATAGCAGCAAGGAAAGGTTTCTTTTAATATCTACCAAGCTAGCTACCACATTCAAGTTGACAAATTTGGGGCGAAGCATCTACAGGTGTCTTTTAGCAGCTACCCTTGAGAGCTAGTCCTCTTCCAGAGTCTGTATGGTTACCATTTTAGACCTTTAGTCCGGTGAAGCTGTAAAGGCCCGTCGGGCCAATAGCGTTAAACAGTTCGAAAAAAAAAACATCTTAGACCACACAGTCATTTAACGTTAGGTAAATTTGTATTTAAATTTTACCTAAAAAGTATAAAAATAATTAATATAATAATATTATTAGCATTTAAATAAAAATCAGATGATAATGATTGAAAACATTTTCTAGTGCACATTTCTTCTATTGGCAACTTTTTTGTAATGCTGGCAACTTTGAATGTGACTCAATACTACGCAACTTATATTTTATTCCCATTTAAAAAAGGAAATACAGTTCAAATCAAATAAAAGTTTTTATTCTAACCACGTGTGGAGCTTTCCACATAACATTAATTACGAATCTTTTAACCCTAGGTACATTTCAAGAAAGGATTGGACACGTGACAGAAATAAAAAAAACCCGTACTAAAAGGTGTATCCTTATTTTCTATCTAGTCTATGAGAAATTACTAGTTAAAAGGTTTTCTAGACCGATCATCCGTATAAAAGCTAGGCTTAATTGATCCAACCAGTTTTTAGAAAGTGTTACTTTCCGATACCAGAGATCGAAATACGAAATCGTAGATAGAGAAGTCACTTCGTAATCATTCTATTCTCGGACGGCGCGATTACAAATCCACATTACTGATTTTGCTAGGTATTGAAAGGCACGCAGATTGTAATTGACATTCGTTACAGAATCGATTCGAAAAAATATATATTCCACATATTTTCAAACGTTGGGACGTGAACTGTTGACTGGGGAAGGTCAAACGTATTATCTAGATAGTCTGTGAAATAAATTAACGATTAGGTTAGTTAAATTAACTGGCACTTATTTTGACCTATTTTTTTAAAATGTATTATTACACATATGTGATATCATTTACACAAATTTCTATTTGTTTATTATTTTATGGGTAAACCTGAATGCAGAATCTGAACCTCTGAACGCAGTGAAATTTGGTAGAAACGTAGTCTGAAACCTAGACATGGGATATATAACGGGAAACACGAAGACGAAGCCGCGGGAAACACTTGTTTCACTACTCGCAATATTTTTTTATTCTATATTAAAATCTATAATACAAGGTGTGAACGAACATGCGAAACAATTGTTTAAGCTGCATAATTGTCTAAGCTAGTAGCCGTTCGGTGGTGGAAATTAGAGCACAATAAGCAACACAAAGTGCAAATATCGTGAAGTATCATGTATACAGAAAGAAAGAAAAAAATAATTGCAAATTTTTTATAACAAAGTCCATCAATATTTACTGAACAAACAAATGTACCTAACTGTTTCATTACTGCCTATTTACATATGGATTATGACAGTGATATATAAATTGATTGAATTTATATTCATTATTTTAATTCACAGAATATTTAACTGTACAAATATTGTATGTATGTATGTATTAACCAGATACAAATAAAAACCTGCAATTGTTTTACGCGGATCGCCGAGCTGACACCTATCCCTTAGAGCACAACAGAACTTCTTGTTTTCCCTCTCAGCCGTAGCATTTGGCAGAAACATGGACAATATAGCGACATCTTCATTATTCTCTCGCGCTCTCCTTATCCTGTCCTGACCGACGGTTTTCATTGTCAAATGGAGACGCGATTTTAAATCGTCACTTAAAACGTCAGCGGACATTTTTCCGTTTGTGCGAAACGTCGCTTTTGTATAAGAAAAAAATAAAATAATATAAAAAGCGCGGTAAATTTGACGTTCCGATGGCGCGCGAACAGGCTTCACGGCTCGCGGTGCGGCACTGAATGCAGCGTCAGCGCGTAATGGAACGGTCGGAGCGTGTAGGCAGCGCGATGTGTAGGAAGGATTCCGCTAGTAACTTATTTTAACGGGCGATAAGAAATTAAGAATGTTTAAACTCTCCCAAAGTGTTATACCTCAAGGAAACGTGTATATATTAAATAAAATTCACCGATATTACATGATTTTAACCTTACCCCATTACATCGTCAATATTGTTTTTTTTTCTTTAAAAATATGAATTTAGACATCATTTGAAACATAATTATTTAATTCTAAACTAAGCATAACTTGTATTATGACAACTAAACAGGTGAGAGCACACAGCTGACGGAGACGTGCGCGCATAGAACCCGTGTTAACAGTTCAATTGTAGATCTTATCACTACTGCGCCGCAAAGCATCTCATAATCCTTATTCTTTTATTATATAAGTTACCAATTTTATTAGACTTCTTTTATATTCACTCAATACTAATCATTGGAATAAGACACAATAACAAAATAAATCCATCGTAAACATCAATTCACAAATCCGAATTATAATCCTAGAGAATTATCTCTATTAAATATTTGCATTTCATTATACGTTTACCAATTTGAATTAATTAATTTCCAAATAATATATAATAAATTAATCGAATTTGGTAATAATATTTGCTAAACGTACAAAATTAGTCAACATCTAGTGATGTCCCAATTTTTTTTCTCGCTTGTATATGTTAAGTTATTTATGATAAAACATATGAATAACAAGATAACGGCAATTTCTGTATTCATAAACGTGAAGATCTGCCGGTGTGTTTTGTTTTTTTTTTTTTTTAATTTTTGCTCTAGATGTACGAGTATATTATTAAAGCCACTGATAACGAATGTCATTTAATTTTTTTTTTTCAGTATGTATGTATGTCTGAATTAAATTCAAAATCGGTCAGTCCGATTTTTACGTTTTTTTTATAAGAGCATGATTTCTCAATTGGAAGGTGATAAGAGTTGTCGATAACACTTTAATGGAATGTAAAAAAAAAGATTGTATACAGGAAGTATATGGGATTATAAAATTTATACTATTATTAAAAATTCTTAGAAATCATAAAGTAAAATACGTATTGTAATAAAATAATCAGTCCAAAATTATTACTGTATGAAAAAACTGTACACACCCGCGGGTATTTACTAGTGTTATATACTTTATATACGTACATATCTTCTTAATTTAAGTTTAAAATATTTTTAAACTCATTTTACGAGAAAGAACAGTTTATGAAAATGAAAAAAAAAATAGCTCGCATTTCAAATGTAATTATATAGTACACAATAATTTCTCATTTTCCATTGTTATTAATACTCGAATTAATACTGTCGTAAATTTAAATTTTGATTTATATTTAAAGAGGGAAGCTTCTAAAGCCATTTGAAGATCGTTTATCATTTACCCGGGAACAGTTTTCTAGTTAACTTCGCGTCTACGAACATCTGTTCCGTACGTTTAAAAACATGTAGAGGAAAGCACCCTTATGTTATTTTCACTTAGCATGTTATCCTTAAGTAGTTTATATCTTTAATAAAGGTCATCAAAATTTCAAGACATTACTCAGTAATTTGGTTAAAATCAATTATAAAATTTCATTGAAAGATATATAAAACGGTAAATGAAGAAAATTTTTGTAAAAACTCTATTTATTACTAGTACCGCCCGTGACTTCCTCTGCGTTTGTGTCTCTTTAAGGACGAAATATCCGCGGAATCCTATTTTATTTTATTTAATCCTTAAATGTATAATTTTTGTTTTGAATCCTGAAACTAACTTTAAAACAACAACAAAAAAAAATGTAGCTTGCCCGCCAAAAGTAATGTTAACGTTATGTTTCAAGTGTAAGGTATTTTCTAAGGTTTTAACATGCTTTCGAAAATGCACACACTCAGGTTTTTGAAAAAAATTAAGTGGTTGTGGAATGTATACTATTCACAACAATATGCATTTAAGGGTTAAGTATAAGCAGCAGCCTTAGTTACTCCGTATACCGTCAGCTGCCTGCCAGTAAAAGAACTGTCAAAATCAGTACAAACGTTTCGGAGTTTACAATGGCAGACCAAAAATATTAAAAATTGATTTTATCATTAGAAGTATTGCATATACTTTCATATCCATTTAGTAAAAACCTGTTATTTTGACATTACAAATAGACACTTCCATTTGTTTTTTTTATTTGAATAGATAACATAGATATTCAAGAATATATAATCTGTCTCGATTCAAATTACTGACGTATATAAGATTGTATTTGTGGTTCAAGGAATAATCGTACTTTCACATATTTATGAAGTAAATACAATTAACAAGGTTAATTGGTAATTTCGGTGTTGTCCCAATGAACATGAAAAAATATAATATTACTCATAATTATAGACTATAATTGCACAAGACGTCAAAAAAGTTTACTAAAATTGACCATTAATTAATTCGATTTATTAAATATTCACGGTTAATAGTACATAAATAAGGATCGGATAATTGATACCAGATTCGAATTTTGTACTTTGAGACCTTGTTCCAGAGAATGAGAACTTTTTACGATACTACAATAATTTTGTGGAATAGACGATAAAAAAATAGAAATGAGTATAAATTGTTTGCATAATTCATATATAAAAAATGTTAAATATATAATAAAACATAAATGTAAAATGTAAATCTCAGCTTATTTATAATTGAAGGACTAAAATTAAGATGTTGGTAAATGCAACTGAATTAACCATTTTCCATTTATACTTTATTTTTTTTTGTTTCACCATAATCTCACCTGGTGTTAAATGGACATGTGAACTAAGATAGATTACACACTAAGCCTAGACAAGGAAACTGGCTCACAAATGGATCTGCCGGAACATATTTACAGGTGTTTGACGATATAATGGTAACTAGCCAGGTAGCCTTAGAAAAAGCCTAACCATTTTATTATGGGTTTATCACGATATCTTTCATCACTAAAAGCTTGAGCTAATTTGCAAGGATTCAAATTCGAATTCAATCGACACGGTGTCCGAACACTCTACCCATGGAACTATCATCTCTTGAAGTGATATACGTCATACATTTTAAACCGAAATACAACCAAACAGAGTTTCTTGTAACAGAAGCGCATCAATAGATATATGGATAAAACAGTAAGATCTCACATGAATTGTTTTAAATTGGTTAATATTCCTCATAAATGTTCTTATACAGATTAAATCAGCCTACTGATGTGTTATATGGAAATGAATCATTATTTATTCGCGACCATGATTTGAATGTTTTGGTACCGGCAATACGTTTGTTGAAATATTTATAAGGTTCTTTTTTTTGTTTAGAAATAATTAAATTAAAACAACTACCAAAGCTATTTACCTACACAAATGAAGTTTACCAGTTTTAATACTTGATATTTATATATATATGACGCCATGAAGCTTAACACGCGATATCACACTTTATTGATACCCGTCCTAAACCATAAGGCGTGATAAAATTTATAAATGATCCTTAAGATGACCGTTAGAAATAAGCTTTTGACAAGTATCTCTCATAAAACTGTGAGACGACAAAAATATATCTATTGGTTTTAACAATATTTATGATTAATTCGATGTTTAATGTAAAACATAAATCGTAAAACTATATAAGGTCATGATGATCGGAAGGTCAGTCGTTTTATAGTGAAACACACAAAAGATGTCCGAATTATTGATGGCAACATTACATTATAACCTATAAAAATAAAAAATACACCTTGTTACGGCCCACACGCGGTGACTCATACGCGCTTGCTGTCCGAAAACCCAAACAGATTAATTTTAATCAAGGTGCGCTTAAAACAATTAATGTCTCAATATTTCTTATCAAACGCAAGCCGATACCGGAATTCTGTAATTGTTTAATTTCTTTCCTTTATTTGGTAAACGACCGTAGTATCTATTTCAACTATCTGATATAATTCAAGATATAGGTAAATTATATTAAATCAAAAATGTTTAATAGAGAAAAAATAAATATTGTTAATACTGTATAGTTTTTGGCATAATTACTTTTTTTTAAACTTCTTATTGGTTATTATTATAAGTAAGCGACAGAGTAGTCATAATTAAATTGGTTCAATTTCGATTAAGTAATTATGCATCTAATGGTGTCTGATATAACCGAATAAATGGATTGTCAAAGAATGACAAAAAGTCAAATCAAATATTGCAATTATTTTAAAAATAAAGAAGTCCTTTGTGAAATATAAAACTGTCATAATACTTATATTTATTAATTCCAAGATTGCACAAAAACTCCCTGTACACAAGTCAGCCGCCATTTTGTTGGAAACTGAACTGAGTCATCACAAGACCCTTTATAATAATTATTGTCCACCTTATAATTGCGGTAATAATCTTCAACGGTAAGAATTAGTTACCAAAGTACGAAAAGAAGAGTAATAAAATATATTATTCACCAATAAGACACTAGATAATCTTTTAATTCACAAGTGATTGTACCATTAGTCATGTGAGTTACTTTGGCGGGTTCCGTTACATGTAAGGATTCATTTTCGTAACGGTATACATTTTTTTTTATTGATAACTGTTAATCTTATAACGGGTTTTATCCTTGAGTATACCATAAAACATTTTTAGTACAAATCTACAATTAGTGTCGGCAATTGGACATTATTACGCTTTTCTGTTATGAGTTTAGATTAAGTGTTGCGAGTAAAAATAATGTTCCTCGGCAACGCGGTGATTTAAGTTTTTCTAGTAAAGTGATTCACTCGATGGTAATTTGGATGTAATTTGTTTAATAATATTTTTAATTGTTTCTGCGTAATATTGAATTGTCTTTGTTATTTTAATTATCGTAGGAGTTCTTATATATTACTATTTCATTAGTTCCGAGCTCTTGGAAGGATAAGTCATTTGAATTAGTTTGATCTGAATCATGTTTTTGCTAAACCAATACTACAATCAATTGTAATAAAAAACGTTTGAATCTATATATATATATAGGTTATGGATAAAATGATTAAACAAGGCACTATTTATACTACGCGGGCAATATAAATAATAAGAAATCGAATGGGTGTACATAATTAATACTTATGTAAATCTCATTATTTGTATAGTATTCTAGTAGTTTCGATTGTATATTGGACTTGTTAGGTGATGTTGGTACCGCGATTATAATATACCATAAATTAAAAATTAGCCGTAGACAAGTCACATTTAGTAGTTTCTAATATATACTATATACATAACCTCAAAATTGACAGGAAAATCGTCCGAAATAGATATTAAATAAGAGTTAATTACGTACACCATTGGACTTGTTGCTATTGGTGTTGGTAATGATGTACAATATACATATAAAAATGAAAATATATTTGGAATCGATAAAATCCAACACCGATTTGTCATATTACCATGAAAGGCTTAACTGACATGTTTGTTCATTGTTTTTTTTATATGTCATTTATAAACATATATATTGTCACTGGGTGGGGTACTAGGTATATATTTGTTATTAAATTTTATACTGTAATTCAATACGGACAAAGTTTCGACTAATTACTGTTTTTTTACATTTTATTTTATATAAAAATATATATGCATTATGTTCATAATGCAAAAATAACGTCGCCTGTCACGAAATCATTGTTATAAATGTGATAATTAATGCCAATGAATTTTATATAAGGAAATTTACCGCAAGCTGCCGAAATGATACGGTGATTATATAAAATCTTGAACTTTTCGATCACAAATTAGCCTTCTTCAGCTTCAAATGAATGTGAGGTTATGTGAATATTATTTCTTTTTGGTAAATAGCCAATATGAGGTTGCTATTTCGCAATTTATCGTCGATATATTTGACATGTTTAGACATAAATATCAAACCATATATTATAACTAATATACAACTACAACAATGAACATAATTTAATGTACATTATGAAAAGACACATGTCTTTAAATAAAAAAATAAACATTCTAAAAAACGCAGAAGACACTAGTAACTATATTATGATACACTAGTCACTACCTGCTATTTCGTTCACGAAGAAATATCTTCTATTCTACCACAGGAACTACTTCTCTAAAACAAAATTGGGCTGTCATTTTTACACCAATTTTATGATTACCGCTTATCTTTCATCTAAAACTGTCATGATATGTGACCTAAATCGTTCTTCGTGTTCAGTTCTATATAAATATTAAAACTACATCCAAATTGATTTAGTAGTTTTCAAATGACGCGAATTCTAACCTGGGAAATTGACAATTGTTTAGTATATATATACGGATTATTCTTATAAGGATTTGATCGCTATATTTGTATATCGTTTACGTCATATGTCAATTCGTGTTTATTGTTAACGCGTACCATTTATATTTACTTAGCAATTGTTGTGAATTAAACGCAAACTCGGTAAAAGGTAATTTCGAAATCTAATCATTATTACATACGAGAAAGTATTTGACACTGTTTAAAAAAAAAAAACTACTAATCGTACGTACGAACGTATCAAGTAAGTGACGTAAATGCTGCCATCGGAGAACTATGTCGACGTGCGCTACATAAATCGTTTGACTTAGAAGAAGATAATGTATGATACCATCATTTATAAAAATAAAAATGAATATAAATTATCGAACAGCCGCTAATATTATTTTATTCAATCTTAAAAAAATCTTTTCTATAGTGATTTTCTCTAAATAGTTTATAATGAAAAGCTACACTAGTATGGAATCAATCAGCCCTCAGAAGCAATATAGATGGGTAAAAAACCCATACAAATGCAGCATTTAATGTCAACGAAACATAATTATACCTATTAGTGATGTTTCTTCCCTCGTAATAAAATATACTCTTAGTGCCAGATTGAACCATACTTTTCTATTTCAAAGGATATTTCACAAAGATGTATCTTTATTTCTAACTAGTTTGTTTTTATCATTGGTTTTTTTTATCTGGATTTAATAATAGACTGTTTTTTTTTTTTTATTTAAAATTTTGTCATGAAAACCATAATTGATATAAGATTTATAAAATACTTTGAACATTTCTCTCTATACCAGTAAAAGTCTCGTTCAAATTTGTTCAGCCGTTTCGGTGATTAGCCCAAAAATACACAGACGTAACAATTCTGTTTTTACTCGGAACTTATTTAATATATTATTATACTAACTTTAATATTTTTTATAAAATATTTTTTTATAATCTGCGCATAATATCTTATTTTAATTATCATTGAAATCATTTATTAAAATATGAATATGTATATACGAATACGCAAAGATATTGAATTCGGTTTAATTCTTCTCATCTGTTCGTCAACCGATTTTCGTATTTTCTTGTTAGATTTTCGACAATTGTGTCCGAATGGATTGGTAACGATAACGTGGTCAAAGAAAAAAAAGAAGATTTTATTATAAACATATAAAACGTTATTAGCATACATAATATGTTTGTATGTGTCTGTATAATTCTCATGTAGTATCATTAAACTTTGTCTTCGCTTTACAGATTGATGGTCGTGCGCACTTTTTACGAGTGTTTACCCTTTGTTATAGAGTTAATCCTCGAATCCTCGGGTTTAACCTCTCTGTTTAAAACCTTTTATGGTGTTTTATTTCTGTTCGATGTAATAAAAATTAGCGTTTAATACTTATTAAACTTGTTTGTTGCATTTAAATGTCGATGTCTCATAGGTAGCGTGATTGAAAGCATTTTGACTAAACCATAGCATGGTGGTAGGGCTTTTACAAATGCCCTGATGGTTAGTTATCACCTGCCGTTCAGAAATTTGTTGCCTTTGTGGTCAAACGGCAAAAAAACGTATCTATACTAACAATGTTTGTTTGTAATATTTTATGAAATTACCAATCATAGTGAAAACACTTTTTTTTTTGCATATTATACTATACTTATTGTGGAAGGCAATCAACATCACATTAAGATGCATAGGCGCAAAGCAGTTATAATACGATGTGTATCATTCAGAATGTGGTATCGGGCACTGAGACCGAAGAAAATTAAACGTAGTTAAAAAAACCTAGACCCAAATAAAACAAAATGAATAATAATTAAAATGACCAAAACTTTGATGTTTTTTTTAGATTTTTATATATATCTTATACGTACAAAAAATGGTAGTGGTCAGCCGATGTGCGCACATCACTCAAAAACTAATGAATTGTTTTCGGTATATTTTTTGAGGATTCATTTCTTAGACACTTGTTCCGTGTCTAAAAAATATATTACACTATCTTCATTTAATATATTAAATGAAGTAGTTTTAAGAAACTACAATTTTCGAAGCACTATGTGTGTGTTTTCTTGCCGTGAAGAAGTGGAGCAAACGGTTTGGTGTTTATTTTTCCCCCTTTATATACATAATAATCAACAACGCATACGAATCCATAAGTATCAGGCATGGGCTAATATTAAATAAAGTATTTTTCATTTTTATTAATTTAAATAATTCATATTAATTGAAATATATTGCCACATAATATATATAATAAGATATAATGAGTCAAAAATATATTCACTTATGTGTAATACGCATGGAAACGTCGAGGTTGTGACACTGACAATGGTCAGTTTTTTTCCCGGCTACAATGTCGCAGGCTGACCGACCGCCTTAGCACCTTACGTGGCGAGGGTAACTGTCTGGCCTTATAAGGTGTGATAGTTGAATGAGTAGCGGATTGCAAGACATGCACTTGGCTACATACGGTATAGTACATTAACCAATAATCGATTAAAATAAATAAAAATTACTTCAAACAAAGTACATCGAAATCCTGTATACGTATTGGGTTATCCCTGAAAAAAGGTTGATGCACCGGTTGGACGTTTACAAAAAAGGTATTATGATTATTAACTAATATCGCCATAAAGATTAGACACAATTAATCTCTTTCTAAATATCTCACGAATCAAGAGATCTTTTGTCGTAAAAATTAAACAAAACGTTAACGTAGAAAAAAATGGTTATCTGATATTTTGAAGTCAACATTTAGAAAAATATGAGGGTCAGAAAATTATAAGAAAATAGAAGATGAAAAGCAGGTCAGAGCAATGACATATCTCGATGGAAGTTTTATTTAACCGTATACTTACGGTAACAAGTGTTGACAGTTATGTGACTAATCCGCCTCATTAAAACGTTAAGGATAATTTATTAACGCGAAATGCTACATACCTTATTATGGTTATAATCGATCCATTATAATATGTAAACTTAGAAATCATTCGAAGACTATTTATTATTTACATTAGCCAAGAGTTTAATTTTATATATTTAATATTATTTGATCGTCAATAATAATTTTAGTAATATTTTAACAAAAAAAAATTGCTAATTAAACAATAATTATATTAAAAAAAACAACTTACACACGTATCTCCGCTGTTTAATTTTTTCTATTTATGTTACCTATAACATTTTTTTGGAAGTAGATAGGAAATAGAGATTTGAAGAAGTGTTCGTTCACCAATATTGGTGCTAAGTATAACCACCACTAAATAAAAAAATCAGTATTCTTCTCACCTGATGCTGTGTGAATTATGGTAACTCTTTTGGTCAATATACTAACCAAAGACCTTATCTATATATTACAATTATTTCGGGCCAACAACTATTGAGTGTCCACATAAAAACATAGAAAAACTCTTGTTAAAGCATTTATGGTACTCACCAGCGCGGAACACCTCTCCGCATCCATCGCATCGGCTGGCGAACTGGGCATCGTAGCAGTTGCCGCAATAAATCTTATCCAGTTTGGAGCCGAACTGCTTGTCTACCAAGGAGACGCGGCATTTTGCGCAGAGGAAGCATGCCTCGTGCCAGTGCTTGTCCTTGTACGACAGATCCTGAGAAAAAGGAAATTGCAACATTATACGGATATCAATCATTTCTATCTTCGGGTAGAGATTCTATCTTCCATGGTAAAGTTAGCATGCGCCAAAAGATTTTTAGCCATTTGAGGGTCTAATTTTTTAGAAGCGATATCAGTTCATAATGTAAGAATAGTATAAAATAGCTGGACAACGCTGTACCAAAGAACTAAAAGATGATAAACGGAGAAATGTTCCCGTAGTAGAAAAATATTAGTAAAACATAACTATAGGTGTCTTGTTGTCATTTGAAATAGCTAATCTTTATCTGAGATGACAATTAAGGTAGTGTTTACTCTTGGTAAAAAGCTTTGGTTCAGCTTTCGGATATCCATTATAAATAGATTTTCTTCAAAAAATACCTTTTACTGCCCCACGCATAGGTAGCCGCTTAATTAATCGACAGACTTTTAATTTACCAACAGCAATAACTAACATAGGCAAAAATTATTGCCCTTTATACCGCGTGCTTTCTTTTTGTAATAGCTCACGTTTTAAATTCGATATTTTCTTTTGTGTCCCTTTGGCCTCAACTACAAAAAAGGATTTATTCACATGTTTAATTTATTTTAATTTTCCTTTTTCTTAGTTTTAATACTGTGAAACAGCTTCTTATTGTCTCATTTTGTGCATGTTGTGTTTACATTTAGCAGAGTTCATGTCAATTTTTGATCATCGAACTTAGTTCTCTTCTTCTCGATGACTGGGTTGTTTTCCGAACCGGTAGTAACTTTGACGTTCATAAGCGCCTTCTTAGGGCCTAAACTGAATAAAGTATTTTTGATTTTGATTTATGTGGAACTTAAATAAATAAATAAAAACATTTATAAACTGCTTTACTCTACAAGTATTTTTTTTTTAGTAAAATACAGCACCTATATAGATAGTAAAGAAGGAAAACGAGTTTTAAAATTAAATCTACTTTTTATTGATTCACCAAATTTAGCAAAAACAACCGTTCGTACGTTAAAACATATAATTAATTCGGATATCCGTGGGTGATAATTATAACCTTCAATATAAGAGACGTTTAATTAATTGTTATCTGGCTATTTATTCTTGACAATTCATATATGGATAGCACTAATTACAGTCAATGGTATAAAAGCCTAGGTCTGTTCTCTTGTATTGAGTTTTTGACATCGATGAATAGAATGTATACATTGAGAGCCTATTGTTGCTCGTCTGAGCGTAGGTTGGAGAGTTTGTTTTTGAAAAGATAATTATCAAATCTCACCTTGTACAATGTTTCTGAAAATTAATTACCACAAGCGAAATACCGTTTCTACCGCTAATACATGGCATATTTAAAGGACTTCTATAAAAAAAAAAAAAAACATGAAATATGGGATAAAATTAAGATATCATCTTTAACTAAATGTTTCCCACAAGATTTAGAAATTCGACATTAAAATACGTAATATTATTATGCAAAAAAAAAACGTCAAAAATGAAGCAGATAATCGTGTACACGTTACAAAGAAACAAATAAGTAAAGTATATTGCATTATCTCGTAATGCTTAAAGAAAGTCCAAAGAAAAATAATGTATACATGCAACGGTAACTAACACTGAAATCGTATTGCGTAATTACCCAATAGAAATAAATAAAAATATCGTGCAAAGAGGCGGTGTTTTACATTTAGCTTTATTGTATAAATCGAAACAGATTTTATATAAATTATCTTGAGTACCTACCTACCTACGTCGTAATTCCTAACCTACTTTAAGCTGAATCATTTCGATTTACGATTTAAGATAAACCACACTCGAATGCGAATTCTATAAATCATATCGTAAGTTCACTGACCTAATAACGTCTAATATTATTCAATATTAACTCCTCAATTATTTGCAAATCTCGAGTACATACATACTGTCCTAAATAAAAATCGATACGAATAATTTCGCCTTTGCATTAGACATGTTTCAGTTAAAAGATCCAAAATAAATCTCCCCGTCACTTTGGATTCTATTCCCGGCACCGTTACGAGGATCGGTAGAGTAGAAGACATTTTAAAACTGTATGTCGTAATGTCAATAAAATATGAATGTTTATTTTGGACGCTTACGAAAGAAACGCTTAGCGCTTTACAGTATCGCATAAATCTGTAAAGAATCGGCTGACGGATCCACCCATAGCGTCTCTCAAGGTTGGCGCGAAACGAAAAACACATCAAAATAATGTTGTAACCTAGTCAAAAATAGTTTTAGCTTTTAGTAACGGGCCAATTGCTTTGTGTAAACCATCGTCGATTTGTTAACAGACTAGTCTTAAGACTGCGCTGAGCAAACATTCGAAAATAACGCATATAATAATAATAACAACGCAGGTGTTCATTTTATTACAAGTAAACATTGCGCGAATGTAATCTCGGTTACTGGTAAAAACTAACTTCAAGCAGGTGAATTAATATTTATCGAAATAGTTTTTCTTCAAGATAATTATCGTTTATATATCAAGTATTTGAAATTTATACTACTAGCGCATCGAATTAATTGCACACCTTCCACAACATTGTTTCAATACAATCCATTTTTGATCTTAACACGAATAATTATATTATTTAAAAATATATGTGACAGGTAGGTAGTAAATTTTTACTAAACTGATGAAAATATATAAGGAAGGATTTAAATCAAGACAGTGTACAATTGGTAAAACTTCTGAAGAAACATTGATGTAATCAAATATGTTTCTGTCTGACGGGTTGAAAATCATTCATTCGGTGTGTTCGGAATCGTGATAAATGTACAATGTTTGCCGTAACGTTATGTGTCGGCTTGGCAGCAGATCGGCCTGGGGCCGTGTGCATACGTACGCCTCAAGAATCTGGGGCGGCTGGAGTGACATTACTAAATTTGATCGCTGTAACAAAACTAACCAATGCCGCAAATTCTAATGCCATTCCGACTCTAGATCGCGATGTTACATAATTACTAATAGATTCCTATATTTTATATCTGAAATTTAGGTTATATATGTCCAGTTCATAATGTACAGTATTAAATGTAATAAATATGACTTTAACAAGAAAAAAAAAACGGTACAGATTATGTCAAAATTATAGCTATACTACTTAGATAGGATTGTTTATTAAAAAATACAAATTTCGAATTTCGAATACACGACAATTTAGATTAAATAATTGTTTACATAATTCGTCAGTATTGTGATTTAAAAGTGAAATTAATGTATAAAAAAGATAATTTGTCAATGCGCCACGATCCAAGTATTGAGTCAAATTCATAAATTAACTTATCAGTAGAATATGCTCGATTATTTAACTATACGAAAAGTAGAATTGAAAAATTTATTTACTTTTCTACTAGAAGATTTCATAAGAATTCAAAGAATTTTGGCCTTATGCTTACTTTTTTAGTCTATAGATTTCATATTACGAACACTTTTCGTGGGTTGTTGTATTCGTCCTAGGGTTTATAACTGTTGATAAAATTATGTTCAGTTAGTACCTTAGAGTCAATGCCGATGATCTTGTTGCATTCCTCGCATCCATTAGCGAAGACGCTCTCGTAACACTTGATGCAGTAGGGGTGTTCATCCCTGAGCACGTAGCGCTGACCGGTGAGCGACTCGTCGCACTGCCAGCAGCAGAAGTGACCGCTATGCCAGTCCTTGTTCATGGCCTTGGTGTATTCGCCGCTGAAAATAAGCTGTGGACAAAAAAAATCAAGAACTTTTAGGTTGTTTGCCATAATTCAACGAAATATGGATATTTTCTTTTTAAACGTTAAACGCTCTTATCTATCTGGTACAGTCATTCGAATATGAAGCAACTTATTAGTTTGAGAAGGTTTTGTCAATTTTATTGAAAATAATTACGAGAACATCACTTAAGTTTTGACCCAGTCAGTTTTCTATTACGTTAAACATATTAAGGTGATCGTCGAATAAATGTGTCACTATAACAGTTTTCATATTGAGTACTATAGTAGGCAAGTTAAACTTGCTTTACGTTTGTTTTGAGATTTATGGTAATGTTATAGTATAAATAGAAGATAATTCCGTGCCTTTTAAATGAGGAAAGTGATGCAGTTATAAATAAATACCTTATGTTAGGTCGGGTATGTGAGGGTGGCCAATACACATCTAACAACAATGTCACTTAAAAGAGGTCGAACACGACATGAAATCGACACTTGTGGGACACGAACGTACACACTTGCACCCGCGGTCAAGGTTTGGCCACCGCAACACATACCCATCGTCATTGGTCGTGGTGTTGTTCGTCTGCTCTAATTCCGTGACCGTCACTTCGCCATCCTTAGACTCCCTACGTTTCGAGGTCTTCTTGACCTTCCTGGTTTTACGTTCGGTGGTGGTGTACTGGACTTGTACGTCAACGTCGGCCATGGTGCTTTTGTATTTTGTGAGGATACGATAACACCGGACGCGGTCGCGACCCGATTTCGAATGGCGAGCAACGGTTGCCGAATCGCAGGAATTATTCCAGAATGTTTGGCCGAGACGGTGGTGGGAGTTTCGGATTTAAATTTGGAAGAGTGACGGAGAGGGCAGGTGCGCGGGCGGCGTTTCCGAGCCGGGCGGTGGAACACGCGTTTCCCGTGATCCAATATCCTTACAGCGTCTTGTAACCAATCCGAAGTTACCGACACCCAACTAACAGAATGAAATCCCTAGTTGTTTCAATAGATCAAATTAATAATCTTTACTAATTACTTCTACTTGTAATATAAAGAGCAATTTATGGAGTAATTATGCTTATCGCTTTCACAAGATTGAAAACACAATCCCAGTTTGTTATAAAGGAAAAGCGGGATAACGTGTGTCGAACTGCGAACGTGTGAAGTACTTGTGAATACAACTTAACTGATCCCCTTATCGTTTGGCCGAGATTCAACTGCCACCGTGTTTATTATTGGAAAACAATGTTATTGTCGATAGGCGTTTGGCGTGCGACAAATAAATAATTAATAATGAAACGTCGTTGACATCCATCAATCAGTCCGCCTCAGGGGTGCACTGCATGTAGTTACAAGTTCATCGAGGCTATTTAAAGAACGTCAACAGTGTAGTTTATTCGTGTTCTATTATTCGAGCTCGGTGAAATTAAGGTACTGTACTTTTGAGTTGGTGCATACGTTGAAGTAATGTTGAATCGTACCACATTGAAAGGTAAAAGGCATTTTGAAGTTATACTTCTTTTGCCGCGTTAGGGAGAAATGATGAGAGTAAATTTTTACGATGCGCGCGCCGCACACCGTCACGAAAAACCGACACCCTGAAGTTAGCTATAATCAACATTTTATTCAAAAAACGTATGTATGTATTAAATACATTTTTTCTATTGTTAGTGTCGTTTTTTCTACAAACGTAGAACAAGGCGAAAGATAACATTTTTGAAAAGATTTTTATCTTGTTACGCCCAAGAAGTATAACTTCTAAAGCGTGTACATAAGTACACACTACTTTTTTTTTTATATAAACTGATTAGATAGACTGGTTGGATTAAACTGTGCCATCGTTATGAAGATGGAGTTTCGCATTGTAATTGGGTACTAGTCGCAACACAATAAATTGGCAAACATATTCGGATTACTTTCTCGTTTTTCTAGGCTATACATGATACATATTTCGTTCTTTAGATAAGATAAATTTAGGCTTCGAAATCTAAAAATAACGATGATAACACTCTATTCTGTGTCTTCCTTCTATTTCCTAATAAATAGCTAGATTTTGTCCCCTAGATAACTGAACATTCACGTATTCTGCATTGCTAATTTGTTTACTTCTACAATGTATGAAGTTACTTTGCCAAGCATTCATTAGTCTTGGTGACCACAAATTTGGCTAATACTAACAGCGAAGTGGTGATAGATTTGTCACTACGGCCATGTACATGGTGATAAAGCCGTCAGCGTAACCTTTTTAGTTTGTCGCTTTTCGGAGTCAAAAATAAATTATCAAATCGAGTGTCCTTCAATTACAATATACAATTGCAGTTACGTCAAGAATTTAAACTTTAATAAAAAAAAAACTCTAATTCCTGCTAATATTCGAACGAGCATAACACAAAACTCAACGTAATCTTAAAAAAAAAAAAAAAAACAGAAACAATATTGCTATTAGCTAGAAAAACAATCTTTACTTTTACTTCAAAGTATTTTAAAATTTATATTTGTTAGTGATGATTGATTGTGAGTTATCCCCACGTAGAGAGAAGAACAGAGCTTACGTCTATCGTAAGAAATAATAAGAAAGAGCTTCAAATTATAATGATTTTTCTTATAGTTACAGAACAAGAACTATATTTTTTTTTGTTCCACCATTTTCTTCATACCTCTAGAAATACATCTTCATATAATAAAGGTATCTATATAATATTTAAATTGGAGATATTTTTTATGTTTAAAGAACTCACACGGAGCATAATTGATAAAATATAAATTACAATGAGCGTATACGATTAATTGTATAATTGAATCGTATACTCTATAATATATCTCCTTCTTCTTGCACGTTTCCCGCCTGAATAGGGTTGGCGCAACATGCTTTCATCCTTTCAACTGAAATTTGACTTAATATTTTACGACCGGCCATTGGCTTGCAAATTACAAGGCTTACAACTCATGTATTATATTCTTCTCTTAATTTTTAATTAATGGTCTTAATTTTTTGCGTGTTAACTGATTTAGAATCAAAATTATTCTTATTACAACTAATTTATTACCGAGTCACTCATTACTTATAGTGTAAAAATAGAAAATACAAACGCGTTATCGTGAGACATTCGAGACGCCAAAAAGTATCCAATTTTGACAGCTGTCAATTCGATCCGCCAGAAATGTTGCCAGCGCAAAAACTACTACGACGTAGAAAAAAAAGTGTAGCAGCACATACATATTTTGTATTTACATTTTTCACTTCCTCACATGCAGCCTTCAGTCTAGACATGCGGTCGATGTCTTATCAGACCTCGCCGCGTCCAAGGTCTGGGCCGTCTTTGTACATCAGTTTATTTTTAATACATCGACGTATCCGAGTCTTGCATGTCGATATATGTTAGTTGAGTGGACACATGATCGAGTGATTTCGTTTACAACTATAAAACTAACTAATATTATAAATGGGAATGTGAGTTTGTATATTTATTTATTTGTGTGTTACATTTTTATGAACTTTTATGAAATCTTGATACACGTTATTTGAGGTACAGAAATGGACATAGATTGCTTTTGATCCAGAAAAAAGTACTGCTTCCTAGACAGGGGTCAAATCTGCATTAACGCGAGCGAAACCGGGGCTATAAGCTAATAATAATATAATTATACTTTATATAAATTTGAATAGATTATATTATATTTTTACAAAAAAAAAATTGCAAAGGAGAACCATGTAACATATTTGCTTATACAATATAGAAATACAACATACTACCAGATACAAGACTATTGAAACTGGGCGGGCCTACATAGCGCTCAGAGTTACAGGCCTTAATAGTTCTGTCGCCGGGCCTTAAAGAAGAAGAATGAGATTCCTCATATAGATAAGAAATTTTGTCATGGTTTACAGATGTTCAGGCAAAAACAGAACGGATTTTATACATCAGAACGTCACATGTATTTATGTAAGTGCATCATTTAAGAACGACTGCGTTCTATTTGAATTTTTTTTTGTCGAGTTTATAATTGTTAAAATAAGGTTTATATAAAAGAAAATGTTTGAAAAATCATACGACAAATTAAAAAGAGATTGATTAAAAATATCCTCACAGAAAAGTGAGTGAGACAGAATACAGTATGGACATCCTAATATATATTGACTGATTAACGTTCAGGTGTTCAGCATCCATTTTCATTTAATTACATGATCGTACTCGTTATGTAAAGGGAAGCTCTGACCTCCTTTTCTTCGTTACTACACCAGTGCTAAGCCGCGGCGGGTAACTAGTATGTGTAGTACACATAGTGGGCAACACTCAGAGATGTCCCTCATGTGTGTCATAAATATAAATGGCTATATTAGTTTTCTGTTTTGGTGATCTACGAACTGGAAGAACTAAATAATTGAATACTACCTATAAGGTGGCTGTCCCATGATTGACTTGACACTGACAGAGTTCGTGTTTACGAGATGTCATTATAAAAGTTAGTAGGAAATTGCTTTTTCTACTTTATGTAAAATATAATAATAACGTCAAGTGTTTCGGTAGACAGTATTTATTATTTGCTGGCATACACTACAGTATGTTATATATCTATACATATAATAAAAATGAAGTGTCTGTATGTAATATCAAAATAACGACTTTTTATTGATTGGATATGAACGTATACGCGATACTGATAAAAAACACAATTTTTAAAATTTTTGTTTGTCTGTCTGTCTGTTTGTTCCGGGTAATCTCCGAAACAGCTAGACCGATTTTGACAGAAATTTCACTGACGGATAGTTAAAATTACAGCGGGTGACATTTGGCTACTTTATTTTAGACTAGCTGTCATCCGTGGCTTCGTCTGTAGTACTATCTCCAAAACGTTCGAACCATTTTTCACGGAACTTTCACTAACAGATAGCTAATCTTATAAGAAGTAATTTACAATTATTAAAAAAACGCATGCGTAGCTGCGGACAACAGCTAGTATCTAATAAAAAAATTCTTTAAATTAGCCAAAGTATTACGATAAGTGTGAAGTAACTTGGAATAAAACCCACCAGCCAATAGCTAGGAGTATCTCCGCGTGCGATTTACAAACCGAGTTACACAAAGATTACCTATATTGTCCTCGTTTATAAAGGTACAAACACAAAATAAAATCGCGGGACATAATTAGTAAATAGACAAAGGCGATTTTTTTACGTCACAATATTAGACATAAGTAGTTCAAATTATCAAATAAATTAAAAATGGTAATCATCAGTAATAAATTCATTAAACCATTCAATTGGAGCGTCTAAAGAGGACATTAACAATGATAAATTGTATCAAATACTATGACATTATGAACACGTGGTATCCATTCAATGCGTTTTATTCCGACAATTGCCTTACTCAAAATCAATCATTCGGTAATTGAATGAGCTGTATCATTGATTTGGTTTGCGGGCGGGACGAACATCTGTTCTTTTGAAGAGTACGCTTAATATAATTCTTTATTTATCTTTTACCACGAATACTTAACTAACGATTACGTGGTACAAAATTAAATATAGAAAAAAAAAACAGGGAATAGTCTAACTTTAAAAATATCACGATTCCTATGACCATTCTCCGTAGCTAATTACACAAAGATACAAAACTAGGTAGCTTTGTCCACGTTACATTACGATATAAAATATAATAAGAATTAAATACAGCTTAGCGTTATATAGCGACGGGTAAATTGACAACATATAAAAAATCCCCATGAACAAATGCCAACTCTTGAAGAACTCTTGAACTCTTTCATAGGTGGTAGAGCTACGCTGAAGCTATTACTGGTTTCAGCATGAATAGCTCGGCTCGCCCGGGGTAGTATCACCCTCTCACAGAAAGCCGACGTGAAGTAACAGTGCTTGCACTGTTGCGTTTCGTTCGGCCAGTGAGAGCGCCGAAGGCCCAGATATATTAAAAGGCCGGCAACGCACTTGCGACTCCCCTGGTGTTGCTAGTGTCTATGGACGGTGGTGATCACTTATCATCAGGTGACCCACCTGTTCGTTTGTCCCATATAATATAAAAAAAAAGATGATCACTCAAACGACGTTGACATTTAGTACTCAGCCCCTTTGGAATAGCGCAATTATATGTTGTCTAAATAAGACTTGAACATTTTTCTATTACCTATTTATTTTTTATTTTAAACTTCTATCCGTTCCCCAAATTTTTAAGACCGGTCTGGAAATAGGTTCTATAAAATTATTATTTATTTTCAAATTTAAAGTTTCAAAATTCGAAAATATATAGCAGTTATAGAGAACCCAATTACAGACAGGGCTTAAAAATTATACAAGTTTAAAATAAAAAAAGGAAGGGTGCAAACATTTTCTTTTGAAACTCGATTTAAAGTTTAAAACGAAAAAATCTTTATAAAAAAAAAACAAGTTTGAAATATTTTTTCTATAAAGGCGACGTAAGAATAAAAAAAAAAAAAACAGAAAAGATTAAATTCGAACCTTTTTTTAAAAAGTTATGTCCAAAAAATCTCAAAGCTGGAGAGGACTATTTCGAGGGGTACCAAAACATATGACTAAATTAAAGAAATATAAAAAAATATTTTCAAACCACCTGGTTAGCCATGGAATTCTCCGTATATATAAGCGGGAATAAGAGTCTGAATAAATGGCGGAGCAGCGGCCGAGTGCGCACGCGCCCGCTCGCAGCTCTGACGGTCCGTTTAGTTCGGCAACTCGCGCGCAGTTGTCGGATATTTTCGTGTGTGTCCGGAAGTTTAGTGTGTTCGAGCGGCTACTGTCGATCGTACGCTCTTTTCAGAGCGACGGTGCACCTCCATTAGTGCACCATTTAAACCGCACTTTTCGGTGCGAAGCCGTGCACACTGTTTGCAGTGCGTCGAGTCGCCGTGCTACGCGTCGTGCCTCGTGCTGCGCTTCGAGAGTCGTGCAGCGCGTCGTGTGCCGTGCAGAGCGTCGTTCTTCGCGCCGCGCCGTGTGCAGTTTGAAGAGAAGATTCGCGTTCGCGTCGCGTCGCGTTTTCCCTTTGGCCCGGACACGGATTGTCCGTTAGATTCAAATTAGGCGCACCCCCCTGCCCCTCAGGCAGGGAGGTTAGTCATGTCCTCCCCCGCGATCCCGCCGCCCCTTCAGGCCCCTAAGGCCCTAGATGAGACCGTTCAACTCGAGGACCTTATCAGGTTCCATATGTTCGCGCGTCAGCATAACCCGTTGCTAGTATCCGAGTTCGATAGACTCCGACGCACTTACGCGCGTAGCGGGAATGTATGTGAGTTTGGAGTTCCGCGCTGTTTCCGCGACGACCCGTTCGCGCCGTCCGACTGCGACTCCGACGATGAGTCCGACATGGAGCTTGACGCGCCTCGCGCGGCCGCCCCCGCGCCCGCTCCCGCGCCCGCGCCCTCGCCCGCGCCCTCGCCCGCGCCCGCGCCCGCGCCCGCGACGTCGTCCGCCGATAAAGACGGTTTCACAACCGTCACGCGCCGCGGTAAACGCCCACGCGCCGCGAATCAGACCGACAGCGACTCAGCTACGGGACGCTCAGTCCCAAAGCAGTCGAATATAGGTGGCGCTCGGGTGCCCCGAGCCTCTCCCACGCCCTCTGCCGCGATTTCGGCTGAAGCTCCGGCTGCGGAACCCGCGGTCGCGGCTAAAAAGCCACGCCCACCGCCTCCCGTCACCTTCCGTGACAAAGCCCGCTGGGTAGAGATTTCGGACGACCTTAAGTCGAAAGAAATCGCTTACCAATCCGCCGTCAACACTGTTGCCGGCATTTCTATCCGTGTGTCGACCCCCGATGAGCATCGAAAGCTCACGAAATATTTCAGGGAGCGTCAGCTCCCTTTCTTCACTCACGCTCTCGAGGAAGAGCGTCACCTCCGTGTCGTCATTCGAGGAGTTCCCTCTGAACTCACCGAATACGACATCTCAGATTGCCTGAACGTTCAGGACTTCCCGGTCCGGAGCGTGCAGCGCATGCGCCACCCCCGCACGAAGGCCCCCTTCAACCTGGTGATGGTCACACTGGACCGCACCTTGGAAGGCAAGGCTATTTTCAGCCTCAACTCGGTTTGCGGCCTGTCCCCAGTACTCGTCGAGCGTCCTCGCAAGTCCCAGGTACCCTCGCAGTGTCACAACTGCCAGGTGTACGGTCATTCCGCCCGACACTGCCACCTGCGTCCCAGGTGTGTGAAGTGTCTCGGGGATCACTCCACTAGGGAGTGCCCCCGCACTCCCGAATCCATCGAGCCTCCGAGCTGCGTCCTCTGCGAGCAGACGGGTCATACCGCGAATTATCGCGGGTGTCCCCGTGCGCCTCGCTCGACCCGTCCCCGCCGCGGCGGTCGTGCGACCCGGTCCAGGGCGCACGGCCCGCCGGCTCGGACGAAGCGGCCTCCGCCTCCGCCCATGCAAAGCCAGAAGGCTTTCCCCGACCTGCCGGGCACCTCCAGTGCGCCGGCAGCATCCGCTCCTGCGCCGAGCGCGCTCTCCTGGCGCGTAAGGCCTTCCCCGCCAGCTCCCTCGGCTCCTAAAGCCAAGCCCCAGCCTCAAAAGGCTCTGTCCACCCCTGCGCCACCTATCGCGGCTTCAGTATCGACCTCCGGTATAGACTGGATAGCTCGTCTTCTTTTGGTACACGATGTACAAGAGATAATCGCATTTAACGCGTTAGTTAATAGTACGTCTGAGCTCGGGCTCTTAAACGCCATCTCCGCTTTCCCGGCCGTCGCGACCACGGTACAACAATTAACCCGCGCCGCGCATAAATAAATTCGCGTAAATCAAAATATCAGTACGAACCCGCGTGTTCATATACAATAGACCGATACATTAGGATTTGTTACGTAATTATTTAGTTAAATCGGCACCGTGCCATTGTACTTTATTTTTTAGCTCGATCCCCTCTGAAAAGATGCGTGTTTGCGCCCACGCCCGCGACTCTCTCTGCTCTTCCGCCGTGAGCGAGGGATGAAGATTCGATCCCGCACACTCGTCGCGATTTTTCTTGTAACAGCTCGAGCCTAGGTAGTCCCTCGGTGTGGAGCCCTCGAGTATGTTACTCGCGCGAATACAGTGGTTTAACACATGGTCTACACTTACACGATCACCCCACACACTTGCACACCTAGGCACTCAGTGGTGGGCTGTTTTTTTTTGCCCTTTTCGGACTGAAATAGGTCACATAACACAGTAGTCAGATACCAAATACACATATACACTCGTGAAACATGCATGGTCACACATGCATTTTTCACGAATTCACATATGTGTATTGCATGGATAGATAGCTTAGCTAGCTTAGTTAGGTCGGGAATCCGGCGACAGCTCAAGCCGAGGTGCACCGAGTGCCCTTGAGATGTTTCGCCTAAAAACAATCGGGTGAGTGCCTTAAGCGCTCCCCTTAGTAGTCCGGTAAAACTGTAGCGGCCTCCGGGTCAACAGTGTAGGTCAGTTCGAAAAAAAAAAAAAAAAAAAAAAGTCTGAATAAATTGGATGTCATTAAAAGTAGATATTTCGTCATTCTAAGAAATTAATAAAGCCTTAACTAATTTGACGTCATTAAATTATACTAGAGCCAGCAATAAATACAAAGGACAAACTAAAAGTAATTTCTAATTTTCGTTAATTTCAAGGAAATCACGACGAAACTATGAAAGCTTCAGGAGTATTGACTTTGCTGGCATCGGATTCAGCTTCTATTTTTGGATACTTGACGAATGTTACACATATAAATAGATTAGAAAGGGGAGAAGAGGTGTTTTTTGTTGAAGCTCTGGTGCAGCGGTCTTTTCGTTTCAGTGGAAATGATAAATGGCGTTGAAATTTTATTTTCGTTGACTTTGTTGGGTGGTAATACGAACTTTTCAAAATAGACACTCTTGTTGAAACTTGGTCTTAAATATTTTTATGAAATTTTCTCTAAAGGTGGAAAACCACTTTCCTCAAAAATAAATGTTTAGTTAAAAGCAATAAACATAATTACGTTGGTGGTTTATATAACACTACATAGTATGAAACAAAGTCGCTTTCTCTGTCCCTACATCCCTATGTATGCTTAAATCTTTAAAACTACGCAAGGGGTTGTGATGCGGTTTTTTTTAATAGATAGAGTGATTGAAGAGGAAGGTTTATACGTAAAATAACATAAATTAAATTAAATAATGGGGAAATACTGTTATTTTTGAGGTTACTCCAAATTTAACGCGTGCGGGCCACGGGCAGTAATGAATAAATCAAAACTACTGGATCGATTTTAATCATTTTTTCAGTGAATGACATAGGCTATATATTTTATACCCGTGCGAAGCCGTAGCGGGCCGCTAGTTATAGTATAAAACAAAGTCGTCCGCCGCGTCTGTCTGTCTGTGTGGATGTTCGCGATAAACTCAAAAACTATTGAACGGATTCTAATGCGATTTACAGCAATAGATAGAGTAATTCACGGGGAAGGTTAGGTATATCATTTGTCAAGGTATTTTTTGTAAATTGGTTGAAGTATAATAATAATTGTTGAAAGAATCGGAAAAAGTCAAGCCGCCTTAAGCGTTTCAAGCACATTAGTATATATTTTTTTATTATCAGGGCAGGACTACGTCCGCCAGGCCGTCTAGTCTGTTATAAAGCGATTATTATAACGTGAATTACGGGAATGATTTTATTCGTTATCATTTTATATCTGCTATAATTATAACGTACTAAAAACAAAATACTAAGAATACCGATATCGTATTGGAAACTGGAAACAAATGAGGTACTGTGATTGGTCGAATATAATCATCTGTCAATTTCGTAAATGAAAACGAACTACATTTAAATATATTTCATTGGTTAAGCATTTAGGTTTTGTGACCTGATTTGTTGATTTCAACGACTATTGCAAAATGTTATTTAAGCTATAGCCATATTTAGTCGTTAAATTTCGTAGCTATTTTCGCTATATGATTATAGTAAAATTTATTGCGCGCTGAATAAAATTAGTATTTAGTACAAAGAATAAATCTAAATAATTGTGTATCTTTACAAAGTCATAACTACAATGATTTGCAAAATTATATCTAATTCTACTTGGATTCTGCTGGAGATTGAACGACCATATCTTTTCATACTGTTTTTGGTACGTTGTACGGAGAATTTTAGAATTCGACTTGGACACAAAAAAATGTATGCTTAAAAATATTATTTATTCACTGTTTCTTCACAAGCAGCCTGTAAAAGGCCCACTACAGGCCCACAGGCCTCTTCCTAAAAGAAGGTATGTGTATAATAACCATGACAGTTTATAACGTATTGGTAAGTTTAAACTCCGAGAAATAGACAGTGTTATATTTTCCCCACATACGATGGTACTGCAAAAACATTTCTCAGGTTCAAGTTTCTTCACGATGTTCTCCTTCACCGTCAACCGAATGTGTTACCAATTCAACTTAGTACACATAAGCGAATTCCGAAAAATTCGTTGGTACATACCAGGGTTCGAAATTTCGTACATCCTATTGATATTCCTCCGGTCAAACCACTCGACTACCACGCCTATTATTCTTCACCACGAAGCTTCTTAGAAATGTATTATTACACTATTGGACACGTTATGATTCGATAATATGAATTTGCATCTGTTCATTGCTGGGTATTAGAACACAATATTTGTGTCTGACTGGATCACTTCTTAGACTTAGGGAGCAGATAATGCATATAGGGTAACCAAACGTTGTTAGGGTAGTAGTAACCAGAGAATCGCTTTACCAACCTCTCGTCGAGCACCGCCGTATTTTGGATTAAGGATTAACTCTTACACGGCTAGCTACATTTTAAATATTTGTTGGATGTTCTCCATAGCAAATGTTATTGTCAGGTCTCTTTTAATTCCTTCCTAATTTCAACAATGTATATCAACACTGTCCCGTATACAATTAACTATATAATAAAAATTGTAAGACTTTCTGATTGATAAATCACGGTACAAATCAGTGGGTCTGGACGCTTGAAATTTTATGCAAGAGGTCCTTATACATCAAAATCAAAAATACTTTATTCAGTTTAGGCCCTGAGAAGGCGCTTATGAACGTCAAAGTTACCACCGGTTCGGAAAACAACCCAGTCATCGAGAAGAACCGGCAAGAAACTCGATCTGGTTTATCTTTTCATTAACATATTATAACTCACATTTTTAAAACATAGTTATAAATAACTACATTCGGTTTTGGTGGATGCACAGAGAGGGCGTCATTTCCAGACGTCACCGTCGTTCACATATTGATCAACCCTAATAGCCTTTAGATATTAAAACCTGCTTGACATGGTGCTTGAAATCAGCGTCATCATCATCGTAAGTAGACATTACGAAAGGCCTTAGAAATGTTTTCCCCCGAGGGGATTAAATAGGGAGTTGAAATAAGTCCTGAGATGTGGGCAACTGGGAAACCCTATCGGACTCACTGGTATATTTTTAGAAAAATATATATATAGCATTCATTAAGATGATCACTGAAGTGGAAACTACTTCGAATAAGAGAGATAACGAACGCGTTTTTTAACATAAGTATATAGTTATTGTCAATGCGGTGAATTTTGCTAACCCTGTAATTTGGAACTTCTGACGAGCTATTCATGATGTGGTTGGAAGCTTTAAAAACCACGCAATTTGTTGTACTTTTCGTCAGAATTCCTATGTCAATGTTAATTCTATATAATTATTTACATGCATTCTTTTTTTATATAATTAGATGTTTTTTTTTTAAATAGCAACCAGATTAATATTATCATCCAGTTTCATAGTTACACAGGAAATTATACCCACAACATAGTTTACTGTTACCGCGCTAACCACACAACCGGACCACAAAGTACACTCCAGGGGTAAAGTATAAGGATAGAACGATCAAGTATAATATTTTACTATCGTTATTATTAATTTTACTGTTGTAATTAATGTGCACGGAGCTTATTTTAATATCAAAAACAATTTACGCGAGCAGATGCGGTTTCTATATAATTTTCTTAACGAAAAAAACTTCTTACATGTGTATGAAGTCATAACTTTTCTAGAAATAAATGTTTGGCGTTAATAATTACCTATTAAACTATTGGCAAGAGTGTTCAAGGTTGAGAGGATTGTTTCGTTTAAAACACGTTTTATATGCTATCCATCAGTACGTTATGCGTGATATATTCGTCCTATGCACAAGTGTGTTTTAGTAAAAATAAACGAAAGCGTCTCATGTTGATGCTACTGCCAATTCATTTGCATAAATAATTTTGCTGTGGTATTACATTTTTATATTTATTGTCTTTATAGAATCTCATACTTTTAGTGACGATGCAATCGAAAATGTTAGCACGTTAAATTTATAGATGGGAGTAAGGTTTCAAATGTAACTGCCGAAACACATAACCGATCGACGTTGGTTCGAAAGCCTACGAGCCTGAGCTTACGCTGAAAAAAACCCATCGTGTTTAAACAATTGTATGGTGGCAGAGCTTATTGTAATGTCCGCTAGGTTAAGTTGAAAATTTGTCGTCTAGGCAAACTGCATTTGAGAACTAATTCTCTCTAAGCTTAACGTGTCACCTTCTGTTGCAAGTCACTTAATATCAGGTGAAATTGTTACCATGCTATGTATGTTGTCATCTCGACATTCTTTTATTTCTACAATAATCATCAAGAGACCCACTGTAGAGGCATAAGCCTTTTCCCGAAGGAAGGTTTGGGCATAATCACAACGCCATCTTACGACGCATTGGCGATTTCCAACTACGAGAAATCCACAGCTCTATATTTTCTCGCGTACTATCGTATGCATCGGTATGTCCGGCTCTCAGGTGAAGGTAGCTATCTGAGTATATGCTTGGCAACAAATTTTAACTTGAGGGTGCTAACTAGCCATTCGAGTTTTACAATATACCGTACAACATACTATATATAGTTTTATCACCGAAAGCTCTTTATAGGATTTTGATCTTACGACAGTTAACTTCTTTTAATTTTTCTTACTTATACACTATTAGACACAGTTATAAGTTCATTAAATCAACGTTTGTAGCACATCAACATCAACATCAGCAGAATGGCGACAACTATAAGGTTCTCTAGAAGCTTTTTAGTATGCGTACGCTAGCGTTATGGAACGGGTTACTCAGCACGATGTTACCCAAGGGATAAGGCAATGGTGTTTTTCAAAAAGGGATTGAAACACGCTCTTCAAGGTCAGCAAGACAACACTGATGCCCCTGGTGTTGCAGTTGTCCATAGGCGACGGTAATCATTTAACATCAGATTGGTAGTCAGGCTGTTTGCTACCCTTTGATATAAAAAAAGGTCAAACTTACGGCAATACTCAGGAAGGCCAAAAACATTGATTCCTTTAGATATTATTCTGAGTTCTCTTTTAATTCTACTTATAATTTGGTAAGAACTCCTAATTAACTCCGACAATCTTTGTACCAATTTTAAGCACTAAATTGCTTGTATAAAATTGTATCAGTATAGCTTAGCTCTTATGGAAAGAGCTAATTATATGCAGTATAAATAATATTTTGAAGTGTCCTCTACCTGCTGGTGAAGTCTGTCAAGACCAGTTGAACCATACACGATTCAATTTTATCTGTCTAGATTAGCAATAGAGTTATTTATGATGATTAATAATAAAAATAATCCCTTTGACATTAAACATGGAGTTGTTAAGGACGTGACACGATGCGTCTGGCGCGTCACGTCACGGTAGACGCAACTGGGTCGAGGTCCGACTTGTCGGTGCATGTTCGTATATATTTTTGGCAACGTTACGCAACATTCGACAAGTTCACCCGCTCACAAATCAAACTGTTTAATACCCATTTACGAAGATTCGACGGATAAGACATTTCTTGGAAAATCTCAGAGGCGACCAAAGGTCGCGGTTGATGTAAACAGTCTCCACTGTTAAAAATAAAATGTATTTTTAGATTGGACGTAATACACGTAACAATAAAAGGCGTCTGCTAATTGGTTTAGAGACACTTTCTCCAGAGTAAACGTTGTTGTCACCACTACTTCCCCCGACGTTATTTATACAATTTAAAGCGACAAAAAATCGATACAATTGTATGTATTTTCCCGCTTAGATAGACATTTATAGCGTCCAAATAACCTAAAAATGTTTTTTTCGTTTAAATTATACAGAAACATGATAAGCAAATTACTGCTGTTCTAAAATTGCATCAATCCATACAAGTACGTGAATACCTTAACGCACAATTTTATAAGAGAGCTGCTCCTAATAAATATAACGAATGAAATTTAAAGTTGCCTGACGTTGATATTTCTTATTGGTCATTCCTTTTAATCAATTACGAACCACCTTTGGATAATTAATGAATCTGAATAGTTCATTAATATCAGAACACGCCTAGTTATATGAAACAAAAGTAAAAAAATACTAGTGCAATAAACTTACGAGAAAATATTGTTAATGCTGTATAGCATTTACCTGGGTTGCAAATAAATACATACATGAGTGGGACTTTACGAGACATGTTTCTTGGGATCGTTGCCGAGAGATTTAATGCTACTAAGAATTTTAATGTCGCTCTATTTGAATCTTACAATGTAACAAGAGACAAATAATAACCGATTAAACAATATGCTGACCTTTTTATGTGTACAAAAGATATAAAAGGTACGTTTTGTATCCATATACTATCCAATAGAAATCGTATTCATTCATATGATTCAAATTATAATTGTATAACTTCTAAGTGCACTTTCGTATTCCCCATTGAAATAATACGTTGGTATCGTTCTACGTTGTTTTTCTATAATTTGAATAGATTCAATTAAACGAGCAATTAATTCAAGTTAATTAATGGGTGTGCTAGTCAAACTCATGCCTTTCTTTATACAAAGTACTTTGAGTGACCGTGTGACATATACCAGCTGAAATTATGAGCAGCTATAAATAAATATGCGTTTTAACATCATAAATGCATGTAAGTTTGTGTGTCACATGACAGTAAATGATATCAACAACTCTTGTCGCATTTAGGAATTCGACCCAAGTGTACTCGTGTTCATCACCGATAAGTTTCGAGTCGTTTTGATATATATAAATTACAATTATCGTAAAATAAAAAAGTGCGCTCGTTTCAATTCAAAATTTCTATAAAAGCCATACGAATTAGAGCTTATCGGCAAACAGCATAATCCTGTCAAAAAGGAATGCGTCCCTACTGGGGGAGTAGTAAAAGAAAACGCAAACGGGACAATGATATTTTAATTTTCAGTCATGCTTTACAAAAGCTATATCAGTACTGTGCGGTCGTTATTCAGCCATGCGACACTAGTCGCCTATAATGCCCCAGAAATCTACTTCGTCCTCTTCTTCATTTACCTCTGTTTCCTCCTTTGGCTCTTCGACGGCGTCCAGTTTTCGTGCGTCAGATTTATCCTCTTTTTCTTCACCGTCGCTGTCCACTAAAGCTTCCAAGCTCCAGTTATCTTTCCTCCTTTCCCTCGAAACACTTCTGGAATGAGAACGCGCCGATAAATTTGGAGCGCTTCCGAAACCACCGATTTTCTCGGCATTCATGCGTTCGAACTCTGCTTCCTCGAGTGATGTGAACATGTTTAGTTCTTCCTCGCGTGATGCACGTGACTCTTTAGATGATGACGATGAGGAGTGACGTTTCCTGAAACTTTTACGCCTCCCGCTCGGGTCGCTACGTCGCAACGGTCGGAATTTAATTCCGTCAAGTGATCTTAAACAAAACATGATTCGGTATAATATAACGGTATCTCATTAATGGTTCATGACTCTCGTGCATTAAATATCTAGGTGATGTATGTAGCTAGGCCACTACAAGCGCGTGACTCATGTGTTATTGGAATGCATATTAACCTTAAGTAGTCTTCGTTGTAAGCCCCGGGTTTGTCGTCATCGTATGATTGGAATCGTATTTCGGGAGGTTCATCGCTGGGACTCTGAGGTTCATAAGGCAATGTGGATTTTTCCTTCGAATCATCTCTGTTTTTCACCCCGTCCGATATATTATTCGAAGCTCTACTACCACGACCAATGCTGAACGATTCTGATGATTTGGAAACCATGGTTGTTGTCCTTGTGGGTATATATTTTTGTTTGTGGTTTCCATTACTAACAGAATCTTCAATAGTATCTTGACCGAAACTTGATATTTTTGTTGAAAATAATAAAGGTGTAGAGTCTGACTGAGCGTTATAATACTTCACGGCTCCGGAATGTAGATTTCCTTTTCTATCTTCGGTCAAGCATAAGTATCCTTGTGGTTCAGCGATCCAGTCGTGGGAAGAATTCGCAGATTTTCTTAAAAGCCTCGTATAGTAGTCGATTAGATCTTGGAAGTCTTGTTGTGTGTTGGGTACAACACCACGAATTATATGTCTCAAACACTCGATGGCTTCGTTTACACCAGCATAAGTGATAATAATGGACAGCAAGAGTCCCATTTCAATCACGAAAGTCTTTAAATGGAATAGAGAAGGGTTATGGATTCGCTTCGTTATCTAAAAGAGGAAGGATGCTTGCAGCGATATAACGCTATGACAATATACGAACAACTGAACTTAAATTGTTTGTAGTTGCCAAAGTTTTGTGTCCAATTTTAGACTATTGGCTTTATACCCAGGTTATTAGGTTTAACAATGGTATTTGTTCAAGGATGGAATCTTAGAATTTTAGAGGTGATAATTATTTATGTATCGTTTCGTTTGCCTTGTTGCTATTTTCCGTATTGGTGCAGATTGATATCGAATCTAATTGTTCGAATACAACTCTAACACTCTCCAGATGCAGATGTGAAAGGCAATTAATAATTGGAATGATTAATGATGGATTTGTATTGAAATTTATAGATTGTAGGTAACAAATTAAAAACACTTTCTAGAAGTAATGCGTTTTTAAATTTTAAATTAAGAAGGTATTTTTTTTTTAAAAACCATAAGAGTATGATGACGTTTAGTTGCATATTCTGAGGAAATTATAAAAGAATATAAATTGCTGCATGGCATTTTTGTCACAAGGCAACAATATTCCATGATTTTTAATATTAAGTAACAACGTACAATAATTAATATACTAATGAGGATAAAATATATTTTGAAAAAATCATCAAAATTAACTCCTCAGTGACGTGTTAATATATAACCTACATATTCCATATCTACATACATAAAAAAATATATATCTGAATATATAAATATAGATCAGTGTCTGAACTCCAATATATGAATACGTCAATAAACTCTGATACCGTTTAACCAGATCAATATGTATGTGAAGAAGGTTTCTCTGCTATCCGTTTTACTACAACTCGCTGCAAGGGGTGGCTAAGTAAATTTTGTTCTTTTTTTTTATGTTATGGGGGCAACCGAACAGTTGGGTCACCTGATGGTAAGTGATCACCGCCGTCCATAGACACAAGCAACACCAGGGAAGTCGCAAGTGCGTTGCCGGCCTTTTAAATAACCCACTTATATATTAACATTCTAATGCAATCATTTAGATTCTTCTTAACAGGTTCTCCAATCTCTATGACCGCAAACAAGCAGTATGGCTGTCATCAGCTTTTTTAAATTGAAATAACAACGAAATGGCATAGGTACATTAATCGAGTCGCCCCGATGTATCTCAAGACACAAATCATGTGTAAATTCCACGCGCAGTGAAAAGTGTAAAATTATATTGTAAAATAAACATTTCAGTGAAGAGTGATTTAATTTTTTTTTTTTTTTAAAGCAGCTTGTGATTTTGTTGACAGCGCTCGATCTAACGATTAACCACAGTTTTTATTTTAAGCTTCTTCTTTGTAATATTAATGTTGAATCGTCTTGTTTGAAGATTGTTAATGCTTTTATCAATTTTTTTTTATATTACACTACTTGGAACCCGTAACTCCGTGCTAATAAAAATTGTTTTCGTTTTTTTCATAAGAATTGTTAACTCTCTTTTAATTATTTTTTTTATTATTGTTCAGCCCCGGTAGAAGATCGCAATGAATGTAATCTATACCTTGAAAAGTCCTCCATCTCTCAGTAAATATCTGGCCAAAATCAATTTAGCCGCTTTAAAAAAATATCCTGGACAAATAACAGACATTTCAATTTTATTTATATATATAGTTTAAGCCCGATCATATGGCAGAATCTAATGGTGATCATTTACTAAAATAATTTATGTTTTTTTTATAGAAATAATATAAACAAACAAAATAAAAAATAGTTAATTCAATTTAGACTTTCAGAAGGCGCTTATGAACGAACGGTAAAACTACCACCAGTTCGGAAAACAGCGCCCAGTCGTCGAGAATCACCGTTATTTACAAATTTATCCACACTATAATTGTCTTTTCACATGGTGATTGAACATAATATACGGCAAACCGGTAATGTACTTATTTTTTTCGAACCGTCTCCACTGTTGACCTGGCAAGACCTCTACAGTTTCACCGGACTACAAAGGTAATGAATGTACTTTGGAAAAGTTTGGTAGAACTTAACACTATTACCTACAAAACTGTTACTGGTCTTATCAAGCCTAAACACAGGATAGCCTATTTGTAGTTTTTTCTAGTATTTTCTGCGGGCGTACATTAAATTATCAAGGACGTATTGAGAGGACAATTCCTGGAAAATAGTTTTCAATGATTCGCCAGCACCCATGTCGTAAATTACGCGAATTGCCAGTTTTTTTAATACAATAACGGTATCTATTTCAACTGTTGTTGTCCCGTACAAAAAAAACTTGTTATATACATATGTGAATATATAGTGGTAGTAAAATTGGCAAAAGGTTTTTATATGCTATTAATTTCACCATAACTCGTCACTAGGTGGTGTTGCAAGACATTACATTTTTGTACCGCTCAAATGACCACCATTGTATCTACATAAATAAAATGATAGCATTCAAAAACTAGTGGATTGTGATTTTTTTTTAATTTTACTTCTTTAATACTTGGTTCGATAGCTTTATATAACATAAAGTTGTTAAAGATTAAAAAAAAATACGATTTTAATAAAAACTACGCGTTCAACGATGTGTTTTTTTTTGCCGAAGAGAAATGGGGCAAGCGGTGTGGTGCTTATATTTTTTCCTCTGTGCATTAAATATATTTTTAAGACAATAAACAGCGCAGATGAAGTTGCGGGCACCAGCTAGTGTGTATGTATTTCAAAACGGAACATATTATTTGCGCACATAACTAATAAAAGACGCGCGCAAAACCACGGGTACAACTAATATATTACATAAGTTCGCGAAAATGAGACACCGGCGGGAAATCTAGATTTGCAAATTTCCTCCGATATTACCTAATCTGCTGTTCTTTTTTAACGCGTGAAATGGTAATGAAAAACGATAGAGACGGCATGATAACCTTGTCTGAGTCATCGACCTCTTTCGTCGTAAAATTCGTTGCACACGTAACTAAGAAACGTTCATAAAAATCAAACATAACCTCGAAAATCAAGCGCCTATAGATAAACGCAACGCTTGCGTATGTAGGTATTGTTTTGAATTTATGCCAGAAGATAATTTCATTGGCCAAAATCTTGGACTATTGTACATGTATTTAAACAGTTTTTTACTGATTTTTGTTTTAATATATCTTCAATTTGATATAAACATTATAACTAGAGTGGTTTATTAAAGTTATAATATTTAAATTAAGCCAATTATAATTATTCTATATTCACCATCAAATCGCGTTCTATAATCCATAATTATACGTCATTTTAATTTAACAATGCTTTTAAAAATATTGATTACGATTTAAAATCCAATTCACTCTTGAAGCAATTATAAACAGCCGGATGTCCGAAACATCTGTACAGATTGTGAGGACGCGCCCGCATTTTGCCTACGTACGGCGTACCTACCTACCTACCTACCTTCGAGTCTAATTACAGCCCAGTGACGTCACGATGACGTGCGCACGCGCAGCGAACCGTGTGAAAGAGATTTCCAGGTACGTGCTTGGACCGTGGTACCTTAATTTTTTAATTTTGTGTTAAAACGAGTTAAGGCATAAAGAATTAAAGTATATCAACTAAAATTAACTACGTAAAGGTTTGGGATAAACAATAACAGTTTCAAGATAGTACCACCTTTTCAACGTGTCGTGAAGACTGAATAAGTTAGAGGTGAAAAATAATGTGCCTTAAAGCTCATATTACTTACGCGTTTATGTAACTCAAAAACGGCTTAACAGTTTTTTTTTATACGGCAAGTATATATGTCACTCGTCTATTAGTACACTAGGAATACTTTTAGACTACAAAAAAACAAAAAAAAAAAACAAAAGTGTGTGTGTGCTTATGACCACAAGAAAGAAGTGAAAATTTTATTATAAAAAGTATAACGAAAAGCCTACGGTCACGCGGTGTTACCCATCTAACTATTCACCTCGCCCTACGTTGCTCTTCAATGATCCAACGAGAACCGGTGTTTTCAACACTCTACCCGACACAGTGTTTACCTCCACCAGTTTTCGTCACACAGAAAACGACTCCGACGTATATCAATACGTTGACATTTCTCTACTTTATATAACTATATCATACGGAAAAAATCTCTCTAATAGAAGAGAACGTAGTTTAGAAGAACTAAGGGTAACACACAGACAGACACATACAGCGATTTTTATATTTATAAATGTTCTTAGTATTGCCTTGTTACGTATCTGATCACGTAACTTATGGCCCGTGGGCGCTTTACCACTCATTCAACGTTAATTTTGCGTGTAATTTTAAATTTGAGTTATAATAACACCGCACAGATTTATTATCCGATATTATCGTCCTATATCATTTTAGAGGTAAGCAGATTTTTTTAAATACAGACTTGGTGAAATAACTTCATTTAATATACACGGAATACCGAGAACAGCGGTGTATTGTGACCGTCGAGAGATGACGATGTCTCGATAAAAATATGAAGGTAAATACTGGCTGATTAAATATATACTACCTAAAACAAAAACGCGATGCTTGTCCACAGACTGGACGCTCGTGTATCGGTATGGGTTCCCTTTGAAAATTAGTGCTGCAGTGTTACTTGTACTACAGTATATTACTGAATAGGGGTTGCCATTTTTTGAATATATTTTCTTCTTTTATATATCCATAATTAATTGTTTTGCTTTGGTTCCACCAATAAAACGATTTCTCTCTTTTATGTTTCAAAATAAATCAACGGTTAATTAAAGCGGACCAAGAATTGCGCCTGCGACCTTACCGAGGCTATGAGTATCGCATATGGGTCTTCATGCAAAAAAGGTATGAAATAAAAGTTCCATAAATTGCCGGAATGGCGCTACTGTTGTTAGAGAGCGCCGGAGGCCCACATATATTAAAAGGCCGCCAACGCACTTGCGACTCCCCTGGTATTGCTAGTGTCTATGGACGGTGGTGATCACTTACCATCAGGTGACCCACCTGTTCGTTTGCCCCCTATAATATAAAAAAAAATACTACGGGCTAACCTATTATCCTTTTGCCTATACTAACGTCACTTTGAAAGGTTTTGAAACCGTTATTTAGTGCTTAGCGTTGGACACTTTCTCAACATATCTCCCGTATGACGCGGTTCTCCTTATCTCTACACTCATACATTTGTATAGAAAAAAACGATTAGCGCGTTCCTTGTAATATCGACCTCTAATTTCAGCAGCGCCATCTAAATTTCCTATATTTTAGGGACAAACTTACGTCAACACTCCATAACTAATCTTTGTCTCTATATACATGACACAGAGATTTCCTCTGAATCTTTACTAATAGTATAAACTTGCAAATAATAACTTATAAATTGATATGCGAAAATTTGTTTGTATGCTTGCTTGTTACGCCCTCACGCCTAATTATTCAACCAATCACCAAAAAATATCACCAAAGGACATAGGGTGGGTACATTTAATCTGAAAATAATCACCGATCCCGATGAAGATAGATTAAATCTTACATAACGCGAGTGAAACCACGAGAAACAAATTGTAGTAGATAACAACCCACATTCTGGTTTATAGCAATTGAGGTTATATTAAAATTTAGTGATTTCCTTAAAAGAAAATTACTCATTGAATTAAAAATGATTTCATATAACAATTAATGTAATAATACATCGTGATTGGTAAGCATTAATTTGCTAACCGAAAAACAAAAATTATATTCAGCGCCAAAAACGTTTTTTTTTTTAATTTGAATATCCTAGACACATGAATGAAAATACACTCAAAATGTTAATCTTGTTTACAAACTGTAGCACAGTTCTGGTATAAATATATTGCTCATGAAGGATTGACCAAGATACTGGTTTTTTTAAATTTACATGAGGATGTAGTAGAATTATTGTTCCTGTAATTGTCAAAGGCAAGGTCGGACGCGAGTGAAAGTGCTGCCGCGAACGGCGTTGGGCGGGCGCTCGCTGAAACCCGACACCGCGGTGACGTCACACGCGGGCCGTGCGCACCGCGGCGGCTCGCTGTATACCACACCGAACAATTCGCCTTGTGAGGTAGGACAGTACACACCGCATATACGAATATTATAGCGGGACTTTTATTCCTCTTTACACACGTAACTAAACTAACTGTAATGTATGTTACTTTGCATTTCGACCTAAAACTGAGTAACACCTGCCATGTCTTAAACAATCGTTTTCACGTATTGCACTCATGAACATCGGGAGAGTTAGTAACAGCCAATCGAATCCCAGATCGGACTGCAAAGTAACACCCAGTCAAGTACTTATGATGGATTTCCGCAATGTAAGGCCATGATTGCAAAACTCATTTTAAAATGTATTTGTAATAAAACAAAGCTGATAAAATATTTATTGTAAGGCACAATATTTATGAATTAAACAATTTGAATAAATTGGAACGTCATAAACAACTAATATATTTAATGAATTATTAATTATGGTTATAAAATTAGATGTCGCACTTAACATTTTTAGTTTGATACACCAAATAAAAGAGTTCGCTGTACCTTTAATATACAAATCGGATTTTAGTACTGCCGATATGTTTTAATAATTTATTTTCTAAACTATCATCTATTGTCTTGTATTGGTCAATATTTAACATTTTTGCAAAATATAGTAACAGAAATTAAAGATAATCATTTCGTGACGACTTAATTTACTTACCAACTTTATAACTACTTCCATATATTATTATGACAAGAGAATAAGGCCATGATTTAAAAAAAAGATCAGTTTTGTGGTTTTGGAGCTATAAGCGTACAAACAGACAGACAAACTCACAGAGAGATGTTACATTTTATTAAATGTAAAGATAAAAAAGAGTGTTATGTATGAAAGTGGATAAAAGAAACGGAGGAATTACGAGTGTTTCAAATAAATGAATACTGTGATGACCACTAATAAATTGACAGAGAAAAACGTGCTATGGGAATCTTCTTAAAATGGGCTATAAGTAAAGAGATCAAAAGCCAGTTCATATAAAGGAAGTCGTGGGCAATGCCTAGTATTTAATATACTTACAATGAAAAATAATAGACCATCGTTTAAAGTTTAAACTTTAATGTCACAAATCAAAACCATGATTCTTGATACTTGTAAAGCTTTTAAGGACAACATTTGTTGTTACTATTTAATACAAAAGTGACAAATAATACATTATAAAACAGGTTAAAACATATTTCCTTCGTAAAATTTCTATTCTCATCGAAGGTTGTTGAAGTAGAATAAAAACAAAAACACATCTCAAGTTCAAGTCGGTTCAACACTCCGCGAAAATAATGTACTACGCGCCCCATTCAAGTTCGCAAATGTGGGTGTGTGTACAGTCAATGAGAATCTTTAAATATTTGCTGTTCACGAGTGTATAAAGTCGTTCTTTATATAAGTGTGTGTTTTTTTTTTCAAATCGCACGCGTTCCATTGGCAATGTACTTGCGTTTGTATAATCTATGCTTTTCTATAATCTGTGCTTTTGAATATACTGTATTCTGATCGTAATTTACATTGATTTGTGTCTGTTTTTACACGTGTATTTTTTCAGTTATAAAATGTGCTATTTCGGAATTGGATTTTTTTTAAATGTGACACGACAAGGCTTGGCACCACGGAGTGGTTTTTGCAATAGTCACCGCTGTCATGCCGGCCTGCAAGAAAGTACTGTAAAGAGTTTTATCATTTCCATGAAAGGCGCGACCAAATCGTATACAGACCCCGCATAATTACTGGACATATATCGATCGATCTGGGAAAGTGACATTACCTAAGGGCGTTACAGCATATGTATGGTGGCTGCGATCATACTGGACATAAATTAAATGAACAGTTGTGTGGAAATAGATAAATGTATGGGAATTTCGAAAAAATCCTTAGTACATATCGAGATTCTAACCTTCACGCACCGAATTAATATTCCGCGCGAGCAAATATATAAATAGCAAATGTGAGATTGTTTGTCTGTTACGTTCAACGGACCAAAATGAAATTTTGATTACATATTCTTAGAGATATTAAATAGGGCATAGGGTACTTTCGTCCAGTAAAAAAAAACTGTTCCTGATGGATAGGTCAAGCTTACGTCTACACAAGCGAAGGCACGGGCAAAATATAGTATAGAAATAATCGTTTATCACAGTCACTCCGGTCCAAAGATCACACGAAATGAGTTCTCATAATTTAAAATCATATATAAAAGACTATCAGTTGCCTGCGGCATGGTTCGCGCTTGTATTATTATAAATGATAGCACTGCACTTTATACTCGTGTAACCCTTAATAATTTATGTATCGCATACAGAAATAGCTCTCAGGTGTTTTCCAAGTTACTTGACACTTATAGTTAATATTTTGGCTATTGTAAATAATATCATTTTAAATTATTAAAGCTATACTTCTCTTGGCGCGTTAGGGAAAAATGATGAGAGTAAATTTTTTACGTTGCGCGCGCTCGAACACCGTCACGAAAAACCGACACCCTGAAGTTAGCTATAGTCAACGTTTTATTCAAAAAAAGTATGTGTATATTAAATACCTTTTTTCTATTGTTAGTGTCGTTTTTTCTACAAAAGTATGAATGAGGTGAAAGATAAAATTTTTGAAGATTTTTATCTTGTTACGCCAAAGAATTATGACTCTAACGCGTGTAAATAAGTACATAGACACACTTTTTTATTGGCCTATATGTTATTTTGATTATACTAACTACATTATTGTCGAGTTACAGTTTCATTCAATTGTTACATGAAGGAGTAACAAATATATATCCATCTTCACAAACTTACTCGCTCATAATATAATAAGAATTATATACAATTCATTAAAATGTTTACAACATCTCCTTCATTTTAGTTTAGATAGCAAAGATCTTGTAACAGAGGCTTTCTTGGCTTGTTTTTTTCTTCTTATTTTGACACCGCAAAAGCATTTGCCAGTGTCATCATGACATGGTTATCTGACAAGGAATTAATCAAAGCGTATAAACTCCAGAGAGATATTATAACGTAATACAATATGAAGTAAACTAGGAAGTAGGTCTATTACCATATGTGTGGGGATTGCGTGCGAGGTGGACAAAGTATGACGTCATACTACCCTCTTGTTTTATTAACTTTTTGATTCAGTAATGGTACACCAGCCAAGAATTTATTTAATTAAGTGAGGTAAACATTCAAACAAATTTAGCATTATACGTTATGAACGTATACTCGTACATGTAATGGTTCCATTTCTTTTACTATATCAACTGTACTAAAAACGACTTTAAATCAATTCGTTTAGATTCTCATATTGAACATTATTTGAATTCTATTTCGATTGGATTTTTGATAGTCGCTTATTGAGGCGACTTTGTTCGTGCAGGCATAGTTTTGTACGTTCTTTTTTTTTTCAAATTTCAAACAAAGAATTTACCTTTATAGACCTTTACCTCTTTGGCTACGGTCTCGAATACATTAGTATTTCTCTATATTAAAGTCGTATAAAGGTGCCTTCTGTGTTGGAAATTAAAAAACAAAAAACTTACACAACTATTCCTGCACGAACAAAGTCGCCTTAAAGAGCAGCGCTCAGGAACCTGGTCAAAGTAAATACAAAAAGTACTAGCCTCTTTGTTCAAAACTCACGCTTTGTCAAAACTCGGACTAGGGTTGTCAGTTGGAAGAGAAACGTTGTCCGAGAAAAATAAAAAGTATATGGAATTATATAACCGACGCAAATTACCGCCAAAAAGTAAAAATTATATTTTTAAGATTTCATAAATGATGCGGCGTGTAGATAAAAAGAGTTATTTCTGTTCACACCAAAAAGGTATAATTAGATAAAATACATTTTACAATTTCGTGCGTAAAACTGTTAGATGAACGCTATAATTCATCAGAAATAGATAAAAAAATATCACTCAAACTTGTAAAATTTTAAAATTATAAATAAGCTATTCTAGCTTCTATAACGACTATATAGTGTCGTTGTCAGCTTTTGGCGTTTAAAAACCTGTCATGAATGTCCGTTCGTCTGGCATAAATGACCGTGAATACCTACTTCGCGTCCACGTCGTCGGTGGATTATTCGAAAATATTTACTTCCCAAAATATCTGAGACGTCGTGAGCCAGGTACTACTAATGGCGATTAGTCTGAGTGTCGACGAGATAATCCACATAGGATGGATTAGGCGTGTGTTTATTTTTATGTCATCTGTCAAAATCATAAGAACGAGAGAGTGTTTGTGTGAAAAGCCCAAAATCTTTATTTGGTGTATAATATTTTTAATTAATACTCGTACGTTTTTTTTTTTCAGTATATTGCGGTAGAAAATACAAATAACGATATAAAAATGGTAGATGCAGCTATTTGATTGAATTGATAGATTAATTGATGGTGAATCAACTATTTTTTTTTCTTATTAACATAAAAAAATACTAACAATACACTTTTTAATTACATATGTAAAGAACAAACAGCAAATGTATTATTTTCGCCTTTACAACTTGCTGGTGTTAATTCCATTGTTAAAATAAACTAAAATTAACAACAAAATATTTCTTTCAAATACAATTCATTAATAAAAAAATATATATGAAAGTAAAAAAATACAATAATACACTAATTTTATAAAATTTTAATACACTGCCATCTGTTGTTGAGTAGATACACTTACTGAAAGTTTATAGATTCGTTCTTATTGTAACGTGAAAAAAAAATTGAATTATACTTTTAATATAATATTAATTACTAGCTATCGCTTGTGGCCTCGCTCGTGATGATGAAGATTTCATCTATCTCTCAAGAACACTATTTTTTTTCTGGGTAACCTATGTCCTGTTCTGTACCCCCTAACAACTTGTATGGAAAATTTCATAACGAACAACTAAACAGTCAAATAAATAAACGCGCATTCAAATTTCATGACATTAATAAGAATATTATATAAATTATAAAACAAAAATATATTACTTTAAAAATATTAAGAGAAGTGATATATATGTATAACAAAAAGATGTGTGAAAAAATAACATTAAAAATATGTACGTTTTATCTTTTATTCATGTAACGATAAAATCGATGGTTTATATTGATTTTAAGCTAAAAAAGAAAACTAAAAAACGTTTTTTAATACAATAAATTACATAATTGAATAAATACATCATGCTTTATTCTAAAATAAAACTTCACTCACATAATATGTCTTATATGGCGCGAAACCGCACTAATTCACAATCCGCGAGAACCTAAATACGCGCGAAATTCAAAATTTTAAAATTCACCGCCGAATTCGGATACACGTACGCACGCACTCACGAGTTAATTTTTTTTTTTATAAGCTGGAGGCAAAGGCTGGAGGAGACACGTTCCCGGTAGCTGTCGAAAGAGTATTGAGTTCACAGTTGGCTAACGCTATCGGGTTAAGAGATACTCCTTGTCGTGTGTGTGTGCGTCAATTATATTTATTACTAACTGGGAGACTGTAAAGAAACTTGGACGACAGGCACTTCAAAGCGATCGATCGGTATTTAGTGGATCGATGAACGCATACCATGTCCAATTTGTGACTAAGCGTTTAACACGGTGGCTAAAAAAAAATAAGATTTTGCAGACGGCACAGAATAGTGTAAAAATTTTAGAACTTTTTTTTTACAATTTTTAAGCAAAGATATACAGTATTATAGTTCCTAGTTAAGTGATTACAAATTATAATAAGATTTTTTTTTTTTATTTCACTGATTATTTAATCGATATCATTTTTTCTAACAATTTCAAGCTTATCATAAAAAAAATTAGAAACAAACAATTTATACTGCATCAGTAAAGAAAATTCTGAGGATGTGTGTTCGTCATACACCACGGACACTGTTCGTTACATCTATTACTAGACAACCTAATTGCAGTAGCAATTTCAAAATGCAAGCAACAAAACACCTGCCACGGAGATCTCTTAAATTAATATACGTACATATAGTTAAATGATTAACAAAAGTAAACACCACTTACTCAAAATACAACCGCATTAATTTTAACGATAATATGTGACTTATAAACTAATGAACACATATAAATAGTATCTGATATGATACATGTAATAATATTCGCAATAATACAGTCATTACTGAATGTAGGGCATCGATTCAGACGCGTCCATTACGATATATCCAATTTGAAATCCAATAATCATGAGTATATAATAATTTGGTATATATGTTTATTAGGTTGCGTTTTATGTCTTAGATAGCGTTGAATGGAACGCACTCGATGTTTTTTTCTTGGGTTACGGATTTATGGATAGTATTATCTATGACATGTTTCAAAATGTCAAAAACTTGTCAAATGTCAATAATTATTTTGTTACACATTCTGTTAAAATTATTAACTTTTAAATTTTACTTTCTTTTTTTTTATAATGACATCAACGCCTTGTTATTAAAGATTATTACTGCCATTATCAAGTACATGTAGCTAATTATTTCGTAGGAAAAAGATAATGTTTTCCCGTGAGTTCAGTCATCTAACATAATGGTGGCCTATTAGAACTTTCCAGGAAGGTCTTTGAATTCTTGTTTAAAATTAGTAATTTTAATCTACTTCATTTGTTATTATATACAACAAATCATATCACGAAAAATACCACAAATCTTACAACATAAATGGCTAGACCAAATAACAAAAGTTTTCGATAAAAAAAAAACTATATAGGTTATGAGATAGTTGACATAACAAAACTATACTAAACTTGAATACAGATTAAAAAAGTTTAGTGATTTAATTAGCTTAATCCAATCACATGTCATCGTCAAAATTACCTTTTAACAACTAAAATTAGTGTGTAATCGAACGCACGTAAATTAAAAAGTTAAACTCACCTATTTCGGTGGAAGCGGTCCAAAAAGTTTATATCAATCAATGAGGTTTGCGTAAAAAGGCGGGCAAATATACCGATGGGAATATCGAAACTGGGCAAAACGGTAAGGTGTGAACCAATCGACCACAGTGTCGGTAACTGCCGGTTAAACAGTTTATTTTCGTTCCGTAACTAACTACACGGTACTTATTACACACCTTACATATTTCATTCCTTGTTTATGCGTACGGATTTCATTCGTAGCGTTGTTTGTTTGATGCTATTTTTGCTACGTTATTTATAATCTGTTTACTCGATTATAATGTATGGAGAATATAAAAAATATATTATCTATGGAAAATATAATAATGACACGACATGTCTCTTGTTAATTCTTGTAAAAATATACATAAACTGCTATATTATAATGGTGTGTTTACAAAGATATTCATTAATTTATAAAGTTATGTAGTTATTTCCTTTATATGTCAACAAGAGTTTCGTGAAAATCAGTTAACCCCTGGACTGTTCAAAACCATCAAGTTTAAGTTCCATACAAACAAAAGTAGATCTCATGAGGCACAGGTCAACAGAATGTTGGCAGCAGAAGCTTAAAAAAATACCAGGTTTTTATAAAACTTAAAAAAATAACAAATTATGCATTGTAAAATTATAATTTATATGTAAAATGTATTTTTTACTAAACTATGAAATTTATACGATGTCGTGAAATAACAAATAAATAGTATACCCGCCATTTTTAGGTCTGGGTCTTAAAAAATCAGCTGAAGTGTTAACTCATTTCGTAGGTCAGCCCGAAGAACAAAAACAATTAGTATATATATATAAATATAAATCTATTGAAAATAATAATATATTATGTCAAAATAACAAAAATACGCAAAAAAAAAAATGTCTTCCGTGTCTCGTCTATAATTGTACATACCGTTTAAGTTACCTTATAGGTTATAATTGAACAAGAAGAGGGAAATAAACATAACCTTATCAACACAATTGTTATTATTAAATGTAGTTCATAATTCGATCTAATTGATTTCAAATTTAATACTTGAATATTCAACAGAATTTAATTTTCAATCAGTTTATTAAGTAGGTAAATAATTGTTTGGTTATTCGAGAATATTCGAGATTGCAACGCGAGTCTTAACATGAAAATTATATCATAGGCATTAAATACAATAATTGGCATCAAACCCGAATGACACTTTAAGATCATAATGCAATGGTTATAATTAGAAAAGATTATAATATTAGAGGCGACATGAAGCAACCGTGGACTAACATGGGGACGTGTGACACGTAGGCCGATCGAACGCCGCGCGGGGGCGACTGCTGACAAGTTGGTTAATAATTTCCATTGACGTGTACCAAAAATTTCGATCATTCCTACGTGCATCATCACGGTCCGATTTTCTTTCACGTGGGCAGGTATAATAAAACGGTATGTTTATCCCTTGTCTCGATATCTTTGACTTTCTTGAACTCCTTCGGCTTGAACTGATATATTGCGCATTTTTCTTTGGTCAATAAAAGTGAGGACGCAGGTAATGACTTTGCAACTTAGTGTTTCTGGTCATCCATAAATTATGTCACAGGTTAAAGGGGAGTTAAAGTGTGACAAAGGATAGAGTAAAGTGGAGATAAGGCTTCGCTATGTCACATGAATAAATATAAAGTAATAAAACTCTAAATTTCGACTGTAATTAAAAATGTAAATATATTATTTATTGCTGATTTTATGTAAAAAGATTACAAATTTTAATACCCTTATATATAATTATGACATAAGTGTTTTATTTTTATTTTTTAAATTAACATTGCAAAATGTGTGATGTTACGCAGTCACACTAGAGTCGGGGTATCACACAAATGTAACCAAGGAACCAAATAAGGAATTCCAAAAATCATGGATTTTTGTTATGTATTTTATGTATGCGCCTTAATAACCTTAAAACAACTCTGATAAGACTTCCATCCTAATATATAAATTCGAAAGTAACGCTGTGTCTGTTACCTTTTCACGCTTAAACCGCTGAATCGACGTTATTTTTAATACTTTATAAGTAAACGTTTTGACCACAATCTCATCTGATATTAAATGATGATGTGGTCTAAGATGGTAAGTCACGCTTATCCCAGTGGGACACTGGCTCTCAAGTGCAGCTGCCGGAACACATCAACAGGTGCTTGACGACAGATTTTCAACTTGAGGGTGGTAGGTAGCCAGACGGACTTAGAAAAAGCGCTACCACCATGCTGTGGTTTCATTACGATGTTTTCCTTCATCGAAATCTCCGACTCAGTTGCTTGGATTCGAATCTACGTCCTTCGACGCTATGTCCGAACACACTACCAACCGAGCCATCATCTCTTCAGAAGAGATTTAAATGAAACGCGGTAAGGAGGAAGTTTGAGACCCCGGGAAGGGCATAAGACAGTCTTTATCTCGGAAGTCATCCGATAAGGGAACGAAAAGAGGGTTCAAGTGTTGGAAGTTTGTATAGGGAATCAAACATTTCTCAAATAAGAGATATAAAACACATCATAGTTTGTCTTTTTGTAAGAAATAAATAATGGTTCAGCATTTTTGACCAATCAAGTTTATTCCGGGATGATATAAATTATTTTAATTAAATAACCATTACTAAATTACCCGCTTTTATTAATAATTACATCTGATTCATTGATCTACTTATACCACCGATCACTGTTTTTTAAATATTTAAATAGTATGGAGATTAATGAAAACTCGAAGAAAAAATAACACGAATTCTACATGGACAAAGTCGCGGTGAAAAGCTTGTCTGATATTAATATTTAAAGAAGTATCTGTTTTATTTTCTAAATCATCTATAAATAGGAAAATAACACGTTTTCTATATTTGAATCACTCACCTTGGATCACAAACGATGCGCGTATTTTATAATTTATTAATTCGTTGACACAGTTACCGGACCAAATTATAACACGAACACTCAATCTCTAGAACACCAGCTGATACCCGTGACATCATCTGCGTCGTTTATATTTTAACAAATATAAAAAATAAATAAAACAAAGGAACAAAACATACACACCACACCGCTTGCCCTACTTTTTTTTTTATATATTATAGAGGGCAAACGAACAGGTAGGTCACCTGATGGTAAGTGATCACCGCCGTCCATAGACACTAGCAACACCAGGGGAGTCGCAAGTGCGTTGCCGGCCTTTTAATATATGTGGGCCTCCGGCACTCTCACTGACCGAACGAAACGCAACAGTGCAACCACTGTTACTTCACGTCGGCTTTCTGTGAGAGGGTGGTACTACCCCGCGCGTCGGGCGAGCCGACCCATTCATGCTGAAACCAGTAATAGCTTCAGCGTAGCACTACCACCTATAACATATCCATGTATTGCGCCTCCACAGGTTCTGGTTCCAGGTCTGTCGGCGTTTGTTACTTTATTATTCACTAGCGGCCCGCTCCAGCTTCGCACGGGTATAAAATATATATTCACTGAAAAAATGATTAAAATCGATCCAGTAGTTTTGATTTATTCATTACTGCCCGTGGCCCGCACGCGTTAAATTTGGAGTAACTTCAAAAATAACAGTATTTCTCCACTATTTAATTTATGTTATTATACATATAAACCTTCCTCTTCAATCACTCTATCTATTAAAAAAACCGCATCAAAATCCGTAGCGTAGTTTTAAAGATTTAAGCATACATAGGGATATAGGGACAGAGAAAGCGACTTTGTTTTATACTATGTAGTGATACATCAAAAACTGACTTACTACTAACTAGAACAGTGAAAATTTTCATTCAAATTCCTTTTACATTGTAAGTGAGTACTGAGAATTTTTGGAAATTCAACTCCTTAAATGATTCGAGTGGGGATGAAAGTTTGCTTGAAAATCCGTCAGTCAATCAGAAAATAATTAATGCATAGAAAACGCGTGCGAAGCCGCGGGACATTACTAATTTATGTATAAACTAGCTGATTCCGAAACGCGAAGAATTAAAAGTGTGTAACTGTGTTTAGTTTATCATCATGTGTATGGTGGTAGCTACACTGTTGAGTACAGATCGCTACCACGCCGTTTAGTTGGATATGAATCGACTGGACTTGATATGTCATAAACTCATACGAGATGCTCCTAAACTGGCACTATGGGGGGCGGGGGGAGTGGGGGGGGGGGTTTACACCGGGTGTATTGTCTAGATCTATTCGGACATTATTACCAACTCCTAGCTTCTATCTTTACTTTATGAATGGTACCATACATTAACCTTTTTTGTGATTCAAGCGTTACAGTTAAAAAGCAACAACACCCGGCATTTGATGTATCACGTTGGGGTAACAATTGAGACGTCCTCCTAAGGTCAGTTTCCTTCGGTTTAGTTAAGAGTTATTTATATCGACTATATCGTACGGTGCAGTGACTACGACAGACAAAGATAACGCTATACGAAACCGACTATCTCAGCCTTCTACCCGACGGGCCACATTAAATTCGACTACTATAAATATACTATAACATTTTATCAATAGTAACTAAGCCCACTATTAAAATAATTTTGTATAATTGCTTCCGTTATAGGCAGTGGTATTAGCAAGACAAACTATTCCACTTATGTCACCCGCCCTCGGGTAGGGTTGCCAACTTTTTCTGAGTAACATATTTTTGAGTAGGAAAAAAACAAATTATTGCAAGAAAAGCAATAATTGACATTGCATTGTTAGCAAATGTTAATAATTATCTCATTATCTCGGAATATAAATTATTCATATGAATATTTAATCTGCCTTGTAATTTGTCCTTTGTAAATAAAATTTCAAATTGTTTAAATTCAACTACATATTTTAAAGATATGTAAGGGATTACTGAACATGAAACCAATTTCTCAAATAACTTAAATAATATAATGTTATAATTTTATTAAACATTTCTAGCAATAACTTTTCAATACTCTTTAAACTTATTTTTGTTTCATAATGAAAATAATTATCAGTACATGCTTTTTTAATTCTAATTTATTTCTTAAACTAACCATAATATTGTAGGGATCGAGTATAGTTACAGCATAAATGTTTATAAATAATAGCTCAATAAATACGCATGGCAGTATACACTGAAAATAAAGTATTTTTGTATACTTTATTTTATAAAAGTATATCTATCAAAAATAAAGTAGAATATGTTATTAAAAAATATGGTTGGCAACCCTACCTACTCTCAGGTAAATTATTCATTCTAATATATATTTTTTTAATAATAAGTTTCCAATAAAATCAACAATATGTATTTTTTTCCTATGCACGTTAATTAGCATATATATTTCCCTTGTCATCCGGTCATGCCGGCCGCAATAATTGATTATTTTCGTTCCCGATTTTCATGTAAATGTTGTTCTAAAATTATTTTATAAAAAGCATAGATTGCTTCATAAATATTCAAAGTCAAATTTATATAATGATTCAACACAAGTCATTGCCACACACGGAATTCTTCTTATACACGTAGCCAATACATGCCAAAAGCATCTTGTCTATTCGCGTTTGGTTATACAGTAAAGGCAGACCTCGCCACACTACAGATTTGACAAATCTCCTTGACATCCGACTATATACAGATTCATTATATTGGCTAATAGTTACTATAACGGTAACGCCTGACTACAGTAAATATTTCTATGTAGTTTTTTTTTAGTTAATTAAACAAGATAATTTGAAATATATATATATATATATATATATATATACTGTATATTACGTTAAAATAAAGTAAAACAAAGTGGTGTACTTATGACCATATGAAAGAAGTGAAAACTTCTTTATAAAAAGTACAACAAAATGTCAACGTAACGCAGTGTTCCCAGGCTGTTATCTATCCAAGTACTGACCTCGTTTTAAACAGTCTATCCGACACAGTGTTTCACACTTTTCATGATACAAATCGGTTGCTGATGAAAATTTAAGCCTTTCTATAAGAAGTTTTAGTTCAATTATACTTTAATTGTATTGTAATGTTTATCTAAAAGGTTCAGTAGTAGGTTTGTGTTCGCGTGGTATTTTTTCTCCAGTGTGTGTCAACCCTTACAGATAAACTCACCTCATCGCAAGCGTGACACCGCGGCTTCAAGCGCTCCGAGTAGTGTCGAACGCAGTACAAGCGCCCATCGAGAGCGCAGTAAGCAAGTTCGACGAGCAGTTCGTCGCATTCCGAGCACATGAAGCAAGCCGGGTGGAAAAATGCCTGCAAATAAATCAGCGACATCTAGTATTCAATAACAGTAATACGTAAAAATATAATTACTTCATTAATCGCATGCAAAATAATTTCAGTTCTTACATTGGTAGAAATAATGGTAATAGTAAAATTACGCCATCTCTTGTGGAACAGTATAACTACATAACATGTAACTAATTTATGACGAGCTTATTTCTAAATTTTATTGTTTCTTTGACAAAATAAATAATTACATACATCTTCGCCTATTCGAGGAGCTTGAATCATTATGTTACCACTTCGAATTGTTTTGTTGCATCCCATACACTCCATCGAACTGCCGTGATGCTGACTAGCAACGCCTGTAAAGCATAAAACATTTTATTTAATTTTAGTCTAGCTACTTGACAATAGATGGCACCGTATGTATATGTATTCTGAAATCTTACCAATATCAAGCGCAATTTCGTTACGTGCGGCAACGAAGTCTTCATATTGTTTACGATGGCCTTCATCGACATGGCGACAATGGGATAAAGAGAGATCTTGCTTTGGTAGTTGTGTGGCTAGAGCCCTAGTTTTCCAAGCCCGCCACGCAGCTTGCCCGGTGGCGCCAGTAACAGTAGTCGGAGTGCACTCAGCTAACGAAGACCAATACAGTTCAGTCTGGAAGAAGATATTTATTGCTATATAATCATACTCAACTTGTATACTGACGTTGTATTGATGTTACTCTATTTTTTAATGTAAGATTCGATCAGTCTTAACTCACAAAAGATAAGTAAAATGTAAACAAAATGTTTGATTTGTATATATACATATATAAATAAAGAGCCATGAATATATCAGTTGAGAAACTTTTTCCCGTCTGTTTTTTAAAAGGATCTCTTTATTAATATTTTTGGAGTAATTCTTCTCTTCGCGCGTTTGAGAAAAACACACATAAACATCTAAAAGCAACACCATGAAGTTGGTTGATAATGGTCTGTCAAGTTTTCGTGAGAATTGATAACTATATTCAAGGCAGTCATTCAAATATACATATATTAATCTACAACACGTGTTTTATATCAGTGGGGATAAATAAATATATTCATACATAAATGCACATGTGTATTTTTGTGTGATTTTAAATTATACGTCGTGGTGAATGATAATTTATTGTGAGTATTCGTGATAAGTGTTTTTTTTTAATATAAACTTTTTAAAGTGGATTTATAGATTTAAGGTTAACTGTCGGTTTGTATTCTTTTTATTTGTTTACATTATAAATTATTATTATTATTATAACATTATTGTTTACTAATTGTTAAAAAGCTTTATTTCTAAGTTTCTATTCGTCATACTTCACGATATTTATATGTACTAAGATCCACAATATTTTCTACTGTTTGACAAAAAATCCATCAAAATTAATGAAACTTCGGAAATCAATGAATTATGGTAGAATTTGGAGTCTGGACGACCAGCTATAATAAATAATTTTAACGCATTGTTCACCTGCTTGGCGGTTAATCCTGGCGGACTGTCGTACGAGTGGTGATTGACCCTGGATTCCCGTAGTCCGAGACGGTCTCGCACAGAGCCCAACTCCTCGTGGTACACCGAGTGTTTCAATCGATCGCAGCCACATGATTTGCAGGTTTTCCTTGAAACAATAACACAGGTCTATTAAAAAAAAAATCGAGTTTTACGAGACAGAAAGGATGGCGTAGAAGATGCTAGCAGTTTTAAAACAAAATGGATTTTTTATTGCTGTTGATTGGTCGCGTTAGGACTTCATATATTAGTGTCTTTGCTGTGTACAAGGATTGTATTAAAAATATTGCACAATAGATGGCGTGCGAGAGCTGAACGGGGGGTATTTCACTCTCATAAATCAACCAATAAGATACGAGATATCTTTTCTGTTAGTCGATATTCATTTTTTTTTCTTTAATTAATAATAGAAGGCACGTTGATAGGACATATATTTTAAATTATGTATATACAAATAGATATTTAAAACGGGACGGTAAGAGCAAGTACCTTGAATGTTATAGGTGATGTAAAACGTTTTTAGTTGACTGTTTTGAATTTTCTGAAACAGTTTATTACCTACGTTAACAGACTTTGAAAAAAAAATACCCAGCCAAATGATAGCCAATTTACAAAAAAAAAAACATTTTCTCTTTCCAATCGATTTTGTTTCTATAAGGATCCAAAAACAATCGGACGTACTATATACTATAAGTTTTAGTGTTAGAAATGTCAGAAATATCAAAAAACTTCTGCTATGTATGTCGTGAAAAATGGTCATGAGTTCGATAACCGGTATATTTTCTTACAACCTTATGTTATTCTCGCATAATACTTCTATATCAAACCGACAATCTAAGTTAGCTAATTGATTAAAGGAATGTAAAAAATATTGTCCCCAGATATGTCTGTTTCATTACAAAATTAACCTTTAAAAAATAAAATTAATTCTCGCAAAAATTATAATGAAGACAGAATTGTTTAAATAATTCAGACACTAAAAATAATATATTAATGAAGCATAATAAAAATTAATCGTGACGTACTGTACAAACCAAAAGCGTCTCGCGCAATTGCTTTTACCACGTGTCATTTGACTACATGACAGAGCGAGACAAAATTAGTTTAATATATATGGTGTAGAGAAAGAACTGTTTATATTACAAATTCAGGACATTGTTTCAGTCAGATTAAAAAGGTAGTTTTACATCTTACAGCTTATTTATTGATGGAGATTATAGGCTGTCTAACGTCAATGTATGCAGTAGATAAGCAATTACCATATGAAGTGTAGTAGGTCGGATAGCATTGTTAGCTAGAATGAGCCATATGCCACGGTGAGAGGTATTGGGGGGGGGCTGAAGGCGGGTTGACTGTTCGAGGAAAACTAAGCATTACCTAGCAAATCTGAAATTTGAATGCCTGTGTCGGCGAGATACCATGCCATAGGACTTTGTTGCGTCCTCACTATATACTGAATTGAAACCTGCGAAACCGTACTGTTAGTATATTAAAAATCGATTGTTTTTTTTATTATTTCCGTTCGAGGAGTAATCATGGAGCTACTATTCAATGGAACGGTGATATAGTTCCTATCGCCTTATCTAGTACGCGGTAGTTCACATCGTTGACTTGAACCTATTACAAATACAAAGACTTTCACATTTGCAATCGTGCGAACGGGTTATTCTAAAAATAATTTTATGCCGAGATGAATATAGCTTCGTGACAAGCGGGGCTTATCCTCGACGAGTTAAATACTCTTTACAAAGACGTCGTTGGTATAGTGTATGTATTTGTCAGTGAGACAAAAAACATCCATAAATATTCATTAATACAAACGGAATGTATGAGTAAAATGCATGTGTACGAGATAAACTTGCAACACCGTTCGATCGCACACTATGAAAGTTCAATGAAAGTTCGGTATTATTATTATTTTTTTTTTTTATATTATAGGGGGCAAACGAACAGATGGGTCACCTGGTGGTAAGTGAACACCACCGTCCATAGACACTAGCAACACCAGGAGAGTCGCAAGTGCGTTGCCGGCCTTTTAATATAAGTGGGCCTCCGGCGCTCTCACTGACCGAACGAAACGCAACAGTGCAAGCACTGTTACTTCACGTCGGTTTTCTGTGAGAGGGTGGTACTACCCCGGGCGAGCCGACCCATTCATGCTGAAAGCTGTAATAGTTTCAGCGTAGCTCTACCACTATCATATCACATCTACATAATGACGAAGGTTTTTATGCTATCCTAATTCTAACTAATATAAAAGTGAATATATGTTTATTTGTTTCTTTCTTACGCTTTCACTACTCAACCAATCATGTTCATACTTTGCACACACGTTGTCCGAGATACAGAAAACAACATAAGAGTACCTGTCATCCTGGAAAAATAATTAGTTTCCGACAGATAGAAGAAATCTACATTGACGCGAGCGAAGCCGCGAGTGAAAGCTAATAGGATGTAAAAGCCGAGCAGAGCCGCGTGTAAAAGTTTATATTCAAGAACAAAGTTACCGGGTCAATGATAAACGGCAGATGGTAATCTATACTCGTTGATGTTTTCCAAATGCGTCAATAGCGTTCATGTTAGCAACGTGAGAGCTCAATTTGAAATTCTGTTTGGATAACGCGGAACAATGCGATGTGATTTGAAGATGCCGGGAGTCAATTGACGAATGATCCGAGGACAGGACGATATAAAAATATCAACGTCAAATCAATGTCGAGATTCAAGTATACGACCGACCGACTTCGGAGCAAATTACTCGCACACCACGTCATCCGACGCGATCTTTGATCGATCTGTATTAAAATATCACTTATTAAGCAAATAAAAGAGAGTTAAAAAGCCTTTTATTTCATGTAAATAACACAGAAAAGTTATTACGAATAATATTATGTTATTTTACAAAAATGTTTCGTATAATATTCGTTTGCTTTTATTAGATTAAATAAGAGGGCTTTTATACTTTTTTTTTTTTTTTTTTTATATCATAGCGGGCAAACGAACAGGTGGGTCACCTGATGGTAAGTGATCACCGCCGTCCATAGACACTAGCAACACCAGGGGAGTCGCAAGTGCGTTGCCGGCCTTTTAAATATGTGGGCCTCCGGCGCTCTCACTGACCGAACGAAACGCAACAATGCAAGAACTGTTACTTCACGTCGGTTTTCTGTGAGAGGGTGGTACTACCCCGGGCGAGCCGACCCATTCATGGTGAAACCAGTAATAGCTTCAGCCTAGCTCTACCACCTACCAAATCAAATTTGCCATATGGGGTTATACGAAAATGTGACTGTACAGTAACGCTTTTTAATTTAAGAACACAATAGACAGTGCATGAAAAAAATATCTACTATTATAAATTTTATGGATTATATGAAATATATTTCTTTACAGATATTAACTCATCTGGAATAATTATTAATAATGCATATGATGCTATTATACTATATCATTTTCTATTATATTATTTATACATATTTAAATATTAAGTTTTAAAAGTATGAAATTAAATGATATGATAGCGTTACTTAAAGGACATGTCTTGATAATATATTACAATGCAATAATAATATGCTGTATAGAAATCTACTAAGATAATGCGTAAAATTATCCAACAGGAGAGCTAAGTTCAATGCTAAAATAACGTATTTTTTAACCTTAACCGTACTATACATTAATGAAAAAACGTGTGTTTGTGATGACGCAATACACGTAAAAACTTCTTTATATAAAAGTACAAGAAAAAGCCAACGTCAAGTGGTGTTCCCAGACGGTCACCCATCCGACTACTGACCGAGCCCGTCGACGACGGTGATCGGACGAGAGAGCCGGTGTTTTCAACACTCTCCCGGACGCAATGTTTACGACTCATCTAGTGTGGCTAGTGTCTATGGACGGCGGTGCTCACTTACCATCAGGTAACCCACCTGTTCGTTTGCCTCCTATAATATAAAAAAAAAGAAAGTTTGCGGGTCAGAATTTCAAAGATCTCTCATAAGAAGTTTCAAGTCATGTTTCCACATGAGAAAAAATTGTTATGTCACTTTTTGTTTCTTTACAGAGTAGCGTCGTAGAGTATGCGGTTAATATACCGATAGCCTTGTTGAAAAAGTTAAATGCATAATGCGCGTCCGACTCGCATGTTGCGATTGACCCGACAACAGAATTAATAGGATAAGTAAGCGACTGTATGAATACACGGACGAAGATATCGTTCCCAAAATGGCAACGTCTTCGGACTTTATCTAGTTATTTGTTTAAGATAACCGTGTTCGTCGATATGTAATGTTTACATTCATAGTATAAATAAAATATCTTTTAGATATTAAAAGTTAGGTTAGGGCAAAACTATTCCAAGGATTACAGAGAGGCAGCCAGACGCCCCGGTAATTCGGGCGAAGACGAGGTGCAGGCTTATTTCATCAAATGCCTCCCTGATGAATCTTCAGGAAGCGGACGCGGAGGCGTCCGTCGCCGTTAATTCAAGGCCCGTGAGGTGAAGCACGGTGTTAGCCGCCGCTTCAGGATAAGCGTGGGAAAGAGAGCTCTCTCGTCCTCGAGAGAAAGGTCTCAGTTTTACCATCTTGCAGTTTGAACCAAACGCGTGGCCAGGGTAGTGGCGTATGCTAGACGTGAACCCGCACCCTAGTCCACACATACGCGCTAAGCGGCGCAGGGGTTTTTTAGTCGGAAAAAGTCCGACATAACCCTCATGCTGTCCCCCAGCAGCGTCAGGGTATCCTATGCAGGATTTTCCTCTCCTTCAAAAAAAAACAGGGCAAAACTATTCTAACATATTTTTTCCGTGAGGTAAGAAGTACAATTATTTATCTTATATTCAGATATTACAAGCTTTTTTAAGATTTTATAGATTTAGGAATTTGACTATATTTTCACTTGATCTTGAGTGACATTGGACCTACGATGGTAACATGCTAGATTGTAAGTGGCTCTGAAGTGCAGCTACAGAAGTTCACGTAAATGTTCTTGGATCGCCCTTAAATAAATATAATGACTGCGCTCCAGATAATGAGATGTGTTTCTGGCCTGCATTTCATTGATCGAGTACGGAGCATGCAGACGCTTTTGTACCGCTGTCATTTCGACGCAAAAAAAGAAGAAAAATCAAAATATGTCACCATTAGAATTATAATTTCTTGTCACCGCAACCACATAACCGCATTAATGTTATTATAAAAATTAATAACACCGCTCATATACCGCTTATATATTCTTCGCTGTACATCGCATATTTAACGGAGATAATTATACGCCAAAGAACCGCAACACTAGTATATGTGACATCGCATTGGACATTCGAAACGCTCTCAGAAAAAAAAACGCTATTATCTTTGTACCGTTCGTACTGACATCGACGCCGCTATCGCTCGCTCATCCTGAGAGTGAGATCCTGAGACGCCGCTGCTCCGTACGAGGTGCTGAGTTTGCAGGTTAGTGCACGCTTTTTATTTGGGGTCTTTGTTATTTATAGGCAAGACCACCTACCGCTCTACGCTCTCGCTCTTCCTTTTCACGCATCTTTTTATACCTTTTCATTTTCACCGCAACCTTCCTAGTGGGGCCTATTTACACGGTCCCATCGGCCCCTTCAGTTCTCGACGACCTATTTTCAACTTAACCGTCATCTACAAATACTTATGTATTAGAAAAGACATATATTGAACAAAAATATTAATTGAAAACAAGTTACCTCTTTGTATTAAGAGCGGCTAGTCAATGACCATTATGTTTCAGAATAAATAATTGAAACGATTTTCCAAGAGACAAGAATAGGGATATATTATTGTTTTAAATACATCTTGTATCTATTTTAAACTTTGCGACAGCTGGGCAATGGTAGAAGACTGTTTATAGTCACGTACTACTCAATATCAAGCGGGAAGGGAGAACTGAATTCCAATTTGATAACAAAATGTTTGAGTGCACATCGTATGGATCCGTGAGCATTAGTCACCATTACAATACCAACAAAACTTGTACGTAAATGAGTAATAATGCGTACGTCTATAGTTAATTCACTTTAACAAAACAAGTTACTCACAACTTACGAGAAAATTGACGAATATATGAAATCTTTTGTAGCGCGGCATCCATTTTCTACGTAGCGCTAATACGACACGCCCTAACGAGCGTGAATCACTCTGCTTATCTGTCCATTATCTCCTTAATATATACAATAATAGTACTGTGTTTCTGTTATAGTGTATCTATAAAATATTCATTTTTAACAATAATATTTCCTATTTTTTGGACAACAAATTAGAACAATGGAAATTACACATATAGGTGCGAATGTTAAAATAAATGTGTGGATAAAAGTAGCATGGTTAAACTTGGAATGAATCGAGAAAGTGGAGAAGAAGTTGAGGAATAAGTATGCATTGGTCACTATGGACGGATGGCAGATATAAGAATAGATAAAGACAGAACAGATATGAATGGATTGCGTAAGGAATTATACGTATATTAAAGGTAGGTCATAGGGTAATAGAATAGATCGGCAGGGAAAAACTTAGGTGGGTTATAGGTAAGAATATTAAAAACATAGACTCCGACGTTGGAAGTAAGAAACAATCCTATCGATAGCCTTTTAAAAGTCTATAATTCTTCAACAGTATTCCGCATGTAGGTGTCAGTATTAATTTGTTCTTTTTAAATGGCATTTGGCAGACCTCATGGCACATTATTAACAAGCCCTTATATTGAGCTGAGAGATCACGAGTTCAAACTTCGCATAGGAAGTACTCAGTTCTGATCATGATGTTAAATCTCTGTACAATATTTAATACGTGCTAAGCTCAATTTGAAATCAATAGCGGTTAGTAGAATTGATGTATATTTTACAAGTATAGTCTCTATAAATTTAGCGAATTAGTTTCAGTTGCCGCAATAGTGAACCTGTACCCTTTATTTACGTTAGCCTTCGTTTCGCCATAAAAGAGGTTTCCTATCGCTGACCTTGACATTAACTGCGAAGGCGTGATCCCAACAATAGCCATTTGTTCTGATTGATTCGTTACTTCGTGAACTGGTGTAGACAGGTGACGTGCGAGGCCTTTGGCATTCACCTTTCAATGATGGATCGAGGTTAACGAGCTCTATTTGGAGATTTAACAAGATGTTTTGTTTTTTCTGATTGCTGATTCGCTTATTAAAAGTTTTTAATCTTCCCAAATTACTTTGATATTTCTAATGAATGTAGTTTAATTTCTTTTCTATATAGATATGTATTGCACAGTCAACGTTAGAAGGCGATTTAAATTTTTCTTCCTCAATATATTTCTGATTTTGTTTCTGCATTTATTTTGAATGAAAGAAATCCGTAGTAAGTACTAATATCATTATAATCGCTGAGCAATGTTTATAAACAATTCTGATAGCTTACTTTAGAAGTCCGAAGCGGTGACTCCTATCTATGGAATAATATTTGGTTACAACCTGAACGTGGACGTGACAGTTATAATTAGAGGCACAATTTTCTTTATTCTATTTTAAATATATTGTGTTATCCCTTAGATATATTGTACTATTCCTGAAAGTTAGAAGTGATGAAAAAATTACGTAAAAGCTGATAATATATAAAAAAAACAATTATAAAATGTATGAAAGCCCATCATTTCAGAATGGTTGCAACTATGTGTCTGATTCTTTTTTTGTTATTAATTTAATTGTCAGGGCAAGGTTTGTATTCAAGAGAATGTTTAAAAATCAAATGGAAATGTGAAAAAAGTGCCTTACAAACTTCCACAAAAAAAGGTATAAAGATATTCCCAAGTTAATGTTCACTTGTTTAGTTGCCAATTTATTTCATTACATTGCCGTACTTCAATGAGAACATTTATTTAAATTTCCTTCATAACACTTGTGCGAAGTCGGGGTGGGCAGATGGTTCTTTTATAAAACACTAGCTGACCCCGACGAACTTCGTACCGCCTAACAGTCGATTCTTTCATTATTATTTTTTAATACTTATTCTGCTATTCGAAACGCTATATAATGTTAAATGTTACCATCGTATAAATATTGACAAATATTGACATTAATATTTATACGATACTAACATCACTCAATTGTTTTGACTTCCCGGAACCTCTCCAGTAACACTTAAACTTTATGCCATTGTATTAAAGTTCAAATTGACTTTTAAGTATTATTACAAATCGTTTGTATGGGAGTATAGAAAAGTGTTGTTTTCAGGCATTTTTTTATTTTTTTCTCTCCATAAGAACCATCCTCGTACTTCAAGGAATATTCTAAAAAAAAGAATTGAGAAATCGGTTCAGCCGCTCTCGAGATTTGCGCTTGGCAACACATTCAGCGATTCATTTTTATATTATAGAGAATAGCTACTCTAAAAGGTATTGCATTCTTTGGCTTTCTATTTACTTGAGATTATTAGAGTTGTAGAATAAAAAAAACAAACAAAACAAAGGATTAAATTACCTAAATCGATTGTCTACAAATAATATGAGAAGCGAGACCATGATGACCTTCATATATTTTAATTGCACCAATTAAATTACATTGATTATTATTATTCAACCAGTTTATTATTTAAACAATAAACATATGGACTGTTAAAACGGCACCGTCACATCGTCCAAAGAAAACACGTATAAATCTATTCTTAAATTAAAGTCGTTGTTTTATAGATAGACATCAATTACTGCTATAAACCATAAACCATTTTAATCATTAGCTCGTTACTCACTGAGTTTATTTCTTATTTAATATTATATATGTTAAATATAGTGCATGGTAGAAAGGAAGGTATGGAGGAAACGCACGAAAATCTCCGTGGGATGGGCAAATCAAATTAAGACACCATATACCCCATTGCCTTCGAAGAGTTTAACAAAAGTCCTGAGGACTAAATTTGCTCTCTATAAGTTTCTAGCCTTTCAGCATGAATGGGTCGGCTCGCCCGGGGTAGTACCACCCTCTCACAGAAAACCGACGTGAAGTAACAGTGCTTGCACTATTGCGTTTCGTTCGGTCAGTGAGAGCGCCGGAGGCCCACATATTTAAAAGTTCAGCAACGCACTTGCGACTCCCCTGGTGTGGCTAGTGTCTATGGACGGCGGTGATCACTTACCATCAGGTGACCCACCTGTTCGTTTGCCCTCAATAATATACTCGATACGAAAGATTAGGTCTAAGAAGGTAATATATTAGACCTGTAGGAGGACTGGCTTCCAAGTGCAGTTACCGCAATACAACTATAAGTGTTTGGTGACAGATTTTCAACTAAAGTATGGTAACTGGATGGTTTCATCACGACCTTCTCGAAAGCTCCAGCTCATTGGAGGGATTCGTACCAACGTCGATCGATACCGTACCTGGATATTATACTACAGACGCCCCATAACTTTCGCTCATAACAACTCTATGAAGTGGTATAAAAAATTTAAAAAAAATGTATTATATAACTGTCGTTACTGGGTCTATTCAAAGTAATTGTTCGTTTTGTACGAAGAAGTATCATATATAAAATTACATTTTCAAAATCTATTTTATTCATTTACGTAAAACTTGGTAACTATAGCAACTGTATAATACAGTCACTTCGGCCAAAAAAGATCAGTCCTCTCAAACGTATATATAAATAATCCTGTTTCAAGTAGCGTACTCTACTACTTTTATCATATACCAACTAAAATTCGCACGCTTGGTTCGGTATTAAAAATTGCAAGGAGTAGAATTTGAAATTCAATCATATCGATTGACACCCAAAAGAACTGTATTGTCATTATGTTCTATACGTTTTTTTTTTAATTATTCAAAAACTAATTGTTACTCTCGATTTAATCTGGAGCGGATGGAGTGATAGTAAGTGCTCGGTGCGTCATTGACCCGCCGCGATGCGCCCGCGCAACTTTGTCAACGTGCATACCAATTAAGCGCATTAAGGATGCCATGGGAACGCATGCAACAAGTCATATCTTCTGGACGCACATACATGAAGAATTATTAGCTGTGGCATTTTATGAAGTTCTAATATAAAAAAATTGTACTCGCTATTGAGATTTCTCAGTTCATCTGCATCATATTGTTAAGCTGTTTCTTTTATGTCGAGAGGTACCGAATATAGTCTTGTTGGCTCATTAATTAGTATACCATTTGCCTTTCACATTTAATTTTAAGACCGATAGGTGTTTTGACAGTGGCTAACAACTGTGTAAGCTTTGTAATCTACTATTCATATTTTGTTTTAGATCAACAACTCTTTGCACTGCACTCTGGCAATTAACATCAGCGGTAAGGAAGTGTATTTCATATAAAGAACAAGCTGTTGCTCGTAGCTCCGCATGCGTTTTTGTAATTGTAAATGACTTCTTATAAGATCAGCTATATGTTAGTGAAAGTTCCGTGAAATATGGTTCAAACCTTTGGGAGATAGTACTGCAAACAGAGCCATGGGTAAAAGCTAGTCCAAAATAAAAAAGCTTTAATTACTTTTTATAACGTTAGCTATCTGTCAGTGAAAGTCCCATGAAAATAAGTCCAATCGTTTTGGAGATAATACTACAGACGAAGCCACGGATGACAGCTAGTCTAAAATAAAGTAGCCTATGTCACCCGCTGTAATTTTAACTATCCGTCAGTGAAATTTCTGTCAAAATCGGTCCAGCCGTTTCGGAGATTACCCGGAACATACATACAGAAAGACAAAAATTTTAAAAATTGTATTCTTGTTATCAGTATCGTGTATACGTTCATATCCAATCAGTAAAAAGTCGTTATTTTGATATTACAAACATACACTCCAATTTTATTTATATGTATAGATGTATAGATTAATAGTACGAAATCTGTTTTCCTTCTTTTTTGAGGGCTTTATAGTTAGCTGTAATTAAATACTATAGCCTTACTATGATACGTTTACATTTGTTCTGACCCGAATATCATTTCAAGTCTTACTCGTGTCCCGTATCTTCCATTCCATCCATTAGACTTGTAAGTTCTTCGGAAAGTGGAGCCAGATTGTACAGCTACAATAGAGATTTCATATCTTACGATACATTAGCGAAAAGCACACCGCGGATTCATTGGCACTAATCCAAACTAGTGTCGGCTCCCATTTATGTATGTCGTGAGCATGTTATGATCTGTTTGGGTCTAGATGTTTTTACAATCGAATGGGCGCTGCAGTATTGATGGATCGTAAAAGTTGAAACAAGTCCCGTCTGGCGAAACATCTGTCTAGATGTGTACAATCGACGTCAAATACGTAGACCTTCTTCTGCTAATTAAAGAAAACCGTCATTCATTTGTCGGTGGTTAGTTCTTTTAAAGATGAATTATCTGATTTAAAGTTTGAAGATATAAACAGTACACTATCTAAATTTGGAGTCCATAGATGTTTGCATAAACTTATAATTATATATATGTACACTAGCTGTTGCCCGCAGCTCCGCGTGCGTTTTATTTATAATTGTAAATTACTTCTTATAAGATCAGCTATCTGTCAGTGAAATCCCATGAAAATAGGTCCAATCGTTTTGGACGTAGTACTACAGACGAACCATGGATAGTACCACGGATGTCGGCTAGTCTAAAATAAAGTAGCCTATGTCACCCGCTGTAATTTTAACTATCCGTCAGTGAAATTTCTGTCAAAATCGGTCCAGCCGTTTCGGAGCTTACCCGGAACAAACCGACAGACAGACAGACAAAAATTTTTAAAATTTTGTTTTTGTTATCAGTATCGTGTATACGTTCATATCCAATCAGTAAAAAGTCGTTATTTTGATATTACATACAGACACTTCATTTTTATTATATGTATAGATTACTTTTTGCTGAAAGAAGTTAAAGGATGGTGTAGCGATTTAAATCTCAAATGCAAAGTGAAGAGAAGAAGAAATTAAACTATTTACTGTTATCCCAAAATCCCATAACAAGGAAGTAAACTACAAAGCTGATATTTTTTAATTAGGGAATATTTCGTATCAATCAGATGTTACAGAGTAAATAGTAGTTCAAAAGTAAGTATTATTATAAAAACGTCATCATCATCATCATCTTACCCTTATCCCACCTAACTAGGGTCGGCACTACATGTTTTCCTTTTCCACTCTCCGCTGTCAGATGTCATCCTCAGTATTCACACCTTTTATACAAATACCATTTTTCACACAATCCATCCACACCTTTTTCGGTCTTCCTCTACTCCTATATCCGTCCACTTTCAAACTCAAAACTTTTCTTGTTACATGACTTTCATCTCTTCTCATAATATGTCCGTGCCATGCTAACCTATTACTGCTCAATTCCTATTGCAAAAACGTATGATTTTTATATTAATTTATATGTTTGTATATCTCTTGGCGGGTTCCGTTTTTTATTATTAACACTGCACCGATGTAAAGATGCAGTTCAACAGATTTATGATAACGTACATATAGTAACCTCTTTTCATATCCTTATTCTTCGTAGTGTATGCCAAAATAATATAGTACTAAATTTAATCTGTATAACTGCCACAATCCAAAACATTAGTATGTAATTTCAAGTAACTCAAGATATAAAGTTGTGGTTTTCTACCTCAGTCATTTAATATTTGATTATTATGTACAGAATACATACAATTGTTTAACAGTTCAGATTTTCGATTTCAACAGGCCCATGATATTTGATAATGAAGGAGTTACTTTGCGAATGACCATCGTTAAATGTTATAATGGACGTTACTTTGCAATTCCGTCTGTAATTGATTGACCGCTGCCACGTCTCACTTCAACAAAAAAAAAACGGAGCATGAAAGTTGATGGTTCAATTATTGTTGAAAGTGACTAAACTAATGGATCTTTCTTTTTTATTATAGAGGGGAAAATCCTTCATGGGATGATACCCCCTCACACTGCCGGGGGACAGCCTCTCTCTCAACCCCTCTGCTCTGCCGCTCAGCGCGTATGGCGACCAGGCGCTTGGGTCACCCGCAAGGTGGTGATACGGGGACCCTCTTCTCGGAAAGAGAGATTTCTGTCCCCACGAAACTAATGGATCTGGTCTAAATAGGCTCGCATTAAACTCTGACAACAATAGTTAAATATTCAACAATGCTTATATGAACGATTATGTTTCGTACGATGGAAATCAATTACCTTAATAATAATTGACATTGTTCCACAAAAGCTATAGTGAGACACGTTGGTTGTAGGACAATGGAGATCCTGTGAATGTCATGCTTAACTTATATGATGACGTATCCACTCATCTGTGAGATCATAAACAATGGAATGCAAATAATGTTATAGCTGATGATTGAGAAGCAATTCAATAGGATGACATATCAGAAAAAATAACAAGCAGTGTTTATGCCGCATTGGAGACGATCGACTTCATTATTTTATACCCATTGTTTGTTAATGTTTACAAGTTGTTGCCGATCACGCGTGATGTATCGGATATTTCGAATGTTATCACGTTGGGTCCCGTCATTTATGTGTTTCAGTTTCATTGGATATGGTAGAACAAAGAGTTATGGTAGATAATGATTCATTTATGATCCTTCTGCCGACCGCTGATAATATATTATAATTGGAAATTAAAAGAAAATTGCAGAGTAATTATAAACTTCGGTAGATTCGAAAGAAACTGAACAAGGATGAAGAGAAATTAGCCTTTCTTAAATGAAAATAAATCTTGCTTTAATTGTTTTTTACCATATACAGCAACTGTGGTAACGCGAACATTATTTTTTTTTTTATACTATATAGGTAAACGTTTTGACCACAATCTCATCTGATATTAAATGATGATGTGGTCTAATATGGTAAGTCACGTTTAACCTAGAGGGAGACTGGCTCTCAAGTGCAGCTGCCGGAACACACCAACAAGTGCTTCGCGACATATTTTCAACTTGAGGGTGGTAGCTATCCAGACGGACTTACTCACCGAAAGCTCCGACTCAGTTGCTTGGATTCGAACCTACGTCCTTCGACGCTGTATCCGAACACACTACTAACTGAGCCATCATCGCTTCAAACAGTTAGAAAGTAGCTGCAAATTTTAAAATCACACACAGCTTCTTGGTATTGTTTAAGAAACTCTTGAGAAGACTGAAAAAACATTTTAAAAGATCCGATTTAAAAGCTAACCCAGACCGCAATAAAAAAGAATACAACATTTCGAACTTGTTAGACATTTTAAACAACGAATACATATCCGGATGATCTCTTCATATATCGGGTGATGAAGTCAGCTGAAGTTTTAATCCATTGTTCGTATCTCTTGCGTCATAACTATAATGCAGTTTCAACACAGGTGCGTAACTTTCAAAGATAAATAATATGATCCCGCAAACGCCAGTAAAACTGCCACATAATTCACCGCATATACATATATATATTAAACAATGGACTGTAAAAACACACGATGAAGAATCTTGACCGTTTCGAAAAAAAAATTCTATAACGTAATGTTTACAAATTTTTTAATATTGAATGAAAAATTTGTGATGAGATTTCAGCGGATGTTTATCTTTGTGAAATTATTGTTGCGTTAGGGTAGGTAGGTACATGAATACATGTTACATTTTGTTTGAAAATTATGATGCGTTTTATAAAAAAAACTTCCTGTGTAACGGCGGTTAGTAGATTTTCGACGAGTTAAAATTATGCGATATTTTTTTTCTCAAAGTAGCCTCTATATAGGCCTTAACTTTGATATATTAATAGTAGTGTAATAAATGTTATATAATTGGGTTTAGGTCTCTCCCCAAAGCTAGATAAGAGCTGAATCAATACACTCTCCGACGACGTATTGGAATAAGCGAAGTCGATTATTAGGATTTGTTCTTTAGCGAATGGTATTTTTGCTACATTGAAAGCATATATTATTACTAATCCAACTGACTATAGAATAAATCGTTTGTTCCTGCCGACGCTTACTCCTTTTATTATCAGACCAATATACTACTGATCTTAAACATTTAAAGCCAACCATTTCTGAAAAATAAGTTGCTTTAGTTAGTTCAGAAATGAAATAAGCTTAGCTAATAGCTTTTCATAGGTGGTAGAGCTACGCTGAAGCTATTACTGGTTTCAGCATAAATGGGTCGGCTCGCCCGGGGTGGTACCACCCTCTCACAGAAAACCGACGTGAAGTAACAGAGCTTGCACTATTGCGTTTCGTTCGGTCAGTGAGAGCGCCGGAGGCCCACATATTTAAAAGGCCGGCAACGCACTTGTGACTACCCTGGTGTTGCTTAGTGTCTATGAACGGCGGTGATCACTTACCATCAGGTGACCCACCTGTTCGTTTGCCCCCTATAATATATATTAAAAAAAAAGAATGCTGTGGCTACTGAGCCGAAATTACTACTGATTGTTAATCTATGTAATAGTGTTAGGTTCTATAATAAAGTCCCAAAACATATTACCGATTTGCCAGGCTATAACTTTAAGGGCCATGTTAAGCGGGTTTTGGTGTCAAAGGGCTATTATAGAGTGGATCAATATGTGAACGATGGTGATATCCGGAATTGACTCCTCTCTGTGCATCCACTAAAACGATTGTAACGTATAACGTATTTTAAATATATAATTGTATGTTAAAAAGATAAACCCAATCGAGTTTGTTTCTTGCCGATTCTTCTCGATGACTGGGATGTATTCCAAAGCGGTGGTAGTTTTGACGTTCATAAGCGCCTTCTTAGGGCCTAAATAGGATAAAGTATTTTTGATTTGATTTGTATTCAAGAAACTAAACTGGCTAAACCCAGATTTGTAAGTGCAAATTATTAATTTTACTGGCAACATAAATCTTCAAGTGACAAGTGAATCCTTGAGGTTGGCCTTTGGCAACGTCGCTTTAATAGAGTGCCGAGTCCAACCCTAACCATTAAGACTACAACGTCTGCAAAACATATAAATTTTATGTAGGGATGTGTTTTAAAGGCACTTTAAATCATTACATACCATAAATCAAAGTGGTCCACCGCGTCTGTCTGTCTGTCTGGATGTTTGCGATAAACTAAAAAACTACAGAACTGATTGTAATGCGGACTTCACCAATAGATAGAGTAATTCACGGCGAAGGTTTAGGTGTATGATTTGTCAAGTTTTTTTTTTTTTGTAAATTGGATGTTGCGGAAAGAATCGAAAAAACTCAAGCCGCCTTAAGCGTTTCATGCACTTAAGTATACATTTTTTTTGAGTATATTTTTTTTTATTATCAGGGGCAGGACAACGTCCGCCGGTACTACTAGTTAGTATATTTAAAGATGATATTTAGAACGATCGTTGTATGTAGGTTAAATACATTTAACTGTTATGTGTAGGCATCGAACATGCATATACTCGTATAACAGGTGGGTAGTCCACTTGCAGTGAATCCATTGTAATGGTGGCTGTCTATAAATATATATACTTCACTATTAGTCCAGGCTAAGCTTCAATAAGAAAGTAAATTGATAAAACATGCAGACTTATTCAGTTTTATATTATTATGTCCCATAAGATTTATGTAATCATTGTAGTTGCAAGACCTTTTTGGCAGAATGATTTCACCTTTCTTCCGAGTGTAGCAAATGTTTGGGATGACTTCGGTGGCGTTTAGGTTTCGGCGAATCACATTTACACAAGGGGTGCCTTGGCGTTTCTTTCGCACCTAGAATTACAGCAATCTCTTGGAATCTCAATATTAGATATATTGATATATGTTCGTTCCAAAATGTTAACGTCGAATATCCAATAGAAATGAATTCATTTGTTACATTTGTAATTTGACCAGTAGGTGGGTAGGTATGCAGTGAACCGGTGGATAATGAGAAACGTATAAAACTAAAATAGTTTTTAAGACTGTAGAGAATTTAAATAACTGGACGATTAGCGATCGCTTTTTGTTCCTGAATGTTGGAGAACCATTAAAATTAGGCATAAAACGTGAATTAAATGAGTTCTTTACAGTAAAATGTTAATTTCGTTAGGCGTACGGTAGGGGTACAGGTCGCTCGAAGGTCGAACGGTTTTAGTGCACGCGTCTCATGAGATATCTGATTTTGTTCAAGCTACCGAGTATTCGTTAATCCGATTACGTAGCAAATAAGCTTAAGGTCGAAATTGGACGACACCTAAATACTACTAACCTCAGGCTCGATGTCAATACCTTCCATTTTTTAGACAAAAGATAGAATTAATGGCAAGCGCATAAAGGTAACTCTAAAAGTGACCTTACATTACTTTCACGTGGAACTGAATGAACACTTCGAAGAGTGATTTATGTCAGATCTTCCGACTTGAGGATGGTGACTAAGCACGCGGGTGTAGATAGATAAACCACCGGAAACTCAACGTCACTGTAGAATCTATATCGATTTAAGATATCTTCGATCACGCTACTACCAAGCCATCATCGCCTCGGAAGCTTATTGCATTGAAAGAATGATTCGCAAAAGGAATCTAACAAAATATAGCCTAATATCTACAGCTATTATTTCTATAGACTGTATATAGATGGCTATATAGATAGGCCCGAAAATGAAGTCGTCGGGATTTATAATCACATGAAATACCATCCTTCCTAACTCTGTATAGAAATATTATATAATGTCAGTTTGTATGTGTACTACTGGTGGGCAAAATTTTCTGCCTGGAGGAATCAACTAACATAATCATCTCTCCAGCCCACATTATTGTAGGAAATGAAGTCAACAGTTCCATATTTGTTCCACATATAATAGTACTACAAAATTATCCCAAGGAGGTTTGATGTCAGGCGACTGCCGTTCGTAAAGATTAAGCCAAAACTTACATCACAACATTACAAACATGTTGTGCCGAACCTAATTAGGTGGGATAAGATCAAGATGATGATGATAGATAGATGTCTGTATATATCTAATAAGAGATCGTACAAAGCACTATTTATTGAGTATTATACAGAACAATATATTTTGAAGCGATGATGGTTGAGTTGGTAGTGTGTTCGGACACAGCGTCGAAGGACGTAGTTTCGAACCCAAACAACTGAGTCGGAGCTTTCGGTGAAGGAAAACATCGTGATGAAACCATAACACGGTGGTAGGGCTTTTTCTAAGTCCGTCTGGCTAGCTGCCACCCTCGAGTTGAAAATCTGTCGCCAAGCACCTGTCGGTATGTTCCGGCAGCTGCACTTGAGAGCCAGTCTCCCTCTAGGTTAAACGTGACCTACCATATTAGACCACATCATCATTTAATACCAGATGAGATTGTGGTCAAAACGTTTACCTAGAAAGTATAAAAAAAATGTATTTAAATAGAATATAAATCGAATATGCGCATTTTGCATACTCCAGGTTGCGAGACGCAAAAATAGTGGACATTAACTAACGTTACAGCGAGCCACAATTTGATACATTATTTTACATGAAGCAGACGTTTAAATTTTACGTCTGTCTAGACATTAATCAAGATTCCGGCCTAAACAGATGTTTTTATGTACATTGAGACGGATAAAAACATTTTATACATGCGTTTCTTTTTATAATTTTAATATATCATAAATTATCATTGCAATAATTATAATACCTACACTCAACTTTAACTGCATTCTTCCATGTTTAATCTATGAATATCATACCTTGGCACTAACAGAATAACTACTTAACAAAATAACAGTCCGCCATAATGGTATTGAACGAAACGTGACTGCGAGTTAACAGATGTGACAAAGTAAGATTATAGCCATGAAATATTTCATTTATCACCGCTTATTTTTCATATTACAAAAAAATATTTCTCATACAATATCATGAATCCAAATCACTTGTTAAATACAATTCCAATATAATATCACTTCATTATATTAGAATTCACAGACTTCATACGGCTGCTATATAGCACATTAGACATACGATTTCGCACAACTATAACTTCAAATTATGTATAGTTCTAATGACATCTAAAAAAGAGTCGTTCGCGTTCCCTCGCATAACTTAATGTTTAGATGTAACCAGTTCAAAAAAAGGTCTATAAATGTAGCCACGGTGATAATAATCGTAGCATTTATAATATATCATGTTTTACGATAAGCTGTAAAATGACAATGACGGGAAAAAAATTTTTGTCTGTAATATCGGTTTACGGACGATAATTTTACGTGATAACGTCATAAGAAAACATTGGTGAACATTATGAATTGAATTATTATCACTAAATTACCGATAGACTGGAAGAGAGATGCGTCACAAGCTCGCTAAGGCAGAACGTGACAATGAGTCATGCTTTGTCGTCCGTGCAGTCAGCGTTCATAGATTTATAAGACGTTATCTCGTCAAAGAGTAATTATCCACATCTTGTGAAATAGACCACAACATCACCAGTACTGTTGCTTTGCGGCAGAATAGGTACAACTATTTATTGTTATTATCACAATGCATTGTATTAATTATCAACTATATTGATAATTATATACCTCCACACCTCATAAATAAATTAAATAGAATATAAATAAAAAATCATATATCAAGCCGATATTACATCCGATTACGATGTGCTTTACCTTGACAAAAGAAAAAAGTTTGTATACAATAAAGCATATAGATGAAACTTCGATAGAACTTCGAGATGACGTATTAATCGTAAAACCAGCGGCAGAGTTTAAAGGGAAGATGAAAATCGAATAACACAAACAAACAAAAAAAGCAGCATACTCAATTATTAAATTAAAATTTTACGCGTATATGAAGAAACGTCAGAATGACGCTGAACTACGTCAGAGCTGAGAACGTTTAACTGGCTTTAAATTTTGTATTGCCTGGGTGGATCGTTACGGAAGGTAATCATCGGCCTAATGAACGTTTCGACATTCGCTGACTTTAGGGGTTACATTCTGACGGCGCACGCATGAGATCATATAAGAGATTTAGTCAATCGAAATTTATAAAATAATACGATTACCATTTAAATTCATAACTTTGGTTTGTTTAATCGACTTTTCCACCTTCATACATTACTGTTTGCACTACATTTTGTTACTCGTCGACCAGTATTCTACTTATAGTGATTCCGATGAATTAATAATTTTCTATAAGTTAATTTCATACTGTCCGATGTTAGAATGGGTTCTAAAACTCACCTAATAACCATTTCCAGGACATCCTCCTTCTCGAATACTTTGCAGTAGAGGTGTAATATTTTCAGGCACGTATACTGAAGACCGGTCCATGTTAGTTCGGCGGATTTGAGGGCTTCGTTCCAGGGGCAGTTGTCGTGTCTAGACAGGCACAGCATGCCTCCATTCGATATCTCCGTTGGAGGCATTTAAACTATTTACTTCACTTTTGTTTCTTCAGAATGTCCATATCAATTAGAATCGATTGCTTTTATTTATATGACTTTATTTTACGTTCCGTGCTTTATCATTCGATTATCAATTATATAGCTAAATAAACGAGGGAAATATACGTAAGCAAATTGATACGGTGCTTATATCAGATGTTCGCAGGTTCGAACCCCGGCATGAACTAACGAAGATTTCGAAATTCGAATACATTTACTAATTTTAATTGGTAATACATTTACTAATTTTAGTTGGTAACACTATCGGCTGACGATGAAGGAAAACATTGTGAGGAGACCTGAAATGTTCTTGTAGTACCACTGTATGTGGGCAAATATAGAACTGTGGATGTTTTCGGAGTTTAAAATCGCCAATACACGGTGGGCCGGCGCGGTGACTCTCCTTCGAGAAGTGGCCTATGGCCCAGCAGTGGGTCTCTTACAGGCTCATGATGATTCTCCTACGAATATGAATTTAATAACTAAATGTTATTTGTAAGCTTTCGAACTAATCAAATTAACTGAACTTTTTGAATTAATGAAGAATTAGTAAAAATAAATATTCGCACAAACAATAAATGCTAATGAATTCTGGATAATAGTAAGCTTTAAATTATTATTTAAAATCGATATTTAAATATAATAAACACGTATTAACTAATTATACTTAACAACGTGTTTCTTAATTGTATTACATCATTTAAAATTAATGAGATTGCTTTTGATAGATTCATATGACATATGTTAAAAATGAACACTTCCGCTAATTCTACAAACCATTCAATTTATCCTTATACGGATTAAATTCAGTGCGAAGACGTTGCGGTAATTGAATGGCTAAGGATCCTACAATGATGCTACTCCCATACCTGAGTTTTTTTTTTTTATGTTATAGGGGCAACCGAACAGGTGGGTCACCTGATGGTAAGTGATCACCGCCGTCCATAGACACTAGCAACACCAGGGGAGTCGCAAGTGCGTTGCCGACCTTTTAAATAAGTGGGCCTCCGGCGCTCTCACTGACCGAACGAAACGCAACAGTACAAGCACTGTTACTTCACGTCGGTTTTCTGTGAGAGGGTGGTACTACCCCGGACGAGCCGACCCATTCGTGCTGAAACCAGTAATAGCTTCAGCGTAGCTCTACCACCTGTGTATCGGCACGAAGTTTTGTCTATGATCAGACTAAATGCAGATGTGGGAAGATATTATCGTTATGCGTTACGAATTATCGGATTGCGTGACGATACACGCAGCACGATAACTGAGGCCGCGGTTTCTACACACATCAAAGGAACTTGGAGACGCTAATTTCGAGTTACTATTGAAATGACAATGGTGTGCAAACGTTATTCTACGCCTTTATGGGAATTAACTTTTGAGGTTACTTTTTAACGGCACAAGTGACCGTAGCTTCGTCGCACAGGTATGGGAGTAGCATGTGTCTAAGCTTTGAATAAACTCTGGCATCGTGATATAACAAATCAGCGCGATTGGCCATTTTTTCCAGCTACTTGCCATTCCTTAAAGTGAACATCACCAAACATTTAAAGATCTCTTCACAGGAGTTGCCTTTGAGAGCCAAGATTATATATTTACACTTAGGGAGTTAATGTATTTGTGGTATATATTTTAGTGGTAGTATAATGTAGTGAACTGGAGAAGTGATAACATGGAGAGTAATAAATATGCCTATACATAATAATCCTACGAAACTGATACGTCGAATTTCGCAGGAGTTGCGTGTGAGAGCCAAGTTATATATTTACGCTTAGGGAGTTAATATATTTGTGGTATATATTTTGGTGATAGTACAATGTGGTGAAGTGATAACATGGAGAGTAATAAATATGCTTGTACATAATAATCCTACAAAACTGATACGCCGAGTTTCGCAGCAGTTGCGTGTGAGAGCCAAGGAATATATTTACGCTTAGGGAGTTAATATATTTGTGGTATATATTTTGGTGGTGTTATAATTTGGTGAAGTAATAACATGTTTTTTTTTTTTAACTGACCTACACTGTTAGTCTGACGAGCCCTTTACAGTTCCACCGGACTAGGAAATAAACATGCCAATACATAACAATTCCTACGAAACTGATACGTTGAGTTTTTTATACTGAAGTAATTAGTATTGTTTTACGTAATTGTCATCTCAATAATACTGTTAACTGTATTCCTTCCTCATTAATTGTACGCTTTGTTACATAGTTACGATAAATCTAATAACAGAACAAATACAGGAAGTTTTGCTTTATTATTCATCGCTTTTGTTATATAATAAACAGTATCAGTATACGAGCTATGCTCTCGGTTCTGCACACGTTTATTACGGAGTAATTATTTTCGTCTCCTATTTTTATTTTCATTCATATTAAAAAAAAATGTTGATAATTCTTATATCTTATCAATTGATGATTGAGATATGCAATCCGTGTGCAATAAATTATCAAAACCACTTGAGAATGAATGAACACTTTGATTATTTTTTTTTAATCCGTACACTGTTTACCTCAGAGTCACAAGGCATTTTCTTCTAGGTATTGTGGGCAATAAGTATGTTCATAGGTAACGCGAATAATTGTAAGAAAATAAATGACATATCAATAATTTATAACTAAGATAGAAAAACATAAATAGATAATGTATAAATGAGAAATAAATATATTACAATTATTTATTTTACTACTAGCTGATACACGCGACTTCGTCTGCGGTGTCCTACGCATTCTATTACATCGCTTGCCCCGCTCCTTCGCGGTTTTTTTTTTATTAACGTGGGGAAATCCCTAACGAATACCCATACTCTCGGGGGAGAGAATGGGTTATGTCCGATTCGCATGGACTAAAACCCCACGATGTACCTTCCACCGCTTTAAGTTGGGGCGGCATGGGACCTTGCTAAGCTATTACCATGCCGCCCCTCGCGGTCAGCCCGGCGAAAGTGGCCGCCGGGCTCCGTCCTAATAGGGAGGTAACTGTGTACACGATCAGCTACCTCCCCTCGTCAGCCGAACCTGTGTAATGAGGAGATGGGCCCCCCGACTCTCCTTCGCGGTAGCTTAGCTTAGATTAGCTTAGTCAGATCGCGAAACTCGGCGACAGTTAAAGCGCTGCTTTTAATAGTCCGGTGAAACTGTAGAGATAAAATCCTTCGCGGTAAGAAAATACACATCGCCGTATACATGGAAAAACTGTAGTTTCTTAAAACTATAATAACTTTATACTAAATGAACATATTGCGAAAATTATTTATATAAGCACGAAATATGTAGGAGGAGAAAAAAAAAATATCGAAATATATCCAATAGTATTTTCCGCTATCAATCTATTTATATTGATTTCTAAAAGCATTTTTAACAGTTGTAATAGCTTGTTAATTAAGGAAATAGAACAACATAAGATACAGTCAAGCTATATCTGAGTAAATCCAGTCGTACAAATAGAAAGAGCAAAATTTTTTTAATATGTTATTTATGGTCAGTGTCATTTGCAATATAGGCATTTATCAGAAAATAGAATCTGTGGATATTAAAATTTAAAGTAAATATATATTTAGGTACTTCGAAAACCAGTTCATGTTATTCACGTGTAAGACTGTGCATTATAAAACAAACCGGTATGTATTATTGAATCGTAGTAAATCGAAAATTTGTACTAAAATAATTATTGCAATAGCTTTGGGCATTCGATGGCGCATTTGGCAACCATTACGTTGGATTTAGTGGTCGGCTGACACGCGATGAAGAAACCACTCGGTTGGAATTAGCTCGCAAACCCATTTTAAAGTGCAGTGCGTGAAATAACACTAGGAGTTAAACGATAACAATATTTTAAAATAATAAAACAACTAACTGCTCGCCCGGGCTTCGCACGGGTGTACTGATCCACAAAGCGAGACCAAATCTTGCGTTTACAGTACGACCATGTTATGAAATAAAATGGCAATACAGAACAACAGGATCTAAATCTGTCACTTATCTCAACATTTTTGAATACTTTTCCCTAGTGTCTTCTGTGTTATTCACTCACTCATTCTTTAATATGGAAATTGTTACCACAAATCTTCTACTTTTTCTTACAAATTTTCAATTATTTTCTTTTGTACAAACTTTGTCCTGGCAGCAACACACACAGCAAAAAAAGCTGTTCTGAATTGATGCGCTATATAGATACATTCGGCAATTATTTTTAATTATATGAATTGTAAAATCTAATAGGTCAATTTAATATTTTAGTTCAATTCGCGTCAATCGTTGCCTAGATCTTATAAGTATATGAGAGAAAAAAATATTACTAAGCAATTCAGTTAAAGACCGATTTTTTAAAGTAATACCACGCTCAAATAACGGCACTGTATCTGACGGTGAGAACATTGCAATCCCAAGAAAAAGACCATCCGAATCGAGTCTTTCATGTTAAAAGGTGAACCCGGGCAGTGCCTAGAGGACTTGCGACTCATTTGTAGATTTAAGGGACTCCTGTTGATTGTAGTAAGGCTACCGGGGTGCCTTAAGCGCTCCCCTTAGTAGTCCGGTGAAACTGTAGAGGCCTTGCCAGGCTAACAGTGTTTTCAGTTCGAAAGAAAAATTGTAGTAAGACCCAAGGCCGCTTTGCATATTCTCTTAAATAATGTTGGCTATTGAGAGGCTAAGAAGGTATTCTAATAGATAGGTATATGCTTCAATCACACTTTCATAGCGTCTAAATTATTATTTTTCTAACCTACGTAATTGCATCACATCACATATCGATGCAATGCCTCTGAAATAAGTTAGGAAAGAATAGTCTTCTAGGGCCCCTTGGCCTGCATCCTTATGATATGCTTCCCATGATATAACATTAACCCCGAGAGAATATACGTTCTTCGGTATACATACAATTAAGTTGATATGTGTTATTTTAAAATAAAATTTGTTAAACCAACCAGACCGTCGTAACCCTAAAAGTTAAGGGAAGAAAAGAATAAGCTTAATAATGCTTATACGATGTTCAGCTAGCTATAAAACAGCGGGATATCGTCCATTTGTTATGCAATATATATTTATCAACGACTCTAAATATCTGTGTGGCTGTATTAAAGAAATTTTGACATATACTTGCGATGAAGTAGAACTAACTGGAAAAGGATACATTTTTACTACAATAATTTTATATCGAAATCCCACTCTGCATTCCTACTATTCGAACATCTCTTTTTTTCAGCCAGTTCGAAAGTGTGATCTCTGTTATTTTCTATAGAGAACAAATGAAGATTTCTCGACCCTTTTGCAACGGGAATGAGACGCGATTAACAAATGCTTCAACTTCCAGAACAACGCTTTTTGAAATCTGACATCCGCAATTACTAACGCTCATAAATATCTCACTCTGCCAGTTTTATAATATGAATTCTGTCGCTTTTAAAGAAAATTAATTAAAATATCCCGTTTCTTTCAGTATATCCATCCAATTAAAAACTGATTATTTTTGCAAAAAAATACCATTGTCACAAATCAATGCCACGATGAAATAATTCTGTTCCTTCTTTTCACTTGACAATAAATAATATTCTTAGTTCACAACATAATCGGCTTCTGTGCCAAATATCATTAACATCCGTCCAGCTATTTAGGTGTAATTAATGGGCAAACATAAATTAGGATGGATAAGATTATGAATGAGTATATATCAGAGGTAGTTTGAAAATAGCACCAGCGACAGAGAAGTTGAGGAGTAATAAAACTTAGAATAGTATGGGCATGTTATGAGGAGAGATGAAAGTCATGTAACTAGAAAAGTTTTAAGTATGAATATGGACGAATATAGGAGTAGAGAAAGAACGAGAAGGGTATGGATAGATTGTGTAATAAAAGATATGTGTATAAAAGGTGTGAATACTGAGATGACATCAATAGGGGAGAGCGAAAGAAAGGAAACATGTTGTGCCGATCTCACTTAGGTGGGACAAGGCTAAAAATATGATGACAATTATAGCCAAGCATAATTTCATATCTGCAGTGTTTTACCGATGCTCTCGGTTTCATTTACAACACAGGTTCCGTGTATTGTTAATCAGTCTCCCTCCCTTCTCTCATCTACACTTTAAATTGCAAAAACTCTGTTCCTAAGGCTCGTAGTGCGATGTTTTACAAACCTGATGGATTATTCCAGATAATAGCGTGTTCAAACAAACACGATATTGCGTGGATATTATATTAGAAAATTCAGTATTTAAAATAGTATGAAATATTGAAATTCACAATAATGCTTATTTTCCACTTAAAAATAATATCATCCCGACCTCCGTCTGAAGGAAGTGTCCAATTTAAACGATCCTCCAGCCGCCTCCATTGTCTCATGTCGAAATATCTACACATATTGTCGCACGCTTATCTATATGCGAGAGTCGTAAATGAGTTTTATAGGTTGCGGCCGCGCGAGGGCGCTCCTAATTACATTTAAATAGGTTACACTATTTCGGGAATAAGTTATATGGATAGTCATTTTCGCTCGAGTATATTTATATTTGACAATATCATTGCATCAGACAAATTATGTACTGTTTGTATGTAAGTAAACCCATATGTCCTTATAGACGACTATCGACATCTTGGAATTTTATCAAATTTATTGTTTCAGTTTTAAAATGTAATTTCTTAGTCATTTTAGTACTATCACTATTAAAAAAAAAAACAAAAGTTATTTTTTTTATATTTAAATTAGTTCAAACATGTTTAGACATATTCTTAACAATGAAAGTTTGGCAGTAGTGGTAGTATGGATACCATTTGCTACTTTCAGAAGGTTTGAAAGAGATAAATGAAAGATTTGACTCCGTTCGTGCAGACTAGTAACCGCTTTGGCAGCTGGATTACGAATCTCACTTCTACTTTTCTATGCATATTATTGTAGTACACACATACCACGATGTATGTAGTTATGTGTGTCGGCTACAATTGAAAACATTTCAAGGAAACTTTTTAAACCTCATCTCTATGCGTGCAAGTCGCCTCAGAGTGGCTACGTTCCATTGATAGTTCTCATCATACTGCCGTCGTGCAAACTTCATGCTGAGAGATTTTTATAATCTGTATATAGTACGTTATTCCGAAACGTGACAATCAGAAGCGATTATTTACAAGCCTTTTCATTCATCGTGAGTTTGATAACCGCATGTTACTGGAATACAGATTATACAACAGAATAATACTTAAGCTGTCATAACTATAAAGGTATTGTTTAAATTGACCATAAATCCATAATATAACAATAAGTACCGAGTAAGTTTGAAAGAATCTTGCCATTTAAGAGCGATCTCGATGGGTGCTGTATAACCCATTAGAGTAATAAGAATAGAATAGTGTACAAAGTAAGAATAGAGTAACACCAATAGAGTTCGAATCGTCGACGACGAAGTGATATCCGATCGGCTCGACTCATTGGCATTGCGTTGGGACATCGCGTCTCTTTGCGTCCTTTATCGCATCTACCATGGTGAGTGTTCCGAGGAGTTGTTTGGACTGATACCCGCCGCTACATTCCACTATCGTACAACCCGCCTGAAACTGAAATTTCATTCACACCACCTCGATGAGTGGAGGTCTTCTACGGTGAGGTTCTCAAGATCATTTCTGCCTCGAACTTCGACCTTGTGGAATCGACTTCCAGCGGCGGTGTTTCCAAACCATTACGAGTTACAAACTTTTAAGAAACGAGCGTACACTTATTTAAAAGGCCGGCAATGCACTTGCGACTCCCCTGGTGTTGTTAGTGTCTATGGACGGCGGTGATCACTTACCATCAGGTAACCCACCTGTTCGTTTGCCCCCTATAATATAAAACAAAGAAAATATATGATGTCCTCATTTATAAAGACGTGAACTCAGATGAAGCCGCGGCCGTGTGCTAGTCATATATCTAAAAAGGATCTTCGTAGAACTGACGTTCTTCTTCTTTATTTTTTTTGGTTCCGTCACGGTTTGTGCACTAGCCAGTGTCAAGTAACAAGATTTTGCCAAGTAAGTGTCTTGCGATAGTTATAATGTTCTAACAAGATGGTGGTTTCCTTGTTAGAACTTTCCATGGAGTTTTGGTAGCATCTCAGAATGCATGCTCCGTGGTATTATTTCCCATCCACTTCACTTGTGCATAATAACCGAACTATATTACGTAAAACACCACCAATATTACAAAATATAGAGTCTAATAACACAAGATTATGAATAAAATATAAAAACCACTACACGACAGACTAAGAACCCGCCAAAAACTCAGAAATGACGTTAGTAAGCCCTAAAACCGTGTGACGGATCATGGAAATTTGGCACGTTCTGGTGTTTTTATCACAGAATTTTTATGCTATGCATCTTACTGCAACACGCTACTAGGTTTATTATTATTAATGTTTAACATTGTGACGAATACGGACAAAGACGCGGACGTTTGTTAGTTTTCGTTTAAAACTATAATGTGAAATTAGAAGATTGTATTACTTTGCACACTTCAAGTACGTATGGAAGGCGTTGAAGCATAAATCGGTACATTCGAGACGATGTGAAAGTGTCATCGGTTCGCCAAGTGATAGGTCACGCGTCTTCGATTTATTTTAATTAGCCTAACTGATGTTATCGTTCAATCATCGGTTTGTCTCAACATATTATGTATTTGCTATATCCCTAATCGTCTAAGAATATTATTATGGTCTTTATTTTAACACGTCTTTTTTAATTATTTTCTTGTATAACTATACAGGTGGAATTTTATAATTGACCAGCTAATACCAGCCTCTTCGTCTGCATAGTTTATTTTCTTGAAAATATATTTTATGTACCTACAGAAGAAAATTAAACCAAAAAAGAAATACTTTGCTTAAAGATTTTTCTTTTTAAACAATTTTATTCGGCTACTTTCCATCTCGTGCGTCCCACACCGCTTGCCCCATTTCACACCTTGCTGAACGCATAGTATATACAAAAACTGTTGTTTCTTAAAATTTTTATATTAAATGAAGATACCGTAATATTATTTCTTTAGATAAGATACGCGCACAACGGCAAACTTCTATCACTTCCTGATGAGCTTGTGATTTAACATTTTAAACAAAACTCGGGATAAAAAAAAGATCTCTTATATGATCATGCCTATATTTTGTCATAAAACTTCACACACCATCTAAAACTTAAAATGTTTTTTACCGATTTTAAGTTACCTCTAAATTTTATCGATAGAAAGAAAGAAAACAGATTTATTCGCAATTACTCCATATCATTACATACATATAAACGGAAAAAAAAAATCATACAAATAAAAAATTTCACTTATGTATGTGTGTCCCATGTATGTATGTATCTTTACTGTTTCGAATCTACGGAAGAGCATCGTATTCCCATCAAAATCGGTTCAGGCATTTTAGAGATTATTTCAGACAAATCAAAAAAAGTTAAAATATGCTTTAAAAGTATTTTACATTTTACAAACAACTTCTTTAATTTCCTCGCGATAGCTACTGAGTATGATATCAATTCGATTTGTTTTTATGTCATAATGTTAGAATCCCGTGTTATACAAAATTAAAACTTTAATACATACAACCTCAACCAGTTTAAGGATCAAATCAAAAATAATTTATTCAATTTAGGCCCTAAGAAAGAAGGCGCTTATGAACGTCAAAACTACCACCGATTCGGAAAACATCCCAGTCATCGAGAAGAACCGGCAAGAAGCTCGATCGGGTTTATCTTTTTAACATACAATTATATACAAATACGTTATACGTTACAATTGTTTTGGTGGATGCACAGAGAGGAGTCACTTCCAGACATCACCATCGTTCACATATTGATCCACTCTAGAATAGCGCTCTTTAACACCAAAACCCGCTTAATATGGCGCTTAAACTTATAGTCTGGCAAAAGGCAAAAGACAAAAGGACTATGCAATGCTCACGTGAATAAGGCGTCAGGTCAATAGTGTCACAATCAGTTATTCCATTATAATTTTTGTTTTAATAATCTATATTTACACTCATATTTCATTTACCATAAATACTAAAAAAAATATCAATATAATCAATCGAGTCAAGACAGTTTTGATACATCTCTTATCGATATTTTTTTCAAACTTACATTCATAATACTCACCTACGCTTAAATATAATAAACATATTGACTGACACCAAAATCTATTCACTAAACCGAATTTATACATTACGAGAGTTACCGAACATGATTCAGGCGAAAATAAAGCGTATAAGCAAGTCCGCTTTATTTCAAACTATTTCATAAATGCAACACAAATATACAAAATTAGGTCAAATGTTGACTTCACATAAACAAATGTTATAGTTTTCGCTTACATACATATATGGTTATTCCCAACAAATGTATTTGGAATGTTGGCCAGTTATATTTGGTATAATTAGATGCATAATTTACTTAAAATACGCTATGGTACGGTGATTTGCATTTCAAAGCAAAAGTTCAAACCGGTAAAGTGGTTGAGTTTTAACACTTTATATTACAGATGAAATGACTTCGCGAAATTAATATTAATTTATGCATAAGCATGGAAAACACTATAGTCAACAAAAAATAACAGTAAAGATAAAATATGGCCACATACGTGTTTGTATGGATGGATAAAGCTTACACTACTGTAATATAAAAGGTGTATATATATCTTCTTAATATATATAAATCTCCTGTCACGATGTTTGTCCGCGATGGATTCATAAACTACTTAACTGATTTTAAATTAAATTGGCACACCGTGAGCAGTCTGGTCCAACTTGAGAGATAGGATAGCTTAGATCTTTAATTATAGTCGTAATTTTATTTTATTGCAAATTATTTGTTTATTAACAAAAAGTCATGATTATCGATGTTAGTTCGATAAGATTGTAACAGATGGCGGTATGAGGTAATTCCTTGACTGGATCGACGTCCGTGCAAAGCCGGACCGAGCAGCTAGTATATATATATATATATATATGATATTATAAATTGAATATTTACAATTATATATTAAACAAGAATAACAAAAAGCGAGAATAAATATTTATTATACATAGTATAAAATGAAGTTGCTTCCGCTGTCTGTTTGCTTAGATTTTTTAAACTACTGAACGGATTTTAATGCACTTTTCAGTAATAGATAGAGCGCTTCAAGAGGAAGGTTTGTATGTATAATACGTACATACTTACAGTACAGGAAAGCCGAAAACTCCAAAGATTTGTATTGTGATGTCGTAACAAACATATTTTTGTTCGCCTAAATCGCAAACCCTTGCTAAACCTTACGAGATAGATCAAATTAATGTACTACGGAATTGTATATCTTACAAAGATCGACAAAAAAAGTCAAGATAATGAAATAGATTTACACTGTTAGTATTGTGAACTTTAAGCATAAGCAACGTGAGATGATCTCTCTTTCACACCTATCGGTTGTTGAATAATATTAGCTCACTCACACATAGCAACAATACCGATCGAAAATTGCAATAATATATAGCATTAACATCGGTCTTAAGCGCGTATGTAAGGCCATAAAACATTCTGCAAGACCCGCCATCTAATTACCGGTATGCGTAGCCCTATTAATCTGAACTTACCATATGGACAATGAAGTTTACTGATTTCTGTTACCATAATACGTAATTAGCGAAAATGACAGCTGAATAATATATGCGAACACTAAAATTAATGATTATTTTAGTCTTATCAAAATAAATATTAACAGAACTGGTTAACGTTATTGTGATAAAACAAAAATACACCAAGTATTCAGCCTTTAATTCTTAATAGTTGAGACACTTCGTAACGGTAATATAATATATTGGTACGGTATTGTAAGTGGTAGAGCTACGCTGAAGCTACTACTGGTTTCGGCATGAATGGGTCGGCTCGCCCGGGGTAGTACCACCCTCTCACAGAAAACCGACGTGTAGTAACAGTGCTTGCACTGTTTCGTTTCGTTAGGTCAGTAAGAGCGCCGGAGCGCCACATATTTAAAAGGCCGGCAACGCACTTGCGACTTCTCTGGTGTTGCTAGTGTCTATGGACGGCGGTGATCACTTACCATCAGGTGACCCGCCTGTTCGTTTGCCCCTTATAATATAAAAAAGAGAAAAAGTTGCCAATTTAAAAGTAGAACGATATCGTTTGTAATAAATATGTAAACAGGTTTCTTCATCGAATGACGACCACATTAAAAATATATTAGCAGTCAAACTCATAATCGTATTCAATTTATGTCAACACGAAATATAACGTTGTCACAATAATGACAGTGACCGAACGATTTAAACGGAATGAATGAACGAAATCGAAAATTATACGAGAGGATTCTAGAATAAAAGTATGATTTACCTAACGCCCACAGAGCCGGTGAAACTGTAATTCGTTCTTGTGAGATTTTCTGTCTAAAATGATCACATATTATTTTTAACGAAGTACCTACAAGAACCGTTAAGGTTTATTTTTAAAGAGATATACATTCTCCGATCCGGTGTTAGACGCGTGAAAGCAAGGTGAATGCAGTTTTTACGTAGTTTTGCTAAACTTAATCATCTGTGATGGAATATGGTCTTACAGGCGTATGTAATTATTTTCTTAAAAATATAAAATGTCAAAATATTTCTTATATTATATTACTTCTGAAGGTATACGGATATAGGAGTAGAGGAAAGCCGAAGAAGGTATGAATAGAAAAATATGTGTATAAAAGGTGAATATTCTGAGGTGACGTCTGACAGGGGAGACAGTGCAAAAGGAATAAATTATGTGCTGACCCTACTTAGGTGGGATAGGGGTTATATGAATATACTAACTGCGCACTCCGGCCTCGCCCGGATGTACTAAAGGAAATAAAAGAGACGAAATCTTTCATTTACAGTACAACAATGTAACAAAACCAAAATCGCAACTGAACAATTCTGTCAAATTCTTGAAGATCTCCTCCCCTACTGTGTTCCGTCTCACTCAATTTTTTATTTTGAGTTTTTTTAACACAACATTTTTCACTTTTTCATACGATTTTTCATACATTTACTTTTATATAAACAAACCTCAAATTAATGTTCTCACCACTCACAGCTACTCTGGCCATTGTATCACTCGAATTTATACCTTTATCAATCGCAAATCTTGTACATACCTAATTTAACCTTACCGGCTATAGATTCTGTTCACTCAGGTCTTATGGCTGAAGAAATTACAGTAATAAAAATTCAATTACATTCACCTATTTAACACGATTTTTTTCTCGTAAATAATACTTCGAATGGACCATAATACTTACAACTCGCTTATAAATAACATAAAAATGTCGTCAAGCCTATTTAAAAATGACTACATTTAACACAAATACTAGCTAAATTAATGCCCAAATTATATGTAACGGTATGCGTTCCCGTTTTAAATATTAATAAATGTAACACATACACGATGTTATAAAATTGAAGTGCCTTATATATGTAGCTTTTATTTGAAGCTATAATGACTCAGTGGTTAGCGTTGACCGACATAGGTTCGAATCCTTGCGAATGGGCCGGAGCTTCCGGTAAATGAAAACCGAAAAAAAAACGTGATGAAACCGTAGCATGGTAATAGGGTTTTATCCAAGTCCGCTTGACTATCTACCACCCTCGAGTTGAAAATCCGTCGCCAAGCACCTATATGTGTGTTACGGCAGCTACATTTGAGAACCAGTACCATTATATATGTTATTATATAAATTATATATAAGTTTAAGTGCCATATCAAGCGGGTTTTGGTGTTAAAGGGCTATTAATATTATAGAGTGGATCAATATGTGAACGATGGTGATGTCCGGAATCGACTCCTCTCTGTGCATCCACTAAAACGATTGTAATGTATAACGTATTTTAAATATATAATTGTATGTTAAAAAGATAAACCCGATCGAGTTTCTTGCCGGTTCTTCTCGATGACTTAGATGTATTCCGGACCGGTGGTAGTTTTGACGTTCATAAGCGCCTTCTTAGAGCCTAAATTGAATAAAGTATTTTTGATTTTGATTTTTGATTGTCGCCAAATGTTAAAACCTATAATGTATAATAAACTAAAAATATCTGCTTATTTGTCTAGTAACACGAGAAATTGAAGGCGTTGATTTTAAATACGTTAAACCCAAGGTGATTGACTGAAAAGTTCAGCTACTGGAACAAGCCCCAAAAGTGTTTGGGGACAGATTTTCAACTTAGGAACTAGCTTGCCAGTCGTGGATTAGATAAAAACCTGCCACCATGCATACAGAAGGGATTGACTGAAACCTAAATATCCAAACTAAGATTAATTAATTCCCTACAACTGCTCATTTCAAATAGTTTTAATAATTTGAATTTGAATTTGTAGACAACAGAAGTGATAGACCGAAAAAACATCCTCATGTGTAGCTTTGAACTTCACTGTGATTATAACAGAAATAGACGATAACGTACAGTTATAATTGATTATCCGAATTCATTACTAACAATCGTCCTCAGCTGCCGCTTAACATACAATGGTACCGGGAACAATAGAATAGATAAGACTTTTAGGTCAAAACATACTAATACTATCAGTGATGTAAGGTTTCCAACAATAACAAAACTGGGTCGTTACTTGTAAGTAGTGCTAATGTACACGGCACAGATTCAACACGACATGACACATAACGAGGTAAAATGATAGAAACAAGAAATATTAAAACCGCATTGCCATTAGAAAATATTTATGACAATGAAAAATGTTAAAGAAATGATTGAAAAACGAACTACATACCTAAACTGTACACAACGTTATGGTTATAGTGAGAATATTTACAACCATGTATTAAACGTTCCATGCATCGTGCCAATAACAATAAAGCATCTGTCAAACACGTTAAAATCAAGTACGTTGTTGTTTTCACATAAAATCATAATATTGCAAATGGTAATAATAATATTCGATGTGGTCTATGAACAAATGTAATTGAGAACAAATGTTTAAATGTCAAATCGTTGAAGTGATTTGTTGTCGTTGTTATTCATAATAAATCATCTGTCAACCATGTTAAAATCAAGTACGTTTTTGTTTTCACATAAAATCATAATATTGCAAATGGTAATAAGAATATTCGATGTGGTCTCTGAAAAAATGTAATTGAAAACAAATGTTTAACCCTTAGTAGCCTGATTTACGAAAGTGATTTATTTTTAATATTACTGTGTTTGCTTGAGGGTCTAGATGAAGGGAAAAATAGCTAAAAAAATCACAATATATATGTTACATATTTATTGAGAAAAAAAAATGAATTTCGTTGGAAAGAATATTATACAACAGTAAAATACGTACAACCAACCTATAAAAAAAAACTAATAGTAATGTGAGCATTCGGTTTAAAAGATTGGTATCAAAATTGAAACTCTAGGTTATTAAGGGTTAAATGTCAAATCGTTGAAGTGATTTGTTGTTGTTGTCATTCATTAATTAATTAAGTTATCATATTAGGAAAATATTTTAGAAAATTATATTTGTCAAACTGATTAAAGGAAGTAATAAAGAAAAATGTTAACGAAAACACAGTCCGTCATAAACTGTAAATCAAATATTTAGTTCGTATTACGAAAAATATTTATTTATGTGTTACTTTGATCTTGGATTAACAAGCATGTTGACGACTTTATTAGCGTAACGTTTACATTAGATCAGTATATTCAATTATTATCACTACATAGTATAAAACATAGTCGCTTTCTCTGTCCCTACATCCCTATATATGCTTAAATCTTTAAAACTACGCAACGGATTTTGATGCGATTTTTTTCAATAGATAGAGTGATTGAAGAGGAAGGTTTATATGTATAGTAACATAAATTAAATAGTGGAGAAATACTGTTATTTTTGAGGTTACTCCAAATTTAACGCGTGCGGGCCACGGGCAGTAATGAATAAATCAAAACTACTGGATCGATTTTAATCATTTTGTTCAGTGAATGACATAGGCTATATATTTTATACCCGTGTGAAGCCGGAGCCGATCGCTAGTATAATTATATAATCACCTCATTAGAGTTCACGCTTGAAGTTGAACAAATAGTCTATTATTGGTTCTGTGTTCCATATTCATCAATTTTGGCCTCATAAATAATCACTTTTAATGAACGTCCAAATAAGTTGTCCTAACCTTGCTAAATATTGTATTTGAATGCATATATAATTCGGAACCGTTGCTATATTAACGATAGGAACTGAATTGAACACGAAGGAAAAGATCAATATGCAAACTTATTCAATGACATTATGGTTACAGTAAAGCCTCTAATTTGCTTACGTCACAGCCAACGGCATTACGTAAGATCTTACATATAGATGTACATATATTCCTTTGTTAATGTTATATTTATGCAAGTATTACAAATAGATACTTTAATTTGTAATAATTTAATGATGCGGATAGCAATTTGTTTGATAAATAGTTTTCATTGTAATTCATTATTACTCCATTATTTTATTTCAGTTAAATCGAGAATACTAAATCTGATTTAAATTTCAAATAAATGAAGTTACCAATTTAAATTCCTAATGTACTTTACAATTTGCATTAACTGACATAATCCTACCTCCTGACCTCATGATATGCTTCCGAGGATTGACATTGCATGTACGAAACAGGTTATTATGCAAAAAAAATTGGTCAAGTGCGAAATTATTTCGCACATCGAGGGGTTTTCTATATTATGGTTTCTTTTATTTGGTTCCGTGAGAAATCAGCAAACTCAATCGGTTTTATTACATGCTGCTTTATTTTAGTATAGCCTCTATAATTACTTAAATTTTATGCTTATATGTACCTTATGGTGCCTTTTTTAATATTTTACATTTTAGTAACAATCTTTTTTTTTGGATATTTGTAATAATAAAATATATTCTTTGGCAATTTCAACTGGATACCTTGATAAAAATCCAAAGATAGGCAATTTAAAAATAGAATAGACAATATACGCTAAGCAGTAGGGTTTAAATTTTTCGAAGGGAACCCTAAAATCAAGGTCGATTGTCTACAAACGTATCTTGTAATTGCTCAATTCAAACACGATTCATAAACAAAAGACTGAATGAATGAAGACCTATTTTTAAAGATTTTCTAAATATCTCTTAGTTAGTAACGTTTGGCAGAGATTTGATTACGTTAGTGTTTTAAACAGCAGAATGTATCTCATCCATTCATTATTTATATTCGTGCAAATTGTTTACCGACAACAATATTCTCGTCTTTCGACAAAACTATTTTTCGAGATCGTTTAATGCTGAAGCAATGTAGAATAACTCTTTATGTTTCGTGATACGCATTATTACAACATCTGTTAAAAAGAAAGATGGAGTAAATTGTAGATTGCATACAAAAAACGTCCAAACAATGTACCGATTACAAATACATTTATCTCTCTTATTTCTAGCGAAGCGTGTCCATCGCTCTTTTACGGCCCTATCCGCAGGGTGTAGATTTTTGAACGTTAGGTGCAAATTATGAAGGTTTGCAATCCGATACCATAAAAAAAATCCCTATTGACGTCTGATCTCGAAAGAATAACATACAAGATTTATAGGAGATTTTTTATAAGTATAAAATAGCGTTTGACCCTTACACTGCTTACTAATGTGGCGTTATCTATGTCTAGCCAGTTTAAATACATTTGCTATTTGATACATTTTTCTGGCGCTTTGACAATAATCGTTCATCAAAAAGACAAAAGAGTGTCGTATGTCTCTTTATATTCACAATTTTCTTGCCTGTACGTTTATCGCAGATATCTTCTAAAATATCCTTTGAAATATAACGCCGTAAAAGACAATTTTGATTTATATTAGACTCCCACGGTAGGGAATATATATTTAATTAGACAAGTGTTAGCAATATATTGATCAGAATAGCTTGTCCATCCAGCTTGTAGCACACTTCTTATGTCTACAATCTACAATATTTATGCATTACAGATAATAATATCTATGTATATATTAAGATGTAAGAAAAAAATTTTACTCCCTACTATGGTCCAATTTTGACCACTGGGCGACCGCTAAACCTTTCGGAATATATTCTCCACATTACAGTGAAACCATGTAAACATACGTTGTATATCTTAGACGAAAAAAGCGCACACATAGACAGACCAAAGTCTGATAGTGACTTTGTTTTAGACTGTTGTTGAAATATTTTTTTTTAAAGAGAAACGTTTTTTTACGTCACCTCAAATCTTTTCGTCCATCTTTCGCATGTCACATTACAGCCGGCCGCGGAGTAGGGGTAACGTGAAAGGGGCTCTGCAGAGCAGCCAAGGCCAATAGAGCGGCGCTCATGGCTCAATTCAAAATGATTCTATGATTTAAATAAATATTGTGCTCAGTTTTGTAATCGTCTATCATCTGAATGATTGTATTTATTATGTATTTCGTACTCTAATACGCAGATTGATATTAAAATGTATAGTTGGATATCTTGTCCACCATTGATTACCCATTATCATTTCCATTTTGCCAATGATTAAGTTAATGTTGAAACCAATGTTGAATATTTGAATTTCGCGCCTATTTTGTGAAACGTCACTCGAATTTATTGTATGTCATTTCCTTTATGATTCCTTGCTTCAGTAGGTAATGATGTGTTTATACAGTTTGTAATTAAGATATAAATAAATGATATCTCTAATGAAAACTTTAACAGGTTATGGGCCCAGAAAAGCTCAGAAATAAAAACAGTGCAAAATCTAATCGTAATATCAGTGATCAAAGACATTGAAGTGAACTTAACCTCAAAACAAAACGTGTTTGGTGAGAACGTGTTTTCTTGTTTGACTTTTTGTGAAGTATTAACGTATTTGAACTGAGTTTGATTGAAAATGGCTTCAAATAATACTACTGCGTTCATCGAAAAACTGTCTGGCCGTGAGAATTATGCAACCTGGCGTTTTGCTATGCAAACCTACTTGCAACATGAGGAACTCTGGGATTGCATAGAAAACAACTCAAAAAATGTAGATAGTAAACGGGACATTAAAGCTAAGGCTAAAATAATACTCTCAGTCGATCCAACAATTTACGTGCACATTCAAGAAGCTGGCACTTCCAAAGAAGTATGGGAAAAATTGTCTTCAGCGTTTGACGATTCTGGGCTAACACGCCGAGCTGGTCTGCTGCGTGATCTGTGTAATACATCGTTAAGTGAATGCAAAAATATGGAGGAATATGTAAGCAAAATAATGGGTACTGCTCATAAGCTCAGGAACATAGGCTTTAAGGTAGATGACGAGTGGCTGGGAACACTGCTACTCTCCGGTCTTCCTGATACATATCAGCCTATGATAATAGCCATAGAGAGCTCCGGAATGAAAATTACCTCAGATTCTGTTAAGGCAAAGTTGTTACAAGATACAAGATTGTCTGAAAATGACTACAAGGCATTTTTAGTAAACAAAAGGTCTCAGAAAAACAACAAGAAGCCATCAAAAGGGCCAAGATGCTATACTTGCAATAAATATGGTCATAAAAGTTCAGAATGCAAATCTAAAGCTATAGACACACAGAAAAATAAATGTAGTTCGTCTTATGCTGCTGTATTTGTAGCATCATACTCACAGAATGATGCCTGGTATGTGGACTCCGGTGCAACCTCGCACATGACCAAACACAAGGATTTGCTTCAGAATGAGTCAACCTCTTCCATTAAGAAAATAAGAGTTGCAGATAATAAGGAGTTATCTGTACAATCCTCAGGGCAAGTAAGTTTGGACACATATAATGATAAAGGTCATAAGAAGAAGGTTCTTTTTAATAATGTTTTATATGTTCCTGAACTGGCGACCAACCTGCTATCTGTGAGTCAGATTGTTCAAAGTGGTGGCCAAGTAATATTTGATAAAAGCGGATGTGTTATTATGGATAGTAAAAATCAGATAGTAGCAACAGCTAGTATAATCAACAACATGTACCTGCTGAACACTCCAGGAGGAGGCTATGCATGCATGTCTGATGTTGAAGAGCAAGATATTTTCCTGTGGCATCAAAGAATGGGACACCTTAATTTCAACAGTCTAAAGAAAATGCCTGAAAATGCTGACCATGTAACTTTCTCAACAAACACAGAAAGTCTGACATGTGTCACCTGTAAAGAAGGTAAGCAAACCCGGCTACCTTTTATAAGTGAAGGAAACAGATCAACGGATCCTCTTCAGCTGGTGCACTCTGATATATGTGGCCCCATGGAAACACAAACAATAGGAGGTGCCAAGTACTTCCTGACCTTCACTGATAATTATACCAAGAAGGTTTATGTGTATTTTCTTAGCAAAAAGAGTGACACACTAGAAAAATTTAAAGAGTATAAAAATGAAGTTGAAAAACAATTAAATAGCCGCATAAAGATTCTTAGAACGGATAATGGCCTAGAGTATGTCAGTAAGGAATTTTCTGACTACTTAAAAAATGCTGGCATCATACACCAGACAACCACACCTTATACTCCCGAACAGAATGGGGCTGCAGAACGAATGAACAGGACTCTCATTGAAAGAGCAAAATGTATGCTGCTTAATGCAAAACTACCTAAGCAACATTGGGCTGATGCAGTACACACAGCTGCCTACATAATTAATCGTTCTCCAACTAAGTCCCTGTCATTCAAGACACCAGAAGAGCTGTGGTCTGGACGGAAGCCAAATGTAAAACACATGCGCGTATTTGGTTGTGAAGCGATGGTACACTTGCCACAAGAGAAGCGTAAAAAATGGGACCCTAAGGCACAGAAAATGATATTCATTGGTTATTGTGATCACAGTAAAGGCTATAGATTCATAATACCAAACTCTAGAAAAGTAATAAAAAGCAGGGATGCTACATTTCTTGAATCAACTGTCAAAAGAGATTATGTACCAGTACAACTGTCAGAAAAGAATCCTGTAACAAAAATTGATGTTAGTGAAGAAAATAATACCACTGAAATAGATATAGAATCTTCAACAAGTTCATATGATACTGTATGTGAAAACAAAACAACTTCAGACAGTGATTACTCACCTGACATCAGTTTAGATTCTCCTATAGTTCGTAACATAACATTGAGACCTCGGAACAAGAGAAACAAAGTAAAACAAGATGGTTCTGAAGAAAGTACTTACCTGTGTCAAAGTGAAAACATTCATTCTCATGCTCCAGTAACATATAAAGAAGCTGTGAACTCAGATGATAAAGATAAATGGATTAAGTCCATTGCTGAAGAACTGGAAGCTCACCAGAAAAATAATACCTGGACATTGGTTGAAAAACCTCTGAATGCAAAAATTATACCATGTAGTTGCAGCACGAAATAATTTAAAAATTATACAATTAGATGTCAAAACAGCATTTCTTTATGGAGAACTTGAGGAGACCATATTCATGAAACCACCAGAGAGCCTGTATCATAAAGACGGTCTGGTATGTAAATTAAATAAATCTTTATATGGCCTAAAGCAGGCTCCACGATGCTGGAACAGTAAATTTGACTCTGTTCTTAAGAAGTTTGGCTTTGTCAACAGCAAAGCAGACCAATGTGTGTATGTAGGTGAAGTCAACAATAAGAAATGTTTTTTATGCTTATATGTAGACGACGGATTGTTATTTTCTTCAGATGAATGGGTTTTACAGGAGATAACCAGAGAACTGAAAAACATATTTGAAATTAAAATAACTAAACCTGGAAACTTTGTGGGAATGGAGATTGAACAATTTTGTAAAGGCATATTTATCCATCAGACTAAATATGTAGAACAAATGTTGGCCAAATTTAACATGATTAATGCTAATTCTAATAGTGTTCCAGTTGATCCCCATATGAAGTTGCAAAGAGGAAATGAAGAAGATGAGAAGGATGTACCCTACAGAGAAGCTGTAGGATCTTTGATGCATCTAGCCATTGTGAGTCGACCAGATATCATGTTTGCTGTCAGTCTGGTGAGTCGATTCCTTAATTGTTACAATCAGACCCATTGGAATGCAGTAAAACGGATTTTCAAATACTTGAAAGATACAAAAGAGTATGGCTTGTGCTATACACACTCTCCACAAACATCAGATGTCACAGGCTACAGTGACGCAGACTATGCAAACGATATGGATACACGTCGTTCGGTCACTGGCTATTTATTCATCAAAAATGGGGCGGCTGTGACTTGGTCCAGCCAAAGACAACAAACAGTTGCTCTGTCTACTACAGAGGCCGAATTTATGGCAGCCTGTGCTGCTACCAAAGAGACAATGTGGATCAAACAGTTTTTAAGTGATATAAGTGAATATAAACAGGACTCTATGTGCCTTAATTTAGACAACCAAAGTGCTATTAGTGTCATTAAAAATATTAATTTCCATAAGAGATGTAAGCATATTGGAATTAAATATCACTTTATTAAAGAAAAGTATCATCAAAAGATAATTGTATTAAAATTTGTCAGTAGTGATTGTCAATTTGCAGACATACTTACAAAAGCATTGTCTAAAGACAAATTTCAACATTTAAGGTCAAAGCTTGGAATGATATTACATAACACAGTTTTTTGTTGAATCAGGATGGGTTTAATGTTGTAGCTTAAAAATATGATTGTAAAATTCACATTTGTATTGATGAATAATGTTTAGGTAATTCAGTTTTTTTGTCATCAAGGCTTAAATTCAGGTAGGGTGTTGAAACCAATGTTGAATATTTGAATTTCGCGCCTATTTTGTGAAACGTCACTCGAATTTATTGTATGTCATTTCCTTTATGATTCCTTGCTTCAGTAGGTAATGATGTGTTTATACAGTTTGTAATTAAGATATAAATAAATGATATCTCTAATGAAAACTTTAACAGTTAAGATTAAAAATGCGATATTAATACCCTAAATCGAATAATTTCCCAAAGAAATTCAGTTTAATGCCTATGATTCGAAAAAAAAGTTTCACCTGTACCGTGATCTCAGAAAACCGCAGATCTTTTTTTTGCTGTACCCACGAACCTGAATCACGAAATTGTCTTTATCGAAGAAATCCATTTTTTTTATATCTCCAAATGGTACTCAAGAAGGACAAGTCGAATCTGTAATGGTACTCAAAGTGCGGAAAACTCCCGACAGGTATGTAAATAAAATAAAACACTTTAGTATAAACATTTTATTAAACTATAAAGGAAATACTAAATGCAAACGTGGGAAGTTCAAAGGTAGACGACGGAGATAATTATGGCGCCCCGACAAAAAAAAAAAAAAATGCGAACCACTTAACCAGTAACTTCCATTACGATAACACTATTCAGAATTTTTTATCTCTTTATCCATAACCACTATGTTTGAACGGTTATCGGGGCGTGGGTAAGTAGCCATTATTGCACGTTGTTGATAAATAAATTATCGTGCGACGCCACATGCATTGTTATCATTTCAACGTACAGTAACAGGCTCTGGGATATCTTAATTAAATTCTAAATCTGTGTATACCTATAGAAAATGTGTAGGTAACATTGTACGATACGAAATCAACTTGGTTTCTGTTTTATTATCTTACTAGCGGCCCGCTCCGGCTTCGCACGGGTATAAAATATATATAGCCTATGTCATTCACTGAAAAAATTATTAAAATCGATCCAGTAGTTTTGATTTATTCATTACTGCCCGTGGCCCGCACGCGTTAAATTTGGAGTAACTTCAAAAATAACAGTATTTCTCCACTATTTAATTTATGTTATTATACATATAAACCTTCCTCTTCAATCACTCTATCTATTTAAAAAACGTCATCAAAATCCATTAAGTAGTTTTAAAGATTTAAGCATACATAGGGATATAGAAACAGAGAAAGCGACTTTGTTTTATACTATGTAGTGATATAACCGAATTTTCCTTCTCTGAGACTTAGTTATTAACTCTATATTTACAACATACCGATGAATTGCTTCACATAATGAGCGAGGTAAACGACAATACTTAGCGTTTCAAATAAATAGATAATTGTTAAACCGCCATCTTGCTATTCATTTTGCATGCAACTTCAGTAAACAATAACAAATACAAATTATGCTATGTCACGTGAATATACATACAAAGGTTATATTTTCATTAAAACTTTATGATCACTCGGAAACGACGTACTAAAGTATTATTGACACAAAATGGCTGCCGCCTACAGCACTAAGAGCATAGATAAGTTTTATTTTCATTAAATTAAAATAATAAAGCATTCAAAATAATATTACTTTATACACACACATCTAAATACAACTGTTATGGAAACTATTACACTAAATTTAATTCTGCATGTATTTTGTAAATGTTAAAAAAATAAAAACATTTATTATAATCTATATTTTTGTTGTAGATAGTAAAATTTTGACAAGTACTCGAGTGAAGTTTGAGCGTCAGAATTATCTTCCTATTTGAAACGTATACAAAAAAATGTTGTGCATAATAAAGAGAGAGTAAGTTTGATTTTTAAATAAGTAAAATATGTTCCTGGATTAGTTTCTATATCGCTGTGTGAAAGTTAATTTTACTAAATAAAGTAAAACGTTGTATTATAAGCGACTAGAAATATAAACGTATATAAAGGTGCGTTATTGTTGTGAAGTTTGTATGGAGAATGTTAATGAAGCAGTTTAGTTCAGTGTCTTGCCCCGTTCTGTGACTAGGTCAAGGCACCTACTGCGTTAGTTTATGTACAAACCAGTTTTATTTAAAATATCACAGTTTACGATGTTAATGCCTGTTTCAATTCAGTTTTTCAAATAGCGTGACATCACCGGCCCGTTATCACGTCGATTTATAGGAATTTTTAATGACACTATAAAAAAAAATGGGTCATTAAGATGATCAAAGACTTTAAAAAATAAAGATTACTTTAAAAAAAATGCAAAGAAACTAAAATAAACTAAAATAATTGGCACGGTGTTTTATCTAAATAGACAGTCGGTTAGAGCATCCAATCGGTTCTATTTATTTTGATAGCATCATTTGATGTCGGAAGAGCTTTAGAAAAAATTCATACCAATGTACTTATAGATGAATGCTTTTATTACAATGGCTCTTTGCCAATAGGCCTACCGACTGCTGCCTTATCTGAGACACTGATACAAGCGTAATTCGTATGGTTTCTATCCAGGTATCCAAGATACTTTAAGAGCTTGCGATGGGATAATATACCATATCTTACGTTCTTTTAAATAAGGCACAGTTTCTCACGCGGCGATTTAATTCCGAATTAAGCGTTATATTATGGTAAAGGTACGGTTGATATACATGCATATATAGATAAGTGGGTGTTGCTCGCGACTGTACCTATGACCAAAGTACATGCTAAATTTCATGACAATCAGTTGATTAGTTATGGCGTTGAAAGCGTAACAAACTCACTTTCGCATTTACAATATTAGTTGACAAGTTAGGATTAACATCCGTCTGCATAATCTTACTGCAGCTTCGCCACGAGGCTTCTCATAAACTTGATGATGGCTCAGTAACCATCATGTTCGGACAAACCGGCAATCGGTGTATATATGACGGAACTTTCAAGAGAAAAACCATTTTGTAACTAGTTGACGTTCGCGACCTTACCCGTGTTTGTATTACTTTAACAAAATATATTATATCACTACATAGCATAAAACAAAGTCGCTTTCTCTGTCCCTATATACCTATGTATGCTGAAATCTTTAAAACTACGCAACGGATTTTGATGCGGTTTTTTTAATAGATAGGGAGTGATTGAAGAGGAAGGTTTATATGTATAATAACATAAATTAAATAGTGGAGGAATACTGTTATTTTTGAGGTTACTGTAAATTTAACGCGTGCGGGCCACGGGCAGTAATGAATAAATCAAAACTACTGGATCGATTTTAATCATTTTTTCAGTAAATGATATAGGCTATATATTTTATACCGGTGCGAAGCCGGAGCGGGCCGCTAGTATATATATAAAAGGAAAACCATAAACAATAAATGAAAGCAAAAATATACTTTGCTTAGACAATTTCTTTAGTAATTTATAGTGTAGTGCTTAAAAATCGTAGATTTTAAAAATATAATAGCATTGTATTAAATGAATATATGATTTTTTTTAATTATCATTTTTATTCATTTACCTCATTATTTTTTTTTTTTAATAAGAGCCAAGTAACACTAAAAGATTATTCTAACATTTATGCAGTTCTTTTTTTTAATGCGCGCACAAACGCAGACTTCTATAACTTTATATGTATATAAAAACTAAGAAGCACCAAACACCTAAAAAATTCTTCTACATGTATGTTCTAGTAGCTATACTTGAGAGCCAGTTCTTTATAAGTCTTAAGGCCATATGAGATTGTAGACAAACGCGGCAACCGATAAACTCAATATTTGCTCCATAAACAGACAGTGTAAAAGAACATATATGTCGGATAAATTATTAAATAATATAGGTAATAATACCGTGACTCAAAGCTGTTTACTCTTTAGTAAGCTGAGGTAGTCATAAAAATAAACTATATATTCACAATTACATATTTATATATATCTCAGATTGTTGCACCGAGATGATGTCAGGACGGCGGATTATCGTGATATCTCGGTACACGATCCCGTATATACAAATAAAATTAGAGATATAAAGGATTTTACTAAGTGTATATTTAGTTGCAGTTATATTAGTAGAAACTTCGAGATTAAACAAAATGTCTGCTCGTAGATTGATACACTTTGTTAATTGAATTTTATCATAAACAAAAAATGCTTACAAATACGAATTGTTTCGACTACTTCTTCTTCTTGTTTTGGCACCGCAGAAGCATTTGCCAGTGTCAATGTTTTGTTTCAAGTAAGTGTCTTGTGATAATTATAATGTTCTAACAAGATGGTGGTTTCCTTGTTAGAACTTTCCATGGAGTTTTAGTGGCATCTCAGAATGCATGCTCCGTGGTATTGTTTCCCATCCACTTCACTTGTGCATAATAACCGAACTATATTACGTAAAACACCACCAATATTACAAAATATAGAGTCTAATAGCACAAGATTATGAATAAAATATAAAAACCACTACATGACAGACTAAGATCCCGCCAAAAACTCATTGTTTTGACTTCGACATAAATTGGAGCTATTCATATTAAATACTACAAAATATCTTCGTATTAAAATAATATTGTTGCTTTCAATTATAGCATTAAACTGTCGTGTCTCGTAACCATTTAAATAGCTTAAATCTGCGTGACACCCACGTGTAAATGCACGCAATAATAATTCCTGTCCTTGAGCACGACTTATGCAATATGTGTTATAGACAACGCCTTTATTTTTAAAATGGTCTATACTTATTCTGTGTAAAACAAAAATATTTCGCATCTGTTTAATTGATCTCTGATAAATATCAAAATTTAAATACTTTATTCAGTTTAGGCCCTGAGAAGGCGCTTATGAACGTCAAAGTTACCACCGGTTCGGAAAGCAACCCAGTCATCGAGAAGAACCGGCAAGAAACTCGATCGGGTTTATCGTTTTAAGATGCATATATTTAAAAAAAAAAGCATTAACGTTACAATCATTTTTAGTGGATCCATAGAGAGAGGTGTCAATTCCAGACATCATCATGATTCACATCAACATGTGTCTGGATCAATATCCACCCTAAATAGCCTTTTAACATTTAAAGCGCCTTCTTAGGGCCTAAATTGAATAAACTTATTTTTCATTTGATTTGTCACCAAGTAGTAGTCCGGTGGAACTGTAGTTAAGCCAGGCTAAAACTGTAGGTCAGTTCGAAAAAAAAAAAACAAGCACTCTTGTTATTAATCTGTTGGGATTATCAAGAGATCTGTTCAGTATCTTTACTTTCCTAAGTATGTCTAGTACTCCTAAGTACCTATCTCTATTTACCCTGGGATTCGCAAATATCCCACACAAGTAATATTTCATGTTTTATAATTTGTTACTATACTATACGATGCATTTAACGAAATAAATTCAGAAAGACAAGACAAAAAAAAAAAACAATTTTATTGATACTAAAACCTCTATTAAAAACATAGAATCGATTAAATGTCAGTGGTCTTTGTCAAGAAAAAAATAGGATTACTCGTTCTTTAATTCAAATAATTTCATAATTAAAACCAGATGGCTTGTATATCACTACGCGATAAATCACGTTGAAATGTCTAGGGTGACCATTCATTTATTTGCAATTCATTTGCGTAGACGTAGACGATCTTCGTTGAAGAAATCTAGTATTTCAAAAATGTAGGTTAACTTGTATTGTAATATGACCATGATAACAGAGTTCGTCAGGGATATATAATTACAAAATAATTATATTTATATACTTAAAAAAAATGTTTTATTCACGAATACTAATATGTTATTAATAAAAAAGAAACACGAAGAAGAGATTTTGTCTTACTATTTAAAAAAGACCGCCAAGAAGTAATTTCATAAGTATTTGCTTAAAGACGAACGAATACTGCCCTACACGTTGTATAAAATTGCTGCACTCAGCTGCATCCAAAAAAATGTGCTTATCTCGAGGGATATGTCAAATTTACATCAACAAAAACGAAGCTGCGGACAAAAGTTGGTATCTTATATAAAAAAAAATTGTAGTGAACACAGTAGTTGTTGCTTAACTCCGAAAGTGAAAGAATTTTACTGTTATTTTTCGTATCACATATCAGTAAGTTGTTTATTTCATCAATTAACAAAACAAATTGCATATATAAAACCCATATATGTAAATATTACCGGAATGTATGTTGTTTGTCGAGGGTAATCCTGAAACCGACTGAACCCATTATATCAAGTCTTTTATCGTCAGATAGAATAGTTCCTCAGTATCGTTTAAGCTACCGATAATTACACTTTTCAATATTGAGCAAATCAGTATTGCTAACATTTAATGTATGTTACTTAAAATCTGTAAAACGATAATGAATGAATAAAATGTAGACAATCAATAATCAATATAGTTACTAAAAGAACGCATAGCTCCCATGCAACGACAAAATCATTTTCACGAAAATAAAAGTCGCGACCACAAACACTAGTCGATAAATATTTTATTATGATAAAGTTCCGTGTTTATATAAAACGTGGTTACCCTATGATAATTTTTATTTAAGTTTGACCGGCGCCGTATTTAGACACCCACCTTGAAGTCGCGCCGAAGTGATTTATCATATAACTTTATGTATAATAAATACATTCGCGTAATTATTTTTTTATGGATTGCTCGCATTACTCAATGTAACGTTATAAACACAAAACGCTGGTTGAGAATAGAAAATTGTTAAATTATTTATCAGTCATATATCGTATATCTATGCTCGTCGATATACAGTTTGTTTCTTTTTTTGTTTATGACTGAACTAGCTGATGCCCGCGACTTTGTCGACGTTGCTTATTATCATAATAGAATAGTTGATATGCAGAGGAAAAACATAAAAAAAAGTTTGAAACAACTATATATTTTGCTTAGAAATTGTCGTTGTAAACAATGTTATCCGTTTACTTCCACTCCACGGCGCTGCGTATGCGCACCACACCGCTTGCCCACTTTTTCACAGCAAGAAAGACATTGATGAAAAGCACGACTGTTGCCTAAGAAGTCCATCGAGTGGTTGAGCCGTCCGCACAATACTGTTCACACGCAACGTACTTTTCTACCCAACATTTCATATGATAATTGCTCTGTTCCCAAGGTTTGTACCGAGAGTCTCGTTTGAGCAGCGGCCGAGTGCGCACGCGCCCGCTCGCAGCTCTGACGATCCGTTAGTTCGGCAACTCGCGCGCAGTTGTCGGATATTTTCGTGTGTGTCCGGAAGTTTAGTGTGTTCGAGCGGCTACTGTCGATCGTACGCTCTTTTCAGAGCGACGGTGCACCTCCATTAGTGCACCATTTAAACCGCACTTTTCGGTGCGAAGCCGTGCACACTGTTTGCAGTGCGTCGAGTCGCCGTGCTACGCGTCGTGCCTCGTGCTGCGCTTCGAGAGTCGTGCAGCGCGTCGTGTGCCGTGCAGAGCGTCGTTCTTCGCGCCGCGCCGTGTGCAGTTTTTGAAGAGAAGATTCGCGTTCGCGTCGCGTCGCGTTTTCCCTTTGGCCCGGACACGGATTGTCCGTTAGATTTGAATTAGGCGCACCCCCCTGCCCCTCAGGCAGGGAGGTTAGTCATGTCTACCCCCGCGACCCCGCGTGCCCATCCGGCCCTTCCGGCCGTTGATGATACCGTCCACCTCGAAGAACTGTTGCGCTTCCACATGTTCGTCGAAAAGGAAGACCCGAATCTCGTCACGGAATACAATAGACTCCGGAAAGTCTACGCGCGCAACCCTCCCGGTAAGATACCGCGTTGTTTCTCCGCGAACCCTTTCGCGAATCTCCCGGACGACCCGTTCACGAGGCTCTCGGAATTCGATTCCGATGACGACTCTGACATGGACTACGATACAGTCCCCGCGACCGCGCCCGCGACCGTGCCTGCGCCCGCGACCGTGCCTGCGCCTGCGCCCGTGACCGTGCCTGCGCCCGCGACCACGCCCGCCGATGACGACGGTTTCACAACCGTCACGCGCCGCGGTAAACGCCCACGCGCCGCGATTCAGACCGATAGCGACTCTGCTGCGGGACGTCCGACCCCAAAGCAGCCCAATATAGGTGGCGCTCGGGTGCCCCGAGCCTCTCCCACGCCCTCTGCCGCGAATTCGGCTCGAGCCTCGGCTGCGGAACCCGCGGTCGCGGCTAAGAAGCCACGCCTACCGCCTCCCGTCACCTTCCGTGACAAAGCTCGATGGGTAGAGATTTCTGAAGACCTTAAGTCGAAGGAAATCGTCTACAAGTCTGCCGTCAACACTGTTGCCGGCATTTCTATTCGTGTCTCGACCCCCGATGAGCATCGCGAGCTCACCAAATACTTCAGGGAGCGTAAGCTCCCTTTCTTCACCCACGCGCTCGAGGAAGAGCGCCGCCTCCGTGTCGTCATTCGGGGAGTTCCCTCTGAGCTCACCGAATACGACATCTGCGATTGCCTGAACGGTCAGGACTTCCCAGTCCGGAGCGTGCAGCGCATGCGCCACCCCCGTACGAAGGCCCCCTTCAACTTGGTGTTGGTCACTCTGGACCGCTCCTTGGAAGGCAAGGCTATTTTCAGCCTCAACTCAGTTTGCGGCCTGTCCCCTGTCTACGTCGAGCTTCCTCGCAAGTCCCAGGTACCCTCGCAGTGTCACAACTGCCAGGTGTACGGTCATTCCGCCCGACACTGCCACCTGCGTCCCAGGTGTGTCAAGTGTCTCGGGGATCATTCCACTAAGGAGTGCCCCCGCACTCCCGAATCCGTCGAGCCTCCGAGCTGCGTCCTCTGCGAGCAAACGGGTCATACCGCGAACTATCGCGGGTGTCCCCGTGCGCCTCGCTCGACCTATCACCGTCGCGGCGGTCGTGCGACCCGGTCCAGGGCGCACGGCCCGCCGACTCGGACGAATCGGCCTCCGCCTCCGCCCATACAAAGCCAGAAGGCTTTCCCCGAACTGCCGGGCACCTCCAGTGCGCCGGCAGCATCCGCTACTCCGCCGAGCGCGCTCTCCTGGCGCGTAAGGCCTTCCCCGCCAGCTCCCTCGGCTCCTAAAGCCAAGCCCCAGCCCCCGAAGGCTCTGTCCACTCCTGCGCCACCTATCGCGGTTTCAGCATCGACCTCCGGTATAGACTGGATAGCTCGCTTACTCTTGGTACACGATGTACAAGAGATAATCGCATTTAACGCGTTAGTTAATAGTACGTCTGAGCTCGGGCTCTTAAACGCTATCTCCGCTTTCCCGGCCGTCGCGACCACGGTACAGCAATTAACCCGCGCCGCGCATAAATAAATTAGCGTAAATCAAAATATCAGATCGAACCCGCGTGTTCATACATAATAGACCGATATATTAGGATTTGTTACGTAATTATTTAGTTAAATCGGCACCGTGCCGTTGTACTTTATTTTTTAGCTCGATTCCCTCTCAAAAGATGCGTGTTTGCGCCCACGCCCGCGACTCTCTCTGCTCACGCCTCCGTGAGCGGGGGGTGAAGATTCGATCCCGCACACTCGTCGCGATTTTTCTCGTAACTGCTCGAGCCTAGGTAGTCCCTCGTTGTGGAGCCCTCGAGTATGTTACTCGCGCGAATACAGTGATTTACACATGTTCTACACTTACACGATCACCCCACACTCTTGCACATCTAGGCACTCAGTGGTGGGCTGTTTTTTTTGCCCTTTTCGGACTGAAATAGGTCACATAACACAGTAGTCAGATACCAAATACACATATACATTCGTGAAACATGCATGGTCACACATGCATTTTTCACGAATTCATATATGTGTATTGCATGGATAGATAGCTTAGCTAGCTTAGTTAGTTCGGGAATCCGGCGACAGCTCAAGCCGAGGTGCACCGAGTGCCCTTGAGATGTTTCGCCTAAAAACAATCGGGTGAGTGCCCTAAGCGCTCCCCTTAGTAGTCCGGTGGAACTGTGAAGGCGGAATAAGCCGGCAGTGTAGGTCAGTTCGAAAAAAAAAAAAAAAAAAAAAAAGGTTTGTACCCGGAAATTATATGAAACTATTACATAGGACTTTTTTTTGTTCTGGGATCAGCCAGTGCATATCCAACTGCAGAGATTCGGTTTGCAAACCGGCGTGCGCCATTACGGCATGTTTCATTCCGCGCATATTGACGACTCTTATGGGACGAAATTTTAATATTTTTTTTGCAATTTTCAATTTAATACGATTTTTTTTATTGTTTTACTATGTGTCGTAATAGTACTTTTCAAGCTTCTTACAATGACATACGAATCAACGTCATAGCTAAACGTTTTCTTACTCTACACTAATTTATAATTTTACACAAGCCTAATTCAGGCGCTTAACCTGGTCCGATGGAATCAAGGACAAAACAAATGCACAGACATACTCTGCGCATTGCGTTCTCATCCGTTGCTATTACATTATTAGTATGTTAGTTATTGGCAATTGAAATCTGACGGTGTTTTCTAACACAAGAAAGTTTTACTAACTATCACTGGACTTAACCCTTAAATGCATAATTTTTGTTATGAATCCTGAGACTAATTTTGAAACAACAACAAAAAAAAAGTGTAATTTGCCTGTCAAAAGTAATGTCAACGTTTTGTTCCAAGTGTCAAGTATTTTCTAAGGTTCTAACATGCTTTCGAAAATGCACACACTCAGGATTTTGAACAAAAATTAAGTGGATGTGGAATATATATAATTCGCAACAATATGCACTTAAGGGTTAACGAGCAAATAACAATTTTCAAGTAAAAAAAAAGGTGAAGCTCAAATTTGGATCAAGGTTATCAATTTCCACTCTCTAGCTGTTTATGTGCGCAAAGAGTCATTTTCCGATCGGACGACTTTATTTCTGGCAATAAAGTTCGTTATATACAACCTGAGCGTAGCGTGGAATTCAAAGACAATATTTCAACATTTAGTAGAACGTTGGCACCGGAAGATATAAAAAAAAATCTATTTTCAAACCAAACGTTTCGCGATTAAGCCGTGTTTCGTTGCGTCGACTTCGCAAATGACTCAGTTCGAACACATATATATGGAATGGGTACATAAACAACACTTAGCGATTTAAATCAAATGTTGGTCCAAATATTGGTAGAAATTTCGGAGAAAGATTTGAATACGTATTGCAAATTTTATGGCATACTCGTATTCTACAAATTGCTAAAATAATAGCCTTGAATTAACTAAATTAAGCAAACCTTTCACAACCTGTTTCAACCATAGAGAGGTATGTCCATATATGTGATACAACATTATCCTTTCTAATTTCTTCTTAGATATTTAAAAAAGTTTAATTCCGTTTAGAGTTGGCTTTATATTGAAATTCCACACTAAAAAGCGCGATAACATTGAAGGTATGTATGTAATATTTTTTGATGGAATTTATATGGGACAAATCAGAGCCGGGAAATCTTGTAAGAAACCTCATTTTGGATCGAAATCTTGTCTCCCTATACAATTTTATCGTTAATGATTTTAGATAACCCGTGTGAATTACTAATTTGACGTAACCCAAACAAACTTTTTGTCTGTCTGTTCGTATGTCCGGCTTTAAATTAAAACCAGCTTAACCGATTTTTATGCATTTTTTGTAGTATGGTAATTTATATATTTTCTGAATTGATACGATACTAGAATTGTTAAAATCAAATTTTTGAAATTGTTAAAATAAAACTCTCGTTTCAGACTATTTTGATGAGATGTTCTACATAGAAAATGCCTATATGTCATTTGTAAAGTAAAGTGGCGTAATAATAAAACATTATAAATAATACACTTACATTGGAAAACAAAAGTTACATAATTTTGAAACGATTAAAAAAATGTCACGGATTTTTATAGAATTTTGTACACAGAACGTGTAAGTCATTGTAAAATTAATCTATACATATAATAAAAATGAAGTGTCTGTATACACGACACTGATAACAAAAACACAATTTTTAAAATTTTTGTCTGTTTGTCTGCCTGCATGTTCCGGGTAATCTCCAAAACGGCTGGACCGATTTTGACAGAAATTTCACTGACGCATAGTTAAAATTACATCGGGTGACATAGGCTACTTTATTTTGGACTAGCTGTCATCCGTGGCTTCGTCTGTAGTACTATCTCCAAAACGATTGGACCTATTTTCATGGGACTTTCACTGACAAATAGTTGATGTTATAAGAAGTAATTTACAATTATAAAAAAAAAGCATGCGGAGCTGCGGCAAAAGCTAGTAGACAATAAAATTATCAGTAATAATATTAGAATTATATTGTAATATAATGAAGTAAAATAAAAAATCGAAAATAATTACTGCATAAAATAGGCGTGCCGGTCCGTGGGCAGATGTTAGTATTATATAAAGGTATCGACTACCATTTATCTGTCCTTTTCATTTCACCAAAGTTGAATACTTAAAAAATCGTTAAAAATTCGTAAGAGCCCGTCACGTAAAACATAAAAAAAATATTTGATAGCATTTTTATTACCCGTCTCATTTATACCACGGTATTAAATTTTTTACCGTTCGAATAATAATTATCGTTGAACATCAATATTCAGCTGTTTGTTTATCTTGGGGCCATTAATTTGTAATGAAAAGAACTTTTTTACATATTACTTTATAGGTTAGCGTTTCACCACAATCTCATCTGATGTCAAATGATGATGTGGTCTAAGATGGTGGTGGGACTGCCTCTCAAGTGCATTGCTTCAAGTTACAATCATTATTAACTTATTATCTAATCAATAAACTAAACACGACGCCCCGGCTTTGGACGTTATTATGCTAACCACAGTAGCTACCAAATAATGAAATAAACGCAATTGTTTGCTAATTTAATACCTGCCGCCTTACTCTTGAAATTGATTTCAATTTGGTTTTGTTTCTGATTCGAACTCAATTTTGTTTTGATCTTGATCTCAAAGGGTACTCTTGAACCAAATCAAATCGAATATCAAGATCGAGTTACGATCGATTCATAACGGCGTCGTTAAGTGTATCCGGGCACGGTGTACACACAATACGTCACAGTAAAGTGTTATAATTATATGCTTAAATCATTGCTTTTTTGGTGTTTTCTGCCTCAATAACGCTAAAATAATGATTTATTTTATGTAAAATATTATGAAAATATACTACACCTATTAAAATCGTCCTGAAATAATTGATTTTATTATTGAACACGACGAACATGTTATTTTTAGTCTGTGTCGCAGAATATAATCTTTACTAGTCTGTGCTACAGACTGTCAAATTTAATCATAAAAACATTGGAATGTTTTACAAAATGATAAGATGTATTATACACCAATCAATGTATATTACCTAGATATATGTAAAGCAATTATGAAAAATATAGTAAGGGAAAATATTCATGAAGTGTGTGTGATAAAACTATAACTTTTATGAACATACATTTAGAAAACTTGTAAACATTACATACTAAAATTAGGTACCTATACTGTAGATTTTTCAGGCCCTTTCAAAAGTTAAATGTTGTAATATGTATTAAGTGTATCACTCATTACCGATTTCGTAATAAAAATCATAGCAACCGTGATGTTTTATCACGTTAAGTGTATTTTCTTGAATTTGGAATTTCATACACTACACATATTATTGAGTGTGATGATTATAGCTTTAATATAGTATAAAGAGACACTTAAAAACCTAAACAATAAATTATATAAATCCATTTACCATTATAGACAAAAATAAATATAAATCAAGTAATATGTAAAGTTCTTGCTAATACACCATAAAGCCAAGTAATATGTTTTCTGTTGGTAGTATACGTTTAACTTTAATCAATATCCCATATGAACCATAAATAATGGATTTTAATATTTGTGCCAATATATTACACACAATAAAATAAATTATTTGTTTTCATTTCACATTTATTAACAATAGGAGTTAATAATACAGCTAATTAAACATTACCACTGTTTCAAAAAGCAGCATATTTCTAATCTTATATAAAGTTTATATAGATTTATGTCACATACATACATACATATATCAAGAACATATTTAAAATATACCAAAGAGAGAACAATCATGAAATTAACTTCAACTTTTATTAGCACATATTGTAACATCTATAAAGACATTACAAACTTAAGAATAATGTAATTTTTCCAGACAATCGATGTGTCTTAAACTTTAATATTATAGTAATATTGAGATTATCAATTAAAACCAATTTTATATATAAATATTGTAGCAACCATGACACATTTCATGTTAAGTGTATTTTGCTTGATTAAGAATATTATACAGCATACAGAGATAGTGAAGGTGATATCTCGAAATAGTTTATTTTTTATCTGATGACATAATATATTATGAATAATTTAAAAACTGAAACAATAAATGAATCAATTTACCGCCATGGATTTGTATACATCATGCCACTGAGCACTTCCTAGTTCACCATATACGAGTAGATGGACTCTCATGAACATTTTGTCAGAACAATAAATTTTTATTTATGAAAATTATGTAAATGAATTTCATAAAAAGCTTTCATTTTCATTTTTAATTTAATAACAAGAGCTTAGAACACAACTGATTAACCTTTATCACCATTCAATAAAAAACAGCATATATTTAACCTTGACTAAAGCCAAATTTATTTTTCTATAATATTGCTTAAATAATTTTCATTACATCAATAAATATTTTGTTTTTACAGACAATTACATGTTATAAATTATGTTGTTATATTTTACCATCAAATACATCAAGCTGATGATAATTGGTAATAATTTGTTGATGTTTTTGATTGGTGTATGCTGATTTGTAGTACAGCATGATATGATGAGATATATAACGTCCAGGGATTTCATTTGTTCCGCAGTGTGTCTAGTAGAACACTTTTGTGCCAAAGACTACTTGAACAACTAGTGCATTTACTATAAGTGTCACTTTTTACTCTTCTTAGGAAGTTACCAGGATCACCTAAAAAAACAATATATTATTATTTCTATGTATGATGTTTCTGTAATTTTAAATTAAAAATAACTCACTTGCCTACTTATCAATTGTATTTAATAATGCTTTGTTAATTACCAAATAGCCCGGGTGACATATACCTAATTTATATTACAAAATTAAAATATTCATGTCACAAATTGTACAAATAACATGTGTAAAATAAAATCAAATTTAACATACATTATGGATATATTATGGTACATATACAAGATATTGCATACTCAGAGAGAAAACTAAACTAAACTTGTTAATCAAACATATGAGAGCTCAAAACAACTCAACTTGAGACTAAAGCTTAGTAACATATTATTAATTAATGTGAATAAAATCATAGTTAATTATCTCCATCGCTTAACCTATACCTATATAACCTATATATCCCTTGTAGCTGGAAAATGACCATGATATTGTCTCAGATAGCTCTATATACTAAATAATTATGTAAGCAAAACTTGTAACTTACAATTTATTCCTCATATATTTTTTTACTGACAATTATGACTGACCTTGTATGCCTTTATACCATCACTGAGGGATTTAGATATATCTTATTTGCAAAAAATGCATAAGCATACTATGTAATGTATGTACAAATATAAATTTTATGTGAAAACTTAAACGTTAAAACTTACCATGTTATTAATACAAATATCATTTTGTTATTGATTTAAACACATGTAGGGTGTAATAAATTAATGTACATATAATACTTCTTCTTCAGTATTCGATAATTTCTTCTAAATTCTTGGAAACTTCAATTTGTCAATATAGTTGTTATATCGACTTTTTTTTATAAATAACTTCACACACGTGTGTTTATTGGGTTCGGTATTCCAAAGTAAACAATAACAATGAAAATTTTTGAATAAATATCACAATAAAACACTAAAATGTTCTCACTCGATCCTAAAAAAGTACCTTTTTCAGAATCGTCTATTTTGACAGCCGCACTCGAACGAACGACTCAATTTACAGCTGTCAAACAAAATGGAGAGTACCGATTTATCGATCCTAACGATTAAGTCGATCGAAGTTAATTTTAATTTGAGCCACAGCACGATTGAGCGCTAGCGTTGATTTCAAGAGTACGAAATAGCCCGAGATCGAATAAAATTCGATTTGATTTAGAACTCGAAAGTGTCAAGAGTAAGGCGGCTGATATACGCAACTGATATTATGCAATTTTGTATACGTTTTCATCCATGAAAAAATTACTATCTCAAGGGGATAGAAAAACGTCTTTAACTACATTATAAAGTACACGTTGCAGATATTATTTAGGGATAATATAAATTCTGCTCGTAAAAAAGTACCTGTGTCCTTATGACCACATGATAGAAGTAAAAATTTATAAATAATTATATGTACATCAAAGTTTATACACATTTAACAACGTATATATGTAAATAAATAATATAATAATACCCTTTACGTCTACCAAAAGCCGTTTTAAACAGCTTTATGTCATTGTTTCGTGGCTATGTAATCCAGTTCCTGAGCGATAGCCTCACCCGAAGGAACGACAAGTGAATGTAGTAAATAATAGCAATATTGAAATACGCAATACACACTTAAAATACTACACTGGTTTTATTATACAAAACATACATAATATTATTTTGCATATGTAATAGTAAAAAACACAATTATTCGAACGACGCACTTCTTGTAATAAAGGATGCACGATTCAATGCGTCATAGATCCGAGCGTACTTGATGTCGATTGGAGACGAGTAAACCCGATTCAGCGTCCCCGACCCGAGCGTTACGATTCACTTACGGTCATTGCTCAAAGCACTTAAAGTACCGAGAAGGTTGTATATTTAATCAACTGGAGTGCATAATTGCTCTCGGTTGAAGATCAAGACCTTGCTATTGACGTAATACAAGCAGCACATACAAAGCTATCTGAACTTATCTTACTCGTAAAATGTGTTTTACACCGCAGCTCGAAGGCGTGTCAACCTTGACCGAGGATCCCGGAACAGTGCACAGCGAAGGCGTAACGCTATTTCATTAAAACTAATGCATTAGGAAAGGCTTGGCAGCTTTGAAATGGACTGACGCCAACTGAATGAAGCTAATCTGCATTGATGTTCCATTTTACCAATCTTAATGCATGAAATATGGTTTCTGTATTTATATTAAACGAGCCGTTTCGCACGCGTTATTGTCTGTTTTTGTTTACTCTATAGGTTTTAGAGTTTTACCACAGTTTCGCCAAATGTTATATGGCAATGTGGTCTAAGATGGTAACCCTGCTAAATATAGAGTGGAACTGATACCTATACCCACTTGGTGATAGACTTTTATCCTGAAGGTGGGAGCCAGATAGGCGGTTTTAGAAAAGCCCTACCATCGTGCCATAGTCTCATCACGATGTTTTCTTTCTGCCTTATTCTAAGCTCTAACATGCTAAATATAAAAAGGAACTGACACCTATACATGATTGGCGATAGACTTTTATCCTGACGGTGGGAGCCAGATAGGCGGTTTTAGAAAAGCCCTACCATCGTGCCATAGTCTCATCACGATGTTTTCTTTCTGCCTTATTCTAAGCTCTAACATGCTAAATATAAAAAGGAACTGACACCTATACATGATTGGCGATAGGCTTTTATCCTGACGGTGGGAGCCGGATAGGCGATTTTAGAAAAGCCCTACCACCGTGCCATAGGTCTCATCACGATGTTTTCTTTCTGCCTTATTCTAAGCTCTAACATGCTAAATATAAAAAGGCACTGACACCTATACATTATTGGCGACAGACTTTTATCCTGACGGTGGGAGCCAGATAGGCGGTTTTTGAAAAGCCCTACCACCGTTCCATAGTCTCACACGATGTTTTCTTTCTGCCAAAGCTCTGGCTTATTCTCAAGGGTTTGAACTTATGTCGATCAACGCGGTGCCCGTATACGCTAACCACTGACCACCAGTCGTCGCTTGTTGTTACTATTATTCTTTGTAATTACTATTTCTTGTAATGGATAATTGAATAATAGCAAAATTAGTTTATGATCGCGGTTTCGCTTGTGGTAGTAGATATGATATATTCCACGGGAAGACTAAACCTTTTTTTATGCGACTGGAGGAACACGAACATGAGGGTTACCTGATCAATCACAATCACAAGGAATCACATATGCGTTGCCGAAGCTTGAAAAAAAAGTAGGCTCATTTCTTGAAGGTTTGCAAAACCTACAAACATGCAAAAGGACCGACGTACGTGGAAAACACGCTCGCGAAAACCGTACATTACAATATATGCATGATTGAAGGTAGGGTGAAAAAAAAACTTTTTTATTTTTATAAAGCTCGTCAACATTATTTAACAAAAAAAAATCTGTTGTGAAACAGCGAAGGAAAATGTACTTTACTGTATTGTCTCCGCCTACTTACATATAGATGGAGCTATAACGTGGTCAACAGTAGATGGATACAATTGAGTGTGGAATAATCAATCCCAACAAATCATTTGAACATTCGTATTATGATGACAGAGAATTGTAATTAATTTTCAATGTCATAGTACTTTTTACTATGACATATTTGTATAAGTCTATAATCAGGCCAGTCGTGTTATATGGATCCGAGTGCTGGGCTACGAAAGAGACGGATGAGAAAAGATTACATGTGCCAGTAATGCGAATGTTGAGATGGATGTGTGGTGTAACAAGGATGGATAAGATTAATAATGAGTATATCAGAGGAAGTTTGAAAATAGCACCAGTGACAGAGAAGTTGAGAAGTAATAGGTTAGCATGGTACGGTCATATTATGAGAAGAGATCAAAATAATAAATGGTAAATAAGTTTTTTTTTAATATATTACAGGGGGCAAACGAACAGGTGGGTCACCTGATGGTAAGTGATCACCGCCACCCATAGACACTAGCAACACCAGGGGAGTTGCAAGTGCGTTGCCGGCTTTTTAAATGTGTGGGCCTCCGGCGCTCTCACTGGCCGAACGAAACGCAACAGTGCAAGCACTGTTACTTCACGTCGGTTTTCTGTGAGAGTGTGGTACTACCCCGGGCGAGCCGACCCATTCATGCTGAAACCAGTAATAGCTTCAGCGTAGCTCTACCACTCTACAATTCTACTACCATTAACCATATTCAACACCATCATTATACATATGTAAATTAATGATCTAAGCTGGAGGTCGTTACTTCGATCTCCTGTAAGTGGTTTTACACCTAGTCCATACTGCTGCCCGCATACCGCATGCTATGGCTTTTCCTTCATCGAAAACTTCGACGAGTCGCAAGGATTCGAACCCGCTATGAACTAACGTTTCATCGTTTCCTGCAGCAACTGGTATTTTCCACAACATAACAAAACCATTTTCAAGACCGCGTAGTCGCGGGCGTTAACTAGTGATACAAAAATCGATTTACATAGGCGACGGATGGACGCACGGCCGACATTGCAAGTCTGTCAAACCTGTCATACTGTCAAATCTTGCCGTTGCTTTTTAATTTTCTAATGTTAACAGAATGTTCAGAAATAAAAATGGAAGAATTAGACATATCAGTATCGTCGAAAATGTAAAATCTAAATCATAAGTAATTAAATAAACGCATTGTAGTTTATTGTACTAATCAAATTTATTTCAAATATAAGTTGTAGTTAAATTAGTACAGAGGGCGCGCAGGACGCCAATATGGGCGTTTTAAGTCTTTATCTCTCACATATTAACTTGAGGATATGGAAAAAATAATATCTATAATAATAAATCAATTACTTTGTCTGTTCATCTCTTTTTTCCAAATGTTTTAATACACATCCTAACTAGTCCCAACTGATATTATAAATACGAACGTGAGCTTGCTTGTTTGTTTTCTTTAATTTAGTCTCAACCAAACTTAATATAATCTTGTACTCGGGAAGTATTTCCAAATTGATTGTAAAAATATGAATAAAATAAATCCTAGATTATGATTAAAAATAAAGACTACGATAATTATTGCATATTATATAATTTATAGGCTTTAATTTTTGACCACAATCTCACTTAACGTTGATAGAGTTGTCATAAGACAGTAATATGCTCATTCTAGAGAAAACTATCTCTCAAGTGTATCTGCCCGAAGACCAATATATATATATATAGAGTTGTAGTTAACCAGATGAGCATAAAAAATAGTACGACCATCATACTACGGTTTCACCACAAATGATTTCCCTCACCAAAATCTCAATCTTATTGTAGGAATTCGAAGCTACTTCGGTCCAGGCTGTCTGGACACACACTACCACTTGGTTCAGCGAACGTTCTCGATAATCAATTATTATAATTTATATTAAACACGACAATTGGAAATTGACTATTCTATAATACGCAAACATTCATATATAATTCACCCTTGGAGTTTGAAGGAGTGCCTTTGAACGAAATCTTAGTAATAAATTGAAGAATGTAAACAAACGTGCGCAAGCGCCGCGCCGCCGTTCGCGTTCCGTAAACAATCTATCGCGGATTCGTTAAAAACTATTATGCAATTATAATAAATTAATTTTAAACAATTACCAGAACATTTACGTAGATAGCAGCGTTGAAAGACGTCCGAAACGACAGAGCGTAGGCAGATGAAGTTCAACAGACATCAATGATGTAGTTCTTAGGCGGATCTTGTCTACGCATTTCACGATAAATAAATATAATGTATTTAATCGATTATAAATTGCGGTAGGTATTATATTGTAACGGCAAAAGAAAGTAAAGTAAGGAAACCTAATTGTGTGGTTGAAGTTCTTTTTTCTTCGAACTGACCTACGAGTACACTGCTAGCCTGGCAAGGCCACCACAGTTCCACCGGACTACGGTTGAAGTTCTCAGTATTTATTGTTCTATTATTGTTGTCCTATTTATATCAAATTACCTCCTTCCAGCCCGCTACTTTGGACATTAAAAAAATGGCATGGCACAGTTCAATGCGTTATAAATTTATTGGTCGTAGGCTGGTCAGTAAATCCGAGAAGACGAATTGTTTGGGTGAAATTAGTAACTTAATGTTATTTCATGTCGAGACATTTATTACTTATTATAACATGGAAATATGTGTGGAGTATATTCAGAAATATATATATACACAGTTTTTTTTAATTTTAATACAAGAATTATCATAGAACAATTACAACAATTACCTGGAGTGCGTTAACAACTTCACCGAGCGTAATCACAAGCGCGGAAGGCATTCGTCTGAAATATCAATTGAGTGCAAAGTGCCAAAATGACTGAATCTCAGCTTAGGCTAGTTTAGAATGTAACATTTTGAAGGATGAAAAATGCTTAGGCAGTCCCACCTCCCCGGTGAAAAGGTGAGAGAAGAACACAAAGTGGTTTTCAGTCCGTGGAAGTTAGACATATCCTAACCTTAGCTGCCCAGCAGGGTGGCTATCAATGATGGATTTCTGCAACTAAAACAAAAAGCATGTCATTGTCTTTCTCTCAAGCGTGGCTGCAGGTATAGGATCGTACCTATAGGTATTTGCTGATGGATTTTTTTTGTTAGTTTATAAATTTTATAGCGTTTGACTACAATCTTAGCTGATGTTAAATGACGTTGTGATCCAAGATAGTAAGCATCCTAAACCTAGAGGGGGACTGGCTCTCAAGTGGTAGATATCCGCCTTAACCCCACCACTGCGCTATGGTTTCATCATCATCATCATCAGCCTGTAAGAGACCCAGACCTCTTCCCAAAGGAAGGTATAGGGCATAATCACCACGCCAGCCCACAACGTATTGGCGATTTCAAACACGGAGAAATCCACAGTTCTATATTTTTCCCATACACGGTGGTACTACAATAACATTTCTCAGGTTCAGGTTCCCTCACAATGTTTTCCTTCACCGTCAGCCGATAGTGTTACCAATGTAAATGAGTAAATGTACGCGAATTCCGAAAAATTCGTTGGTATATGCCGGGGTTCGAACCTGCGGACATCGGATTAAATGATTCCATCGGTCAAACCACTGGACCACCACGACTACCATGTTTCACCATGATGTTTTATTTACTATTATACGCCGATCGATGAAGCGCTCGAATTCAATACATCGCCATTAGCTTCTCTACATATGACCAGGGACTATAGCAGTATTTGTTTAACATGTAAATTAGTTCCCGGAACAATTTGCTTTGACGCCAATTAACAAGTCGAACTAAACACTGCAATGTTTACTTTTAAATGAATGCGAGGGTTGTACGGAGTTTATTATTGGAAATGCGACAGGCATTTAAATCGCCGCGCCGTTTGATTCATAGCGCTGCTAATGCTAAAATACGCTACATAACTTACACGTTGCTGGATATATTATAACATTGTAGTACATCAGTTGAACAAAAAAAAAAAAATAATGGAATCACTTCTATCTTACAAAAGACGGGCATTTCCTCGTTGAAAAAAATAAGGTTCTTTATGTAAAAAATCAAATAATCGATTGTTCGTCTCCATGAAAAGAGATTTCCTGTATTGTTACACTATTAAGACAACATTATTAGGTATTCGATGTATTCACTTAAGTTATATAACTGATAAGAGTTGAAATCTACGTTTAGTACCTAATTTCCACTTAAGTTATAGGAAATTCCGATTTTTTTACGGACTTATTCACTTTTTTTTTCGTTAACAAAGCATATCTACTTACAGCTACACTCACTGGAATTAAATTAGTAAGCGTAGTGTAGTCAATATAATTTACGAGTTTTAATGACCCGACATTTTAGCCAAGATTTTCAAGATGACAATAGATTTATTTTCTAATTGCACGCTATATATATATATAGTATGTAATTTTGACCATCAATAATTAGAGATAAAATTTAATTTAATGCAAAAACTTTTCACGAAACTCATATTATAAAAGAAACAGGCCTTTGTGATCTAAACCGTAGAAGAAATACAGCCGTATCTAATTTTTATTGAAAAACTTAATTGAAACTTAAATAAAGCAGGTACAAGTTTGAGAATAATTACAACGATATAATCCAAACGAACATCACGAATATCAAAGAAGACGTAAAATAAGCGACACGACAACTTGCTTCAGAGTTATTCAAACAATTTCCTAAGTGCATACATACGCGTAGAATGCGCCTGCATTTAAGATTCTTTTTAACCAAAACAGGCACGCCAGTTGACTCAGAACGGTCACAAACGAGAAAGCATGACTCAGCGCATTCCCATATAACATATTCATTGTACGTTGAATTTGAAGTCTATAGTTAATTTATGTTAATAAAAACGTTATAAACCTGTCAAGTTTATTATTTGAATCTGATTATTTAGCTTTGTTCTTTATCCTAATAAAAATCATATCAACATTTTTTTTTATTTTGTTTTTATATTATAGGGGGCAAACGAACAGGTGGGTCACCTGATGGTAAGTGATCACCGCCGTCCATAGACACTAGCAACACCAGGGGAGTCGCAAGTGCGTTGCCGGCCTTTTAATATATGTGGGCCCCCGGCGCTCTCACTGACCGAACGAAACGCAACAGTGCGGGCGCACTATTACTTCACGTCGGTTTTCTGTGAGAGGGTGGTACTACCCCGGGCGAGCCGACCCATTCATGCTGAAACCAGTAATAACTTCAGCGTAGCTCTACCACCTACAAAAATGGTACAAATCCAAAGGTAAGTTACAATCTACCTCATTTGACACAGTTAATATTATTTCAGGTATAACAATCATATATCTCTTTTGCTGAACCGTATCCACCACTGTATCCAGTTTTATCTAAAAGACTGAACTAATAGAGAGTTGCTGATGAATGGTATGAAATTGAACCTTGTTGGAATGTTGTTGAATTGCCATATTATGTAGTAGTAATATGTTCTCCTGTAACCAACGGCTCCCCGCAACCTTACCGTTGGTTACAGGCGGCACAGTGCCGTACGCAGTGGAGATCGTGTGGTGAGGCCTATGTCCAGCAGTGGACCTCTGTAGGCTGAGATGTTGAATATGTTCTCAACGATTCTCTTGATAAAATCGTAGAAATATAAGATATAATGTAAGGTTGATATATTCATTTGAATTTAATTTTCTATAACAACAAAAAACAAATAGCTAAACGTGTCTTGGTGGAAACAGGTGAAGACGCTTTATTTGTCATTTCGAACGACGGCACAAAGACTAATTTACTAACACATAAACTTATAAATGGCTCGTTACTGTATTTGATTTTTCACAATCATATATTGTTGTAAATAATCACTACTTTTGTTATAAAGAGTTTTAACATTGTTAAAGTCACTTCTCCAAAAATTTAAAGAAGTAGGAAAAGCCTTAATACTGTATATTATTTTCTGCAAAATATTAATCGGGTAGGTTCACAAAAATATAGCACGAGTCTTTCTTTGATAATACTGACTCCGAAAATAGTTTGACAGATAAGCCGTATTGCATTGTTCGTAGAATTTGAAAAAAAAATTGTTATTTAACATTTTTTTTACAAAAATAATTATAAAAACCAGACTTACATGTTAAAATATAATTACTATTATAGAAGACTTACCAAAGAAGTTTATACAGATATTAGTTACTTTCATATTGAATAACCAAAGGTAAAAAAAACATGATATCTATATTTCAATTTTTTATTTTCTCTATGTACGAACTGAAATATTTGATTTATTAAAAAAAAATCCGCGGCGTCAAAAAGTGTTCGCACCAGTTTCAGTTTCCAGATAAACGCTATCTTGTTTTAAAATGTAAAAGGCACATACATTAAGTGTATTATAAGATAATAATTTCCAGCAGCAACAAGTTTACTAAGTAAATATTTAAAATCTCGCGTTACACATTCACTTTCGCTTTATAATGTAATTTTCTCTGTATCGGTCAAATTTATGAACGCACGAAAGAGGTTGAAGTTTATGGCCGGATCTCGTTTCTTGCCATTTTTATTCATACTCTTGCGTTTTATTCACCCTTTATAGTGTATAATATTGTTGATATCGTGCGTAATCTACCTTGGCTATTGTGCAAAAGTGAAATTAATAGGAAATAATAAAACAGAGCAAGAATTCGGAGATATTACGAAACCTCCCTGGAAAGTTCTAACAAGAGGCCACCATCTTGTTGGAATATTGACGTCTTTGCAAATACGTCATGATAATGAGGATTGGTTGCCGTAATAGAAAGACGAAGAAGTTGAAGTTTTTGACGGAATCTCGGGATAGTCTTTAATGTCCTTTATTAATTTTATTTTTTATTCATAACTTATTAGAGCCAGTCATGTAATAATATTGGTAGAATTTAGCGCAATGTACTTTGATTATTATGCACAAGTGAATTGGATTAGAACGGTAATAAGTGATTCTGAGACGTCGCAACAACTTACGAGAAAGTTTTAACAAGAGCGCTACCAATTTGTTAAGGCACTGAAATTATCCAAAATCGGTAACTCTGGAATAGGAACATTTACCAACTTTACGCAAAGAGAAAGTAGAAAAAGGTTTCATTGTGAATTATTTAAAAAAAAAAAGATTATCAAATCATTTTGTTCATGCAAAACGTATAAATAAGTTATGCTAAAATTGCACAATCAATTGACTTTATTGCAGTTAACCTTCGATATCTCGAACAGCCGATATATATAATAACAAACCATAAAACTATCATAATAATTGTTCCTTCGCGTAAAATAAAGATAATAATATTAATGGTTTACTTTGAGATAAAAATTTATTAATATTATAAATAAATAAAACGTCTAATCGCGGCGATTCCCGCCAAAATACGCGCGCCATTTTATCTCGCAGCTGTTGATCATGGTAACGGTTGGTTGTCAAGGTTGACTATGAGATTTCCGGGACTTCAAAGGTTTCGCCTTATTATATAATACATATATAAAATTTCACCGATAATAGTTGGCAACAAAAGTGAAGTTTCCTATTAAAATAAACTTTTATTAAAAGTGTCTCATAAGTGACCTAAATATTTTTAAGTGTTTTTTTTAAAGCGTCAGTTAAAAATACATAGGAACGCGCAACGTATAAATAGTGTGGGAATCGTTCGAATTCACTCGATAAACGGTATTTTTCTCCTTTACATAAACTTACTACATATTTTTGTATAAAAAAAACGATTTAACTTCGAATTAATCATATTATTATGTATAATTATACATTTCTTATGTACACATATTTTGTATTAGAAATATTAAAAGACGCAATAATAATGTATCTATTAGATCTTTTCGAAAGGTTTTTATATGCAACATTTAAACTATCGTACAGAAGTAGCTTTTCGATGTTTTTGTGAACTTATATAATGATTATATTTGTTAGAAGTAGTGAATTTTAAAGTTTTTCTTACTTTATACTGGTAGCGGTCACTTCAAGAGGTAGCATTAAATTAAATAATAGCTATAATTGTCAGTACAATAAATAAGAATCCTAGAGAGTCCCCAATCCCATAGATTAAAAATAAATATTTGCATCGAGCTAAACAAAGCAAAAAGTTAACGCGCATTGCTACTTGACATTAATTCGTCTACAAGTTACACGTATACGTGAATAAGTACGTACTTTTTTTCATCCGTTCGTCACAACACATTGTAACTGTCTATAGTAACTGTTTAAATTGTTATGCGTCGTTTGATGTGTTATTTTACTTTTGTATTATGCAAGAGATTTTACGACTCATACCTACTTTATAAGAGTAGCCCGTTTCGGAAGTTGAAAATAGTATACTCAATTTTTAATTGAACGAATGGATATTAAGTGCGAACACGCGTGTGTCAGTTCATTCATATACTTTGTAATCTGTATTGTATCTATAAAAGAAGCTATAATTGATTTTATTGTCTGTGGATTTGTTTTTCTGTACGTAGTTTTGTGGCACAGATTGCATTATTGGGCGGTAACTCACAAAGAATAATGGTGACAACAATAAAATATAATTGTAAAATTCTCCATTTAACAATGTAAGCATATACTTACTGGTCTCGAAAAGTGATATAGTTCAGTATTGTGGATTGGCGTATATTGATTGTTTTTCGTTGATTCTAAATTAACCTTCGGGCCCAATATCAGTTTATACAAAGTGTTAAAAATGGAAACAAACTAAGCACAATGACGGGATTCGAACTCTCAACGGAATAAGTCGGAATTCTAGAGTTTAGGTGAAGTTATTCGAAAATTCTTTTTAAAAAGTGTTATAGATTATGAAATGTATTATAAATGTAATCTTTCGTTATTTAAGATATATTCGAGTAATTTTTTTTTATACTTAACATTTGACCACGATCTCATGATGATGTGGTCTAAGTTGGTAGTCACGCTAAACTTAGAGGGGTACTGGCTCTCAAGTGCAGCTGCCGGAACACACCAACAGGTGCTTGGTGATAGATTTTCAAATTGAGGGTGGTAGCTAGCCAGGCGGACTGGCAGAAAGTTACTCGATAGTAAATATATATGTAATTATTCCACCATACATGCCGTTGCCTAAATAAATAAACGGTTCGGTCAACGGTTTTGCGCAGCCTAGTCCGAATCATTTATATGAAGTACACTCAAATGGTTGTCTTGTTTTTTGAAAAATAATCTTTTAATGAATCCTTATGCCAATCCTACCTAATAATATATATATACAAATGTGAGTTTGTTTTTTACGCTTCAAGTACTCAACCGATCATAATAAGATGGCCCATACACGTTGTTAAAGGTACAGAAAAGGTCATAGGGAATATTTAATCCAGAAAAAATGTACTGTTCCCGTGGGATGAATCAAATCTACATTAGCATAAGCTAAAGTTAGTAATGTAATCACATACGACGTGTAAAAATATATTGGATTTTCTTAAATTCGGTAAAAATAACTTTTTGGAACAAGGAATCTTAACCCCTCGGCTGATTTTTGAAATCCAGATCTCAATATGGCGGATTATGTTTTTATTTCATGACATCGTACATTGTAAATTTCATGATTTAGTGAAAAAAAAGCGTTTGCACAAATTAAAAAATAATTTAAAAATACGTTTTATATAAAAATTAAAATTTTACAATACATCATTTGTTACTCTTCAAAGTTTTAAATCAGATATTTTTAAAGCTTATGCTGCCAATAGTCTGTTGACTTGAGCCACGTCAGGTTTACATTCGTTTATATGGAACTACAACCTTTATGATATTGGAGGGTCCAGGGGTTAAGCGAATTCTATATCTACAAATATCGAGGACTTGGAATTAAACAGAAAGGTTTTTAAAAAACCGAATTATCCGTTTCATGAAGAAAAAACATCGTGACGAAACTATGGTACGATATTTTGTGTATATAATCTGTAGTGTCTGTGTCGCCAAGCACACACACTTGCATTCAAACACTTTACTGTTGGGCGTTGGCGTATATAAGACTAATAGGGCCCGAGATTATCTCGCGTCCACCTCAAGACATCAAAAGTAGGTTGCGACTTCGTATGCCATCGCTTTTCAAACGCTGGCCTGGGCCCAAACAAAAAAAAATAATTAAAAACACCTAGGTAATACACTCTAGACTTAAATATAATAAAGAAAATACACTACTCTTAACTACAATTATTACCCGTTCCTATAATACATCTTCATTAATTATTATACCTCATATATTTTAAGTTCTAAATTCTAATATTATATATAATAATAATCTAGTATATGATATGTTTGAATAATACTAAAGACGGCTACTATATGATTTACAACACAGGAAAATCTAGTAACAGCTTATATTAGAACATTATGTCGCAATTAATATAATTTATAATAATACGAAATGATGTCTTTACAGTTTCCCAAACGTTTACTACATAATCTTATTGTATTTAGAAAAATAACGCAAAATGTTTTACGATGCCTTGTAACGTGAGAACCGTTATTTTAAACCATTGTCAATACACGTTATTTACATCGATGATCAGTGCCGATGCTTAAGTAAAAAAAAAAGTAAATGTAATTATGACTGAAATAAATAGCATACGTATGTAAAGAGTTTTAATTCATACTGGTAAATGTCAATTTCAAATAATGATGTATGAAATTCTAATGATTGGAATACCCAACAATAACAAAAAAAAATCTATAACCTACATACCGATTAACTGAATTTGTTATAAATTCGAGTAAGCACACCGTATCAAATGCTTATCGGTCATTTTCTTCACGAATCACAACAAAAAGAAAAGAAATCACAATCACACGAACTCGGTTTTGTGAATGGTCACCGCTGTAACTCTTTTCTGCACAAACTGAACACACCACACTACACACTGTTCGGTATTTGAATAATGAATGCAAAAAATCGTTTTGTTTTTTTATTATTATTGCTAATTTGTCAGTGCGTTCGGAAACGGAGAGCGTACGACACACTAGTGCTGCCGGCTGCCGTATCGCGTGCGTTCGAAGTGACAAATGCGCGTCAACGGATTGCCGCGACGCGACGCGACGTTTGTTTACCTCTGTTCCACGCGCTCAAGTTCAAGGGATTATTAGCCATTAATTGCACTGTTACCTCTTTAGTTACTTTGTGGTTACGTTTTATTATTAAGAATAATGAAGTTTGTTAGTATAATCTAGTTAATCTTCAAAACGTTTTAATAAAATTATATTTAGACATTCTTAAATCACTGGCCAGTATTTTGTATAATGCATTTATGAAAACAATAAATCTGCATTAACAATAACACAACTAGTTCACAGTATTATTAAAGTTCCTGAACGTTTATTTTTTATAAGGGGTTTTTCATCTCAGAGTTTTTCATAAAATCTTTGTTAATCACAGCACATTATACCTCGTTTTTAATTGATGATTTATGTTTAAAGCTCAATGGTTACTAAAATCATAAGGTTTGAGTTAAACATTAAGCAAAAAATAATAACTTAAAACATGTACTTCATTTATACAACAATTTCAAAAAATTTGCTAGGAACTTAATATCTAAAAATATAGAATTGATACAATCTAGTTACCTACATAAACATTCGATGTCTAAGGTGGCAACACTAGATTGTATATTTTTTTTATTAGATAGCCATGGCTCATTTTGACTGTTTTGCCAATGTCAAGTGTGACATCACATAAATGTAAAATTGAATTTTCATTTGTTCAATTTAATGTTATCTAAACTAAAAATAAAAAAAATTCAATAAAATAAAAAGGAAATAATATTGTTCATTCAAGTTTCAAGAAGAGTTATAAATTCAAAACGATTATAAAATGTTAGGAATTAATTTTGTTATTCTCTTTAGTTATTTTTGATGGTTCAATTTGTTCGTCCTTTGTTTATTTGACAAAATACTATGATCTAATGCGCCGGATCTAAAAAGAACGATGAAGTCATCATACTCGAAACATTATGATAACGTTTTACCTGTAGTTGGTATGAACGTTAAGTACCTATTGAATTATGTAAGTTGTCAAGTTTTTTTTTTCTATTTGTATGGAACAATAGATATTTGGGCGAATTAATATATTTTATCTAATCACTTTAAAAAAGTACTATAATACTCGTATATCATGGTGCTGTATCAATATTTCTATTGTAATAAAATACGACTAATTTTTAATATTCCACTAGTGGGCAAAGATGGTTTTCAGAGGTATATTCATGCTAAATATCATGCCAAGAACAGACTTACCGTGTATGGCTTTCTGGTTCATTTTAAATACAATTTTCAAAGAAGCTGTTATAACCTAGAAATAAAAATGTAATAAAGAATACAAAAATAAATATGTAGGACTTCAAAACGGATAATCTTTTTTTGAACCTTTGCTCCCATTAAAGCCTCATCATAGAAGCCGTGTTTTATTTTATTATTCACACTAACGAATAAAATGGGACCAAACATTCCCTCAATAATACGACCACGTAATGAAATAAAAGGGCAACTAAACGACTCTGACGTCAATCTGTCAATTTTGACAACATATTTGAATTTATCCCTTCTTCTTTTTTTCTGTCTCATTCACTCACTTTTTTATATGGAGATTATTTACCCAATTTTGTCAGTTTTCCGTATAATTTTTCATACACATCTTGTAATGGCAATTACAAATAACAAAAATAGAATTCGTCAAATAGGTGCGGGCGTTCTGAAGAGACTCATGTATATAGATAAAAGCTGGGGCCATGTACTCATTCGAGGACCTCTGAAAATTTATTTCGTTTTGCTTTAACTTCGGGTCTTAACTTGTGATCGGACCACGCAATCCAACCCATGAGCCACGTGTAAACGATTTCAAACATTGACTTTTTAATACAAAAGAGTTGAATTAAAATCAAAATAATACTTTTGAGATGTACCTTTATTCATGGCAAATGCGTTCGTTTTTCTTTGGTCGGCAGAATACTTATAAACAGCTGTTACGTACAACAACAAATACATATGTTTTAATTTTATATAATTTATATAATAAATTTGAAATTAACATATTTATGTTCTTGTGTATTTTTATAGGATCTTGTTAACAGTCATGATTGATGTTGAAGCGGAAGTTGTTTAAATATATCAAATAAACAATTTACGATCGATTTCCGCAAAGTAACAGATTCAACACAATCATCAGTCCAATACTTCATAGTTTTTCAGTCTATTCGTAACAATCATAATTTTCGATTTATTTGTTACATAATAAAATATTATATTTTATTTGGCTGAATATCAAATATCATTGCGTTTAATATTTTCGTGTTTGGATTAAATATAATGTTTACAATAGTTTTTGCCGGGATCTTTGTCTGTCATTTTTAATTCGTAATGTTTCGTTATTTGTCCCTATAATTTGTAATATTTGTGGCGTGTTATTTGACATAGAGCATGAATTCTGAGATATCACAAAACTCTCTACAAAGTTTTCACACCGCCGTCATTTTGGAACTCTGAAGTCATTATAAAACACTTTATAGTTAATAATCGCTTAATTATCATCGCACAGCACAGAGCCTCAATAAAGAGGATTAATTGCCAACGTAGGAAGAAGACAAAAGAACAATATTTAGAATAAAACTCTCCACTAAAGTTTGCGCATGTTCTTTTTTGATGCAAAATCAAGTAATAACCCAATATCAGGGCCGCTTGCGGCCCGCGGCATGAATTATTGCGGCCCGCAGAATCTTTTTTATCTTCTTCGTTTAAATATATTAAATGAGTAAATTATTTTTCTTGTGACGAAATTCAAATGTTTTGGATATGTATTCGATTATGGCGCACACAACACTATTCACTCGAGAACTCGGGGAATTCCCCGAACGTATAATAGGTACACCCGACACCGCGCGTTGTTCATTTATTGGGCTTTAAAAGACAAATTAATGAAAAAGTAGATAATAAAATAATGATACTTATTATACTTGTATTTTATTTTTATAAATATTTTGCGGCCCCCCCAATGTATTGAGTCATTTTTGTTGGCCCTGGGTCCCATGTAGTTTGGACAGCCCTGCTCTATATTTATTAAAAGCTGTGACGAATCCACCACTCGTGAGCCAATTTCGCCGTTTAGTGACACACGAAAATTCCAATTCAACACCAAAATTGGGCCATAACTATCTTATCTTGGCCATTATCGTGACATTAACTATTTGTACATCAAATAAATTACTTTATCTTGCCTCGTAAACATATTTAGAAACGCTAACATTTCAGAGTAACACAAAAGAAAGTTTATTCTACGTGTAATTTGAATAGACACCGTTGCATATTTTTTTATTATCTACATAATGGAATATTTGTTAAGAGAACATTTCGCCAGTGTCATAAATGTATTTAAATTTAGAATAATTTAATTTTATAAGAAGTTAGAAATTAATGTGTATTGATATTAAACATAAGGTATGTCAAAGTGTACGACGTATTAAAAGGATTATTTTTTCGAATCACATTTTTGCTGCGAAAATAATCGTGAATATTAAAAAAAATGTCTAATAACGTATCGTACTAGCTCCAGGAACGTTATATGTTTATTAGTATTACCTCCTATTATTATTTAGTTATAATAAACAGTTGCTTTATAGCAATCTCAATATTACATAAATGTTCTTCGTCTTCAGGTATGTGCTAACTTTATTAATTAAAGTTGATACGATTTAGTGCCACCTGGTGACGAGTGACAGTAAATTGGATAACGGAAGGACGTTGTCCATGAAGAAAACCACTTAGGTATGTCAAATGTCATTATGATCTGTCAAGAGACTATGAATTCCAAAACGCTGGCCGCATTGCATCACAATGCTTATTTGTTGAATAAAGTACAATAATAAGTCAGATCGCGAGATGCGTCGATCACTTGAATCGACATTTCTTTAAAAATGCTGCATACAAACTCAAATATTCAACTCCAAACGATACAAATATGTCGTAGCCCTTACTTAGGGAAGCTATGAGTGAAGAGTTATTATTTCACATATGTTTAAGGCTACGATATTATTTAAAAAACGGCTGTATTTGACCGACTATTGAAATCAATAATATCCGTATACTTGCCGCGTCATAATATCATAAATGTAACTAAATTGATCAATCAAAGTCTAATCTTTTTGTATTTATGTTTGGCTTATTGATTAACGCAATCATTTTCATATTAGGATATCTAATTGCAGTTATATTTACCTATATAGGAATGATTTAATATAAAAAACCACTTGATTTTGGTTTGTATTGTTTTCGATTGAATATTGCGAACAGCGGTATGCTATATGAATTTCATTAATTTATTGAAATTATTCCAGCGCAACCTATTGTGCGATAGTTGTACTAGCAAAAGATTTACATCATTGAAATAGAAACCTTTATCCATTTTTCTACGCTTTTGTAAAACGCGCGGTACGCACATCTATCAATCATAATATTTTGTCATAATAATAATGAAGAAGTAAATGAAAAAATATATACGAAATTATTCGTATCACCTTTTTTGTATTCGCTTTATAATTATTTACCAATCGTAAGAATTTTGTTAATGTAAACATAACATGTTCTAGTGAAGCACTATCTAACGTTCTGTGCAAAACTTTAACAGCGCCTAATTCAAACTTTATACTTTATTTGATATTCACTTCACTGTGTATTATCACCTGATATGTTGCATAAATAATCTAATTTAGGGCAAAATAAGTAGCTAAACTTTATGAGGTAAAATATAATACCTATTTGTAAATATTTTGCAAATATGTACTATAAGAAACTTGTTTTTATGAAAACTAAAAATTCTTATTTTGAATCGCGCCGCCTAAAATATGTTGATATATCCGCCATCTATACTTATAAAATAATACACTTAAACTACTACAACTTACTTAAACGACTAATGATATTAATATTACTACTGCATAACAGATGGCGCTGTTATATGTTCTTAAGTATTAAAATGATTATAACCAACGCACAAAGTTTTTGGCGGGATCTTAAATCTGTTATGTAGTGACTTTTATATTTTATTCATAATCTTGCGTTATTTTACTCTATATTTTGTAATATTGGTGACATTTACTTAATATAGTTCGGGTATCCGTACATAAGTGAATTGAATGGAAAATAATACCACGGAGCATGAATTCTCAATTGTCACAGAAACTCCTTGGAAAGGTTCTAACAGAAAAGCCACCATCTTGTCAGAATAGTAAAATTGTCACGGGAGGCTGTGGTATTGTTACATACTCGGCAATGGCAATAATAGTCTAGAAGATTAGTCGCCATAAATAAAACAAAAGAAAACCTTCATACAAAGAATAATTATTTCCCACTTTGAAATTTTACAAACAAAAACATACAATTTCTACGAACAAGACACACAGTTTATAAATTCACGCCTTTGTCTTTACTAACTACTCTTTGTGAATCACTAAAACCTAAATAACATTGTACTTTTGTTATCTCTGTTGTTGAGTTATTTAGTTGTTTTATGAATTTTGATTTGTAAGGATCTCTAACTATGATTCAAATATTTGTGTAAAATTGAGTGGTGTTCGAGAATACATTATCGTTATTATTTCCACTCTTTATTGCCGTGGAAATTAATATTTATGATGTAATGTTTATTTGATTGCAAGTATGCTGATAGAATAAAGTACATTGTCGCGGACAATAAGCGTTTGCCTATTACATATTTATTTATATTATGATAAAAGAAATACATAATAATATTATTTATTGTAAAACGTTCTCTTGTATCCTCAATGGTATCGTATTTCGATGGAATTTTTAATCATATATATTTTATTGAACGACTTTAACAGTCATTGACCTTCTTGCGCAACCTGTATTACAGTAACACCGAGTGATAATTGCAGATTAGCGAATAATAAAATAGCCCAAATTTAACAGATTAAAAATATTTTAACGAGATTGGCGTAGCTTTTCGCCTTTATGTATTCTATAAACTTAACGATTAATAAACTATTATATTGCACTAGCAACCGCTCACGGCTTCTTCTGCGTTGAATTAAGTTTTAAACGCAATATGACTAGGGCCATCTAGTGATGAGTTACTTTAAAGGGATGACGTGAAAGCTTTTTGCTTGTAAAAACGATTAGGAGATCCATTTTATGTATAAAAATATATACATATTTTGAAAGGGCATTATCTCACAAAATTAGGTTCATCCAGAATGTTGTGTAGTCAACATAACGGTGATAATACGATATAATATTTACACTGATAAAGGTCACTAAATAAAATAATTGTTAAGAGTCATTTAAAAGTAGAGGAAGGAGGAATCGAAATGTTTTGTATTATACATTATATGCATCAATGTAAGGTCTTCTTTAATTAAATATTTGTGAGGGCAAACTAACGCTACATGTATGTGGATTTGAAAATGTAAATATTGCTACACCGCAAACGTTGCTTTACCTAGGCTAGGTTATAAATAAAAACTGATATATAATATAAATTTGCCATATTGAATTAGACACTTCTTCGTACATACAATCTTTTTCGTATCAATATTGATTGATACCTATCTAAATTCTATGTAATATTTGGTGCCTATTTTTCCTTTGTTACAATTCTTTGCACCAATGAAAAGGGTCACGCAATTCTACAGGTAAATAGAAAAATATTGACGTTGCAATCGGTCCGGATTGTACTGTTACTACCTTAATAGGGTCTTAAAAGGCTTGTTTGCCTTGGGCTGTGTAATATTCCTAGACTTATTGGTAGATACAAGGTATATAGCTACTTTAGTCTTTGGAGATTAGGCTGAATGTGTTTGTAACATTTGAGTATAACAAAAAAGGTGTTTAAAAAATATATCTTATTTTTACATAACCGCTATGATACCTATTATTATTGTAACTAATTTGCAAAGAATACTCTTTATTGGCTATTATTATTACCATTATAATTAATTCTTACGTGTATTGTAAATACTTAAGTATTCCAAGAACGTTGAGGTGCTCTTAGAACTTTCGAGAAACTTTTTGTGACATTATAGAATTTAAACCCAATGTTATTGTTTGTCATCTACGTCACTTTTGCACAATAAATAAATTATATTTCGCAAGACGCCATCAAATTTACTCAACGTAGGGTGTAATAATGCAAAATCAATACATATTATAAAACAAAAACGTCCGCCGCGTCTGTCTGTCTGTCTGAATGTTCGCGATAAACTCAAAAACTATTGAACGAATTATACCGTGGTCTTCGCCGATAGATAGAGTAATTCACGGGGAAGGTTTAGGTATATAATTTGTAAAGGTTTTGTTTTGAAATATAATGATAATTGTTGAAAGAATCGGAAAAAGTCAAGCCGCCTTAAGTGTTTCATGCACATAAGTTTTTTTTTTAACAGGGAAGAACAACGTCCGCCGGCCCTGTTAGTTGTATATAAAAAATAAAAACATTATTCGTGAATGATTTAAATTTCAATATCATTGTTTGGAAATAAAATCTTTTTTTTTAAATGAAACTTCTTATGTGAGGTCTTTGAAATTCTGATCCACAACCTTTTTGTGTGACGAAAAGTGGCAGGGTAAACACTGTATCGGATACAGTGTTAAGATCACCGGTTGTCGTTTCATCCGATCACTGAAGTTAAGCAACGTCGTGCGCGGTCTGAATTTGGATGGGTGACCACCTGAAAACATCTGACGTTGGCTTTTGTTATACTTTTAATAAAGGAGTTTTCACTCCTTTCGTGGAAATTCCATGCAAGGGAATTGATTTATTCATCATTATTGAAGCCTAAAATGTTATTTTCTATGTTATTATACATTTTATATAAAAAATGTATGTCTTTGATTCGTTTAGCTATCAACTTAGTTTTTATAGCGAATTATTAACGGGAGTAATATTTATCTTATACGTTATCTTATGTTTACGTGTCGAAAATAATTAACGGATTAGTTTTTAGGTTTAGATTTTTTATTTATTTAAGTTACAAAATTTTAATGCAAATATTTAAAGTATGTTGTTGTAGCTTCAATGATTATGCATTTAAAAAATATGTCAAAATAATTTGCAGCTCTTTTTATATACTCTCTTATTATTTGAAGTTGTTTTTGATTCTATATGGCTTCTTTATAACTTTTTGTCATTTACAGCATCAGAAAGAAATCCATGAATGTTGTATAAAATTTCAAATGTCACTTATTTTGTGAATAACTACATACATACATAAAATACATAAAAGTACAGACTATGATTATTCAGTATATATAAAACTATTAGAGATGAAACTGTAAATACTTTTGTTTTTGCTGTTACAAAACCGTGGAACAGACAAATATAGTATAAGAGAAAAGTTATTTTGTTGACCAAGAGTGGATATGGACCACGGGTTCCCAGCCCTACGGTGCGTCAGGTGCACGAGGCATCGAGTCAACAATTTCAAGGAAAACGTTCGGCAATCCGCCCCACCCGATTCCTCTGTTCCTACATTGTTTTTGTATCAATTATTGGACCAGATGGTCATTCGACAGTTTTAGCCTTGCATCGGCAGCATTCACATATTATTAATTTTAGACTCTTTTGTAACTTGAATAAGTTTTAAGTTTTTTTTTTGTATCTTCCGTCTCTGACCTTCGTAACTCGTGTAAGAAAACTCATAATACTCGTATATATTCTACATAGCATCGAAGGACATTATTTTAAAATAATTCCTCGTAATTATAATTTCACAGAAACCACGAGGAAGAAATGAATTGAAAAAAAAAGATTAATGGCCGCCATTTGAATCGGCCGATGTAATATTTCCATAGTGACGGTGTTGCAACTTTTTTTACCTACTAACCCTTTGAGTAATTAGGGGGATACGGACAGTAAAAAGTTTAAAAAGCGATGCGTCAGTCATTAAATTCGTTGTTTAAATGTAACAACTATTGTGTTATCCGTTCGGTACGTGGTTTAAAAGTGTGTTTGGCCAGATAACACCACAGGTCCGGTTACTTATCAGAGGCATGACGTGTACCAACGACCGTTCAACTCTTGATACTGGATACACTCACAAGAACTATTGTTTTGTCGGTCACAGTTATTTTGTGCATGATGTTTCTTTATTATATGCAAACTGTTTACATCAACCATGTCATACTATGTTGAGATGTTGATTAATTCTTGTCTCTATATATACAGTATACTAGCTATGCCCGCAGGTCCGTTCACGTTTATATTTATAATCTCCGTGTTCCAATATCTAGGCATATCACGCCGTGGTCTTAGATGGTAAACGCGCTAAGCCTAAAGTGGGACTGGCTCTCAAATGCAGCTGACGGAATACCAGCAGGTGTCTGGCGACTTTATACTTGAGGGCTATGGTTAGACAAGTGGCCTTAGAAAAAACTCTACCAACTCAGTTGCAAAGATTCGAACTTACATCCACATCCACCAACACGGTGTCCGACACGCTATCAACGGAGCCATCATCGCTTTTCATATTGTTCTGTTGAAACCGCTAAAAATTAATTTGTTTCAACGCCATCTAGTGATCATTTATAGCGTATTAACTTTCCCTACAAAAACACCTAGTTTTGACAATTTTCATGGTAATCCTACAAACAGTGTTTATATTAATACTATATATTTGACATTATTTCCACTGTAGTCGGTTTCAACCTTATTTGTTACTAACTGTTCTCGCGGCTTCGCTCGCGATAATGGGGGATTTAACCTATCCCTCGGGGTCAGTAATTTATTTCTGAACGAAAGAATATATGAACAAACTCACAGTGACATTTATAATATTATTAAAGATTAGCGAAAACTTTTTTGCTGTACATACATTTAAATAATATAGCTGATAATCATATCAGAAAGAAGAATGGTATCATATTTAAATTCATCAGATAGTAACGAATTCAAAAAGCTATTTGTTAACGTAACATGCAGCCATAAGACTTGGCAACGGTTGAGACTATAAAAACCTACACAAAGGCAATAAAAGTGGTAAATAAATGTAAGGGAATTTAATTAAAAACCGTCCCTTTGGTTGGGTGTTTTGGGGATATACTAGCGTTTTAGGGCTGCGTTACACCGACTCGTATAGTAATAGCGCAGGGAAATCGCGAACTTTGATTATAAACTAACGCGTGAAACATCTTTAAATGATGACATCGGAAACATTTTAATTATTTAAAATTTAAATATCAATAACCTATTGTAATTGATAACTTTAGGTGTGTACCCTATTGGGTTATTTAATAAAAGTTCACTCCAATATAACGTTGCTTATATTGTCACTTTACAATAGAATAAATAAATAAAAAGTCTTTATATAACAAAATAATATTACCGGATACAAAACTAAACTGTAGATCCCCCCGCACTAGGAACCAAATCCTGTGTCGCGGGTAATCAACCAGTTGTAAATAATTGTGTAGGTGGTAGAGCTACGCTGAAGCTATTACTGGTTTTAGCATGAATGGGCCGGCTCGTCCGGGGTAGTACCACCCTCTCACAGAAAACCGACGTGACGTAACAGTGGCTGCACTTTTGCGTTTCGTTCGGTCAGTGAGAGTGCCGGAGTTCCACATATTTAAAAGGCCGACAACGCACTTGCGACTCCCCTGGTGTCGCTAGTGTTTATGGACAGCGATGGTCACTTACCATCAGGTGACCCACCTGTTCGTTTGCCCCCTATGATATAAAAAAAAAACCAGGTTACAAAATTTATATAGTGTCATCAGTGCCGTAAGTGGCTTACTTATTAGTGGATTAAGTTAATTAAAATTGACAATAATTATACACCATCTTATTATATTGTTTTAGGAACGACCAGATCTTATTTATTACATATTGTATACGTACGTTTATCTACGTGGTTACACACAGACTCTCGAACCTTATTGTCGATAGGGAAAATGACATGAGTGACACTCGACACCTACATATCTATAACGTGCACTTTATAAGTATGCATGGCTGGGTGCCTACAATAACAACTCGAAATATACATACTATTTTTGAAGTGGAATAGTGAGCCAGAGCGAGAGAGCAAATGTCGGTGTGTATGTATATTGCACACTGTTTAATGCTTGCTTGTATTTGAACGTTTAACGTGTGTTAGTATATGTGAAAAGTACGTGTACTACTGTACATTGTATGCGGCTGCGTATTACAGCTTTTTAGTAAGAAGTCAGCGTGGTGTGTTATTATTTAACAGTGTTTGTGAGTATTTTTATATCTTATTTGTTGAAACTGAAAATATGGAACTTGAGCAATAAATTATATAACATATGTTAAATAAAATATATTTTAAAATTAATCAAAAGTACTAACTAAAATAAACTTTGTAATTATCCTACCCTTGTTATATACATTCATCTCATTCTTTTGTCGATTTACTGAAGTTTCACTTCTATCGTGTGTGAATCGCACATACACCTTTTTTTTAATCGTAAACCGATGGATCACGGGAAGCGACACCTCTAAGCATTATTGGCAAGGATTGTCGTATCCAATCATTATTATGTCCTCCTTAGCTGACTCATTCCAGACTTAAATACTATACAAACGATCGTACCTATGCTATGAATCAATATCGCTGGACATTTACTACAACACTTGCCTAAAGTTTAAGTGCTCGATAAATTTGACGCGACGTCCACAGTCGTTGTCAGTGACCCCGTCCAATTAGGGTAATATGCTTGTTACCCCTACCCCGATACACGTAGCATGTCTTTTGATAGTTTTATAACTATTTATAGTACAATGTAGGGAAGCGAAAAGAATCAAACAGTTGTATGGCCGCATATAAAATACTGCAAAACTTATTTTACGATTATTTTGTGAGGTGGAGTTGATTGGAGGAAGTTTGAAAATAGCACCAGTGACGGAGAAGTTGAGGAGTAATAGGTTAGCATGGTACGGTCATGTCATGAGAAGAGATGAATGTGTCATGTAACGAGAAAAGTTTTGAGTATGAAGGTGGATTGTGTGAAAAATATGTGTATAAAAGGTGTGAATACTGAGATGACATCTGACAAAGGAGAGTGGAAAAGGAAAACATGTTGTGCTGACACTTCTTAGAAGGGTAGGAAGGCGAAGTTTATTGAAAAAAGTTATATAGGTATTTTCTATTTAACACCTTTTTACAATTCTTAAGATCCGACTAATCACTACATAGTATAAAACAAAGTCGCTTTCTCTGTCCCTATATCCCTTTGTATGCTTAAATCTTTAAAACTACGCAACGGATTTTTATGCGGTTTTTTTTAATAGATAGAGTGATTGAAGAGGAAGGTTTATATGTATAATAACATAAATTACACAGTGGATAAATACTGTTATTTTTGAGGTTACTCCAAATTTAACGCGTGCGGGCCACGGGCAGTAATGTATAAATGAAAACTACTGGATCGATTTTAATCATTTGTTTAGTGAATGACATGGGCTAATATTTTATACCCATGCGAAGCCGGAGCGGGCCGCTAGTTACCATATAAACTGTAGGTCGGAAAGTTCGCTAAGCAAGAATGGAGTTGTAGCGGGCCGTAGCAAAAAACGTTATGAGTGTTGCATTTATTAACGCGGAATATATTCTATGTTTGATATACCTTTTAGATTATTTACCCTTTATTGTTATAAAGTAATTAATTTTATAATAAAATAATATTTATTACTAATAAAAATTCATGTAATGTCTTAGTTCCGAGAGAACCTGTTTATAGACCGAGAAAACCTGTTTCAGATTGCCTACTGCAGACCGACAGCCGTCGCCGGTATAGACCAGCAGCTCACCTACACGTACAGGATCCCGATGGATGTGGCCTACACATTGGGTCGAGTATACGATGGTATATAATCACATAAATCGATAGTGAGATATCTGAGCATCAGGGGTTATCAGGGCGAACAAATACCGTCACACCTTCCCCGTACTCTCTTCCTGGTACACACAGAGAAAGAGCAAAGAGCCCTAATAAACAAGGGCTCCGTGGTAGGGGAAGGATTGCGCGTCCTTACAATCCATGAATCCCAGGGATTGTCCTTCAAGTCGGTGGTGATCCTACAAACAGAAGGCAGAAGGATGCAGATTCACGATAGCATCTCACATGCTATAGTGGCAAAACCCAGACACACTAACACCTGTATCTACTATACCGACTTGACCGACAACGCCATTACTGCCTTCATTTATCGGGGCAGTAAGCACTCCGGCGCGAGACATTGTGGATTACAACCTAAAAATGGCCATAAAAAACAAAAATGAAACCGCCATAAAGGCTATAATTTCAGTAAAAATCCAGAATGATTAACGTAGATTAAAAAAAGAAGGAGATAAGAAAGGGGATGGAAGAGAAGGGAAGGAAAAGGAAAAAAATGTATAAGTTTTTTTAAATAATATCTTGTCCTGCTCACTTGAATATGTATTGAAGCTACCACAGATTTCTATTCAACACTATTTCAGAAAAAAGGTGTGGACCAAGGGTCTGCAGGAAAAAAAAATGTCTGAGTATATCTAACTCGCTTACTTTTTGTTTGGTTATTTATAACTAGCGCCTGTCAACGGCTTCGTCTGCGTTAATCTCTTTACAAATTATGACACCATACATAATACTCATGTAACTCTCACCGATTACCTAACGCAGATGACTACCAACATGTACTTGAATTTTTTTAATGAAGCTAGGATTGCTGCGAATTCCTTATAATATATATTTTTTTCGAGCTGACTACACTATTACTATGACCTAGCAAAACCTCTACAGTTTGACCGGACTACTAAGGGGAGCGCTTAAGGCACTCGCCCAATTTTATATAGGCAACCAGCACAAGGGCGCGCGGCGCGCCTCGGCTTGTACTAGATCACTGAATATCCCGAGTCTAACTAAGTTAAGCTAAACTGAGCTAACTATTATTACATATCTCTCGTATATATATATACTAGCTGACCCGGCGCACTCTGTTCCGCCTTAGAGGCAATAAATATGCAGATTTTGGATTTTATTAAGTTCAATTTTTTATTAGAAGTCGAGCCATACTCAAGCGGCGCCCTTCACTGGCAATTTCTTTTTCTTGTTCAGTCTTTCATTCGCAATGTTTCGTATCCTTCTTGCATTACGGCTTTGTCGGCAAAATTTCGATCGTCTTGGTCGCGTCATTCAAAGAGAACGATTCAAAGAGAATACAACCTACTGATTATTGATTTCTGTCAAAATTTATAATTATCAGAATTTTTAACCATAATTAACCAAAGACAAAATTACGTTTACTTGCCATTTGCGTTATGTTATTCCATGTCAGACGCGTTTTTGTTATATGACGTTTTATAATGACTTGTATTCTCTTTGACGGTTCATGTCACGTTAGACGGGAACGCGATCGAATGGGATAAAAAGTATCCTATGTCCGTCTCCTGGTTCTAAGCTACCTCCCCACCAATTTTGAGCCGAATCGATTCAGCCATTCTTGAGTTATAAATAGTGTAACTAACACGACTTTCTTTTATATATATAGATGAATTCGTGAAACATGTATATTTTACGAACTTATACATGTATCTTGAATCTGACAACATCAGTTAATCTAAGCTGCCTCCGTTCGAAAAAGGGATTAAAAAACAAACCCAACCACTACGTGTAACTACATGTGTGTATGTGCACGTGTGTGGGGTGATCGGTGTTGTGTTGTAAAAACTAGTGTTTGAAAATTAATTCAGTGTCCCTGTAGACGCGCAAGCAACGCGCTCGAGGACTCCATTCCGGAGGATCGGACCTCGGCTTGAGCCGCCGCCGAGGGGGGCCTAGGCGAGTGTGCTGGAGCAAAATTCACAGTCAAGCCGCGGCGGTTATATAAATTTTATACGTAAATATACTGTATAGTTTATGAGAACAAAAAAGCATGTGTATTTACTTTATTTTACATAGTTTTTGTTTTATAAGTTTTCTTATATATAAATCATTAAATGACCAAAACATTTAACATAACATCACTGAGAACGTTCCGTGAAGGAGCGTAACACGTGTAATCGATTATGGTCATGTTTCGTCTGCAACTTATTTAACTTTTTTATTTTATAACTATGTATGAAATCTCTATCGTCAACTGACGACAGGTTCAACTGTCAAACAACGACAGGTCCAACTGTCAAACAACGACAGGTCCAACTACCAAACAACGACAGGTCCAACCATCTTTTTATCGTTTTAATTAAATAATGTTTCAGTATTTTTATTATTAGTGTTAGATTTAACTTTTAAAGGTGCACGTCGTGCAAGTAAAATCACATTTTTTTGTTCATCAAGACGGTATATTGTAACTAAACATAATTTGCCTACAAAAGTAAATAAAATGCTATTATTAAATTATAACTACTTTAATATAAATTCCTATGTATATATAACGTATAGGAATTTAACAAAAACAAGAGGTGCTTATTCCCGTGCCACCAATAATATCTTACGGCATACTTTGTCTTGAGATAAAACATTGTCTTAACAGACAATACAAATTGTTTACTTCAAATAAATGATGGCAACTCTATGCCAACGTACTGTTAAACTTTTTAAATTTGTCTTAATCTCCACTAACTCTTTTTTTCGAACTGAGTACACCGTTGACTTGGCAAGGCCTCTACTGTTTCACCGGACTACGGTCTCCACTAACTATTCTTCCTGAGTTATATACACAATTATTCTAAATTATATATTCCTTTTGGTTTAACATATGACGGATCTGGAATCCATATTATAAAAGTCATAAAAGTCAAGAATAATACTGATGAAGAAATAAGTACGACATAAGATATAATGTATGTACTTCGATACTTTTACTTACCTGTAAATTTATATATATATATATATATATATGATTTAAAAGAAAACAAACATTTCGTGATCGTATAATCAAAAATGTATTCGTAATAAATAACAGTTAATATGATAATTGCTAAAATTAACGTAAATCCTATATTATTTGGCACTAAAGTCGAATATAATTTATACCACGAGAAACATGTTTACATAAATATTAGCAAAAAAATGTTAAGTGTACTAAATACTTCATGAGCGTTCATAAAACCAACAACTTAAAAAGAATTCTTTGTGTGAATGGTATCGAAAAATAATACATTTTTACATAATCTTTCATATGCGCATAAGCATAATAGAAGAGTTACTGATTATTTATTAAATCGTATTATATAAATACGTTCATTTATGCTGTATAATATAAATAATACAACGTACCAGAAGTTTTTGTGTATTTCAAACAGAATACGCTCAGGTAATCTTTACATAACTGATAGAGACTGGTTATCGAGAAAACTTACGAATAAATTTAAACTTTATATATAAACGGATAAAGTCGAAAATTATCTTTGTGTTGAAATAATAAAGAAAAAAAAAGTGGTAACAAATTTTAAAATTATATTTATCAATAACATCCGGGATCGTCGCGCGTCGTAACAATATTTATAGATAAGGTGTGCGATAAATATATATATGTAAACGTTTCGACACAAATCGAATGGTATTTATTTAAGTGTCAAACAAATAAATATACGTGAATGATTCAGAAAAGCGAAAATTCGATAACATGATTGTATATTTTATATGAGATAAAAGAAAGAATGAACAATACAATAAACCTATGTCTTTTTGTTTTCACAAAAACTCGTGTACTTTACAATGGAAACACAATTACAATATATACTTATTCACCTCTTCACTTGGGAAGATTCGAGACAAAAAATGAATTATACCGCTAATACAAAATCATCGTCTGTTTTTTTTTAATTACCGAATACAAGGCAATATTATTACAATATAGCATATACGAATTCCGAAAGAAATTCATGCACAAACCGAGCTGTGAGACAGCCGAATATACTAATTACATACAATTCTTTAGGTTTTTTGGGTTTCAGCATCTCCTTTGAATTGACGCTTACTTCGTACATATACATAAATACTTGCTATATTACCGTGTCTAATCATTTTGTATCTATGCGAAATACGTTCTAGCAACTTCTGGAACTAATTTACCATTACATATTACTTGTATATTTGCTTCAATGATAATGGCCATGAGATGAAACTCTTATAATTCAAAACATTGTAGTCGTGCCATAGTTACTACATTGTCTATAAATATTCCATATATTTGTAAACATATTCATAAATATAGCCCCGAATCTCGTATAGTAAACAAACGTCTGATCGATCCGTTTGTTTACAAAGTTCGTTTAATTCATTTCTGACAACTGTATTGTAATTACTTTAATGACAGTGTTAACTGCAGTTTAATTCACTTAATTTCATAATACAAGGTTAAAATATTAACATATGATAGTGATTATCACATATTCCCTTTCTTTACCGGTCACAAGTCACTTCACTCGTTTCACCTATTCTCCTGTTCGGCGACGCGTGCGCAACTCTGACAGTTGGCGTGCGATCGAATGATATTGTTGTTATTGTTCCTTTTCCTTTTCACAGCGTAATTCCTCTCCCTTGAGGGAAATTTTTGTATTTTCTTCGTCTCCGAATCCTTCTCACTGCCGGTCAACCGTCGACACATCTCCGATAAGTGCAATTGTTTCAACGAGAGGCACATTACAAGGTTAGCGTGCGCGTGCGTTCACGACGACTGTTCAGATGTCACTGGTATATTAATTTTTCGCTTTATGCCGGCACACGCGACGACCTCCTTACAAGGTTACGTATTTATCCTCCCGTCAGTTGATTTCGATCACGTTCGTTCACTTTGAAACGAATAATGTTGTCCAAGCGATAAGTTATCTATGTGTCTATGACCGGGTCAATATTATGATATAATAAAGACTTGTTGTTAACCGAAACAGAAATGCATATACTTCGCTTTCTTTGTTGTTGAAAAGATTTTTGTTTGAAGTATTATTGCGTTCATAATGTTTAGTCTAGGCGGTCGGTATTGCATGCACAATCGATTACAGATTTATGAAATCCTGGTAAGCGAGAAATTAAATAAGCTGCGACTATTTTTTGCTCCCTAGTAAAGTAGCATTGGTATATATTTACATATTGCATAAAACTATAAAATATACTGATCATAAATATGAAAAAGTATCAGAATAGTTTTTGAAGGAACAAAGCTAGTTTTTTTACATGAAACAGTACCTTAGTAAAAGCTTTTGTAGATGTATTTCAATGTTTTTTTTAATGTTATAAAGAAATAATTATTTTTGTCGAAATAAAATTGAAATGGTTATTTATTATTTGTCCGAGCTAATTTCCGAAACGGCTGGCACAATTTTGTCAACACTTTTACTAGTAAATAGAGTACTTTTCAGAGTACAACCTAGAGTACATATAGTTACGCTTTTCTCTATAGGATCAGCAGCAATGATAAAAATATACAATGGTAGGTAACCGACAACCGGTAAAGTTTTACGACGTTCAAACATTACTAAACAATATTACAGTTTAAAAAAAATACAACTAACTGTTACTATGCATGAAACATGTAGGTTTCGCGAAATAACAAACCCATTTACATTTAATAAGAATGTATCGCAAGCTTCATATTGTGTGTAATTAATAGGTAAATGTACCTCCGGGTATAATACGGAATGTTATACGATGGGGTGATATTTTAATAGCACTTATTTATAGTCGACAGACCACTACGATAACTCGCTAGCTTCTCTAAGAGCAGGAAACATTAATAAGCAGCTTGTCAATGCCAGTTTAAGAATGTAAGTTACTATTTATAAATAATACTGTTAACTTTGTAAAATATTAATATAATTAAGCATAATTGTTCACTTAGATTTTTCACTTAGATACAGAATTAATAAAAATTTGCTCTTATGTGCGCCTGGCGAATTTTCGATTCAATAGTAGGGTGTACAATACACCTTGAAGAGATAAATAAAATAGCAGAGTGGTAGGGATTTTTTCTAAGACGGCCTGGCAGGTATAATCCTCAAGTGACAACCTGTCGCCAAGCATCTATAGGTGTGTTCTGGCAGCTGCACTTGAGAGCCATTTATCTACTATTAGCGTGTTGTCTACTATCTTGACTCACATTCCCATTTGACATCAGGTGAAATTGTGTCCAAACGTAAAAACTAAGGGTTATCTACAAAAAAAAACTTTGAAAACTTCAAAGTTGGAGTTAAAACTTGGACATTAAAACTCTGCATTACAATGCACCACTTGAATTCAAAACAAAAGAAACAATGTAGCAAAGTGTTAAATGACTGAGTGTTCCACGATTAATATTCAAAAGATGCAGAATACATTTCTAACTCGAGGCTCTCTGAAGGTTTCATTAAAAGAACTTCCGTATTAATTCGCTATAATGTTTATCGAATGAATATTAAAATATCTATACGAACAATAATTTGTAGAACCTGAATAAGTTTTGACTTGATCTTTGTTTCAATATTTAAAAAAAAATTAGAGCTGTAATTTAGATGAATAATTGTTGGTATTGGTGTTAGGTACTAAAATACTGCATCCATTACTAAATACATAAAAACTAACTAGAACACAAATTGGAGAAAAGTAAAAATGTCTGTAAAAGCCCTGCAGTTTTAGCAAAGTATGATTAATTCGTTTTTGAAGTTATAATTATTTTGGCGCGTTAGGGAAAAATGATGAGAGTAAATTTTTACGATGCGCGCGCACTCCGTCACGAAAATCCGACGACACCCTGAAGTTAGCTATAGTCAATATTTTATTTAAAAAAAAGTATGTATGTATTAAATACCTTTATTCTATTGTTAGTGTCGTTTTTTGTACAAACGTAGAATAAGGCGAAAGATAAAAAAAAAAAATTTTTTTTATCTTGTTACGCCAAAGAAGTATAACGTCTAACGCGTAACACTTTTTTTTAGATCAAATCTAATATGAGAATAGAAGTTCAAAGGTAAATAACAAAACAATATCAGATATCATTTTTTATTCTGATACCGTATATACTTATATAACCTTTTCCTTTGGACAACAAAATAAACTACCTAAGAACCAATTTACAGGACAATAAGTTCAGTGGGTATGTAAATAAAATTTGATTACTTAAAAGTTTTTGTTAATTGAATCGTTATGGGAATGATAGTGATGTTTGGAGGTAGCTAGCGAGCTAGCTACTCGCTCCGGCTTCGCACGGGTATAAAATATATAAGACTATGTCATTCACTGAAAAAATGATTAAAATCGATCCAGTAATTTTGATTTATTCATTACTGCCCGTGGGCCGCACGCGTTAAATTTGGAGTAACCTCAAAAATAACAGTATTTTTCCACTATTTAATTTATGTTATTATACATATAAACCTTCGTTTTCAATGACTCTATCTATTAAAAACAACCGCATCAAAATCCGTTGCGTAGTTTTAAAGATTTAAACATACATAGGGATATAGGGACAGAGAAAGCGACTTTGTTTTATACTATGTAGTGATGCTATTTTTATTTATTTATTTATTTATCTTTTGTGTGATATTGTGTGACAGCAATTATCATAAAGATATCTAATAGCCCTCTTCTCTCAATTATTGGGTTGTTTTTCAAATAGCCTTCTAAGAACCTTGTGCCCTACAGTGCCGAGTACATAGGTGTTAAGACATATTTGATGTTCACTCGATCGAAATCAAATTGAGAGTATACGAATAAGAGCCTACAAATGTTACCATTATTTCGCAGATGCACCTTGGAGACAATACCATTTCTTTCTGGAATGAATCACATTACCTTTGATTGCATTGTAATTTATCATCAGATGTGTTTGTTGTTCCATGTACTACATTATAATATAAAGTAGACGTTTTCCATATAGGTGTTACAAAACTGACGATGGTAGTAGTACTTGCGGAGAACGAGAACGCATCGAAAAACACAAAAAGAAAACTAGCTTCGTAGTTGTCTGCTTTGTTTACAAAAGCAATTTGTTGGAAAGAAATCTCTCCGAACTTCAAGTCAAAAGTTTCAGAAAAGCAGCTTGTTAGATGAAGAAGTTGTAAAAATCTTCTTTCGGAAACTATCTCAGTTGGTGCGACTTTTATCTGTCGAATCATTAGAGGAAATTGATATTGCTCCTACCATTTTTAACTTACCAAGGCATTTACGGTCAAGTATTGAGATTTAGTACAAAAAATAGAACAAAACAAAAATTCAAGAGACAAGGCAACGAGGTGAATCCAATGCGAGATTACAAAAGTTTTAAGTTATAGAATGACTCACCTCCAAGCATGTGGAATGAAGCCGGGACACAGTTCAGGACAGTTGTCGCACGGCCTGCCGTCGGACACTTCCTTTATCCGAGCACCCTGTCGACAAACAAAGGAGTTATTTTTAAAACGCTAACACAAATAGCTTTTTACATACATTGTCCCCTAAGATTACTAAGATTTATAATGGAGAATTTATGTTCATTGCCACCAAACTTATAAAATTGTCTTTGTGCGTATTTCTGAAGTTCGTCTAATTAGTTTTCAAACTAATTGCAGTGTTTTTTTTTCTGGCAGATACAAAATCAGTTTGTATTCTAATTAGGGTTCTCACTCATACTTCATAATAAAGTATTGTACGTTATTTCAGGTAAATGAACTCTATACTTTATGTGAACAGTAAAGTACATGAAAATACTTTATTTGGCATTATTGTTTCTTTGGGATTTTGAAAAGTTTATTCATATGTATTTATTCGTTAAGAGAAATACATCGATTGCTGAATCGATGTTGCCACTCGCTAAAGCCACATCATCTAAGCACTCGTTTCTTTAACAAAGATTTCTGAACGCAACTTAACCTCAAATGTCAACAATGTCAGTGTTATTAATTGTCACAATTTCTTGTTTGCTTCGTGCGAAGCGGTTTAAATGCAATAACAATAAGATTTAAAGTTTTATAGATTTATGCTTAATAAGAATAAAAAATAAATTGTAGATTATTTCAGTACTATGTACTTTTTTTTCCTACCTATTTTAATCAATGTACTTTATCTGCAAAAAAAAGGTGGAAACCCTAATTTTAATCGTAGTGTTTTTGATCACAGCTTTAAATTAAAGTTATAATATTATATTGCATATAATTAATGACGTGAGATAGAAACGCAATGACGAATGGGAAGATAATTTAATAATATACCAAACGGGAATTATTTTGGTTATTTTGGTTTCGTTTTTATTTATTCTTGTTTTTACATTAATTCTAAAATATATGTAAGTTTAAATATGAAACTATTTGCTATTTACAGTATAAAAATAGTTATATATGTCGTAATTTTTCTTGGCTTCATTTAAGTTTATACGCGGGTGTTCTTATAATTGTTTTAAAAAAAATAATATATATTTGTTTTATGTCAAATATATGAAACAGTACAAAAAATAGGATTCTTATTATAACTAGCAGGCTCGGCCCTGTCCTGCCCTGATATTAAAAAGTATACACTTATATGTGGGTATGAAATTGTCCTTTTCCGACTCTTTCAACAATTATCATTATATTTCAACCAATTTACAAAAAAAAAACCTGGACAAATTATATACCTAAACCTACCTCGTGAATTACTCTATCTATTGGTGAAGACCGCATTACAATCCGTTCAGTAGTTTTTGACTTTATCGCGAACATCCAGACAGAGAGACCGACGCGGCGGACGACTTTGTTTTATAATACGTAGTGATTACATTTGAGCAAAACACCTACATAACAAGAAAAACAATTGAGAGTTGTCAATAACAGAAAAGTAAAGAAATTGTCAGAGTTCCTGAGTTCAATTGTTTACAGTCTTTGGAATGTGATTCATTGGTATTAGTGTCAATATAAACGAAGAACAATGACGATTGTCACAAAAGAAACATTTGTACATAACCGTTTATTGGCCTATAAAGTTGAATTAAGCTTAAAATTAAACATATTGAGATGATAATCGATATCATTCAAAATGTATCTACCTAAATGATTATTAACTTGTCTGTTTTGCTGAAATAATTCGTAAGTAGTTGAGGATATTTTTATAGAAATTCGGCAAAATGACGTTACAGTACCTGATGATAACGTACGATATGATACTGTGACGATATACAACGGTAATCACATATATATGAACATCCTGCCGATAGTCGACGACGTAAAGCCGACACTGAAAAGCGACAAATTCAAATATGATGACTCTAACAGTTGGACCATCATGCGCATCACGGTTGTAATCCAGTCGGTACGTAGCCCTGCAATCTCACTTGATTACATGATTTATAACCTGGAACCTGGTAAAGCCTAAGCGTGCAACTTTGGTAGGTGTCGAACAGACTACATGATTCTGATATGGTATTATTTGCAAAGTTTCGTGAATCGTAAGTTGTAAGTGTCATATACTGATATGGTACATGACCAAGGATTAATATAGTTCAGTTTTGGATATTATTATGAAATAATATTGTCCGGAAAAATATTAAGAAAATATTAATAAAAGCAAAGCAATATTAAGGTAAACCATTATTAGTGAAAAAAAATCATAAAAAGGACATTCAGTTCGTTTAAAGCAAGATCACAGACTACGAAAAGTATTATCCACAGTTTGGAAATAAAAACAACATTCTTGAAAAAGAACAGGGTGTGTCGTAACCACAAACGATAGAAGTGATACTTCTACATTAAAGAGAAACAATTTAATTAAAAAAAATACAACAAAAAGGAAACGTCACGCGTTGGTACTAGGCGGTCATCCATCCAAATACTGACTGCGCCTGACATTGCTAACTTCGATGATCGGACGATAGCCGATGCTTTCAACACTCTACCCGACACAGTGTTTGCCCCTCCGTGTTTCGTCACATAAAAAAGGTGCCGATCAGAATTTCAAAGCACTCTCATAAGAAGTTTCACTTCAAACAAATAATGTACAGTCATTACCCAATAACAAGATAACATTTATAGAACCACATCAATGAAATAAAAGTAGCATTCTATTAATATTACAAGTGTGAATGAGAGTTTGTTTATGTGATACACTTTCAAGCCTTGACTACCCAGAAAGAAGTATTATTTACGACAGAGTTATCAACATTAATGCGAGTGAAGGTGCGGGCAAAAGCTAATAAATTATATTTTCTTCCATTCAACGCTTTCAAGACAAATTGAAACGCTTTTGCACATTCCAGAACAATTCATTTCCCGTACATATTACTTAATTACTTGTTACTATACATATAAATAAAATTGGAGTGTCCGTTTGTAATATCAAAATAACGGCTTTTTACTGATTGGATACGAACGTATACACGACACTGATAACAAAAATACAGTTAATTAAAATTTTTGCCTGTCCGTTCGTCTGTCTGTATGTTCGGGGTAATCTCCGAAGCGGCTGGACCGATTTTGACAGAAATTTTACTGACGGATAGTTAAAATGACAGCGGGTGGTATAGGCTACTTTATTTTAGACTAGCTGTCATCTATGGCTTCGTCTGTAGTACTATCTCCAAAACGATTGGAGCTATTTTCATGGGACTTTCACCAACAGATAGCTAACGTTATAAAAAGTAATTAAAGCTTTTTTTTATTTTGGACTAGCTTTTACCCATGGCTTTGTTTGCAGTACTATCTTCGAAACGTTTGAACCATTTTTCACGGAACTTTCACTAACAGATATCTGATCTTATAAGAAGTAATTCACAATTATAAAAAAAAAACGCATGCGGAGCTGCGGGCAACAGTTAGTACTTAATTAATTTAGCACCTATAAACTTTTTTTTTATAAGACCCGACCTAATTCAACGCTCTAATTATCTTAACATCCCACCTCATTTACACTTGACAGTTGATAGTTTATCAAAATGGCACCATTTTGATTTTCAATAGCATTGGTTGTATCAGCTGTTCTGTCCAAAGGAACTATATCTTCCGAATCACATTCGCTATAACTATCAGAAGTAGAATAATCGCTATCTCTTCTATGTATAAATAGTTTGAATATCCCAGATTTATCTTTCCACGAATCGTCTTTATTATCGCCTTTTTTCTTCCTATGTATTTTAAATGGCACCTGTTTTAATTTAGGCTTGACCTCTATTAGTGTCGTTTCTGGGTATGATTTCTTATACTTCGCTTCGTATTCTTCTTCGGTCACCCCGCAGTGGTATAGGAGGTAGTCTTTCCTTATCTTTTCTATGGCTGACGGATCTCTCCAGTACGTCTCTCTCTTTCTAACTCCCATGTAATAATCTAGGTCTCGTTCCCCGAAATCTTTTTCGTCCTCTGTGAAATGAGTTATGTTAATTTTTCGATCGGTTTCGCCACTCTCCTCTGTAGCGGTTGCGGTCGCGTTGCATTTTTTTGAGTTAGCCCTTTTTCTGAGTAAGCTCGTTGTATTCGTTGCTAGAAATTTCGTTGTTCTTCTGTAGACAGATGCGACGGACTCTCTTCTGTTTTTGGTATTCATGTTTTTGTATTACTTATATTTAAAATACCTTTTTATGTGTTGGTAATGAATCGTTTAAAGACCTTCATCATAACCGTTGGGGTTATTTTTAATTGATATTACTGTTTAATATAAGAATTATTTAAAACAAGTGTGACACTTTCGCCCACCCCTTAAATGAAATACGAGTTTTATGTTAATATTTTGTATTGGGTATGAGGGTGGCTTACAGTGACAGGGCCCGCGTAATACTAGTTTAAGGCTTACGATAACCATTCAATTTAACGAAGGTGATGACGTGAACGTAGTTAAGCGTGCTATGCCAACACAGGTGGACAAAAGCCACATGGCCAGTGTATCGAGGTCCGCTGACTTCCATTTGCGGAGCTCCTAAATTGTAGTTACAATTGTACGTTGAATGAGGTGCGGCAGGTCAACGTTGTGTGGACGCGTTAACGGGTGGTTGCTCTAAGGGCGTGGACACTTTAGTGTCATGCAAACATTGCTAAACGTGACGGTGTCGAATGGTGCGACAAATTGCTAAATCCCCGGGGCGTAAATTGGTTTGGGCTTCAATTAATAAAAACGTTTTATCAAAAGTTACTATGATGTCGTAGGTATGCTTTAATTTGATCAAATCCGCAATTATGAATAGTGAAGTGTGTTATAAAAAAAAAAGATTCAAAATAATGAACTATTAATAAAAATCTTACAAAGCGCCCTCTTGTATGCAATATCGAAACTAAGCGTAAAATGCTGTAAATGCTGCCATCTAGCGACGAATAGCAGAACGTTACATTAGATTTCTAATTATTTGGAATAACATATTATTCTTAAATTGGCTAATAATTTAAAGTATTATAGAAATACATTTCATAGCATTATTTAATTAAGTTTATATAAATAAGTAGCAAATAGCGTATCTACGAGGCTCCGCTCACCTCCAGGCTATATGATGTGCTCGATTCGTTATGACTGACTAAAATTTCATTGGTCTAATATAGTTTAAAGCTTGATAAATTAGTTTCTGACATTTCAAACCGAACATAACCATTCTACAATGTAAATAAAATTGTAAAACTTCCGGTTATGATCCCAATGTTATTTGTTTAACTGTCACTTATTACCGCTAGAGGCGCTTCTAGTGCATGTATTGTAGAAAAATCATGCAAAAAGTGTAAAGAATACAATTACTTTTTTATTATTTTAAATATACCTTAGATCATTTCCTTTTTTTACAAGGATATCACACAGAGAGCTCTTTCTAAAATCAGAAGGATTTTAAGAACCTAAGGATAAATTTGGAGAAAGAACATTGACAGGGAGTCTTAACATTAACATATACAATTATTTTTTGTCTCATCGACGTGATTGATTTTATTGGATTTATTCAAAGTATGTAGAAAATTTAAGACTTGGCCACATTTTCACTTTAGTGCAGTGTTTTTTTTTTATTTATCAGAAATTAAAGAGTTACATCTGGCAACACTGGTACGAATATAATTTCCATTAGGTACTCACACTATTGTGAAATCGGACGGTATGTTTTTTTAATTTCTTCATTTATGTTATATGTTTTAATAACTCTTAAAAGAGCCTCTTTAACACTTAAAAGAGCCTAAATTTTGAGACGTTTTTGACTACAAGTTAAAATATAGTTTTTCTTTAGTTTTTTGGACAGAACTTTATATAAATAGTCCGTATTTGTTTTTTTTTTTTAATTTTTATTTTTACATAATGGTTTTTATAGAAAAAAAAGGATAAATATTTTTAAATAAAGTTTTAAAAATTAATTCATATTTTTGTTACTTTTGTGAAACATGTAATAATGTAATGTAATGTAATAATGTAATGTAATGTAATAATGTAATGCAATGTAATAATACATTTTACTATCAAAATGTGTCTGTAAATGTTTTTAATTATTCGACGTCATCGAATAAGTCCAAGTCCTTATCATCGTTAAGCCCGTATTATTTGTTCCGTTGAAGTTTTGGTTAAGGTGGCTCTTTGACAATGGAAACTCGAAAACTTTTGATGTGTTCTGCTCAAAGGGCTACGAATTTTGATTGTGATTATCTTGTTTAATACTAAAGTGGTCTTTCTCACTATCGCGTACGCGACAGAGAAGATTCTCTTTGCCATAACAACCTCAGATAGTTTTACATTAAACTGTCTATTAATATTAAAAAAAAAGTGTGTGTGTACTTATGTACACGCGTTAGAAGTTATACTTCTTTGGCGTAAATCTTTTCAAAATTTTTATCGCTCGCCTTGTTTTACGGTTGTAGAAAAAACGACACTGACAATAGAAAAATGGTATTTAAAAAGGTCTGTATCCCTTCTTATATAGTGAATATAGAGAAGTAGTGTAGATAGAAATAATTCGTGTATAATATGTCGCGGCCAAATGCAAAAAGCGCGATCGCAGCATTTGGTATTTATTTTATGTCAAACATCGAAAATCTTTTTGTTGATGCTGGACCTTTTTCTTATAACATGTCTACAACACGTTTGACAGTAAATACATACATATAATTTTTGAATAAAATGTTGACTGGAGTTTTTGGCGGGATCTTAGTCTGTCATGTAGTGGTTTTTATATTTTATTCATAATCTTGTGTTATTAGACTCTATATTTTGTAATATTGGTGGTGTTTTACGTAATATAGTTCGGTTATTATGCACAAGTGAAGTGGATGGGAAATAATACCACGGAGCATGCATTCTGAGATGCCACCAAAACTACATGGAAAGTTCTAACAAGGAAACCATCATCTTGTTAGAACATTATAATTATCACAAGACACTTACTTGGCAAAATCTTGTTACTTCACACTGGCTAGTGCACAAACCGTGACGGAGCCAAAAAATAAAGAAGAAGAAGAGAAAATATTGACTATAGCTAACTCCAGGGTGTCGGTTTTTCGTGACGGTGTGCGAGTGCGCGCATCGTAAAAAATTTACTCTCATAATTTTTCCCTAGCGCGCCAAAAGAAGTATGACTTCAATAATTAAATTTTGATATTTTCTTTGCGAACGTGTTCTTTACATTTTCATTCAAAGTTCTATGTAAGCAAAGAGGTCACAGTAATTATATCTAGCTCCATTCGAAAATATGTTTTTGAGCTCGCACCGAACGTAATCTCTTGGACCACGTCGTCACTTAACACCAGGTGAGATTGTAGTGACAATATGAAAACTTATAAGTTATATGAAAAAGTATACTAATGGAACTATTTTTTTTAATTCTAGTATATCAAAGTGGTACAAAGTTGTAGGTGGTAGAGCTACGCTGAAGCTATTACTGGTTTCAGCATGAATGGGTCAGCTCGCCCGGGGTAGTACCACCCTCTCACAGAAAACCGACGTGAAGTAACAGTGGTAGCACTGTTGCGTTTCGTTCGGCCAGTGAGAGCGCCGAAGGCCCACATATTTAAAAGGCCGGCAAAGCACTTGCGACTCCCCTGGTGTTGGTAGTGTCTATGGACGGCAGTGATCACTTACCATCAGGTGACCCACCTGTTCGTTTGCCCCCTATAATATAAAGAAAAAAAAAAGTGATGGCATTGGAACTAATGGTAAGTACAATCCAGAAGCAAAAGTCACTGTGACGGTTTGTTAGTTGCGATATATAATTCTCAAATATAAAATAACCTTGATTTTTCAAAATAAAATGAACATTACAACGAACTCATGCGTGTAAATGCGAGTCGGACGGATATAAATCTTTGAAAATTAGCCAAAATGGTAAATTAAAGTGTCAGAATAAAAAGAAGCGCCATATACGTTGAATAATTCGTCGTGCCATCTCGATACGCCCAAACAGTTGCTAGACATTAATAACCGGCGGATCATTCCCCAAAATATTCGATTACGCAACTAAACTGGCCTTGCCGTCCTTATATGGAGCAACGGGATTGGTCAAAGTGATAAGCGTAGAGCGATTTCGGCTATTATTTACAAGAGAATGTATACATATATACTGCCATTAAATTTGAAAACGGTGAGACGTCTGTAGAACGAAGTGAAAATGGCTTAGTTAATAGCGTATACGGGTCCCACGTCGATTGACGTAATATCGAATTATTGCCACTAAATCGGAGCTTTGGGTAAAGGAAAACGTCATGATGGAACCATAGCATGTGGGAGGGGTTTTTCTCTATCTATTGTTCCAAATCTATTGTCATGTCATTGGTGTGTTCCGGCAGCTGCATGTGAGAGTCAATTTAGGTTTAGCGCGTTTACTATTTTAAACCACATCATCATTTAACATCAAAAGAGAACGTGATGAAACCCTAAAGTTTATAAAGTAAAAAAAAATGTGTACATCTTATAGTTCAGGGTTCCTTAGGGTTCAATCTTTTTTTTTATATTATAGGGGGCAAACGAACAGGTGGGTCACCTGATGGTAAGTGATCACCGCCGTCCATAGGCATTAGCAACACCGGGGGAGTCGTAAGTGCGTTGCCGGCCTTATAAACATGTGGGCCTCCGGCGCTCTCACTGGCCGAACGAAACGCAACAGTGCAAGCACTGTTACTTCACGTCGGTTTTCTGTGTGAGGGTGGTACTACCCCGGGCGAGCCGACCCATTCATGCTGAAACCAGTAATGGCTTCAGCGTAACTCTACCACGTACAAATATCTGAAAATAATACGTGAAAATTGAGTCTATAACATTCCTTTTACAGTACCTATATGATGTTTCGTTATCATATATTGTTTTTTTTTGGTTATTAGCTTTTGTTCGCGGCTCTGCTCGCCGTCATGTAGGCTTAACCTCGAGAATAGTGTTTTTTCTGGATAAATGTACTCGATATTCCTTACTTCTGATAACGAGTACATCAAATTTCATTATTTTAGGACAGTATATAATGATATATGATAGGATATTGTTAAAAAAGATTTATGCTAAGTTAAATATGTAAATGAGGTTCAGTTTTCGGTTATTGGAGTATATCCAAAACTTTGTCTGTTGCTTTTATGCTCCTACATAAGATTATCGGGGACGCCCGCGAAAGTTTCTGAATAAGTCCAATATTTTACAATAGTTGGTGTGCAAGTCGTTGCAATAAATCAAATTATTTCATCGATTTCAGTGACAGTTACTGTGTTTTCATTATATGAGTGTGCAAGCTCGACAGGATATATTAATATATTGCATTAAACATCACGTGAAGTTGCGTCCAACAACTAGTTAAAATAATATATAAAATAACATAAGTTTCCTTTACATTATCATTAGTTGTATAAATCACGACTGTGTTCAAACAATTTTATAGCTATAACTTTATATTTTTATCACTGTTATTTCACTGGTGATAAATGAAAACGTGCTAAAAGTAAAAGAAAGGGAATCACTAAAACAAATTCTATTCCAATTACCTCTTCATATCTTCTCTAGTTAATATGTAACGTACACGATATTTTCATATGAAAGACAGTATACTAATTTATCCGTACCACGTGAAAATAGCAGTGATGCGTGAAATGTTACATGCTAATTGTCACGGAGTTTAATTGAAGCATGACTTTGTACCACGTTGTTGTAAATAAATAAAACGTATGTACAAATATTCATGTACCAATTATTGTTAATTAATATGAATGTTCTTGTACACTTCAAAAGGATTATAGCCATAAAACTTAACAACGATCATTCTAGAACGATTTAACCTTTTATAACTTAGGACGCTGTTATGAAATTACACTTTTAATGAATCAGTATGTTATATATATTTTTTTGTTTAAATAACGTAACAGCGTAGAGGTAACATATGTTCTTCGTTTATTTAAGTAACGTATGACTTCGCTTATTAAGATCCTTGTCTCATATTGTATTATGACTCATATTCAACGATGGAACTGTTTTCATAAGTGCAAATAAAGATTTTATATCTCCGTTTGATAGTACCATAAATCAAATAAGTTTTTAATATGTGTTTTTAGTTTATATAAGTTTGGTAATAATTACTGTTTGTGATCGAAAAAATCGTCTGACGAACAGTGATGATGGCTGTCGTGAAATAACGATTCAGCGAAAAACACAATTAGGTTATTATATTTGAATACTAGTTCCTTATCTAAAAAAATATCACTGTATCATAATAAAATATGAATTTTATAGTTTTACTAGCGGCCCGCTCCGGCTTCGCGCGAGTATAAAATATATAGCCTACGTCATTCACTGAAAAAATGATTAAAATCGATCCAGTAGTTTTGATTTATTCATTACTGCCCGTGGCCCGCACGCGTAAAATTTGGAGTAACCTCAAAAATAACAGTATTTCTCCACTATTTAATTTATGTTATTATACATATAAACCTTCCTCTTCAATCACTCTATCTATTACAAAAAACCGTATCAAAATCCGTTACGTAGTTTTAGAGATTTAAGCATACATAGGGATATAAGGACAGAGAAAGCGACTTTGTTTTATACTATGTAGTGATTACAGAATATGTCCACGGTTTGACAACGGAAATGTTACCGTCATAAAAATTTCTATCGCACATCACTAGCGATCGTGCTGCTGTGGTCAGCTTCGAAGTGTGCTGTTGATAACACCGGTATTACAAATGAACCCTTAGAAGGAGTCGACTATTATGATTGTCTCTGGACAGGACAGAACTATATAAAAAAGTCATTGGGAAGAGAAATATACTAAAACTTATCCTATATTGTTGCTGAGAGACATAAATTTAAACTTCTAGCAACGTATAACCCAGTTTTATATGTTTTTTTTAAATATACTAAAATATTCGGTTCATTATAAAAAAAAAAGTAATTATCAAGTTAATGAAATAAATAAATAAATTTTAAATTCTCATATTATTTTTATGTACGTTATTTTTTTTGTACCTTAACGTGTTTTGTAAGTAATAGTTTCCTGTATTAAAAAAAAAAAACATTTTGTGAATTGCCGTAGCAGCTTTTAAAGGCCAATGCGCTTTTAATGGTTTGTACGTAGTTAATCATTGATTAATGTGTATTGTATTTATTGGTTACTATCTGTCCATAAATACATAAATCAGACGCTACAATGTCGCCACAGGTTGTTTACCGTTAGTGTAATGATTGCGATTCAATTGATTACTAAGTTTATAAATATTCTGTTGCGGGAGAAAACCGTCTACATGTGAGAAAGCATGGGCTTCATCCTAAAACCAGCCCAGAAAATATTGGTCATTTACATGAATTAGGAGAAACCACGAAAACTTAGTAAAGCGCGTTCTCATAAATAAAGATCTTACGTTCTCCTCTTTTGGTCTACAAAACGTTTTTATTCAGACATGCGAAAGCCTCACTATCTCTCAATTCAAGGGATTACATGAACATTTCGTCTCTGTTACCGATATCGTATCGATATTCTGCGAGTCTCTTAAATGTTTCAGCAGCATACCAAATTCACAACTGAACCGCTTAAACGTGCTCATGTGGTTCCGGCCAACAAAAACCTTGACAGCCACGATGTATTTAGTAATAACAATATTAACTACGTTCATATATTTTTCATGCCCCAAAAGAATCAACCTCAACTAAGTAATTAACTTTTGTTACATTGAGTTAATATTTAAAATCACTAGATACGGTATGGATATATTTTTAAATTGAAATACACCGTACGTTCCAGAGATCATATTTGCAACCGATATATATATATATATATATATATATATATATATATATATATATATTATATTATAGGGCGCAAACGAACAGGTGGATCACCTGATGGTAAGTGATCACCGCCATTCATAGACACTAGCAACACCAAGGGAGTCGCAAGTGCGTTGCCGGCCTTTTAAATACGTGGGCCTCCGGCGCTCTCACTGACCGAACGAAACGCAACAGTGCAACCACTGTTACTTCACGTCGGTTTTCTGTGAGAGGGTGGTACTACCCCGGGCGAGCCGACCCATTCATGCTGAAACCAGTAATAGCTTCAGCGTAGCTCTATCACCTACAACTAAAAAAAGACGAAGCTCTCGAATGTGATTGGTGGGGAAAAAAAATTTATGCGTTTGATTGGTCATTATTCTATGGAAGTTCAGAGCCTCGGGGTCTCGCTTCCCACACGACATTTATGCCTTTAGTCTGATAACGGTTCTAGTATATTATTAAATTGTAATTCCGTTGTAATTCAGTCACGCTATGGTTTCGTAGCGTGACCAATATTTAATATTATCCATTAAAATTATACACAGAAAATTATTTTGTAATTTAATTTATAACTATCGGTTCAACAACGTTTTATTGTTGTGTCTCACATATATTGATATTATTTATTGTTATTGCTCATCTTGATGGTATTAAAAGCTTATGCATAAATAAAATTGACGTGTCTTTTGTTTGTTCGGTCTAATCTCCGAAACGACTCAATCGATTTTGAAGAAACTTTTCCTGATAAATAAAGGACATTTCAAAGTATTATTAGAGCTACATACCTTTACGCTTACCCATAAAGACGAAGCAGTAAATATGAAGTTTAAAGTAGGTGATATAAACTGGACAAAATAGTGTCATATAGATTAAGCAATAATTACGATATTGCAATTATAAAATACGTAGTTAAAAAACGTTTTATCGAGAAAGAAGTCCCGATATCAAATAATAAAAAGCAAGAAATAGAAATGTGTTTCCTTTCTGTTATCATTTGACTATCGTTCATGCTGGTATCTTCCATCCTATGCGGTACTGTTGACAATAAATACTGGCATATCACTTATTCAGTTCTCAGAAGGATCAAAATTTCTGCATGTGAACACTGTTAAGAATACACTTTTATTTAATATTGATTACCTAACATACCCATTAGCTCAGAGAGGACTGACTAGGTCCCAAATGCTGCTTCTCAGCACACGTATAAGTTCTGGGTGATAAATTTCCAACTCGACAGTGGTGGCTAGCAAGGCGAGATTAAAAATAACACTACTTTCCATCATAGAAAGCTTCGGCTCATTGCAGAGATTCGAACCTATGTCAATAGACGTGGTGTACCAGTACACAATTGATCCATCGTTACTTCAAAATTCAAACACTTCATACACGTATAATTCACATAATCCATCCATAATTTCTACCGTTTTATTTTCTAATACAATAATACAAAAATCGAGATAAAATCGAGAATCGATATGAAATCGAGATAAAATATTAATAAATGTGTAGCATTACAGTGATTGGATATCCTAATATCTCGTGCAAATAGCTCTGTGAACATGTGCCTAAATTGAACCCGCAATACCACAAAATTGGCAATTAACAAATCAATGAGTCGTTACCCCTGTCACATATGAGACCTCGGTGATTTGATTAGGTTACCCTTTGTGTATTAATATTAATTGATGTAGCTCAAATTTCGTGGTAATTAATTCATATGTAATTAGTAGGTAATTTGAACTTTTTTACGCTACCCTATTGGCCTGACTGGTTTTCATAGCTTCATGGGACTAATAAAGCGAGCTTAAGGCACTTCGCTGCTTGGTAACAAGCTCAAGAGTGCCCAAGTGGCCGAGCCTAAGCTTGAGCTGTTGCCTTGGATGCAACACCGCGAATCTGTGTAAGTTAAACTAAGTTAGCTATTCATGCATATTATAATTCGTGAGTCACACATGTATACCGACATGTGTGCACCGCGAATTCAATAATTTCCAAAATTTCTATACGCTCTTTTTTTTTGTAACTCATTAGTAGATAGCATCGTTGCGCCCGTGATATACCGGGCTGACAAATTTGCTAAATTCATTGTCAAAATTGTTCAAGTGGTTAAAAGTTACAGATTGGTATAGGCAGATACAGACATTACTGACTTAGCCGAGTCACATCATTTGCATAGGGACAACACCTCACTGGGCCTGATTTACCGTCTTTATCATAGCTAGTGTTCCGAAAAGCTATTCGAATTGATTCCTTCCTCTCCCTTCCATAATCGAACGACGCACGCTGAGCATCGGAGCCACTGCTTCACGGTAAATTCCGCCTGAGCACGAACTAAAAATTCGTGACGTTTTACCTTTACCGAGCCGTAAAGCTGTAAAACAATATTCAAGGCAGAGTATTCCCTCCTCCTTATGAGATCGGGTTTATCAACCGTAACGCGAAGAGACATTTACGCAAGACCGCACGAGAATGGTGATGAGTTGGTCATCTCTTAGAGGTCGTCGATGTTTTTTTGATTATACTGCGTTAGTCACAAGTATAGTGCGGTTACTATACCGTGCTATAAATAAAAAAAATAAAGATTCAGATAACAAAAAAAAACCTCCGCTTACTATGTATATCTTTAATTTTGTCAGTAGTTTTAAACTTCTGCTAAGTCTTAAGAAACAACGCTTGTACAGCACGTAAATATATAGAATATTCTAGATCGTCTAGCAAGTCTTTAAATTCTCAGCAATATTTAATACAATCTCTAAAGTTTTCACGTCATTTGACGATGAAATGTGATCGGACTGAAGTAAATTTACCCAAGGCAGGGTAAGTTTTAATGATGTAAGACTATATTTGTAGCAATTAATACCCCAAGGGTATTGCCACGCATCAAAGAAAGAGCTTGATAGGTTCCGATACCTTGAACAGTTCTTGCAAGTTATGAACTTTGTAGCGTTCATTCGCAGTGAATGAACAATGTAGGGAGACGTGAATTAAAAAAAAAAGTAGTGTGTACTTATGTACACGCGTTAGAAGTTATACTTCTTCGGCGTAATAAGATAAAAAACCTTATTATTCTACGTTTGTAGAAAAAACGACACTAACGATAGAAAAAAGGTATTTAATACATACATACTTTTTTTGAATAAAATGTCGACTATAGTTAACTTCAGGGTGTCGGTTTTTCGTGACGGTGTGCGCACGCATCGTAAAAATTTACTCTCATCGTTTTTCCCTAACGCGTCTAAAGAAGTATAACTTCAAAAAATTGGATCCACCTCGAGACAGGATTATGTTAAGATTGTCACCCTTACGTTATCTTTGTAAAATGCATCTTTACGCTTCCTCAGAAAGACCCTATGTACAAAAAGGATATGCTCGACTAGAGAAAAACTCACAGTTTCAAGGTACGGCAAAGAAAATAGGTTTTCAATTCTCTTAACATTACTTAGTAATTTGTAACTCATTTGTTTGTTTTCACTTAACTATACTATGTTTAGCGTTGATTAACCAACGAAAGAAATCATTTCAGCGAAATGTATAAAGGTAAACATTTAGTACATCAACGAAAAATGTAAATAATGCATTATTACTACGTAATGGATAACGAATTACTCTAGACATGAATATGACACAGTTGATTATCGGTTTTCCGTTATTTTATTGTAAAAAAATAATGACCGGCCAGTGTTGTCGCAATATGCGCAAAGAGAAGCGTTATATAATAACCGATAAGTGTGAAAATGAAAGCTAACAATCGAAGTCACGACACTAACGACAAATATTCATTTCATTGTTATCAGTTGCAATATGATATAATCCAGTAAATTATCTAACAGCAGAATAATCAATAACAGTTAGTAATAACAATTATTATAAAATAACAGAAAAACGTTAATTATAATTGATGAATAGCTGTTTTCTTTTTGTTAATTATAGAATTTCATGGATTAACAGCTATTAATATGAGTTCACACACAACACACAGTCTAGATAACGTATCAAATAAAGGAAAAAAGGGAAAATACACAGATAAAACATAACATCGATAATAATAGTAGGTAGGTGGTAGAGCTATGTTGAAGCTATTAATGGTTTCAGCATGAATGGGTCGGCTCGCCCGGGGTAGTACCACCCTCTCACAGAAAACCGACGTGAAGTAACAGTGCTTGCACTGTTGCGTTTCGTTCGGTCAGTGAGAGCGCCGGAGATCCACATATTTAAAAGGCCGGCAACGCACTTGCGACTCCCCTGGTGTTGCTAGTGTTTATGGACGGCGGTGATCACATACCATGAGGTGACTCACCTGTTCGTTTACCCCCTATAATATAAAAAAAAAACAACTTTTTTATAGACAACTTTGATTTTGATGTTTTATATACATATATCGAATTTTTCTGAAATTAATGCTATTTAATAATAGCAGAGAAACTATATCTGTAACTAATGTATAATCCCTTTAAAAAACAAAGTGTTATGTAATATGTTTACTATGATAGTGACGTCATAGTTGTCAGCGTGCAAACAAACCAATTTATCCGCGTTCAAAGCTATTATTTCAAGATGATACCCTTTGTTCGGGCTCATTTAATCTGTGATCGTCGGATTGTGGTTTTGAGCTTGCTCGTCTGTTTAATGGTGTTATTTGAGATATACTAAATATACAGTTATATGTTGACAGTAGCGGATAGCTTTTACCGATTTTACTATTAGTGTAGTATGTATATTGAATTATTAGTGTATAATTGCATACGATGTTGATGATGTGTTTGAAGAATCATCTTCCATTTTAATGCCGAATCTGAAGCATCTTGTTATTTTGATTTAAAAAAAAATGTGTTTTTAATTATTTTTTTGTTTGTTTGAACGAACTTTGATACGGTTTTTACTATAATTTGAGGAATATCTGCCGGAAAGTTTATAAGTATAACACTATACTAATATAATATTTATATAAAGTAGATATGAAACTAATATATTTTGATTAAATCGAAAACTAATTTACGAGCAATTACATAGCTAAACTAAACTTTACGTCCCACATCAAGATAATGTTCTACGAATTTATATATATTAAAAAGGGCCTTTAGGAAAGTCCATGATCGTATATGTCTATCTTCTAAGGACAACCTACAGTATTTAACTTTATCTTTCACATATTATTAAAAAATAGTTTTTTTATGGCGCTATTTTGGTCACTATAGTCCTTAAACCGGTAAATATTTTAGTTGCACTGGAAATTTAATATAGATCAAAATTAACCATTACAGTATATGATTTCAATGAATAACTTGGATGTCATAGATTTAAACCAAAAAAAAATAATAAAAATAAAGTAGCTTGTGTGGCGAGACTTACGAATTTTCTTTGATTTTAACAAATGTATATCAATGTGATCGGATAGTATATGTGTCTAAATATCTTGGACGTTTATGACTACATATTACTAAGCTCATGAGACCCGTGCGTATTTTTTTCCTTTTGATTTCTCGTTGACGATTCGAATCGAACTCGATTCGAAAACGATTCGAGGACAAGTACGATTTATTTCTTAAGCCAAAAGAAAGATAGTTACTTAAACAAAAATTCTCTTGACGAATATCTTCTATTATCAGAGAGTCAAGATATCTCTAGAACTTCAGTGAAAATGTTTAAACCCCTGTCGTGTAAAACTGACCTTATAATTGATATATTGAAAGTGTTAGAAACGTAAACAAAATCACCGTAACACGATTTTTTTTTATATATATATTATAGGGGGCAAACGAACAGGTGGGTCACCTGATGGTAAGTGATCACCGCCGTCCATAGACACTAGCAACACCAGGGGAGTCGAAAGTGCGTTGCCGACCTTTTAATATATGTGGGTCTCCGGCGCTCTCACTGACCGAACGAAACGCAACAGTGTAAGCACTGTTACTTCACGTCGGTTTTCTGTGAGAGGGTGGTACTACCCCGGGCGAGCCGACCCATTCATGCTGAAACCAGTAATAGTTTCAGCGTAGCTCTACCACCTACATAACGTCAGTCGGGTTATAATCACGGTCTTTATATACATGTTGATTGACATATTAATTAATTTAAAAAGGTAATATTGTATATATTCTAGGTATTATTATCGTTATTCTTATTTATTTTAAAAAGCGACACCTATTTATCTGTCCGTCTGTACAGTCTCTCATGATTCGAAAACGACTAAACCGTTTTTATTTTTACTTAAATCATGGATGTATTCTCTTGTCATATTTTAATACAACTCTTGTTGCATTAAGTAATGTATAGAAAATAATTATACGAGACCAGAAATAAGTCAACATATAGTGACTACCAGTATATCACATAGTAATTAATACTTTACCCATACCATTAAATATGAATCCTTATAATGCAGTAAATAGTTGTTCAGAATAGAAATTACCAAAACAATCGACAGCGCGATAACTAAAATTTTATATTTAAATCACGGTGACCGATTTTCGTGATATCGCAAACTGAAAATGTTAAATATGACATGCGAAGCGATAATCTAAATCGTAGGTCCCCAAAGTAGTCGATTCAGATCCCTGCGGGTCAATTTCAAACTTGAAGGTTTTCACGGTAGTTAAAACAAAATCTTAGGGTCGGCGAGCTGCCAATCGGAGTCGACAATAGCTGAAAATCACCGGGCGGGGGATTTAAAATTAAATCTTACTAAATTGACATCCCAAACATAAATAATCTCTTTTTTTTTCATACTGACTACACTGTTGACCTGGCAATGCCTCTACAGTTTCACCGGACTACAATAATCTCATTTTTTTTTGTTCGAACTGATCTACACTGTTAGCCTGGAAGGTACTCTACAGTTTCACCTCAAAGCAACACGTCCATACCTTAGTCTGAATTCATTTATTACGTAATAGCTTTGCTTGTTTTGGATTCCATGTTTTTATTTTAATGAATATATAAAATTTAATATGTTTTTTTTATTTCACTTAGTAAAGCTTAGTAAACAACGACATTTGTCGAAAATACACTCGAATTTAATGAATTTGTAAAAATTAAATATCAAAAAGATAGGGGGTCTACTTAAGATAGTAAAAATTGGTAAGGGGTCTAGGAGACAAAAAAGTTTGGGGAACACTGAACTGAATCAAATGAAATAATAAAAAATAAATAAATATATTTTTTTTTAATAAACATTACAACGAGGACTTGTAATAAATATTACGGTATAAAATAAATCATGTGACATTTAAAAAGTTTAAAATATGCACGCCATCAATGATTGTTTAACACAGGCACCGAAAGCTATATTCATAATAATTTAACGTCTGGTGGTCACCTTTCCATATATCGGCGTAGATATTTATCGAGAAATGAAGTTAGTTTTCTGGTAAATAATTGTAGAATTATACGGACATTGATATCGACAACGAAAAGGTCAGATGTCGGGGTCACGGGTGACAAGTTGTTTCAATTAATTAGATGGAAATAAAAAAAAAACAGCCATAGCTTAGACGTGTTATTAAGAAACAACATTGGCTAGTAGTTCGTCGATGTAAAGCAATATTTTTTCTTACACTATCGATTTAAATATATGATTACTTTAGTTTGGTATGAGTTTCAAAAAATTACAATTAGGACTGAATAAAAAAAAATTACTGATTTGCCTCGTAAATAGAATAATCTTGGTTTTCATTTATCATCACAACCATGCAATATATATAAATATCTGTATGTCAACTTGTCAGTGTGTTTACCTAGCTTTTTTTATGATTTTCTTCAAACTTATTCGAATAAAATATTGATTGTTTTGCAAACCTTGATCAGAAACTTTTTTCATTTGATTCAGGACGAGCTTTTCTGAGTTAGAAAAGTTGTTTAGAAAAATGGGTTTATCATATTTGTTTTTTTGTAAACAATAACATCACAACACCCCTGAGTTATGAAGTTTCTCAGAAGGGTTATGTTACAGAAATAAAATTGAGAGTTATTATATAATCGTTATCTATATACAAGTATGTGCACATTTGAGGGACATGAGGTCGTTTCATTAAAATTTCGATAGAGATAAGGTCTCTTTAAAAAATGTCTGATAAAGTTCCTGATTTACCTTTCTTTTTTAAGTGATGTATATACCTTATAGGAAAACCCTAAATAGCCTTATCTTATGCATAGCAATAAAGTTGTAGACAGTAAAAAACAGGAATTTAATTCTAATTTAAAATTATTATAGTACACAAAAATTGAATGTCGCATATTATGTGAATAGAAACACCAATCAGAGCGCGTGATGTCATACCTTCCGAAACATTGTTTAGCACATTCCGGAATATTCTGAAGAAAAATTGTCTTGTAAAAATTGTGTGACATCAATAGAACGCCATGACAGGCAAGAGTATTTTAGCAGGGATTTTGTGAAAAATATTATAATAACATTTTTTTTTAATGAATATAATTGTATCATTATATGATTTTCTGTAAACAATATAGACAGGTATACAGATTTAATAGTTAGAAATGAAAAGTATTTTCATAGAAGTGTCTACATTCTTGTCCTATGAGAACCTATATTTACTTAGTGTCAGTTGGAACAGATTATCCGCTTGTATGATGTATACACGTCTGTATAATAGAACTGGACGACGAATGTCCCGCAAAGATATTCCTGTCACGTACGAATCCGTTCTGAACGCGCGGGCATTAGTCTGCCCATATCTAGATTCATTTTCATGCAAGGGTTTGTTTGTTCTATGTAATTTTCGATGCTATGATTGTGCATTTAAATATCTCTCCGGTAGATATGTGTGGTCAAAACCGAGTACGAGTTTTCGATTAAGGCAATATGATGTAACAAGATATCTGATAATAGAATGTGTTCTTGCAAATTGCAAAGTTACTACTTACTAAATACTTAGATAACATTTGACAGGGGAAGAGGAAAACATGTTGTGCCGACCCTACTTAGGTGGGATAAGGGTAAGATGATGATGATGATGATGTTATACAGGAAAAAATATAAAAATTGAAAGCAAAGATATATTTTGCTGACAGAATATTTTGTAAATAATTTTAACCGTTTAATTCACATCACCCGCCCATGCTCGCTACACCACTTGTCCCACTTTAGCACGGTAAGAAAACATACGTCGCTGAAGGCTTAGTGCTTATAACAATTGTAGTTTCTTAAAACTGTAATAACATTGTATTAAATGAAAATATCATATGAATATCGAGTTAGATAAATGGTGAAATAAAAAATATGTGTGACCACACGAAAGAAGTGAAAACTTCTTTATAAGAAGTGCAACAGAAAGCCAACTTCATGCGGTGTTCCCAGGCGGACCGCGCAAGACGTTGCTTAATTTCAGTGATCGAACGAGAACCGATATTTTCAATACTCTACCCGAGAGGGTTAACCCCGCCACTTTTTGTTACAGAAAAAAGTTGCGTATCAGAATTTAAAAACCCTCCTAAAAGAAGATTCATTTCAAAACTTTTTTTTATTAATCCTTGTTGTTCATTTCTTCATCCGAATGCATTTAACTGTCAACTTAGGTATATATATATATATATATAAAGTGTTGTAAAAAATATATAAGCACATATTTTCTGAATTGAAGACTATTCACTTACAAATTCATGTTTTAGTGTTAGAATATAGAGGGTTGGAACGCGAATTCTTTTTATAGATATACCGCGCTCGGTGGATGAACTTACTGCTATAGCTGTCTATCCATAGGGCTGTCAAATTTGATTAATAGAATCTAAAATATATTGAACATTTTCATAAATCTATCAAATAACAATTTATAAGAATGTAGCAGCAACTCGACGATTTGCACCGTTCCCGGAATAAAGTTATAAGTAGTAGGTAGTAAAGTAATAGTAGTGTATTTTTTAATGAATAAAATCGATGTTAAAAGTCACATCAATACCGCAAAGAAAAGTAAAATCCGAAATAAAAGCATAAAAAAAAAGTAACCTCTAACATAGATGTATATAAATAAAATAAAAAGTAGTGTGTACTTATGTACACGCGTTAGAAGTTATACTTCTTTAGCGTAACGAGATAAAAATCTTTTCTCAAATTTTATCTTTCGCCTTATTCTACGTTTTTAGAAAAAACGACACTAACAATAGAAAAAAGGTATTTAATACGTGCATACTTTTTTTGAATAAAATGTTGACTATAGCTAACTTCAGGATGTCAGTTTTCGTGACGGTGTGCGCACGCATCGTAAAAATTTACTCTAATCATTTTTCCCTAACGCACCAAAAGAAGTAATAACTTCAAACAACAATTGTGGAATGTATGTAAGCGCATCGCTTCGGAACGCCTACACCTATTGGTAAATCACATTTTTGTTATCTTGTATTGAGTTTGTGCAGCTCATAATATGTGTGATTAATTAATAAACCGTATAAAAAAATGTATATAATAATTACTAGGAGTACCAGCCAATAGATGCGAAAACCAGACTAATGTTAATAATTTATGAATTATGAAATTGAAATAATTCAGACGGAGTTTTTGGCGGGATCTTAGTTTGTCATGTAGTGGCTTTTATATTTTATTCATAATCTTGTGCTATTAGACTCTATATTTTGTAATATTGGTGGTGTTTTACGTAATATAGTTCGGTTATTATGCACAAGTGAAGTGGATGGGAAATAATACCACGGAGCATGCATTCTGAGATGCCACCAAAATTCCATGGAAAGTTCTAACAAGGAAACCACCATCTTGTTAGAACATTATAATTATCACAAGACACTTACTTTAAACAAAACATTGACACTGGCAAGTGCTTCTGCGGTGCCAAAACAAGAAGAAAAAGAATAATTCAGACTAGAACTGATTTAAAAAAGAACACAGTTATTCCATTGTTTTGAGTTTTCGTTTCTGTCTGCAGTTTTTATGACTGTGCCTCGAATTTTTACTGTCTAAGGATTGTTTTTTACGAATAATTAATCCAGTAATAATAATGAATTAATTAAATATAATAATAAATTAATCCAGTAATATTACAAAAATATAATATCAATTATTTATAAACCACTAGATAACCCGGTGAACTTCGTATCATATATATATAGTCAAAAGTTAATACAAAATATATATTTACTCTATAAATACAACACAATTACGCACTTAATAACGCAAATTTTTCTTTTTTTACATTTCAACCTTTTTTTTATTTTTAAAACAGAACTGTTTTGTATTCCAACAAAACAGACTAAAGACATCGGACTTCATACTGCAGCTATGAAGCAGTCAAATTTCTGAATGCACCTATAAATATTTGTCAACCGAATGGCAAATTTTTATTTCTAAAAAAACAAAAGACGTTTCTTAGTTAGGAACACTTTGTATTTTAAAATTATATTGTCTTTTCTTTTTGTATTTTCCTTTACTTATTATTTATGTTTCTCACCTTTTAAACCTTCGTTGAAATTACTCGAATATTTCAAGATTAAAATTAGCGAAATCGGTCCAGCAATTCTCGAGTTATAGCGAGACAAGCGAACAGCAATTCATTTTTACATATATACAGATTACCGCGTCTGTTTCGTGACGAATGAGAAGTCATAATTAAATACGTTACATTTGCAATACAACATTTGAGAACCCTAATATTGGTTTTTTATTTGTAGAATAACTTAGTCGTTGAAGAAGTACGTTGTTAAAGTATTTGCATACTGTATTTTCGTCGTTTTCATATTGTTCATTTTATTAGACCTTTATATTTAGCAGGCATTCACATTCCTCTTCATCAGTTTTCTCAGAGCTGGAGACTGGCAGTGAAATACATTACTCTATCTATTCTAAACCTACTCTTTCTAGGATCGCAACGGATATTTTTTAAGGCGTAGGTGTGAATTATCAAAACATTAGTGGGATTTCACGTGTTATAATTTTATATTAAAGCTAGTTTAAATCGCGGCTCCGCTCCTGCTTTTTAAGCAATATTTATGTTTTTTCTAGTAATTTTTTTATGCTTATATTTTTGCACCTTATTCAAACTTAATACGTTAAACGGTTTTAGTTTAATTGATAAAGCAGAATTTAAAATAAAGTAAAAAAATTGACTTCGATTACTAAATCCATACGTCTTTTAACAATGGTACCTGATATACAACAATAATAATTCCTTGGGAACTATGATTTAATTAATTTTTTTTTTGTTTTTTTTTTCGAACTGACTATGCTGTTGGAACCCGAAGGCCTCTACAGACTCAACGAACTGCTAAGAGGAGCGCTTAAGGCACAAGCGCTTAATTAAGAGATGAATGCTTACATATATAATGGTCTGTTGCCCTATATCTAGCTACTAATGCATACAGCAGTTGTGGCCAAACTAAAATATCTAAATATAGTCTTTGTAAGCAGACCTTTCCAAAAGTGCTTTTAAACGTCTGTTTTTTTGAGGTCCCGACGCAAAACTTTGCTGGAAATAATAATAAAAAAATGCCTGAAAATTTGAGCCTTTTATATTAGTTCTAAGCACTCTTTTTTTAAGCACTTTTGAAGTGATGATGGCTCAGTTGGTAGTGTGTTCGGACACAACGTCGAAGGACGTAGGTTCGAATCCAAGCAACTGAGTCGGAGCTTTCGGTGAAGGAAAACATCGTGATGAAACCATAGCATGGTGGTAGGCCCTTTTCTAAGTACGTCTGGCTAGCTACCACCCTCAAGTTGAAAATCTGTCGCCAAGCACCTGTCGGTGTGTTCCGGCAGCTGCACTTGAGAGCCAGTCTCCCTCTAGGTTAAGTGTGACTTACCATCTTAGACCGCATCATCATTTAATATCAGATGAGATTGTGGTCAAAACGTTTACCTATAAAGTATAAAAAAAACTCTCCCAAAATGTGAGAAGATTTCCCATTTAAAATACACGTAAACTTTGATTTTTTTTGTTATTTTTTATAACTCGGCGGCAGTTTGTGCTATCGTATCGTTCGAAATCAGAAATTACACAGAATTGAACACTCTACGATAGTGCATAATTTTTTAAATATAATTCCAACAATATTATTTTTTTATTTGGACCAAAAAACAATTAGTCGTTAAAATAAGGTACCCTAATATATACCCAGTAAAAACTTTATAAAAATAAGTTGTCAAAAGCCACGTACATATAAATATATTAGAAAAATTGAAAATCTTTCCTTCTCGAAGTCGATTTAACATTTTTTTTTTGTATAAAATTCTATTTTATTAATACAGAATACGTACGTAGTAGGATCAATTAACTTTTTAAATTATTAAGCTTAAGCTCAAAAGAAACGTTCCCATAACATTCACCGCTCTATGAATATTTAACCTATAAACTATTTATAAACGAACCGAGCTTCAAGCACTCTTGGTTCAGATGATAACAAAAATAACTACAAACGCGTGAACTTTAAAACGACGAACGGACCCTTAGAAGGTCAACTCTGGTCCGATAAATGGTGTTAATAAATTTATATACGACCATTATAGCTATTAGCTAACTCGTGTTTGCTTATGCCGGGGCACGTGGGTGCAGTGTATATACACAGAGTCGAATTGTGATGTAAAATAATATGTATATATAGAAATAAATAAAATTGTTTTTTGGATTGTCAAGGTTGATCTCCAAAATCATAAGGCCTGAGCACCAATGATAATATTTAATTGGAGTAATTTCAAATCGATAATCTTACAAGAAATATATAATTTATGAATTTTAGCGTTTCACCACAATCTCATCTGATATTAAATGACGACGTGGTCTAAGATGATAAATACGCTAAACCCTTAAAAATGACGGAAAAAGACTTTTTTTATTTTATACAAATGCCATAAACAGTTTCACGTTTTTACTTTGTTAGTACACAGTTTTATGTAAAAAATGAACGACATAACAAAAGTTAACTCGAACAAACAAAAGTTCACGTAAATTAAGCGAAAGTAAAACAGAACATTACAAAATACACAGCATAAGTCCGAATTACCAAAAGTGAGAGGATAATTTAATTTTAACGTATTTTATATTATACTAAACTAGTGTAAATATATTTTTGGAGCGAAAAAGTCTAGATAATGCCTTTTTTTTCATTCGGTAGGGTAAATAAAACTACGAACATAGAAACATGAAGACAGCAAAAATAAAATGAATAGAAATTGGTATGAAATTAAACAGACAAAGTGAATAAGTTAGAAAAAAGTATAGAAATAGAAGAGTTTTATATCATTAATCACTCATTTCACTCACTATTTCATCTCGGCATAAATTCTAACTAATACTATAAATGAGCAAGTGAGTTTGTTTGTTGCTCTTTCACGTCATAAATACTCAACCGATCATCATTACATTATATAAGTCAAATGTAAAATAACGCGTGCGAAGCCGCGAGTAAACGTTAGCATTCTCATAGTTGAAAACCAGTCAAAACTATTAATTTTCTCCTCAATCACTAAAAACCTTACACGAGCGCTCAAACTTTTGCCAGGTGCATTTCAACACACACACACACAATGCAAAAATATCAATAGCAAATTATGTATAAACGTCTGTTCTTCTTCTTCTTTATTTTTTGGCTCCGTCACGGTTTGTGCACTAGCCAGCGTCAAGTAACAAGATTTTGCCAAGTAAGTATCCTGTGATAATTATAATATTCTAAGAAGATGGTGGTTTCCTTGTTAGAACTTTCCATGGAGTTTTGGCGGCATCTCAGAATGCATGCTTCGTGGTATTATTTCACTTGTGCATAATAACCGAACTATATTACGTAAAACGCCACCAATATTACAAAATATAGAGTCTAATAACACAAGATTATGAATAAAATATAAAAACCACTACACGACAGACTAAGATCCCGCCAAAAAACCTATCGAAACGTCTGTTACAAAATGTTTTAATTGTGGTGCCTTTAGTCCGACCCTGGCCATTTTCATTATAATAATGTGGAATTAATAATAATGTGCGGTTATAGTCGAATGTTAATTTGTTGACAGTTCACAAAATGCTACGATGTTTGTGGGAGTGTTATATTTGTCCATTATCATAAGCGTTAGTTAGTACAAATGTTAAATAATACTTAGCTATGCCCACAATTTCACACGTGTACATTATACGGTATATATTTGTATCTCGTAATTTTATTATTATACATACCTTATGGTCTCTAAAAGTATTACTAATTATTATCAGAGGCTATATCATTTGTTACGAGATGTAGAATATATTTTAATTTCATTAGTATTCGTTGAGATTTTTGAGAAAAAAAAAAGTGTGTACTTATGTACACACGTTAGAAGTTATACTTCATAGGCGTAAAAAGATAAAAATATTTTCAAAATTCTTATCTTTCGCCTTATTCTACTTTTGTAGAAGAAAATGACACTAACAATAGAAAAAAAGGTATTGAATACATACATACTTTCTTCGAATAAAATGTTCACTATAGCTAACTTCAAGGTGTCGGTTTTTCGTGACGGTGTGCGGCGCGCGCATCGTAAAAAATTACTCTCATCAATTTGCCCTAACGCGCCAAAAGAAGTATAACTTCAAAAATATATATATTTTTTTTCAATTTATAAAATAAATATGTATAATAATTATAGGCTATTCGTTTCGGAATTACGTCAAGGTACTTATATATATATTTTTTTTATAGAGGTCGATCAAGCCGTGACTTAAATTTAGACACACTAATATAAATAAATATATAAAAACTTGTACTATCAAATATGTTTATCATAAAGTTTTGGGATAAATATGTACAGGCAGAATTACAATTTCATTAATGTAAATATAAGACATTATTAGTTAAAGCTTTATAAACAATATTTTGCATATTTTTTTTAATAATTTAATGTACTTTTTAACTAGTAAATCCTTTTTTTTAATGTGGGAAGAAATCCTTCGTTGGACACCCACAGCCTTGGGGAGCTGTGGGGTGTCAGACTCTTACTGACTAAAAAAACCCACAAGATACCGTCTGCCGCGCTATGGAGTGGCACGGGATCGAACAAGCAAGCACCATGCCACCCCGGCGACAAGGCCCAGCGCGAACGCCCTGACCACGACGACAGCCCGGTCAAGCTGCCTACCCGTCTACCGAACCAATGTGCAATGGAAAGTCAGGTCCCCAGCCCCTTCCCTCCTTGGTCCGGTTTGGCAGTCAAGGGGTCACCCCCTCCAACCACCACCACCTGTAACTTTTTTACGTGGTTTTCTACCACGGTGACTTTATTACGAGGTTTTCTCCCTCTCCCTCCGCCCGAAGGCCACAAACTAGTAAATCCTCTGACAACAGACAGTGATCTTATCCAGGTTGACAATATTTACTATTAAATATGCTAGGTTAATAAGGATAATTAAAAGTACACCTAGAAGACGAAGTTGAAATTTATAAATTACAAGTGTTAAAACTGAACTACAATGTTTGATGTATTGATACATTAAAGACGTCTCTAATACATTCTCGCATTTGAATTATCTATTGATCCTGTCAATTTCAATTTCAATGTTATTTAAACACAAAGGTCTAATGGGTTACGTTAAGTTATAAATATTATATAACGATTGACCTTGTAATGTGACATCGAAGTCAATCACAGTTAAATATTAACTATCTGAGATACTACGTTTAGCTATCGAGTCATTATTACGCCAACTAATACTGCAAAGCCGAATGCGAGTTTAATTGCTTTATTGAAGTGAAACGTTCTTTAGAATCGTTGTGATTTCAAGCCGGATGCAACGGAAAAGCGACAGGTAAGAGACACAAATATAGAAATGTGTAGGATGAAGCCGGCAAAAAATGAGACAGAAATATACATACTATTTTTGAAGTGAAATAATGAGCCAGCGCGAAAGAGCAAACGTCGGTGTGTATGTATATTGCACACTGTTTAATACTTGCTTGTATTTGAGCATTTAATGTGTGTCAGTATGTGTGAAAAGTACGTGTACTGTATGTACACTGTATGCGGCTGCGTATTACAGCTTTTTAGTAAGAAGTCAGCGTGGTGTGTTATTATTGAATAGTGTTTGTGAGTATTTTTATATCTTGTTTGTTGAAACTGAAAATATGGAACTTGAGCAATAATTATGTAATTTATGTTAAATAAAATAAAAAATTCTTTTAGAATTAATCAAAACACTTTCATTTTTAAACAAATAAACTTTGTAATTATCCTACCCTTGTTATATATATTCATCTCATTCTTTTATCGATTTACTGAAGTTTCACTTCTATCGTGTGTGAATTGCACACACACCTTATTTTTTTTCGAACTGACTACACTATCGGCCTGACAGTCCTCTACAGCTTCACCGGACTACTAAGGAGAGCGTTTATTTTAACCACTCAACCGACTATCACTAAATTTTGCATTTATGTTGTCAAGAGTACAATAGAAATACTGTTGCCTTTGTATAAGTGTGGCTCTACGTTACTTCATGGGAAAGTTTATGAGTTGATCTGTTACCCCGGGATGTGTTATGCCGAATTCCATTGCTCCATTGATAAAACCCAACGAGTCCAACAGGCAATGAAATTGATACTAACTATAATAGTAAATATTCTGCTGTAGATTCGATTAGGCTACGCTCGTGTTCCTGGTGGACACTGTAATTTAAAAGTGCGCATGAGATTAGAATATACATAAATCTATTACCGGTACCGTATAATGAATTTCTCGGTACTTTTTAGCATTTGACTATAATCCCGCCTAACCTTAAATGACCCCGTGGTTTAAGGCAGAATCCGTTGTACGTAGAAGTGGAATTCAATGTCGTTACCGGCGAACACACATGTAGGTGCTTCGCGATAGTTTTATCTTTAGTTACTAGCCAGGAGAGCGTTTTGCAAAGTCCTATTCAACGACAGCTCCGCAGCATAGCACGAATCGAACCTACGTCGATTGACAGAATGTCCGAACATGGCATTACTGAGCGAGGCAGTATTCCTTAAAAAATCGCGTCGTTACTAAATGAACCCTGTTGATAGGATTCTAAATGGATCCTGTAAACCCAGTTACGTTATAATTTATATTAAAAAAAAATATACGATATTTTTTTAATAAGCTTATAAATTTAAACATACGATAAACTGGTTAGTTAAAATAAATCGCATATCTTCAAGTTATATGTCACTAGAGTATGCCTGGGAGTAGGATGTAGGAATGCAGTCAGAGTCGACTTTCCGCTTTCCATGTATGGAAAAACTTTGCAAGCTTAACGTTCACCGGACCGCCTTTAAATGGCCTTTTATTAAATGACCGTGAATTATCTCCTTAATATATATCTGATGAAATGGAATAATTTACTGTACGGATATAATTAAAAGTGCACGATTTTAATTAGTACATTGTACAGTAACCTGACAAAAGGCTTTTATCACTTGTATTGGGCTTGTTTTTTTTGTATTAACAATAAAATAAAACACTAACCTTCTGCACTCTAATTCCAATTTCACGATTTTCCATAAGAAAATTTACACACTTTTTTTATAGTTTCTAAAATACTATAGAATTTTTTATTATTTATTTTATATATTATAATATATAAATAACAATGTGGTCTAAGCAGGGTTTCACAGTATACGGGCAGATACGTGGGATGGGTACGGGTGTTATGGTCTTGGTGTTTTCACAGTAGAGATGGCGATTCTTCCCAAAAAATAGATTTTGAAATCGATTCGAATAGTGTTCTGTGGAATAGATTAAAATCGAGATGAAAGGATCGAAGTCTAGAAGATCCGATTGTTCAAAAATCGATTTCTTAAATATATTCCCGCCCGAAATTGAAATTTTATTTACACCACCTCGATGAGCGGAGGTCTTCTACGGTGAGGTTCTCAAGATCGTTTCTGCCTCGAACTTCGACCTTGTGGAGTCGACTTTCAGCGGCGGTGTTTCCAAACCTTTAAGAAACGAGCGTACACTTATTTAAAAGGCCGGCAACGCACTTGCGACTCCCCTGGTGTTGCTAGTGTCTATGGACGGCGGTGATCACTTACCATCAGGTGACCCACCTGTTCGTTTGCCCCCTATAATATAAAACCAAAAAAAAAATTACTTTTATTTGTATAAAGACATATAACGGAGTAGTTGATGTTCCGTCGTCTTTTATTTTAATTAGGTCATAAGAAGTATTTAAAAAAAGAAACGCCAATATCCCCCGGTGTTGGTGTTTCCAGCGATCACCCATCCAAGTATTCACCGCGCCCCACGACGCTCTTAACTTTCAGTACGTTGAACTGATTGTAAATTATTTTATGACTTTGTTTTTATATAAATAAAAAAAAATTGAATCACGATTTTATAGTGTCCGAAATCGATTCACTGTATCGATTTATTGTTTAGTATCGATAAAAAAAAATGCCATCCCTATTTCCACAGTGCCCGCCGTACGACTATTAGCTTTGTTCAGTCGGTTCGCAAATTTTTACGATCTTATTACAAAAATACATATCGGTTATTATTATTCATCTGATATAGTTTTTAAAAAAAGTGATTTACATTTGACATATTATCTCAAATAACAAATAAATAAAATAAAGCGCAACAATAGAACGTGAACTATTAGTTTTAAACAACGTTTAAACAACTGAGCCTTAAACAACGTTTCCACTGTAATTAAATTTCAACAATATTTAAACCGTGACAGTTATTTTACGGTATATAAAATAATAACTTTGGACAAAGATTTATATTTATTAAAGAACAATTCATATTTAAAATGGGAAGCTAATGATGTGAAGTTTGCCAAATATTAAATAAACATTTTTCTTTATTTTCTCCCTAATTTACTTACGAATAACTAACTTACTAATTTATTTACTTATTGTGAATATTTTATTTGTGAATATATTGTGCTGTTGATATTAATTCTTCATTATTGATTTCCATAATGCAGCGGTTGAATCAAAACTGTTTAGAATCACACGCCAAAGTCCCCGTCTCTATGACGCGTCAGTTCACGGAATACATACATTGAAATGTTATCTGTTCGAGGAACACAAATAAATAAATATATTTTAGAATATTACGACTTGAAACTTCTTTTTAAACGTTATGGATTTCTCATGAATCAATCGAAATTAATCTAAAAACTTCAATTCGTTTTTATCGAATATATAAGTGAGTTACATTCCAATCAACAACAGTTATATCTCAAACATGAAGGTGAATATTACGAGCGACCACCTTAAGGAAAATACAAGGGGATGTTGTTTTCTATTATGGTACGGCAAAGGGACTTTATTATGTCTGATGGTAAGTACAGTACAATCCAAAAAGAACGGTGACCACTGAGAGACAAACCATCTATCACTGTTCGCCGCTGACATACTAGCTTGCGTATATGTCTCTTCACGTTAGGCTTCAAGGAGCCCCTGTTATAGGGAGGAGGGAACACACTGACTGGGAGATTGTTTCACAGCTTCACGGTACGGTGAAGGTATAACTGCGAACTTTTTAATTCGTGACCAGATGTGATTAACCAAAATAAAGCGCGCGTAGTTCGGTAATGGAAAGAAAAGGAAAGGATTAAATTGAATAGCTCTTCAGAACATTCGCCATGATACAGACGGTAGGACACTTTCAGTGAGACAATGTCCCTGGCCAACTGAAAGGTTTCTATAAGCTTGATAATATCTGCAACCCGTCCAGGGTATTAAGTAGGTTCTTGTCGGAAGCGTCCCAGAGGTGTGAGCAGTATTCCATGCAAGGCCCAACTTATCCAGTATTCTTATTCTCCGAGATGTAGTGGAGACCACGCTCACAATGTAATTCATGGTTTTTAACGGTGATGTCGTTCATGGTTTGGGTAATTTCATGGTGGTAGGGCTTTGCCTAAGTCTTTCTGCCTAGCTACCACCTTCAAGTTGAAAATCTGTCGCCAAGCACCTGTTGGTGTGTTTCGGCAGCTGCACTTGAGAACCAGTCACTCTCCAAATTTAGCGTGAGTGCCGTCTTAGACCACATCATCATTTAACATCAGACGAGATTATGTTTCTCCACTACATAGTATAAAACAAAGTCGCTTTCTCTGTCCCTATATCAGGGATATAGAGATATACATAGGGATGTATGCTTAAATCTATAAAACTACGCAACGGATTTTGATGCGGTTTTTTTTAATAGACAGAGTGATTGAAAAGGAAGGTTTATATGTACAATAACATAAATTAAATAGTGGAGAAATACTGTTATTTTTGAGGTTACTCCAAATTTAACGCCTGCGTGCCACGGGCAGTAATGAATAAATCAAAACTACTGGATCGATTTTAATCAATTTTTTTCAGTGAAAAGTGAAGTCGGAGCGGGCCGCTAGTTTCTATATAAATTGATGTAAGAAATAATTATATTCTTACTTAATCCTCGCGTATTACAATATTTTAGCTCTGTTGGTTTTTAATGTTTACGCCACATGTGTATAAATACTGTAACACGATAAAATCGAGTTAAAATATCATGTATTTCTCGAGAAAATATACACCGGCATACACGGTTACTTGTGAAATAATAATTTCCCGTAAGTAAGCCTGTACTAATTAAATACATTTACGAAGTAATAACAAAAGGAACGTAACGTAACCTAATAAGGCCTTTTTAAACATCGGTGTGTTTATTCTAAGAAATAATGTAATTAAAATCAACGAATCGCCGAGGTCGACCTGTTGTGATGTGGCTTAAACGGTGTGATCACTGCTTTATATATATATATATATATATATATATTTTGTACATTTATGCAAATACTAGCTGCCCCGCGCGAACTTCGTACCGCTTAGCAGTCGATTCTTTAATTTTTTTTTTAATACTTAATCTGCTCTTCGGGACGCTATATAATGTTAAATGTTACCATCGTATAAATATTGACATTAATATTTATACGATACTAACGTCACTCATTTGTTTTGCCTTCCCGGAACCTCTCCACTAACACTTCAACTTTATGGTATGGTATTAAAGTTCAAATTGACTTTTAAGTATTATTACGAATCGTTTGTATGGGGGTTATAGAAAATTGTTGTTTTTATAGATTTTCATGCGATTTTTAAAATTTTTCTCTCCGTAAGAACCATCCTCGTACTTCAAAGGGATATTCTAAAAAAAGAATTATCAAAATCGGTTCAGCTGCGCTCGAGATTTGCGCTTAGCAACACATTCAGCGATTCATTTCTATATTATAATATATGTAACCGGCTACAGTGAATTATGTTTCCTTAGAAAAAAAAATTTTTTTTCTTAATTTATTTTTATTAATTTAATTATTTTAAATAATAATTTATCTTTCTATATCCGTGCGAAGCCGGAGCGGGCCGCTAGTAATGTATAAAAAAAGTCCCGGACAGCATAAATCCATCTACTAAAGATAAATTACAGTACCCATTATTGTCTAAAAAATAATCAAACAAAAGACGAACAGACTGATAGTTCTGCTCCCACATGCGTTGTCATAACAATTAAAAAAGCGATCACTTCAACAGATCTGCACCCAGTTACCTGAATCAAACGGGCCACTAGGGTTTATATGAAGTAATTAAAAATAGTAATTTAAGTTAAGAAGAAAATACTTTCAAATCACCCGACCATACGATACACAAGAAACTGCAATGTATAAATTAAATAAGTTATCCCAGACGGAATAAATACCGATACAATTCCGTGGTATTTAATACAAAAAAAAACCCTCCAGACGCTAACAGAAACGCTCGTTCGTCTCGCTTCGGTCCCACCTCGTGGAATTATTCTGTATTAGTAATCGACGGAATAAAATGGATTTCACCGTGAAAGGATTGATGACCAGTGAAAGTTGGTAATTTATTTTTATAAAAAGCCTTTGAATTTGCCGCCTTCATAGAAGATACTAGAATATTTTGGCGCTTTAAATAAGATCAGTTTTTTTACTATCGATTATTTTTTTAAATATATAAATTTGTTAATAAATAAATAACGCAGATGAAGTCGCGGCTATCAACTAGTAGTTCTTATTATTTTAGAAGTAACTTGAAATCATATCATGAAAAATACCTTTCTCCTTTTGCGTTTACTAAACACCCTTTATTTACTTAATAGACTTCAAAGCTTAGCACCACTGTTCATTTGTTATCGTCCTTTTCTTTCGACCGTTGAACAACAACTAACTATCTCACGTTTGTCGCTGACGATATTTAAAATACGAATGCAATACATTTCCGGAGACCGATAATTTCAAAGACTACACAAATACTAAAAGTGACAGCAGAAAGCTCACTGAAGTCGTTTAAATCATTAAAATCAATTACCTAAAATAGAAATCATGATAATCGGTAAACTAACTACAGGGTTTTAAGTCATAATCAATAGTTTGCAATTAAAAATACAAAAGATTCTTCACAATGAATACAAATAAAACATGAAACAACGAAAGCATTTCCAAAGGGAACGAAGTCGCAGGCGACGCTTACTCTTCGGTATACATTAAAATGATAATGTTTGCATATTAATTATTTTATAAAACTTTGGAATACTTTCATTTATTCATAACTAGCGGCCCGCTCCGGCTTCGCACGGGTTGTAGTCCGGTGGAACTGTAGCGGCCTTGCCAGGCCAACAGTGTAGGTCAGTTCGAAAAAACAAAAAGCTTTGCACGGGTATAAAATATAATATAGCCTATGTCATTCACTGAAAAAATGATTAAAATCGATCCAGTAGTTTTGATTTATCCATTACAGCCCGTGGCCCGCACGCGTAAAATTTGGAGTAACCTCAAAAATAACAGTATTTCTCCAATATTTAATTTATGTTATTGTACATATAAACCTTCCTCTTCAATCACTCTATCTATTAAAAACAACCGCATCAAGATCCGTTGCGTAGTTTTAAAGATTTAAGCATACATAGGGATATAGAGACAGAGAAAGCGACTTTGTTTTATACTATGTTGTGACTATGGAAAACACAACCTTGCGATTAAAAATAATTTAATCGTGTTTTAAAAGTGTAATTGACAACTTAAACGTAAACAAAACTATATTTTATTTAACTTAAATTTAATACAACAGAAAATATATAATTTAAAAATGCTGTAATAGTTATGAAGTTGCAAAGAATTTGCAATTTCTCTAAAGAGTCATATTATAGGACTGAGAGAGAAGGAAATACGAGCCGGCCGGTCGACGATGGAATCCGGGAATATTGCGCGGTGCACAGGAAACCGTGTTGGTGAAGCGAACGCACTCATAAACCTTCGCAAGATTGTCGACACTCGTTCCTGTTTATACTATTTCATTTCCTACCTTTTTATTACCTTTATTTATAACGAACTTATATTGACGAGTTTGCCCGCTTTCAATGAATCCTCATACTTTCCGCATTTCTTTATTTGCAATCGACAAAAAACTTTTCTTGTTTCAAATTTCCACACAATATGAGCCAAGTTTAATATAAGTCGTTCATATGATTTAAGTTTTATACGTCTAAAATTTGAATTTCACAAACAAACAAAAAGAAAAGCTAAAAATCATGTGAACGGCAAAATTTGGACTTCGTTCAAAGTGTATAAGAAGTGTATTTCTTTATTACGTTGGCTTAGGTAATTATTTTTCAAGTTATACTTCTTTTGGCGCGTTAGGGAAAAATTATGAGAGTAAATTTTTACAATGCGCGCGCACACCGTCACGAAAAACCGACACCCTGAAGATAGCTATAGTCAACATTTTATTTTAAAAAATATGTATGTATTAAGGCGAAAGATAAAAATTTTGAAAAGATTTTTATCTTGTTACGCCAAAGAAGTATAACTTCTAACGCGCGTGTACATAAGTACACACTACGTTTTTTATTTATTTTTTTACAGCAACATGTGGCTACAAACCTTAATATTCGATATTAATTTCAATATTCACATTAATCAATCTCAACCCCTTTTTTAAAAAAGACGGCATTGACGCAAGGCTGGTGTACGGTTTTTTAATTTTGAAGCCATGATGTATATGTAAGCGTTATCGGAAATCATAGCACTGCGGTCGGGCTTTTGGTAATATCCCATCGAAATCTAAGTTAATATGTTATGTTAATTGTTATTTTTACTTAATATATAATTAGACATACATTATTATGCAAATGACGATTCATGTTACACAATTCGCTATCTGTAATGTTATGAAAAAAATAATAATGAATTATAGGGTGTGTTCCCGCAGATGCATTTGTGTGTCGGTTCTCTTTGTGCTTACCTAACCTACCATATTCCTATATCCTACCAAATCCTCATATAACATCACATGAAATTGTGGTCAGACATTAGACTTAATTCTAAGTAATATGGTAAATGCGAAAATTAGCTTGTTTGTTACACTCTCACACTTTAACTAATCATTATGAAATTTGGCATATACGTTTTCAGGGGTACAAAAAAGGACAAAGAGTACTACTTTCCATCCAGAAAAAACTCTTCCCGAGAGATATATCAAATCTATATTAATGTACGCGTAGCCGCGAGCAAAAGCTAGTTAACTATAAAAACAAGCAGACAACGAAAATAATCTTATAAGGTTTCCGTTTTCTTATTGTGAGGTATGGACTAGGGAACCCGAAAAAAAAAAAACAAATATATATAATCTATTCAACCCCCGGAATATGTTACATGCACTCGGGTATCGGATTTTGTTCAAACACACCGAGTGAGTGAGAGACTTGACAGCGCAGTAAGTAACTTTTTCCAATTAACTCGGTCTCGCGGTTTCGTTATATGAGATATGCTTTGCGAATCCGGGTTGTTCCGAGCGATATCGATCTAGCCGACGACATTCGAAGGACAGTGGACGAATTTTAATCTAAATTTTTGCAAACCAGTCCGTAGTTTGATAACAGAGAATTTAAAGCTATTTTTATAAGCTCTTCTCTTTTTCTGATTCAAGTTTTACTCGTATATCGGGAATTTAAATATGTTCTAAATAATTCTAGTTAAGCTCGCGGCTCCGCACGGGTTTTTTACTTGTTAAATTACTTGTAATCCTACTACATCGTAACACGTGCATATAATACACGCGCAAATATAAACAATCGGCATGATGACTGATTCTCAATTACTGTCCTATAATACTCTAGAATATATAATATTTCCAAAAAACATAATATTTTTGGAGAAAACAAAGATTCTTTACAAAATAAACGCAAGTGTAATTTTAAATTTAAAATGCGTGCCAAAACGCTTGCCCGTGTCATGGCGTCTGTTTATGACGTCATGATATTGACAATATAAACAGCGAGCACATAACGTGTGAACTACAGAGTACTTTATGTTATAGATTAGAACTTAACGTGAACAAAGCAACAAATTAGTTATTTTGCGTTATAAATATGAGTGATAAAGTTTATAATATATATAATAAAAATATCAACAGCCCTAGTACAAAGTGACGTTTGCTGAAGCGTGACGTAATTCACTCTGATTGGTGTTCAACATAAGATGGACGATTGTTGTATTTTATAGTTTTATTTTATTAAATAAATTATCAATCTCAACCTGAATATTAAAATAAATATATATTTTTCCTAACGTATTCATACGGTTCTATGGGATAAACAGATTATTTTTGTAATTCATGATTACTGTCATCACGCCAATTAAGGTGGTCCTTAATATTAATATAATATTTTCGATATTTCGAAATTTTATTTCACTATAGTCTTAAAGTGGTTGATTCCAAACGTATAAAAAAAACCGCCAAGTTTTACATCTCTTAATTTTAACCTGGTCCGCATGGCATCCGAAGTTTTAAACAGGAATAACATGTGAAAAGTTTATCCTGTTCTTTGTAATTTTTTAATGTGCTTACATGACAACGTACAGCTACAAAACATATGTTTTTATAGGGAATTTAACGTTCTATAAAAAGCTGTAGTATGATTTTTCACTTAACTTATCGCTTCGAAAGATATTCGACTTCAAAGTTTAAGGTATTGCCAATTCCGCTGTTTTACTGCATTATATTGAAATTTAACTAACGCACTTTAGAATATTTAATTATTTTTCGACTCAGTTTATTAAAGTAATAGTGGAAATTATTAAAGTATTAGAGGAAAATAAGGACTAGCCTAATATACTCGTACGTAGTCCGGTGAAACTGTAGAGGACTTGCCAGGTCAACAGTGTAGACGGTTCGAAAAAAAAAAACAAATTAGCCTAAAACATATATATGTATATGTATATTAAACATTTTACGGTGATCGAATGAACAATAGTTTTTTTTTTCTCATACTGACCTACACTGTTGTCTTTGTAAGGCCTCTACAGTTCCACCGAACAGAACTATAGAGATGGGGTTTTGTTAATACTTGACAGGTTAGCGTTTAACAACAATCTCATCTGATATTAAACTTAAATAAATCTTAAACTACGTTCTGGTTACTACATGTCTTATACTCAACTTAAAAATGTATTCTATAAAACCTGGCCACACGATTACGCGTATTTGCCAAAGAGATGAACGTATCAAAATGTGATTTTTAATTATGCAACGTATCGTTCCTACCACTATCATTTTGTTACTATTGAAATTGTTTGTCAACAAGGCTAATTTTAACAGTTAAAACTATTTAACTGACGTATCTGATGAGTTTTTTTATAGTGAAACTAGCGGTCCGTTCCGGCTTCGCACGGGTATAAAATATATAGCCTGTGTCATTCACTGAAAAAATTATTAATATCGATCCAGTAGTTTTGATTTATTCATTACTGTCCGTGGCCCGCACGCGTTAAATTTGGAGTAACCTCAAAAATAACAGTATTTCTCCACTATATAATGGATATTATTATACACATAAACCTTCCAATCACTCTATCTATAAAAAAAAACGCTTCAAAATCCGTTGCGTAGTTTTAAAGATTTGAACATACATAGGGATATAGGGACAGAGAAAGCGACTTTGTTTTATACTATGTAGTGATTAGCATGCCTTATATTTGTAATAACGTTTGATTTTCATAAAAGATTTTTCTTTCGAATCTTTTAACGCGATAACTTACTGGAAGCGCCATTCAGATTTAAAAACATTTTGCATTTTGTAGATTATTCAAAGAGAAATGTTCTAGGCTAACATCACGCTACGAGCCTTAATGGTGAGGTAAATATTATACAAATTTTAGGTAAGAAAGTATATTAAACCAGACCGAAGAAAGGTATCGACGGCCTTAAGAATCCTGCATTTGCGAGAAGGGCCGAATTATGAGCGCTTATATGTACCTAACTGCAGTAAGTAGGTGGCAGAGCTACGCTGAAGCTATTACTGGTTTCAGCATGAATGGGTCGGCTCGCCCGGGGTAGTACCACCCTCTCACAGAAAACCGACGAGAAGTAACAGTGGTTGCACTGTTGCGTTTCGTTCGGTCAGTGAGAGCGCCGGAGGCCCACATATTTAAAAGGCCGGCAACGCACTTGCGACTCCCCTGGTGTTGCTAGTGTCTATCAGGTGACCCACCTGTTCGTTTGCCCCCTATAATATAAAAAAAGGATGAGTAATTGAAACTTTAAAAAATTAAAGGAGATTGATACTTCTCTTCACAACTAGTATTACATTTTTTATGTTCAGTTTTCAATGAAGGACTACCGCAAAGATGGTTCCGCGTAATACACGCTCGCTATCCAGTATCATGACATCCGATACACATGCCTACTTCTATTTATAATTCAAATACATCTCGTAAAATGCATCCGGAGACGGTACATCTCGATCGAACGACACTCGCAATGAATCATCTCATTATATAGTTCAGATATGAACAATAATTAATTATTTTATACATTACTATTTTATGAAATCTCTCTAGATATGCGCAGCGTTAATTACTGCTTATGTCGTGTAACGATGAGGTTAGTGTCCAATTGATAGAAAATGTTGTAAAGCGACACAATTAAAAAAAATAGACATTAAGCTTATTCCAACAATCATTTAAAAGAAACCGAACTGATAATAATGGGGAAAGGGAAAGGTCTTTATATTTTTGCTTCTATATTTTCTTTTTCGAACTGACCTACCCTGTTGGCTTCGTCAGGGCTCTACAATTCCACCGGACTACGTTTTATATTTTCGTAAAATGTCTCAACAATGATTTAGGTCAGATCTCTATGTGCTTGGCGTGTCATACTGTGATGTCATATAACACCATGGTTGACTGTTACATTTATGTGTCGTGTCGTGTCGCACTCTGACGATATTTTGACTCAATCAGGCGTAGTTCTCTGAGAGTTTATACGTTCCCAATGTTTTCTAATGTATTATACTCCGATTCTGATTTATAGTAGCCAATTAATGGTACTACCAATTGTATTTCTTTAAATACGATTTTCGAAGGAGAAGAAATCAATCAGATTATCCAATGAGTAGAAAAACAAAGATTTAGTACGATCTTTACATTGTATGATTTCCATCAATTTTTCTATACTATGCGAGTACAGCTCTGATTTTTTTTTTAAATACTTTATAGGTAAGCGTTTTGACCACAATCTCATTTGATGTTAAATGTTGATGTGGTCTAAGATGGTAAGTCACGCTTAACCTAGAGGGAGACCGGCTCTCAAGTGCAGCTGCCGGAACACACGAACAGGTGCTTGGCGACAGATTTTCAACTTGAGGGTGGTAGCTAGCCAGAAGGACTTAGAAAAAGCCCTACCACCGTGTTATGGTTTCATCGCGATATTGTCCTTCACCGAAAGCTCCGACTCAGTTGCTTGGATTCGAAGCTACGTTCTTCGACGCTGTGTCCGAACACACTACCGCAACGCACTTGCAACTCCCCTGGTTTTGCTAATGTCTATGGACGGCGCTGATCACTTACCATCTGGTGACCCACCTGTTCGTTTGCCCCTTATAACACAAAAAAAAACTTCCAGCAATAATGATGTACATTTTTATACAATTTATTACTTAATCAAACATATACAGACGGACTGCACATCAATATTATATGTACACTGGCCGCGCCGCTATACTACGCGTCGGTAATCTGGCGTAAGCGCAATACGTCACTAGCATATCGAAGTCATCATTGACGCGAACCCATAAGTTTTTTCCCTACCAAAAATCGCTCAACGCGACTAAAGGAGTTTTCTTTTCAAAAACCAATAACAGATGCAAAAATTACACGTAATCAAAACCTAAACACATTGTCAGTTTTATTTTTGTATTTACTTTATCATATAAAATAGAATTATTTGAGCGTAATATTTAAATATAAAAAAAATATATAGACACGAAGGCCATGCAAGAGTTATGCTAGAGGTGCGACGGGAGCTACGTGGGCGAGTATTATGGGCCACCATTGTTAACCACACAAAGGCTAATTTGCAAACAAGTACTGCTTGCTGTTAATGAATTGGAATACACTCAACTTATTCACATGAGGTGACTTAAGTCATAGATAATAGCGGACTAAGGAAAACGTCACGAGTAAATCTGAACTTTATTATCATAAAAATTGTTTTTTTTGTTTTTTGTACGGTACTTCGCGCAATAATAGTATATATTTATGAGAATAATAGGGTACCCGAAAATACTTAATTTCGCTTTATTTTATTTTCGTGTGTAAGCATTCTTCTTCTTCATCATCTTGTTTTGGCACCGCAGAAGCATTTGCCGGTGTCAATGTTTTGTTTCAAGAGAGATTATAGCAGAATGTTTACAAATAATATAAGTTTATTAAAACGTAAGAAATTCCAAGTAAGTGTCTTGTGATAATTATAATGTTCTAACAAGATAGTGGTTTCCTTGTTAGAACTTTCCATGGAGTTTTGGTGGCATCTCGGAATGCATGCTCCGTGGTATTATTTCCCATCCACTTCACTTGTGCACAATAACCGAACTATATTACGTAAAACACCACCAATATTACAAAATATAGAGTCTAATAACACAAGATTATGAATGAAATATAAAAGCCACTACATGACAGACCAAGATCCCGCAAAAAAAACCGAAAGCATTATTTAATATATGAAAACTATGAACATTGTTTATTAATCTATAGAGTCAATTTTGTATAATGATAACACGATGTCGGCGGCAAGACGTGAGACGAGTTTGAATGCTTAGTGTTTTTTTTTTAATTAACAATGGTCGGGAGTGACTTTTGTTTTTTTTTAGTAATAAATCTGTTATTATTTCCAAAAACGTTGCAGTTTTTCTGAGTTGAATACCTGAATCCTTCACATGACATTCATAAATCAATAAAGGAACAAAACGGTGTGATTGTAATTTTGTGTATTTGGAGTTTTGTATTTACATAAATTACTGACGGCAACCTTAGTAGTAAGTGGCTAATATGGAGATGAAATATATAATAGAATCTTAGTTTGCCATAAAGTGGTTTTTATTTTTTTATTCAAAATCTCTCATTGTTTCACCCTATAATATTGAGTAATATTGTTGGCATTTTATGTAACATTTTGTGCAAGTGAAATGTATTAGAAATAATATAATATAAAAAAGGTGTGTGTACGATTCACACACGATAGAAGTGAAACTTCAGTAAATCGACAAAAGAATGAGATGAATATATATAACAAGGGTAGGAAAATTACAAAGTTTATATGCTTAAAAATGAAAGAATTTTGAATAATTATTAAAGATATTTTATTTAACGCCAGTTACATAATTTATTGCTCAAGTTCCATATTTTCAGTTTCAACAAACAAGATCCGACAACGATTCTAAAGAATGAATAAATGAATTCTGTGACGTTACTAAAACTTTTTGCGAAGGATCAAAAAGATACATCAATGGTTCATTACATAATTGTTTCAAATGACTACAAATCGCTTTCGCTTGTGCCTTGCTCCAATCGCGTACCTACGGACTTAGCGGCGGCATAGTACCTACGGACTTAGCGGCGGCATAGTACCTACGGACTTAGCGGCGGCATAGTACCTACGGACTTAGCGGCGGCATAATGTAAGGCTCAAGAGAGTTTAATCATATTTCCTAAACAGTCCCTAATGATGTCATCACTCCATCCTTGGCATCGCTACAAAGAGCTTGGATTGTTGCTTTACAGCGACTAATAACAAGACTTCCTTGAAAAGACTACATGTAATACCGATCTACAGTATCCACTCAATTATAAATTGAATGATTTATTGAATGCCCCGCGAAACGCACCCATCTTCACAGTTATTATGGGAACGGATAAACAACTGCAATGGCGTTTCGATTATTAATTGAAATAATAGAGTCCACCTTTCGATTATATACACGATTTATATTCCTATTTTTTTTTTTTATATTATAGGGGGCAAACGAACAGGTGGGTCACCTGATGATGAGTGATCACCGCCGTCCATAGACACTAGCAACACCAGGGGAGTCGCAAGTGCGTTGCCGGCCTTTTAATATATGTGGGCCTCCGGCGCTCTCACTTACCGAACGAAACGCAACAGTGCAAACACTGTTACTTCACGTCGGTTTTCTGTGAGAGGGTGGTACTACCCCGGGCGAGCCGACCCATTCATGCTGAAACCAGTAATAGCTTCAGCGTAGCTCTACCACCTATAAATCCTAGCTCAGTTCGCTAAAATGGTACCGTATCTGAGCATTTATAATAAAACTATTATACAACATCTTCTTCATAAGCCCATTTTTGCTTCCGCAATTATAATTAACAATGTCGAATTCAATATACCGAAACTAAAACTAAACTACGAACATAAATTAAAATTAATACTAATTACTGCATCAGTATTTATTGTGATTCCCATACGTATAAGTTACTTAAATTTATTCGAATAAATATGATTATTCCATTATTTGACATTTTTTGACAGTGTTGCCATTTCATAAAGAGTGATATCTCTAAAAAAAAGTAATGTGTACTTATGTACACGCGTTAGAAGTTATACTTCTTTGGCGTAATAAGATAAAAATCTTTTTAAAAAGTTTATCTTTCGCCTTATTCTACGTTTGTAGAAAAAACGACACTAATAATAGAAAAGAGGTATTTAATACATAAATACTTTTTTTGAATAAAATGTTGACTATAGCTAACTTCAGGGTGTTGATTTTTTGTGACGTTGTGCGCGCGCATCGTAAAAATGTACTCTCATCATTTTTCCCTACCGTGCCAAGAGAAGTATAACTTCAATAACAATATGTACAATATACTCTGGGGGATAGATAATCTACCAACCCGCTTGATTATTTGATACACAGGCTGATTACGCACAGCGCGTGATGTCTAAGCGTGCGCCACTATCTCAAGTGACTCTCCTAGTATACAGGGATTGCAGTCCAGTGAAAACAACCACTACTACTCTAAGAATAATAATAGTCACGTAATATATGAATACTTAGGCTAAATTAAATATCAACTATAATTATAAAGGTGAAGTTTTTGTTCGGACTAATTTCCGAAACGGCAGAAGCGATTAACATTATGCCGTCAGGTAGTGGAATTTTCAGAGCATTATGTAGATTCATGTTTTGCCTGATAAATTAAGTAATAATGGCAAATATACGATTAAATATATAAAAGACAATCGACCGAGAAAGACCTAGATAAAGCATATCGTTCACAAGGAATAATAGAAGAATTTTCACGAGAACAGAGTTGAGGGTATTAGTTCTAACTAATATTATAAATGCGAATGTACTTTTGTTTGTTTGTTACTTTTCCACACCTTAGTTACTGAAATGATCATCAGTAAATTTTGCGTAAATGTTATCAGGGTTAGAGAAAAATATATAGAATTTGTTTTAAGCAGAAAAATAATACCTACTGTTATCGAGATATAGATGCAAACGAGCAAAGGCGCGGAGAGAAACTAGTATAAAACAAAATGCCTCGATGATCCTTATACAGTTACCGTTAGACGCCAGATGAATAACGGAGATGTCTAATGGCATTCGAGTGCACCATAATTAATAATGGCGAGGAACAAGGCCGGCTGGTAATTTTATGAAATATAATAGACAGATCACGCGGGGTTACTAATTATCTTACCAAAGAAGGGATATCACCTATTTTAACAGTGTACACTTGAAAAAGTATTTATTTATTAAATATAATTAAGCTTGTATTCATTCAATGCGTCCAAAATACACCACAGATTACGTACGTTATACGTATGGTATAGTAGAAAAAAATACCAAGAGAAAAAAAGAGAGAAAGCGACTCCACCAAGAGTCGTAATTTTGCGTCACACACAAATCATACGCTACATACATTTTCTAAGGTCATCCATTGTAGATAAAATAAACATGTTACCACTTGATGACTAATACGCTAAAACATTTGTAATTTGACTGCATGCATAAATCATAATTGTGTCATATTTCTTTTAAGTCATTTTTCTTCTAAACGTCTCGTTGATCCCTAGATCCTAGGTCATCGTAGATCCCTATATTTCTATGTTTTATACAAGGTATTACCAATAAAGTAGAAATATTCACTGTTTCTATAAATTCCACATTTAATATTTCAGACAAAACTTCGCAGTTTCACACTTTCAAGCCTCTGTATTCCGTAAATCTGGAATTTAAAGCTGGCAACTCTGGACATACAAAAGACGCGTCGCGTCATTCGAATCACGTAAGCATCGACCGGCCACCATGACACATGTCGATGACCAATTTCAGTGGTACCTGCGCCATAAAACTACATTTTAATATGGCTAATTAATTTGCAATATTGTTTGTTCACTGTTTGCCGAGACATTGTGCGTTATGTACAGTATGCATAATATCAGTAGCCATTTAATATTCGAAATTCGACAGTAATTTTTTTTTCAATATAAACATTATCGATGCTCTTTAAACAAAGAGAACATGTCTGTGGTCACAAACTACAATTAAAAAAGAATAAAAGATAGTATACATAATAAACCCAAATAAAAAAAAAATTCCCGCGTAAAACAATTATTACTACGACGCCGTCGCGGGTACCACTTAATTGTATTTTTTTTTATTTTAACACAACGAGTTACGATGAAGCAGAATGCAATCCGAAAATCATGGCGAACATCACAAGGCCTAAGATCCAACGGTAGTCACCGTTTATCATGCCGGTTTGCTCTTAAAACCTGAACATACACTGCGTCATATGGGAATAACTAAGAGAGAGTTTTACTGGTGTATCAATCACCATGCGTGTTGTGGTAGATATTCCTAACCACTGCGTGACATGAGAGGGTCTAATAGGAAACATACTCAGACACCCCCCAAAGCCATCTTAATTACCTTATTGTACCTAATATCACTAGACTTAAGAATAGACAAAACATTGTAAGTAAAAATATAAATAATCGTTTCGTTTTATTTTGACATTGGCTATGGATGGTAGAGGTAAGGAGAACCATCTAGTATGGGGGATCAGTTGAAAAAGTGTCCACCTGTAAACAGCGAATTATAGTTCGAAGACTCGTCAAAATAGCGCTAGTGTAGGAAAAGGAAATGATATGAAATTAGCAGTTATAAACGAAGTGAAGTGTGCTGGGTAGAAACCCATCGGGTGAGTGCCTTAAGCGCTCCCCTTAGTAGTCCGGTGAAACTGTAGAGGCCTTGCCAGGCTGACAGTGTAGGTCAGTTCGAAAAAAAAAAAAAAAGCTGGGTAGAAAATTTTATCAACTTCATTATTAATGAACGTTATTTATTAAATATATTTAATTAAATTATTATGGCGAGACATGCAATAGTTACATTTTCGTAAAATGCGCGGTGACAAAGAGCAAGTCTTTCTTTCCTTCTTTTTTTTTTCCGTATGGCCTCTGCCTATGTAGGCAATTTCGCCAGTGTCAAGTGTGACAAATACACGGTTTAAACTTAATTGCCAAATATTCAGTATAAAGTAGAATAATCCAAAATGGCACGATTTAGTATCCTACTCTATTTGTGGCGCTATTTTTAAATACTTTCCACTTGCTATCGTGGCGCCATCTTAATTTACTGCCTTTCAGTGGACACTTTAATATACTGAGATATACTTCTTACCTCTACCCTTCATAACATTTGCCAAACAAATTGGTCCAAGCGTTTGAATACTAGACGTTGTAGTGTTGACAATAAACACCCATTGTGTACCAACGTATTGTATGTAAGTGTACTATATACACACACAGATTCCTTTAAATCACAATACACATTCAAACAATTTTATTGTTCAACATTCCCTCACGTCAATTTGCTAAATCATTCCAACAACAGAGCCCACATCGTTCCAATAATTGTACTTAGATTAGATGATTGCTTGGAATTCCTTTTATGCGCTTATATAAAAGTGGTATTTTTATCGGTTAAAGAATGTCATTTACATCATAGCCACCTACGGAACCGTAAAATAGACGTAACTGGTCATTTTGTAAATAATTTTGTAGGTGGTATAATGGCTTCGGGAAATAACGGATAACAAAATAAATTGCAACTGATCTTTGAAATTAAAGTAATAAGTGTGACGTCATTGCTAAAAAAATGTCCGAATTAATATAAATACAAAATGTATGCATTATACATGAAATTGGAGTAGGTAGATACTTATTACCTTATTATTTTTGCGAGCAAATTTCCGAAACGGTTCAACAGATTTTTATTAGCGGATATAATATTCTCCAAAGGATATAATATACTCTAGGCTCGATATGTTATTCTTAAGATGGTAAGCAGAGAGAACAAAACTTAACAATGGTGACTTTTTTTTATTAATTGAAGGCTTATATCGCCTATGTAACATTATAGGCATTTAAGATTAGCACTGATTAAAATTAAGTTTATACAGTTCTCTAGCACCTTTAGAAGTAGGATCAGGCAGTATGGAGTTATAAACCATTTTTTTTTATATTATAGGGGGCAAACGAACAGGTGGGTCACCTGATGGTAAGTGATCACCGCCGTCCATAGACACTAGCAACACCAGGGGAGTTGCAAGTGCGTTGCCGGCCGTTTAAATATGTGGGCCTCCGGCGCTCTCACTGACCGAACGAAACGCAATTCCAAAACGGAATGTACCAGAAGTATTTAGCCCAGACCTTATACTCTCACTTCGAACGCATTCTGCCAAGATTTAATGGACATCGTCGATGCATCCGCAACTTTGGCAAAATGGTGATGGCACTTTACGCATCATAAAGGCGAACTTTTTGCATGGGATATGTCCTGAGCGTAATCTCATTCCTGTGATTGCTTCCCGGGAGCTAACAGTAATATTGTCAATCCAGGCAAACTTTAAAGGGTGTGGCCAAAGGTGACTTTTGTAAGTGTTCCCATGGAACAGCAAAGCTATGTTATACGAAGACAAAGTGTTGGGTAAGAACTAGTTGGAAGACCTTAATGAACTTTTTTTTGTTACAAGTACGATTAGAAAGGGTTAGATAAGTAATCTCCTCTCCTCATTGTACAGGTTCCACCGATACCAGGGGAGGTAGCTGGTCGTGTACCCAGTGTACCTCCCTATAAGGATGGAGCCAGGCGGCCATCTTTCACCAGGCTGACCGCCGGGGGCGGCATGGTCATAGCTCAGTACGGTCCCATGCCGCTCCAACTTAAAGCGGCGGCCGGTACACTCTGAGGTTTTAGTCCGTGCGAGTCGGACATAACCGATTCTCTCCCCCGCGAGGATGGGTATCCATAATGGATTTCCCCACGATAATAAAAAAAAGTAACATATTTAAATAGAATTATGAAACAACATACAGTTTTCCTGTTTTGTTATCCTGTCATATCCCGAGATAAAATAAAATAAAATAAACATGGGTACATGACACAGACAGATCTCGGTGTCCCGGATTGCAATTTTTGTAATCTATTTATTATATATATATATTGAAAGCTATTATATAATATTCAATATAAATGTATTTTTACAATAGGTATTTAATGCGACCAAAAAGTATGCACTGAACAATTTCCGACCGAAAATAAAATATTCGCATCCGCTTACGCATCATTATGATGAAAATAAAGGTATACACATAATCAGCAAAATTTGGCGATAAGTAGTCTCGAGGTGTATCGCATGTCGCATCTGATTAAATAAATAACATGCGGTCGCAATTCGTGTTGGCGTCGCGTCGTCCGATGACTCTCAGAACCTCCAACGTGTATACGTACAAAAGTTTAACGTAGGCGTAGGATTTAGTCTGAGAGATCTCAACGTTTTACTATACATAATGTAAAGAGGTACAGTTTTATTGTTGTTATTACCTGCATTCTATCAGCGGCAGTTTTAACGATTAATTCGCCCCGTATAAAATTATTGATTGTCGCCAGGTAATATATATTTTGAATAAATATATGTATATAATATTATTTGTATTTTATAAACATCAATACGTTTAATTTAAATTTTAATAAAAACATACATTTAAAAAACACATAGTACAAAGAAACAATTAAAGAATGAAAAACAGGAGAAGTCAATAAGGAATATGTTAAGAAAAAAAATTGGTCACAAATTATAAATACATATATAATTTTTTTCAATTTTGACAGGTAATATATGACTCCAGAAAATCGATATAGGGTCGAAGGCGAAATTATGTAATGTAACATGTTTTATAATTGATATATTATAAAACCTTTTTCGCTTAAAAATACGAAGGAACAAAATAAAGGAATGGTATTATATTTTTCACATTCTAGTAACGAAATTTTATAGCTGATTAGGAGAAACAAAAAGGGGAATTCATAGCTTGTTAAAATTATCAACAATTATAAATAACAACAACAGTAAATCAAACAGTTTCTGCCGTATCTACTTCTCTCGCAAAACAACAGCGAGTGCAATGCTGTTTTACAATATGAATGTTGTGAACACGCATGATGTCAAGGTGTTTCAATCCCCCGAATAGTCTTAGAAAGTGAATGTGATTCATTATGTGATAAGTGATATGTGTGACAAGTGAACTGTTATCAGAATTGTGGTCCTCTTCAGGTCGTTTACATATAACTCTAGAGTACGTGACCCAGTCGACATTAAATGGACTGCATGGCTATTTGTTGCTTTATAACATAAAAAGTCTAATTATTGCACGATGAAAGCTATCAAACAATTCGGAGTGAAGCGAAACGAGTATATAACCAAAAATGATAACGAAATTCATTCCTATGTAAAGATTAGGAACTCGACAAGATTTGTTAATTTTTGAATGTTCTCTAAAATATGTATTTCGAAACATCATAAGCTCTTGGTCAACAACGTAAGTATACACACCATATTGTTACGAAGGCCAATTGTCAAGTAAATATTGATTTTAGTAAACATTATTTAAGTTTTTATGCTTTGTGGTGACTCTTATGGATTTATGGGACATTTTGATTTTTTCTCAAGACTAAGAGATACTTATTCGTCAGTATTTTTTACGTTCATAGATTTTATAAATTGGTAACTTGGATTGTAATTTACTACTCCTTAGTTATAGGGAATCACTACATAGTATAAAACAAAGTCGCTTTCTCTATCCCTATATCCCTTTGTATTCTTAAATCTTTAAAACTACGCAACGGATTTTGATGCGGTTTTTTTTTTAATAGATAGAGTGATTGAAGAGGAAGGTTTATATGTATAATAACATAAATTAAATAGTAAAGAAATACTGTTATTTTTGAGGTTACTCCAAATTTAACGCGTGCGGGCCACGGGTAGTAATGAATAAATCAAAACTACTGGATCAATTTTAATCATTTTTTCAGTGAATGACATAGGCTATTATATATTTTATACCAGTGCGAAGCCGGAGCGGGCCGCTAGTTATTAATATAATTTTAAAGTAAACCGTCTTGTTTGTAAATTGGATTTTGATGTTTGAAGATTCGTATGGTTACCATTTTGTGAAGATTTATATCGATTTTAATCGTCTCCCGGCCAGTGTTCTCCTTTCTACGATAGCGGGTCATTTAAAGGAAGACTTCATCATGGGTACTTTTGTATTAGGATTGCACCGTATTTTCCATCATATACTATACTATGAGGAAATTTTAAAATAGCACCAGTGACAGAGAAGTTGATGAGTAATAGGTTAGCATGGTACAGGCACATTATGAGAAGAGATGAAAGTCATGCAACAAGAAAACTTAAAGTGGACGGATATAGGTGTAGAGGAAGACCGAGAAAGGTGTGGATGGATTGTGTGAAAAATGATATGTGTAGGAAAAGTGTGAATACTGAGATGACATTTGACTGGGGAGAGTGGAAAAGGAAAACATGTTGTGCCGATCCTACTTAGGTGGGATAAGGGTAAGATGATGATGATACTATACTGTAATTATCTCGAACCTGTACAAAACCAGACTCGAAAGTTATAGCGAGTCTGTTAGTTACCTTATATTATTCAGCCAATACTCACATAATCACATTCAACGTTGTATTCGAACCTACGTTAAAGGACGAGGTGGCGAAACACACTACAATTGAGCCATCATTGTCTCGGAAGACAAACACTGTTTCTTACTACCTACGTTGTAATTTATTACTCGTACTATAAAATTGTTTATACGCGGAAATACACACAGTTGAAATAATTTATGGGGTAGATATTAATTGAGACAATATACAAAAAAAACTTTTGTTCAGATTTGTCGAGATATAAGGTTTTCTATAAGCTGCAATTTCGTCTCTCTAAGATTTTGAATCGTATTCAAAAACAAAATTAGGTACTGTTTCCTTTCCACGTTCAATACTTGATTGACTATTAATTGATATTTACACACCAATATTTGATTCAGGTCACTTATGTTATATTTATTTTCAAACGATTTAACTCTACAACTCACAGATCTGTTTAAAATAAAGATTATAATCGAATTCCAGTGTTAATCTATTCTGCATAAAAAAAAAAATGCGTGAGATACAAGCGGTACAAATAATTCTAACTATTTACATAGCACTCTTCGTGCCAAAGGCTACTAGTATTGAATACAAAACGATATTCTACCTGTATCTACTGCATTGTATTCACTATTCACCGTCTGTCGACCCCTACCATAAATCTCGGTTCGTTCTCACACAAATTCGTCTTTATTACCCGTCTGTCCAGAGGGAGAGTAAATGTTTTTTCAAGTGTGTTTATGTATGTCTATCTCTTTCACACTTACTGTAACGGCTTCATGAATTTTAATCTATAGCGTATAATTAGATTTGATTTAATTCTAAAAATGACTATATATATAGGATTTCAGCAATAGATATATGAATAGAAAAGAGTTTATAATATTATTGTATGTTCCAATAGGTAACTAAAAAAACATCTTTTTCATTATAAAAAAAAAACAGCGTTTTGTCCTCAGGTTTATTATTTTTACTTATGAAAAATTCTGTTCGTTCTTCTAGTTAAGTGCATTAGGTTTATCGGCTATGAGTCCATTTATCAAAATATAGAGCAGTTGATACTATCGTTTTGTGATAGGAGAGATAATTTTGAACACAAACATGGCTTACAGACTGTTGTTTATTAAAATAGAGTATGATGCATATTAACATAATTATGTAACCTCCACATATATAAGTAATGGTAGTCAAGTGATTTGACCGGTGGAGTGTTCAAAACCTGTCATGTACCAATGAATTTTTCAAAATTCACATATAACTTCTACCATAAATTGGTAACACTATCAGCTGACGGTCAAGGAAATCATCGTGAAGGAACCTGATCCTGAGAAATGCTTTTTAGTACCATCGTATGTGGGAAAAAAATAGAACTGGAGATTTCGTGGAGTTGGAAATAGCCAATACATCGCGGACTGGAGTGATGATTTTGCCCGTAATTTCCTTCAAGAAGAGGCCTATTGCTCAACAGCACTACGGCCCTAATGGTACATATCAATGTAATCGAAAAGTTTTTTTGTTCCTCTAAGTTTAACTGATTCTGATGAAATTGAAACAAATTGGCAGTATATATATATAAGAACTTTTCAGAGTATTTCTAGCCCGCATTTCATTACTCGGGAATAGGGATATAGAGACTGTCTAGTAATAACAAAATTGCAATTGAGAAAATAAAATACAGTCCAAGATTAATATAAAGAAAACATGTAGTTCTAATGAAACAAAAAAAATACACTTTTACGAGAACTAAATCGAGGGCGCTGGTGAACTAATTTATATTTTTTATTTACAGAGTAATGTGTGTGGTGAAACAAGACCTAATTTGAGTGTTACCGAGCTACCATTATTCCGTCAAAAAGAATAAGTCGTCAGATGTAACTACGCTGGACCAATTATTATTGATACTCTTAATATTTAATAAATAGCTTAATTTTAAATCGGTTTTTCTTTATACACAGAATGGAACCTTACCTCCTACATAATAATGTGGTCGTATTAAAGAAAACAGTTCCTTTTAACAGGAAACAAATGAACAATTGTACAAAAATTGTGCAGGAAAATGTGCATGTATGAACGAATTATAAAACATCTTGTTTATATGACAGGCTGTTGTAAATTTTTGTGTTTGACAAGGTGTAGGTTATCAGTAAACCCTAGGTGATTATTTTTTTTCGAGTTAAAGGTCCTGATGGGCCCTCACTTTTTGACCGAGCGTTCAAGGCATTTAGCCGTATGGCAACAAGCTCAAGGCTGCCAAAGCGGCTGAACCTGGGTTTCAATCTATATACTTTCAATAAAACATGTCAAGTTGAACGAAGCTAACTGAATTAATCATTTCACCTGCATGTGTGACTCGTGAACGCGTACAACTTTAATTTATAAGGTTTTAGATGATTTAACCTACACCGTATCGACAATAGGACGATCGTTCAAGGCTAATAGGCCAAAGACTGAATTCAGATGACGACAAGGAATTAAATTTAATTGGAAATTAAGATAGCTAGTGTCTATTAATACAAGATATAGTGCTCGTCGAAAAACAAATGGCGTCGAAAAGATTTCGAGTACCAACGGTAACATTTTCCACAATAGCTCCACTTGTATTGTTAAGTTTAATAAAAGATGTTCATCGTTCGAGTAACGTGGCAGGTGTCGGAAGGTTCAGACACAACCGACTTAAATGTGGGTCACATTTCAATTTTATTATATACTAGCAGGCCCAGCGGACGTTGTCCTGCCCTGATAATAAAAAATATATACTTATGTGCATGACATTTTTAAGGCAACTAATGTATTTTATTTGATAAAGATTAATACTGTATCCGTCTAAACAGCCTTCCAATTACCTCATTATATGTGACCATTTTTAGAAGATAGATGGAAGCTATCCTAAAAAGGGAGGTCTATGACATCTTAGACTTTTTTGTAGATCTATAAAGGAGAAATATCTCAGTATGCATTGTTTTGTCATATCTCAAAGGGATTAGGCAGCGTTTTCGACGAAAGCTCTAAGGCGGCTTGATTTTTTCCTTTCAACAATTTTCATTATATTTCAACCAATTTACAAAAAAAACCTTGACAAATTATATACTTAAACCTTGCCCGTGAATTACTCTATCTATTGGTGAAGACCGCATTACAATCCGTTCAGTAGTTTTTGCGTTTATCACGAACGTCCAGACAGACAGACAGACGTGGCGGACGACTTTGTTTTATAATATGTAGTGATTGACATTTAACGTATGTACGCAATAGTGAGTTGAGATGATGTCGAACGAACTTATAATATAATACATTCTGAGTATATTTCGTCATTGGTACAATGAATCATTCGTAAATTATGTAGAGGAAAAAAATCTTTACATGACTACGTTAAGGTAATTTTGTCAATAAATAATATACTTAAGTACAACCGCGATACTGTTGAAACAGAGCATTGACATTGGCAAATGTTTCTGCTATACCAATGTAAAAAACATATGAAGAATGATAGTAGTTTTAAAGGTATCTTCACCTCGTACCGTAGTGAACAGTCTTCTTAACTGAATATTACTATTGCGACCAACAAGTAGTTAATTATTACGAAGTGTCTTGTTATAAACTTCAGTGACAAACAAAATGGCGGCCCTCTTGTCAGAACTTTCTAGGGAAATTTGTAACATCACAGAATTTCTGTTCGATCTTACTATTTTCTATCCACTTCCTTGTGCACAGTAATCAAGTTACATTACATAAGATCAGATACTATACAATATAGACTAAAATAATGCAGGATTATTAACAAAAATAATGCTTTACATGACATACTAAAATGCCGCCACAAAAATGTATGACAGAGTTGTATGTTTTTATAATTGTAGTACATATGATTGTACACACTTGAGATGACAACGAAAAAAAAATTGCCCTTCACATACTTCAATTATTGAGACACTAGCGGCCCGCTCCGGCTTCGCACGGGTATAAAATATATAGCCTATGTGTCATTCCCTGAAAAAATGATTAAAATCGATCCAGTAGATTTGATTTATTCATTACTGTCCGTCGCCCGCATGCGTTAATTTTGGAGTAACCTTAAAAATAACAGTATTTCTCCACTATTTAATTTATGTTATTATACATATAAACCTTCCTCTTTAATCACTCTATCTATTAAAAAAAAACCACATGATAATCCGTTGCGTAGTTTTAAATATTTAAGCATATACATAGGGATATAGGGACAGAGAAAGCGACTTTGTTTTATACTATGTAGTGATTTATTGCCTTCCTATTCCAAATAAGATGGCATAAAAGGTTGAGTTTGACTCACGTTGTTTAGCAAAACTGCAACATGTTAATTACAGTTAGACGAATTCTCCGAATATTAACGCTAGGAGGAAAATAATTTTAACAACATATAAATTTTATTGATTCGAGTTAATTTCCATTATGTGTCAGAGTTAATGTTTACCTTTATGGTATTATTGGCATAAATTAATTAACATATAAATTAATACATCAAGTTATGCAGAAGTTATAAAGTAATTATTTTTACCTGTTTGCGCAGAAGGATAATGTTTTTAACCGACATCAAAAAAGGAGCTATATTTCAATTTATATACAGGGGCTATTTATATTTTTTATTTACGTTATTTAATATCTTAGACAATTGTGAACAGATTTTAATGGTAATATTTAAATATGAAGTAAATATTGTATCCAAAATAGGGGCTGAATATCGCTTATTTGATTTTCACCCACTTCTCGTCTACGTGTGTTTCCGATATTATGTTCGTCGATTTTAAACCGATTCCAATGAATCTTATCAAATTTATGTGTGTGAATAAAAATAGAGGTTTTTTCGTAATTGTTTCTTTTTTATTAATGACTACCTGTTGCCCGCAGCTCCGCATGCGTTTTTTTTATAATTATAAATTACTTCTTAATAAGATCAGCTATCTGTTACTGAAAGTTCCGTGAAAAATGGTTCAAACGTTTTGGAGATGTACTACAAACGAAGCTATAAAGTAAAAGCTAGTCCAAAATAAAAAAGCTTCAATTACTTTTTATAACGTTAGCTATCTGTCAGTGAAAATCCCATGAAAATAGGTCCAATCGTTTTGGAGATTGAGTACTACAGACAAAGCCATAGATAACAGCTGGTCTAAAATAAAATAGCCCATGTCACCCGCTGTAATTTTAACTATCTGTCAGTGAAATTTCTGTCAAAATCGGTCCAGCCGTTTCGGAGATTACCCGGAACATACAGACAGACAAACAAAAATTTTAAAAATTGTATTTTTGTTATCATTATCGTGTATACGTTCATATCCAATCAGTAAAAAGTCGTTATATTGATATTACAAACAGAACACTCCAATTTTATTTATATGTATAGATTATACTAACAAAATACTATGAATTTGTTAATACAATATACTACTACTATAATAAACAAATACTTAACCATATCCTTAACGAATCTTGAAGTGTACTAAAGCAACGGTTTTACCCGAACAAATATTGCAACGAGGGTTCTCATCCGTTTTCATTATTACCTGTAACAAATAAATAATCATTAGAATCAATCTTATTATTATCACTACATAGTATAAAACAAAGTCGCTTTCTCTGTCCCTATATCCGTATGTATGCTTAAATCTTTAAAACTACGCAACGGATTTCGATGCGGTTTGTTTTAATAGATACAGTGATTGAAGAGGAAGGTTTATATGTGTAATAACATAAATTAAATAGTGGAGAAATACTGTTATTTTTGATGTTACTCTAAATTTAACGCGTGCGGGCTACGGTCAGTAATGAATAAATCAAAACTACTGGATCGATTTTAATCATTTTGTCAGTAAATGACATAGGTCATTTATTTTAGACCCGTGCGAAGCCGGAACGGGCCGCTAGTTTACTTATATAAATTAGTAACTTGTGAATTGTGATCCTAGTGTCTAAATATGAATGTAATTAAGCTCAGTTTTACTACACGGATGGCGCAATGACTTAAGCAGTTTGCTTCATCGCTGCCATCGCTCTGAGGGTTATGGATTCGAATCCCACACAGGATATTTAATATTTAATCGTAAGTTTACATATCTCCCATACGACACTGCACGTGATCCATTATCCGGGAGCTATCTTACAAAAAAAAATGAAATAATATTTGTATAATTGATAATTTAAAGATAATTTTAAAAAGCATTAATATTCAAGAGTACCTACTGTTCTAGTATATTTGAAACACGATAGAAAGAGATGAGATGATAATTATATCGCTGGCAAAATATGTACAGATTATAAAATTTATAAACATTCTGTACTTGTTAAGGCTTTTCGGTAATCATATATTATAAATAAAAGTGACGGTAAATTTAATTTCCACAAGTATAGATTAATCTGTATAATTAAAATGATAAGGATCTGTCATTCTGTTCGCATCACGTAAAAATTATTAGATAGATTTGCACCACTTTTTTACGGTGTTAGACTTTATCGATATCAGGTATACCAACATTCAATTTTAAATAACACACTAAATGTTACCCGCGCATTCTATTGCGTGTAATTTAGCAAAACAAAGTCTGTTTAATATGAAGGATCACGTGAGGCACACGTTATTCTGGACACTTCTTCTTTATGTTATTATACTTGCACGAAACCCTATTATTATTTCTAAAATACTCCTAAGTTACTCCTTATAATATCGGCTATCTGCCAGTGAAAATTCCGTCAAAATTGTTCCAACCATTTCGGAGATTGGCCGGAACAAACAGACAGACAAAAATTAAAAAAAAAAAGTTATTAGTACCGTATACACTTTTAAATCCCTTTACTAAAAAGCTGTTATTATTTGTTGATTGTTATGTTTGACGTAACAAACACACATTTCATATTTTATTTCTGTTTAGACAAATATATTATTACGGTCTCATTCCTATATAAACACTTTATAGATACAATTATCGTATTTACTCCTATCATTTAAGGAAGTAACTTTGGTTATTTAATTCAAACGTTATTTTACAACAGTTTTTTTTGTTATTATTGCGTTAAAATTGATATTGTCTACGTCTATTGTCACCAGATGTGTCACACCGTATATTATTCACAACCAATGTCAAGGTCGACGAACATAAATAGATATGTACTTAAATCGCATTCAAAATTACAAACGAACATAATTATATAAGTACAGACGGGTATTATTTTGTCGGACATATTCCATTGATTAAGTTCAACTTTCTAATGAAAAGGAGCGAAAGCAGCAAATGTACAATTTGCCACCAAGAAGAAGATGTGTATCATATTTCAATGGAATGTGTCCGGAACGATTTTCAAAGAAGACAAATATTTAAGGATAATTATAATATAGGTTTATGTAATGAAATATTGTCACGCCCAGCATCGGAAGAAGCCAAATTAATTTATAATTTGGTAGACGTCGGTATAAGGGCAAGAAAGTAATTGCAAGTTCCTTCTTTTTTTTTTGTGTAATTTATTTACTGCTCTTCTTTTCGTTTGTAATATGTTTTGTTTTTAATTGTTGTTGGTTGTATGAATGAGGGTGGCATGTTCTTTTTGAACAACCCCCTCAATAAAAATAAAGAAAAAAAAAATAACGAGAAACTAACGATTGGACTTACGTATCTGAGTCTAAAACATATGTAAGCTATATGGGCATAGTATATCAGTGTTGAGCAAATCTGTAAACATTGTGTACATGTGTTGAAGCCCGTTGATTGATGACTTCCATACGTCGTCGCCCGGATAACCGTGAGCTGACGGACCGGGCCTATCGTTTATACAATTTATGTATACTAGTAGTCGAAATATGACCATATTTAGAGGTACTGTTGTATTAATAATCTATAGTATTTAATAATCTATGTCGTAATAGACATTACTGTCGCTAGATGTCATTCGGGTAAAAGCGAATAAGGTTATATTCATTTAAGTTTAAACCTGTAACAGTTTTTTAGGTAATAGTGTTAGGTTTTATAACAAAGCCCCAAAGCATATTACCGATTTGCCAGACTATAAGTTTGAGTGCCATGTTAAGCGGGTTTTGGTGTCAAAGGGCTATTATATAGTGGATCAATTTATGTGAACAATGGTGATGTCTGGAATTGACTCCTCTCTGTGCATCCACTAAAATCGATTGTAATGTATAATGAATTTTAAATATGTAAGTATATGTTAAAAAGATAAACCCGATCGAGTTTCTTGCCGGTTCATCTCGATGACTGGGATGTATTCCGAACCGGTGGTAGTTTTGACGTTCATAAGCGCCTTCTCAGGGCCTAAATCGAATAAAGTATTCTTGATTTTGAATTTTTGATTTTGACTAAAACGTGTAATTATCACACTTGACACTGGCGAAATTGTTTACAAAGACAGATGCCATACAAGGAGAAAAAGGTTATGTTCGTGAACATAGGCCTATAGAGTATTATCGAAATTGAATTAAAGTAATATAAAAGCAAGCCGTTGTTCATTAAAAAAACTATATATGGCTCAGTCGAAACGAAAATAAAAAGGGAAAACAGAACTTAACGAAGATTTTGTACGATTGACACTACGACGCAGTATATTGGTACAAGATGGCGAGTATATCTATTGTGAAACTTGTTCCCGATTTGAACTTGGAAACAAAAAATGCTGCTACAGAATGGATACTTTGGAGAGACAATACGAGGACTTCAGGTTTGCAACACGCAACGGTATGGCAGAAGATCAAGTTGTCTTCACCTGTTAATATAAAGATTTCTGTAGACGTATTTTATTTATTATTCCCGAATGATAAAACCGGTATTAAGACTAACAAGTAACAGCTTCGATTCTCAATGGCACGGAAAAAACGATTTCCAAATTTTTAATAAATAAAAACTCGTATTTACCCAAAAAAAATTAAGAAAATGGGTTTCACAAGAAATAAGAGAAATTCGCGGAACTGTTTTATTTTCGCCTATTTATATATCAATTATATGAACAAACAGTTAAATGTGAATATTAGAAAATATAACAATATAATAGAAGTACCTCTTACAATTACATTGTTGTAGGTTGAATATTGGCCTATGTTAAATTGTTAACACTTGGACATTACAAACAGACACTTCAATTTTATTTATTTGTATAAGTCATTAGTAGATGAATGACGTATTACACTTTATAAAAAGATGATTATATTCACAAACCGTTTTTGAGTTACAGCCAAGCATGCAAACAGACAAGCATAAAACAGATTAATATAATACACAAATCTTTTATAATAAGACTGTCGTAAAATTTGAAAAAAGGAATTATATATACACACAACGTTACAAATTTATTGTTATAGATTAGCTTATATACAAGTAATAGACATGCAGGTAATTTTTGACTAAATGCCGTACTGTACTCTGCTCTCTGTACGTAAAATCAATCGCCGGGAGAACGTATTCCATCAATGCACCGCGCATTTGTGACTACGTCGTGCGATCCGTCTAACAAAAGGGATCCCGTTACTACTCCATTTCACAATAAGCAGATTTCGAATGCATTCACGCAAAATTCCATTGCAAACTAAATTAATATATTCTATGTATTTAGGTTATAATCTGTAATTCAAATGTAAATTGATTTATCTTGGCGACTTAATACTCTTGTCAACTGGAACAAAAAATCTCTCACCCATTCGTAAGACTTACTTGGTGTGTAAGACAAGGTCATTGTAATGCAGTTTTTATCAGTACTACTACTTCCACTATCATAATAAGGTTGTAGAGACTTTTTTAAATATTTTTAATTTGTAGCTGTATTTTTATTATAATTATAAAGAAAATCCTTATATTATAAATGCGAAAATGAGTTTGTTCGTTACGCTCTCACGCCTTAACTACTAAACCCGGTACGCACGATATTTTGCATAAACGTAGGATAAAGGATATAGAGTACTTTTCATCGAGAGAAACAGTAATATTCTCGAGTTAAACTTAAATTAACGCGAGCGAACCTGGGAGTAAAATGTAGTATTCCGTAAACGTTTTTATGATGTTGATATTCCTTCAATTTTGTAAATTTACCTTAAACCCACACATTTATTAATGTTTTATTATACAGTCGTTCTCTATTACAAATAATTAAATAAGTTCATAATTTAGACGCCAATAAATTTACTTACAGTAAGCATAATCATTTTTTTATTATTTATTTTATCAGCTTCCAAAAGGCTCCGACTATATCTTTGAGCTGCCGAAATTTGTACGAAAGACCTAAGGCCGTAATAAGGCACCTGGTTTTAGTTTTTGTTAACTGCCAAGAACTCGTCTGGCATTGCTCTTGGATTTCGGTGTCTGTAGGATTATTTGGTCTCAGTTACTAAATATACCAGGTGGTAGATTACTTTAGGTTATATTTTCGATTGTTTACTATAACTACAATCAGAAACGTAAATACCCGTTCGAAGTATTGTTACCGGGACATATTTATAAACTGGAGTACCTATAATGAATTTTAGATCGAGCGAAGAAAGCACGCAAATTCATGTCCCATTTAAAACTGGATGTGTTTAAAGTGCGACGCATTCCTGCTCGTTGTATCACCAACAGGCAGCCTTATAGGGCGGCCTTCATTCGACCTCAACTATACCCAGTATTCAATTCAATTCTCAATATTCAACAATTTAAATGACATTAGAGATCATTTATTCTTGAGAATGGACTAGTTATTAGAACAAACATGTTTGGAACATATGTATCATTTTGTACCTAACTTCAAGTATCTATTCCGTTACTGCCAATTATCACTCAGTATAAAATAATAGTAAAAAGATTAAAAGACATGTGTCTATAGTTTGGCCGAGTTAATCTCCGAAATGTATTAACCGAGTTTGAGGAAACTTTCACCGTGAGATAGAAAACTTTTTCAGTATTACCTAGGTTACATAATATCACTACGCTCGTTCATGTGACATGAACAGTAATATTGAGATATAACAACGATAAAACGGTTGTAGCCTTTATCAAGCCTAAGAACTAAGGGACAGAATTACACTAAGAAATAAATAAATCATCATCATCATCAGCCTGTAAGAGACCCACTGCAAGGCCATAGGCCTCTTCGCGAAGGAAGATATCGGCATAGGCACTACGGTAACTCAGGACGTATTGGCGATTTCAAACTCTGAGAAACACACAGTTCTATATTTATCTATCATACGGCGGTACTACAAGAACATTTCTCAGGTTCAGGTTTCCTCACGATGTTCTCCTTCACCGTCAGCCGATAGTGTTACCAATGTAAATTAGTAAATGTACGCGAATTTCGAAAAGTTCATTGGTACATGCCGGGGTTCGATGTCCGCACATCGGGTTGATTGATTCCACCGGCCAAACCACTGGACCACCACGACTTATGGCCACAGTTTACAAGATAAAACATGCATTATCCAGTAAAGAAGAATATTACGGGAATGAGGTCGCGGGTACAAACTAGTTTATGACAAATTCACGGTAACGCTCCTAAATATAATTTATTGTTTCACTGCGTTAAAAATGGGCAACTATGATTACTCGTTCAATGAATAAGGAAGTAAGGCTATTTTATAAGATTTTGTAGAAGCACGCTGAACCAAATATAAAAAAATACGTAGTTTGCGGCTCCTTTTAGCTCGTACTTACAAATTATTCCTAGAATTTCAAATGAACATGTGCGATAGCTTTTTCGCCCTTGTGTAAATTGCCTTTTTCACATACGGCTTTATTCCAGGAATGGTGCGGTATATGAAATCTCTTTATATCAAACGTTACAAGTCTGCTATTACTACAGCATCGAGTAGATTCCAAATTATAGATGATTTTTTTAGATTTATATTGAACATAAGATGGTGCCAGGATTGAACCAGCCATCATTAGAAGTTAGAGAGATTTGAAAGATATCCAGATAAGAACATATTTTTCCCTTTGTTCTTAATAATTATATACTTGTACTTTTTTTTATATTATAGTGGGCAAACGAACAGGTGGGTCACCTGATGGTAAATGATCACCGCCGTCTATAGACACTAGCAACACCAGGGGAGTCGCAAGTGCGTTGCCGGCCTTTTAAATATGTAGGCCTCCGGCGCTCTCACTGCCCGAACGAAACGCAACAGTGCAAGCACTGTTACTTCACGTCGGCTTTCTGTGAGAGGGTGGTACTACCCCGGGCGAGCCGACCCATTCATGCTGAAACCAGTAATAGCTTCAGCGTAGCTCTACCACTCTAAAAAAAAAATTGTATGATTGGAACCATCAATTACCTCCAATAACCAGTTTAAAAATCATTAAAATGTCAGTAATTACGTTTTCCTAACCACACAGAAGGAGAGTCATTATAGATATATAAAAGTTATGACTACGAGTAATGATACAATGTAATGTCATACAAGACGGATAATTTTGCATATATATTTTAACGAACTAATCTCAGAAACTGGCTGTTAGATTCGATTTTTTTTTGTACATTAAATCACCTGTTAAATGAGAAAGGTTTTAGGCTGTTGCTTCACAGTACATCCGTAAGGAGCGGAGCAATAACCATAAACTTTAAACGGTCTGACAAGCTGTAGGTAAGTAGGCGATTTGAGAAGAACAGACGACCGTGGCAGTCTATATAAATAAAAAACAATTGCCGATTGTTATGTAAAAGCATTACTTCCGAACTGCTGTAACAATTTAGCTAATTCTTCATTTTTTTATTGTGTTTGTAATTGTCAAGAGAAAGTTTGTATGAAGGAGAAGATGTTTGAAAAATTGTATTGAATAGTGAAAAATTTGATATAAAAATCACCGTATAAAAAAGTTAGTTGGTAGGTACGCAGAAGAGATAATATTGATAGAATTGACGGATTAATGTTCCATTGCCAATTTATATCACTACATGGTCGTACTGTCAATGAAAAATTTAGTCTCACATTGTTCGTTATACTAAACCCGTGCGAAATCGAGACGGCAGGCTAGTATGTAATACAAAAACGCGGGTCAAACCGCATGGCATAGCTAATCTATAATACAATCATATAACGCAAGATTACTCCGTAATTCCCAGAACTGCAGTAGCGAGAACATGTTTTTATTACGAATATAATAAGCTTTATCTTAGATCACTCGTTGTTTTTTTTCATATCATTTTACTTGTGTTATTTTCGGTAATGTTGAAATTTTTTACCATCTACGCCCTCGTTTATGGTTCTCTTTTTGTGAGGTCAAATCCTCGAGAACACTATTAAATAACTGGTTATATAAGATTTACGTAATATATTCGACTAGAGAGGTCAGGGTCATTATTCACCTAAATGCTAAATAATACCAAAGAACATTAAAAACTTAAAGATGATATTATGCGTAAAACCATAACTTACTTGGTCACTTGACGTTTCGAACTTTATGATAGACTGGTTTAACTTGATGTGAAAACATGAAAGGAATAAAAATAGTAAATATTACTTGTGAATTCGAATTATCTCGTTAAAAACTACGTAAGAATTAGTACGAAACATTGGTGTTCTAAATGTCCTTTAACCTATATAAAAATTACCGTGAACCAACTTATCTACGCTAGTTACTCAAGTCTTAGATTGCCTTATTGTTTCTTCGGTAATGCGAACACTTTGGAATGATCAGTTAAATTTGATCAATTTTTTGCTTATTTATTGAGTAATATTACTAACTGTCAAACGTCACTGGAATAATCAACCATCCAAAGTGTAAATCAATACGTACTCTAAGCGATAAGGAAATAATAATGGCGGACAATGGCGCGCGGTGCGGGGTGTCGGGGGCGGGAGGTGAGTTGACCGCCCCACAAAATCGGAACTGTGAATGCTTATAACAGGCCACACTGCAGCCACCTAAACAACAAGCGCGCTCTGTATGATATTCATTCGTTTAATCCTATCTTGTATTAAATAATGTGAAAGTGAGTTTGTTTGTCTCCATATCACACGTTAAGTTCTTAACCGACCATCATGAAATGTATGTATGTAAAGACATACACGATGTTAGGATTACAAAGAAGAACATAACCCCTATCGTCCAGAAAGTAGTAGTGTTTCCGAGGGATGGGAAAATATATTGTACTACATTAAAGCGAGTGAAGCCGCTAGCAAATGCTTGTCCTATGTAATGGACTCTACAAAACTTTCAAATTATCGATAATTTAAAGCCGGTGAATAACAAGAATGTCATTTCTTCATTGATTGGAGAATTGATAAAATTCTGTAGGTCGTAGAGCTACGCTGAAGCTATTACTAGTTTCAGCATGAATGGGTCGGCTCGCCCGGGGTAGTACCACCCTCTCACAGAAAACCGACGTGAAGTAACAGTGGTTGCACTGTTGCGTTTCGTTCGGTCAGTGAGAGCGCCGGAGGCCCACGTATATTAAAAGGCCGGCAACGCACTTGCGACTCCCCTGGTGTTGCTAGTGTCTATGGACGGCGGTGATCACTTACTATCAGGTGACCCACCTGTTCGTTTGCCCCCTATAATATAAAAAAAAATAAAAAATATAATAATAAAGAATACAGACAGGAATAATTTACACAACTCACGTTCCACCAAAAGACCACGACACAAAAGTTATCTCTTTAACGCAAATTTAGAAGAATTAAATAAATGATGACGTTCCCGTTTCTCGGACAATTATCCAGATTTCAGTTCGTTTGACTATAGCCGATTTCCTCTAAAAGACGGCCGTGTCCATGAATTAATTTAGAAGCGTTTACATTCCTACTCGAACTTACACTCTGTTATTATCACAAACCATTTATGTTAAAGGAAAAATTACCTATCTTTTTGTAAATTACAGCAATGATGGCTCTGTTGTGGCGTGTTTGGAAATCACGTCTGTCGACGTAGATTCAAATCCTTTGCAAATGAGACGAAGCTTCCATATCGCAATGAATCCATATTACAGCTGTGAGGCTGTTTCTAATAGCCACCCTATACCATCATAAAGCTGACACCAAGCAACAACAGTAGGTGTGTTCTGGGACTTCCACTTAAGTACCAATACTGTCTAGCGGGATTATTATTCTTATTTTTTTTTTATATTATAGGGGGCAAAGAAACACAGGTGGGTCACCTGATGGTAAGTGATCACCGCCGTCCATAGACACTAGCAACACCAGGGGAGTCGCAAGTGCGTTGCCGGCCTTTTAAATATGTGGGTCTCCGGCGCTCTGGCTGACCGAACGAAACGCAACAGTGCAAGCACTGTTACTTCACGTCGGCTTTCTGTGAGAGGATGGTACTACCCCGGGCGAGCCGACCCATTCATTCTGAAACCAGTAATAGTTTCAGCGTAGCTGTAACACCACCTACATAAATTACATTCGAACGCTAAAGCCTATAAACAATAACAACCTACGAATTAGTGTATTTAGGTTCAATTTATATGTTTTACACTTTATATTGAATTCATAAACAATCAAGATAATTTATGAAACGTAATGTATAATAACGGTAAATAATCTTTATAATAATAACTCATGATAAATTATCGCGCGCATACAGTAGGTATGCGAGCGTAACGTTAATTATCAAGTACTAAATAACCAGAGAGATTGAATTATATAGAGTAGTTTTTAATAATAATTTCGTTTCCTTCCGCGGGAATGTCCCGGAATTCTAATGTATTTCCATACATGCATTTAATACGACCATAGCAAACACTTTGTAGGGCAATAGACGCAGGTACGGGTGTAGCATAAGTCTCTTGATATGTTGAGACAATACTGTCTCTCTTCAGGTATCAAATAGATGTCGAACAGTTGACGATTGACCACTGACTATAGATTCCCGTTACTTCTTATATAACTGGTCTACAATCGTGTATGTTAAATATCTTTATTAATAACTGATACAAGGAGTGCATCGACCGAAGCACAATGTAATTATGCTGGCAATTAGAAACGGACTTCGCCATAGCGGACTCTTCGTAAGCTGATTATTTTATTGCAAACATATTTCAACATTAAGTATTAATAGATTGTTGAGCTTTGATTAATTTTTTAAGCAGAGACGAGAGCGCGTTGTTATTTAGGTTTTCTAAGTGGTAGAGCTACGCTGAAGCTATTACTGGTTTCAGCATGAATGGGTCGGCTCGCCCGGGGTAGTACCACTCTCTCACAGAAAACCGACGTGAAGTAACAGTGTTTGCACTGTTGCGTTTTGTTCGGTCACTAAGATTGCCGGAGGCCCACATATTTAAAATGCCGGCAACGCACTTGCGACTCCCTTGGTGTTGCTAGTGTCTATGGACGACGGTGATCACTTACCATCAGGTGACCCACCTGTTCGTTTGCCCCCTATAATATAAAAAAAAGTCAACTTTTTCTATAGGTTCCTTCATGTTATTTGAAATCTTGTCTACATATATTACAGTCCAACAATATGAGCCATAGCTTAAAACGTGAATAACTTAGGAATGTACATTCATCGATGAAAAATAAAACCCGCGGACACTTATTCTAAGAAATCACGCCGTTCAATTACGCGAACATGACACGGTAACATAAAGGTAGCGTCGATGTTTTATCATCCACTAGGTCTATATAAATATACATTTGCAGTTTTGTCTGTACATGTTTTCTTTTGTCCACATATTGTGATATACATCTATAGCCTATACCAGGGATTCCCGAAGTGGTGCAGGTGGACTCCCAGAGGGTCCACGAGAGACTCGATCGGGGTGGACGTTGGCGTGACAAAGAAATGGGGGTGCACAATTAGTAAGCGGGAGTCTATGAAAATTGGTCTATTTTCGATATTGTGAAGATGTAATAATGTTGGCTTGACTTCATATGGTAGTATTTCAATACCTCCATATCATAGATTCACCTTCAGGGGGTTGACCGGTACCAGTAAAATTTTGAAAGGCGTCTATAAGAAAAAGAATCTTAGCAACCTCTGGTCTATACTAATATTATAAACTGAGACAGTGGAAATTTGTATGATTGTTTACATAAGAAAAGTAAACTCCTAACTTATTGCTCCGATTTGATCAATTCTTTCACTATTTGAAAGGTACACTATTTGAGATATTATATTAATCTGTACACATAACATACAATTATTACAATATATATCATTTAAAATCAGTTTTATACATATTTGTCGAAAAATGTGCAGCCTTTTCAAAGCTTCTACGTTGTACGCCGCGTTATTAGTTAAACTGACACCAAAAAAAATGTGTCTGAATTATTATAAAAATATCTATAAAAAAATCTGCGATAGTGTATATCCATCTACTAGGAATAGTTCACACTAACTATCATTATCTAAAAATTGTTATGAAAGTAATTGAACAAAAGACAATCAGTCTGATAGTCCTACCCTCACATGTATTCTCATGACACTTAAATAAACGATTAGTTAACAGATCTGATCTAGATTCATACGGGAGCAGTTTACATGCCTACTGCACCCAGGCGAAACCGGGACGGGCCACTATCTACTATAATGGACACGTATGGTTGATCAGATAAAAAAAATGTTTTTCTGTCTGTCTAAAACGGCTCTTAAACAATTGTAACGCTATGATCTTTTTTTTTATATTATAGGGGGCAAACGAACAGGTGGGTCCTGTCCTGGGTACTGGTTACCTGTTGGTAAGTGATCACCGACGTCCATAGACACTAACAACACCAGGTGAGTCGCAATTGCGTTGCCGATCTTTTAAATATGTGGGCCTCCGGCGCTCTCACTGACCGAACGAAACGCAACTGTGCAACCACTGTTACTTCACGTCGGCTTTCTGTGAGAGGGTGGTACTACCCCAGGCGAGCCGACCCATTCATGCTGAAACCAGTAATAGCTTCAGCGTAGCTCTACCACGTACCACCACAAAACCAAGAGCCACTGAAATATATTTAATTTGTGTATAGTGGTTATGACTCAGTCGGGTACACATCACTACCTCCCGCTTGATATCTGGATATAAACCGTCTCATCTCAGAACGCGACACCTCTGAGCGTGTTATTATCGTGCGTGTAACGCTAACCGCTATGTCCCACCACCCGGCTATAATTATATGTAACTAGCTTATGTCCGTGGATTCGTTCGTCTTAGTGCTTACACTAAAACTGAAGTGTTAAAGCGAGACAAACGTACAGTGTTGTGTCATGTTAACTTCACAATAATTAAGGTACGGGCACATTGCATAATGTTTTTTTCATTGCTTCAAGCAATGGCATAGCCACCTAGAGCAACGTGGGCCATTGCCCCAGGGCCTTTGATCTCACGAGGCCTTTTTTATTTCATTTACAAGACAATAAATTTTCGTAAAATTTTCATTGTCTCTAACTACTTTCTGTGTACATAATACTATTAGAATCGACTGAATAAAACCAAAAAAAAAACCGTTTACCCGACTAACATAGTCACATATATTATTATAAAATTTTATAATGTAATTATCATAAACAAAATTGCAGGTGATTACGGGTAATATGAAACTTTAAAATGCTACTTCAACTATCGACTAAAAAGTCCAACCCTATAGTTATTCAGGAATGATGTTTGTTTTTGTTGTAAGAATTATTAATATGTATTATTAGGTACCAATTGTACCCTCGGCTTCCTTTATTACGCAATAATTATTCTTGTCTCGCATTTTTCGCTCAGTCGTTATAATTTCTAGAACTATTATCGATATATTGAATTTACAACAACAAATCATACTCTTGAATACTAGAATCAATTAAAACCGTTCAAGCCGTCAAGTTAAATTAAACAAAAAGCAACAGAAAACATATAATACTCGGGACCAATAGACCCATTACTTTCTACTACAAAACTGGAAAATAATAAATTACTTGTACAGACAGACGCATAAATTTATTAACATATATGCATCATGGTTATTACAGTTTGTGGTCAAAACACTCTCATGTGCTAAGTGAAAAAGCTGGACGAGATGCGTTAAAGGTTCGCGGAGTATGACCTCAGAAACTCTCGTACGATGTGACTCATTCTGTATGTAATATTTTCGAATAATAACAGACTCTATTATTAGTGTAATAAAATACAAAATCGTTTAAATTCTCACAACACGCTCCCCGCGTTCGTATCGCTCTAACGCGGCATCGTCTCCACTTAGGAAACTTGTAAAACCACGTGTATATGAGGCAATGATGTCTTACATTTTATCCATTACTTTATTTTCTATTTGACGTTTGCGCGCCCATCAAGTTTCAAATTTCTATAATAAATTTCACACGATGCAAATATCATACTTCAGTGTTACGGGCAACGTAATAGTGATGTTCTGCAAGTAATCTAACGAACTTCAAACTATCGATACCACGCATATTGAATATTTATATACAAATAGGAGAACATATAACAGTTCTGTATCTTTATCTTCTATATTTCTCAAGCGATATTCTGAGCTTTCATTTTGTTTAGTAGCTATTGATTTGCTTTAGTGTAATAAATAGAAAAATGCAACTAGCTTTTGCCCGTTTTTGGCCGCCTGCACTCTCTTTAATGTAGATTTCAACATCTTTCGGAAACAGTACTCTTTTTGTGGATAAAATGTACTGTACATCCTTTATCGTATACCTGATAATGTGCATACGAAGTGATAAAACTGAAGTTACGGTAAAATCGATGTAGGTGAATGTTATAAATCGAAATATTTGTCAAGCTTTAAAATTATTCATTAATATCAATTTCGATTATAAATTAATTTTACAAGGTTGAAATCTTATGCCAAATAAACATGAAAGAGCTACCTATCGTCGCTACATTAATGCCAGGCGAACGTCTTTTGTCAAGGGACGGAGCTATTATCACCCAGTACGGAAGAAAAAGATTGTCTAAATAATTGTTTTAAAGTCCTATAAATAATACTTATGTGACGTTTTCTTTGCTTAATATGGTTCCATGATAATTTGCGTTTTGTTTACAACTTTTATAGCCATATTCCATTTACTAAAATTGCTAAAGATATCGACAATGTATAATTAAGACGATGGACAGGTCGTCTATCGACATTTTTATATAAATAACTATAGATGTATCGATAGTTTATAAAAACCGCATATCCCTAGTTTTGGATACCGTATTTCAGAAGCTTTCTAGAACTCCGGTTACATCGTTACTTACCGTAAATCAGCTCCTGAATAAAAAGCGATTATGGTGCAACGGTAACGTATCCGGACACCGCAAAAATCGTAATTGATTCAAACCTAACAACGTGTAGTGTATAAGTTTTCAAGGATAGGAAAAACCGCGATCAAACCATAGCAAGATGATCGGACAGTTTCTAATACTCTCCTTGCTAACTATTATCCTCAAGTTCTTTTTTTTTCGAACTGACTACGATATTGGCTTACAGGCCTCTACAGCTTCACCGAACTACTAACAGTAGATCGCTTAGGGCGCTCACAAATTTTCTCGCGTATAATATTAATAGGACATAAATAAATAGAATATAGTTTTCAATAAAATAATCCGTTTACTTGTGTTAAATTACAGGATGTATAAGGATTACGAATTGAGTTCAGTGAAGCAAATCTCCTTCTTCATACCGAAGGTCAACCGAACAGGTGGTCAGGTGCAACGTCCCCGATACACCGCTTGACTCATCGAAGCTCCATTAGATCGACTGTTCACATCCGAATAAAAAATTCCGAAATCAATATTTTATGGTTAGTGAATTTTAACTTAAGTCAAAGTGGCTAAAATGTTGACAATATAGTGGACCGACCGCGATCCCCAATTATGTATTTCGCTAAAGCAAAGCTTTGATACCACCGGCCATAGTATAAACTGATATATCCATTTTCCCCTAAACCGTTCTATATCTTCTTCTTTATTTTTTGGCTCCGTCACGGTTTGTGCACTAGCCAGCGTCAAGTAACAAGATTTTGCCAAGTAATTGTCTTGTGATAATTATAATGTTCTAACAAGATGGTGGTTTCCTTGTTAGAAATTTCCATGGAGTTTTGGTGGCATCTCAGAATGCATGCTCCGTGGTATTATTTCCCATCCACTTCATTTGTGCATAATAACCGAACTATATTACGTAAAACACCACCAATATTACAAAATATAGAGTCTAATAACACAAGATTATGAATAAAATATAAAAACCACTACATGACCGACTAAGATCCCGCCAAAAACTCCAACCATTCTAAATACTCAATAGATGTCTCTGCCTTTCTTTCTTTAGTTGTTTCTCCATAGACACTTGCCCCTTATCTAAAAAAATATCACGGTACCTTTAATGAAATATGAATTTTATAGTTTTAAGAAACTGAAAGTCTTGGAGCTACCATCTTCTCTATCTCTCTTCAATCTGTGGGTGTGCTTCGGCAGTTGCACTTGAGAGCCAATACTCGTAGGTGTAGAGTGTTTATCATTTTAGACCAAATCATTATTTTACATCAGAAAAGATTGTGGTCAAATGCTAAACCTTATAAGGTATCAAAAAACACTCCCTTCTCAAAAATCAAAATCAAAAATACTTTATTCAGTTTAGGCCCTGAGAAGGCGCTTATGGACGTCAAAGTTACCACCGGTTCGGAAAACAACCCAGTCATCGAGAAGAACCGGCAAGAAACTCGATCTGGTTTATCTTTTCATTAACATATTATAACTCACATTTTTAAAACATAGTTATAAATAATTACATTCGGTTTTGGTGGATGCACAGAGAGGGCGTCATTTCCAGACGTCACCGTCGTTTACATATTGATCAACCCTGTAATAGCCTTTAGATATTAAAACCTGCTTGACATGGTGCTTGAAATTAGTATCCGGCAGATCGATAACGTGTTTTGGAATTTTATTATAAAACCTAACACTATTACCCAAAAAACTGTTACCGGTCCGAGTGAGCCTAAAACATGGAATGACCAATTTGTTATTATTTCTTGTATTTAGATTATGTCAGTCCTTTACGAAATCTAGCTTATCTAAGTTTTTGCAGACGTACATTACAACTGTCAACTTTTTTAGAACTTATATTGGCTACTTTATACCTGCATCTCGCCTATACTATTTTGCTCTTCCACTTTTTTAATTATTCGATACCAAACCATTTTAGTATTTTAATTCATATCTTTCCTCGATATTCATTAGCCGTTGCATCATCAGAGCTTTAATTAAAGCCTCACAGCATACCGTAAAATCATGACGTAGTTATAAAACCAATATCATATTGGATTTTATGAAGGATTCGTGTAAAACTTTATTTTGAAGCTAATATTTTGTAGTACAAGTGCCGTTTTTAATTTCGGTTTTTACCTTTCTTTATTTCGAAATACGATTTCGATGGTGAGTTAATTTCGGATTAGAGTGGATTTGTAGAAAACGGTGTATCAACTATGCCCTCCCAAAATATCCTTGATATTTTAATGTATGTCTGCAAAAATTGAGAAAAGCTAGATTTAGTAAAAGGCCGCCATGATTTTAATAATAATAGAAACAGTGACGAATTGGTCATCCCATTTATCGGGCTCAGACCAGTAACGGTTTTTGGTAATAGTGTTAGGTTATACAACAAAGTCTCAAAGCATATTACCGATTTGCGAGAAGTCAGTTCAATTCGATGTTTTCGTTCACGGAATGCTCCGACTCGGTCGCAAGGATTCGAACCTATGTCCATCGATGCAGTGTTTTTTTTTTATATTACAGGGGGCAAAGGAACAGGTGGGTCACCTAATGGTAAGTGATCATCGCCGTCCATAGATACTAGCAACACCAGGGGAGTCGGAAGTGCGTTGCCGGCCCTTTAAATATGTGGGCCTCCGGCGCTCTCACTGACCGAACGAAACGCAACAGTGCAAGCACTGTTACTTCACGTCGGTTTTCTGTGAGAGGGTGGTACTACCCCGGGCGAGCCGAGCCATTCATGCTGAAACCAGTAATAGCCTCAGCGTAGCTCTGCCACCTACAGCCAACATCGTTTCAAACTTCTAGATATTCTAGAACTTCTTAGATCAAGAAGTCCTTTTAGAGTGGTTAGTGGTTCAATAAATATCTTAGCAGACTTAGAAACTTGTGACGTTACATTCATCTCTCATCATCTCAGCCTACAGAAGTCCACTGCTGGACATAGGCCTCACCACACGATCTCCGCAGCGTACGGCTCTGTGCCGCCTGTAACCAACGGCTCCCCGCAACCTTAATTATGTCATCGGTCCATCTGGTGGGGGGCCGTCCCACGCTGCGCTTTCCTATACGTGGTCGCCACTCTAGGACTTTTCTGCCCCATCGGCCATCAGTCGCTCGAGCTATGTGCCCCGCCCATTGCCACTTCAGCTGTGATATTCGGCGAGCTATATCGGCAACTTTAGTTCTCCTACGGATCTCCTCATTTCTGATTCGATCACGTAGGGAAACCCCAAGCATAGCTCTTTCCATCGCTCGCTGGGTGACCTTGAGCTTTCTAATGAGGCCCATAGTTAGCGGCCACGTCTCTGTGCCGTAAGTCATCACTGGCAACACGCATTGGTTGAAGACTTTCGTCTTCAAGCATTGGGGTATTGAGGAAGAGAAAACAGTGCTGCGTTTCCCGAACGCTGCCCAACCTAGTTGGATTCGGCGATTTACCTCTTTCTCGAAATTGGACCGACCTAGTCGGACAGTTTGTCCTAGGTATACATACTCGTCAACAACTTCGAGTGTAGAATTCCCAACAATTATTGGGGTGGGCACTACATGGCTATTCGACATGACTTTTGTCTTCTCCATGTTCATTTTGAGGCCCACTTGTTCAGAAGCTCTACTGAGGCTATCGAGCATCGTGCCAAGGTCTTCCAGAGTTTCCGCCATTATCACGATATCGTCGGCAAACCGAAGGTGGGTGATGTACTCACCATTTATGTTGATGCCAAGTTCATCCCAATCCAAAAGCTTGAAGACATCTTCCAACGCAGTTATAAACAGTTTCGGAGATATGACATCTCCCTGTCTCACACCTTTCTGCAGTTGAATTGGTTTCGAGCTCTGATCCGGGAGTCGAACTGACATGGTGGCGTTTTCATACAAACACCTTAATACCTCAATGTACCGATGGTCGATTTGGCATCTCTGAAGAGCTTGCAGCACCGCCCATGTTTCAACTGAATCAAAGGCTTTCTCATAGTCCACAAACGCTAAGCAAAGGGGCTGATTATACTCCGTTATTATACGTTATATTATACGTCTTATATCTATATCTATACGTTATATAGATTATACGTTACATTAGTACATTAAATTTGTGCGAAGTCTGGGCGGGTCACTAACTTACTATATTTATACCCCGAGCAATTAAATTTAAACTGGAATGACTCTACAGCATCTTTGATTAATATGAAAATTTTAGACTTAGACCAATAACTATATAAACTAGCGTGGGTGTGAAATATGATTAAGTCGACGTTGTCCGCTCACTTCTCAGCTATATTTGGACTCTTGAGCCATTGGGATTTTATATCCTTAAGTGGCTGAATCATTTATCGCTTAAGGAAAATATAATATAAATTAACATTTATGCTGTTTACTCCGTTCAATTAATTTGTCGGACGATTACAGGAAGAATATATTAACTGCCAAATAACAAAAAAAAACTTTGGAATATAATGTATATAGGAAGGCATGTTTTTTTTTTCATAAATTATATACTTTAATTTCAATATTATTTCTATTGTTTTAGTGTATCAAAGTCATATGTAATTTGTAAATTAAATATTAACCATACTTAAGTCGTTTTATGATGAATTACAAATTAATTGTTTTAAAAAATATTACAATAATCCCCCTTATATTATGATGTGTGAATTGACAAGTTTATAAAGCTTTCTAGACCCTTCAAATTATACACCAAAATGTATATATAAAAGGAAATATAAAAAAAAATGTTAACCCCTCTTTCTTCTTCTTTATTTTTTTTTGGCTCCGTCACGGTTTGTGCACGTGCCAGCGTCAAGTAACAAGATTTTGCCAAGTGTTTTGCGATAATTATAATGTTCTAACAAGATGGTGGTTTCCTTGTTAGAACTTTCCATGGAGTTTTGGTGGCACCTCAGAATGCATGCTCCGTGGTATTATTTCCCATCCACTTCACTTGTGCATAATAACCGAACTATATTACGTAAAACACCACCAATACTACAAAATATAGATGAATAAAATATAAAAACCACTACATGACAGACTAAGATCTCGCCAAAAACTTCCTGTTAACCCCTCTTATACTTAGAAAATTTAACAATTGCTGTAAACAACATTAAACACGAAGTAAAGAGTGTATTTTATCTCTTTCATTCTTTACTATTACGCAGTGTGAGATAGCATGATATTTGTCAACATAGATAACGATTCTGTATGCAATATTAATGATATTATATTTCATAGGAATAGATTGCATTCACCGATTGTATATCATTAACACACAGATAGTGGCGTAAAACATAAGCAATCTTTAACTATATATTACGCTACTATTACATTCGGAATCAGGGGACAGTCTTATGCGTGTATTTAGGCCTAAATAGAAAATGTCAAGGAATTATTTTTAATTCTCAAATGTATATTATTTTATTAATTTCGACTTCATTTTACATTATAACACTTTGGTTGTTGTAATCAACTTAAACTTTATATATTGAAACGGAATAATAATTTTGAACGAGCACTTAATTTACTACAATGTATAATAAATACTTAACATAATAACTTGACTTAACAAAGTTATATAAACTTACACTATGATACATAACAATATCTGTACTTATCTAATAACTATATCTGTACTTAAATAAAACAATGACACTGGCAAATATTGTCGCGACGTTAATAAAAAAGAAATAGATGCGTAGATAAATATAATACTGACCGTTCGCGACGTTTCGACCTACACGGTGTAAGTTAAGCCGTGTTCGTTTACTTAACATTGCCGTAACTCTTGTATTGCACGTTGAAATAATATTATTTATGTAACATAAGTAACAAACAGGCATACCTGATATTACGTGGTGACATTAGTATTATGGGAACGAAACAATTGAAATAATTTGCTATATCCATAGAAGGCGTACATAGACAACACCCACACGATCAAGTTCGTCATACAAACCTCACTTCCATGCCGGAATTGATTTAGCGACCCACAGATTTAACAGAAGGTTTACCACTACTGCGTCAGTAAACTTGTTATATAAAGCGAACTATTTATATTATAATAGCTCTAACCAACGCATGCAATTACACAACAACGCATTTACAAAAAAATATTTTGTGTAGCCCGCCGTAAAAACGGTGTAAGTAAATAATTTTAAATATTATTTAATCGATACATTTTAAAAGTCGTGGTGATCTTATGATTTGACCGATGAAATATCAATCCGATGTGTGCAGGTTCGAATCTCGCTATGTACCAACTAATTTTTCGGAGTTCGCGTAAATTTACCAATATACATTGGTAGCGTTATCAGTTAACGGTGAAGGGAAAACATTGTGGAGAAACGTGAACCTAAGAAATGTTCTTATATTTTTCTCCTATCGTAAAAATACAGAACTGTGGATTTCTTAGAGTTTGAAATCGCCAATACATCGTGGGTTAACACGGAGGTTATGCATGGGAAGGTATGGACCTTCCTTCGGAAAAAGGTTTATGGCCCTGCGGTATGTTTGCTTACAGGCTAATATCATGATTTTAAAGAAAAAAATAACTTGTCAAATTAGAGTGGTAAATATTAAGCGAGGCAATCATTGTAAATATGACATCTCTGTGCATCCCATAAACATTACAGAGTAAGTTAACACCACTATTTACATCTGTTTATTTAGATTTCATATAAATCGTTAAGACCACGTATGGCAGAAAATTGTAAAGTATTGTCGTCAAGGTAAACTTCTTTTTGAAACTTTTTCAACTAGTTCTGACTACGTGCGTTCGCTCGCAGATAACGAAAAAAAATAGTCCGCGTTAAAACTCGATAAAAGTCACTCATTGTGAAATTAATTAATAGTTAAATATAGGTCTCAAAAAGATAGTACTATTATTATGCTAAACTTAAAATGGAGTGCAGAAGTATAATATATTGTCTAAGAGTAGATTCATGTTAACATAATTAAATGACATGAGTGTATTAAAAAAAGCCCGTCAATAATGGATGATGTTGAAAATCGTAAATAATATGTCGCGTAATCGTATTTTTACGGACTGTAATAATCTCTCTAAGACAGGAGGTTAGTGGCCTGAGATATAAACTTCAAGGTCTCACGGTAGAACGTTATTCGATATCTCATGTAGACGATAAATAAGTTCTTATTACATTCCACGCAGTACCAACACTTACCGTCTCAGAAAATGCGCTTTTCGGTCTCCTGGCTGGCGTTCCATTCATCTTGCCACCGGTCTATTCCGACCAATGGGACGGCACAGAAAGCACAAACTTTTTCACTGACACTTGTTGAACAGAACTGTCAAAGTTGTAAACTGACAAACATAACATAATACGATATAGAGACGGTGGTATGTATTATAAACGGTCACTTAATTTACTCGATGACTTCATGCAATTATTTACTGATAAGTTATCGAGGTGAAACTTGAAGTGAGTCGGGAGCGTGCGGTGTGTTTCGACCGCGGTACGGCTATGACTGGCTGAGAGACACGTACCTACCTACTCTCAGTCGGTGCGTACGAAGCCGGCATGGCACGCGGACCCGGCTCTGCATTTTTTATTGACAATACTACCTACTTGTAATTTGGAGGTTATGTTTTGAATGCGAATTCGTTCGCTGTCAAAGAACACAGATGAGATAGGCACTATCGTATCGTGTCTATTTTACTATCCGTTAAGTCAAATTGTTTTCAAATAATTTTTTTTATAGAATACTTATTTGCAGTGATTAATTATCAATGTTTGATTCATGATACATGTGAAGTTAATGTATGTTAAGGTTTTTTACTATTGCACCCTACAAAACTTTACGTTTATGGCCACTTTATTCAAATATTAATAATAATAACAACACTAATTTTTCTTAACTTACTCGTTACAATATAGTATAAAGATATATTATTTGTTCAAAAAAATTAGAAACAGTCATTGCTTAGTTTACTTAGCACAGCTGAATCTTACATGAATCACTTAAGACGTGTTTACACTCTATATTTAGTTGGTTAATCTTGAGCTGCGCCCGCGACGATGACGTCAGCCTGGCGACCACATTTTTATCGAAAGATAAAGGACTGCAATTATTGCGAATCTCAAGTGGAATGGCGTGACTTTTCATTTATTTATCTATATGCTCGTATATTTTTAAAAATAAGTGCAAATAAAAACCTCTTGGGATTTTGAAACTTGAACAAATCTAAGGAAATTGCAAGTTCAAAGTTTCTAATTACATAATATCATCAAGATAGTGGATGGATGATGAATTGTCGTTGTCATTTTCAGTTGAAAGGTTATGCTAATATTTTCTCTAAAATGTTTGCTGTGTATTAGCGTTTTCTGTTTGATTTCAAGAGACATATTTTATTGTTCTCTATTATTAAGATCACATCGACTGGTGATGAATGGAAGCCAAATGTGAAAATGTTCAACCGTCATACTGTACTTTCATCACGGTGCTTATTAACACTTAACGTTGTCTGTAAAAGTCGAGCCCACAAGAGTTACTTCGACATTTAAAGATTTGATATACAGTAATTGCAACATAAAAATATATATTATCCAAATATTCTGTATCACAATATAAATAATATTGATTTATTTGTGAATGGAACTTGATTGATGATTCGTTAAACAGTGTCAGTTAGGTACCTCTTGAAATCATTTCACACAATAAACATTTATATGGAAAGAGCCATGGTTATAATTAATTAAGCGAAGCGATGATGGCTTAGTTGGTGGTGTTTTTGAACACAGCGTCGAAGGATGCAGGTTCGAATCCAAGCAGATGAGTTGGAGCATTCGGTGATGGAAAACATCGTGATGAAACCATAGCATGGTGATAGGGCTTTTTCTAAGTCCGCCTGGCTAGCTATCACCATCAAGCTGAAAATTTGTCGCCAAGCACCTGTTGGTGTATTCCGGAAGCTGCACTTGAGAGCTAGTCTCCCATTAAGTTAAGCGTGACTTACCATCTTAGACCAATCCTCATTCAATACCAGATGAGATTGTGGTCAAAACGTTTACCTATAAAGTATAAAAAGACAAACCAGTTTGTTGTACAAATTATACTGGTTTGAATCCATGCGTTTGCAAGTTTTTATTTTTCATACTTAAGTACGGAATTACTGTTGTCAATGCAACTATTTATAGGAGCAAATGTTATTTAAAAATATATTAGGGTATTTTTTCTTATTGATAATGATAATAATATCTCAATTAGATTCTGAAGATAACATCAAATTATAAAGAAATTTCTTATTTCTGGTGCTGGATCACGCTATAATGTCAGCACACGTACATAGTAACAAATTAAAACGTTGATATTTGCTTTATTTTCTGCATATTTAACAGAAATATTACATATGACCACAGCAATACTATAAATATTTTTTCAAGCGATATAATTCTCTAGTTATACGTCTATAGAATTTCAACGCCCTTAAAATGGGCTTTGGATTTGAATTACAAAAACCTACGACAAATTAAAATTTAATATCTATATACCCTATGCAATAGAACAGTAAACGACAGATGATCGAATGTAGGTTTTAAGATATACTTCGGACACGTAACTGATATTTCAAAAAACATGACTTACCACCCTTGACCTACTTGGCGTCGAAATTTTTATCGCCATGTGAGCGATGAGATCAACAAAGGGTCATTTAAAAATCACAAGAGTAGTCAAATTACTTATTATAAAATACTCAAAACTGTCAATATTTTTGAAGATCTTCTGTTGTCTTCTTTCTCAGTACCTCACTTTTTGTATTGTGATTTTTAAACCAAAATTCAAAATAAACTTTATGCTGACAATTAGAATTATAATACAAAAAGTAGTAGCCAAATAAGTTAAGTCGGAATATAACCTTTACCCATATCGACTTAGATTCTATTTACCTTTGTGTGTAATTTTAAATACGTATTGGTTTAACATTTAATAAAAATCTCACCTATATTTTAGTTATAATGTGACGGCCTACATGGAGAGTAGCTGTCACGAGTGGTTGTCAAAAAACACTTGAGGTATTTAGGTACAGATTTTAAAATCCAAGATGGTAGCTAGCGGGGCCGGTATTAAAAAGTCCTTACTCCCATGCTATTTGTATCTTACAAATGTTAAATAATTATTAGACTTTGCCTATAATTAAGATGATATTTAACAATAAAATATTCAATTTTATAACAGTTCGAATATCAATTCCGTTGGTGATCAAAAGATAAACGACACGAATCGGAGCGAACTGGCGTAAGTTTCGCGACAGCTCTGACTGGAAACCAGTCCGCGATATTGTCGCTCCAAGGTCTGTAAAGTAAAAGTAGAGTGTTCTTAAACATTAAAAGCTATTTGTACTATAAGTACAAATAATTATTAGACGATTAAAGCTTAATTTGTATTGTCTTAAATCTGTCATGGGAACCTGCATATTAAATGTATTTGAAATGAATACGCTAGGCATAAACCTAAAGACGATAAGGCCAGTTGCACATATGCTGCTTGTCCCCGAAATATCATGTAACGAATCGAATCATTATGACGAGTGTTTTGATATTTTATTCTGTCTCTTTCGCACTACATCTTTTGTATTCTCAAAGTCAATAGATATCCCAATGCGGCTGATACCAAACTGATTTTTGTGTAATGGCAACTTAGTTACTTTTGTAGGGTTTTTAAATATACGTTAGTTTTTTTTTAATACTTAAAGTTTTAGCATTTAAGTATAATATCACCCGACATTATATTATTTGAACTTAAATGGTAACAAGTTAAGCTTGAGAGCCCATTATCGACGGCAGCATACGTGTTACATCATGCCTTTTGCAGATTTTTTAAAAATGTTTTTTGTAAGTTTTCATTCCATAGCAATCAATATTTTTATGCATTAAGCATGGGTGCCGAAAAAACGTCTTGAAGAGTTGAGTGTCAGATTTTCAACTTGAAAACGGTACTCAGAAAAATGAGTTTTTAGAAAAACCTTATGAGCATGTTATGGATTCGTCACCATATATTGCTGCACCAAAAGTTTTACCTCACTTTTTTTTTCGAACTAACTACACTATTGGCCGGATAGGTCTTTATAGTTTCACTGGATTACTAAGAGGAGCGCTTAAGGCACACACCAGATTTTATATTGGCAACAAGCTCAAGGGCGCACGACGTGTCTCGGTTTGGACTGTCGCCTCGTATCTTGAATCTAACTATGATTAGCTAATTATACATATATATATATATATAGGAATTTATGAAATTTAAATGTGTACCAAGCATGTATGTTTCACGAACTCAAACATGTATCTTGGATCTGACAGTTTTACCCGACTGTCGAATGCGGACTTATATCGAATGGTGCGGTGTCCTTCCACTCTAGCATTGAGCCAACATCGTGTTTTTAAAGACAACTCCCAGACTAGCGATCATCTCCCGATTCGCGGGAGACTTTACAATTTATATACAAATGTGCGATTCGAACCTACAAAAATCAGCGCGGTGGCATCAGCGAGGCTTCTTCTCATCTGTACATCAGTTAGAGATAATAAGCCGAATGCGAATCTGTGCCCCTTATCTATTGTTGAAATCGACGAAAATATATTTGTTGCTTACTCTAAAATTTCTTTCGACGCTTACAACGATCAGGTGTAAGTGGAATAGCAAAAATGCTACCTACGGCTATCGTTATCCGAGTTTTAAAGCGTTTTCAAATATCAATAAAACATTACCGGCGAATAATGTAAGTGCGCGGCGAAACGATCTCTAGAAAGCTATCCCAACTTTCACCACACAAACTAGTTTGAGTTCACCCGTGGCCCGTTCTGTGCCATATTTGTACTTAGGCCCGATCTTTGTCACGAACGGGTGTTATATCATCAGAATATCGAAAACTGTAAAAGAATTATAACCAATTATTAATTGAAACAACGAGTTGTATAGTACTCAGAGGTAGTACTAATGCCTTACATTTCTTGGTGGTCACGCCTTGCATACGCTTCGATGTCCAGAATAAAACTGTCATCGACTGCTTTTTTTAGAACTAATTATGCGCTGTTGGCCTGAGGGGCCTTTGCCATTTCATCGCGATTTTTAGGCGAGCGTTTAAGGTACTCAGCCTAGTTATCAATCGCACCTTGACTTGGACATATATCGGAGAAAAATAGTGGGGTGGAAATATCTGGAATGTAACTAAAATTGGATTTATGACAACGATGGTGTTTAAAAGAAGAGGGAAGTTTTGAAGTACGCTATTTACGAAACGTACGTGTTTGTTTAAAAAATAATAACAGTGATCTATATTCTATGTGCGCCTGTTCCCGCGCATCAATGCGTAACATAGGCATTTACTTAGTGTTCGCCTATAATACATTTTTAATATATGGCCTAACAACAATATAATTGGATCGGTAATCTACAGTTAAAAAAAAAACTTGTTCATATTTTTTTTTTGCCTATATTGGTGGAATAGACAAAATAATGTAACTTTTTTTTAAAAATAAATGTAAGAAATATAAACATTCATAGTTTAGCAAGATAAAAAAAGGAAGTAAATATTATAAAAAATGTAGCAGAGAAAGGATTAAAAATTTTTTATACGATTTTTTTCCTGAAGTCTTTTTGATTTGATGTATCATTTTAAATTTAAGTCAGTGACGAATCATTTTGAATTTTGTTATATTAAATTTCTCGTAAGACGCAACTTGAAAAACGAATTTCAAAGGTTTTCAAGTGATTCTTTAAACTTTATAGTTTTGTAATAAAATATTTTCACCTTAACGCCATTTGAATGAAAAACAATATCCTGAACTTTGTGTTGGTTATTTAAATACATTAGTCAAAACAAGTATATTACTTCGTATAACTAATATTGGTACTATTAATGTAACGCTAATTTACTTAACCTACTAACAACCTTTATTTTAACACATGGATAATGAGTAAAGTTCTGAGGAACTCTTGAAATGCTGCCCTCATCATAGTGCTTAACACCCGCCCCCTCCTGAGGGGTCTATCATGCTGATCCCTGATGTGAGGCCGACACCTGCCGGGGATGCAGAAGTAGTGCCATTGGCAGTTTGGCAGTTCCTGCTCCCCGGCCAAATAGGTGTGAGAAGGCACCATGGGGTTTTTAGTCCGTGGGAATCGGACATAACCCATCCCCCGTTGCCCGACGGGGTGGGTATCCGTTACGGATTTTCCCCATGTTAAAAAAAAAAAAAAGGTTTGTAGTACAAATAAATGTCAGTGTATATACAGTCTGATCAAGCTGCCTCTTATCCGCCTACCAAACCAGTACAATGGAAGGTCAGGTTCACTTGGGCTGACTTGGAAGAGAAATAACGTAAGAGTGCCAAAACGGATGGACGTCGGTTTGCAGCTAGTCATATTCTGTAGCCTTGGCTTGTAACTGTCTTCCATCACGTCGACATAGATCATTACTTGGAATTGATGAATTATCATTATTCAATACTTCAGTCTCAGACCCAAATCTTCAAGACCATTAAACGTTACCGATTTACCGATGTGCCAGACTATAAGTTTAAATGCCATGTTGAGCGGGTTTTGGTGTCAAAGGGCTATTATAGAGCGGATCAATATGTGAACGATGGTGATGTCTGGAATTAACTCCTCTTTGTGCATGCACTAAAGCTTAAAGATATAATAGTATGTTAAAAAGATAGACCCGATCGAGTTTCTTGCCGGTTCATCTCGATGACTGGGATGTCTTCCGAACCAGTGGTAGTTTTGACGTTCATAAGCGCCTTCTTAGGGCCTAAATTGAATGGAGTATTTTTTATTTGATTTTTTATTTTGTGAAAGCAAAATTTAATCGAAGATCAAGTCGATCAAGTAGCTTTAGAAATTGGCGAGAAGAATAAGCTAATATATGATACAACAATTTCTAATATTCTTGCAGTTGTTATACGAGTGGTAAATAAAGTGATGGGAAATAACCCTTGAAGTTATATGACTCCGTTTCGACTAAAACAACTAATCTCCAATCCTTAATCCAGTGTTAAACACATTTAGGTCAGATTTAATTGGACAGATGATAGTTGAACATCGTGTAGGATAAGCGTGATTTGATCTCTAGTTGGATTTAGGTAATTATGTTATTAGATTTACTACGTCGACCCCAATTCAAATTACCTTCTAATATGCGCTGAACCATTAGACAATAACTAAGTTTGCAAGGAGGAACATTCCACGTACACTATTCTGACAGTGTAATTAACTTAGCGGAACGTACAAACGAGCATGTTTAGATTTCAAACTGATGCTTGACTGATTCTCACTGTGCACTATAAATTATATGAATAGTGTCAGACGATCCAATGGATATCAATTACGGAAAATTGACGCAATGGTTCTTGATTGGACTTGTCCTAGTTCTCAGAAGTAATAATTATTAAGTTAAAGGAACGTATACTATGCGCTGATTTAGCAATAATTAGTAACGAAAATATTATTGAAAATTTCATAGTTATTTTTGCAACACTTACGTTCTTTGGGTTTTGTTTTTCATCAGAGCCAATTTCAATACAATTCGCAAAGGGCTAACTTTTGGTTAATTTTGTTTAACTTTGTTTTTTTTTTTTAATTTCGTTATTTCGGTAAGTTTCACTTGATAATAATTTAATCAAAGGGTATGAGCATCGTGGATGAATTGTGTCTAATGTTTCTTTTCTATATTGGGACCAAAATATCAGACGGCATTTTAAAGAAATTGCTTAGATTAAACATACTAAAAAACACCTCACCTTAGTAATAACTGTAATATAACTTAATAAAGATGATGTGATTGTAGACAAAGGAGAAGTATTAAGTGTATTTTCTGTCATTACAACCTTGCCTTTGAAAAAGCGTAATGCTGGTGATAAGCGTATAAAAGAGACTAATCCATCCTTAAGTACTTCGATAGGTGTAGTCTGCGTCAAACTTTTTAACCGCCCTGAAGTATCTACTGAAGTACGCAGAACATAAATTTAGATATCGGAGGGACGCGGAAGAAGTGAACGTGGAACGCAACATCCCTATTACTTAATACAACAGGCAAATATCTATTTGAATGTTAATTCATTAAAAACATGTTATATTGTGCGTGTAATATCGAGACAACCTACAGATTAAAAAATGCTAATTTTAAATTCCTATAATAATATATATATTTATATATTTTTTATATTATAGGGGGCAAACGAGCAGGTGGGTCACCTGATGGTAAGTGATCACCGCCGTCCATAGACACTAGCAACACCAGGGGAGTCGCAAGTGCGTTGCCGGCCTTTTAATATATATGGGCCTCCGGCGCTCTCACTGACCGAACGAAACGCAACAGTGCAAGCACTGTTACTTCACGTTAGCTTTCTGTGAGAAGGTGGCACTACCCCGGGTGAGCCGACCCATTCTTTCTGAAACCAGTAATAGTTTCAGCGTAACTCTACTCTACTTATTTTGACTAGGCCTCGTATTAAAATCTTGACTATAATATGCTCAAGGCCCTACTTAAGCTACATACAGAGCGGCCAAAAGGTTTGACGCGCACTTGGCAACAAAATTTAAATTAGCAAGTCGAGTGATAAAAAAAACTTATTCAGGCACATATCATGCACTTTCGTTCATTGGTAATGGAGATTATTTTAATATCCAAGTTTTCAAACATTGATACTGACTATGAACATAAAAATTCTATGTAAGGATGTGTGCAGTAGTCCTATGAAACTGTAGCGGCCTTAACAAGGCAACAGTGTAGTCAGATTGAAAAAAAAAAGTAAGGATGTTTGTAATTTACAAGATAATTTAAAATGTATTATATAATTACATATCTTATAACACTTATAAATAACCAGGAATTTTTAATTGCTGTTATAATTATATGGAAGGCTACACAAAAAAATAATCTTAAAGAATTCATTCATATCTATTATGAATATACATACCTATACTCTATTTTTAACGAACTCAACAGTTCGGGACAAATATTTTTTTTTTTAATTTATAGGGGGCATACGAACAGGTGAGTCACCTGATGGTAAGTGATCACCACCGTCCATAGACACTAGCAACACCAGGGGAGTCGCTCGTGCGTTGCCGGCCTTTTAATATATGTGGGCCTCCGGCGCTCTCACTGACCGAACGAGACGCAACAGTGCAACCACTGTTACTTCACGTCGGCTTTCTGTGAGAGGGTGGTACTACCTCGGGCGAGGCGACCCATTCATGCTGAAACCAGTAATAGTTTCAGCGTAGCTCTACCACCTAGAAAATACATAGAAAATAAATAGAAAATATAACACGTACATTGTATACATCAATGTTTTTATTAATGTAAAATAAATTTTCCCACCTTCACTTATTTAGGTAGAAGACTTTTCTCACCAAGGACATGTGATAACCTATTCGACCACGTGAACCTACAAATCACCTTTTGATTTACTTGTATCATCTATAATATAAAAATGAATCGCTGAATGTGTTGCTAAGCGCAAATCTCGAGAGCAGCTGAACCGATTTCCATAATTATTTTTTTAGAATGTACCTTGAAGTACGAGGATGGATCTTACGGAGAGAAAAATTTATAAAATTGCCTGAAAAAGTTTAAAAACGACACTTTTTTATACTCCCATACAAATAATTCGTAATAATACTTAAAACTCAATTTGAACTTTAATACTATAGCATAAAGTTTAAGTGTTCGAACGGAGGGGTGTTCCGGGAAGGCAAAACACTTGAGTGGCGTTAGTATCGTATAAATATTAATGTCAATATTTGTCAATATTTATACGATGGTAATATTTAACATTATATAGTGTCCCGAATAGCAGAATAAGTATTATAAAAAAAAATGAAAGAATCGACTGCTAGGCGGTACGAAGTTCGCCGGGTCTGCTAGTAAGTATATATTTTTAATCATCAGGGCAGGACAGCGTCCGGCGGACCTGTTAGTTCTAAATAAAGGTAAAAATAAAATTTTAAAAAAGCTTGAGAGTTACTTTGTCGCCGTCGATCCACAAGCGTACAAAAGCTGCCGTTCAGACGTACTTACCGAGTGCACTAAGTGAATTACGTCCGGCATTGTTGTACTCATTGTTGAAGACTCAAAGCATGGAACTTTGACGATATAGGACGTGGAATATACGAGAAATATACCATATTGTCGTTAGTATATTTAAGTTCGATAAAATTGAATATCGTTCGATAGTTATGTTATAATAATAAATTTAAGTGTCTTTAAAAACGTTCTATATTAACCTTCCTATACACGCGCGTTGGTCTCTGATACCGCCAACATACGTTTGACTTTTCGTGTTTTTTTATTGCAAAATGCTGTCGTATCGAGCACCTCGGTAGTTACATGATTCACGGGCTACTTCAAATGAGTATAGAGTGAGTATAGGTATACTAGGTAGGTATACTTAGAGTAAGTAATACCTAAAATTGTATTTTTATTATTAATTTGAGGTCTACTTTTATATGATAGACATGTAAATAATTAGATTTTACCCGGTTAAAGCAACCAATGGGTAGAAATTAATTAATTAAAATTAGGTTTTAACACACCCATGTGTATTAATCCAGAAAGTTACTCATCATTAGCTGTGACAAATAATAACAAAACCTGTGAAGCCGCGGTTACAGCTAGTATTCTTAGTCTATTGTTAGTTATGGATAGAAGTAATGAATGGGTCGGCTCGCCCGGGGTAGTACCACCCTCTCACAGAAAGCCGACGTGAAGTAACAGTGCTTGCACTGTTGCGTTTTGTTCGGTCAGTGAGAGCGCCGGAGGCCCACATATATTAAAAGGCCGGCAACGCACTTGCGACTCCCCTGGTGTTGCTAGTGTCTATGGACGGCGGTGGTCACTTACCATCAGGTGACCCACCTGTTCGTTTGCCTTCTATAATATAAAAAAAAAAAGTTTCCATACAAAAAAAAAAAACACCTATTCCCAGTTAAAGTATCCATTTGCAAATAATTTAACATTTATTTTCTTTATTGATAATTTTATTTTAAATTTCCTGAATACGAACTTCTTTTAGATTTTTTTTTATACTTTATAGGTAAGCGTTTGACTACAATCTCATCTGATGTTAAATGATGATGTGGTCTAATATGGTAGTCACGCTAAACCTAGAGGGAGACTGGTTCTCAAGTGCAGCTACCGGAACACACCTACAGGTGCTTGGCGACAGATTTTCAACTTGAGGGTGGTAGCTAGCCAGACGGACTTAGAAAAAGCCCTACCATCATGCAAAATATTAAGATGATGCATTTAACAATAAGAAACAACACTTTAAACCGAATTTTAATTAATTAGATCTTTACATTTTTACCCATGTATATAGTATAACAGCGATAGTGTTACATTATGTATTAATTCAAGCCAAATCAGAAACATTGACTACATTAAAATTATGACAGCAACATTAGAAAATATAGTACCTCTGCTCTAAATACATTATGAGATTCGTACCTGATCATGCACTGGCACTGGAGCGTATTAAAATTTAAATATCTGGTCTGCTATAACCACAGAAATCTATTTAGCCCGTACACTATCGATTATATTATTAAGGACAGGATTTGTAAAGTTATTCGTACAAGTTTTTTTTTTATATTATAGGGGGCAAACGAACAGTTGGGTCACCTGATAGTAAGTGATCACCGCCGTCCATAGACACTAGCAACACCAGGGGAGTTGCAAGTGCGTTGTCGGCCTTTTAAATATGTGGGCCTCGGGCGCTCTCACTGGCCGAACGAAACGCAACAGTGTAAGCACTGTTACTTCACGTCGGCTTTCTGTGAGAGGGTGGTACTACCCCGGGCGAGCCAACCCATTCATGCTGAAACCAGTAATAGCTTCAGCGTAGCTCTACCACCTACAGAACATTATTATTATGGATGATTACTCAATTGACTACATTTCTTCCATTGGTAATAAATCCAAAGAACCCATGTAAAAAGCAATATTATAAATACGAAAAATATGCTTTCTCAGTGTAATTACTCATTCAAACATCATGTAATTCTGCGTAGACATTAATCAGGAGTATTGATAAGGACATAGGGCATTTTTATTCAGGAAACATGTACTTTTCCCAAAGGATAAATCAAATATACAGCAACGCGAGCAAAACCCCAAGTAAATGTTAGTTTAATATATCATTAATTGAAGTCATCGATTTTTTCTTTGAGAAAAAAGTAACGTTGTGAGGAAGGAATACATGATTTAGTAGATCTCACTTACAACTTAATGATATATCCGTAATATGTTGGGGCAACTTGAAAACAGCACTTGAAAAGTCTACTCTATAGCGTTCTATCACACTTTTTATTTAGAGATTTAACATCAGGTAAGATTGTAAGCATAGGTCACAATTGGTCAAAGAAGAATGCAGAAATACTGCAATAGTGTATAAATTGCTCGTAAGACTCGTAACTTGGCCATGACTAAGCTAATAAAGCCATGTTATTTCGTATACCGTTACACTGACCGCGCGACTGTGCCTCTGGGTGGTGAATCGTGAACCTTATAAAAACGTTTTCCACTACGACTCACGTACTTAAGATCCCGCCAAAAACTCAAAAGTCGAGCCTTCTTCTTCTTTATTTTTTTGGCTCCGTCACGGTTTGTGCACTAGCCAGCGTCAAGTAACAAGATTTCGCCAAGTAAGTGCCTTGCGATAATTATAATGTTCTAACAAGATGGTGGTTTTCGTTGTTAGAACTTTCCATGGAGTTTTGGTGGCATCTCAGAATGCATGCTCCGTGGTATTATTTCCCATCCACTTCACTTGTGCATAATAACCGAAATATATTACGTAAAACACCACCAATATTACAAAATATAGAGTCTAATAACACAAGATTATGAATAAAATATAAAAACCACTACATGACAGACTAATGCCCGTTTTCACCAACGTCACCTAACTTTAAGGGACACTTAAAACACGTTTAAGTGACAACTTAGAGAGATTTCGTTTTCACCAACGTCTAAGGATCCCCTAACACCCTAAGGGTTACCTAAATTTTAAGGGACGGAAATTCTATCACTTAGCGCTAAGTATTGTTTATTTCACGAACATGTCAAAACAAATTTGTAGCTAATTCGTTTGTTTATCGTAAATTAAAGAATTATTTGAGTTTTTTCTAACTTTGGTAGTTTAAAAAACCAGACAATTAATAAAATGTCGAAATTCATTTGTATACAGACATTAAGTTTATCCACATATTGTTTTTACCTTATTTTTAGTGACATCTGTTGGTTTATTCAATATTGATATATCTTTCTGTGTAAAAAAAGTTTTACTATTTTATTATTTTCTTCACTGGTCCAAGTCCGAATTGCCGGCCTAAGTTAGTAAACCTTAAAAGATAGTATTTTATTGCGGCACAGAGTCAAAGAAAAAAAACCGTGCACGTGTTAATATTTTAATCAGCTTAGTATATTTTTTATTTTCATTTTATCTTTGTCTTCTCTGTTAGAAACAACAAAACTAAAAAGTAGGTACTATACAATTAGTGATCAAAATTATAAATTTCCATTACATAAAAATTTACTTGACAGGCACCGATTTTAATGCAAAGTCCTTACAAATTTAAAACGGACCCCTATAAAACTAAATGGTGATCCCTGCATCAACACAATAATGAAAAAAGCTCTTTTCAATTAATAGTATTTTTAAATAAGCATATCATAGTGACTTATTTTATTTTAAAATTGTTTTTTTTTATTTATTTATTTTAAAATTGTATTTTTTTTTATTTATTTCTTTAGGTAAAAAACAGCCATACATAAACTTATTATAATTATATTATACGAAAACAGGCTTAAAGTACCATTATTTAAAAGCAAAACATATTTAGGCTATTTTAAGAAATTGTAGCATTACCATGGTTTAAATTTATTGCAATTTACCTTTTTTTCTGTATTTGTATTACTTTTACAAAAAATACATTAAAATATTGCATTTAAATTGTTAACAATACATGTTCCATCTATTTCAATACTGGCTTGACGAAAAAACTGACGCTTAACTAAGTGCTTCCCTACTAAGTGACCCTTAGCATGGTGAAAACGAAATAAGTTAGGTAGCTGTTTTAGGAGACACTTTAGCCTAGGGATCCCTTAGTTAGGGGTACGTTAAGGGAGCGTTGGTGAAAACAGGCATAAGATCCCGCCAAAAAAAAAGTCGAGTCTTTAAACCGTCACGTATAATTTGCTTTTTGCGTGTAATCCGGTTACTGAATCACGCCGATAGATGTCACTAATTTACATGTTCATTAAAAGCACGGTATTAGTGTTGGGGGAGAGAGAGTAATAATAAAAGAAGCACAAATTTTTCGAATGATTAACGATATTTGAAAATAAGGTTAACGGTTTTATATACAGTAATAAAAACAAGCTAAACCTGAGTTATCGCCATAGTTCTGAGAACGCTTATTATGTGGTATAATAGTGGATTGCATTTGACACGATCACCTTGTAATTAATTGTTAATAATGATTACCGAATTATTAACAAAATTAACATCTAAAACAATTTCGATCTTCGGTATAATTCCAGTACATAAATTTCATTACAGCTTGTAAAAACACCCACGACCCGGCGGAACAAATCGGCTACTCTATGGGATAACTGAGCTTTCTTAACGAACGGAATAGGAATTCCCTTTCTTCATATTTAAAGTTGTTAACCCACTGGACCACGTTCAAAGTCGCGACTGGAGTTATTAAGGTCTGTAAACCTCACCTTCATCTAACACGAACCCGTATCATTACAAGTGTAAATTGAGAAAAGAAACTCATAGACGGAAAAATATACTATTGGATCATATCTGGATAATCTATATTCGTTTTATTTTCTAATTCCGAATATGTATAAAATTAAATATCGCTAAAAACAGTAGATGCGCTCCTCTTATTTTGGACGGTAGTATATCTCATTATTTTTGAAGCGATGATGGCTCAGTTGGTAGTGTGTTCGGACACAGAGTCGAAGGACGTAGGTTTGAATCCAAGCAACTGAGTCGGATCTTACGGTGAAGGAAAATGTCGTGATGAAACCATAGCATGGTGGTAGGGCTTTTTCTAATTCCGTCTGGCTAGCTACTACCCTTAAGTTGCAAATCTGTCGCCAAGCACCTGTCGGTGTGTTCCGGCAGCTGCACTTGAGAGCCAGTATCCCTCTAGGTTAAGCGTGACTTACCATCTTAGACCACATCATCATTTAATATCAGATGAGATTGTGGTCGAAACGTTTACCTATTAAATATAAAAAGTTATAACCAATTATAATAAGTACTATCATATCGTACCTTGAGACATGATGACTAAATTGGAATGCCTTATGTTCATGTATGTATTAGGAAACGATGATTTTATTGATACGATATATCAAAACGTTACATCGATGTTAAACGATATATCGAATAAAAACATCGATATTGAATGATCCGATATATCCGATTAGTTCGATATATCGAAGCGCCAAATCGATGTTTTTTCGAACATCGATAAATATTTAACAACTCTCGTATGTGTTGCTTAGTACAACCTTCGAACCGAAACGCAGGAGTGCAAGCAAAACTGCTATTCCGCAGAAAAAGGTGACTCCACATTCGAACCATACCCCAACTTTATCACCTGAGATACATATTTCAGTGTGACATTTATGAATCGAATAACAATAAAGCAATAAAAATAAGTATTTAACCTTGTTTGTCTAAAGCCGTGGTTGTCAAACTGCGGCCCGCGCCCGCTATTTGTGCGGCCCGCGACATAGCAAACAATTTTATTAGACAGTCTGATACCGATTTAGCATATGTATTTAACTTGTACTTCCACTTAAAAGCACGCGGGACTGGAAGATGAAGTAAAGCGAATGAGGGGAAACTTGTCTGTGCATGTAAAAATAATACTTCCTATGTTGTTACTATAATACTATCCGATTGCGTAGTTGACACCTGTAACCAATAACTCCAGGACACAATTTTTCTAAGATATACTTTATTTTAGCCCTTAAGCTAAATGTGTGGCCCGCAGTTATACCTCACATGGTGCTATGCTGCTCTTTGCCAGGATAGTATGACGACCACTGGTCTAAAGCGTCTAGCGTCCAGGAAGTAAAGAATATAAATAAACTATATACAATAACTTTTATCTGATGACAATATGGCTGGTTAGGTGAAAGAATATGCCTAGTGGACCTAAGCTCGCCTGTGTACAAATTAAAAAGGGCAATAAAGTATTCATTCATTCGCTCGTAAATTTATTCATGCATCCATTCATTCGTTCGTTCGTTCATTTATTAATTCATACATTGAATGTGCTATCGATTGTTAATTTAATTTGAACCTAGGTTAGCTTGAGTTTTGGATTACTGTATTTGGACATTTTTAACGTTGGCGTGAAGTGTGGCTGGTCTTGAGAAAACTATAGTGTGGTGATAGGGAATGATGACATTGTGATCAAACACCTATATTTTTGTTTCGGAATTTGCAATTCAGAGCCATAGTTTGTTACTATATCATTACTAAGTTTAGACGCGATTGTCGTCAAACGCCAATCCTGTACAGGATTTTAAAATGACTTTATGATAGTGTTATCTTGCTTCGTAAAATTTGGTTTTGCCTTACTTTAAATTCCTTGCGTTTTCAATTCCATTCGAGCATGGCTAGCACCACGACCGGCAGCAACAAGTCCGTACCAATCGACGCAGCCCATCCCACGCAGCACACTCGGACAGGGTGTGCTGCGCTGTATCCATATCAGCGCCGCACTCGTTGCATACGGCGGTATGCTCCCTGTGCGCGATCAAGTGCAGGTACCATCCAAAACATCACTCCCACTCCCTGTTAATCCACTCCGGTAGGACCGGGCGGACGGTGTCAATGGTATATCTGCCATTCTGCGAGTCCGCCAGGTCCTGCGTCCATCTCTCTTCTTCATCTCTACGGACCTTCGTCCTCATTTCCTCAATTTCTCTGGGAGCTGGCGGCTCCCCTCGGCGTTTCTTAGCCGCCGTATAATTATACAATGAAGGACTTAGCCGAGGACACCGTTCTGTATCCTCGTATCGCTCTCAGTGCCACAAATAATGTTTCGAACCTACGTTAACTGACACAGTGTGACACTAAATACTTTCTACCGAACAGAGCTCAATTGTGCATTACTGCTAGAGCATGCATATTAAATAAAAGAGGAAACCAATCAAATTTCTGCCCACCTAACCAATATCAAAATCTCAAAAGTTCTTCATTGGAGAGAATAACTGAGCGGCCTTAGTAGGTTCCTACCAAATTTTGCAGGCCAATAGTGGTGATTATTGATATTAATAATAGGAATCCTTAAGCGTAATCTTAAGACTTAAGTCCCAAGCACTGCCCTACGCTCCTAGTCTTGCAATCCAATACACCCACCCGCATGTCGGATCCTTCGAACGTTCGTCTCTCTGGACATACGGATGAAGCTGTTCTCCTGTGAATTATATTTAACAAAATTGGTATAATGGCCGTATATTGCGAATACTACACATCAGGCATAATTGTTTTCATTGATTGGAATGTCATTGGATTATTTCAGTCACAAACCTGGGGTTTATTTAACACTTATAATATGACGAAATATATTCGCTTAGGAAAAATCGTGTAAAAGTTTTATTTAACAAAGGTCGTTTTAATTTGCGATAGCTTGTACTAAAACCGGGTCATAATTTCATTTTTGATCGTACCGGCGCGGTTTAGCCGGACACCGGCCGTCGAACTGTCATTTCTCCCCGGGGGTTGTAACAAAAAAATGCTATCGACTAAGGATGGTGTGAAATCGATGTTTACAAATAACATTTTTTTTTATACTTACCTATTCAAAACTAGCTCATATTGGTTTTAAAAAATATAATGTTCTTCTCCACGTTCAAGGCTGTGTCTATACTAAATTTCATTGCGACCAGTTCAAGGGCTTTGTCGTGAGAAAGGTAATAAATATTCGCGGTTATAGTATATAACTAGCGGTTACCCGCGACTTCGTCTGAGTTTGTATCTTTATAAATGATGCCATCATATATACATTACATTCTCGGTAACTGTAAATATGTCTTTGCAATGCACGTCGAGATAAATCTCGAATCGCCGAAATTTGTTCCTAATTTATTAGAGCCTCGGCCTTTAATTTATATCCTTACAAACTTTACTCACTTATGTTATTATCATTCAAATTGTGGATGATTGGTTGATTATAATTGTTCGATAGACATCCAGAATGTAATTATTTATAACTGTTTTAAAAATGTGAGTTATAATATGTTAATGAAAAGATAAACCAGATCGAGTTTCTTGTCGGTTCTTCTCGATGACTGGGTTATTTTCGGAACCGGTGGTAACTTTGACGTTCATAAGCGCCTTCTCAGGGCCTAAACTGAATAAAGTATTTTTGATTTTGATTTTGATATTCAGAAATATGGTTATTTTTTTTAATGTATTAATTTGAAGTATTGTATGTTCGTAATATTTACAGTCTCAATGTATACATTTATTTTATCTTCACATTTAACGAATAGCTGATACACGCGACTACATATGCGCTGTGTGCTTTTAACAATATATTTTATCTACAGAGGAAAAATAGATAAATATTTTTTTTTTTTACTATAGGGGGCAAACGAACAGGTTGGTCACCTGATGATAAGTGATCACCGCCGTCCATAGACACTAGCAACACCAGGGGAGACGCAAATGCGTTGCCGGCTCTTTAAATATGTGGGCCTCCGGCGCTCTCACTGGCCGAACGAAACGCAACAGTGCGACCACTGTTACTTCACGTCGGTTTTCTGTGAGAGGGTGGTACTACCCCGCGCGTCGGGCGAGCCGACCCATTCATGCTGAAACCAGTAATAGCTTCAGCGTAGCTCTACCACCTACAAATGAAAGCAAACATATAATTTGCCTAAAAAATTTCTTTGTAACCGATGTCATCTGTTTATTTCCTCTCTTCTACGCATGTCCTTCTCACTTCATTTCACATATTGCTGAATAAATTAATGTACAAAGTAGTACAGTAGTGAAAAAAGTAGTACCCAACGGTAGACTTCAATAACTTTATTTATATATACAATATTATATAAGATATGATAATATATATAGTTAGTTAACATCGAAATTTGATTGTGAATTATCGATATACGATAGGTGCCTTCACTCGATGTAAACCGTTAACCGATAAACAATTGAGCATTTTCCAAACATTAAATGCACGCATGGTATTCTAGTATATAGAATGCATCCCAACGTTGGCCAATAGATAGAAACACAGAGCCATAAATTAAATATTGGATCGTCTTTTCCAACTTTTTACAAATCCTCTGTGCTTTTTCGATAAAAGATTACCTAACATGTAATACTTTATTATATTAATTCCTAATTTGAGTCTATTAATAACTAACTGGTTTAGTCGACAATTGCTGAGAGATCTGTGTAATGAAAATTTGAATTTATAATAGAGAGAAGTGGAAAAGAAGAATTTGCTGCATGTACCTCAAATTATTAATATCGTTCTTTCCAGCATCCAGAAGTAATCCAGTAGTATTACATTTATCTTTATTAATATAATTCGTCTGTACGTGTGCATGTGATCGAACTGCTCGTAAACGGCTGGACTGAGTTTGATGACATTTTTCGTGTGTGTTCGTTCAAGTGGATTCAAGAAAAGTTTAGATGTGAAGTTTTGAAAGCATAGACCTTTTCTCTTCAGCAGGGGCTGTGTCTGTCTCTGTGTTTACAAACAAATTTCTTTTACTAAAAAACAACATTTGATTACTCACGGCTGTAACAATACGTATATAACTCTATTAAAAAAAATTAACAATATTTATTATAAGAATTAATTTAATTAAATCTTTTTTTTTCAGTTGCGAGTAAAACAATATGAAGTCCTTTGCAAAACAACTCGTTCACCGAGTTCGACTGACGTAAAAGCTATTTAAGAAAACGTTAGCTCGCTCAAAATGCAATATGAATGTAAATCAGATAGTGTGAAGTATAAACATTTTAAGACTTGTAATAATTCAACCGTATCGATGGTGATTTAACCCTAAAATAATTCGAATATCAGTTATGTATGTAAAAACTGATGACAAACGAGAAGCAGTTTTCTTATTTATTGCAATTATAACTCTGAATTATTATTTATTAAGAGAAATGTTCGAGTTGTTGTAAATTTAATGCTGTGTAAGTATTTTCTATGTTGAATTATAGATACCGAATTCCATGGCGACCAGTTGAAAGGAACAAAAGTCGATGTGCTTACAGCAATCTAGTGGGGAGGTACAGTAAAATGGACGGCATGAAAACCTCCATGAAAAAACTCAACTATTTGTGTGTGGTGTTGATGTAGTAGTGTGCTGGAATTGGTCATTTTGAGATTCATTTTTTTTTTTATTGTAGAGGGTAAACGAACAGGTGATGATAAGTCATCACCGCCGTCCATAGACACTAGCAACACCAGGGGAGTCGCAAGTGCGTTTCCGGCCTTTTAAATATGTGGGCCTCCGGCGCTCTCACTGACCAAACGAAACGCAATAGTGCAAGCACTGTTACTTCACGTCGGCTTTCTGTGAGAGGGTGGTACTACCCCGGGCGAGACGACCCATTCATGCTGAAACCAGTAATAGCATCAGCGTAGCTCTACCACCTACAATTAATAAATTGGTACAGGCATATAATGTGATATAATTGTCTTCATATAATTCTAGTTTACTTGGGTTCAATCAGAGATAAAATGGTATTCTTACAGTTAGGAGTCTTCGTCTGGCGGCGCGTGTTGTTAGTCATTTGGATCGGAACGCGGAACACAGCGGAGTTTGTTACAGTACCAAGAGGGTAGAGGTATGGGTACTGTCGCGGTGTAATCCTAAAATTTATATTACAATATATATCTGACTTTTAACCAAAATACTCAGCAAATCAAATTCATCATCTTCTTTAATTATTCTTATTATAATTAATTTATCTTCATTTAATCGATTTTGAAGCGATGATGGCTCAGTTGGTAGTGTGTTCGGACACAGCATCGAAGGACGTAGATTCGAATCCAAGCAACTGAGTCGGAGCTTTCGGTGAAGGAAAACATCGCTTTTTCTAAGTCCGTCTGGCTAGCTACCACTCTCAAGTTGAAAATCTGTCGCCAAGCGCCTGTTGGTGTGTTCCGGCAGCTGCACTTGAAAGCCAGTCTCCCTCTAGGTTAAGCGTGACTTATCTATCATCTTAGACCACATCGTCATTTATTATCAGATGAGATTGTAATCAAAACGTTTAATAAAGTGTAAAAAAAATTCTTCATTAGTGGAACCTTCTTATTGTTTTTATTTTAAACTGCAATGTGATATGTGATGGAATTTACCAATAGAACCACCCTCTCACAGAAAGCCGACGTGAAGTAACAGTGCTTGCACTGTTGCGTTTCGTTCGGTCAGTGAGAGCGCCGGAGGCCCACATATATTAAAAAGTTGGCAACGCACTTGCGACTCCCCTGGTGTTGCTAGTGTCTATGGACGGCGGTGATCACTTACCATCAGGTGACCCACCTGTTCGTTTGCCCCCTATAATATAGAAAAAAAAATTGTTAACCAGATTTTAAAACTACATTATTTTAATATTAGTTCAATTTTACAGGTTAACATTTGATTACAAGCTTATTTGATCTTAAGTAACGATACCTATAGTTAAAGTCCGTAAACACGCTAAACCTAGAGGGGGCTGGAACTACAGCTGGCGGAACAAATCTACAGGTTTCACAGTTCTTAGAAAAAGCTCTCCTTAAAACAATTTCTAGTGAGTAAGTTAAAATAATTTATTTATTTATGTGAATAAATAGGTTTCTAACAAAATAACCTAATCGTTTGTCTTTGATAAATAAAGAATCGGTTTGGGAATTTGTAATGCTTCCTCACAAACATAGCTTCCCGCTTGAAGTCAAATCTGTTATACTGCATTCCTTTGCGAAAAACAATTGATGTCGCCTGTTCTCAGTACATTAACATGAACGTTTGCTATTCGAGAGAACACAGACATGTTTTATGCATCAAGCATGTGACAAAGTGTGTACGTTGTTTGAATTGTGATAGCGCATTATCGTACGCTAAAATCTTTTTGCTGTTCGTTCTAATTACCTGCACGCCGATGGAGCATTGATTCTAATATTTGTATACGCGTAAAAGTTATAATTTTTTTTTTTTTTTTTTATATTATAGGGGGCAAACGAACAGGTGGGTCACCTGATGGTAAGTGATCACCGCCGTCCATAGACACTAGCGACACCAGGGGAGTCGCAAGTGCGTTGCCGGCCTTTTAATATATGTGTGTTTATAATGTGAATTTCAGTAATAATATACTTGTTGTAATAAAATAACGATAAATCTGCTATAATTGTAACGTGTTAAAAACCAAATACTAAGAATATCGATTTCGGATAAAAAAGAAAACAAATGAGGTACGGTGATTGGTCGAATATAATCACGTGTTAAATTCGTAAACGAAAACGTACTTATTCAAATGTATTTCATTGGTTAACAACTTGGTTGGAGTTTTTGGCGGGATCTTAGTCTGTCATGTAGTGGCTTTTATATTTTATTCATAATCTTGTGTTATTAGACTCTATACTTTGCAATATTGGTGGTGTTTTACGTAATATAGTTCGGTTATTATGCACAAGTGAAGTGGAGGGGAGATAATACCACGGAGCATGCATTCTGAGTTGCCACCAAAACTCCATGGAAAGTTCTAACAAAGGAACCGCCATCTTGTTAGAACATTATAATTATCACAAGACACTTACTTGGAAAAATCTTGTTACTTGACGCTGGCTAGTGCACAAACCGTGCCGGAGCCAAAAAATAAAGAAGAAGACTCGATTTTTTGCCAATTTCTATTGTTGTTAAATGCACTCATTTTTCTTGCGCAGGCAATTAATAGGCCACAGTGACCACTTAACTTCAGGTTCGCAGCATGTATTTCTGCTTATATTATAACTTAAATAAATAATATACAACCCATGTACTTATACAACCCGAATCTATCGACGCTTCATATGTTAAAACACATAAGACTGTTCAGATTTAGAAGCATGTCAAAGAGGTACATGAACATATATGCTTTATGAAATAAAACTGCGCACTGTTTCAATAAATCTCGTTCTTTCGTATGATTTATATAAAATTTCTCCCTAGTACCTCTTTTCTCGTCCTCATCTTATTTAGGTAGTTTGTGTAAATCTCAGACTAACAGATAGCAACCCTATAAATCCCTAATATAAGGGAAGGGGTAGTTCCTTGACCGTTGTGGTATCGCCGGAATACATCGGGTTAGCCGCACACTGCATATATATTAATCCACAGTTCAAACGCGATATGACTGCTTATTATTTCTTAGTAAACAAAACACTCGGATATGTACGCTGTCTATCATATGTATATGTATGTCTGCGATAGTCTATGAGTTATTTTATAGAATTAATGATCTATACATATAATAAATTTACCGTGTCTATGCTTTTCAGATCATCATCAGCATCTTACCCTTATCCCACCTAAGTAGGGTCGGCACAACATGTTTTTCTTTTCCACCCTCCTCTGTCAGATGTCATCTCAGTATTCACACTTTTTATACACATATCGTTTTTCACACAATCCATCCACACCTTTTTCTGCCTTCCTCTACCTCTATATCCGTCCACTTTCAAACTCGAAAACTTTTCTTGTTACATGACTTTCATCTCTTCTCATAATATGCCCGTACCATGCTAACCTACTACTCCTCAACTTTTCTGTCACTGGTGCTATTTTCAAACTTCCTCTGATATACTCATTCTTAATCTTATCCATTCTTGTTACACCACACATCCATCTTAACATTCGCATTTCTGCCACATGTAATCTTCTCTCATCCGTCTCTTTCGTAGCCCAGCACTCGGATAAAAAATATTACGAATCAGTTACAATAAATAGTAACTTGATGGCGGCGCGAGTTAATTACGAGAGAGGAGTAGGTAAGGAAATGCATTTCAGTCTCATATAAAAACCAGGGTATTTTAGTAGTATATCTATTATAAACAAAATTATAGAGGTCTGTTGTTATCTGAAAAAGAACCGAATACATTTTAGTTTTATTTCCAAAATACTCGGTTGTTATCAAAGAAAATTATCGAATTGTTTTAAACGGCTCAGACGAAACCGCGGATATCCAGCTCATCTATACATATAAATAAAATTGGAGTGTCTGTATGTGATATCAAAATAACGACTTTTTACTGATTGAATATGAACGTATACAATGATACTGATAACAAAAACACAATTTTTAAAATTTTTGTCTGTCTGTCTCTATGTTCCGGGTAATCTCCGAAACGGCTGATCCGATTTTGACAGAAACTTCACTGACGGATAGTTAAAATTACAGTGGGTGACATAGACTACTTTATTTTAGACTAGCTGTCATCCGTGGCTTCGTCTGTAGTACTATCTCCAAAACGTTTGAACCATTTTTCACGGAACTTTCACTAACAGATAGCTGGTCTTATAAGAAGTAATTTACAATTATAAAAAAATGACATACAGAGCTGCGGGCAACATCTAGTAGTAAATATAATCAAGATATGCCACTTAAGGTGTAGGTAGCACGATTATACATTTCATATTCAGCTATTGTTTAGTTGTATAGATTACGACCGAATCCTTTTAGATATGTTTTATTTTCTATCGATACTCTGTGTGATAATTACTTATGTTTCTTCAAAATAGCGAATGTTAGAGCTTTTATTATTTTTCTTTGTATTGAGAGAGATCAACTTAATTGTATTCGAATTCATTAAATTTTTATATAACGAGTATTTGAAATGTAAAAAAGGTTCAGCTGTTTTCGTTTTGTATGTAACAAATCAGACCTAGAAAAGGCGGAAATACGAGTTGTAGCGTTGTGACCTGCTTTTGCCGGCCTTTGATATAGGAAAGGAAAGAATTATGAAACAAAAACCTCAAGCGGCTCTCACGTTTTCTAATATATCACACGTCACACGGTTTATAAAACGCCGTGTTTTGGACAGTGGCCAGAAAACATTCAATTTGTCGACCATTCCCATCAGTTGGCATCGTGAATGCAATTCTCGGTGGAAAACATACGCATTGCGGCTAAACGTCTGATAAAAATCTGCGCTATCTTGGGATGCTATCTTCGTTTCAACACGCATTGTAGTTTACAGCACTGGAAGGTATTTTGATCGAGTTATTTGTGTATAAATTTTATGTACTGTTTTTATTATGACGTTAAAATATTGATTTAATAGTATTAGGTACTACAATAAGCTTCTTAATCCTAAGCATGTTCTTGATTTAGCCCACATCATCATCATCTTACCCTTATCCCACCTAAGTAAGGTCGGCACAACATGTTTTCCTTTTCCACTCTCCCCTGTCAAAAGCCATCTCAGTATTCACACCTTTTGTACACATATCATTTTCCACACAATCCACCCACACCTTCTTCGGTCTTCCTCTACCTCTATATCCGCCCACTTTCAAGCTCAAAACTTTTCTTGTTACATGACTTTCATCTCTTCTCATAATATGCCCGTACCATGCTAACCTATTACTCCTCAACTTCTCTGTCACTGGTGCTATTTTCAAACGTTCTTTGATATACTCATTCTTAATCTTATCCATTCTTGTTACACCACACATCCATCTTAACATGATGATTATGAGGGTTATCTCTTGATTTAGCCAACAATTGGTCCAAAAACTGCGTAAAACGACTTTTATTGTGGATCAAAATGTGGTTCTTTTATACTTGATAATAGCTTTTAGAGTTTGACCACAATCTCACCTGGTGTTAAATGATAATGTGGTACAAGATAGTAAGCACGGTAAATCTGCAAGGACTGGCTTGCAAGTGCAGCTATCAGAACACACCTATAGCTAGCCAAGCAGGCTTCGAAAAAGCTCTAAACTTTTCACTTACCTTTTTTTATACATGGATACCCAGCCCGCCGGCCAGCGAGGGTGTGTTATGTCCGACTCGCACGGACTAAAACCTCATGGTGCCTCCTTACACCTTTCGAGTCGAGGGGAACAGGAACTGCCTACGGTACTGCGTCTGCTCCCCCGGTAGGTGTCGGCCCCTTTTTAGGGGCCCCGTCTGTGGTCTGACGGGTCAGAGTGGTAGACCCCTCAGGTGGGGAGGGGGGGGGGGGCGGGGGGGAGATTGCAAGAAACATATGATAGATAGAGATAGACATGTCCTTGTCCATCGCCCGCGGGCCCTTTTACGGCGGCCTTAGGTCATATCTAACCCGTCGCCGCCGGGTCCGTCGACCGCGGGAGAGGAGCTGGGTGGTCTGCTCTCTGTCCCTAAGCTTTTCACTAACTACCTCAACACACATAACAGATCCGTGCATACGTGCATACGTCACATACGAGCACACACACGGGTAGGTACACATATGATAGCAGGGTTTTAATTTTTCCCCTTATTATTTTCGAACGCGGATAGTTTCGTTTTGCCGATTTCACAGATACAAAATACATGTTTGCTTTTAAGTAACACATATACTGGTACACACATCTGTGCTTCACTAACTTATATTAATATGAATAAATTAGCTTAGCTTAGTCAGATACAGTCGCGTTCATAATACTCGCGATGTTTCAGTCAAGGCAACAGTCGAAGCCGAGATTCGGCTACTGAGACGCTCTTAATTTTGGGCCTATATGGCTGACTGCTTTAAGCGTTTACAATAATTCCAGTGAAACTATGAACTCTCGTCAGGCCAACAGCGTTAATCAGTTCGCTAAAAAAGAACCGACGATAGATTTTTCATGTTATAAATGCCTTCTAAGGGCGTAAATTGAATAAAATATTATTTATTTCGATGTAACATAATTTATTTTAAAAACTTTATTGCTTGGGAAACAATATTAATATAATGTATTCGCAAGAGGTGTATTAGTAACGTTGTATTTGGTTAAGTTATATTAGTGACGTCAGAATAAATAAAAAATCTAAAGTATAATCTCCGACATGACATAATGGAATTTGGACAACCTTTTACCAAACTTAAGCCAATTTTGTGAGTATCGTGTAAGGCTACTCATTCCGTTTTTGTATAGAATCTACTCAATCATGCTTACATTTAATGGTGGTAGTCAATAACTACAATAATTATAAAAAAGAAATTATAGCCCACACTTATACCCTATCCTGTGAAATAGTAAGTTCTTAAAACTCGTAAAATCTTTATTCGGACAACGAAACCGCGAGCACAAACTAGTGTAAAAACAAAAAACGGTTTGGCATGAAAAGACCGTTTAGATTCAAAAATGAACTTTTGTTTAAGCATATCGAATAGCTCTTGTTTCTTTTTATTAGCAATAAACTTAATATAAATGTCATTAAGAAGTCTTGTCTTTTGATTCCGGATTCCGACGCGATATAATTATGGTAAGTCCTAAAACGTGCTAATGGCGACATGTCAGTGCTGCCATCTATTACTTTAGGCGAATAGTTTAAACGAATAAACGTATTAAAGAATGACGGTATTTTAGGAATGTATTTAATTCAAATATTGTTTGTTACTAATGAACAATTTAGTTTTAAGATACGATTAATTTTAAAACTTATTTTAAAACTTAAATGTAAACGGTGATTTGAAGCGCTCTCTATTGTTGAGTAGAATTATCTAGAGTATAACATAAACCTTAATAAAAAATAGTTCGAACTTTTAACACTAGATGGCACTAAATCATTTTCAATATTGTAATTCGTTATTAAAAGTGACTATCTGGAGAATTATTAAAAAGAAATGAGTGAGATCACAAGTTAAAGACTTTGCAAATAGTATGTTATTGTTTATATGTGTCACTAAACGGGAAGTCTAGTTTCATTGAATCTTATGACCTGTATTCATTAAAGGAAGAAATCAGCGTAAATCTTTATCATTGACTACTACTCTGATTTTTCTCAGAATATAAAGAGATGAAATATAAAATTGATTACTCGAGTAATTAATAATTTTTCACACACAGTTAATTTTGAAATCGGTGTTGAATATTATATATATAGTAATTTTTATTTGAGTTCCCCTATTATTTATTCTGAATAGGACACATAATTATTGTAAATAGATTAAAAATAATAGACAGATTTTTTTAGGTAAAATACAAAAATCATCGTATATTACAGGTAGCTAAAAGTTTTGGGAAATGTAAAATGATTCAAAGTACATGTGGAAAAGGAATTACGAATTGTCTGAAAAAAAAACAATAAGAAAACAAATGGTTTTTGACCGTGGAAAAAAACTCCAGGTTCCTTGTAGAACAATTTCCTCGTAAGTAATGAGAGAACAGATTCTTTTTTTTTATTTTACAGGATTTTACAAAAAACGTACGATGATAATAAGCCATCAAGTCTTGAGATAAATTTTATTGAAAAATGATATTTTTTACAAATTTTAAGAAGAGTGAGATTTTATGCGAATTGAAGCGGAATAATTCAGCTATCGATTCTTATCAAAGATTCAAGAGAATAAACCAACACAAACTTAAGTTTTAGTAAATTTTTACTAATATAACTCCATAATTTAATTAATCTTATATTTTCTCATAGAAATATACTTGTAATTCCTCATAGGAAAAAAAATGAAAACTGTGTATTAGCGATTTATTATTAATTTTAACATTTTTAAATTCTAAACAAAAATCTTAATTTTTTCCATAATTTATAAGATCTTTTTCACATGTTCTTTATTACCATTCACACCGCTTACCCCACGAGTTGAACAGCATCACCGTATATTTGTACCATAGACTTTTTACCTAACAAAAAATGTCATATAGATTCTTATTTAAATGGTTTGTCAGTTAGTTTCTACTTATATATTTTATATATTTCAAGGTTTATATTTTCTTACCGTTGCCGTTAAAACATAAACACCCACGGATGTGTCAATTTCGCATACATAAATACCAAGTGAATGTCACAAGACGCGGTGTATATCATTATGTAAATATTCCTAAAAGACACTATATCTAGCCTACTGACTGATATAGTATAAGCTCACAAAAATGCAAGGCCCGCGAAATACAACGTTGCATATGCGACTGTGTAACGGTTAACAGAGAATTGATGAATACGGACTGGGCGTTTATGCAACGGCAAAAGTTAATTTTGCACGAATCTTATCTCCGTGTTTGATTAAAATGGGTTAGCGTTTTCGAGCCGAGACGGTAGGTTATTAACGACGCGTCTCATATCACTTGATGCGTTTTCCGTCTAATTTATTTGTATTAACACAAACTACGTTCAAAAAGATATACAGTCCTGGTCAATATTTTTTACTTGCGCATGATATAGTCAAAATCAAAATCAAAAATACTTTATTCAGTTCACAGGCCCTGAGAAGGCGCTTATGAACGTCAAAGTTACCACCGGTTCGGAAAATAACCCAGTCATCGAGAAGAACCGGCAAGAAACTCTCGATCTGGTTTATCTTTTCATTAAACATATTATAACTCATATTTTTAAAACATAGTTATAAATAATTACATTCGGTTTCGGTGGATGCACAGAGAGGGCGTCATTTCCAGACGTCACTGTCGTTCACATAGTCAAAAGTTTAGTACAAAACAACTTTACAGAGTTTTTTGGCGGGATCTTAGTCTGTCATGTAGTGGTTTTTTATATTTTATTCATAATCTTGTGTTATTACACTCTATATTTTGTAATATTGATGGTGTTTTACGTAATATATTTCGGTTATTATGCACAAGTGAAGTGGATGGGAAAGAATACCACGGAGCATGCATTCTGAGATGCCACCAAAACTCCATGGAAAGTTCTAACAAGGAAACCACCATCTTGTTAGAACATTATAATTATCACAAGACACTTACTTGGAACAAAACACTGACACTGGCAAGTGCTTCTGCGGTGCCAAAACAAGAAGAAGAAGAAGAGGAACAACGTTACATTTATTATTATAAGAATCTAAAATTGTCATTTATTTATCCTTAAGTTGTCTCGATTTTATGCATATAATGTACAACATATTAATTCTTAAATTTATGTTCCGCGCAAAATGTTTGACACGCACAATTTCAATAGAGGAACGTTATCTTGTTTGTATCGATAGCATTTTTTTTAATTGACACGGTGGTAGGGCTTTTTCCAAGTTCGTCTGGCTAGCTACCACCCTCAAGTTGAAAATCTGACGCCAAGCACTTGTTGGTGTGTTTCGGCAGCTGCACTTGATAGCCAGTCACCCTCTAGGTTCAGCGTGACTATCTTCTTTTAACATCATTTAACATTAGATGAGATTGTGGTCATACGCTACACTATAAAGTGTAGGTTCGAAAACGAAGAACTACGCGATAAATTTTGATACAATTTCTTTGATGGTTTAGAGAATCGTATAAAAAAGTCTGTAAGTATATAATACATTTGTGTTTATCTATACAGAGTAGAGAGAAGTCGATGTTTTCTAATAATGACGTAAGAAGGAGTCTCCGGGCTCTTGTATTGCAAACGCCTGTTAAATCCATTGAAATATTTTTATTTTATTTTATTTATTTAGGAAAACGCACAGCTAACATTGATTAAACAACAAAACAATAACCTGTTTAAAGGGTAATTACAAGTTTTCACTTATATAAAAATATAAATAAACAAAGAAAAAGACAGCTATAAATACTAATAAACAATAACAAGCATAATGAAAGGTGGTAGAGCTACGCTGAAGCTATTACTGGTTTCAGCATGAATGGGTCGGCTCGCCCGGGGTAGTACTACCCTCTCATAGAAAACCGACGTGAAGTAACAGTGATTGCACTGTTGCGCTTCGTTCGGTCAGTGAGAGCGCCGGAGACCCACATATTTAAAAGGCTGGCAACGCACTTGCGACTCCCCTGGTGTTGCTAGTGTCTATGGACGGTGGTGATCACTTACCATCAGGTGATCCACCTATTCGTTTGCCCCCTATAATATAAAAAAAAATGATTACAAGCACAAGGTCAGAAGTGTAAAGAAAGAAGTCTCTCGACAAACATTGTCTAATATGTATATATATATATATATATATTTGTTATATGTACAAATAATGTACTAAAGAAGAATAGAAGTCCACAATGGCATCTGAAGAATTTAAACGGATAACTTACAGTTACATTTTTCTTTTATTAAACATAATCGGTAATAATGTTGTGGGAGTTAATGACGTATTATAATAAAAAAAAAACATATGGTTTTAGAAATACATATATAGGCTTTAATAAATTGAATATAATAAGCCTTAGCATTTAGGCAGGACTATTATGTTTACATACATGCAGTAATATTAGCACTGTTGGAGTTCAGGTACAAAGGTTTAAGACGAGATACAATGAACCCAATCTTCAGGGATAACAACTGATCAGTAACTGAGCTCGAGTAAAAATATAGAAATACATATAGACAAATATATTACGCCGCATTATTTATGTAACAGAGCCTTCGGTTAACCTACCTCTTTAGGCTTAGAACGTTTACGATCATAGACCACATCGGCATTTGACATCAAGTGAGATTGTAGTCAACCACATATACCTATTATGTATAAAAATACCATACTTTTTATCATGCGAAAGAAAGCGGCCTCTTTACTGCAGCGTCTGCATGGTGCATGCCTGTCCCTTCCAGATACAGTCTGAGTAAATCTCAAAAATAAATAATCTATTTTTAATTAAGAATACTAAGCTAGTCACGTAAGCACTATTGCTACTAAAACTAAAAAATAAGTACTGACAAAACTATGGACCATATGTAGTCGGAAAATAAAGTTTTTTTTTTAAATTAAAAGGAACAAACTTTTAAATGTCTAAACTTGTTTCTTACGCTTCAAATACAAAACAATACATATTTTTATTAGACACGAGCATCAGTGCCGAAGAAAAAATTAAATTCTACGAATAATCTCAATTAAATTTAGTATTTAGAACCATCGTAAAACTACATAAAGTTGATCTGTAGTTTATCTGTCTGTCTGTATGTTCCGGGTAATCTCCGAAACGATTGGACCGATTTTGACAGAATTTTCACTGACGGATAGGTAAAATTACAGCGGGTGACATAGGCTATTTTATTTTAGACTAGCTGTCATCCGTGACTTCATCTGTAGTACTATCTCCAAAACGATTAGACCTATTCTTATGGGACTTTCACTGACAGATAGCTAACATTATAAAAAGTAATTAAAGCTTTTTTATTTTTGGCTAGCTTTAATCCATGGCTTCGTTTGCAGTACTATCTCCAAAACGTTAGAACCATTTTTCACGGAACTTTCACTAACAGATGGCTGATCTTATAAGAAGTAATTTACAATTATAAAAAAAAAAAAACGCATTCGGCAACAGCTAGTCAATAATATAAATGAAAGAGTTACAACAACAACAAGTTCTAAAATTAAATGAATTCAACGTAACGTCTGGTAACAATAAATTCTTCGTTTACGCGTCATAAGATAGTGTCATCTTTCAACGCGCATTTATTTATGTAGGTATTCACGATATTTGAAACTAGCGATATAAAAAACATTATTTGCTATAGATATCAACGTGAGTCGTCATTTTAATGTCGGTCATTCCAATCGTTACATCATTCTTGTTGACACTGAACGCGATCGGTGTAAATATTTCTATTACCCGTTTGTATTAATAGTGTGGTCTTAGTTCTGGCGGTAAATCTTTATTTTTTTTTCTATGGGTTACATTTATTTTTACTTCTTTTTCAATATTGTTAAAAACCTTCGCTATACTACTTATAATGCTACTCCCATATCGAAGCTTCGACGTCAAAAATTATTCCGATAATGGCACAGAATTCCCGTTCCAACACCTGTGTCGTTCCAATAACTCGAAATTAGCGTCCGATAATTTCCTTTTCATGTGCGCAATAACCGCCGGCCCAGTTATCGTGCTGCGTGTATCGTCACGCAATCCGATAGTTCATAACGCGTGACGATAATATCTCCCCACGTCTGCATTTAGTCTGACCATAGACAAAACTTCGTGCCGATACACGCAGGTGTGGGAGTAGCATAATAGATGCATTAAAACGTAAATGTAATAAAACAGTTTTCATAACGGCTCAGTTACGACTCTAGCACACTTTAAGCATTTCGAGTTTTTTTTTTTATGCGATTGGAGGCAAACGAACAGACGGGTTACCTGATGGTAAGTAATAATAAGATATAAAAAGTTATTAACATTTAAAACTATAAGCAACTTTGTGAGGATTTGGACTTGGACTTATGAGGACATGTTTTTTTTTGTTAAGTTGAAATCGAAACGTGTAATATATTATGTAATTAACTTGAGTTAATAAATGTTTTTTTGTAATTATTTCTATCAGCATTTCATACAATATGAAATGAACAAAAAAGCAGTAACAATTACTATTTTGCCAAGCACAACTGATAAGTACGCGCAGAAAAATATAGTACAATTATTTCTGGGCATTATTTCAAATATAGACCCTAAAAATATAATATAATAATAAATTTGAAACATATAGTTTTAGTAGTTTTTTTTATGAAAGTCGAGTAGCCTGCAGATGGGTATGACAATGCCGATTGTAGATGCCTTAGCAGTAGCCGTTGTTGTTGAATTGTACTGTGTTTGCCACCAATAAGATTGCCAACGCTTTTTTGAGAACAACTGCGTTGCTAATCTTTTGAATAAAAGTATATTAATTAATTGCAAGAAAAATAAAATATTACTCATGTTTACATTTTTATTTTCTCGAATATATTTCTTGTGCTTTAAGGACACTCATTTGATTGTCTTTGGGAGTTTCATAACTATTTTTACAATATTACATTACAAGTTTACATTCTAATAAATGTATAATATATTTTTTATTACATATTATCTCGGAAAACACAGACAACGGAGGCTGTAAGCATATAGAGTAAATAAGAAATATTTTCTAAATAAAGTATTTCATATTCTTTATTTTTATGCAAAAATATATAATATATTTGTCAAAAAATAAAGTAAGATACGTTATAATAAAATATGGTTAGTAATTCAAGCCACTAGGCACACTTCAGTCACTAACTATATCGTAGCTCAACAAAATAGAATTGTATTTTTTTATATATAAAGGACTCAAGTGATTTTCTCGCTACCAGACGCACCGCACCCGATTCACCCACAACACCGGCGAGTTCAAAGCGCGTTACATAAAAGGTTTATTTTTAATTCACGTTGGGTGTAGTGTGCGTATCGCGTTGCGTTCTCCATTCATGAAGCGCCATCTTGGAAAAATTGTAATAATCGAATTGTTGTTACGTCATCGCTACAAATACTGTTTTCTATGTTTTTGAATAGGATCGCACTTATCACAGTCACGGCCTAAGTCGTAGGTGATAATATATTGTGTATACAACTAACGCGTATTAACACTATAGACAAATTAGAAGTAAGCGTAAGTGATCTTGAGTGAGTTGTAGCTCCGTGGAGAGCGGCCCTGTATTTGGGGTTGCCAGGGATTAAAATACAATACCCGAAATCGGCGCTATATTAGGCAAGATATTTAACCCCAAAAGTCGGACGTCTGAGTAAGTCCAACATTGCTATTGTTGTCCTGATTTTTTATTTGATGTTGTATTATAAATGTAGTACTTTAGCAGTGACAAGTGCACAAGCAAACAGACAGATATCCAAAAATGATTTAAATGCATTTAATTACTTATTCTTAGTTACTTGTAATAATTTTGTCACAAAAATGGGAAATAGTAGTATGATGTATGTCCTACCTATAATAAGTGTAGTATTTCAAGTACATATTGTGCGTATTTAAATAATACTATTATTTATTTACATTTAAAAATTGAACTTTAATGTGCATGTATTTACACTTCTATCGTGTTATCGGATTATAACACACATTTTTTTTTTGTATATTTTATTCGATGATCAAACTCAATGGGACATGAAAGGTATTAGTAAATTAAAATGTTTATTTGCTTCCAATATAAACTATCAATGTTTAGAAAATAATGACCAAAAAAAGTTCACTAGAATATTTCTAAGTAGGTATAAATATTTCGAAATTTCAAGCAGTTCTTTACTCGATTATTGTTTGTAAATAATATACCAGTGAATCATAATTGTATTTACGTTTTATTAGTAAACATCAGCTCCTATATAGACGGTGTTTGTTTATATTTGTCTTAAGTCGGACGACGGATTGCTGCACTATGTGATTGCAAATACTAGGAACTGCCTGCAATTTCTTCCACATTGAATCTATACATAGAATAGAAATGAAGTGTCTGTATGTAATATCAAAATAACGACTTTTTACTTATTGAATATGAACGTATACACGACACTGATAACAAAAATACAATTTTTAAAATTTTTGTCTCTCTGTCTGTTTGTATGTTCCGGGTAATCTCCGAAATGGCTGGACCAGTTTTGACAGAAATTTCACTGACTGATAGTTCAAATTACAGCGGGTGTCATACTCGTAGGCTACTTTATTTTAGACTAGCTGTCATCCGTGGCCTCGTCTGTAGTACTATCTGCAAAACGATTGGACCTATTTTCATGTGACTTTCACTGACAGATAGCTAACGTTATAAAAAGTAATTAAAGTTTTTTTATTTTGGACTAGCTTTTACTCATGGCTTTCTTTGCAGTACTATCTCCAAAACGTTTGAACCATTTTTCACAGAACTTTCACTATATTGATCTTATAAGAAGTAATTTACAATTATAAAAAAAACGCATGCAGAGCTGCGGGCAACAGCTAGTTACTATATAAAACTTAATGACAATAAAACATGTACTAAAGAGTTATGGTGAAGTGGGTAACAGAAAAAGAGTTTTAAAACCACTGTTTTTTTAAATAAAAACCTATTTTTTTTTAACTTTCACGTCGTTCTATTAAACGATGTTGAAATATAAAATCCTATATATATGCATACGATTATACGTAGAATAAATATCCATAACACGCGTTAAAGGGACTATACGAAATAATGGAACCATTTTTATTAACCACGCAATACAAATACAGTACCTACAACAGTCATGAAATAACCCATTTCAAACTAATGTGTTATTTACTTCATAGAAAAAAAAATGAATATAATACGCGTTAAGACTTATGATTTTTAAAATCGGTTATTTTTGCATTCTAATGCCAGTAACAAGCAAGCGCCTTAAATTGACATTCACAAAACACTAACGATATATCACCGCAGAACTGCCCTACAGTCTTTTTTATAATATACGGTTTATACGAAAGATGAAAGGTGTCCGACGTAGTTGTGACATACGAATGCCCAGACCAGAAAGACCAGCCAACCTGTATGGATCTGAGTGCTGGGCTACGAAAGAGAGAAAATCATATGTGCCAGAGATACGAATGTTGAGATGGGTGTGCGGTGTAACTAGAATGGATAAGATTAAAAATAAGTATATCAGAGGAAGTTTGAAAATAGCACCAGTGGCAGAGAAGTTGAGGAGTAATAGGTTAGCATGGTATGTGCATGCCATAAGGAGAGATAAAAGTCATGTAACTAGAAAAGTTTTAAGTATGAAGGTCGACAGGTATAAAAGTAATGGAAAACCGGAGTAGGTATGGATGGATTGTGTAAAAAATGATATTGTATTGTGTGTATAAAAGGTGTGAATACTGAGTTCGCATCTGACAGGGGAGAGTGGAAAAAGGAAAACATGTTGTGCCGACATTACTTAGGTGAGATAAGGGCAAGAATATGAAGATGGTGATGACTGCGTATCTAATTTCTCTTTTAAGTTTTTTACTTGGCAACCCTAGTTGAAAGGAATTCACTACATAGTATAAAACAAAGTCGCTTTCTCTGTCCCTATATCCCTATGTATGCTTAAATCTTTAAAACTACGCGACGGATTTTGATGCGGTTTTTTTAATAGATAGAGTGATTAAAGAGGAAGGGTTATATGTATAATAACATAAATTAAATAGTGGAGAAATATTGTTATTTTTGAGGTTACTCCAAATTTAACGCGTGCGGGCCACGGGCAGTAATGGATAAATCAAAACTCTTGGATCGATTTTAATCATTTTTTCAGTGAATGACATAGACTTTATATATTTTATACCTGTGCGAAGCGAGAGCGGGCCGTTAGTTTATTATAATTACCGATAATTTTCGCTTACCACCGCTCTGGATATGTACGCGCAAAACGAGATTAATTATCAGAAATATACGACGAGGGTTATCGAGTACTAGGAATTCATAGTATGACGTTACTGGCTATAATAAAACATCAAGTATAACTAGACGCTTTGTTTACAAAGGCATCATCTTACACGTGTAGTAGTAAATTTATGGTAATCTTTTTTAAGCTCTTTGGCTAAATTGATTCGCAGGTTTATTTTGGCGGCAAAGGCGTCCTTCGGTCATCTCATCTGTTTAGGTGTACTCGTATGAATAGAGTAACCATACGTCTCATATCGAACGGGACCGTTGTTCTTTTAAGCACTCTGTTGTAAGTTTAAGCGCCATGTCAAGCGGGTTTTGGTGTCAAAGGGCTATTATAAAGTGAAACAATATGTGAACGAATGTCATCATCATCATCATTTTATCCTTATTCCACCTAAGTAGGGTCGGCAGAACATGTTTACCTTTCCATTCTCGCCTGTCAGGTGTCATCTCAGTATTCACACTTCTTATACACGTCGTTTTTCACACAATCCATCCACACCTTTTTCGGTCTTCCTCTACTCCTATATCCGTCCACTTTCAAACTCAAAACTTTTCTTGTTACACGACTTTCATCTCTTCTCATAATATGCCCGTACCATGCTAACCTATTACTCCTCAACTTCTCTGTCACTGGTGCTATTTTCAAACTTCTACTGATATACTCATTCTTAATCTTATCCATTCTTGTTACACCACACATCCATCTTAACATTCGCATTTCTGCCACGTGTAATCTTTTCTCATCCGTGTCTTTCGTAGCCCAGCACTCGGATCCATATAACACGGCTGGTGTTATTATAGTTTTATACACCTTCCCCTTGAGTTTCAATGGCATTCGTGGGTCACAAACGACCCCAGACACCTTTCGCCAATTCATCCACCCTGCATTTATCCTATTCCTCACGTCCTTGTGTATTCCACCTTCGTTTTGGATCATATATAAACGATGTTGATATCTGGAATTGACTCCATTCTGTGCATCCACTAAAAACGATTGCAACGTGTAATGTATTTAAAATATACATCTATGTATTATGTTAAAAAGATAAAGCCGATCGAATTCTATGCCAGTTCGGCAACTTCTCGGGGACTGGGTTCTTTTCCGAAACGATGGTAATTCTGACGTTCATAAGCGCCTTCTTATGACCTAAATTGAATAAAGTATTATTTTTATTTTGACGTTCGGTCTGCTGTCTCCCGCTGTCTCCAAATAAAGCCCCGAGACGCAAAACGGCGATGGAGAGATCTATAAGCTATACTACTGTAAAATTTCATCAAAATAGGTTTAGTAGTATTTCTGTGAAAATAAAATAAACATCGATACATCTTCACAAACTTTCTTTATAATATGAAATATATATATATATATATAGATATATATATATATATATAGAATGAGTAAGCTCGATGTGTCGATGTAGTGAATTAAAGAAATACCAATATGGCGATTCAACGGGTCTTTATATTTCAAGTAATCTAACCGAAACTGAATAATAATCAATTATTATTAATGCCGTCTGTTTAAGACTGTGGGTAAGTAATTAATTAATCGTGACGACACAAATAACAACTCTTGAGAGCTAGTCTCTCTCTAGATTCATTGTGTTTACGATCTTAGACCACATCGTCTTTTAACATCAGATGACATTGTGGCCAAACGCTAAGCCAGACGAGTATTAAAAAAAATAACCTTCCTCCTGTACAATCGTGTCGAAGATATTATCCATATTCTTCTCGATGACTGGGTTGTTTTCCGAACCGGTGGTAACTTTAACGTTCATAAGCGCCTCCTCAGGGCCTAAACTGAATAAAGCAATTTTTTATTTTGATTTTCTAATTCTTTGTTCATTATGTTTATTCGTTTTTTTTTAATACGAAAACAAAAAAAAAAAAAACAAGTATTACATTCAGCAGCTGCGTGGAAAACAAGTTCAGTGATTTTTTTTTTTTTTTTATGTTATAGGGGGCATCCGAACAGGTGGGTCACCTGATGGTAAGTGATCACCGCCGTCCATAGACACTAGCAACACTAGGGGAGTCACAAGTGCGTTGCCGGCCTTTTAAATAAGTGGGTCTCCGGCGCTCTCACTGACCGAACGAAACGCAACAGTGCAAGCACTGTTACTTCACGTCGGTTTTCTGTGAGAGGGTGGTACTACCCCGGGCGAGCCGACCCATTCATGCTGAAGCCAGTAATAGCTTCAGCGTAGCTCTACCACCTATTGATATTAAATGACTAGCAATAAAGCATAAATTGATCCGCCTATAACTGGCAAAAAAAATAATAACAATGTAATACTGTCTAGCGCTATCTAGTCGCTAGATTTATGTAGCAAAACTTATAGCTAACACTAATGAAATAAGAAAACAGTAACATAGTTAAAGGCTAATTAAAAGTTTTCACATATATAAATAAATAAACCGAAAAAAAGACGGCTACAAATACAACTATAAACAAAAAAAAAATACATAATGATTACAAACACAAGGTTAGAATCTAATGAAAGAAGCCTCTCGACAAACATTGTCTAAGGCGCGGTACACTCGTGTAGAATAAACCAACATTATTGCCTATAGAATTAAAATATTTACATTCCCCTATTAGAAATGCATTTTGTCTGTATGTTGTCCTTACAAAGTAGTATTGTATCAGCAGTATTAGTATTATAAACGCAAGTGTGTTTTTAGTATTATAAACGCCTGACCTACTCAACCGATCGTCAGTAAACTTTGCATGTTATCAGATAATATAGAAAAGGATATAGGTTAGCTTTCGTTCAGAGAATTTTTTTTTTTTTATGCCAAAGGGCAGCAAACAGCCAGACGGCCCAGCTGATGTGAAATGGTTACCGTCGCCTATGAACAACTGCAACACCAGGGGCATCGCTGTTGTGTTGCCGGCCTTGAGAGAACGTGTTTCAATCCTTTTTTGAAGAACCCCATGTCATAACTCTGGGGAAACACCGTGGCTGGTATCCCATTCCACAACCTTAGCGTGCGCATAAGGAAACTTCTAGAGAATCTTACGGTTGTCGCCATTCTACTAGGCTTGGCGGGTGGTGCGAGCTTGAAACGGTGATGATGGCACCATACCAAAAAGTTCATCAGAGCACTCTCCGTTATACATGCGGTAAAGCACACATAAGGACCCAAGGACCCAAGGGACATATATATGAGATAGATATTTCCGCGAGCGAAGTAGCGGACAAAAACTAACTTATGATAATCGGACCAACCATTGTTGTGAATTTACCTACCTCAGGTATACCAATGTCCATTTTTATTCATATATATATATATATGTATAGATTCTGATTTATTACTTTAAAGACGTTCTACAAAAAATTACCATTTTAAAAATGAAGGAACTGTTAATTTTATTGTAATGTCTAACAGACAATAACTATCCAATTTAGCCTTTTAAGGCCTTCAAATATGTTAATAAAGCTAAGTAACGGTGGGAAGGTTTCGATTGCATTGTGTGCCTTGTATTATTAAAAAATGGCGTGGTATAAGACGCTATCTTCAGAAATATTACCAAAATACGATATATTAACGTTCGTATGGAGTTTTTGGCGGGATCTTAGTTTGTCATGTAATATCGTATATATTTTATTCGTATTCGTGTACCATTTGATTCTATATTTTGTAATATTGGTGGCATTTTACGTAATATTGTTCGATTATTGTGCGTGCACAAGTAAAGTTGATGAAAAACAAAATACCACGGAGCATGAATTCTGAGATGCCACAAAAACTCATTGGAAAGTTCTAGCAAGAGGCCACCATCTTGTTAGAACATTGAAATTATTACGTAGACCCCCTTGCAGGTTGTCTTAGACTCCTAGGGGTCCGATATAGGCCACTTTGGGAATCACTGCTCTATACCCATCCATTTTCATATTCACAACTTTTCTCGTTACATGCCACTTCCATCTCTTCTCCTGATATGTCCGTACCATGCTAATTTTCCCCGATATACTCATTCTTAATCTTATCCATTCTTGGTACACCACACATCCATCATAACATTCGCAACTCTACCACACGTAATTTTTTCTCATCCATCTCTTTCGTAGCCCAGCACTGGGATCCATATAACACGAATGGTCCTATTATAGGTTTATACACTTGCCCCTTGAGTTTCAACGGCATTCGTGGGTCACAAACTACCCCAGACACCTTTCACCATTTCAGATTTACCCTGAATTTATCCTATTCTTGACGTTATTGTCTATGCCACCGTCGTTCTGGATCAATGAAGCGATGTACCGAAAATTGAACTGGACTGACCTCTGAAGTCGCAGAACAAATGTTCATTTTTGAGCATACCAATAATCTTTAAACCAAGTTTCTCCAGTTTCTCTCGCCATTTCTATAGCCTGCTCTGTACCTCGGCAGCATTTTTATTTAATGTAAAATTAAGCAAAAAAAAATCAACATAATTTTATATTACTTAATATTAAATGTTTTATAAAACAATATAATACATTATATTTTTATATTACACTAGTTGATAGACGCGTTTTCGTTTGAAATGGAAATTATGTGTTTTATTTGAATTCATACTGTCATTAATACTAAACCGTCAAAAACGTATTGGTACTCTGAGAAGACCTCAAGTGCAACCCTGAAACTAACGTCCAAATTTATTCAGCCGTTTCGGAGATTACCTCGGATAAATAAAAAACATGCTTACTTAGTCACACTTCTCTTAAAGTATAAAACTTAATTTGTCTTCGCGTAATTTCGAATAACGAATTAAAGTAACGTTGCGGAATATTGAGGATTTAACTCGATCGTTCCAGAGACGCGACTGTCATTGAAACTGAAAGTGCACCTAAGTTTTCTCGACACGTTTGATGTGAAAACCGACTTCACGCGTTGAAGCCGGCCGGCGCGCGCGGAGCGACCGTCGCGTCGACAAGACAGTCAGTTCAGCCTCGCGACTTGCGCTAGTTCACCGTCAGTTCATTACCGCCGACCGTAGAGTGTACACGTGTACGCCGCCACAGAATATGTAATACGATAATTAAAAAAAAAGAAAAACATCAATTAAACACGCTACAAATCGAATGAAAAAGTTTAACGATTTAAAATAAATTAGGTGTTTATATCATTGTGAACCGTGCCTGTGTTACCTTGCCGTCTTCCACGTTAGAAAGGTAAATATGCAAGTGTTATAATTGTTATCGCGTTGTTTTAATTTTAATGGGACATTTGTTTTGTTACGGTTTTTGATAAGAAATACGCTTGTACTGACCTACAGATGAATTATGCGTGAACATAATTTTTACACAGCAATTCTCTGTGTAAAACTTGTTTTAAATCGTTCCGAGACAAATATGAAAAGTTATTCAAATTTAAATAAATCGGTCGTAATTCCTTTGAATATTTATATTCGATTGTATCACGTGTATAATTTAACATGGTTAGTGTATTTTTTTTTTTTTTTTATTAAGCTTTACCACTTTACCAACTGAGCTATTAATGGAGAATAATAAATAAATATTTCGACCAAAACGTGTATGTAAATGGCTTAATTGAAAGTAGATTTTTATGCTATTTAAAACATAGAATATAATACTAAACTTACGGGACTTTTTAATATTTAAACTAGTTAGTGTCCGCAACTTCGTTCACGAGAAAAATGTTAGGTTGTCTCTTTTATTTGATCAACATTAATTTTTTTTTTCATTATAATTTGTTTATTACACGGTAGCTATAACCTTTTAACCAATTTTAAATAACCTATGTTAAATTATGTTTACTTCGTAAACCCCTATCGAACAATATAACGGTTAGGCTAGATAATCTATATATATAAAACAAAGTCGGGTTTGTTCAAACACTTAAGACTGTACCGATTTTCATCATATTTGACTTTTTGTATTCTTCTTCACCCCAAATAGCAGAATAACTATGAGAATATAAAAAAATCCATATAAAAGAAATATGTATATAACTTCTATATATCTCTTCTGCTATATATATAAAACAAAGTCGGTTTAGTTCAATCATAGCGGAATAACTAGGAAAATGTCATATACCACAAGGTGATTTACTGAAGATAATAAACTAGAAATTGACCCCCTTGCAGCAAAATACACAGCATCGACAAAGCATATTATGTCTTACTGATACGCCATTGAAATGCTGGTTTTTGTAATTTTATTACATTTTTGTTTACTTTATATATATTATAGTGATAAACTATTTCATTTAGTAACCTTTTAGTAATTCGTTTTAATAAATGACATTCATTAACTGTTACGCGGTACGAAGTTCGCCGAGTCAGCTATTTCTTATATAAATCCAAACAAACAATAGCGCCTTGCAAATCGGATGAGTGCCTTAAGCGCTCCCCTTATTAGTCCGGTGAAACTGTAGAGGCCTTGCTATGCTAATGCTACTCCCATACCTGCGTGTATCGGCCCGAAGTTTTGTCTATAGTCAGACTAAATGCAGATGTGGGAAGACATTATCGTTATGCGTTACAAACTATATCGGATTGCGTGACGATACACGCATCACGATAACTGGGCCGGCGGTTTTTGCGCACATCAAAGGAATTTATCGGACGCTAATTTCTAGTGATTGGAAAGACACAAGTGTTGGAACAGGAACTCAGTGCCTTTATCGGAATGATTTTTGACTTTAATTTTAATGCGACAAATAGTCGAAGCTCCGTCACGCAGATATGGGAGTAGCATTACAGGGTAGTGAGTTCGAAAACAAAGTAGTGCTTTGCAATTTTATTTATAGGTGTATTATTATTATTATACATGTATGAGTTGAACGGCCAATAGCGTTTCGTGTTTCCCAGAAAATTATCCGTGTTCGAGGCAATTTCAATATCAGTATATATATATGTACGTTAATAATCGTATAAAAAAATCTGGAATCGATATAAATATGATATAATCTGTCGTGACAGTATTCATATGATAATCTCATATCGAGGTATAAGTGGTGATAAGTACACGATTGAATGTTTGAAAGAAATCGTTGCTCGAGTAACGTGTCGAGTACGCGTGCGTAGAGTCGTTCTAATACGCACGTGCGTCAGTCACCCACGTTTCACGACAAAACACCTGTTGAGAATAACACTGTCGGCGAACCTGTAGTAAACGAGATTTTTATTACATAAAAATACGAGCCAAATTATTCATGGCCCGGCGCGGTAATGAGTTTTGCGGTGTAATCTCCGACTTCACGCGTTATGTTTTATTACTGTCGCCACAATTTATAACAAACTAGTTTTGGCTGCGATTCCGTATACTTTTATTATTGTGTTTTTTTTTTGTAATAAATATACGAGTTATAATAAAACGAATATTGTATATATATTCTCTATATTCAAATGTCTACAAATATTTATTTTCTTGGCTCTCCGTCGAACGACACAGAAGTTTCTACATCGCCACCTATTGTAAATGTTACACTACACTATGGATAGCATAAAGACGTCCTTGCAAATATCTATAAGAGCCAACTTAAATGATGTTGTCCAAGTAGTATTCGAATTTTTGTAGGTGGTAGAGCTACGCTGAAGCTATTACTGGTTTCAGCATGAATGGGTCGGCTCGCCCAGGGTAGTACCACCCTCTCACAGAAAACCGACGTGAAGTAACAGTGCTTGCACTGTTGCGTTTCGTTCGGTCAGTGAGAGCACCGGAGGCCCACATATATTAAAAGGCCGGCAACGCACTTGCGACTTCCCTGGTGTTGCTAGTGTCTATGGACGGTGGTGATCACTTACCATCAGGTGACCCACCTGTTCGTTTGCCCCTTATAATATAAAAAAAAGAATTTATTTATGTCATATACGGTTATTTCGTCCAACCGCTGGCTGTTACCACTTTGGGAACATTTTCACATTTTTCCATAGACAAATTTAATATTATTCAATTTTTACAAATTCTCAGACAAAGTCTTTCGTCAAATATCATATACGGAATTTTTTAGACTGACATCAGTTCTAATTTGAAAATATACAGTGCGAATCTGTGACAATATTTACAAACAAAAAATATTGAGATATCACATTTGAAAAGGTGACTTTTAACTTATTTACTTACTACTTATGCACATTACTAATTATAAATGTAAGATATGTGTATACTCAACAGATTTTTAAGTAAAAACATTCCTACAATTATGGAATTGTAGTTTTCAATAGAATGTCGGTAAAGTAATGTATATGTTTAAGAATAATATAAAACGCGACCACGTTATTTCAATACAGTTTAAACCAAGTGACGTGGTCGCAATATAGTTTAAACCCCCATCCATGTGGTCGCAGTATTGTTTATACAAGGTCACATGGTCACAATACAGTTTAAACCCGGTGACGTCGTGATCGCATTATAATTTAAATTTAAAAATTGCCCGAATATAACTTAACGCTATCCACGTAGTCACAATATACTTTAAAATCCATCCACGTGATCGCAATATGTTTATTTTTTCGAACTGACTACACTGTTGACCTGGCAAAGCCTCTATAGTTTCAACGGACTACTAAGGGGAGCGCTTAAGGCACTCACCCGATTTTATAAAAAATTCTCACAATATTCCGGTGAGGTTTCATAAAATCTGTACATTCTTCTACCTCCTCCTGCAACAACAGTCCACGCCAAACTTTTCGACCGTTCTGTTCAAACAAAATTTATTATCTATTTAAAACTTACTTTAAGCATAAATAATTATTATATATATATATGTATAACGTCCGAGACAACTTAAGGATATATAAATGCTAATTTTACATTCCTATAATAATATTTTTACTTTGTTTTATATTACACTCTTGACTATACTATGCTAAAGCCCGAATTGACGGCGCAGTGTTCAGAGCGGCCTAAACGATTGATGAAAACTAACTACTGTGAACGTCATGATACCTCCCACGTTTCGATCTAGTTCGTAACTTGATTATTAACATTTTTTTCCCATTGACGTCTAATTTAATGGTTATTGTTTAACCCCGTTTAAAAATGCATAGCGATATAGTCAATTGATTTCTATCTCTGGTTTCTGGCAACATAGTCATAATAATCGATATCTCTATCATCTTTCTTTTGGTTAATGTTATAATCGATAACCTAGTTAGATTTAAAAATATAAAAACACATTCGATGGTTGGGCGATGGCCCCTTAGTATATTTATCGATTTATTGGAATCGATCTCCTCCTCCACTCAAGGGGTACTCCAGATTCTTACTGAATAAAAACTCTATGGCGTTCTACTCGCACCTTTTTGCCGGGAAGCGGGTACTACGTGAACAATACTTCCATAACTCCCCAACAAGCGGTATAGTTTGTCTCGATTACCTTTTTTTACAAGCCCACCACAACTCTGGTATCACCGAGTCCCGGGGTCCAAAATGTTATAGATATCTTAGGGTAAAAAATTGTGCTCCGTGTGGTCTACATGTGACGCGTATTTCAATATTTAACAGATAATGGGAGTAAATTCAGAAATTATAAATATATCCATCTTAATTCAGATATTCAAGTATAAATTATATAAAAATGAATTAACCTCCACTACTTATTTTAGGTTATGAAAAATAGCCATCCACCAGGCATGTAGTTCACCTGGTGTTAAATAGACATTGAAGTCTTCAGGACTATAATCAATGTCATTAAGTTTTTTTTTTTTTTATTAAGTTCGGCAAAATGACTGTACAATACCTGGATGGTAAGTACCGTACAGCTCAAAAACAACGGTGACTTTCGGTGTTAAATACCAACGGCACTCGTCGCCATCATGCCGACCTGCAAAAGTGCCTCTTCACGCCTCGTTTGAAGGACCCGATATCATAAGAGGGAGGGAACACACTAGTCAGAAGGCGATTCCACATGTTCACAGTACGACAAAGATAAGAATTTTCGAACTTCTTCGCTCTTGCCAAGATGCTTGCTACTGTGAATCTGTGGAGAGGCGTACCTGCCCGTGTGGTTCTGTAGTGGAAAGGAGAAGATGGGATGAGGTTGAATAATTCTTCAGAACACTCGCCATGATACAGCCGATAAAACACGCTCAATGAGGCCCTGTCTCTTCGTAACTGGAGCAGTTCATGGTAGTATGTCGCTTGAATACTGGGTTGTGAAGTACTTCGTCTTGCAATATATATTAACATCTTCACACTTCGAACCGGAAGACGGTAAAACGAACAATGATGCATTACTGCAGACATCGGTGTGTCGGTGGTGTTTTGTTGAAAAACCTAAGGCGTGTAAATAGCCCAGGCGCGGATTGAACAAATAGTTTTTGAATATGTTGTTCGTAAGGGCTGAGGCGCATAAACACTTATTAAAGTAAATAAATTAGCGGAACTATAAAGTACTCACCGAAGGCCGAAGACAGCTATTCCTGTTGCGTCGGTGAGGGCGGGTTTGAGTAATTTCAGGAGCGGTGCGGTGATACTATAATAAGTCTCTAGGCACGTTGTATTCCAACCACGAACGACAACACACTGACTGTGACTATATTAGTCTTTTTCACCAATAATACGTGAAAAAACTGCAGCGACCTTTCGCTGCAGCAAGCGGCACTTAACATTCCGCATCCCTTACTAGCGTGGGAGCTCAATAGCTGAAACCTTCCCAGGTGCTACTAAGTCCCAGCTAACCACTTACTCTAATAATGTTTTTGCGCCGAACCATCCTGCCTGCCTTGAAAGTTCTTAGGACTTTCAACAGAAAGAGAGAGAGAGATCGGGCACAGGAGAAGTTCCAAATGCGGGTAATAAAATTACATAGAGCGAATGTCATTAATACACTTAACTAATAATAATATCTAATAAGTCTAGGTTTAAATACGAGCGGTTGATGACAAGCGGTTACTTAAACTTATTCTAGCGGTACGGGATATAATTTAACAACTGGTCGCTTAATAAGACCAGATTTCGGTTTTACTAGGGCGACACGTATTACTTTATCGGCACCTGGATATACTTCTTGTATAATACCTAATGGCCAGCGGAGCGGGGGAATATCGTCTTGGTGAATGAGAACTACGTTACCAACTTTCACGGGATTATCCGCTGTACACCACTTTTGTCTCACTTGTAATGTATGTAAATATTCTAACCTCCATTTTTTCCAATAAGAATGTACTAAATCATCTAACAACCTTTTGCGATTCGTTAAGCTTACTTGGTTGGTAGACAATTTAGATGCGGGTAAAAATTGCAATGAAGTTGACATCAAAAAATGTGCTGGTGTAAGAATTTCAGGATTCGGGTTTGAAGATAAAAGACACAGAGGTCTTGAGTTCATGAGACATTCGATTTGATTTAATACTGTTAGCATTTCTTCGTAAGTAAGAATTTGTGCACCTATAACTCTATTTAAATGCGTTTTAATGCTTTTAATATTAGACTCCCATAATCCTCCAAAATGTGGAGCACGAGGTGGAATCATTTTCCATATAATTTTATATTTAACTAATTCGTCATTCCAAGCGGATGTGAAGTCCTTTAAAAACTGATATAATTCATTCAGTTTAGCCTTTGCTCCTACAAAATTAGTCCCGTTGTCTGAATATATATAAGAAACGGGACCGCGACGAGACATAAAGTGTTTTAAAGCGGCTAGAAAGGAATTTGAAGTTAGATCTAAAAACTACGCGTAATTTATTGGTAGCTTTGTCTGAGCGGATAACGGCATGATGCGGTATGTAGTAACTATCAACGGTTTCATTAGCGGTAGTATTAATTTCTGTTAAATACCCTTTATTGATATAATCATCAATAACTTTGTTGTAGTCTTGGCGAAGTGAAGGTAATCGATTGAACTTGCGTTCGAGCGCTAAATAGCGGCGGTGAGCAACGGCATGAGAACTACCGAGATTTGTGGGTGGTTTAGAAAAAAGGTAACTCTACCATATAGTGACCATAATTATTGCGGATCGTCGAAGCAATATATTTATTTTTACATTCGACTTCCTCAGGACTAAGAAAGCGTTTGTTGGGTATTTCCTCTAGTTCCTAGAATTTATGTAGGCACGACTCAATGTCTTTACATGCCAGGGAAGAGAATGATTTATTTAATATGTAAGCGGGTTGAATATTTGTTCTATTATCAGCAAGCCGTTGTATATAACTTATACTAGATAGTCATAAAATCGCGTTATTATTGTTTAATTCGAATGAGTTGTAGTAACTACGTTTAATGTTCGTACTATTCTCACAGGGAAAATAATCATTTCTGGTAGGTGAAGTGCAGTCATAACGTACGTCACCTAATAAAATAACTCCTAAAGTACTTTCAACGGCAATAGGACCGTGTGAACCGATATCTATTCTGTTGCCTAAATATATATATGGAAATAATTGAACACCCAATACCAGGTCAATTTCGCCTGGTATGTTCCAGTTCAAATCAGCGAGAGGTAAATTACGTATACGATCAATATTACTTGAATTTATAAAATTAGTAGGCAATTTATCTGTTATAGAATCAACAACCAAAGCGTGAATGTGATATTTGTTATTTGAAACACGAGACTCTACATCTAAATAAACGTATCCATGCACTGGTCGCGACGTTAAACCAACTCCTTTAATATAGGAATTGCATAATGGAATAACTGGAATGTTAAGTAATTTACAACAACTCGCGGTTATTAAATTATTTTGCGAACCATTATCAATCAAACATCGAACTACTTTACGTTCCCCATCCTTGTAATGTACATATACTTGAGCGGTTGGTAATAGAATATTGTTATTCAATTCTACTTCGGCATTATGCGATAACGTGGTACGGGAGTCATCTAGACGCGTGGTAGGGGATACGGAGATGCGATGCTCTGAGTCCGTTAGCGCTTGCACACGCGCGGTTTTATTACTACTAGTGGTTGCTTGAGCCCGCGGTGAAATTATACGCGGAGAGGTAGGTACGTGCGCGGATATTTTCTTATTAGCAAAAGAAATATTTTTTATTTGTTGTCCGAACGGTGTTTTGCTAAAACACAGTAATGTATGATGGCTTTTAATGCAATATTTACATTTAATGCTCGAATTACATGCTGTAACAGAATGTGACAGGCTTAAACAGTTTACACAACCCTTATGTGATTTAATATATTCGAATCTCGCTTGCGGGGAATTAATATTTTTAAACTGTTCACAGTTATACAATTGCAAGTGGCTTTTTTGTTTACATAAAAAACATTTTAAACAGGGTGACGTATGGGACGTAGCGGGCGGAGTAGTTTTTTTGTTGTTATTATTAAGTGTCCGTCGGGTTGGTTCGTAACCGTAATGTGAAGTGTTTGAAACGAATGATTTATAATTATTAGAATGCGTTTTCTGCATATTTCGTGACTCTGATGTAACTGGCAACTTACACGAATTATTATTTGATCTTTCTAAAATCTTTACCTGATCTTGGATGAATTTTATTAATTTTTGCGTAGACGAAATCTTTTCGTCTCTAACAGACATTTCAAAAGATTGTACAGTTTGACTGTCTAGTTTGCGGAGGGCACAATGCAACAGTATAAAATCCGTCAAATCCGTAATATTTAAAGATTTCAATGCAGCAACCGATGAAGCGTATTTTTCTATAAAGGAATCAAGATTAGCGGCACTGTGGGTACAACTTTTCATATCAAGAATATTACTTAAATAATGTGTTCCCAAGGCGCGTGTATCTTGATATTTGTTAACAAGTGTATCCCATATTATTTTATAGGTATCACCATTTGGTATTATACCGGCGGTTAATTTAAGTGCATTATGTGTTAGTGTGCCCATAAGGTATTGCACCCTTTGTGAATCAGTAAGCGACTCATTGTTATGTATGTTGGTCTTGAAGGATTCATAAAAAACAGGCCATTTCTCCATGGTACCGTCGAAAGTTTGCAACGGTATTGGTGCAAGACTAACTTGGCGGGTATTAGCAATTTGAACCTGTCGCCCTAGCGATCCTACAGATTTGTCGATTTTATTTCTTACGCGTTTGACCTGGGAATATAAGTTGTCGAACGCGTCCAGACATTTATAATCAGGCTGGCTATCCGGGTTTTGAGTTAGTGTAATATCATTTATGTTATCTATTATTAATTCATATTCGCGGCGAATGTCATCAACCAACTCGGATTCCGACATAAAGGATTCATTATTTCTAGAATCAAAATTCGAGATATTTTTGGATTTTTCATTTAAAGCGTTAATCTTAGTAAATAATCTCTCTTTCTTAGTAATTAATTTTTTTAGAGTTTTGTCCATAATGGAGCACAATAAAAATATATGACCTTAAAATGTAACTAATCAAAGTTGAGAAGTAACTAAATACTATTAATTAATTAATTTAAATTAAGTATATGCGGGATAAGAAATGCAAGAATTTACTGGAAATCCTGCTCGAAAGGACCAAAATGTTTTGTTGAAAAACCTAAGGCGTGTAAATAGCCCAGGCGCGGATTGAACAATTAGTTTTTGAATATGTTGTTCGTAAGGGCTGAGGCGCATAAACACTTATTAAAGTAAATAAATTAGCGGAACTATAAAGTACTCACCGAAGGCCGAAGACAGCTATTCCTGTTGCGTCGGTGAGGGCGGGTTTGAGTAATTTCAGGAGCGGTGCGGTGATACTATAATAAGTCTCTAGGCACGTTGTATTCCAACCACGAACGACAACACACTGACTGTGACTATATTAGTCTTTTTCACCAATAATACGTGAAAAAACTGCAGCGACCTTTCGCTGCAGCAAGCGGCACTTAACATTCCGCATCCCTTACTAGCGTGGGAGCTCAATAGCTGAAACCTTCCCAGGTGCTACTAAGTCCCAGCTAACCACTTACTCTAATAATGTTTTTGCGCCGAACCAGGTGGTGTTCCCACAATCGACACAGTTACATGACATAAGGATTACTATTTCAGTAACTATTGGTTCAAGTCTAAACGTAGACTTGTGAATAATTAGCACAATAGGCCTGGGGTTAAGAAAAACTTTGTGAGAAAATCTAAATATATTTTAGAGTAAAATTAAAAGGGAATAAATTTATATTAGAATTTTCCTGGTAAGCCTATACAAGGAGCATAACTACCGTCGTAACAGCCAAATCAATAGTACGGGGTCTTCAAGCCATAAGCGACGCGACATGACGTATGTAAAGGGATAGCATAAAATGTTATCCACCAAAAATTCCTTTTTAACAAGAAGCTTGTGATGAATTACTTGCTGCTTTTGCATGGCGGTAGGAGTTTTTCTCCGTCCACTTGGCTAGCTAACTCATCGACATGCTGAAAATCTGCCGCCAAGTCCCTGTTGGTGAGTTCCGGCAGCTACACTTGAACAGAACCAGTCCACTCTGGGCTTAACCTGTTTATTGTGTTAGACTACATCATTATTTAACATTACATTAGATTCTGGTCAAACTCTAAAATATATAGAGTTAAAAAAAAAATATCCATCAAAATAATAATAACAGTCACACATCGCGAAAAGAAACTCATATAACGAATCTAAATCAAAAGTAGGTTTTTTTTTTATTTAGGTCCTACTGAAGAACTTACCCACTACCACCGGTTTGACTATTTCACTCATCGAGAGAAACCGAGAATGAACTCGATCGGGTTTATCTCTATTCTTTGTATAATGCTTTGTTAAAATAATAAAAATTCGGTTTACAGACATTAGTAACGTTCACACAAAGAACCTTGTGATATACTTACCATAGTAAAACCTTCGTGACGTGGCGTTTGAACTTATTGTCCGGTAAAACGAAATAAGAACAATTTATCAGAGAGAAAACATGTGTATTATATAAAACAAAAAAAAAAACCTGAATTGCAACGAATTTTCGAGAAACGTTCACGTTATGTTAAAAAGCCGGTATTTTCGTATTCGCTTAACGCTTTTAAATACAATCAATTATTACACACTGTTACTAGTTGTTCAAACTATCGCTTGTTTTCAATCTTTTTCACCTTGACGCGCTTTTTAGCAAATAAGATATATTATGTTGTACGGCTTATATTCATTATGAATTCACTCAAATACGTGAAACGATAACGTTATCTATATGTATAATTAAATAAAAATGGAGGTGTTTTGGTTCGTCCGAGCTAATTTTTGAAACTGCTTAAATGAATTAGAAGAGACGCTTAGTAAAAATATAGAGTATTTTTCAGACTATTATACAGAGCAAATGTTATAAGACCATCATGCATTGTCGTTAGAATTAAGAAATAATTATAATATTTATAAAAGGCAGATAAGGTTTAGGAGAATTTACGAGGTAAAAAAAAATAACCAAGGGATTAACAGAGCTGAAAAAAAAGTAAACAGGCTGATTCAAGGTTTCTGTATATGCTGATTGGAGTGTCTACGATTGTAAAACTATATCATGGGAGATTCAGACGTTTTTTTTTTTTATTAATAGTGAATGAAAAATGTTCTCACTTGTAACATTAGTAACGGACTGACGGTTTTATTACTAAAATGAATTTTTGGTGGATTCTGGAATGATTCCGGGGGAAAGAAGAGACAGGTATCAGGCAATAATATTCCGTTGTCAAATTTCACATATAAATTCACATTTAGTTAAGTAGTCACTTTTCTAAATTTGAATAAAAAAAAAAACACGATCGCGACAATATGGAAACAACATATTATAAAAAAATTATAATGTATTCATGTAACGTTTAAGACTGACTTTTTTCTACAATAAATTAACATAATTATGTGCCAATATTAACCACTGGACAAATATACTTATGAATATTTTATAACTACGACACTTTTTTTTTCTATATATGTCAACTTCTATTCTTCTGTCTGTATAAATAGGCAAATAAAACAGTTAAGTTGATCGGTTCTCTTCTCACTTTATTGACTGATTTTCCTTATTTTTTTTTTGTAGCTCTTGACGAGTTATACTGTTATTAATAAATATATATGTTATTTACGAATCGTAGCCTCAAATTCATTTAGAGAAACCTTTGTTTTGTTTATTTGACTACAGCTCATTCGGTAGCGCTGTCGCTGCAACTCATTTATTACGAGAAATAACAACAAATATGAGAAGAAGCCGCGGGAACATCTGGTATTATATGAATTCGAAATATATATTACATCACCATTATTGTCACATGGACCTGTAAGAGACCGATTGCAGATTGATGATTGCAAATTCGTAAGAAATTTTATCTTCTGTGTTCTCCCACATACGATGGGACTATAGGAAAGTTTCTTATCTTCTGGTTTCCTCACGCTGTATTCCTTCACCATTAGCCGATAGTGTGACCAATTTAAATTAGTAAACGTACGCAAATTCCGAAATTTTGTTTGGCAGATGACGTGGTTCAGATATGCGGACATCGAATTATCATTCCATTGAGCAAATCACTCGACCACCACACACCACGATTTTATAATTTATTAAAGTGGAACATTTCTTACATCTCTTCAAGTGTTTTCTCATGTTGTTTCATTTCTATCGCATGTCGCATTACAGCCGACCGCGGAGTAGTTAAAGTTAAAGGCGATCGGCAGAGCAGCCTAAAACCAATATAGCGGCGGCCATGGTTCAATTGAAAATAATTCATTCATTTAAATAAATATTGTGCACAGTTTTTAAAATACTAGGATTCGAAACAAAGTTTCACTTGTATCGTGATTTCATAAAACCACACATTTTTTTTTTACATTTGTCCCTTGTTCCCATATATAAGATTATCAATATTAATTATGTCAGTGACAATATATTCATAAGAATTTTTATATGTCTCGTGATTTATATTAGATTATAGTTATTATGTTAATTAATTAAGGAATCAAGATACAGCCTTAATATTTAAATTAGTCTCGAAAACATATATATATATATCACTTCACAAGATTCAAAATACTTAATCGATTTACAAAAAAATTGATGTAATTTATTATATAATAGCTTTTGCCCGCGCCTTTGCTCGCGATTTTCCAGATTTGACTTATCCCTCGAGAATAATACTTTTTTGTAAGTGAAAGGTAGCCTAGCCTGTGTTCTTTTTGTATCCCTGGTAACGTATATGCAAAATTTCGCGCAATAGTGCAAAAAATCGAATATAATATAGTTTAACATTATGACAAATTTCTATTATATCATTTTACCTACAAATACTGTGATTATTATGCATAACACAACTACATTCAAAATAATAATAAGAAACATAAGATTCGATTTATTTCACAAAATATTAGCAACGCAATTTCATCTGAATAGACCACACTAAATATACATGTAAAACAGATTTGAAATTGAATGTTATACGAACAATCTGTAAATAAATGGAATGACGACATCCACTAAAATAAAAACTTTGACAATGGCAAATGCTTTAGCGGCGACAGGACTACAAGACAAATAATACAATAATTGCTAGTAAAAGTTCAAACAATCAAATGTCTAAACTACTCGAGAATATTGAAAGCATATACATACATACATCTAGCAAGATATTAATATTTATATGTATATATATTATACTTATAATTATGTAAATTATATGAATTTATTGGATGAAATATTTTTATAAGCGTCTGTAATGTTAAGACTGTAATATATTAAGGATTATGAGAGGTATTTATTATCTGCGCATAAATGCATAATATTGCTTCTCGGAAATATAAAATATGCACAGACACTTGTATTCATAATTAAACTTATGAAAAAATTAAATAAAAATTAGCTATGCCGTCCGTTCTAAGAATCGGAGACGATGGAATAACATTAATGGGGAATAAATCATGTTTTAACACACTACAAATAGACTATTGTTCATTTATATTAGGCAGTTTAGTTAAAGGAATACTTTTTTATGATTTACTGAGTTGTCAATTTCAGCATTATCATTGAAATCAAAACAAAAAGCAAGTATAAAAAAAGAGTTCTAATCAGTTTCTTGATATTTAATATAATACCTATATGTCTTGATATCTCAAATTGGTAAGAGCATCCTCAGCCGTATCATTTACTTACTCGAGCTGGATTTAAACAAAAAAGGCTTTTCAACGTTATTCTTCACGTCTCAATTAATATAGAAAGGATATATAGCTTCCGCATACAATGTATATTAGTAGTGGTAGAGCTACGCTGAAGCTATTACTGGTTTCAGCATGAATCGGCCAGCTCGCCCGGGGTAGTACCACCCTCTCACAGAAAACCGACGTGAAGTAACAGTGGTTGCACTGTTGCGTTCCGTTCGGTCAGTGAGAGCGTCGGAGGCCCACATATTTAAAAGGCCGGCAACGCACTTGCGACTCCTCTGGTGTTGCTAGTGTCTATGGACGGCGGTGATCACTTACCATCAGGTGACCCACCTGTTCGTTTGCCCCCTATAATATAAAAAATATATATATATATATATCACTACATATTACAATTTATAAAATCGTCCGCCGCGTTTGTCTGTCTGTCTAGATGTTCGCGATAAACTCAAAAACTACTGAACGGATTGTAATGCTGTCTTCACCAATACATAGAGTAATTCACGGGGAAAGGTTTAGGTATATCATTTGTCAAGGTTTTTTTTTCGTAATTTGATTGAAATATAATGACAATTTTTAAAAGAATCAGAGCTTTCGTCGAAAACGCTGCCTGATCCCTTCGAGATATAACAAAACAATGCATACTGAGATATTCCTCTTTTATAGATCTACAAAAAAGTCTACTATGGCATATTTAGGATGGCTTACTATACCCATCTACGTTCTAAAAGTGATCACATATAATGTGGTAATTGGAAGGCTATTTAAACGGATACAGTATTAATCCTTATCAAATAAAATACATTAGTTACCTTAAGCATTTCATGCACATAAGTATATATGTTTTTTATTATCAGGGCAGGACAACGTCCGCCGGCCCTGCTAGTATATACAAGTAACATGCTATCTTATGGTGGACGCGTTAAGTGCGCTTAACCGTAAAGTCGCCTTGAATCGTTTCGCAGAACAATAAAAATTTTAATATCTCGTTTTTATCTGAAAATTTGACGTTCATATTAATATATCTTTACGCTTGGCAATGACACAAGAATCCATTGCATCATGTCGAGCAACTAGCGAACGATAATTAGGAGCTGCGAAAGTCGGAGTTTACGTTATCTTTCTTTTAAATAAACGCCGTTGGTCGGGATGATTGTTTTTTTTTAATCCGCGTCATACTAGTGTGATTTCTTGCATTATCGGTATAGTCCTTGATTTAGTCTAATTTTAAAAATATCTGTAGTAGGTTATATTCTCATTACAGTCAAATAAATTTTAATTTCTTCGCATGTTATCATTATTCACCAATTCTTTTCGAGTAAGTATAAGAGACAAAAAAAATGTTGAATTACTTCTGTGAAGTATAAAGTACCCTTACCATACACATCGTCCTTGATAACGTGGTACAAAGACACGAAATTATAAATTGTAAGTTTTCTATTTTTGATGTAAATTTCTTTACCATTTTCATAACTCTGCAACGTAATCTTTTTATACTTCATAGCTTCATAGCGTGTTTTTAAATGCCGATTTGTTATAAGATGGTAAACGCGTTAAATCTAAAGGGGCTGACTCTCAAGTAAAACTGCCGGAACATACCCGTAGGTGCTTGGTGACAAATTTTCAACTTGAGGGACGTAGATAGCCTTATAAAACCTGTACGAGACCCACTGCAAGGCCATAGGCCTCTTCGCAAAAGAAGATATGGGCGATTTCAAACTCTGAGAAATCAACTATTCTATATTTTTCCCAGATAAGGTATTACTACAGGAACATTTCTCAGGTTCAAGTTTCCTCACGATGTTTCTCTTCAGCGTCAGCCGATAGTCTTACCAATTAATAAATGTACGCGGATTCCGAAACATGCTGGGGTTCAAACCTACGGACATCGAATTAATATTCCACCGGTCAAATCACTATACAAAACTCTACAATATAATACCACTAATCCAGTCCACTAATGATCTTTCTATCTTCTACTACTTCACCTAATACTAGTACCACGTCTAGTCAAGTATTACATCCAATTTATACTTTGTCTTAGGGATACCTACTTTCTCTACTCTGACTCTTAATGACGCTTTAAATAATTTAAATGCCCGTGACTTCTTTCATGTGATAGTGCACTTGATTTTTCAATCAATCTACGAGTTCTATCTGAATTTAAAATGCGCTTGTTTTTGTTATGTAACTATTTTCTGCCTATAAACAAGCACAATCATGCTGTCGCCTTGATCCTCGATTAGATTCAAGCCTGAAAACTGCTTTTAAATCAACGAAAATAATAAGAAGTAAACCCGTTTGTTGAAACGAATCGCGCGCCATCTATTATTGCCTCTTGAAGATTTTATTTCACATACTTTGGACGTAACTTCCTACAACAATACAAACTTTGAACTCTATTAAATTAAACATACAAGCGTTTTTATATATAAGATTAATTGTTATTCATTGTAATTCAATTCTATAATTATTACAATTTACAGCTCTTGGATTACGTTATTGTTGCAAATAGTAAACGAGACGTATGTTATTTGATAGTTCTAAGAAAACTTTTGCAAGTTTGTGGACATCTTGAATGTATTCGTTTCGAACTTGCCCATCTGCTTCGACCTTTAGTGTATTATTTCAGAACGCAACATAAATAATACGGCTAAATATTCGTACATTAATTTCAGTCATTCAAATAAGAATTTACTATTATAATTCATCATTTGGTCAGTTATAGTCATGGTCGAATATTTTTCGTTTTTAGCCATATAGAGGAGCTATTTCATGAGATTTGATAATAATGAGATTGTGGTCCATCGTTGAAAGCCTTATTCTTACTTAATATTATAAATGTGAATGTTTTGTCTGTTTGTTACGCTTCCACGCCTTAACTATTCAACTGATCATCAATAAATCTTTCTATACACGTTGTCGGAAGTACAGAAAATGGAATGGGGTGCCTTTCATTCAGAGAAAAGCACTTTTCCCAAGGGATAAGTCAAAATTAACGCCAGTAAACCGGCTAAACTGTAATATAATAAAAATATTTCATAATATAAAAACATGTCTAATATTCATATACTTCGCTATCCTCCTGTCGGTCTGGACCGGTAATTTTCTTTAAAATATAAACGCATTTTTAGGTTTAAAATAAATTTATTTTCACTCATATCATCATTTAATTTTGGTTGACATATAGGTTAAAGATTCATCTGTATGTACTCATGATTATTAAACCTATATCTTTAAAACGGTATCAAAGATTTCGAACACTTAGTCGACATAATTTATACTACTGCCACACTGAAAGGTATGTATAGTACGACAGTGGAAAGACCGCCGCCATAACTATTTCTACCGCACAGCAGAGCTCATTGCACTATTGCGTTCCTGTCTGTTGAGTACATGGCAACAAGTACAAGCACACGAACCGTGCCATCTACATTCTCAGGAAAATCAGTATACTATGAGAGGCCTAAAGATTACAATCATTCTGAGGTTACATATATGAAACTAAGCTACATTGGTCTTTCAACATTAAACGGTCTGTGTACAAGAAGGGCAATGAGTCATTCAAAACAAAAAAAAAATCAGAAAAATCAAAATTAAAACCACAATGAAATGCGAGATGTTATTTAATTTAAAACAGATTGTCTTAAGAATTACCCGCACGAGTGGACACTAAGAGAAACTGTGAAAAAGTGGTAACCAATTTGCGTGCATTCACGCGGTACATGCACAGTAATATTTTATTAAAACAATAAAAAACTTTGTATTTTTCGAGTAAATCGTCTTTCACTCATCGATAAAATGAATCGAGAAATTTGATAATATACCTCTAATTGTATAAATATTTATAGTCAACTTATTTACCCGCCTTAGCATGCAGATATGTGATCCTTACACACCAACGTAAAGGTTGTAGGTATATAAAATATGACTACAGGCTGAGTACACAGTTCTTCACGCATTTTTGTGCAGTAGGTAATTATTCTCGACTCCTTCTTTTAATATTACTCATATATACTTAAATTCGAAAGTTTAATTTTTTTTGGTATGCGTTGACGCCGTATCTACTCAATCAATTAATATAACATTTTTCAAACACGATGTCAACGGTGCAGAAAAAGACATAGGGTTATACCTTTATATCTCGAAAAAATGTAGTGTTCCCAACAAACAGATCACGCCTACATTAACAGGAACGAAACCATGAGCAGAAGCTAGTATTATATAGTTAAAAAATATATGAATAGTAGATAATATAATCCATCATATTTGCAATGGCATATACTTCATGTAAATAAAATTTAATATATAAAATAATCGATTATAACATTTTTTAGATGTCGAAGAATTCTTGACAATTCTTGTATCAATTGAGGAATTATATATGGACCTATGTACAAAATTTCATCAGAATCGGTTAAACCATCTTATTGATTAATATCTGAACAGAAAAACAGAGAGTTAGGAAATAAAACGTACCAGCAAAACTACAGATTTAGATAAAGCCAAAACAGACAATTTTCCTATATATTATCAAAAATTATTGAATTTTTAGTTTCAAGAGTTATCCGAAACAGGAAATAAAATTTGCTTTATTCATCTTTCATTCTTAGAGCGACAGTAATCGCGTAATCGTGTTGTCCAAAATCTGGGAGTCTCCAGCTTTTACCATTTCCTCCTCAGGTCGAGCACCTTGTACCGATCACGATCTGCGTGACCAACACGATAACTCAGCAAGCGCACAACAACATTTCGTGCTGTGTGAATCGATTTCACACATAATGGGCAAGCGTTACAGCCATCAATGTCACTCAGACGATATCTTCAACCGGTTACTGCATTAAAGCAACAAAATGCATACATGATATTGTGTCCGTTAACCGTCGAAATAAATGGAATACGTATCGGATGAAAATTTGCGGCACGGTACAAGATATACATACATACATACATACATATTTGTTATTTACTATAGAACGACACTTTTATTACGTTGGGAAATCCTACATAAAGCACCTACTCACTAGGTAGAAGGAGAGAGTGGGTAACATCGAACTCTTACCAAATAAACCCCTACGGTGTACCATCAACCTTAATGGGGCGACACGGGATCGCGTGAGCATGCACCGCCTCGCAACAGCGGCCGGCCTAGCTAAAAGAGCCAAGTCCCGGCTTAAAGGGAATCAAGGGAACTACCCGGTACAACCCAAACTCTCTCCCAGAGTGCAATGGGAATACGGGCACCCTGACACATCATCCCTAACAACTTTTTTTTAACAACGGGAGTTCCTCATGAATACACCACCCTTCCGGGGGAGACAGTGGGTAGTGTCACATTCTTACCGACTAAAGTCCCACGGTGTACATCCGCCGCTTTAATGAGGCGACACGAGGTCTCTTGAGCATTCATCGTGCCCTCCTAGCGGTCGGCCTAGCGTCAAACGCAGCCGGCTTCCGATCTAGTTAGAAGACAACCGGGTACACACCGGCCCTGTCCCTGTCCTACGGACCTGTGCAATGGGAAAATGAACGCCCCTAACCCATCTCCCAAGGCGAGCAAAGCGCCCCGTTCTTCCACTGGCGCTCCGTTGACGAAGAGGTCCGCTCAGTGAGTCCTCCTCGCGGACCCTCTCCGCCTCCTTCTCCTAGACAACCTCCTGACAGAAGGAGGCTACGATATTCCATACTGCCTCTCTTCCTTTTTCATGCATTAGATTTTGAGTCTGTGCTGTATAATCTAAAAGATTCATAGAAATTATATTACTGGAAGTAATGGATAATATATTGATCTACATTCAATACTAACGTAAACAAAATGTTTAATTAGGTAAGGATTAAGACTATACTGGTCAAAATAACTTCACAAATAACTTTTTAATAGTACGTAAAAGATAAAAATTTATGCTGTTGGTTATTCCTTGTACATATATAATCGTGACTCGGTCGTGTTTGTACAATGCTTTTTTCTATATGCATTGTTAAGATGTACAGTTATGTAGGTATTTCATAAGATTTAGCCTACATTACCGATGTTACCGACTGAAAATTGCTTTTTACGACTTAATCTGAACACTTCAGCTTTCACTATTTTTTCACATGTGCTATAAGCATCGTGATCTAACTAATGTTATAAATGCCAATGGGACTTTGTCGGTTTGTTTGTCACGCCTTCACATCTTAACTATTCAACCGATCACAATGGCATTTTGTATACACTTTCTCAAGAGCACAGAAAGGGGCATAACTGATAAAATCTATATAAATGCGAGCGATGTCGTGATCAAAAGCTAGTAGTAATAAGTAAATTTTCCATAAAAAAAATGCTCTAAAGTTTTGTAGGTAAAAACTATCAAAATTTATTGCGTAACACTACAAGAACTGAGGAGACACACACACAGACACGAAAAACGATTCTATCTTATAATATTTATTACATTATAAATACATATATATAAAAGTAAGTGTAAGCGATAATGGCTCTTATTCGTTTACTATTAAAGTTGGAACATAAAAGAAAGGACAAGTAAATTTCAAATCCGTCCTAAATATGGAGAGGAACCACTATCATAGAACATGAATTTTGCAGAAATATAAACCTTACACTATTGAAGTAGGCTTTTCGAGTTGCCCTTAAATAACTACACGTAATTTTTATTGACAAAATTTCATCATAATGTTCCCTCTCGTCATTGAATACCTTAACGTACTTAACCTACACTGCGTCGAAGGTGCGTATTATTACGTCAACCGGTAGATAATGATTTCTTTGGTCCGATGACGCTATAGGCCACATGGTAACAACGTACAATTATTCGATAAAGAAAAAATGGTTTTTTGCTTATAGGTATACTTTGATGACATTTGTTGTTTTGAAGCGAAGCACACATTTTTACTATAGTGTTTGCTGCAACATCATCTATCGTTTGCTACCGTAAATGTAGGAACACTGCATTTTTGCAGATTGTCCACTTTTGTCAGCTTAGCAAAAGATGAATTGGGGTTGCTATGGCGGTGTTTTATCCGTCTCCTTTCACCTCCGTAGCCGAACCTGGGGGGACGAGCCGGGGGGCTCACTCCCCATTGCACAAGTTTGGCTGACGAGTAGGGGGTGGCTGGTGTGTACCCAGCTTGCCCCCCATTATGAGGACGACGCCCGGCGGACACCTTCCGCTGGGATAGCCGCTGGAGTGACATGGTGATAGCACTGCACGGTCCCATGTCACCCAACCAAAGCGGCGGTCGGTACACCGTGGGGTTTTAGTGAGTGGGGTTGCTATAAAAACTAAATAATTTAATTTATGCTAATATTTATATATCTGTATCTCATGTTAGGTACGAATATATATATATATATATATATATATATATATATATATATATATAGCTTCACTTTGAAAGAACATTAATGAACAACCATGACCGAAAATGTTAATTGTTGTAGAGGTAGTATTTCAATTGAATTATGGAGTATGTTCAGACATCGCGTCTAAATCTAAATCCTACAATGAGTCAGGACTGCCAGTGAAAGAAATAATTGTGATGAAATCATAGTATAGCAGTAGAATATTTTGTAATGCCTGACGACTAACTAAAATCCACAAGTAAAAAAATTGTTGTTAAGTACCTATAGACTTGTTTTGGTAGTTGTTCTTATGAGCCAGTTCTTTAGGCTTAACGGGTCACTGCCTTGCATCGACTTTCTGATGTTTTTTTTCTTTTTTAATATTATAGGGGGCAAACGAACAGGTGGGTCACCTGATGGTAAGTGATCACCGCCGTCCATAGACACTAGCAACACCAGGAGAGTCGCAAGTGCGTTGTCGGCCTTTTAAATATGTGGGCCTCCGGCGCTCACACTGACCGAACGAAACGCAACAGTGCTTGCACTGTTACTTCACGTCGGTTTTCTGTGAGAGGGTGGTACTACACAGGGCGAGCCGACCCATTTATGCTGAAACCAGCAATAGCTTCAGCGTAGCTCTACCACCTACAAAGAAAAGAAACGATCGAATGAATGTGTAATTTCAAATTACATTTTCATATGCAACAATGGATATATTTTTGAACCCTAGTTTTGTTTATATTTTCATCAAATTGCAACTAAACAGCTACAAATATAATACACCTTGATTGTCAATAAATGAGGCTGGACTCGTCACGCTTCATTACATACAATAAAAGTAAACGTGTAACTTAAATGCAACACTGAACAAATTGAATACGAAAATCAATGGCACTATTTAGCTGTCTATGGGCGCCGAAAAATCGAGAACAAATAGACGTAGGCGCCGCTCCTCGACCACAAAACATTATTTGCAGCTTATTCACTGGTGCTGTAAGGTGTCTTACATAAATTATCAAACAACCTGATGAGCATCTGTAACAATCCTCACACACATTGTGGAAAATCTATAATATCCAAATTGTTTATGTAAATTAAATATACATATATAACTGTAGAGAGTATATCCGATTTCAAGAAGTATATAATTTTTTTATTATTTAATACTTTTTAGAATAATATTTATAATTGTTATTTTCAGTTAGTATTTATAAAGTACTAACAACCGCACCCGACTTCGCATTAAGTTACAATAATTAATTTTATATAAAAGACAATATAACGCTTCGTAGAACATTATAGTAAAATATTACCAAATTTATTGATGATTCATCGAAATGGTGCCAGAGCCTGTCATTGTCAGATATATATATATATTTTATATTATAGGGGGCAAACGAACAGGTGGGTCACCTGATGGTAAGTGATCACCGCCGTCCATAGACACTAGCAACACCAGGGGAGTCGCAACTGCGTTGCCGGCCTTTTAAATATCTGGGCCTCCGGCGCTCTCACTGACCGAACGAAACGCAACAGTGCTTGCACTGTTACTTCATGTCGGCTTTCTGTGAGAGGGTGGTACTACCCCGGGTGAGCCGACCCATTCATGGTGAAACCAGTAATAGCTTCAGCGTAGCTCTACCACCTACAAAACCAACCAATATACCAACATCCATTTATATATATATATATATATATTTCGAATTAACTAAATAAATTATTAATTAATACAAGGTATAATAGGAAACACAGAAAGCTTATGCAAATCCAACTACGCTCTATGCATGATATGATATAAAAGATGCCGACATGTGTTCATATATGGTTTGTCCTCGATATTCTTAAATCGTAAAGTAAGTGGGTATACATACTAAATTGTACACTATCTGAACTCTCGAATATGTGTCTAAGTCGAGCCCGCATGACGTCATAGCCTGTAGGTGGACATGTCGTCACATGTCCAAATACTAAACGGCACCGTTACCCGCGAGGCTTAATTGATTTACGAGCTTTTGCGACATTGACGTTTTGTTATGTTTGACTGTCGCGTCGCACCGTGTCGGCGGCTTTTTTTTTCTCAATTATCTAATCACTTAATTGGGTTAAGGTCATTTTTTATTACTTTTATTAGAAGAACTACAATAATCAAATAACGAGTACACTATATCAAATTGTAGGGCACGACAATTGTTCCCACATAGATCGCTAGCATAATGCACACGGTGACAAACCAGGCACAGTGACTTGGTATTAATCTGTCACGTTTCGAATCGGTCAGTATATATTAAGTTGATAAGACATTTGCAGGCCGGCATGTCAGCAACGGTCGTTTACCGTCACGTACAATACTCACGTTGTCGTACTAGAATTAGAAATATTACAAAAAGTGAGTGTGTACTTATGACAACATGATACAAGTGAAAACTTATAAATAAATACATGTCTATTATTAAAGCTTGCCCAGATTTATTAATATATATTTCTACATAAAACGACTCGCCATAAAATGAAATTTCAGTCAAGTCAAAAATCAGTGTCACCTCGATGGTTGGAAGTCGTCTACTGTGCGGTTCTCGCGTGCGTTTTTCCCACGTACGTCGGCACTCTGGAACGAACGCCCGGCGGCAGCGTTTCCGGACCAATACAACCCATAGACTTTCAAGAAACGAGCCTACTCCTTCCTCAAAGGTCGGCAACGCATTTGTGATGTCTCTCGTATCGCAGGTGTCTATGGGTGGCGGTGATTACTTACCATCAGGTAACCCGTCTGTTCGTTTGCCTACAATCGCATAAAAAAAAAACAGAAATATTTGTGGTATTTAAATACGCACAATATACATACTACAAATACTACACTGACTATACATAAATAATATTATTGTAATATTACAATATGTAATTATAAAATCGTTATTACTGGAACGATGTACTCCTTGTCGGAGAGTAAACGTGATTTATGACGATTATACACGATATGGCTTCACCGACCCGAGTGCAGTTCACTTTTGTTTACTCACCAACGCATCTAAAGCAGTTTTCAATTCAAAAACTCGTTCACCTTACAATTAGAGAAGTCCTTTACGATTGGCCCAGTTCATGTCAATTATTATATAGACAATTTCAAACAAATATCGTATATTGTTGTAACGAATAACAATTGGTGAGTCATTTTGTACATTATTTAAAATATTTTTCTGAGTGTGCAACCACTGGAATTAGATTACCCGTATTTATGTGCTGAATTGGGGGCAAAGTTGATTTACGGATAGAATGACACGGGTTACATCTGTCACTTTGTGTTACAGACGTTTATATAATGAAGACTATTATTCGGTTTATACTAGTGCTACTCACATATCTCCGCGACGAAGCTACGGTCACTTGTGCCGCTAAAAAGTAACCTCAAAATTAATTCCGATAAAGGCGTAGAATAACGTTTACACGTCATTGCCATTTCAATAGTAACTCGAAATTAACATCTCCAAGTTCCTTTGATGTGTCTAGAAACCGCGGCCCCAGTTATCGTAATGCGTGTATCGTCACGCAATCCGATAGTTAGTAACGCATAACGGTAATATCTTCCCACATCTGCATTTACTCTGACCATAGACAAAACTTTGTGCCGATACACGCAGGTATGGGAGTAGCATAAGAGATAAACGTGTCTTCGTGTAAGTCATAATTGATTCTGTTATCGTATTATTATAGACCGGCATTGCAATGATGACGGTGATTTCTATATATTATTTTGATTGATTATATGTTTTATACAATTATTGGAACACACTTGTAGGTGCTTAGCTTCATGGCGATAGTGTATTGGATATCAAACCTATTTCGGTACTCGGTCTTTTATCTATTTTATAGGAACCGGAACGATATTTTTTTGTTTTATTGTACCCTATGTTCTTTTTTATACCCCTGAGAACGTGTATGCAAAATTTCATGTTGGTCAGTACAGTAGTTAAGATGTGAAAGCGTAACAAATAAGTTCCCTTTGGCATTTATAATATAGTTGCAGTGCGTTGAAGCTGTGAAGGTCCATCAGGCCAATAGCTTAGTCAGTTCCGAAAGAATAAACAAATCCGCTCAACTTAGGAAGAGGAACTAGACGTTTATAATACTAAATAGAATTTATGATGATGATTTTTTTTTTTTTTTTTCTTCGAACTGACCTACACTGCCGGCTTATTAGGCCTTCACAGTTCCACCGGACTACTAAGGGGAGCGCTTAGGGCACTCACCCGATTTATGATGATGACGTTATATGGGTTTCATACTCATGTGACCGTACCACGTGCGAAGCACGTGGTAAATTTTAGTGTCAAACATCCATCGGAATGTATCCTTGATTTTTTTTTTACTCGCAAATATTTTTTTCCTTATCTGAAACTGGGTCCTTCAAACTCAAATTAATTGAAACAAAATACAAAAATGTATACTTGTTAATTAAGTATTTCCATATTGAGAGTATAATAATGAATACAACTTGTATACTCCCGGGTGGTAACCATCCCGCTTCTTATTATAGAAGAATTTATTTGAATTTATTATATTAATAACTAGCTGTTGCCCGCAGCTCTGCATGCGTTTTTTTTTATAAATGTAAATTACTTCTTATAAGATCAGCTATCTATTAGTGAAATTTCCGTGAAAAATGGTTCAAACGTTTTGGAGATAGTACTGCAAACAAAGCCAGGGGTAAAAGCTAGTCCAAAATAAAAAAGCTTTAATTACTTTTTATAATGTTAGCTATCTGTCAGTGAAAGTCCCATGAAAATAGCTCCAATCGTTTTGGAGATAGTACTACAGATGAAGCCACGGATGATGGATAGTCTAAAATAAAGTAGCCTATGTCACCCGTTGTAATTTTAAATATCCGTCAGTGAAATTTCTGTCAAAATCGGTTCAGCCGTTTTGGAGATTATCCGGAACATACAGACAGACAGACAAAAAATTTGAAAATTGTAGTTCTGTTATCAGTATCGTGTGTACGTTCATATCCAACCAGTAAAAAGTCGTTATTTTAATATTACAAACAGACACTCCAATTGTAATTATATGTATAGATGTACAGATTACTAGTTAGGTTACCATCATCTAAGGGTTTGTCACTTTTCCAAAACAGCATTAGAAAGGCCACAAACATAAACAAACGTCACACATTATCGCGAAATATTTATCGGGTCCGTTAAACTTTTATGATAAGTATATATAAAAATAACATTAAAGGAGAGAATAGGGTGTAAAGGAAGTGGTCAGATGTCCCTCGCGGCATCCGAACCGTCCTGTACTCTTTGATGTTTTATTGTTCGAGAAAACGATAGTGGTTTGTGGAAGTTAAATGTATAAATAGTTGATCTGAAAATTATATTAAGCTGTCATACTGTGTTTATTATATGTGAATTCCGGTATGTCCGATATATAAATAAATACGCTTTCATAATAGGACTAAGTTTATCAAGTTAACTCGGTCTGCTTGTTTACTTTTTAACGACTAAAAGTTATCAAAGGTAAGTGAATCCACAAGGCCCAGCTAGTCTATACAGATAAATAAATTTGTAGTGTCTCTGTTTGTAATGTCAAAATAACAACTATTTATTAAATGAATATGAAGGTATATACAGTACATTTACAAAAACAAAAATAAAACAATGGAAAAAATGATCTCTCTCAGTGTGTTTGCTCCGAAACGGACGACCGAAACGAAACGATTGGACCAATTTTGACGGGACTTGCACTTGCAGATAGCTTATGTTATAATATGCAACTTAGACTATTTTTAAGTTTGAAAAAAAAGAAATACGGTTTGGCGCAAATATAATCTTTAATAAAGCATTCGCGAGCGACTATTCGTTTTTTAATAACATGGTCCCATATTTTATACCAAATATATTGGGAAACCAAAGTGTTCTTCCAAATTTTTTATGCCATCCATTCTATTATAATTTGCCACTAGGTGGCGCTTCAACACTAAATTTCTGTATTGTTTAACCGTTATATTTAAATACAGAAACAAATTTCGCATTATATTCTCTTATAACTCATTTATTTATTATAATCAATATTGCAATATTGCAAAAAAAAACACGGGCTTGCCCAGTTATCAATAATAGGAAAATATTTTTTTCTCAAGATAGAATTCTCTAGGTTATAACGCAGGTATTCCATAAACTAAGTGCTGCGAAACACATCGCTGTTAAACAAATAACCACATAAGTTAAAATATATAAAAACTAGCTGATACTCGTGACATCGTTAGCGTGGTCCTGCGCATGCGCACAACACCGCCTGCCTCACTTTTTCACGGTAAGAAAATACACATCGTTGAACGCGTAGTATATAGCTTATAAGATTCATAATCTCTTAAAAATGTGATAACTTTAATATATAACTGAAGATATCGTGACATTTTTTTTAGATTTATCATCATTAATTGATTATTTTTAGTAGATTTATTTAAATAAAAATCTAGATAAGTTTAGATAAAAATCAAGTATTATTGTCTTACAGAGTAAAGAAAGAAGTCTAGCCGCTAGTTTTTGAGGAATGCGCACACAACCGCAGAAATCGATCATTTTACTTATATACAAATTAAAAAAATAACTGAAACAAAGATATTTCTAAGAATAACAAAGTTAATAATGACATTGTTTTATAACGGGTAGCATTTTTATGTCAAAAAGAAGATATTATCTTAAGTGGACACGATGAAAAAATATCTCAGATGTCTCAGACCCGACCATATGGCAGTTACAGTTCGTGACTGTCGTGATTGGTATCCGCAGTATTTTTTTAATGATATTTTATGTCGCTATTTCCAGATGTTTGTTCTGGCGAAGTTTCGTATCTTGAGACGTGAATCGTATTAAATACTAGCTGTTACCCGCAGCTCCGCATGCGTTTATTTATAATTGTAAATTACTTCTTATAAGAGCAGCTATCTGTTAGTGAAAGTTCCGTGAAAAACGGTTCAAACGTTTTGGAGATAGTACTGCATACGAAGCAATGGGTAAAAGCTAGTCGAAAATAAGAAAAAAACTTCAATTACTTTTTATTAACGTTAGCTATCTGTCAGTGAAAGTCCCATGAAAATAGGTCCAATCGTTTTGGAGATAGTACTACAGACGAAGCCACGGATGATAGCTAGTCTAAAATAAAGTAGCCTATGTCACTCGCTGTAATTTTAACTATCCATTAGTGAAATTACTGTCAAAATCGGTCCAGCCGTTTCGGAGATTAACCGGAACAAACAGACAGACAGACAGACAAAAAATTAAAAAATTGTGTTTTTGTTATCATTATCGTGTATACGTTCATATCCAATCAGTAAAAAGTCGTTATTTTGATGTTACATACAGACACTTCATTTTTATTATATGTATAGATTGAGATGTGAAGTTTATCAAATAGATGCGATAATTGTCCACAGTAACGCATTCTGACAGCGAATCAATTGACGCGGGTTCGATTCTTAAAATGATGCTCAGTATTAACGTCGCGAAACTACTATGGCAGAGCTGTTTGTGGTGATAGCCTGATTAGTTATCAACCCATAAACTAAAATTTTACTATTAAGTGGTTATGGAGGTATTTAAGCACCGATTAATAAGATTTAGTCTGTATATACCTACTCTACGCGTGTTATCGTGAGAATCGATAAAAAAAATACCCGATTCGTTTCAAATAAGAAGATAATTGTCAAACCGCCATCTTGCTTCACAAATTTAGTGCAACTTCAATACACAATGTTCGAACGGAAGGACAATAACATGTGCGAATTGTGCTACATGTCACGTGTCCGGTCATAAATTTATAAAATACAAACGTTCATATTGGAAGTGTAGCTAGGCGGTACATTAAAGTATAAACTGACTCAAAATTCTTGCTACTTGTTAAACATAACCTAAAATTAAGTTATTAAATTGGTTTTAATTACACTATACATAATTATCTAAATACAATGTTAGTTTTTTTTATTATGGTAAATAATATTAAATGGTTAATTGTTTTTATTTCTAATTTAAAATGAGGACATACTAATGTTTTGGTTACTGACAGTACAATTTTGATAAGCGGCGAGTGAGGTTAGCATAAATGCGATTATTTTCTAATTTGAAACAGTACAAACAAACTTCCTTTACTGAACTGTTTAATTGCCACAATTTTATTTTAGCATATAATAATAAATTCTTCTTAAGTTTGTTTGTATGTAACGTTTTCATGCCTTATCTACTCAGTTCCCGAAGGATAGCTCGAATACGCGAACGAAGCCGCGGGCAAAAGCTAGTATAGTAATTAAATAGCAGATACTAATTAATTAAATTATAATCCTTCTTTGTTTGTTTGAACGTGCTAATTTCTGACTTCTTGATAAGAATCACGTAAGTCACTGGCTGTTACGACCGCTTACTCACGCCCTTCGCTTACGAAAGAAAGAATTAAAATTCTGCACGAGGAATTGTATCAGACTGAGTGTACGTACGTCTGTCTGTATGCATTACGAATTCGAAAACACGCAAACGGGATGATTACGTGAGGTGATTGCGTGATTCGGAACAGTATTCCGAACAAAATGATTCATGACAGACGGACACAATTAATAAATTGAATTTCATATATACTTGTATTCACTTTCTGTTGTTTGTTGTGACAAATTTGAATTAAGGTATTATTATAGACATGATATTGTTCCAAATGTTTTTGTTTCCTTTTTACTTTTTATCTATATAAATAATTATATAATTCATTCCGTGCATTCATTTTGTTTTCCAATTTTTGTGACAAATACGCGATGCTAAAACGCCGTAACATTAGGTACCTAGCGCGAAGGTACGCTTTCTGTTTAGCGAAACCTTTCAACGTGCTATTCTCTCGAACTGACAGTTAAGTCTAAATGTTTTTTTTCTATATTTAAGACTTATTTATAGAGTAATAGATTATTATTTATTGAATACCACGGTACGCGACCCTTGGGAGTCTAGCAATTGTATACCAACCAACCTTTATTGTAAAGGAACAGTTTTACTTTGCATGAAAAAGAGCGACGTCAAATAATTAATGGATGAGATCAGATAGAAGCTAATTTTTTAAAATAAATGGAATGTTATTATTGTAAAATTATTATGTGTGTCCAGCGTTGGCCATATGGCGTGATCCGTTTCAGGTCAGTGGTACGCCTTATTTCCGTTGTCTAACGTTAAATTCGATTTGTGATTCTAATGTCTTGTACACACGACACGAATCGCGCGATGTTTTGTCTTTTTTCTCGATATGTGTATGTCCATATTAAGTTTATGTGTCTACACTTAACCGGTAGGCACCCGCCAAAAAAATGACGTTTGTAAAAGCTACGTTGCATTCTATATTGACGTAAGCGCCAATGTTTATGTTACGGGAAAAGAGGCCGTATGGTTGCCAAAAGTTTCATGATTTATTTATTTATCTATGTATGTTTTTATTATAACCTTCCTAAATACCATCACAATACGTGGTAGTAAGAATATTGTAATCGGAAAATGGTGTCAGCTGAAAGAACCAATGTAAATATGTAGTAGAAGTAAGTATAATAGCTATTAGCTGAACTGAAACGGTGACAAACCTGTCGTCCCATATTCCCGACTCGGTAAAACCAATAATAGTTCCTTAGATAATAGTGTTAGATTTTATAATAAAGTCCCAAAGCATATTACCGATTTGCCGGACTATAAATTTCAGCGCCATGTCAAGCGGGTTTTGGTGTCAAAGGGCTATTATAGAGTGGATCAATATGTGAACGATGGTGATGTCTGGAATTGACTCTTCTCTGTGCATCCACGAATAACGATTGTAACGTGTAATTTATTTGAAATATGCACCTATTTATGTCAAAAGATAAACCTGATCGAGTTTCTTGCCGGTTCTTCTCAATAACTGGGTTGTTTTCTGAACCGGTGGTAATTTTGATGTTCATAAGCGCCTTCTTAGGGCCTAAATTGAATAAAGTATATTTTGATTTTGATTTTGAAATTCCTTACAAAGTTGATTACGGTAGCTATTTCGGCAACACTTTAATATTTAACATTTTTATAATATTTTAATATTTCTATTATTGTACTTTTACCTGTATATTACACACAATAAATGTTCTCTTTTTCGTTTCTTTCCACCACGTTTATAGTAATAGCGATCTAGTACTGACAAAATTCCATCCCGTTTGAATACTGAGATACACTAGCTGATCGGGGAACGCGATACGACAATAAAGCAGTTTCTATCTATCTATCAAAGCATATTACTATTGCGTGTGTTATATCCTTATTGATGGTTGGTTGTCGCTTTACAATTGGACATAATTGTCGTGTTATAATTATATTTATCTTGTTTGCAGGTAAATTCAACATAAGCCTACAACTGTTTTCATTGCTGATGGGGCGTACGGGATGGAAGAATTCAAATTGTTATTGTAATGCGGATAGTATTTGCTTAATTTATAAAGCTATTCAAGTGAGTGACTTATCATAGTATTAAACTGTTGCGGCGGATCGCGGACGACGTTTTTTTTTTTTATTTTTTACTTTATAAGTAAACGTTTTGACCACAATCTCATCTGATATTAAATTATGATGTGCTCTAAGATGGTAAGTCACGCTTAACCTATAGGGAGACTGGCTCTCTCTCTCTCTCTGCCGGAACACACCAAAAGGTGCTTGGCGACAGATTTACAACTATATTTATTTACTATAACTCGCGGCACTTGGTTATATTTATAAAATTTTACAAGTGTAATTTGACACAGACAAAGTCACAAACTGTTGCTAGTTACTGTAATCGTTTTCTTACCCTTATCCCACCTGAATAGGGTCAGCACAACATGTTTTCCTTCTCCACTCTCAGTATTCACACCTTTTATACACATATCATTTTTCACACAATCTATCCGTACCTTTTCCGGCTTTCCTCTACTCCTATATCCATCTAACTTCATACTTAAAACTTTTCTAGTTACATGACTTTTATCTCTCCTCATGAAATGCACGTACCATGCTAACCTATTACCCCTCAATTTCTCCATCATTGGTGCTATTTTTAAACATACTCTGATATGTTCATTCTGAATCTTATCCATTCTAGTCACAACCCATATCCATTTTAACATTCGCATCTATGCCACGTGTAATCTTCTCTCATCCATCTATTTCGTAACCCAGCACTGAGATCCATACATAATGACTCACACGTTCTTTGCCGGTAAATACGTCGATCTATTTTAGACATATCGATAAATTTTTTTAACGCGACTATTAAAAAATTCGATCGACTTTTAACGATTCACCTGTATATATACATGTTGTTTTAAGTGGTCATTCTATTCGTCCAGGTGTCGAGAGTTGATGTGATGAATTATTTAAAACCTGTTGTATTTTTATCACGCGAAGTAACAATAATAAAATTCATTCGAGAATATCGCTGTTTCATATAGGTTATGGTTACCACACCTTAGGTGAATAATCTTAATAAGTCTGTAACGTTACACGGTTGACGAGTGCCTTTAAACTTGAAAAACAGTTACTTGGAACTGACATGTTAACGAGAAGTGAAACCTTCAAAAAATGATAAAATATTCATATAAACGGTACACGTGAACAATACACAAAGCTGGTTATGACGTAATTTCCCAAGGCTTTGTAATACGTAGGCGGACACAAACGTACTAACACACGTATAAATATACACACTTACAACGTTCTGACCAGGGTAAATATTGTGTAGTACAACATACATTGCGAATATTGCAAATATAAGAAACACTGTATAATGTATTCTATCTCATTATCTCGCATATGTTTGTCTCTTTTTAATATCGCTTTTTGGTTTCATCACGTTTCCAAACATAACGGGGTAACGAAGTTTTTACTTTAACACATCAACGAACGAGAACACAAGTCCTAAGTTGCCTTTGGTTTAAGCTATATCAAACTGTGTGCCGGAAACTTAATCCGAAATGCTTAACCGAGATTAAATAAGTTTCCGTTACACCTTTTAACATGGCAGGCGTCACTGTGGATTAAAATTACCTTTGCGATAAGTAAATAATTTTAAAGAATAATGTATAATGTTTATATATGAAATCGATAAAACACAAACAGATTTAATTCTATGAGCATGACTTATATAATAGTGTCAAAACGGGTAAAATTGTTAATCGTGTGCAAGCATCAAACCCGCATCCTCTCAACTCTATAAGAAGGCTGACTACCACTGATTCACGAGGCCCGACTTTGATTTTGAATCATTAAAGACTAAGTTTCAAGAATTCGGTATGTTAACTCTGCCTTCCCAATACATTCTGGATAATTTATAATGTATATTCGCAAAAACTTTGAAAAGTTGGAGTTCGTAAAACACAGGCATGATTTGAAAACTAGAAACTGTGACAAACTGGTCATTCCATGTTTTAGACTTAGTAAAGCTATTACTGGTTTCAGCATGAATGGGTCAGCTCGCCCGGGGTAGTACCACCCTCTCACAGAAAACCGACGTGAAGTAACAGTGCTTGCACTGTTGCGTTTCGTTCGGTCAGTGAGAGCGCCGGAGGCCCACATATTTAAAAGGCCGGCAACGCATTTGCGACTCCCCTGGTATTGCTAGTGTCTATGGACGGCGGTGATCACTTACCAACAGGTGACCCACCTGTTCGTTTGCCCCTATAACATAAAAAAAAAAAAAAAAAAAAAAAAAAAAAGTAACAGTTTTTTAGGTAATAGTGTTAGGTTTTATAACAAAGTCCCTAAGCATATTACCGATTTGCCAGACTATAAGTTTAAGTGCCATCGTAAGCGGGTTTTGGTGTCAAAGGCCTATTATGGAGTGGATCAATATGTGAACGATGGTGATGTCCGGAATCGACTCCTCTCTGTGCATCCACTAAAACGATTGTAACGTATAACCTATTTTAAATATATAATTGTATGTTGAAAAGATAAACCCGATCGAGTTTCTTGCCGGTTCTTCTCAATGACTGGGATGTTTTCCGAATCGGTGGTAGTTTGGACGTTCATAAGTGCCTTCTTAGGGCCTAAATTGAATAAAGTATTTTTGATTTTGATTTTATACTCTGCAATTTTGCAAAAGACAAATTTCGTGTTTCCTCAAAACTTACTAGAAAGTTCTAATGAGTTAACAGACATGTATACTGTACCCACAAATATTTACAATATTTTCAGAATTATAAAGTATAGAAAATTATTATTTTACTAGCTGTATCTCGTATACCTATCATATCAGCGTGTTTTTTACTGTATTCAAAGAATGCTCGACTCTCCGGCCTTAAGTTTTCATCTATTTATTCCCTCAACTTTCGGCTTAATTTTAAAATGTAACTAATTAGTTGGACTAATTAGAATGCATATTTACGAGAAAAAGAAAAAACGGAATCCACGTATATACCTTGTTAACGTTGAAATACTTGATTGATACCGAACACCGGGTAATAATAGTTTGAAATCGGCTTCTGGACCGCCTTTGATCTTAGCTTTGAGTTATTCGTGGCCTGGCTAAGAATTCCTCATGTTAAAAATTAGCAATAAGCTTTTTATAAAGCTCCTAGGTTTTACTCGCGACTTTACTCGTGTTTATGTAGATTTGATTTTTCACTTTAGAATAGTACATTTTTTTCTTAGGTGTTAAATGGTCACTGCATTCTATAACTAACTATGTATGAGCAATCATAATAGATACTCCTTATTACTAATAACTAATCTTACTGGCAATGTACAAATATCTTCAGATTAACTGAAATTAAAAATAAAAAGAGTAACAAAAACTTTCTGAATTTAGTTCTAGAACAAACGTAACATTATTTAAATTGGATTATTAGAATACACAAAATTAATACGTTTGTCTTTGATGAGTGATGACACAAATATATATTATTTGATTACAAATTAACAGTTGTGCTTTACATTAGGTCAATTTAAACAAATTCCGTATAAAGCATTTAGATTGTTGCGTAGGGAACCGGCAACGAGTCCGAACCTTGCGGTATAGTACCTCGTTACCATAGGCATTCATAGTTCGGTTATACTTGTTAATGCTTGGTTCTTGTCAGGCGCCATCTTTTCTTCGGTCCCTAATACCCCGCAACTGCTCCCACCCGCCGGAGCATACTAAATTATTGTCAAGCCTATTCTGGCGTACACTTTCTATGGTAATTTCTCTGATGCCTAAGGGTCGCTGCGTTGTGATAGTTATTCTATAATTTTCCTTAATAAATACGACATGAAATGCAAAAATAAATTTTCAATTCTGACTTGGACTTTCAGAAATAAACGTATTCCAACAATCAAAAAATTCTTAAGTTTTATATTAATTTGGGTAGGAAAGAAAAATTGTTAATGCAATTTTCTTATTAACTGTTAATTCTATATGAAATACCTATCAACTGCAAATTTATGATAAGCAATATGAAATTATTATGGCGGCACGGCGCGGCCCCGGCACACTGAACTTTAAAATTCTGTATAAATCGTAAACCGACCTGTCTATAATATATTTAGTTCGTTGAATTATTATTCACTTGTCTGATTGAAACTATTAAATTGCGGCAACCGTGTACTTCGATTAACTTAAATTATCCAAGCCAATCCATAAAACTTTAACATATATGGCTATGCAATGAACTTTTTATCTTAAAGCGGAAAAACAGCGTGAAGAATGCTGATTGGTGAGAACATTTCGCCAGTCGGAGACATGATGCCGTTTTTATACGTCGAGTATAATAAGAACATTAGAAATGCAATGTACAATATTATTGAGTACACCAAGCCAAGCCGAGGCGTGCCGTGCGCCCTTCTACTAGTCGTCTATATAAAATCGGGTGAGTGCCTTAAGCGCTCCCCTTAGTAGTCCGGTAAATCTGTAGAGGCCTCTGGGTCAACAGTGAAGTCAGTTCGAAAAAAAAAAAAAAATTGAGTAATAGATAAATTCAGACATCCCGGCAAGAACCTAGAAGTTCGAAAATTCTTATCGCTGTCGTACTGTGAATATGTGGAATCGCTACCCGGTCAGTATGTTCCTTCCCTCTTATGATATCGGATCTTAAATCGAGGCGCAAAGACGCACTCTTGCAGGTTGGCATGGTAGTGACAACTGCCGTTGCTATTTAACACCGACAATCGCCACTGTTTTTGGACTGTACCGTACTTTCCATAAAGTATTGTGCAGTAATTATTCTGAACTAGTATTAAAAAAAAACTCGACCGCCACTAAATCGATTTCTATTATTATTATGCTTCATTATAAATGTTTTCTACGGCCAGGTTTTTTATTATATTAGGAGGTATGGAACAAGTTATGGGGTCAATTATTTTTCTACTGTAGCTGTTAGATGGCTCTTGGTATTATTATAGTTAACTGTAATCATTACAATAACCGACATTTTAACGCAAGTCAACCTAAGTTTAGTAGTTGTAAGTCGTGTGGTAAGAGTAACAGTGACCATTTTTTTACCTCTGCACGAGAATGAAGTTATAGCCTAATTAGATATCTTCGAATTAACCAAATAGTATTTTTGTTTACCTTTAATTATGGTCCCATGCATTATAAAGACTTTTATACATAATTGTTACATGTTATTATTTTATGCTACCTCTACATAGATTTCTTATCAGACAATGTACTGTATAAGGTGAGATCATCTATAGAAAATTGTAGTATGCTGATGCAAGGCGTATTGCAAACGCGACATGCACATGTGAAAGTGCCATCTGACAATTTGGAGGTTAAAATCCATTGTTCACGAGCCGGTACTAAAATGGTGCGGTTTTATTACACGCACGCATTAATGGACGGCCACCCCAAGGTTGGGTGAGATCATTCGGCGAAAATAATAATGTGAAAGTTACGTGTGGTCTATGTGAAACGAAAATTAAACAGTCTGTCGATTTATTTGACAATGACACTGTCGAAAGTGTTGTAAAGTATACACACCTGTTCAGTAGGTATTGGAGCGTAGTCCGGTGGAACTATAGAGGCCTTACGAAGCCAACAGTATAGGTCAGTTCGAAAAAAAAAGTGGTAATGGAGCCTCCTATATAAAATCGGGTGAGTGCCTTAAACGCTTCCCTTAGTAGTCCGGCGAAACTGTAGAGACCTTGCCAGGTCAACAGTGTAGTCAGTTCGAAAAAAAAAAAGTATTGGAGCATATTTTCTTCTTATTTCAATGAAGTATCGAATCATAAGGAAATGGATATTGTGTAAACATTTCTCATATTCAATTGTCTATACACTAATTTTTAGTAAAGTACTTACATGTGTCAACATTCATAGAGACCGGTCTATATAAATCATGTTAGAATCTATCAGTTTCATATGTGTACATCAATATGCATTATTCCATATATATATATAGAAGTATGATTGTATTTCTAAACGAAACTGTTCACTGATGGCAGCACTGATAAATTCACTTCCTTCTGAGGTGACGACGCAGAGATATTAGACGTACGATTATTTTAAGGTGTTTTTTGTAACAAATTTAAAGAAGAATACAGTTCGCTTTATAAAAGTGTGTTACATCAATCAAGCGTCCCACATAGATACCTCACAACAATATAATAAAAATTTAAAAATAACAGACAAATTATTTATTAAAGTGATGCAGAAAATATAGCAATGATTTCACACTAAATGATAACATGTCAGTCCTAATTGAACTTTGTCCTATTGTAGGTATATACCAAATAAAACACACTCATTAAATATGACATATTCACAATAAATCATATGAAAACAATACAGTAAAACTGTACAAAATTAACTCGAAAACTATTACCAAATATCTATTAATGTCTTTATCTACAGTACAAGTCATTCATTGTTTAATTTGCTTATACACACAAAAACATTTAACAACGGGAAATAAGGAAATTTAAACACCATTATAATCAGTTAAATATAGTTAAACACGAGGGAGAGAATATTAATACCGATAAACATGAGAGAATACCGATTTGAACACAAACATAAGTTTTTGTTCGCTGCATGCAAATAATATTCATTCACACAGATCTGACATACTGGTTTAGTTTTTAAATAAACAGTGTTAAAATGTTCTATTCATAAAGATTCGTAAGTGAATTTAGAGTGTCGGGTAATTGACAGGTTTAAAATACTTGATTATTTCGGTTGTATATAATAAAACTTGCCAGTTATTTTACTTTCTCTCCTGAGAATTATAATTTGCTACTTTATTGCATCGACCAAAGTTGTCTGATTAGTATTCAAAAACCAATCGATGTCCTATTAAGTATAATTGCTTATATTTTGAAAGTGTAATTACTTGTAGTTATTCAGAATAAAAAAATTAAAAACTTTCGAGGCCTCCAGTTTTTTAACGTCCATAAATCTGCTGGTTCTGAAATTTCTCTTTTCGAGTATCGTCTTTATGGATTGTTACGGATACAGTTATTTATGCATTACATAATTCATTCTATAACTAAATAGTTCCTCGTAAAGTACCTTAGTTTTTATAACAAAAATTGAAATTTGACGACGTGTTATTCTTTAGTATGTGTATAGGCATTCACGGTCTTCAAATATCCATTATGCTGGCACTATAGCATTTCTCTACAATACTCCGGATTGCGACCGGAATAACTTTGATTTTAGATGTGGTAAATCTTTTGTAAGGTTAGACTGAGGATAAAATAATGACATTGATTTTCCATGGTAAAGCAGCAGTGGTTGTGTTACGTAGGGCAATATATAATAACATATGTGGCGTTCCAATCCAATCCAGTAATCTATTCGTTAAATCTGATTTCTCTATCAGATTGGCTATAAACAAATATAAGCAGTCAGGAGCAAATTAAATAAAGAAGGGATTCTATTCTTACTTACTAATTCCATTTTATACATTACATTTACAATTGTCCTTGTATCAGCAAAACCATCTATATTGTTTTTTTATAATAGCAAGGCATAATGACGACATTTTGCCTGATGGAAAAACAGTGCAATTAGAATAACAGCGATCACCTTGACATTGGGAATCTATCGCCTGTCCTCACTTACAAGCTTATAATCCTCTTAGTTGCCGGATATACACTAGTTGATCCCAAATCTAAGTAAACAATACCTAAATTATAATCATGCGCGCATGTCAATACAGTTGGATAGAAGTCCCTAGTACCCCGACAATGTGACGCGTTTTCACCATGCCCTACGACACTGTGTTCACACGACACTTCTAATAAACAGTTCATAGCTTGCACCAGACTGCAAACAAGCTGAACGACCCAAATAGTGTCAACGGATAGATTTACGACAGTACTTCGCATGTTCTCGTTTTGTGCGCCATGTTTACTCGACTGGCTTATATTGCTCGGTACACGTAAATTTTTAGTCCGTACGTGAATCAGCATTGCCGTGTAATTCTAAAATGATGATGGCGTTGAGTACTTATTTAATTACTGCTAATTTCTATATTTCAACAATCGTTCAACTTTATTCAATATAGATGTTTTTATGCGATTGGAGGCAAACGAACAGACGGGTTACCTGATGGTGAGTAATCGCCGCCGCCCATGAACACCTGCGACACGAGGGGCATCACAGATACGTTGACGGCCTTTGAAGAAGGAGTAGGCTCGTTTCTTGAAGGTCCCCACAACTTTCTTGACCTTCAATTTCTGTTATTTAACGGCAACTACGTATTCTATTTTAATTCATTGTCGGTTGTTTTTAATTTTACATTATTTTTTTTAATTTTCCGCTGAATAATCCGATCTCAGAATTCATCACAATTCAAACATTCAATTCACTTCTACGCACCAATAGAATTATATTACACAAAATGTAACGAATGTTACATATTAAGTATACGAACAAATAATATCATCTCAGAACAGACTAAGAAATTTGCTGGGTAGCAAGTTTTCGCTGAAGCTATTACTGGTTTCATCATGAATGGGTTGGCTCGCCCGGGGTAGTACCACCCTCTCACAGAAAGCCGACGTGAAGTAACAGTGCAAGCACTGTTGCGTTTCGTTCGGTCAGTGAGAGCGCCGGAGGCCCAGATATTTAAAAGGCCAGCAACGCACTTGCGACTCCCCTGGTGTTGCTAGTGTGTATGGACGGCGGTGATCACTTACCATCAGGTGACCCACCTGTTCGTTTGCCCCCTACAATATAAAAAAAAAAGAAACTTAAATGCTCGATTAGATAAAAGTTATGTCTCAATATATTTCATTATTATTATGTATTTATATTTAATTTTAATGCTTGTAATTTCACATTTACTAATTTAATAGTGCTATTACAAGAATACCATAGAGCTGAGGTTTCTTCAATACGTTTGAACGCTTATTACATATAAAATTAAGAATTGTACACAAACTCCGAAAAATGATAATCCCAGTGGCTGATTATTCAATGATCGAGAAATACATCAAAATTAAATTGAAGTGTCTGTATGTGTCGGAGCAAAACTCCGAAACGGTGGAAACCATTTTTAATAAAATTCTTTTTTAATAAAGTTAATAGAAAGTGTTCAATGTATCTAGGCTAAATGTAGTTACGCTGTACCATCGAGACTTAATTGTGTTGATAAAATTTTGCCAAAGGCACTAACTTAAATTCACCGAATCAGTCACGATAAATCGAAGACAGCATAACGCCCTTGAAACAAAAAAGGCCCATTTTCAACCTGAACGATATTACAAATAACAAATAGTTACAAAATATATTTCTTCGTTCAAGAATTCGCGCATTCCGTGTGGCATACATAATTTCTAACGGCAGTACGTCGTATATTTTTAAAAGAACTTAGTAAGTCTCCGAAATTCCACATTATAAACGGTTTGAAAAAGAGAAACCCCTTGTGAATACGTAACAACACTCACATGGTCTCTACGAAGGGAAACCGTGACGTTTCCATTTAAACACTTTATAACGACAGTGCCGTTTGTCGCATCTGTGTCAACATTGTAGGTTGTTCATGGCTTCGTATAATATGGAACAATAACTGAAAACTAAACATTTAACATAATAAGACAGACGTATGTTGTCACTCGTTACCCATTCTCTATGTATTTTGTCTAAACGCGTTCAAGCGTTTTGAATATTCTGTGTAACTAACAGTGTCTAACTAGACTTGAATTTTGAAACGAACTCTCGCAGATTAGTTGAGCTTGTCTGTAATGTGATACACGAGATGTGAAGAAGGCATGATGTAAATTTTGTCTATACTGCTCACACCGACATAATTGTTTTAAAGAGTAAACAGTATTAAGATGTCTGCGCTAATAAATATTAAGTTGTAAGAAAGTTATTTTTTCTTGACTGTGATCGTGAAGTTTTGCATAGAAATATGCTGGAACATAAAAAAGGTTAAAGCTACAGTTTTCACGATAAATATACCTAAAGAGACATAGGTAAAGTCGCGGGAAAATGCTAGAAGTGACACTATAAAGGTATGTTTTTCTTTTTCTTATCAGACCCATCATTTTTTGTTAGCACACTATTTTATATAATACCACACTGCCAAGCTTAGTTGCATAGAATTCCAAAGGCAATAAAGACGATTTACTTGTTAACTTATATTCCACTGTCATAACATACAATAATTAATGTTTAATATTAACTTTATAGGAATAAGCTGTATGAATTAATGTACCAAAATATGGTCAATTACATATAATTTGAGCAAATATAACGGTAATTTCCCCGTGATTGTTTGTCTTGGAAATGGAAATCACAGTTATTTTAAAATAATTATATAGCAGCAGTGATATAATATTTTTTATCATTTATGCTACTACTACTACTGTGTTGGTGATAAATGACAACGTGATATTTTTTTAATTATTATCACACTGTGATTGCATTAATTTATGGTTGTTACAAGTAAATATTTTCGATTATTTTTAGCATTTTAGTATCATGTACACATGCAAAAAATAAACTAAGCGTACACCTACCCAAGTAACTTTCTTTTAGCTCTGTAATCAACATTTATATAACTACAAATGCAAAATGTAATACTTCCTAGACTTAACATTTTTATAGCTAAATCGATCATTAATTATTTTTCACATGATAAATTATTTATCATTTCATACGAAAAATAACAGTAATTTATAATTATTTCCTAAGTTAGTTTATATGTCTGTGTGCTTACTATATTATATTTACGACTTGTAGACTAGAATAATAAACAGAATATGCCGCTGTCGGTACTGCGGAAGTCATAAGATGTTGTTTTTCGTTTTTAGATTATTTATTACTCCATTCTGACGTTATTTTTTGCGATATTTCGCACATACGCAAACTGTCGCGGAAATTACTTATAAATACTACATTAAAAGTTAAATATGTGTTTAAATAGCTTTTATTACACCACTATTCATTCCAATTCGCGAATTCAATCATTGATGTGACAAAATTTCATATACCATCTGTCTTCTAAAGAGACACAAACTATTATTCTAAGTAAGGGCAGACATTGTTTCACCCACGTGTCGTATGATTGCCGCCCACGCAATATAGCTACGAATATCGATGTGTATTTCACAGTGCCTGATCAAACAAACATAATTTTTACACCTTCCAAGGAGTCTGTTAGATTTCAAAGGCTACCGAAATTAATTAGTAAGATTAAAGTGGATATTATGTGATGTTTTGATTTCCGTACGGAAATAATCAGTTATTATTGTCAATAAATATACATATATTTTCATAATTTTAGTTGAAAAGAAACTTCTTTAGAATCGTTGTGATTTCAAACCGGATGCAACGGAAAAAACGACAGGTAAGAGACATAAATACAAAAATGTGTAGGACGAAGCCGGCAAAGAATGAGACAGAAATATACATACTATTTTTGAAGTGAAATAGTGAGTCAGAGCGAGAGAGCGAATGTCGGTGTGTATGTATATTGCACGCTGCTTAATACTTGCTTGTATTTGAGCATTTAACGTGTGTTAGTATATGTGAAAATTACGTGTGCTAGTGTACACTGTATGCGGCTGCGTATTACAGCTTTTTAGTTTTTTTATTGTTTTTATATTATAGGGGGCAAACGAACAGGTGGGTCACCTGATGGTAAGTGATCACCGCCGTCCATAGACACTAGCAACACCAGGGGAGTCGCAAATGCGTTGCCCGCCTTTTAATATATGTGGGCGTCCGGTACTCTCACTGACCGAACGAAACGCAACAGTGCAAGCACTGTTACTTCACGTCGGTTTTCTGTGAGAGGGTGGTACTACCCCGGGCGAGCCGACCCATTCATGCCGAAACCAGTAATAGCTTCAGCGTAGCTCTACCACCTACATAGTAAGAAATCAGCGTGGTGTCTTATTATTTAACAGTGTTTGTGAGAATTTTTATATCTTGTTTGTTGAAACTGAAAATATGGAACTTGAGCAATAAATTATGTAACATATTGTGAGCGCTGGATCTAATAGATGTTATTTCTACCTAATAAGTGCCTAATTAAGCCTATATTTCCCACGTGCCGTATTTACACGACGACTTGGAGTGGATAGGACAAAAATGGACTCACCACAATGCTGCGCTAGCGACGCGTAGGAGGCCTCCTCTTCTTGCACGATACACAATAACATGCACAAACAGTTTAAAAGTCACCTGTATTATAAATTTTGGCACACAACACAAATATTAATCCACGTGTGGTTCAAACGCCGATCGTCCGCTAATGAGAGCGTTTAAAAGACAGCACTTGTCAAGGCGCCGGGTGATTAGGGATGGGGGAAAGGAGTGCAAATATATATGTGGGACAAGGATGGGTTGTCGCCGTGCAAATCTGGCCTAAACATCCCCCCGGGCTTGACAGGATTTAATCCTTCAAGATTTAATAATAGAATATAAGAGCATTTAATTTATCTCAATTTACATGAATAATATTTTGTATTTTATGCAATAAACAATAATAATTATTTGATAATGATTAAATTAATATATTATGAGAGAACTAGTGGACTGTATTAAAAATAAAGTTATTTTCGTAATTAGGTAATGGAAATACCTTCATCACATGTCGACGATAAATTCCTATTTTAGTTTTAACGTCTACAACACGCGGAATGCCATATTTACTTGGGAAAGTCTGTACTATTACGCCTAAGGGCCAGTCCAACAGACCACTGCTATCTGATTTAAGCAGAATAACATTTCCCGATTGGACAGGTACTCCGCGAGTCAACCATTTAGCTCGCTTCAGTCGTGTATTTAGGTATTTTACCTTCCATCCTTCGCAAAAGGGTTGAACCAAATGGTCGAAACTATTTTTTCGTAACAACATGACGCTCTTTGTAGCTAAGTCTTCAATCGGAAATGACTTTAAACGAATCACTACCAAAAAATGTGCGGGAGTCAATGTTACGGGTTCATTGGGATCGCTACCTAATAGCGATAGCGAACGTGAATTTAGAATAGTCTCTATTTGAGTGAGCACTGTAATCTTTTCTCTAGTCGTTTGTACTATTTCTCCTAGAATTTTAGAGAAATGAGTTTTAGCCTCGTTAATATGGCTCGCTGGCGATCTTTTAAACCAAAGACGCAATGGTGGGTGGAATTTAATTTTTATTTTAATTCGTTTAGTAATTAACACAATTAAAGGTACTACTCCTAATTTCGCACACACTAACTTAATTATGCAGCGATTATCGTTGGACATGTACACGTGTGTATATACCAAGCCACCATAGGTGCGTTCTGACGGGTTTACAAAGCCTATAAGTAAGACAATGCAGTTCTTATTGATGCCGAAGTATCGCGGTAATTTTCTGTTTCGAAGTAATGACAGTTCAGATTGAATTATTTGCCACAAGGGTACGACATCTGGAGAGGTAATATTATCCCATCCTATGTTATTTTCCCATAGCGATTTCATTAATAATTTCACTAACAATGTTCCAGATGCTTTCAATCCCATAACTTCCCATAACTGAGCAATAGTTGATAGGATATTTCGTTTAATACACCCGCGATATTCAGATCTGATACAAGTAAATATATCGTCAGATAAAATCCAAGAAAGGCCAAGTATTTTTAGGTGACTTTCCGGAATTAACTCTACCGCCTCGTTAACATTATTAGTTACAGAAATACTGGACATTGCCGTCCTATTACTGCAATATTTTACCATTTCGAACCTACATAATAATCCTAGAAATTTTCTGTCATTACTGTCAATTAATATACGTAAATACCTTTGCCGGCTATCAGCACTGAGCGAAACGAGAAACAAACGAAATTTTAATATTATTTGAAATAAATCATTTTGTAAATTCATACCGGTATGCAATAAATCATTTAAGGATTTGCCAGTACTAGTTTGGCTACTCGCATTCAACACTACTCGTAATTTGGTGGTAGATTTGTCGTTGCGTATCACTGCGTGGTGAGGTATCACGTATTGATTATTAGTACCTCCGACCTCAGAAACAGTACCTATAGGGTACATGTAATTCTTCTGAAGGTATTCTTTAAAAATGTTATCGTACTCTAATTTCAGAGCAGTATCCGATAATAATTTACGCTGTAAAGATAAGAATCGACATTCGGCGATGCGCATCGAGTTTCCTGAAACGGACGGTATGAATTTAAACGGCAGTGACACGATATATCGCCCGTTCGATTCTCGTCGAGTGGTATCACAATAATACTTTTCACATGCTTGTACGTCTGGTGTCTGGTAATTGGGCACATTAGGTACCTCTTCCAACTGGAAAAATCGATTCAGACAATTTTCCAATGTAATTTCCGTAGTACAGTATGAACGAACGATACTGCACACGGGATCAAGAATCGGGGCCTGACCAACTATTATAAAACCTAACCGGGTTTCAATGGCGACCGGTTCGCTAACAGCACGCGATATTGAATTCGGGCATAATATTCGCGCAAATAAATCTGTTCCTAAAATGAGATCAATATTCCCAGGTGTGTGATAATTATAATCGGCCAAAGGAATGCTATTTAGGTAATCCAGACGAGCCGTGTCTATCTTCGCGGTAGGTAATTCGTTGGTGATGCGTGATACGACTACCGGTTGAATAGTGAACCTAACCGAATCATCGAAGCGAGACCGAACTGTCAAGCAAGTGACCCCTAACACGGGATTAGCTACGTCACCTACACCAGATACATATTTACTTTGCGACGTATGTAATTTTAAATTTAAACGTTTACAACATTCAACTGTTATTAAATCTCGTTGAGATGCACTATCAACTAACGCGCGCAAGACTAATATATTGCCGTCTGCATCGACAGTATTACACAACGCAGTGCCGAGCAGGACGGACGATGTATCTACCGGGCGCTCTGTTACCGCGGCGCATGGGCTTATCGCACAGAGCGATACGGACTCGGCAGGGCCGCACTCAGGCGCGCTAGCCGTTCTCTTAGCAGAGTGCCCGCTTACATTGACCCCCGCAACATTTGTACTAGTTGGAAAGTGAAGCAAGCTATGATGTGGTTTTTGACACTCGTTGCAACGTCTCGAATCTTTACAATTTATAATTGTGTGTGTACTACTTAAGCAATTTACACATAATTTATAATTTTTAATAAATTTAAAGCGATCATTAGGGATCATTGATAAAAATTTGCTGCATTTTGAAAACTGAAAATGTTCACTTTTACCACAGCATAAACAGTTCTTCGATTCCTGAATATTCATAAATGATTTCATATTATTATTAGAGGAACGAGAACTTATTTGTCCGATCGACGACATTGTATTATTTTTACGTGACTGAGTACTGCCCAGTCTCATATTTGAGCAAGCCACATTGTGTGCTCGCTGCAAAATATGCGACTGACTTCTTGTAAAATTAATAAAATCTGAGCATTTAGGAAACTCATTGTACTCACTATATTTTAATTCAAATGATTTCACTGTTTCTAAACCGACCTTTTTGCAGGCAATATGGATGAACATGAAATCTTCTAAACTATCGATATTTAGTTGTTTTAACGCGAGATAAAGAGCAGAGAATTGGTCAATAAACTCTTCTATCTCGGTGGGTGAATTATTTTTTACTGGGGCTAAATTCATTAACCTATCCAAGTATGTTGTGGCCAAAATTCTTTTATCATTATATTTATTTATTAACAAATTCCATATAACGCTGTAGTTATCGGAGGTAGGCAAAATACCTTGACACACACCTAGGGCCTTCCCTTTTAATTTTCCCATCAAGTACTGAATTTTCTCACCATCGGTAAGATCAGTATTTTCATGAATGGCAGACCTAAACGTCTCGTAAAAGATGGGCCACGACTCATTATCGCCATTAAATGAACAGAGTTCTAATCTAGGTAAATGTAATGAAGGTTTTTCGCATTTTACCCGCTCGTCACGACTCGTATTGTGAGTATTTTGTGACGTTAACTGATGCACTTTATACTTAATTTTAGTGTATAATTGATCAAATGCAATTTGTGTATGATAAGAAGGAGTTGGACTTTCCGCTGAGGACAATTGAAGGTCATTAAATTGTTCGATCGTTGCTAAAAATTCTTCACGAAAAGTGTCTATCATGAAACTTTCTGATAAGAAGTTTTCTATTTTTATGTCATCGTCTATATGAGCAATCAAATCAAATATAGTTTGCATTCGACCGAACAATGCGGATATTTTATTTTGTAACTTTTTAATATTGCGCTCATGTGAGGTAGGTGCCATTTTTTTTTGCGTAATGGCCTCACTTATTTGTACGAAATAACTTTAAATCTATTTCGATCCGGTTCGTATGGACCAAAAATGTGACCGCTGGATCTAATAGATGTTATTTCTACCTAATAAGTGCCTAATTAAGCCTATATTTCCCACGTGCCGTATTTACACGACGACTTGGAGTGGATAGGACAAAAATGGACTCACCACAATGCTGCGCTAGCGACGCGTAGGAGGCCTCCTCTTCTTGCACGATACACAATAACATGCACAAACAGTTTAAAAGTCACCTGTATTATAAATTTTGGCACACAACACAAATATTAATCCACGTGTGGTTCAAACGCCGATCGTCCGCTAATGAGAGCGTTTAAAAGACAGCACTTGTCAAGGCGCCGGGTGATTAGGGATGGGGGAAAGGAGTGCAAATATATATGTGGGACAAGGATGGGTTGTCGCCGTGCAAATCTGGCCTAAACACATATGTTAAATAAAATATAAAAAATACTTTCATTTTTAAACAAATAAACGTTGTAATTATCCTACCCTTGTTGTATATATTCATCTCATTCTTTTGTCGATTTACTAAAGTTTCACTTCTATCGTGTGTGAATCGCACACACACCTTTTTTTTCTACTTTATTATATTACATTTGATCACACTCACAATGTTACTTGTGACCCAAGGTGGTAACATGTTAGATCTTGAGAAAACTGGTTGTCAAATACAGCTACCGAGGACACCTACAGGTCCCACAGATGCGCCTGGGAAAAGATTTTAAACTTAACTTGCACTTTCTGTAGCAATGGTAGCTTTGTGTTGTAAGCGTTTTCGGACACCGCAGCGATCGGCGTAGGTTAGAATCCTTTCGAATGAGCTGGCGTATTCAGTGAACGACGACGTAGTAATGAAACCGTAGCATGTTATTAGGTTTTTTTCTAAGTACGTCGGGTTAGCTACCACTCTCAATTTCAATGTATATCAACAAACACTTATATGTGTGTTCCGACAGCTACACACGAGAGCCAGACCCATTATAGATTTAAATTTAATATCGTCATTTAACACCAGTTGAGGTTATAGTTGAATGCTAAAAAACGTAAAAATATGCATTTTAAAAAGTAAGTATAAAATATTCAAATCAACAATACACGTGAACAATACTGTTGTATTATATATAGCTAGTTATGGTGCTTTTTCTCAAGGCTTCACAGGCGTACCTACGCACACACGGACAAACGTATACACGTACAACGCTCAGACCGTAGCAATTATTAGGTTGTACAATATGTAACGAGTAGACCAAGGATATAAGAAACACTGTATAATATATTCCATCTCATTCTCGCACACGTTAAACCTATAAATTTATATTTTGATCTCTTTTTAATTTTCACTTCACTTTAATTTTCACTGAAAGTTCAGGCCACTGAATGATTCGACCCTGAGTTAATTGATGTAATTGTTTCTTAAGTTGATCCGAAGTCGTGTTTAGTGATTCTTAAAACGTTCCATCGTTGCTGTTTTGTATATTAAATAGCTTTCGTAAAATCGAACCAATAGAAGAAGTGTTAATATGGGCCTATATTGTTAACATGTACCTGACATATCACATGTTCGCGCTTCGGTGACTCACGATATAACGCTTCTGTCATCTTTGCGAAATTTACAGGCCTTATGTCATTTAATCAAAGCTCACGTCACCGTGACTTCTATAGACCCCGTGTGATGATTGAATTTACATAATTTATTATTTTTATACTGTTACACGATTATTAACAACGGTGACGTAATAGCGCTAAACCCGGGACGTATGAAGTCAAAATAGTGTAGAACTCTTCATGATATAGTTTTTTTATGATTATTTTTATTTTATTTTAAGTTTGGGTTTATTTTTGTCGCATGAGAAAGCGACTGACTGTTCTGTGCGTGTCGGTAAGTACACTAAAATCGAAAAATAACGGTGATGTGAGATGAGCACTCCATTCAACAAGCTATCCAGTAATTAGATATACAATTTCTGATACTGCAATGTGGCAAACTATAAAAAAAGTCAGTGTCTGTCATGGTTTATCGTCCTTTGGGTGGTTGTCGCGATCCAGTCGAGATCTATTGTACTTAAAATTACTGAAACTCGACGCAACTGAGCGTGCCATTATGACGCGTGTTTTGCATAGTGTATGGTTGCCACAATCTCGTCTGTGAACAATTGGCATGTTACCAGAAAATAACAAAAACTGAATGTTATTGTTTGGTAAAAAATGAATAAATAGTAGTTTGTCCACAGTTAATAAAATCCTTAAGATTTTTAGACGAACAATGTACAGTTGTAATTTGGTGAGTCTAGAAAAATGAAATTTGATGAAGTGATACTTCTAAAGGCACACCAAAAAGTTCACCTGATGTGAAGTGATGATGAGAGTTGTTGCAATTTTTACTCAGCACGCTAAGTACGAAATGTTAATATTATTACCCGTGCAATATACATAAATGTTGCTATAATTATAACGTCGTACGAAATAAATACACTGCATAAGTGCGATTTAACATATTTAGTAATTAAACGAATTATAACAAACAATTATTGATATAGCAAAACTCTTCGGAATAATTTTTGAAATCTACGAATCACGTTAAACAGTCCCAAGTGTTCAGCCAATGACATCATTTATATCGCGATGCAGTTCGTTTTCGTTTACAAAATTGACACCGTTATATTCTATTTAATTATAGCAGTTTTGTTTATCGTATATAAAAATTATAACGATTAAAATTATTTCTGAAATTCACATTATAATAATTGGTATATAAATACACCATTTCTAAAGATAAGTTATTACTACAGCCTATAAATACTACTTATGTATAACCGATATGAATGACGTCAGTCATAATACTGCTGCTACTCTTGAAGATTTGAATTACTTTTCAATACCTTGCGCTCGTTCTTTCCACTCTTGAAGTCCTAAGAAAGGATTTGCCACTAAAAATGTCAAATGAAGGTACAAACGATATCTCATAGGTAACTCAGCTGATTTGCTTATAAAAATCTCTATTGACCAAAACCTACTTAGAGAACGTGAACACCGGTTTCGTCATCGCGACGACACGTGTAACACCAATTTCTAAAATACCTTAAATCTACAGTTCTATATATTCTCTCGTTATATAATGGAATTGCGGGACGTTCTCGAATGTTCTGTATTTGTCTCTAGAACTTTCTCCCATTGTTTTATGGTAAAACGATAAGTAGAATTATTAATAAAGTAACGACAAAAACGACTGTAAAACTTGTCTTTTATTAAGATACATTACATTAAATGTCGTATGTTATTCGCGCAATTAAGATGAAGCTAAAATTCCCTCTTTTAACACAAAAATGACATAGTAACTTTTTATATTACGACAACAACAATGTAACACAATAGTGACCTTGTTTGTACAACTCGCTCTATATAAAAATATATGAAATTCGATACACAAAAATTAATAGCTCAAAAGCAAAGATTATGGTATATTTTGGGAAGAATATAAAAATATAATTAATTATAATTGGAGTTAATTATCTTACATTTAATTTTGTTTTAACCGTTAACTTTACCATATTAATGTCAACGAACGACGCTATATTTTTGCTTAAACTTGGGAATCCTAAGAAGCATTTCAATTTAAATATTTATTGAATAAATTTGTCAAGATTCCAGCCATTGAGAGAGTTATAATGTTTGAGGTTCTATTAAAATTGATGTTGACATCTTGATATATATATTTTTTTTTTATGTTATAAGGGGCAAACGAACAGGTGGGTCACCTGATGTTAAGTGATCACCGCCGTCCATAGACACTAGCAACACCAGGGGAGTCGCAAGTGCATTGCCGGCCTTATAAATATGTGGGCCTCCGGCGCTCTCACTGACCGAACGAAACACAACAGTGCAATCACTGTTACTTCACGTCGGTTTTCTGTGAGAGGGTGGTACTACCCCGGGCGAGCCGACCCATTCATGCTGAAACCAGTAATAGCTTCAGCATAGCTCTACAACCTTCATATTATGTGTTCCAGGCAAAAATGACAGTTTTGGCAGCCTTATACCCAGTGTAATTCACCGGGAATAATTATAAACTGTATTTTATTTCAATCTTCTCACTACTTAGCCCGTATAATAGGATTTTTCCCATTGTGAAATTACATCTGTTAAATGTTATTCATAATGCTTACCGTGTAAAACTTTCCAAAAACGCAATGATATATAGCCTAGATAATACTCTGAAAATTTCTCTATCCACCTGTGAAGGTCTCGACAAAATCGCTTCAGCCGTTTGAAAGATTAACGCTTACAAACGTCGAGCAGTTCAATTTTACGTCTATTAGTTAACTCATCACTAAATAGTATAAAACAAAGTCGCTTTCTCTGTCCCTATATCCCTATGTGTGCTTAAATCTTTAAAAGTACGCAACGGATTTTGATGCGGTTTTTTTAATAGATAGTGATTGAAGAGGAAGGTTTATATGTATAATAACATAAATTAAATAGTGGAGAAATACTGTTATTTTTGAGGTTAGTCCAAATTTAACGCGTGCGGGCCACGGGCAGTAATGAATAAATTAAAACTACTGGATCGATTTTAATCATTTTTTCAGTAAATGACATATATATATATTTTATGCCCGTGCGAAGCCGAAGCGGGCCGCTAGTGTAATATAAATAAGAACCTTTACAAAACAACATACTTTTGAATTGTTTACGGCTCACCGTGAATGTAATAATGTATAATTCATTTATGATTTAAAAGATTATGTCATCTTTATACGACGATGATAAAATGATGTTTTTTTTATTCATACATTTATGATAATTTAACAATGCTCTTGGAACTTCACACTACGTTAAACGCTCGTATGACGTGTCCATATTTTGATTACACATCCGTCGACAGAACTGACAATGGATATATAGTTGTTATTACTGGAGGAAATTCAATATTTTTAAAGGCACGGTTCGTTGATTCATTTTCTGATGTCGATGTAAAAAATTATATAATTGGTATAAATAATTCCGTTTTGGAATAGTAAAATAATAACTCAATTTAGTTGCTTTGAAAAAAGAAGAAATGTAATTAATATAATCGCTTATGTTTGTTTATGTCAAGAAAATACAATTACAAGAAATAATAACAAACGCGAGCCAAACCGCGGGTAAAGGTAAGTTAATTATAATTAGTGAAAAACTATAATATCATATCAACATCTCGGCATTTTCCCGGTGGTATGTCATCGAGCGACAATGTGTCGTTTGTCATCGGTGACTAATTAGTAGATATGCTCGACATGTTGACACCTTGTCATTTGTGAGGTGCATTGCGACGCTTTGACATACTTTTGACGAACGGCTTATGTTATAGTGCTTACATACAAACAGCTCTTACCGGTTTCTTTAATTTCATAAAAAACTAATTGTGCCGGCGCGGCGGTGTGACATGCATTTTTTTTCTTTTTTTTTTATTCTTTTTTATTATATTATAGGGGGCAAACGAACAGGTGGGTCACCTGATGGTAAGTGATCACCACCGTCCATAGACACTAGCAACACCAGAGGAGTCACAAGTGGGTTGCCGGCCTTTTAATATATGTGGGCCTCCGGCGCTCTCACTGACCGAACGAAACGCAACGGTGCAAGCACTGTTACTTCACGTCGGCTTTCTGTGAGAGGGTGGTACTACCCCGGGCGAGCCGACCCATTCATTCTGACACCAGTAATAGTTTCAGCGTAGCTCTACTACCTAGAAAAGCGTAGCTCTACCACCTAGATGCGTAGCTCTACCACCTAGAAGCGTAGCTCTACCACCTAGAAGCGTAGCTCTACCACCTAGATTATTTATTGTAATTATTGCAGTGTTGTCTAACGGCGAGTTATATTTAGGAAAATCGAGTTATTTAAAACGACGCTGGATTAGTTGATAGCGTGTTCCGCCATCGCGTCGATTCACGTAGGTTCGAATCCCCTTGCAACTTAGCTCAGAGCTTTCGATGAAGGAAAACATCGTGATGAAGCCATAACATGGTGGTAAGATTTTTTCTAAGTCCACCTGGCTGACTACCACCTTCAATATGTAAGTTTATCGCCAAGCATTTACTGGTGTATCCCGGCAGCTGCACTTGAGAGCCAGTCCCCCTCTAGGTTGAACTTGTTTATTATATTAGACCACATCGACATTTTGCATCAGATGAAATTATGGTAAAACGTATTTAAATGAATGGATGTCATCAGTTATTATTCGTATCAGACATACAAACATACCACTCTTCATAACGATCAGTTGAACGGTATAGAAGTGCTTGTGGTGCAGATCCACCTAATGGTAAGTTACATTATCTGGTATATGGTATCTGGTAGGTGGTAAAGCTACGCTGAAGCTATTACTGGTTTCAGCATGAATGGGTCGGCTCGCTCGGGGTAGTACCACCCTCTCACAGAAAGCCGACGTGAAGTAACAGTGCTTGCACTGTTGCGTTTCGTTCGGTCAGTGAGAGCGCCGGAGGCCCACATATTTAAAAGGCCGGCAACGCACTTGCGACTGCCATGGTGTTGCTAGTGTCTATGGACGGCGGTGATCACTTGCCATTAGGTGACCCACCTGTTCGTTTGCCCTCTATTATACAAAAAAAAAAAAGTTACATTATACTTAATAGTAGCACAAGAACGAAAACCGACTTTCTAAATATATATATACACATTTTATTTCTCGTCAAACGATAATACCAGGATTCAGGACATGAATTAGGAAAACCCTACTTTGTCCAGTAAAATGCAAATGATGATTTCATTATACTGACAATAGTTCATTGTAAAGGTTAGCGTTCATAAAGCGTGTTGCGTTAGACAGTACCGAATCGATTTGCATAAATTCTCTCACTCTTATATTTATTACAACCAGCTGCCCGTGACTTCGTGTGCGTTTGTATCTTACATACACTTATGTATATATCAAGGTATTTCATAACACCATACATTATCTTAGCGTACTTTTCACGGTTTATGCAGCAAACTCCGAGGTATCTGTGAGATGGCAGGATTTCCAATTTATCGTATACTCTGAGCAATTTAAGCACTATCTTAATAAAATCTAGTCTATGTATTATTTTGATTGAGTTTGCTTGAAAGAGTAACAAACATCATCTTCAGAAATGTTCTACTTTATAATATGAATATAATAACGTTCAGTTAATGCAATATTAACAAAGACAGGCCGAATTTATCTGATTGTATGAGAATTGTAATATTTATAAAACTTTCACGTTTCGTACATATTATGATTTGACGGGTCTAGAACGCGTTAAACACATTTCGGTTGCTCAACGCTTCGGCTTGGTTACACAAACCGAAGTCACGATGTTACTGATATATTCCCCTGGCATCGTTAGCGAAGGCAATTTCTGGAATATACCTTCAAGTTATCATTGTCAGCAAGGATGTTGCGACACACCATACCCACTGTATTGATTGGAACGGATTCTGTCGACCGTATACGAGGTTTGATGTAATAAACCAGCTTTTGATCGGGGCCTGTGTAACCATGCCGAAACTTCGAGTAATCAAAGTAAGTGCTTATCGAATTCTAGACCCGTCAAATTAAATATAAAAAAAAAAAAAAAAAAAGAGAGTTACGTCAATTGCGCCTGATTGCATTCACTACTATACACACCAGGTGTAACATCTTATATGTATAATAATACTGGTTCCATTCCGTGTTCGGCAATGCAATCAAGCCGGAAAGTAGAGTGTTTGTACCCAACTAGATTACTGCCACCATGGGTATGGTGATAAACCCATTACAATGAATCTGAGAGGTTTACAGGATGTCTGCAACGATTTGAGAAGCGTTTTAGAAATAACCGTGTTCACAGTTGTTTTTTAGATTGCACTGTGTGCTGCCCTGTAATAAAAAAATTAACGTGAAATTAGAAAACTGCATTAATTTCGTTTTTATTCAACGCGACCAGTTCGGTCGACGCTAACCTTTTGATCGCAGTGTCGCCCATGTTAGTAGATAATAATATTTATTTTATTCTGAGGAGATAACCATATTGTTTAAGAGAATAAGAAATCAAGTAATTATTTGACCAAAACTTTAAGTCCATAAGAAAGTGCTAATAAAAATATTAATGAGAAATTTCATCTTAATAGTTAAAGAGTTTTTTCGTCTACGATACAATTTTTACCACCCCTGCTTATCATCCGTTTATGCTAAAGGTAGTAATTTCAAAAAATGTTCAGGGAGACCCTACGTCACAAAGAAACAACCGCCAAATTTCATGTTTCTAGCTTCAGGAGTTTCGGCTGTGCGTTGCTAAGTTAGTCAACCAACTTTTACATATTTGTGTCTATAAGTATATAGATTTTACAAAACTTTATTAATTTCAATGATAAACAAACAAACCAAATTAGCGTTACTAAATAATAATATTCAACAATACTTAAAGTTTGACCAACATGTTAGTTTAAAGAAAACATAATGTATGCAAATACAAAACAATTTATCACTTTAATTGTCTTAGTGGCTAACTATAGCCGTGACCCACAAACGGTGACGTCATTGGAATTAAAACGTGATACGTTTGCGGTATACACACTGCGCGGTAAAACGTCCAATGGCATAACGCGAACTGGTTTTAGACAAGAAAAAAGTTCTTAATTCAAATTCAAATACTAATAAATTCAAAACACTGATATACAACGATCGGGATGCTTTATTTTTCGCGAATATTTACACGTTGTTTTATTGAATTTTAACGTAATAATACACTCGGAAGTTATACGTTAATATAGAAAAATGTACTACATCTGGGATCAGTAAAGTGGAACATCGTTTGACATATCCTCATGAAAGTTGGCGGTACACCTACGTATTTTTTCATGGAGGACATTTATATCATCATGCTATAACTTGCCACTGGAGGGTATTGCAGTGGACCAATTTGTACATCGTTTAAATTTGGTATGACTAGTTACTCTTGATAATACAGGGAGAAGGCAACAAATAGTAAACGCGTGCAAAACCACTGGTATAACTAGTAGAATTGAATTAAACTGAAGTGAAGTGATGACGGTTAGATATAGTGGAGTCACATCCTATCATAAGCCTGACCCTTTGGTGAACGAAAAAAAGGTGTGTGTGCGATTCACACACGGTAGAAGTGAAACTTCAGTAAATCGACAAGAAATAATTACGAAGGTTATTTGTTTAAAAATGAAATTATTTTGATTAATTTTATTTAACATATGTTACATAATTTATTGCTCAAGTTCCATATTTGCAGTTTCAACAAACAAGATACAAAAATACTCACAAACACTGTTAAATAATAACACACTACGCTGATTTCTTACTAAAAAGCTGTAATACGCAGCCGCATACAGTGTACAGTAGTACACGTACTTTTCACATATACTAACACACGTTAAATGCTCAAATACAAACAAGTATTAAACAGTGTGCAATATACATACACACCGACATTTGCTCTCTCGCTCTGACTCACTATTTCACTTCAAAAATAGTATGTATATTTCTGTCTCATTCTTTGCCGGCTTCATCCTACACATTTTTGTATTTGTGTCTCTTACCTGTCGTTTTTCCCGTTGCATCCGGTTTGAAATCACCAACGATTCCAAAGAAGTTTTACTTCAAAAATAGCTATACAATTATATCATTCTCAAGTTAAAAATATCTTAAATCAAACAACTATCGACACCTATTTGCAATAAAATACCAATTAAAAAAGAAACTCGCCCGTCGAAAGACAAAATTAATGGTAAATATTTATATTTCAAATATAAACACGAATGAAACGAGCAAAGATTGATAGCAGGTTTTTTTTGCAAATCAATAAAGCGATTAAAAGAACTGCATAGAGATAAAAGGCGACCTCAATTATAAACCAGATGAATACATTTCTTTTTGTGGATATCAAACGAAGTCTTTCATACGTGGTTCTTTAATTATCCGCCTGTTTCATTCACCGGTATCAAATGGACGTTGATAGTAATTATTATTTTATCTCGACAGTTCATAATCAAGATACGAATGTTAAGAAAACAAACCTTGCCGCGAAAATTGTTCCTCGGTGAATAGCGTGTAAGATTTTTAACTAACCTCATCTGTACCTTAATTAAATGCATTATGTCATAATATAATAGTATAAAAACTAAAATAGTGTCATTCAATTTATAATCTGAGGATGCGCTTACGAACCTTATAGTTGGTGACATAATTACTAGCTCAAGCAAGGTCTCATACGGCAATCTTTCTCTTCCTATTTTCATTAGTACTGCCATTACTGTGAAAGTATTTAATAATGATATCAAATTTCCAACAAAGTTGTGGCCCCCTTGTTTGAACTTTCCAGAGACTTTTTGTAACATCCCAGTACTCACGTTTTTTGGTACTATTTCCCATCACTTGTGCTTTATGTGGACACGATGCCACTAATATTATATAATATGCAGTCACTAAGATAAGGAATAAAAAAATAAAAACACTACATGACAGACAAGCTACTAACAAACGAAAATCGGGTTAACCCCAAACTACCTCGATATCATTGAAGAACAGCTGCTTTAAGTGATCTCGGTTGGAAAGTGCAGGAACATACCGCATCTATCTCTCTATTAAGAGGTCTTTCAAAAACAGATCATCACTGAAATCTCCTTATCAAAGAGAAAAGTCAGCGAAAAATTCGACCAGGCTACCTACCTTACCTACTTCTTTTACAACACAAAATGATAACGAATTAGTTAAATACTGGCTGCATTGCAGTGCTTCCACTGTGTAGTCATACTAAAACGTTCATGTTTTTATGTTTATAATCCTAATTTGTTAATTTCAAGACGATATTTAGCTATTTCTGTTATTCCTTTGTTACCGTGATAAACATAACTCATTTGTATAGCTTATCACTCCATTGTATAAAACAAAATCGCTTTCTCTGTCCCTATATCCCTATGTATGCTTAAATCTTTAAAACTACGCAACGGATTTTGATGCGGTTTTTTTTAATAGATAGAGTGATTGAAGAGGAAGGTTTATATGTATAATAACATAAATTAAATAGTGGAGAGAAATACTGATATTTTTGAGGTTACTCCAAATTTAACGCGTGCGGGCCACGGTCGATTTTAATCATTTTTTCAGTGAATGACATAGGCTATATATTTTATACCCGTGTGAAGCCGGAGCGGGCCGCTAGTTAATTATAATAGAAATATAAAAATATCAGCCAAACCAAAAGTCTATCATCTATTATGAATAAAACACAATTTCACTGGTTAAAGTGACAAGTTATAAGAAAAGAGACACAATCATTTCAAAAAACCTTTATCTTTGTACGTGTGAATTCGACTACGCAGAAACTACTTACTGAATCTTCACTAAGCAACAATATTAGTATGTTTCGTATCTGGAATTTAATCATTACTTTAGCCTTTGTATTTTGTTTCTTTCATCTTGTGTCATAGTTAAGGTTCTCTCTAAATACGTCCATCGAATTCTATGATAGTCCTTTCCCCTCCGGTTAACAAACAGCTGCTGCAAATTTTAAATATTTGCTAAGTAATTTATACAACTACGAAGTATGCGTAGTCAATCAATGTATGAATCAATATATGACATAACGAATAGCACCTGCTCATGAGGTTAATTGTCACGTAAATTCTAAACTTAGAATAATTGTCAACTTCATTAAACTTGCCAAATAGATGCGAATATACAGTGTAAATCGCCGATCGTTTGTTGACGGTAATACGTGGTAATGTGTGTCCTGCATTATGCAACGCGCGATTAATATTCCCAACGATAAAGTAATAACTTAAACGTATTACCCGTTGAATAATGATTTTAGGAATCAAGAACACCGCGGCTTTGAACAATTCTTGCTGGATATTGTATGAACTCATACTGATCTATCAGATATGTTGGCATAACAAATCAATTACGATATAATAGACCGAGGTGCCTTTAACTAAACCTTGACTGCACCTGCAACTATGATAGATAAGATTTAATATACTTAAAGTTGCAGTTTTAAGTTTGTAATATCACTACATATTATAAAACAAAGTCGTCCGCCGCGTCTGTCTGTCTGTCTGGATGTTCGCGATAAACTCAAGGTTACAACATAATGGACCGAGGTGCCTTTAACTAAACCTTGACTGCACCTGCAACTATGATAGTTAAGATTTAACATACTTAAAGTTGCCGTTTTAATCACTACATATTATAAAACAAAGTCGTCCGCCGCGTCTGTCTGTCTGTCTAAATGTTCGCGATAAACTCAATAAAACTACTGAACGTATTATAATGCGGTCATCACCAATCGATAGAGTAATTCACGGGGAAGGTTTAGTTATATAATTTGTCAAGGCTTTTTTGTAAATTGGTAGAAATATAATGATAATTGTTGAAAGAATCGGAAAAAGTCAAGCCGACTGGGAGCTTTCGTCGAAAACGCTACCTAATTCCTTTGAGATATAACAAAACAATATATACTGAGATATTCCTCTTTTATAGATCTACAAAAATGTCTCAGATGGCATATACCTATCTTTTCAGGATAGCTTACTATACCTATCTATCTTCTAAAAATGGTCACATAGTATGAGGTAATTGGAAAGCAATTTAGACGGATACAGTATTAATCCTTATCAAATAAAATACATTAGTTACCTTAAGCATTTCATGCACATAAGTATATATTTTATATTATCAGAGCAGGACAACGTCCGTCGGGCCTGCTAGTTAAGTATAAATTACCATAAAACTAACATTAAAAATTCTCTCGTTTAGATTAAATCCATAGGTATTATATATGAATAAAATTGAAGTTTGTTGTATGTCCCGGACATTCAAGTCCGGTTAATCTCCGAAAGGACTGAATCGATTGTAATGAAACTTTAATTGGGCAGATAGACAATTCCTCAGAGTATTATTTTATTAAATTGTATTTACCTATCACGTTTAACCACAAACTCACTCGATGTTAAATGAGGATGTGGTCTAAAATGGTGAACATGCTAAATATAGAGTGGATTGGGTGTTTGGGCCGATTCACTAATGGATCCTTAATCACCAATCACGGGTACGAAGCCTATCACTACCAATCAGCGCGCGTATTCTCGACCCATTTTTACTATAACAAATAATCATACGAGGCAGTTATTGTTTGTTGCTATTTACTATACTACGCATTAAGAGTTCGCTCGTCGCTGCCTTGGGAGGCTGTTGTTTTTATACCACGTCTATCCCAAAACTTTGAATATATACAAAAACTGCTCATTGTTCTCGGCGCGCTGCTTGTTTATTTTAACGCACATGCATGAGCTGCAATACTTTTATGGTGACCTTATAACCTTTAAAGGTCTGACACGTTCATATGTGTCGCGTGGACTGCGCTGCGACGGATACGTGCTCGAGCTTCACGGTCAGGGCCTTAGACCACCATCAGTTGAGTGAGAAAGTTATTTGCCCTGTTATTTGTGAGAGAGGATCCAGTGGTGGTGGTGGTGGTTGGTAGTGGTAGAGCTACGCTGAAGCTATTACTGGTTACAGCATGAATGGGTCGGCTCGCCCGGGGTAGTACCACCCTCTCACAGAAAACCGACGTGATGTAACAGTGCTCGCACTGTTGCGTTTCGTTCGGTCAGTGAGAGCGCCGGAGGCCCACTTATTTAAAAAAGGCCGGCAACGCACTTGCGACTCCCCTGGTGTTGCTAGTGTCTATGGACGGCGGTGATCACTTACAATCAGGTGACCCACCTGTTCGGTTGCCCCTATAACATAAAAAAAAAACCAGTGGTGTAAGACTTCTTGCTACCGGTAGTTTGCTGCCTACCCCACTAGGCCATAGTGTCGCCGTCATAGCGGCCGAAATAATTACAAATTTCGATTCGAATGTAGTAGCTAGCTAGGTGAATTTACAAAAATCCATACCACCATGCTAAGGTATCATCAGGATGTTTTCCTTCTCTGAAGGCTCCGACTCAATCGCAAGGATTCGAACCCACGTGGATCGACTCAATATCCGAACACGCTAGCAACTGAGCCATGATCGCTTCAAAAGATTTTAGGCAATGCATCATTACGTTTATTTATATGGAGTAAGCAGTAACCATATAATTTTTAAAAAGGTAACTTACAATCGGTTATAAAGGTTTGGTTACAATGGTAAAATTACAGTGAAAATATGGGAAACTACCCAAGATTAACGCAGGTATAACATGTAGGTTACATGTATCAACAAAATCGCTTTTGCGTGAACGAAGTCGGGGATGCGAACTAGTGATGAATAAAATATCTCTAAATTAGCATTAGATTTTATTTATTCAAAACAACAAAACAACATTTATACCTGAATTATAATCATAAAAACAAGAAAAATAAAAAAAACAAGCGTTTATAATCTTCGAAACGTTATAATGCTAATTGAAAAAAAACGACCAGACGCGATTCCAACATATACTCACACTTTTGAATACGTTAAGACTAGCTACATATACTATAAGAATTAAATTCACAGAAGAACTACTGTTCTACTACTGTAAGTAGTGATTGATCTAATCGTCCTTGGAATTAGAATCACAAAAAGGGGAGTCCACGTTTGGTAAATATTACTTAGACGACTTTAAATATGTAAGTATTTCGAGCCGAGTTGTTTACGTGGAATTCTTAAACAAAATTCATTGTTTTTTTTTTTTTTACTGGAACGTGTATGTTGAAAACATGAAGCATAGAAAACTAAAATAAAAATATAATCGTATTTATTGTAAGAATTTTGTAAAGATAGATATTCTTAACAATGATTATAGGCCGTTGGTTTTGACATAAATACGCTCGGCCAACATATACTATGTCAGCCTGTATACAAAATGCTGTAATTAATATAAAAAATATATGTGATAATTTGTATAACCAATGATTTGCGGAATGGCAATATATATGTACTTACCGTATAAAAACTGCATATAAATTATTCAAGACGTTTAGTTAAATCCAAACATACAAAAAGACAAAAAAAAAAGCATTAGGATATCTAAATTTGCTAACAGTGTCCTTTGTAATAGACGAGATAAAATAAAAAAAAGAAAAGAAAAAAAGTCGAAGCAGAAATGTAAACTCAAAATAATTGAATAACTGTCTCCTTTTTTGAAATTTCAAATCAATTTCAGTATGAATTATTTAAATTTAATTATCTGTAAATTGAATAAATTATCAGTATTATTCTGGTGTTCACATCTATTCGCAGCCCGAACAACAATTATATGCATTTTTATACAGTTTATTAATTAATCAAACATGTCTTCACAAGCTCAATAGAATAATAATATAAACGCATGTCGAGGTCAACGGTGACGCGAACCCATAAATTTACCCCTTACCAAAAAACGTTCAAAACGACTAATGAAGTTATCACTTTACAAAGAAAAACAAAAAGAGTTTGAATATCTGAAACTACAAATTTATCATTATAGACAAAATGCGAGGCACGTGGGGGACGTTATAAAAAAAAAACATAATAGTTTTTGTTGTGAGATATTATATGAAACGGCTTTTGAAATTCAATCGCGTTAGCACACTTTAGCATAATAAAAGCCAGTTTTTATGAGTTGTACGTGTTTCTGAAATCTATTTAAACATTTCAAATGTAAATTCGACGAAGTTATTACAATACGCCGATTTTATTGGACGCGTGAGTACACTCATTCTGTTTCTCTTTTTTTTTTCTTTAATAAACAATATATATTTTTTATGAATATTAATTTATATACGTATTTTTATTGGTTGACGACGACAAAGTGATTCCATTGTACGTGATGATAAGCACAATGCAATGGTGAAACCACAGCGATCGTCTTTAGGCCTATAATATATCGTCAGACTCTCGGTAGCCGGTTGGATATAACTACCTGATCCCAGAACATAAGATAGCAGAAGAGTCACTGAGATAAAAATCAAAATTTATTTATTCAATTTAGGCCCTAAGATCCTTTCTATGAACGTCAAAACTACCACTAGTTCGGACATACAACTCAATCATCGAGAAGAACCGCCAAGAAAATCGATCGGGTTTATCTTTGTTACATATATAGATGTATATTTAAAATACATTACACGTTACAATCCTCTTTAGTGGATGCACAGAGAGAAGAAGATGCCAGACATCACCATCGTTCACATATTGATCCACTCTATAATAGCCCTTTGACACCAAAACCTGCTTATTTGTTCGAACTAACTACCCCATTGACCCTGAGGCCTCTACAGATTCATTTGGCAACAAAAAACAACCCGCTTCACATGGCGCTTAAATTTATATTAGATGGGTCTGCGGTCTTCTTTGACGAATGGCGAATCTTACAGTCTTTGAGTATAGTCACAAATAATTGACGAAACCTAACTTAGCTCTATAGTTCCATTTACATAGCGCACTGCGTTATATGTATACGTGTAGGAAGTCTTCAGACAGGTTTTAATAGGTGGTAGAGCAACGCTGAAGCTATTACTGGTTTCAGCATGAATGGGTCGGCTCGCCCGTGGTAGTACCACCCTATCACAGAAAACCGACGTGAAGTAACAGTGGTTGCACTGTTGAGTTTCGTTTGGTCAGGGAGAGCGCCGGAGGCCCACATATTTAATAGGCCAGCAACGCACTTGCGACTCCCCTGGTTTTGCTAGTGTCTAATGACGGCGGTGATAACTTACCACCAGGTGACCCACCTATTCGTTTGCCCCCTATAATATAAAAACAAATTGTTAACAATTGAAATGAGTAAATTTAAGTGAATTCCCAAAAATTTATTGCTATAATCCGGGTTCGAACCTGCGTCCATTGAATTGATATTCCACTGGTTAAACTAGACGACCACCAAGACTTTTATATGATACTAATTTTGTTATAACTTAAACTAGAAGATGGTTTCAAATATTAAAGGGAAAATACATTAGGTGTCACAAACAAATAGTTATGCTAACACAACAATTACAACAATTATTATCAAATTGCGGAGCCACGGGAATTCCTAATTACTTATACAGATGTCTATTTAAGGCGTGCATATCGTTGCCAGTCATGCTGTGATTTGATAGAATGTCAGATGTAGGTAATGGGCAAGAGATCACGATTCATATCATCAAAAGCGCTTACAAATACTACTTTAACAAATATATTTTAATAGTGTACTTAAAATTCTGCATGCAAATATCATTTGTCTATCCACTTGCAGGACATAACATTCACTGCATTCAAATGCAAAACCGATACGATTCCTGATTTAGAATCCGTCCAATTTTACTAGTACATTGGCCCTAAGTATGTACCTAATTCCGCTCGTACTCCCAATAATGATTCACCAAACTTATACAATGTATTTGAGTGTATAATTATTATGCAACTATTACTAGAATCAACGGCTCGGTGATTACTTGTTTATAGTTGTCATCTTTTAATATCATCAATTTTTTCAAGTCGGGTTCTCGGACGTCCGATACGACGTTGGCCGTTTCTGGGCCACGGCACTGGGACCGTTACGCTCCAAGTGCCATCAAGATCATTATCTCCAAGGTCTCGTCGACCCTTAGTTCGATGCCGAATTTCTGCATCGTGGACTTAAAAGCAATACCGTCTAAAAGCGATATAGACGCTTTTTCTTATTGCCACGATTATTCTGCCTTATTTTAATATCTAAAATCTGTCTTAAAGAGAATATTGATTTACCGGCTTCAGTCTTCATTTTAGATTGCTTAATGCTTAATGCTGTGGGTACATCAATTTTGTGAATTACTGTGATTTTTCGTCGTAATTATTGAAATTATCAACATTCTAGATTTTAATGTCATTTACGATAATTACATCGATTCTGGTTACTACTGGACCATAATATCTACGGGCAATATTATAGATTTGAATTATTATTATTAATTATATTATTTTGTAATTCACTTAATATTAACCGTCAGTTTTCCTAAATAATTAAGAAACATCATGTATGCCAAGCGAATGCCAGATGCGATGATGGCTCAGTTGGTAGTGTGTTCGGACACAGCGTCGAAGGACGTAGGTTCGAATCCGAGCAACTGAGTCGGAGCTTTCGGTGAAAGAAAATAAGTCTAAGTCCGTCTGGCTAGTTACCACCCTCAAGTTAAAAATCTGTCGCCAGCCACCTGTTGGTGTGTTCCGGCAGCTGCACTTTGCAGAGAGCCAGTTTCCCTCTAGGTTAAGCGAGACTTACCATCTTAGACGACATCATCATTTATTATCAGATGAGATTGTGGTCAAAACGCTTACCTATAAAGTATAAATTAAAAAAAAATCACAGCAGCGTCTATTGCAAAATGGATAGACACCGATCGAATTTTCCCTTTACTCAAATATCTACTATTGCATGACCAGTACAGCATCAGATGCACGTCAACGCAATAGTAAAACTGATTGCATAAAAAATTTCTCCATGAAACTGTGCTTATCAATTTCATACTCCGTGGAATCTCGGCCTTATTAATCTCAATTCGCTCCGAGACGAATGACACATGTAGGTACGTACTGATTTCTGAAATAATTAAAGACATGTACCGACTCGCCCTTTCTTAACGTACCGTATAAATTGATTGATAATGCTGTACTTATCTTCGACCGGTTGGCAACGGAACCTGAAGTTCTCTCGTACAGTTATAAATATAATTTTCAAGTAGTTGTACGAACGGATACAGTGGCGTAATCGTTCAATATATGAATTGCGCTAGTTTATTAATATCATTTGTAGACCAAACACCGCTCAGACGATATTTTGCCGAAAATACCATTTTGGGATGCGTAAGGGCAACGGAATTAAAAAATGCAGGTTAAAACGACTCGCTTCTTACTAATTAGGAAGCATTCTCATTTTTACCGGTTGACCGTGCACATATATTAATAGTTCGCTGAATGGCTTGTTACTTTTAATTTTTAATTACTAGCAGGCCCGGCAGACGTTGCCCTGCCCTGAGAATAAAAAAATATATACTTATGTGCATGAAACGTTTAAGGCGGTTTGACTTTTTCCGATTCTTTCAACAATTATCATTATATTTCAACCAATCTACAAAAAAAATAATATTGACAAATTATACCTAATACCTAAACCTTCCCCGTGAATTACTCTATCTATTGGTGAAGACCGCATTACAATCCGTTCAGTAGTTTTTGAGTTTATCGCGAACATCCAGACAGACAGACAGACAGACGCGGCTGACGACGTTGTTTTATAATATGTATTGATAATTGAATGCTGTATCTCTCGATTTTACTAGCATTTCCATTTTTCCTGCCTACATTCCTCGTTACGCCCCACAGTATCACACACAGCTTTCATGAACTATTATTTAATTTTCGCATAGCTTACCTTCTGGCCTAAATTTCCTCTAATAAGCCTCTAAGGCTCATGGTGTGATGTTAAATAACGTATAATCTTCTTCCTCAATACATTTATTTATTTATTAGTACAACCAATGGTCAGAGTTTTGAACATAATTACAGAAAGCACAGAAATTAAAGAAGAAAATACATTACGTTACCAGTGTACTCTTATGCAAATGTTTGATTTAAAAACGTATATTTTTACATAATATAATAATGTGAGCTCGTATTCGTAGCCTGCCTACTATTAAAATACCTACACAGTCAAAACATAATTCCTTTTTAAAAAAATACCCATATTTTTATGTCGTACGTTACATTAGCACCGTAAATAACTCCTCGCTACGTGCCTGTATTCGTAATTTTACTAGTTTAGTATTCTCAATAATAAAAATACAGATAGTGTCATAAATCTTAATTTACCAAATCAATTACCAGATCACAGCGACCGCTTTCACTTGTGAGAACAAGCAAAAAATATTAAACGCGACCTGCAAACCATTAGTTTTAAGCGAATTAAATCATTTTGTCATCATAGTTAACATATCTTGGTTCTTTATGATGTCCAATTTGTTCTGTCATGTCATGTTATAAATATTGTGTAAAGTAGACCTTCCAATAAACATAATATAAACTATATTATGTTTAAAAGCTTTATAAAGAACAATTTAACAATAATTCTATACTTTATTTTATATGAAGGCACGAGAAGTATATTATCACAGTATTACCTTGAAAATGAAACTATTAATTTTAGTAAATATTGTTAATAGACGTTCTAAATTATAAGACTGAAGATAGCTATGAAGCGCCGAACGGGGCGCGTCTCGGATTGGAGCAGATCCGCGGCTAAATTCACTCGCATGTTCGATGTCCAATTCGATTTCTATATGCGATTTTTAACTGTTAACCGACCGTTTTTTTTACGTGTTTTTATTAAAAATACACTTTATTTATACGAAATCTCCGAAAAATAACGCAACTGATTCTGTTATCATAATAATACGAAATTATTGCAGTAATAAATATGTTATGTAATTGTATTATTAAATCAATATAGAAATCAGACTAAACTTGATAAATCTTAAATATTGAGAAGACAATTCATAGATGGGATATGTAATATACAATTTTTTTTTTTTTTCGAACTGACCTACACCGTTGGCTTCGTCAGGCACTTATTATGCAGTATACCTAAGAAGGATGTCATTCCAACCATCACATATACCATACAGGTAACGGTAAATCCGATTTGCATACAAAACACTACATACCATCTAAAGACATTTAAACTGTAAGCTCAGGCAATCGCAGCCCGCGGCTGGACCAGTTCCTTTGAATCGTAAACAGTTTTTTTTTGCTACATCGGCGAAAAAAAAAACTAGTAACATTAAGAATACAGGCACGTAGCGAGGAGTTATTTACGGTGCTAATGTAACGTACGACATAAAAATATGGGTATTTTTTTAAAAAGGAATTATGTTTTGACTGTGGAGGTATTTTAATAGTAAGCAGGCTACGAATACGAGCTCACAGTTCATTTTATTTATCTAAAGAGCTTTACGTTAGGTTCAGCTTTATAGAAGTACTAGCGGCCCGCTCCGGCTTCGCACGGTTATAAAATATATAGCCTATGTCATTCACTAAAAAATGATTAAAATCGATCCATTAGTTTTGATTTATTCATTACTACCCGTGGCCTGCACGCATTAAATTTGGAGTAACCTCAAAAATAACACTATGTCTCCACTATTTAATTTGTGTTATTATACATATAAACCTTCCTCTTCAATCGCTCTATCTATTAAAAAAACCGTATCAAAATCCGTTGCGTAGTTTTAAAGATTTAAGCATACATAGGGATATAGGGACAGATAAAACGACTTTGTTTTATACTATGTAGTGATTAATTTACAAATTGATAAAGTAGTAAAAAACATTTAAGAAAATCAACTAACATTACTATAAAAAAATCAACAATTTACTGGAATAATAATAAAAAGATTCAAAACAAACACAAACCAAAAAATATTAAAAAATATATCAGTGCATATGTGAGTTAAAAATATACCCCAATGTTCTTTTTTCAGTGGAGAAAAACCAGCCGTTACAGTAATAATATTCGAGACGAGACACACTTTCGTGCATCTTATCAATCATACCTTTCATTATGTACAAAAAACTTCACAATCGGGCCTTATATAACTTCTTCTAGTGTTCAAAATCGTACTTATTCAAGTCCAAAACAAATTATTAAAACTCATTAAATTATAAAATCCTCTCTGAATTACCTATCTGGTTGCAAATTATATAATTATTATTTTGCCAGCCTTAGATAGCGGTGCATTGATCGCGTTTGACCCCGGAAAGGATATGCTTTGGTTGTAAGAGAAATCATGGAGTGCTTAGGAACAACGATGCACAGGATAACGGTTAGTATCATTTCCGATTACATGCTACGTCAGAGAACATAAAATTAAAGCTTAGTTAACTTATCTGAATGTGCATATGAAACTGATGATGAAGGGTTAATTCATAATGAAAATGTAGGTGGTCTTATGAATAAAGTAAACGTGTGGACTCGTAGGAAGAAATACATTAATTCATCAGAAATGTAGGTAAAAATTGAGAGTCGGCTCTCTAAAAATCTTTACAAGATAAGAGTTACTCCCTAATTTGGTAAGACAGCACTCGAGCCTGTTAAATCTATACATACATATAATAAAAATGAAGTGTCTGTATGTAATGACAAAATAACGACTTTTTACTGATTGGATATGAACGTATACACGATACTGACAACAAAAACACGATTTTTAAAACTTTTGTCTGTCTGTCTGTTTGTTCCGGGTAATCTCCGAAACGGCTGGACCGATTTTGACAGAAATTTCACAGACGGATAGTTAAAATTACAGCGGGTGGCATGGGGTACTTTATTTTAGACTAGCTGTCATCCGTGGCTTCGTCTGTAGTACTATATCCAAAACGATTGGACCTATTTTCATGGGACTTTCACTGACAGATAGCTAACATTATAAAAAGTAATTAAAACTTTTTTATTTTGGACTAGCTTTTACTTTATAGTTTCTTTTGCAGTACTATCTCCAAAACGTTTGAACCATTTTTCACAGAACTTTCATCAACAGATAGCTGATCTTATAAGAAGTGATTTACAATTATAAAAAAACGCACGCGGAGCTGCGGGCAACAGCTGGTATTTTAATAGAATTCCGAAATAGGTGTGGATTCATTAAAAGCTTTTAACTCGTGTGTTTTGCTCTAAAATTACCTAAATTTCGGAGTCGATAGTCTGGAAGCAACTGCACTTTCAGTTTTGAAAAGTAAAATGTTCAAGTATCTATTACACGCCTGTGCATTGCATGCAATATCTTTTTCAACATCATTATAAGATAGAGTAAGCCTTCAACAATCTTGTATAATAAAAATAAAGTTATTTTCATTTAAAACTCTGTCTACAATAAAAATAAAATTTAATGAGATGTCTGTTCTAATCCTAAAATATCTTTTGAGAGTATGGAAAAAAAACGCGAGCAAAAGTCGAGGCGGCACGGGGAGTTCATAAAACCGGTTCGACGGAGGTTCAGACAAATTAGCTAACCACGCAGAATACGTAACATTTAATTGTTGTTGCGTTGTTGTTTTATCTTCATAATAATGCGACGGGGGAATGTCATGGTCACGGACAGATTCGTTCCTTTCGGAGAGATTTCGTTTTAGTATTTCAAAAAGATGAAGATAGTGTCGTCATGAATGTGTTTTTTTCCCCCACGTCGCTCTGAATACGTTTAGGCTATTATATATTATTAATTATATCTTTTTTTTTTACTTTATAGGTTAACGTTTGACCACAAGCTCATCCGATGTTAAATGATGTTGTAGTCTAAGATGGCAGTCACGCTAAACCTAGAGGGAGACTGGCTCTCAAATGCAGCTGCCGGAACACACCAACAGGTGCTTGGCGTCAGATTTTCACCTTGGGGTTGTAGCTAGGAAGGCGGACTTAGAAAAAGCCTTACTTATCATGCAATACCTTAGAATCCGACAGAACTCTCACAAGATTTAGGTATCGTAGTTGGTAAACATTAAAGCTATAAATGGGGCTGCATCAAGTGCTGCTAATGGTATACGTAATTAAAGTACATGAACAGGCATTGTTGGGTCCAAGCATACGTCAATCAACGCGGCATCCGACCGCTGTCGCTAAACATAACGATGTTTATATTTATTATACCTCACTAAATTATTTCTTATGCTAGAGATATATTGTGAGTTTTAGAACCGTCCCCCACAACCCAGTGTTTGTCTGTCAACAACAGTTAGCTGGGACCGGAGATCGAGTACGGAATTCTAAACGTAGAAAGCAGATGTTCTACCGAATACGGAAGGAATATGTCATCATACAAAGGATGACAACTTTTGTATAAATATGTTTAGAATAAACACAGATGTATGCAATATTTGAGCATGAAGACGAGAAAAAAAAACTAAAATATATTGATTTTATATTTCTTAATGATTGAAATTATTACTATTGCTATGAATCGTAGGCTAGTTTCCTAAATAAAGCTGCGCTTTCCCTCGAGAACGACCAATTGTTCGTATAATTGTATTTCTTACGCCTGTTAACTTCTCTTGAATAATAATACTCTCTATCTTGCACATAAGCTGACTTAAACGTTAAATTATTTTTGATCCTCTATAATCTAAGTCTTATTATTATCAGACTATTTCAGTACATTTAAATTACATTTATACTTAGAACAATACGGTTGAAATTCAAAACATAATTCAAACCCATCAATAAAACGCCACTATCTTTAGAGATCAACATTAAATTCATTTCGGACGTTAGAAGTCGTAAAACTGGCTCCAGTAGCATAATGTCTTACTACAATATAATTATTTAATAATCATTATTTATCCAAACTACATTATTCTCTTCACGCGTCGTGTATCTTAACACGGGAACGTGTAATTATCTGCCAAACTATTATAATGTATTGCGACATAGTACAGCAATTAAAGGTAACATGGTATGAATGTCTTCCAAATTTCATTACTCTCTAATGACAGTGTTTAAAATTGTTTTGTGATATTTTCTTGGTCTAATAGCTCTCTCGGTTATCACTAGAAAATGATTGTCTTCAAGAACTAATTTTTTAATCATACTAAAACTATTTGCTTCATCGCACTCACTTAGGAGTTTTACTTTTGGCCTTAAATTATCAAATACGTTTACCTCCTTAAAATTGTTTAGTGATTTATAATCACTACATATATTGTGCAACTGTTGGCAGCATCAAGCAAAATCGCTGTGTTCTTGCGATAACACCCTCAGCCAATTCAACTTTATACGCCTAGCGTGCTACCATCTATAGAGCTATCGGTGCAAAGTTACCATATCACAAGTATCTGAAATTATAAGAAATGGATAATTATATTGATAAATATAAGTCTATAATCAGACCAGTCGTGTTATATGGATCCGAGTGCTGGGCTACGAAAGACACAGATGAGAAAAGATTACATGTGACAGAAATGCGAATGTTAAGATGGATGTGTGGTGTAACAAGAATGGATAAAATTAAGAATGGGTATATCAGAGGAAGTTTGAAAATAACACCAGTGACGGATAAATTGAGGAGTAATAGGTTAGCATGGTCCGGGCATATTATGAGAATAGATGAAAGTCATATAACAATAAAAGTTTTGAGTTTGAAAGTGGACGGATATATGAGTAGAGGAAGACCGAAAAAGGTGTGGATGGATTGTGTGGAAAATGATAGTGTATAAAAGGTGTGAATACTGAGATGACATCTGACAGGGGAGAGTGGAAAAGGAAAACATGTTGTGCCGACCCTACTAAGGTGGGATAAGGGTAAGATGATGATGATGATGATATATTTATAAATATAATTAAGACTGTAATTTTATATATCCAACACACGACAGTCTGTTGAATAATAAAAAATCTTACAGAAATACTAAATTATTCGTTCTCAGGAATCTCAACCGCCTTCAATGATTATAAAGAAACTGGTCGATTAAACAAAAATCTTGTAGAATGTCAATGATTTTCTATAAATATATTTTATTGTTAACGATCGGATTATTACATCAGCATCGCTTCCGTCATTTTTTTTCTAAACTGTAATGTACATATAATTCTTAAATTCGGTTCTAGTTTCTATATCAATTAATTTCCTGTAATTCCTTTTCATATTCGTGTCTTTATCTCACCTAAAGATCGGTATGAGGTGTGTTCCTATTCTGTTCTATACTATTCTATCTTATTCTGTTGTATATATATATTATTCCTCAAACAATCTTTCTTTATTTTCTCCAGTCTTGCTCAACTCCTATCTTTTTTTTTATATTATAGGGGGCAAACGAACAGAGGGTCATCTGATGGTAAGTTATCACCGCCGTCTATAGACACTAGCGACACCAGGGGAGTCGCAAGTGCGTTGCCGGCCTTTTAATATATGTGGGCCTCCGGCGCTCTCACTGAGCGAACGAAACGCAACAGTGCAGCCACTGTTACTTTACGTCGGTTTTCTGTGAGAGGGTGGTACTACCCCGGGCGAGCCGACCCATTCATGCTGAAACCAGTGATAGCTTCAGCGTAGCTCTACCACTATCTATATCCATTCGCATTAATAGTGTTACAATAAATGTATATTTATTATACTCAAATAGTTATTTGCTTATACTATATGCAAATATATGCATATACTATAGTCCGTGGTGGTCCAGTGGTTTGACCGGTGGAATCTATTAATCCGATGTCCGCACGTTGGAATGTACCAGCGAATTTTTTGGAATTCGCGTACATTTACTAATCCACATTGGTAACACTATCGGCTGACGGTGAAGGAGAACATCGTGAGGAAACCTTAACCCGAGAAATGTTCTTGTAGTACCATCGTATGTGGGATAAATATAGAACTGTGGATATCTCAGAGTTTGAAATCGCCAATACTTTGTGGGCTGGCGTGATGATTATGGCCTAAAGAGTGGGTCTCTTACAGGCTGATGATGATGATGATGATGATGATGATATACTATAGTATTATCCGTCTGCGTTTTCATTTGCGTTAAATTACAATATAATGCTTCCATTGTCATACTTCACTAACAGCTAATTATAGTCAAAAATATACCATAACAGTCTTCTACACACCACGTCTTACGTAATAGACTGTTCTCATCAATTCCGCGTAATACTTGATTAAAGAAAATATAATTGTCATCATTAAACAATCAACGTTTAAGATGTCTTGAAACCGAATAATTCCCCTATTACGTTGGTTTGTTATACATTCATATCTATACATATAAATAAAATTGGAGTGTCTGTTTGTAATATCAAAATAACGACTTTTTACTGATTGGATATGAATGTATACACGATATTGATAACAAAAATACAATGTTGAAAATTTTTGTCTGTCTGTTTGTCTGTATATTCCGGGTAATCTCCGAAACGGCCGGACTGATTTTGACAGAAATTTCACTGACGGTTAGTTAAAATTACAGCGGGCGATATAGGCTACTTTATTTTAGACTAGCTGTCATCCGTGGCTTCGTCTGTAGTACTATCTCCAAAACGGTTGGACCTATTTTCATGGGAATGTCAAGTTTTTTTATTATGGACTAGCTTTTACCCATGGCTTTGTTTGCGGTACTATCTCCAAAACGTTTGAACCATTTTTCACGGAACTTTCACTAACAGATAGCTGATCTTATAAGAAGTAATTAGCAAGAAGTCATAATCATAAAAAAAACGCGTGCGGAGCCACGGGCAACAGCTAGTATGATATAAAAGCCATGCTTCGTATTTCCGGGAAAAATAAATACTCATAATTAGTGTAATATAAGATTACTAATCAGAGATTTCGTTCTGTTTCAGGTAAACAACTGAATGATAATAACATATGCAGAGTGACATCATTAAGGGGAAATAAATATCAGGTATTAATACAAATAAAGCAGTACTTTTAATATTAAAGTCGATTTTCTAATGAAATATTTTAAACATGAACCCTTCTAAGCTCTTGACATTTGGTAGTACAACTGGACAAAACTTTTGCAAACACAATAATAGACTATGATAATATATGTACCGTGTCGCAACATGAAGATGCAAAGGGCTCGCTTCAGAGACGAAAATTTTATCTATGGATAAGTAGGCCAGGTTGTTCCGAGTCACGAACTCACACTGTAGTACGTGACTCCTTTGGGTTTTGTTAATTATTTGCTAATTTGGATGCGTTAACAGTCGGTAAATGATATCATCCTCGTATCTAAAAAGAATGTTCACGTCAAAATCGACCCTTAAAAATCCATATGTAGCATTTTCGGAATCATTTGCTTTAATCAAATCAAATCAAAAATACTTTATGCAATTTAGGCTCTAAGGAGGCGCTTATGAACGTCAAAACTACCACCGGTCCGTAATACATCCCAGTCATCGAGAAGAACCGGCAAGAAACTCGATCAGGTTTATCTTTTTAACATATACTTATATATTTAAAATTCATTATACATTACAATCGATTTTAGTTGATGCACAGAGAGGAGTCAATTCCGGACATCACCATCGTTCACATATTGATCCACTCTATAATAACCCTTCGACACCAAAACCCGCTTAACATGGCACTTAAACTTATAGTCTGGCAAATCGGTTATATGCTTTGGGACTTTGTTATAAGACCTAACATTATTACCTAAAAAACTATTACTGCTTTAACTGAGTCTAAAACATAGAATGACCAGTTTGTCACAGTTTCTAGTCTTAGAAATTGAAAACATTAAAATATCGTTCTATAGGCATATACATTTGCATTTGTTGCATTTCCCTCATCGTACACATTAATGTTTCTAGTATAGACTAGTATAGGTAGAAGGATTATAGAAACTCTTAAGCAGATCATAAAACTTTAAATGCCGTCGTATTACAAAAGTCCAATTACTTCATCCTCTGCTTAATAGAAGGCATTAATACAAAAAAACTACACAAGACTCCGTACTGATTAACTTGATTAGACGTGAACTAATTGGTGAAATATGAATTACGTAACATTCGGGAACTTTCAAAGCCGGGTGTATCTTTAACCTTATTGGTGCCATAACACGTGGCCAATTAGGATCAGTTACGTAAAAATTGTATCCGTACTTAGCATTTGGAGCGCAAGAATAAAACTATAAAGGTTAAAGATTTCAGTTCATTTGACCTGTATCAAATCGGGAGAGTGCCTTAAGCGCTCCCCTTAGTAGTCCGGTGAAACTGTAGAGGCCTTGCCAGGACAACAGTGTAGAAAGTTCGAAAAAAGAAAAAAACAGTTCATTTGAAAAAGTATATAAATATACGATTCACGTAAAGTTAAAAACACATGCCGTCTATCTGGGAGTACGTCAACACGATAGGTTTAGCTTAGTTTAGCTTAGCTAGTCAGATTCGGGATTTTCGGCGACAGCCCAAGCCGAGGCGTGCCGTGCGCCCTTGTGCTAAGTTGTCTATATAAAATCGGGTGAGTGCCTTACACGCTCCCTTTAGTAGTCCGGTGAAACTGTAGAGGCCTTACCAGGCTAACAGTGTAGGTCAGTTCGAAAAACATGTGAACTTAGATACTTACGGCAACCCTGAGACCTCTCTGTCAGGTAAGTTTAAACTCTTCGAGTGCCATTTCGCTCTACTATCTATCTACACTACATTTGCAAACTAAAACAAAGATTAAGTAAAATCGATTAATTTTGAAAATACTTCAGTAATTAAATAATACAGAGTAATATACCTTTTGAAATTGATTTATTCGTGGTTCGTTTTGGGATATTAAACGCTCCCATACAAAGTAATCCCGGCAAAGCGAATTATAAAAATTAGTATTTCCACAGTATGGCTTCTTCTTCTTTATTTTTTTGGCTCCGTCACGGTTTGTGCACTAGCCAGCGTCAAGAAACAAGATTTTGCCAAGTAAGTGTCTTGCGATAATTATAATGTTCTAACAAGATAGTGGTTTCCTTGTTAGAACTTTCCATGGAGTTTTGGTGGCATCTCAGAATGCATGCTCCGTGGTATTATTTCCCATCCGCTTCACTTGTGCATAATAACCGAACTATATTACGTAAAACACCACCAATATTACAAAATATAGAGTCTAATAACACAAGATTGTGAATAAAACATAAAAACCACTACATGACAGACTAAGATCCCGCCAAAAACTCGACAGTATGGCTTAAAACAGATTTTAGTTATTTAAATTTAGAACGTAGAACTGTTAAATTAACATTTGAATAACAATATTAGTATGTTGGTACTGACATATTGATGAATATTTTTACATACATTTTATTGTAGGTACGTATACCAGATAATCTATTAACGGCAGATATTAATGTTTTGTATCTTTTATCTATATTATGACCTACTGATAAAAAAACGTATATGAATACATCAATAATAAGCAAACGGGGTTAATTTTAAAACTTTCTTTAGATTTGCAATGCATCTGGAATTTATAATTTATAGCGTTTATCTAGCTGGCACACATTTAGTAAAAAAATATTTTTTCAATCAGGTCCACATAAAGGCGACAATTGGTAACAGATAAATTATAATTATTGGGAACATCAAAAGAGAAAACAGAATATAATTCATTCATCAGGTCGCTCAGGCATCTTTTTTCGCAATACCGGGATTATTGCCTTGAATTTTTTTCCATTGCAACTTCATTTCCCGTTTCGCTTCACACAATGGACACTGTGACAACCAACCATATTTATACACCTGCCCCTTCCTTTAATAATAAGTATCAAGTTTCATTGGTACCATATCTTGTTTATATTCGGTTTTACTTTTGTTTATATTTATTCTTCTCGTTATTTGAATTCATGAAATTATTGTCGCTTTCTTTCATAATGCAAATCTTCAGCACTCATCCCATTATATATCTCTATATAATTACAGTAAAACATTCAAAATATAGTTATATAGGTCTCAGCAATTATAAAAATATTTTTAATTCTTGTCCATGTAATTTTTTATAATCTGACAATAATACGAAACATGATAACAAGTAAGATAAAATGTAGAGCGAAATGCACTTATATGATAACAAGTATAATTATAAAAGATACCAGATTTTTTAAATTCCCAATTAAAAAGTCACGTATCCTAGAAAAAATGGTAATGTATTCTGTACCATCACACAATACCACTGCCTGTATACATGTATGCGTGTGCTCCAAGGCATAATGGAAGGAAAGAAAGAAAGAAAACACATTTATTTAGCTCACACAATTAACCCAATTATTACTACAAATGATTACATTTTTCAAAGGAGTATGTCTGTGGCAAATGGGCCCTGAGTCAGCAGCATATATGCTGAAGGGGATGAATCCTCCAACGCTGATTTTCGCTCAGGACCCAGCGAGCTATGTCTGCGCAAAGCGATGATATAGGTACATGTGTTGTGCGGTGTAATTTGTGACGTTTAGTGTAGCGGAATTATATGTCTGTTGGAATGAATAGAAAAATCCGTTGAATGTAATAATGGCTTAACTTTTATAACTTTTGAGTAATTCTTTCATAATTTTATTTATTTGTCCATAATGGGTCATAACATGACAATAAATTTTTTAATACGCTAATATTAGTAATATAGTTATTAAATTTAAATGTAGTCACATTTACAGACAAGCACGGCATGCTCCAACGATAAATTATAATTCAATAAAACTAAACTAAAATATTAATAGTTAATTTTTTAATTGGTTGAAAGATAATGATAATTGTTGAAAGAATCGGAAAACGTCAAGCCGCCTTAAGCATTTCGTGCACATATGTATAAAATTTTTTTATTATAAGGGCAGGTACAACGTCCGCCGGCCCTGCTAGTATAATATAATACGTATTTATAATTAAATTTGTGTTTTGCGCAACACTATGTTCAGAGCGGTAAAAAGGTTTGGCGAGGACCGTAGTAAGTTAGCAAATTTCGAGTATATTTGTTACTAAAAGGTTCTTCTTATAAGTAAAATGTATGGCTTATTTATGAAACATTGTGACGTCATTCTCGTCAAGATTTATATCTGAATGTCACGACAGAATCATCGAATAATGTAGGTGAGTAGGTGCTCGGTTATTCCGTACAGGTAAACAATGATAAACTAATCAGATGTTGTACTACTAGATGCGTTGATAAGATGATTACTGGTTGCTAAGCGTTATGCAATGTTAAGGAAGTCGTGCCGGCTGAAATACATGACAGTAAATTTAGGGCCACTAATTAATTATGATACATGGTAGTCATGTGTTAGTTCATAGTCACATTGCAGGGCCTCTTCCCGATGGAAGGTATAGACATAATTACTACTCCTGCCCACGGCGTATTGGTGACTACAAATCAAATCAAAAATATTTTATTCAGTTTAGGCCCTGAGAAGGCGCTTATGAACGTCAAAGTTATCACCGGTTCGGAAAACAACCCAGTCATCGAGAAGAATCGGCAAGAAACTCGATCTGGTTTATCCAACACATATTATAACTCATATTTTTAAAACATAGTTATAAAAACGTAGATACAAATAATTACATTCGGTTTTAGTGGATGCACAGAGAGGGCGTTATTTCCAGACGTCACCATCGTTCACATATGATCCACCCTGTAATAGCCTTTAGATATTAAAACCTGCTTGACATGGTCCTTGAATTTAGTATCCGAGAAATCGGTAACGTGTTTTAGAATTTTGTTATAAAACCTAACACTATTACCTAAAAAACTGTTACCGGTCCTAGTGAGCCCAAAACATGGAATGACCAATTTGTTATTATTTCTTGTATTTAGATTATGACGGTACTTTACGAAATCTAGCTTATCTAAGTTTTTACGGACGTACCGAAGATTCTCAAACTTCGAGAAACCCTAGTTTTATATTAATTTAGATACGGTACTACTTTGAGAACCTTTCTTAGATTTAGGCTTAGGCGGAATAGTATTACTAATTTGAATTAGTAAATGTATATGTGAATTCTGAAAAATTGGTACATAATGGGGTCCGAACATGCGAACAATTAATTTGATTTCTTATTGGTCAAACCACTACGTTTCTTATTAGTAGTTTTAATTCCATCCCGAAAGTATTAAAGCTACAATTTTTCTCTTGTATAACACTAATCGTGTTGCGCTTCCTTCGTAAAGAGTACGAAAATTTTAGCATACAAGGCTTTATATTAATTTAATGCAATGAAAATTGGTTTCCTACAACAAAAAAGCGATTCATTTTTTTTCTTAACTAATGTAGTCGCTAAATAACCCCAAAAAATGTTATTAATTAAAACGAAGCTTATCTACGGTCTAGACATTAGCTTAAAAATTAAAGACGCCACAAAATTAACAAATGAATATGACATTTATTTATTTAAAAATATAAGACAAACAATAAAAAAAATAATGATGTCATAAAAGCCAAGGCTGATGACCTTGGTACGATATCAATATATGCTAATTATAATATATATAAAGTATATATATATTTGCGATATATATATGTATGTTGAGTTAATAATCAACCTTGATCCATACTCGGAACAGTTGTCGAGATGGCAAGTAATAATTTTTAAAGCAAATATATAAGAAAAAATATTTTTTAACTCCGGACCGACTTCGCCCACGCTGAATTATTAACCGTATCTAAGGAAATTTACATAATAGTCGTCGATTTTGTTAAACGTTTTTATGTACAAATAACTCTTATATAATAAGTCATTATGATAATAAGACACTATATACAGAACATGAAATAAATATTATTCATTTAGAAAACAAAGCTTTCGACACGGCGCAAAATAAGACCGGCTAAATTCACATTTTAGAAATTTTGGTGGAGTTCCTAAACGCGCGTTGCAAAACGACATTATACAAAAGCGACTCGAGAAGCTATTCGATTAGGCAAATCGATTAGGCGGTAAATTAATAATCAACAATAAAAAGAAACGATTCCAATTGAAAGTGACATACATTCACGACGAAATGAATTTACGATTCTTTATTCATGAACTGCCATTTACAGACAATAAATCGTATTATAAAATACAATATTTAATAAATACATGTAAATACGATTAAAAAAATAATCACAAACACTACCAAGTTTACTTCTAGCGTTAGGCGTAAGATACAAAACAATTTATAGACAAAGCAGCTAAATTAAATGTAATGAACAAGTGAATAGATATAGGGACAAAACGTTATTCTCGAGTCCTTGAGTTAGTAGGCTTGTTGGCGTTATATACATTGTACATGTATGTAACTAGGGATGCCATGCTTAAGTAACTGAATTACTAATAAATTAAACAATGTTCCTTTCTAATCACTCCATAGTATAAAACAAAGTCGCTTTCTCTGTCCCTATATCCCTATGTCTGCTTAAATCTTTAAAACTACGCAACGGATTTTGATGCGGTTTTTTTAATAGATAGAGTGATTGAAGAGGAAGGTTTATATGTATAATAAAATAAATTAAATAGTGGAGAAATAGTATTATTTTTGAGGTTACTCCAAATTTAACGCGTGCGGGCCACGGGCAGTATTGAATAAATCAAAACTACTGGATCGATTTTAATCAAATTTTTTCAGTCAATGACATATAGGGTATATATTTTATACCCGTGCGAAGCCGGAGCGGGCCGCTAGTTTTCTATAATCTCGAAAAACTTGACTCCTACAGAAGAAGCTATCTGCTTCTTAAAATGGATTTTTAGGTGTTTGAGCTCTGGTGTCACTCTTTTCTTCATTATCGAGATCATCATATCCAGGCTAGAGTAAATCTAATACTTCTTAAGAAACTTTATTTGTACCATTATTTTAGTCTGTACTGTCACTTCTTGCAATAGTTTTAATTTAAGTTTCTTTTCAGCTCATTTGTCGGGGGATGGCTATTATGATGCACATAAATCTGAGCGATTAATTGTTTTGCTCCGAACAAATAAATGAAGCTTTTGTTAAGGACCAAACAAAACGAAATCTTATTTAAAACCAGCTGTTGCCCGCAGCTATGCATGCGTTTTTTTTTATAATTGTGAATTACTTTTTATAAGATCAGCTATCTGTTAGTGAAAGTCCCATGAAAATAGGTCCAATCGTTTTGGAGATAGTACTTCGGACGAAGCCAGGGATGACAGCTAGTCTAAAATAAAATAGCCTATGTCACCCGCTGTAATTTTAACTATCCGTCAGTGAAATATCTGTCAGAATTGGTCCAGCCGGTTTCGGAGATTACCCGGAACATACAGACAGACGAAAATTTCAAAAATTGTATTTTTGTTATCAGTATCGTGTAAACGTTCATATCCAATCAGTAAAAAGTGGTTATTTTGATATTACAAACGGACACTCCAATTTTATTTATATGTATAGATGTTGTTTGACGGGTAACTTGTATTGTGACATCCCTGGAAACGATGATGTCATCACACAACGAGTAGAATCAGAATTCGCAGTATTTACTTAGAATGGCAAAACTTACAGTGAAACCACGATAGAAGGTTTTCTAAGATTCCTAAGACAATAAGCATCTCAGTAACACTGTCGCGACATATAACGATAGGAACGGTAAACTGGTTTTTACACAAAGAATCATTTCAAATAGCTGACGTAAATTTTTGCAGAAATATTTACGCTTTATTGTATAGGATTAAAGATAGATCCTTTATAATTCCTTTGAATTAAGCTAAAAACTATATTATCGATTCAATCCTTACTTCTAAGTGCAAAGCATAATATGTCGCTTATAGTGATTTATGTTATTTGGAAAATAAATTATTCAGAAATCTTTAGACTACAAAGTATCTTGTGAGTTGAAAGAAATACCTAAGAGGACTATTAATAAGAAGCAGTGAACGTGTTTCCTTATTCTCAAATAAGTCCACCAGCGTTTCTGTTTGTACGCGCATCACGCAACGCAGTATTTGCAAGGATTCCACTAGATGAAAATATAATTATAAGTTCTTGGAAGTGTTATAGGCTTATAGGTTTTTCCTGTTACTGTTTGTACTGTAACAGTTACTTCTAAAATTAGTATTATCACTACATAGTATAAAAGAAAGTCGATTTCTCTGTCCCTATATCCCTATGTATGCTTAAATCTTTAAAAGTACGCAACGGATTTTGATACGGTTTTTTTTAATAGATAGAGTGATTGAAGAGGAAGGTTTATATGTGTAATAACATAAATTAAATAGTGGAGAAAAACTGTTATTTTTGAGGTTGCTCCAAATTTAACGCGTGCGGGCCACGGGCAGTAATGAATAAATCAAAACTACTGGATCGATTTTAATCATTTTCTCAGTGAATGACATAGGCTATATATTTTATACCCGTGCAAAGCCGGAGCGGGCCGCTAGTTATAAATAAGAGTTTTTGCATTTTAAATGTTGAATCGATCACTATAATATGGTTCTCTGCTTTCAACTTCCTAATCGAAAGTTATTTCCTGATAGCAATATTTATCAGAATTGCAAAGCAAAAGCAAAGGATTTTTCATAAATAAATATTTTTCCTAAAATATAAGACGAAACACTTCGATTTCATTATGATACTTGGATCCGATCGCACGCAATTTGCATTGCGTTTCTTTATATTCTATAGCAATTATAGACAAACGAACGAATGAGTTACCTGATGGTCAGTAATTACCGTCGCCTGTAGACACCTTCAATTCAAAGGCCATCATAGACTCGTTGCCGGCTTTTGGTAAATAGGAATAGGCTCGTTTATATTTATCATTATCTAATTGGAATGATTTCATCATCGAGAGATTTAAAAAATCTTCATATTATACGTTATATTAATTGAAGTTAATATAATATTTAGATGAATAACGAAACTCGTTTTCGACGAGTTCGTGTAATGCGATGCAAAAAATCGATTCTCTTATCATTCGTTATCGTCTCTCGTTTCATTTACCTCGTTTTTTCACAAGTAACAAACATGTTTGGAGTTACGCTAAACTGCATTGAATATTATCGAATTCGAAATGGTTATTTTACATTCGAATCCTTGTTTTATAGTTTCATTGGTTATTACTGTTTCTATAAAGAAATTGTTGTAACAGCGAACGGATAGTTTAAAGCTTATAGTATATTAAACCGATATCGAAATCATACTTTCGCATTTCAAACATGATGGGACGTTCCAACCTCCAACGGAAGTATTTCAATATAAAGCTAACAATTTCATATTATTTAGCAGTTATAATGCAGACCAGGTTGAAAATTCTCCTATATAGAACTACTTATAGGGAGATTTTGGTATATATGTATAATATACACATGAAAATAAATTGGTTTTCCAGACTCGGGATATTTGGTGAAAACTCAGGATATTTGGTGACAGTCCAAGCCGAGGCGCGCCGTGCGCCCTTGTGCTGGTTTCCTATATAAAATCGGGTGAGTGCTTTACGCGCTCCCCTTAGTAGTCCAGAGAAACTGTAGAGGCCTTGCCAGGTCAACAGTGTAGTCAAAGTTCGAAAAAAAAAAATGTCTCGTAGGAATATAGACGCAACATTAACGCTTTTTCACTGACGCTTAGTTAATATATCATATAAATTAGTAATTTGAAAGTCCATATTAAATATACTTTACTACTTCATTATTCTTGTAAAATACGTACTTAGAATTTTCTCATACAATAACAACCATTCATTAATTCATACACTTTAATTTCAATATATAATTTAACTCAGCAACAATAAAAGTTCTAACAAAAAATTATCTGATTTTAAAAAAACAATTAAAAAAGGTGCACAATAACAAATAATTTTCCCGCTGCGCTTAGGAACAATATGCTTTTCTGTTAGCGAAGAAAGCATTTTTAGAATCGGCCCACTAGTCATCGAGATTGCCACCTACAACCAAATTCACAAATTTTACCTATTTATTAATAGTTGATTTGTAGCAACTTTAATGAGATGGCAGAGAAAATATAATAAAAAAAGTTAAACCTGAAACTAGTCATAGAAAGAGCGTAATAATATTAGTAACTGTAACAACAAAATGTAATTAAAACGCGTCCTTGGTTGACGGTTGAACTCGACGTTGGCGGTTGGTTGAACCCGACGTTGGCGATTGGTTGAACCTGTCGTTAGGTGACACTGTTTATATGTAACTCTAAAATATAAAAGTTACAATTAATTAAAACATTTCCCAGATTAACATACAAAGTCTCAGGAAAAGTTATTTGAAAATAATACCAAATAGTTGTTTTAATTTTATATTATTTACATCTACAATTCCTAGTAACTCGTGAAATGATTCAAACACTTACATTATAAATAAAATACAAAAGTACGCTTGAATACAACAAATAAACAAGTGAAAGGCGATTAGACGAATCTGATGTGTGTCAGGTGGTTTTAACTAAAAGCCCTTCATTAATGCAACTCGTGATCGAGTCACACACACACAGTTCGTCATTTTGTGCGTGATCGCGGCTCTATTTATCAAGTCGTTTTCAGGACATAATATGGAATTACAGTTTAAAAGTTGTATATTTATAACAACTAACATTCGAAATTCGACCATAACGGAATAATTTTAAGTTTCAATATCATTAAGGGTTTTTTTTTTCAAATAGTGTACGGATATTATAGATTAGTATAATTTATAAAAATATATATATAACATTTGTTTTTCATTATACGTGCTGTCGATTTTTGGTCTTCGTAATCGAAACATATAGGTGTGAAATTAGTGCGTCATGCGCATGAGATAAAATTATGTTACGCTCTGTCCACACATGTAGACAAATATACGCAATAAATTTAAAATTTTCATCTTTTTGTATATTGTTTGCTTTTTATCCCTTTCTTTATACCGTCTTCTAATTTCTTCAATTATTCCAATATATATGGAGTAATAGTATAACGCTCGTAAGATTGTCTCATTATGTTTTGCCTCTGAAATCTCTGAAAATTCCGATCATATTTGAAAAACTGTTTTTGCATGTTATTATTTCCCTATTTATTGAGGAATGTTATAGGCCTTACACTACCATGCTACTATCCGTACAACGGGAGTAATAATCATACGAAAAGTAGACTAAAGTGCGCTAAGCTAAAACAAAATAATAGTGTGGACGAGCTGTAAGCGCCGAGAACCGATAATTACCGCAACTGGCCGAACTGTAAACGCCTGTGTCAGCGAAGTTCTTTGCTGTATACAGTTGCATGATCGCTGTAGTGCGGTGAAGCTGTTGAGGCCTGTCAGGCGAATAGTGTAGTCAGTTCGAAAAAAAAATCGCATGATGACAGCAGTCATATATTACACTGAGGTTATTTGTAGTTACCAAACTATGTTGGTAGATATTACATTTTTAAGAAAATTAAACCCAAGTGCAACCCAAGCCTTATAGCTGGTATTATAATAAATGTGAAAACATTTCAAACACTTCAGTCATTCGATGAACATTTTATGAGATCAATAAATTGCTTAAATAATTCATTTATCATGTTAGTTACCTGTAATTATGTACTATAATTATAAATAATTACCCTTAACGACGTCTGATGCTTATTAATGCGGGCAAAAACTTGAAAGCATAAAACACTGGAATGATCTCGTAATCGTCGACCAAAAAAATAAATAACAAATTCGCAGAATAACTTGCAAGTGATTCTTTCAATAAACATGTCATATTGGACCAGTAGGTCAGGCAGCGAAAGACGTAGACGGTAGAAAGTTGATGAATAATTATTTATTCGAATTGTAATCCTTATCGCACTGAATTACAAGTTACGTTTGAGTCATCAAAATATCAATTAAATCAAATTAAAATGTATATTATTGAGGTTATACTTCTTTTAGCGCGTTAGGGAAAAATGATGAGAGTAAATTTTTACGATGCGCGCGCCGCACACCGTCACGAAAACCCGACGACACTCTGAAGTTAGCTATAGTCAACATTTTATTCAAAAAAAAGTATGTATGTATCAAATACCATTTTTCTATTGTTAGTGTCGTTTTTTCTACAAACGTAGAAAATAAGGTGAAAGATAAAAATTTTGAAAAGATTTTTATCTTGTTACACCAAAAAAGTATAACTTCTAACGCGTGTACATAAGTACACACTACTTTTTTCTTTATTTATAAATATAAATGATATACAAATGTATTGAGATGAGGTTGTGGCCAAACGCTAAAAACGACACTAGTATAAGAAAACAGATTCGCGATACTTTCATATATTTTTTCATAAGACATACCAATGCATATAAAAATACGTACATATGTGCTATCTGCAGGGAGCGCTATCTCAACCCACATTTTCATTGTTGCAATACATACGTAATATTTATCTAATCTTCTGTTTACGTTTTAATGCAACGGCAAAGCACCGGTGTGTGATAAGATACATGGTAATATTATAATTGTTATACGTTATACATTTGTGACACACTTTACAACTTCTGAAATACTAACCTAAATCTTTGTTATTTGTCGACAGAAACAAAATAGACCACCAATGTACGAAGCGCGAAATGCAAAAAACTTCTGGTTATAAATTCCTAACATTACCACTTACTCCCTTATGGAAAACGTTGTAATATTTACATTTAACCGTATTTATTTATCGATAAGCTTATTTATTTAAGCCTTAATTATTTCCTGTAATTTTAACAACTTTTTTTTACATTTTTTGGTGTCAGGAACCCTCTCCGGTGAAGGTCTCCTCCAAGGCTTGCCATCTTTCTTTATCCTGAGCGATTTGGGTCCATTGTGGACCCGCGATTTTTTTGATCATCTTTACATCGAGTGCACGGTCTGCCTCTATAGCGTTTGCCTGGTAGGGCTCTCCATGTGGTTATTGTTTTGGTCCACCCATGATCTGTGATTTATCCTTAATAATACTCTAAAAAATCTTCTATATACTAGTAAAATTCTCGTCAAAATCGATCCAGCCATTTCCACATGAAGATCACTAATACTATTTCTAATGTAGGCCCTGAGAATGCGCTTATGAACGTCAACACTGTACCACCGCGGCACCGGTTCGAACAATTCACCCAGTCACCGAGAATAATTGACAAGAAAATTGATCTACTTTGTCTTTTTTGTGTTATGTTATTGTAGTTCCAATTGTTTTAGCGGACGTACAGTGAGGAGTGTTATAGCCTTATGACTTTAAAACCTGCGTATGCTTATACTTATCATTTTCACACATTAGCCTACACAAACAACAGGCAGTTCAATTTTTATTTATATGTACATATACAGACGAACAAATGAGCCGGTATATATGCAACTATATGACGTATGTTTTCAACCTTAGTAACAAGACATCGTTGTTGTCATGCGCCACATCTGCAGTGATACTGCCCCATAATCCCATATACGTAGGCCTTTCACTGTTCGATTACTTTTCGCTTCCTATAATGATTATAATAACATAAGTGTATATAATAATTTGCAAGTATGATAAATTAACCAATGGCTTATTGTACCGACATTTTTGTGGCTTCCACAAAGGTAAATAAAATAACTAACATTTTTATTTAATCTCAGTTAATTGTCATTTTTAATATTTTTTTCTCATTAAAACAAGGTAAGAAATTTATTGACTGAAATACTTAGGCAATTGAAATTATTGTAGTGTGTGTACGCGAATGACGTAGATTAAAGGAAGCCTACGCCGAAATAGTAGATGTGAGTTAAAGAAGAAAAAACAGCATATAATTATTATATGCTAGCTACCTGTCCTGGCTTCGCACGGGTATGTTAACAAAGAAAATGAGACCAAGTCATCCCGTCATAGTGTGACCATGTGTGTAATAAAAACAAGACTAAAAGTTTAGAAAAAAAATTAACAATTTTTTTTGTTTCGAACTGACTGCACTGTTGACCTGGTAAGACCTCTACAGTTTCACCGGACTACTAAGGGGAGCGCTTAAGGCACTCACCCGATTTTATATAGGGAGTTTTTGTTTGTTCATACATATTTTAGTGCTATTTTTTTTTATATATTTTCGAACCGACTACATTGTTGGCTTGTTAAGGCCGCTACAGTTTCACCGGCATATTTTAGTGTAATAATATTAGGCTTGTCCTACTTCATCACTACATAGTATAAAACAAAGTCGCTTTCTCTGTCCCTATATCCCTACATATGCTTAAATCTTTAAAACTACGCAACGGATTTTGATGCGGTTTTAATAGATAAAGTGATTGAAGACGAAGGTTTATATGTATAATAACATAAATGAAATAATGGAGAAATACTGTTATTTTTGAGGTTACTCCAAATGTAACGCGTGCGGGCCACGGGCAGTAATGAATAAATCAAAACTACTGAATCGATTTTAATCATTATTTCAGTGAATTACACATAGGCTATATATTTTATACCCGTGCGAAGCCGGAGCGGGCCGCTAGTATTATATACATTACTATTAAGAAATAAAAAATTATCATCAATTCCATAAAATATTGCCTTGTTAAAAAACTTTATTTTTAAACAAAATCAAGACGGTATCTGATAGATAGATAGCGTTACGTATATCGTTCTTAAGATTCTCGGAAACAGTTGCGATAAATATCCCAATTTAGCAGCAACTCGTGCTATCTAAACTATCAAATATCATGTATCGGTTTTCGTGGATTTTATCAGTTGCTATCATCTGTTTTGTTATATAAACGCAAAAGTATAGTAGTAACACGCTTATCGTTGGATAATCCGCTTATTACAATAACCTTCGATCCATCGAGACTGTTGGGAACCACAACAATTTTTTATCTCTCGTAAAACCGTATTACGTTTATTTTGGGCGTTGTTTTGTGATACAGTTTAAGACTTATTTAATACAGTTTGTAAAGAGATTGAAATACTGTGACTTATTATCAGTATTAATATTAAAAATGTTTTTGGCGGTATCTCTATCTCTATATCTCTCTATTCTAGATAGATTGTAGGTGGTAGAGCTACGCTGAAGCTATTACTGGTTTCAGCATGAAGGGGTCGGCTCGCCCGAGGTAGTACCACCCTCTCACAGAAAACTGACGTGAAGTAATAGTGCTTGCACTGTTGCGTTTCGTTCGGTCAGTGAGAGCGCCGGAGGCCCACATATTTAAAAGGCCGGCAACGCACTTGCGACTCCCCTGGTGTTGCTAGTGTCTATGGACGGTGGTGATCACTTACCATCAGGTGACCCACCTGTTCGGTTGCCCCCTAGAACATAAAAAAAAGATAGCTACCACTCTTAAGTTAAAAATCTATCACCAAACACTTGTAATAGCTTTGTTTCTAGAATTGGACCACGTTGTCATTCAATAACAGACGAGATCTTGTTATATAAAAAGTTTAAGAAAATATTTATATTTGTCATTTGATATTTACGAAACACTCGCGACAATAATTCAGTTCTACGATATTTAATACGTCAAATACCAACAATAGAATTCATATGACTAAAATAAATGTTACAACTCCGAGCAACGGATAATATGAAGTCAAAGGAGGACATAAACGGCTATCTGTGACTAAACAAACTACGTGGGAGTATTGTCTGTGGGTCAAACATAGGCGTGCTAGATAACCTTTTGATATATTATTACCCAGTCCAATGTTTTGCGCAATTAATTCACCCGTGTCGCTTTGGAAACCATTTACAATTTCTCTTTAAGCCCTTTTATTGATCATTGTGATTGCGGTGATTATAAACACACGAAAGCTCAAACAGGATTACGTACAGGACATCCTAGTATCACTGTAATTTTTGGATTCCCACAATGTAATGACTCCACCGCCAACTTTATAACAAGCATGTATATAAACCGCTCTTAAATTATTACCATGAAGTGATGGAAACCATATACAATTACTCTTTAAGCCCTTTTACTGATTATTGTGATTGCAGTGATTATAAACTCACTAAAACTCAAACGGGATTACGAACAGGACATCCTAGTATCACTGCTATTTTTGGATTCCCACAATGCAATGATCCACCGCCAACTTTATAACAAGCATGTATAAAAACCGCTCTTAAATTATTACCATGAAGCGAAAACACGAAATTAAGTCTATTTATATTTTTATACGTTATAAAGAGTCAAGTAAAGTAGTAAACATACTATGTTATGTATAATACTAGCTATATATTCAAAAAGTAGGCCACCGGAATTTATAGGTCATTCTTACTGTTTGAAATCTTAATAAACAAGATTAAGTATTGGGTTATGAAGTGAATCAATTTTGTTTTCAAAGTATATCATTTCTCATTACTTAAAAGCATCCTTTTACTTATCTCACTTAAGTATGTTCGGTCCAACGTGTTGTCCTCTTCCACTCTCCTCTACCGGCTGTCAACTTAGTATTCACATTTCGCGCCTATTATACATTCATATCTTCTTCGATTTTCCTCTGATCTTATACCAGTCCACCATTATACTTAATACTCTTCAGGTTATATAGTTTTCATATCTCCTCATGACACCATACCACGATAATCTAACGACTCCCTAATTTCTCCGCCACTAGTGCTATTTTCATACTTCGTTCCAAATCTAATATATTTTAGTTACACATCATATGTATACATCGTTAACATTCGCATCTTTGCCATGTGAAATATTAGATCATATGATATATCATTTAATAATGTCTAATAGTCTAATATTTATCACGAAAAATTATAAAGATCGTCATACTAAAACAGAGGAGACATTCATAACAAACATTAATAACGGTGTTATTTCAAAGCCAAATTTAAAATTCTCCGTAAATTGAAAACCGATACCAACGACTCGGGTATTCAAAAACAATCAACACTGCTACTACAAATAGCGCATTCCTATAAAAGTATAAACCGATTTAGTTCGAAATACGAAACCTCCATATATCGATTAACGCTGCATTTCGTTCTTAATTTAAATTATTTGTATCTTTATTCTGGTCTCGATTTTTTTTTTTATTGGAAAAATTTAAAGTGGTATTCGAATTTTAAAAACGACTCGCTATAAATTTCAAATGTATCAATTCTGTCAGAATCTAATTTTATTTCATTGGAAAATTTTCCTCTCTCTGCCTCCTACGCTATGGACTGTAGATCCTGACTAAAAATGTTTGCAAATAAATACTTATATGTGCAAGAATATTATTTCAGCTACTGTAGCTTTACCGTTTCAAATAACATTTGAAAATGTTTGTAGTCCGTACGTCTACAATGAAGTATCTTAGGCGTTTTCAACCGTAGCTTGAAACACTACTTACATTTCTTTTCGAACTGACTACACTGTTGACCTGGCAAGGCCTCTACAGTTTCGCCAGACTACTTACACTACTTAGATCCGATTGTGACTACAATACTTTATAAAGAGCACCGAAACATGCACCTGACTAGTCGTCGAAGCTTTCATGTCTTTAAATGATTTATTTAAGGGAATCCAAACTACAAAATTCGGCAAAACCTGTCTAATACAAAACTATAGAAGTTTAATTAGAAGAAGGGTCCCAAATATTCCACACAAATTTATAAATCGATTATATCGGCGGCATCTTTTAAAAGTAACTTTATGTACGATAGTTTATATATAGACGACTTTATAAAAGTGGAGACCCTCTAGAATGAACTCCCGGCGGCAGTGTTTCCGGACCAATACAACCCACAGACCTTCAAGAAACGAGCCTACTCTGCCTCAAAGGCCGGCAACGCATTTGTGATGCCTCTCGTATCGCAGGTGTCTATGGGCGGCGGTGATTACTTACCATCAGGTAACCCGTCTGTTCGTTTGCATCCAATCGCATAAAAGAAAAAAAAACCAATGTTCAGCCATATGTCTGTATGATACTAGATTTATTAAAGAAAACAATGATACATCTTGAAATACATTCCGTTGTTTAAAAGATAAATTATCCAAAACATCTGGCCATAAAGTATGCGATGAGAATCCGTATTTCTTTCAACACGTTCGCACACTGACCTTACTCAATATAAGGCGTGTTTTGTAAACGAATATTACCTAAGGGCATGCTCTTACGAATAACTGAATGTAATCAGCATGTGTCTGATTACTAAATATACTTGTTGTCAAGTCCATTAAAGAAAAGCCGACTTCTAAAGTAGCACGAATTGTGAGCTAAGAGCAATGCCTAAAAAGCATATATAAATTAAATTTAATGACTGTATTTTCAAGGCCATTCCTACTTAATGTTTTTCAATCGTTTTTTTACAATATAATTTTATATAATATAGCTGTTCGCCCCGGCTTTGTACGGGCTTAATCGGAAGAAAACGAGAACATATTCTTCCTGTATAGTACGACCCTGTAATAAAATAAAATGGCAACCGAGTAACTGGACGTCAGTCTATCAACTCTGTCAATATTTTTGATGATTTCCCTACTACTGTCTCGTGTCTCATACACTCACTCTCTTTTTCCCAAATCTATTAACCCAATTTTTCACTTTTCGAACGATTTTTCAAACAATTATCATACAAATCTTATCCTGGCAATTACACATACAACAATATACATTTACCTAGCCAAATAAGTACCACCGTTCTGATGAGACGCCCTTACGTGTAGTCCGGTGGAACTGTAGCGGCCTTGCCAGGCTAATGATTGATGATGAGACGCCCTTACGTGTAGTCCGGTGGAACTGTAGCGGCCTTGCCAGGCTAATAGTGTAGGTCATTTCGAAAAAAAAAAAAAAAACACCCTTACGTACATTCTGAAATTGAATCTTATTTATATAAGTGACGTATTATTTCATCAGATCCTGTAAGTGATTTTATATATTGATAATTTACTCCCTTTCATCTACAGGTATACGTTAGAAAATATTATTCAAACACTCTAGTGAGTTTAATTTTAGGTTTCGTGCTATTGACGCTCTGGCGTAGTCTCAACATACTCGAAATAACGTACATTTCCAAACTGCAATAATATTTATATACCTATATACATAATGTTAATGTGCTCGAACACCTCGTCGATAGGTTCTAATCCTATAATAGACCTGAATTTTCTTCGCGATGAAACCATATCGTGGTGTTTGGGTATATTCTGAAACTACTAGCCTCGAATGCAAAGTCTGTCACCGAGCATATTATAGGTGTGTCCCTACAGCTGCGCTTGAAAGCTGTTCTCCTCTAGGTTTGGCGTGTTACCAGTTCTCAGACTATATCATTATCTTTTCTTTTTTTAATAACATGGGGAAATCTCATATGGATACCCATCCTCCCGGGGGAGAGAATGGGTTATGTCCGACTCGCACGGACTAAAACCTCACGGTGTACCGGCCACCGCTTTAAGTTGGGGCGGCATGGGACCGTGCTGAGCTATCACCATGCCGCGCCCAGCGATCAGCCCGGCGAAAGATGGCCGCCGGGCTCCGTCCTTATAGGGAGGTACACTGGGTGCCTGACCAACTACCTCCTCTCGTCCGCCGAACCTATGCAATGAGGAGATCGGCACAAAACCCAAAAAAGAATGAACAAAAAAATTGAAATCTCGAGCTGAAGATCTATTACCGAGCATCTTATAGGTGTGCTTGGATAACTGCTATTGAGAGCCAATCCCCCTTAAATTTTACGTATTAGTATATCCTAGAACATATGGGCTAACCGCTAAACGCTAAAGTTACAAAACATATTAAAAACTACATTTGATTATTCTTCATCACTGTAATGAGTATCGGGTTAATTAAGAAAAATAAACTTCGTATCGCTAAAATACCTATTATATTTAATAAATCGTGTGAAAGACCGATATTTTTTTTATCGTAAATAACAAAGAATTCAAACCTATCGTAAAATGAGAGTCAAGGCCACGGGCGCGAAACATCGGTTACTAGGCGCTTAAAATATTTCCACAGCGGTATAAGAGTTGCAACACAACTAATAATTCAAAAGCGGCACGAAAATTTATTTTTAAACTTGCGTCATCCTCACACAATACTTTCTCGGTAAAAATTTGATGCCACACATACAAGACATTAACACAAACATCCTCCGATGATTCGAATCCGGTATACCTTACAATTATTGGCAAGTAATACAAATGAGCGATTATTTATTAACAACGTTAGAATATAAAGTCTTAAATTAATTATAGAAATCGACGTACAGTTATACCTTTTCTCGTATATTCATTCGAAATTAAACCTTATTGTCTGTTTTAAAAACTCCATTTAAATTCCACCGTTTAACATATATAATAACTAAATAGAATTATATACGAAGCTATTATGTTACCTATTTGAAGCGAAAACTTTATTTTATCGTCTATTTATCATTATAATGTGTACTATATATTATATTTATATACATATATATACAAGTAACAGTGCAGAAATACAGTTTAGTTGTACGTAAGACACGCTTTATATTGTGTCAAAAATAGCTCTCTGTCAACAAATAAATTCTTTATTTTGTCTCAACATAAACTCAAGGCTGTGACCCAAAATTATTTAAAAAGGTTAATTACATAAAGTCTGTCTGACTACATCTTCCAATTTTAATGGACTGCATGTATTATTTGATATGCGTCTTAGCGTTTCTTAAATTATATGTGGATTTATTTAAAAAACACCTCAATTCTTTACAAATTCTTTTAAAATATCGTTCAAGGTAGTTCCGCGTAATGCTATATACAATTTAAAAGTAAAAATAAACGAGAATATTCTCCATCATTGAAGTGGTGGCGTGCACGTTAAATTGCATACGTGTGGGAGAACTCTTCACCTCGTGATCCAATGAACGCTGGTTCTGGGAAACGTTAACCGTGAGATTTCGTGTTTTGACTTGTCAAGGCCGTCGGTTGCGTATAGGCCATAACATTTTTTTCCCCTCCCTGACGTATATAACCGAGATTCACGAAACGCATTCGATTTATCTGAGATAATCTATTTTCAATTTAAGGTATTTGTGTAGGATGGCCCGTTGGTTGTTGTACAAGAGAATCTTAATCAGCACGCATTCTTAGAATACGCCGAGAATAATTTTATAGTTGATGACTCTTCTGCTCGCGCTATCATTTATATTCACGCCTTGTAATGAAAGTATTTCGGGATATTACATCGAAATGAAAGATGGATTCGTTCATTTGTCATTCTTAAGACTTTATTACATGACAGTTCTAGTTGCTAAAAAGCTTTCTCTAACATATAGTGCCAGGTGGCAAAAGTTAACGAGATTATGGAATTATATATGTCTCTCCAATAACTGAAGATTGTAAATAAATTCCCGGTAAACCGTTAACTCTCAAGTGTAAAGATGCAATTGCAGAATTAATTATAACGGTAGTTTCATCGTTCGACCAATTTAAATTTCTGTTACTTCCCAAGATTTATCGTTACTTTCAGTTAATTTCTTAGCCAAGTTTATGATTATAGCAGTCGAGTTCAGTCCATTCATATTCTGCTTGTTAAGTAAAAAGATGACTAGCAACTGATTGGATGGAATTCGCGCAAATAAAATTAAGCGTTAAGTCTGTTACTTTTTTTTATATATATTATAGGGGGCAAACGAACAGGTGGGTCACCTGATGGTTAGTGATCACCGCCGTCCATAGACACTAGCAACACCAGGGGAGTTGCAAGTGCGTTGCCGGTCTTTTAAATATGTGGGCCTCCGGCGCTCACACTGACCGAACGAAACGCAACAGTGCAACCTCTATTACTTCACGTCGGCTTTCTGTGAGAGGGTGGTACTACCCCGGGCGAGCCGACGCATTCATGCTGAAACCAGTAATAGCTTCAGCGTAGTTTTACCACCTATTAAACTTTACTTGATTCTGTTCTACTAATATGTTACTTGGATAGCATAAGCATATATATATTCTTTGACGACTCCGTTCTTCGCTATAATTTTGTTTAGCTGTCTTTTGGGTGCATTTTACCAGGACTATGTAATTGCTAATTTTATCTAGCCCTAACCATATCAATTAACGTGTGTTCAAACGCGTGTCTAAACGTGTGTTGATTCAATTTAGGCTTCATAGTTCTAATTGGTCTATTTATTTAATGCTCGACAAATAAGTATTTCGGGCTTAACAGAAACCGGAGATTTAGTATCATTCATAAGGTCGAAAGTGGCTTTATTACTGTTTCACACGTTTAACCAAAAAATTGCCCAAAAACAAACGTTTACTTTTGCGAAGTGTATGAATTTTTCTCAACTGGAGAATGTAATTAAATCGATGGTTTAATTCGAGCGTTATATGAATGACATTTTTAATTTCCTACGTATAATAGTAGAGTTTAGAATTAATTGTAATTTAAAAGGATATAGTTCTAGATGACAATTCGAAGTTAGTATAGAGGTAACATTAGTATAGATTTTTTTTTATGCTTTATAGGTAAGCGTTTGATCACAATCTCATCTGATGTTAAATGATGATGTGGTCTAAGATGGTAGTCACGCTAAACCTAGAGAAGACTGGCTCTCAAGTGCAGCTGCCGGAACACACCAATAGGTGCTTGCCGTCAGATTTTCAACTTGAGGGTGGTAGCTAGCCAGACGGACTTAGAAAAAGCCCTACCACCATGCAATATGCAATATATAGTATTTTAAGAAGCGAATGCACTTTTACAATAAAGCACCGTTCCCTGTGATACATGATTCATCTTCAACGTTATCCTACGGATATATAAATTGCATAACAGACGTGCATTTTATTTCGAGCCACTCAGTCAGCATTTGTACCGACCATATTGTGTTTCATACGGTGACTCACCGAGTCGAGTAATGTTTTAACAAGTGCAGAATATACGTTGAAACCTGAACTCGCTTAAACGAAACTGTTGATGTAGCTCGGATATTAATAATTGAATTAAACAAATAAATTCTTCAATCTCTGTTGATTTATTATAGCGGGCTTTACATAACAATGAGTTAGCTTCTAGATCTAAATTTTCCTAAAAGCTCTGTTTTGACTGTCAAAGTTGTCCGTGGGCACTTTGATATAAATTATTTGAATATTAAATCTATAAATATATTCAAAGAGTGTTCGTTTGCTTTTCCTAACATCATCATAATTAATATTAAAAAAAAAAACAAAACTGACTTTCTTTATTACGCTTTAACGCCTTAGCTACTCATTCAATCATGATGAAGTTTGGCACACACATTTTCTGGGGTACAGAAAAGTTCATAGGATATCTTGCATCCAGATAAAAGTACTTTTTTAATGGATATAGATAGATCAAATCTATATTAGCGCGAACGAAGCCGAGAGCAAAAACTAGTGTACAATATTAAAAAAATTTATATTCTTAATTAATTTACCTACTTACGCGCGATTGCATTGCACAGGTGACATAATGAAGGATCTTTTGGTGGAATTTACTGTATAATAAATTGTAATTTACTTTTTTCATATTTATGTAATAGTAATTGTTGATAAAAATAAGTTTGCGAATCTCTGTTCTAGATTAAATTTTTGTACCATTATTTTTAATTATGTGCGTTCACAATTTTTTAGTCAATTCTATTGTGTCTTACCAAAGTGACGGAAAATGTGCCCCATCTTTGGTACGTCCATAAAAGAATTTAACTACTAACCGCATTACTGTAAGATGCCGTCAGTATTCGTCAGACACTATTTCCAGTACGCATCCCTCGATCCTTGATAGCGGATTAGCGAGCAGTGCATTAAATTAGGATTATTCGCCGCTGCATTGAGAGTTCCTAAACCGGCTAATTAGTTTTATTGTCCATACCGACCATCAACTGGTTCGCGGAACTCCGCTAACTCCAAACAGAAACATAAAGTTTGATGCTTTTATTCGGAATTTATTAATCGTTTCTTTAGTATATCTCTTAACTATTGTAGCTAAATATTCAAATTGTGTACGGTTAGGCATTAAGAAATGCATTTTTTGAGCAACCAATACAAAGTAGGTCTTTCAAAAAATTATGGTGAGTAGGATTTTTTTTAACTGACTACCCTTTTGTAGGTGGTAGAGCTACGCTGAAGCCATTACTGGTTTCAGCATGAATGGGTCGGCTCGCCCGGGGTAGTACCACCCTCTCACAGAAAACCAACGTGAAGTAACAGTGGTTGCACTGTTGCGTTTCATTCGGTCAGTGAGAGCGCCGGAGGCCCACATATTTAAAAGGCCGGCAACGCACTTGGGACTCCTCTGGTGTTGCTAGTGTCTATCGACGGCGGTGATCACTTAACATCAGGTGACTCACCTGTTCGTTTGCCCGCTATAATATATATATATATATATATATATTATTGTCCTGACTACTATGGTGGATGATTTTACGCTCACACTTTTATAAGAAAAAGTTGGTGCCCATTAAAGGTGTTATCAAAATTAGAAGGATATTTTTAGACTAACTAGAGTCCGTAACTTTATCTACATAAAGATGCTTTTGGCATTAGTGGAAATTTATATATTTGCGTGTCTTATCTGGGTTAAGGTTTCCTGCCTTATTTATTGCGTTTTTTCATTACTGCATAACTATAACTTAACTTACGTTTCCAAGTAACGAACATTCTAATGCGGATAATTTATTTTGTTGCCAATAAGATGTCTCAACGGCAATAACATGACATTGTATTTGTTTAACAAAGGTTTGCTTATAAAAATTCCTTCTTTGTGCTCATCTAAAAAGCATAAAAGGAACTGCTGTACAATATTTTATGTTTCTACCGGTTTAAACTGTTCGTTGTCCGTTAGTTGTGTTTTAAGAATTTTGTTAAGTAAATACAGATTGATTTCATTAATTACTTCAAAACATTTAGAAGTGTTTAGATTTAAGAAATTAAAGTATTCCTTTTTCGAGTTTTGTAGTTACAACGTTTTTATTCCTCATAGTGCTTATAACTCGAACATTACTGAGCAGATTTACATTTGTTCTTATATAATATATATTCTCTAGTCAGGTTTTAGAATACGTTTCGTTACATTAAATAATTATTTTGTCCTCCATATAAAACTAAACATAATAGTACTTTATGATCTCCCAATTTGCTCTCACCTTTTACGTAGCTATATCCTAACTAATATTAACTTACACTTTCACGCCTTACCTACTCAAATGATCATAATGAAATTTTGTATGCACGTTTGCAGGAGTACAGAAGGAGACGTAGCTTATCTTTTATCCAGTTACGAGTACTGTTACGCAAGTATAATTCGAATCTACATTAGCATGAGCGAAAGCTAGTTTTATACATAAATGAGCTGCACTAAATATTTAGATATACGATAAAACATGTAATATTTAATAGGGTTTATAACAAAAAAACACTAAACAATTCTATAGTTCCCGCGACCCCCTCAGTGTTACCAGCTGTGGACACGTTTATATATAAATTTATAGCGTCATATCTTAAATAGTAATATAACTTTATCGACCAATCACAAAACGCCACACCGATGACTATCATTAATAGGTAACTCGCCTCTCGATGGCAAGTATACTGCAAACCACTTACCCATAGTACCTTACCTTCACTACATAGTATAAAACAAAGTCGCTTTCTCTGTCCCTATATGTATGCTTAAATCTTTAAAACTACGCAACGGATTTCGATGCGGGTTTTTTTAATAGATACGAATGATTGAAGAGGAAGGTTTATATGTATAATAACATAAATTAAATAGTGGAGAAGTACTGTTATTTTTGAGGTTACTCCAAATTTAACGCGTGCGGGCTACGGGCAGTAATGAATAAATCAAAACTACTGGATCGATTTTAATCATTTTTTCAGTGAATGACATAGGCTATATATTTTATACCCGTGCGAAGCCGGGGCGGGCCGCTAGTGCTTTATAATATCATTTTCAGGGTAATAAGAATAATAAATAAAACTGTGTATATTTTATTCAAATTTATTCAGATACCATTCCATTTATTTAGATTTAAGGAATGTTAATGATCAAACATAATACTATAATGGGTCATTTTAATTCAATTACATAATCGTATATTTACAATTGAAGCTATTTTATCGGTTCCTCAAAATCATCATTCCCAATTCAATTGGTAATAAATACAAGTGCATGAATTATTAATTATATTCGTCTGATTATTATGCTGGATAGTGGTCGGACCGCGTTTCTGGTCTGTCCGTAGTAAGTTTTGCCAATTGTAGGTCAAGTTTGTGCACTTTATAAGTAGCTTGTAATAAATTAAGAACCGCTTTACTTATATCTAAGTTTTTTCAACATTTTTGATAAATTAAGTAATTTTAAATTACATTGCACGATATATAATAATTTATATTGATATTAGTAAGTGAGTGATTTGAGATATAACCGTCTCAAAGTTTCGAAGGTGTTGTGCTAAAGTATCGTTACACTCATGTAGTGTTAAACAATGTTATGGCCTATAGATAAAGCCTAAGTATAGCTGCCTGAACATACTTATGAATACTTGCTGACAGACTTCAAATCAATGTAAAAAACAAATATATTTTACAAAGCGATGATGGCTCAATTAGTAATGAGTTCGGACACAGCAGTCGAAGGACGTAGGTTCGAATCCAGCAACTGAATCGGAGCTTTCGGTGAAGGAAAACATCGTGATGAAACCATAGCATGGTGGAAGGGCTTTTTCTAAGCCCGACTGGCTAGCTACCACCCTCAAGTAGAAAATCTGTCACCAAGTACCTGTTGGTGTGTTCCGGCAGCTGCACTTGAGAGCCAGTCTCCCTCTAGGTTAAGCGTGACTTACCATCTTAGACCACTATCATCATTTATTATATATAAGAGCCAGACCTTAAAAATGAAGTACTACCACATGATAAGTACCTGCGTAGTAATAATAATAAAAAAATAGCCAAAGCCAAATAGATTACTTCTTTTCTAAAGATTCGTAAGAAAGGAAACAGAAGAAGATCAATGATTATTCACAAATTACGATACTGAAAGAAGTATCATCAAAAGCGTTAAATTCTTGTACGCTATTTAGCGACACTAGAAAGTTTGAGAAACAATGACTTAGATTAATCAAAGCGAGTACAATATTCTTGATTCCGTTGTGTCTGAGTTTTTGGCGGCATCTTAGTCTGTCATGTAGTGGTTTTTATATTTTATTCATAATCTTGTGTTATTAGACTTATATTTTTTAATATTGGTGGTGTTTTACGTAATATAGTTCGGTTATTATGCACAAGTGAAGTGGATGGGAAATAATACCACGGAGCATGCATTCTGAGATGCCACCAAAACTCCATGGAAAGTTCTAACAAGGAAACCACCATCTTGTTAGAACATTATAATTATCACAAGACACTTACTTGGCAAAATCTTGTTACTTGACGCTGGCTAGTGCACAAACCGTGACGGAGCCAAAAAATAAAGAAGAATAAAGAAGATTACGTTGTGTCCTTTCCGTTCGTGGACGTGTCGATGACTGTTTGAAATGAAGGCAATTGGCTTCTTGTACTCGGTTTCATCTTTTACGATACGGGACATCAATTTTAAGTAAATATTGAATTAATTATAAATTGAAATAAATTATAATACTGTATACAACAATGGCAGTTACGAATTCGAACGTAAATAATTTAATGGATGTGCCAATTATGCAAACATTGCCTATTAATAAAGATAATTGAGGGAATTTATACCGTTCCTACACTAATAGAACGATCTATTCCGCGGCTATTATAAGACGATATGATTTAATGCCAATATATTGCGGACGTTGATCGACTGAGGCGTGGTCCATTTTTGGGGGGAGTGTATTAAAAATAATATTCGTATCGAATGGAACGTTCTGGAATTTCCTAGGAGAAATATAAGTTACTCGTGTACGATATTTTATGTAACAGTTGTATTTTATGTAACTTTAAATCGAAATCAGTACAAAACACGATATGACCTACAATTCTCTGTCAAATTACAATGTTCAATTGACCTATTATTGGTGTCGCTTGTTCTACACGCAATGTAACGCAGACCGTTCTTATCATGGTACGTAAAATTATACCAAATAGAGAGAGAAATACTTTTGAAATTAGAGTTGTTACATATATTTTTTTCATGTTTAATTATGGATGTCAAATTGTCATGCCCGAGAGCATTTATACTGAACTGTTTTGTACGCGAGAAAATCACGTATTTCTATATCGATGGACGTATTAAGGTCACAGTTCGACATGAGACTCGTAAGTAGTGATAAATGATAACGTGGGTAATAAATGCAATGCATTTTTCAAAGACTGATAAAATTTTTATAAAAATAAAACCGATAGGAAAAAAAAATGTACCAAAACGTTCTTGACCATAGTTAGGTAATCTTAGATTGCCAATAAGCTAACCAATAGACACATTCTATTCGATTTTGAAGAGTTCCTTTGTGTACTTTCGAAATCCAGAGGGCGTCCATTAATTACGTGAGGAGTTTTTGAAGGATTTTGAACCCCTCGCCCCTCGTGAAATATCGTGATATTTGTGTCAACAACCCCTCCCCCCTCTCCCCTCCCTCGGCATTTAATCTCACAAGAGAACTTTCAAAGTCAGTATTTTAGATATAAATGCGTTGGATTTATTAAAAAAACACTATTCGATTTATTATTTTTAATAAAACTAGTAGAGACGAGTTAAAATTGTTCAAATTGTAATATAAAATCATAGTGATAGCGTTAAATAATATGTCAAGGGGGAAACTAACAAAATATATAGAAGAATTGTATCATATTTCGGCATATTTTACTGTAAAAGCATGTTTAAATGAATCTGATTTTCTCATATTAAAAGTAGTGTATACTTTCTGCCTGAAAAAAATTACTACATATTTGCCGAAACCCTCCCTCTCACCCACGAGATATTTAATGAGATACGGCTTGCCTCGCCCCTGTTGCCCTCACGTAATTAATGGACACCCCTTAACTACCTTTGGGTGTGTTCCGATACCTATATTAAAGAGTCAATTACCTCTCAAGCTGATAAATTACGAGCTTACTTGGAATCACCTGCAATTGTTGTCGACTGTTAAACCTATATACTCAGGAATTATCTCGAAGACTCATTGAAACTTTCTCGTAATTTCTGGTAACATGTATAATGTTGTTTGTTAGTAATAAAGCGAGCCGTTAATTTGTGTTGAAAAATATTTAGGCGAGTTACGTAACACGTCCCAGAAACCCGACCTTTAACGCTACAATAATTTATGCTCAAAATTTGCATAACACACGAACGACTGTAGCTTCTCGGAGCTGTAACTCATTCATTTCGAAGCCCTCGCCTGATAGTTTTAATGTCCGACAAGCGTTTGCCAAATGTCAATTCTTTGTAACGAGGCCGTTCGCATCTGTCGTACAATCATTGACAGTGTCACTAAAATGAATTAATTGTAAATGACTTCTTCTTTATTTTTGGCTCCGTCACGGTTTGTGCACTAGCCAGCGTCAAGTAACAAGATTTTGCCAAGTAAGTGTCCTGTGATAATTATAATGTTCTAACAAGATAGTGGTTTCCTTGTTAGAACTTTCCATGGAGTTTTGGTGGCATCTCAGAATGCATGCTCCGTAGTATTATTTCCCATCCACTTCACTTGTGCAAAATAATAACCGAACTATATTACGTAAAACACCACCAATATTACAAAATATAGAGTCTAATAACACAAGATTATGAATAAAATATAAAAGCCACTACATGACAGACCAAAATCCCGCCAAAAAAAAACAATTGTAAATGACAGATATTGTAATTCTGAAAAACAATAGACGTATTAACAAAGGAGCTCAATATATAGTCAAAAATTGCATATTTAGGTGGCGTATGTTTTTGACATTCTAAACAGGTTATTAAGTATAATACACTAGCTGTTATCCGCAGCTCCGCATGCGTTTTTTTTTTTTATAATTGTAAATTACTTTTTATAACATCGGCTATCTGTTAGTGAAAGTCCCATGAAAATAGGTCCAATCGTTTTGGAGATAGTACTACAGATGAAGCCATGGATGACAGCTAGTCTAAAATAAAGTAGCCTATGTCACCCCCTGTAATTTTAACTATCCGTCAGTGAAATTTCTGTCAATATCGGTCTAGCCATTTCGGAGACAGCCCGGAACATACAGACATACGGACAGACAAAAATTTTAAAAATTGTATATCTGTTATCAGTATCGTGTATACGTTCATATCCAATCGGTAAAAAGTCGTTATTTTGATATTACATACAGACACTTCATTTTTATTATATATATACGAATATATATATATATAGATAATTGCCCCCTAATGTGTATGGCAAGACTATATTAAACGAGATATCATGCAGAATGAACAACATAGGTATATATTTTGTTACACACAAGAACTTCTGACTTAAATACCACAATAAATTATTATAGAAACATAAGAATATAGTCGTTTATACTTAGCTATAAGTTATGGTGACCACTTAACATAAGATTTTACGCCGTATATTTATGAAAACGAAAAAAAAAAATTAAAGTTATATAAAAAATATTACAATTCGAAAAAACTAGCCCAGTGCGACAAATTAACACTCTTAACACGACTCAAACTTGCGAATAAAATGTATTAATCCGCAACCAGCAGTCTAGACTTTGTAATGTAGGAAATATAAACCACTTGAAAGCTTTCCAATGTATTCTAGGATTTATAAATCCGCGTATCCAATTAGAAGGAATTTATTGCCGTCTGTTCGTTTATCTATATTACAAACATTCGGGCTGAAGACCAACTATGCCGAATGTTTTTTTTTTAATAATCTTTTTTATCGACGTAACATTTTTGTTTTAATCATCTCCGAATGTAGAATATTGAATAAGCTAAGCTCTTTCTAAGGTTAACGGGTATGAGATGGTATAAAATCCATGTGTGAGTATATTTTCGTAATGTCAAAGAGGATTGCTATCTGCAACCCTTTTATGTAACATTCATGTCAAATTATATGATAATCGGCTAAATAGTTAAGGTGTTAAAGCGTAACAAACAAACAATACTTACATTATCATCTATACATATAATAAAAATGGAAGTGTCTGTATGTAATATCAAAATAACGACTTTTTACTGATTGGATATGAACGTATACACGATACTGATAACAAAAACACAATTTTTAAAATCTTTGTCTGTATGTCTGTCTGTTTGTTTCGGGTAACTTTCGAAACGGTTGGACCGATTTTAAAAGAAATTTCACTGACGGATAGTTAAAATTATAGCGGATGACATAGGCTACTTTATTTTAGACTAGCTGTCATCGGTGGCTTCAGTCTGTAGTACTATCTCCAAAACGATTGGACCTATTTTCATGGGACTTTCACTGACAGATAGCTAACGTTATAAAAAGTAATTAAAGCTTTTTTATTTTGGACTAGCTTTTACCCATGGCTTCGTTTGCAGTACTATCTCCAAAACGTTTGAACCTTTTTTCACGCAACTTTCACCAACAGATAGCTGATATTATAAGAAATAATTTACAATTATAAAAAACGCATGCGGAGCTGCGGGTGACAGCTAGTTTGTAATATTAGTTAAACTACGTTTCGATTGATGATTACATTTATAACATTTTTAAACATATTGGTGGAGTAAAGGAAATGTTTTAAAAAGTATTTTTATGAGTTATCATATATATATACATCAATTTAGTTTTTTGTATAAAATATGATGAAAAATTATAGTATTTTTACAGTGTGAACTGATCAGAATTTCTTTACTGTTTCTGTAAACACAACACTGACATGCGGATGTCAAAAATTTATCGTTTTTGTTGAAAAAAAAAATGCTTAAAACCGTTCAAGTGTGCCTACGCTACGGCATGACGCAGACGATATGCGTACACGTTACTACATAGTATAAAACAAAGTCGCTTTCTCTGTCCCTATATCCCTATGTATGCTTCAATCTTTAAAACTACGCAACGGATTTTGATGCGGCTTTTTTAATAGATAAAGTGATTGGAGAGGAAAGTTATATATATATGTATAATAACATAAATTAAATAATGGAGAAATACTAATATTTTTGAGGTTACTCCAATTTAACTCGTGCGGGCCACGGGCGGTAATGAATAAATCAAAACAACTGGATCGATTTTAATCATTTTTTCAGTGAATGACGTAGGCTATATATTTTATACCTGTGCGAAGCCGGAGCGGACCGCTAGTTTGAAACACTAGTCAGTCGCGCAACGGAAAAGTGTTCCAGAACGAATAGAAAACTCAACATATCACTCTTAACGTTTGTCAACGTTAATACATCAAATATCAGTCTGTCTGTCACTGTAGCAGTAATCCTTTTCTTTTAACGCCGCAGTTGACACCAAATAGATTCAAATGAACAACCAATAATTACCATACCAATTCTGAAATATATACACAGGCAACTAATTGATTTTATTAACGGATACCTGAGTGCTCGTGTGCATAATAATAATAATAAAAAAAATGTATTACGCAACATTATTGGCGTTATTATTTCATTTATATTTCAGTCATGGAACTTTATTTTGAGTAGATTAGGAAATAACCTTTTGAGTGAAATTTGAATTAAAAAACAACCAGCATTGAAACATGATATCGACAGTGGCAAATACGTTTACTGCGACAAAATATGAGAAAATATAATTTTTATTTTTTTATTCTACAACTTAACATTTGGCAATTGAATTTTTCATGGGATTTCAGTCTATTGTTGTGTCAGTGTAGTCAGTCAGTGTAGTGGTTTTTATTTTTACCTCGTAAACTTACGCTATTGGTAACATGTCAAATCAACAGCCGAGTGCTGTATATATATATATATAATATAGACGGGATAGTATCTGTAAGCTATATTCTTGATGAGCAGACGACACCAAAGTATTCCTCCTAAACGGTCCCCCTTAAGTGCCTAATTGTCCCCCAACCGATGCTGCTTTAAATTTACCCTATAATTATCTCATACTGATGCATGTCAACAATTGGGGTCAATAATAACAGCTCACGCTATGTCAAAAATAACAGGATATGTCCCACTTACGTCCATACAGTGTCACGAATTTCACAAGAAATATATTTATTACCTTAAATATCTGTAATTAATCGCAGGTACCACGGAGGTCATTTAAAAATGTCAATTATGTGTAATGACTCCTTTCCCTTCTTAATTGAAACCTGTCCTCAGCCCTGTCCAGTCAGAACATACGGTCACCCTACATTCTCTTATCAGTGGATTCGAATCATAAACTAGGTCTAGTTTGATAAATTCAGTATCTCTATTTTTTATTAAACTAGCGACCCGCTGCGGCTTCGCACGGATATAAAATATACAGCCTATGTCATTCACTGAAAAAATGATTAAAAACGATCCAGTAGTTTTGATTTATTCATTACTGCCCGTGGCCCTGCACGCGTTACATTTGGAGTAAAACAATTCCCCTTTCTCTATACCATGAAGATTTCCTGCTATCTTTGGAATATCTAAATTCATACACTACAATTTTACGGTTCAGCCTGCAGTTTGTTGTAATGTAAAGCGGAAAAAATGTAATTATTTACGACATCACATTAGAAACCTCAAAAATAACAGTATTTCTCCACTATTTAATGGATGTTATTATACATATAAACCTTCCTCTTCGATCACTCTACCTATTAAAAACAAACCGCATCAAAATCCGTTGCGTAGTTTTAAAGATTTAAGCATACATAGGGATATAGGGACAGAGAAAGCGACTTTGTTTTATACTATGTAGTGATTAGACTAATTTATTGTTTTGTTAATTGTCGCTTAAAATAAATTGAAATATATAAAGCATTTTTTAAGGCACCCGAGTTTGAAACTCGGTTAGTCGTTGTTCATTTTCCATTTTAATGGTAAAATGTATACAGTAATATGCAGATATTTTCAAAGTTAACGAAATTCTATATAATATCTGCAATCTTGACAACATTTCATTAACGTGAAGTGTTTCTCAAATATGAAAAACAAGTAAATGACTCAACAAAACGTTCCAACGAGTTACGCAATACATCGTTGTGGTATACATTTTTCTCGATATACAGTTATCCAAGTGAAAATAAACATTCGGTATGAGATATAGATACGATTTGCTATAAATTATAAATTCTATTTGTTTTCACATACATATTTCTGTAATGGAAATCGAGCGTGCCTCGTTTCAAGGGCCTCGCCGCGCAGTGTGTACTGACAGACAAAATGAATTTTAATTTTAACTTAATCTCGAATAACACGTCATTCGCCATAGGTAGGTACGTGAGGCCATCTTCACGTGCGTGTTCAGATTTATTACAAGACTAGCTGTTGCCCGCAGCTCCGCATGCCTTTTTTTTTAATAATTGTTAATTACTTCTTATAAGATCAGCTATCTGTTAGTGAAAGTTCCTGTGAAAATATGTTCCAATCGTTTTGGCAGATAGTACTACAGATAAAGCCACCGATGACAGTTAGTCTAAAATAAAGTAGCCTATGTCACCCGCTGTCATTTTAACTATCCGTCAGTGAAATTTCTGTCAAAATCAGTCCATCCGTTTCGGAGATTACCCGGAACATACTGACAGACAGACAAAAATTTTAAAAATTCTATTTTTGTTATCAGTATCGTGTATACGTTCATATCCAATCAGTAAAAAGTCGTTATTTTGATATTACATACAGACACTTCATTTTTATTATATGTATATAGATTCAGAGAAATCTCCGTGACATTTATTTATTTGAACTACGGAACAAACGTGGCGAAGACAACGGGAGTGTACAAAATTAATTTTCTAAACTCCCTTTATATTTAAATTTATTGATAATGTTTATTAGCACACACACTGCTTTGACGGTTGTGTACATGATAAATATGTTTTACTGCTTTGTTTTAAAGTGCGCCCACTCGCGACACATAAAAAGAAAAAAAGTTGAAACGATTTAAAAATCTCATAAAACCGTCATATAATCTGAGTAATAAAGTCGAATTTCCTTTGTAAACCACAGAGGTAACTTTGCAGCGCTGAATTATATATACAAAAAATTGTGGAAAGTCTAGACCTACTACTATACCTTGAGCTAAAACAATAAATCCTCTGTTAAAGTTTTCATTGCAAGTAGTGTCAGCGTTCATTGCGGCCGCATTTCTTTTACGATTGTTCCGAACATTCGCTAAGAATATTTATCGTCGTTGAGAAATTAAAAGAGAATTATGATGACTCGTAGCAGAGTTCTCAGAAGTATCAACGAGATTTGTACAAATTTAAAACGAACGTTATGAAGATTGACACATCAAAAAAACTTGAAACATGAATGTTTGAAAGTATTTAGTCCGACAAGTACGTCTACACAATAGCTAATCTGCGTAGGTTTTAACGTATATAAGTAAAATTGGAGTGTCCGTTGTTTGTCTGGACTAATTTTCGAAATGGTTGACCTGATTTTTACCGTAACATATCCTTACTATATCCCATAGAGGTTAAGCGGTAATTATAAAACTTAACAGAAATAACTTATAGCGCTAAACGATATTGAAAAAAAAATAATTAAATAAATAATAAAGGGCAATCCACAATTAATTGAGATAAAACAAACCTAACAAAATCATATTCAAGAGGATAATATAATCTTGATAGATTATAGATCGGTTTATCTATAAATCACCAATTGAAATAAATACTAGAAAAAAGCAAATGGGAACAATTAAGCCAAACGACCTCCTGATTCCCGAAATGTTTACCAATACAGAAACGATATTATGATAGGTTTTGTCTATTCGGGCACTTGGTTATTTAATGAAAGAATGACATAATAAAGAATAAAACGAATGTGAGTCAAAGTGAAAGCCGGGAATGATTATAGATATTATGTATCGAAGAAATAAAACAAGGTGTAAGCGCGAGAGGAATATAGAAGCAGAGAAAACTGGACCGAAGCTAGGGAAGGATTTACGAATTTGCAAAACAATGAATGCAGATATCAATGCAGAGTTGGTAGGTGGTAGAGCTACGCTGAAACTATTACTGGTTTCAGCATGAATGGGTCGGCTCGCCCGGGGTAGTACCACCCTCTCACAGAAAGCCGACGTAAAGTAACAGTGCTAGCACTGTTGCGTTTCGTTCGGCCGGTGAGAGCGCCGGAGGCCCACATATTTAAAAGGCCGGTAACGCACTTGTGACTCCCCTGGTGTTGCTAGTATCTATGCACGGCGGTGATCACTTACCATCAGGTGACCCACCTGTTCGTTTGCCCCCTATAATATAAAAAAAAGAAAATATAGTGCCATAAATAATGCTCTACATGGAATGGAGGCGCGTGATGCTAAACAGATTAATTTAAGCAAATTACTATAGTCTTCATTCACATATAGATTGTTTGTTTCATACTTAAAATATTACGCTTACATTAGCACCGCGTGCTAAATTTCATAACAGGAACTAAAATTATTATAGGTTTCTGAAATAATTCCAGAGTAAACATGATCGCTCATGTACTGACTGCCGGTGCTTCGAAAATATACTTGACTTGAACTATGAAGTCTATTGTAACTAGCATATGACAGTTACTAACGACATACTTATTTTAAATTACATTAATAAATAGTTAAATAACTTCACGTGAATATATATATATATATATATATATATATATATATATATATATATATATATATATACAAATTATGATAATTACGTAGACGATCGTATACACAAATAAAAGAGTTATAGTTAATAGTTTTGTATACCGAATGATGATATTTGCTGTTTTGTCAATATTCGTCAACAAGCTTAAGATTCATATCTGGGACACCTCCGTGCATCACATTATCCTATTAAAACCGGTATCAGAAGCTACTGGAATACTAAATATTTAATTTTAAATCTGTTTATATTCTGATATTTATTTTTGTCTATATACTTCTTAGCTATAAGTTGGTATAAGTTATGATGGCACTATAGTCTCATAAATCTATGAAAACCCGTCAAGGCAATAGTGGGTTTTTTGGCGGGATCTTAGTCTGTCATGTAGTGGTTTTTATATTTTATTCATAATTTTGTGTTATTAGACTCTATATTTTGTAATATTGGTGGTGTTTTACGTAATATAGTTCGGTTATAATGCACAAGTGAAGTGAATGAGAAATAATACCACGGAGCATACATTCTGAGATGCCACCAAAACTCCATGGAAAGTTCTAACAAGGGAACCACCATCTTGTTAGAACATTATAATTATCGCAAGATACTTACTTGGCAAAATCTTGTTACTTGACGCTGGCTAGTGCACAGACCGTGACGGAGCCAAAAAATAAAGAAGAAGAAGAAGGCAATAGCGTAGTCAGTACGAAAAAAAATGGCAGCACTAGCATACTGCTAGTGATAAAAGCTAAAGTAAAATTAAGATTTACTACTGTTTAAATATATTTCAAAATCGTAAGATGTTGGTAAAGATGGCATTTTTCTGCTGACTTTAGCAGAGTTCACAAGTCATGCATGCATCTACATAATTGTGTGAACGACTAGCTATAAAGTACATTATATAGCCACCAATAACAATAAAAGATACGGTGGAGTCCATCATATAGCACACACAGACCTTTACGACACCTAAATATAGTTTTCTAATACAATAGGTAGTAGAAACGACCTTTAGTCTATCTTCAGTATCCTAGTAAGGGTCTTAGGATTCATTAAAGCAAAAAAAGTGTGTGTGTACTTATGTACACGCGTTAGAAGTTATACTTCTTTGGCGTAACAAAATAAAAATCTTTTCAAAAATTTTATCTTTCGTCTTATTCTACATTTGTAGAAAAAACTATACTAACAATAGTAAAAAGGTATTATTAACTTCAGGGTGTCAGTTTTTCGTGCGCGCTTATAGTAAAATTTAATTTTCCCTTTCGTGCTAATAACATTTATTGTCTTGGTAACGTAAGCACTTCGGGCCGGATTGCTCTTCTTCTTAACCTTATCCCACCTATGTAGGGTCGGTACAGCATGTTTCTCATGTTGTGATGTATATGGCTTAATTTTTACGATAGGCCGCGCGCGCCTCACTTCAGCCCTCCTTGGAATATTTTCGTAGTACCGCTATATATAGGGAAAATATGTAACTATCGATTTCCCTTCATTGACTACAATGATGTGGGCCGAAGAGATGATTATGTTAGTTGATTCGTCCCAGCAGAAAATTTTGCCAAGTAGTGATACACACACAGGCTGACAACATTTCTACATACAGTTATGAAGATATTTCATGTGATATAATTGGGTAAGGCCGCCAAAATTATCATTTTCGCCTGGAGAAAATAATATCAAAAGGTCGGAAGTACTCAGTACTTCTCGGGTTATTACTCACTGGTTTTTGTTCAAGGATAAAGTAGTTGGTATCTTTCGGTGCACTCATCATGGAATAAATTACACTTACATCATCTCAGCCTACAGGGGTCCTCCACTGCTCAGTCGCCTCTTCAGAAACTGATTTCAGGATACACCGGTACGCGTCTCCGGCTTCCCTAGCTACTACTGCCTCCTGCAGTTCCATCCGAGGTAGTAGTATCCTCCCTCGAACAATTCCTATCCACCACAACCCATTCCCCTCAACAACCCTCAAAATCTTACCTCATCCACTACTCCATCTACTCTCCCGTAAGTGTCGGGCAGCAGCTCTCTCTTATCAACCGACTGCGCTCGCCAACCCGCTTGCCAAGCGTGGCGAGTATGGCCAACCAACCATACTAATGTAAGCTATTGTCAGTCGATTTGTTAAATGATTTTTGCAATACAATTTCAAATTCCTAAATATCGTAATTACTTTAGAATAAGTAGGCACAAAATTAAAATTTGTTTGTATTGTCGATATGTTTTTAATATAATAAGTAATGTGATTGACAAGATATCGGTTTCGCAATAATGCCGCTCGATGTCCATTGGTTGAAAGGATATATGGGGTGAGGTGACATCTTTCGTGGAACGGACGACGATGCTACCAAGACATTCGGCTTCAGACTTTAGTGTGAACAATTCATCTTGGGCTTGCGTTAATATAAGTTGTGGTAAAATTAATATATACAAAAGTAAAAGCCCAAAGTGGTTTTATTACAAAACTTCAACCCATTGCGAGAAAAGGAGTACACTAATATAAACTGAAATACAATAAACAATTACAAAATATTAAAATTATAATAGAAAAATAAATCCAATTAATATGGCATGTCGGGCCGGATTATTGCACTATTTATAATAAGCGTATATGAGGTCATTTCGACCTCATTCCTTAGTGAACATATTGAAAAAGTTACACACGAACCTCATTCGTCTCAAGTCGATCAACTCGACCACAACTCAAGCCGTTAACTTTTTGTGGTCAACATTAGGTACAAAACTAACGACCGCTTTTATACGAGTAGTTACGCATAACAAACATAATGCGATGTTATTATACAGCGACATGAATATAAAGCTTCGAAGAAAGGTCAGAACTACGATATTATCACTTGAAAAGCTTCTGTGTAAGTAATACTGCGTTGGGCAATACGTTGAGTCCATTTGAGACATTGTTTTTTTGACGGTATGGATCCGTCTTCGTCTTGGATTCGTTTGACTACGATCAAACCCTAATGAGCGTTGTCGTTACAATAAATCAATAAGGGTTTGTTGATAAATTTTCATCTCCAGATGACTAATCATGTGAGGCCTTAGAATTCCTTAATGAACGTGTATGCGAATTCATATTAATCTATACGTAGTCCCACCGTGGTCTCTGTAAACCATTGCCGCTTCAAAGTTTAAAATATACTAAGAGTGCATACAACTAAAATCCTTTCTGTAAATGAAAGACAGAGTACACTTTGGTGCCTAAAAATCCAACACAATTGTAACATTAATACACCCTGAAATATTCATTTTTGTTCAAAAAACAATAAAAAATCTTCCCTACTTCTAAAGTCGGTACATATCCTACGATGATGTATAAAGTCATTTTATTTTTAATTGTCTCAATTTAATTAATTATTAAAACAAAATAAAATGTAAGACAACTGACAGGTCTGCTCTCAACAACAACGTAACAAAGAATGACGAGAAGTCCGACATTATGCCTATATTATACAAGTATTTGCACTAGTACAATAGTAATTTTCGTTTTACCCTCACAATATTCACTTAAAAAAACCAAGTTATATATATTGTTTTTTATAACAGTTCACAAGAGAACTCATTAATAATTCTTGTATAATATAAAGAAGGAAAACCTTCAAACCTGAGTTATGTACAACACAAAATGTTTAGGACTTACGTTCACCGCGTTGATATTTCAGTTCATTAAAATTGCACTAACCTAGGAATACTATTAAACACGGTTGTAAAAAATATTCCTAATTGGATTTTTATGTAAATTTTAACATTTCTGTATAAGGTCATATTAGATCATAAATGTGTCATATATTATTATTCAACGAAGAATGCAAATGACAATAATGCCGGAAAGATAATTTATTTGTAATATTTCGTCACACATCATATGATTCTTATTTCTGTAAGAAGTAACAAGCAGGTACATCTCCAGTACACCTGATGTTAAATGGTTACTATAGGCTCCAACTATATTCGTTTTGGCTGGTACCTGCATCATATCGCTCGCAGGGAGCCCACCGCCGCATGCCATGAATGCAGTGCTGAGGGGGATACCGCGCAGCACACTCTGTCTGAGTGTGCTACGTGGGAGAGGCAGCGCCGCATTCTAGCTGCGGCGGTAGGGCCGGACTTATCGTTGCCGAGTGTGGTTTCGGCCATGCTCGGCAGCGAAGAGGCATGGCAAGTGATGGCCTCCTTCGTAGCTGGACTTGAGGAGATGGGCCGAGGGGCCCACCTCCTTATTGCACACGTCTGGCTGACGAGGGGAGGTAGCTGGTTGTGTACCCAGTCTACCTCCCTATATGGACCGAGCCCGGCGGTCAACTTCCGCTGGGCTAACCGCAGAGGCGATATGGTGATAGCTTTGCACGGTCCCATGTCGCCCTAAGCAAAGCGGCGGTCGGTACACCGTGGGGTTTCAGTCCGTGCGAGTCGGACATAACATACTCTCTCCCCGTAAGGATGGGTATCCACAACGGATTTCTCCACGTTAATAAAAAACAAAGGGCTCCAACTATATTCAACTAAATTGAAAAGGTAGCGTGAATTTAAAAACCTCACATGAACACTCTAATATATTAAGTTATGTAATAGGCTGACTTATCGTAATTTATTCTTGATCTATGCAATATATATTATTTATCGGTACTACATCACCCGATCACCAAAATCAATAAAACCCCATTGAATACACATAAATCATAGACAACACGACATGTTTACATCGGTTTGACGCAATTGACGATGCTAAACGTAAAACGGTACGGATTTTTACGACGGTCCCTAAAATAATACAGTAATGTGCTTGTACAAACCGAAGGTTGTCAGACGTCCGGGCTAATTGCGACATACGCATGCCGGTACCTATTTCGAAACCAAAGTTTATATCACGACATAAATTGTACTAGCGACAATAGTCTGAGCTTTCGATAAAAACCCGTGATGGAATTCTAGAGAATTATTTGAAATGATGAGGCCTCAGTGGTTAGCGAGTTCGGATACTGTCTCCATCGAGACACATGTTGGAATCGTTACGAATAAGCAATTCGGTGAACGAAAACATCGTAATGATACTATAGCATGCTTTTGCTAGACTCTTCTAGCAAGCTACGATCCTCAAATTGAAAATTTACCATCAAGCCCCTACGGGTGTGTTCCAGCAACACTCAAGAGCCAGTTACTCAAGCTTTAACGTGTTTATCATCATGGACCACATCGTCATTTACCAAAAGATGAGACCGTGGTAAGGTTTTTTTCAATACCAGCATAGCTAACTACTACAATACAGTTTATCACCAAGCACGTAGAGGTATGTTATAGTAACTGCGCTTAAGGCAATCCCGTTCGACATTTCACATCAGATTGTAAGAGGATAAGAATCAATGTGTACTTTATTACCCCACACCAATTTGTAAGTGAGCTATATCAACACGACAGAATACCCTACTACCATCTACCGGAATGTATTTCTTTGCTAAGAAAGAAGGGTGCATATCCCACATTTTCCGATGGTAACTTTTATATATATGTACACGCGAAACGCCTAAAGTGTATAAAGTACATAAAACCGTTTTTGTGTACACGTACGTACATCTAAGAGCATCGAGAATTGAATCGATTTAATAGCTCCTGATAATTCTCCCTAATAAACAGCATACGATAAAATACATTAAACACTTTTCACTTAATCTAGCTTTCGATAGGAAATCCTTTAGAATTGTCCCATTTTCATCAGAGCCTCTCTTATCTTTTCTAAAAAAATCACAAAGAGAAGAAGGCACCAACTAATTTAAAAGTTATTTTATGAATTTAATACATTTAATTTGATCAATTATTTTAATTTAATCAATGTTTTTATTGCTTTTTTTATAATGATATTATGAAACGAAGATGTCTACTTGTACTTATTTGACATGATATTTTGACTTATTATATCACAATTATTTCTAACCTCAATCGACATGAAATGAACAAAGAAACGTTTTTATTCGGGTTTCCTTTTAGTTAAAAGAAGAATTACGTCAAGTAGCAAGCACCCTGTGAAACATTTAACATTAGAAAGACATGCTAGCTTTTGGTATGGTAATCATTTGAACCCGTAACTGTGTTCAATTATAATATATATACACATTAACAACGATAATAAATAACAGCGGGTAAAATGCAAAACATATAAACATTCTCCATGCAAAAACACATAGACGGTCAAATCGGTCAAATACAGCAGTGTAGGAGTTTATCGGTCTCATATAATACATATATGCATTTTTATATGTGTACTAGCAGGTCCCGTTAAAATATCTTTGTTTTAATATCTTGTATAATATATAAATATTACAAATGTATTAATATAACAGATATGAGGAAGAAATTATACAAACCCAACTGCAAAACTACAAGCCACTCAAAGCTACCGCAGTTAAAAGTAAACTTAATAATATCCATCGGAATGCGCATCACAGAGACCACTCGAGAACTTACTAGAGAGATATTTGAACGGGCGAGTGCACGTCGAAAAGATAACTCATACATTGATGGACAAAATGCAGAAGTTGCTGTAACAACAAGAAAAAAAAGAATACGTTTACAAAAATAGAATAGTCGCGAAAGCAAAGTGATTTGAGTTGCAAATTTATTAGATACTGTAATTTGTATTTTCGATTCGTTATTTTGGCGATAGATTATGAATATCACTACATAGTATAAAACAAAGTCGCTTTCTCTGTCCCTATATCCCTATGTATGCTTAAATCTTTAAAACTACGCAACGGATTTGATGCGGTTTTTTTAATAGATAGAGTGATTGAAGAGGAAGGTTTATATGTGTAATAACATAAATTAAATAGTGGAGAAATACTGTTATTTGTGAGGTTACTCAAAATTGAACGCGTGCGGGCCAGGAACAGTAATGAATAAATCAAAACTACTGGATCGATTTTAATCATTTTTTCAGTGAATGACATAGGCTAAATATTTTATACGCGTGCGAAGCCGGAGCGGGCCGCTAATATTTTATAATTTCTATAAGCAATACTGTTTATTTTTATAGGCTATATACTTTAGAATGACTTACATCCCTTGATTAATAGAGTGTTGTGAAAATCGGCTAAGAGAAGAGTTTTAACCTTTTACGCTACTTAAAAAGGGCTGCTGTGAATAATAATGCATATTTCTCTTTTATTCATTCATCTATAATATAAAAATGAATCGCTGAACGTGTTGGTTGCTAAGCACAAATCTCGAGAGCAACTGAACCGATTTCGCTAATTCTTTTTTTAGAATATTCCTTGAAATACGAGGATGGTTCTTACGGAGAGAACAATTTAAAAAATTGCCTGGAAAAGTCTAAAAACAACACTTTTCTATACTCCCATACAAACGATTCGTAATAATACTTAAAATCAATTTGAACTTTAATATACCATACCATAAAGTTTAAGTGTTAGTGGAGAGGTTCCGGGAAGGCAAAACAATTGAGTGACGTTAGTATCGTATAAATATTAATGTCAATATTTGTAAATATTAATACGATTAACATTATATAACGTTCCGAATAGCAGAATAAATATTAAGAAAAAAAAAAAAAGCATCGACTGTTAGGCGGTACGAAGTTCGCCGGATAAGATAGTTTCTAATAACAATTCAAGTTGTTATACATTGTAATTTAGTACATTAATATTTGCATTTGTTATAAGTAATTATTTGTCATCATCATCATCATCATCATCTTACCCTTATCCCACCTAAGTAGGGTCGGCACAAGATGTTTTCCTTTTCCACTCTCCCCTGTCAAAAGTCATCTCAGTATTCACACCTTTTCATCAACAAACAGCATACACCAAGGTGCCTATTTGTATTATATTTAATAGCAGAAGGTATTAAATTCTTATACCAAGTTTAATTCTAAAACATTTTTAATGTTAACAAGTAAACTAATTGTTCTGAGCCCTTTTATACTAAATGAAAAAGAAAAGTAACGTAGACCTGTTATGGATGCACAATACGTCCTCGCATCGGCGGCCACGATATACTATTACATAGAAATATTATTTAATCTATTTAAATTTTAACATGCTCGTCCTGGAATTGATATTGTGTTACATATCAGATGACCCCGTAGTTCATCGAACAATGCATATTGAAGAAATATACAATACGAGTACAAAGTTAAATGTAATAAACTTGGCAAAGTCACAAAGAAATTGCAAATACATACATTTCATTGGCTTTGCATATTATTAAAGGTAACGTCTCTCTTTACGTTTGTCTGTTAGTGTATTCGTAATACGAAAACAATTCAAATAAACTATCTTTTGCTTGTGGTTTATTTTTTATATACTTAATTGGTTTTACCGTTCGACCACAATCTCTTCTTAAATCCACCCATTCCTTTGAATGACAGAATTGTATATAATATAAATTACTACAAAAAATACATTATCATAAATCGTTTATATATATATATATATTTATATCACAGTGATAATTTTTAGGAAGTGACAAAGAAAACTAAAAACATTAACTCGAATTAAATAATATCATTAATCGTTATCAAATATATTAGTCCTTTAAAACATTCAGTTTACTTTTATTGTTTATGTAATAGATATTGTGCATACAAGAATCCTTCGATAAATGAAAAAAGGGTATAAACAAGCACCCGTAACAATTGAAGTTTATTTATAAATGCATACAAGAGTTTTTTTTTTCGATCTGACTAAAGTTATTGGCCTGACGGGCCTTCACAGCTTCACCGGACTACTAAGGCGTGCGCTTAAAGTGCTCAGTTTCTTGACAACAAGCTCAAGGGCGTGAAAATGGTCGAACCTCTTGGACTTGGACTGTTGCTTTGGATGCAACATCGCGAATCTATCTAAGCTAAAATATTCCCACATATAAGACAAAAATATGTATCAGCATTTATACTTCACGAACTCAAACATGTATTTTGTATCTGACAACTCGGTTAAACTAAGCTAACCTAGTTCAAAAATAAGGTGAAAAAAAATAAAACCCTTTCACCATATGTGTACTTACTTGTGTGTAGACTGCACGTATGTGGGAGTGATCCGTGTTAAGCTAGTGAGTGAACATTGTCAGTGTCACTGTATCGCGTTAGCAGCGGGCTTAAGGAGCATAGAAAAGTAAAGATTAATTCTTGAGAGCTTAACAATTATTCAAAAATATTAAAACGAAATACGAGTAATAATATGTCCATATAAACATGTCACAGGAGCCAGTACGTAAATGAATAAATAGAAAACGACTTTCTCGTGTTTACAACCCTACATGTATCTACAGCGTAAACTCTTGAAATAACTCATATCTTTACAAACAGTTATAAATGCCAATCATAATAAAAAACAATATAGCGCTAAAGTTCTAACTTAACTACCGACAGAAACAAGTAAGTCCAGCTTGTTCACTCACACAATCAATTGTAGATGATATAACAGTTTTGCATTTCATTTAAACGAAAGTGTAACCGAGGTTTGGTTTTTTTTTATTATATCCCTACTACGTAAATAAAGAAAAATACTACGTATTAATAAAACCTCAAAATAACAGAAAACCAATTGACAAATTTCTTCTTTATAACGTCCATAATCCGCGGTGATTGATAGATTTTGTGCTGCGACATAATTTCACTGCAATATGCACAGTTGAATAGAATATGTTCGCTACAAAACTCCTTCGTACATCAATTACTATGTCTAATTTAATATTTAATATCCCAATTATTAAAACAATTGATTAGGTACTGTTATTTTTACAATGGTCGCCACAGCAGTAACGTCAGATATGCAGCGTTTATTGTGAAGTGCCTTATAATAAACATTATTAGATTTTCAACAGTGATTGAACCATCTGCTGTCAACAATCACTGTGTCTACATTAAACAATTGATGCACGTTAATAAAGACAGACTCCTTAACTCACGCTGCAACCCGACAGTAATACAATGAAACGGGAGAAAGCGAATATTCCTAATTTATGAATAGTATGACAGTGTGGAACGCTACACACTTGATAATGAATTTAATTATTTTGGAGTTGTACCTTCCTAAGGATTTGCGGAAATACAACTAATATAGTTTCAAAATCATATAAATTTTAAAATTCTTCGCCTCTGAATGATCACATAAGTCGAAGGCCACAAGATTACGTCGGAAATAGATTGTCTCAACGTCACCGTAAAAGGGTTTAGATCTTGCGGCCGACCCAAAAAACGTTGGCTGGACGTTGTGATGGCGAGCATGAAGGAGAATGACCTCTCTGAAAAGGATCCCAAAGACCGGGCAAAGTGGAAAAAGTTGAATAGGAAAGCGGACCCTGGCACGAAGCCGGGAAAACTCTAGTCAGAAGAAGAAGAGACTTTTGAGTACAATCAGTATAAGTCACGTATATAAAAATATTTAACGTTTTGTTAAAGATTAATCATTTATGTTATTAAATTGCAGATAAACTAATTTGCTCCGTTAACGTTCGCAATCAAAACTACAGCAGATTTGCTCGTCGCTCGCGCTTTTTTTTAACACATTTCTTTTTTATTATTAACGTGGGAAAATCCATTATGGACCCTCTCGGGGGAGAGAGTGGGTTATGTCCGACTCGAACGGACTAAAACCCCACGATGTACCGACCGCCACTTTGGTTGGGGCGACATGGTACCGTGCAAAGCTATCCGCTTTGTTTAATACAAATCTAACCTATCCTAACCTGGCACATCGCTACCGGTTGACGATAGAACTTATAAATCAGTACCGAAGAATGATATTTTAATATAGTAATTACCGATTTTAAAAGAAAATTCCTATTTTTCCCTAATGTTTGTGTAAAAATACAAACTTTTTGCTTTGAAATCGGTTAACAGGTGTCTAATCTAAAAAGGTTGACGGCAGTTTTTGGCGGGATCTTATTCCACTATATAGAGGCATTTATGTTTTTATTTATAATCTTGTGTTAATTGACTCTGTATTTTGTAATATTGTTGCATTTTACATAATATAGTTCAGTTATTGTGCACAAGTAAAGTGGACGGGAAATAATAATACCACGGAGCATGAATTCTGAAATGCCGCAAAAACTCTTTAAAAAGTTCTAAAAAGCAAGCCACAATCTTTTTAAGTAATCACAAATGAATCGTAGTATTATTACCTACTTGGCAATACCAATAATAATCTCAAAGATTGGTTGCCAAAAATATAAAGTTATAACAAACCATATTAATAATATATATTTACAGAAAAACCATTACTATTACTAATCGCAACTGGTAATTAGATTCAAGCCATTTATTATATCATAATCTGTATATATAACTATTAAAGTACAGGGCATAATAACGTTTCGTTATAGATTTCCGTCGACCTGTTCAGTGTAATATTATTACTTAAAATAACATTTATTTAATATGCTAGCAATTAACGGAACTTATAAGATTTTGCAACCTCAAATTTAAATCTAGCTAAGGTTGTGTTTTTGGCGTTGCACGCTAAGAAAAATTGCATAGAATGTAAGATTAAGTACATTTGTTAAAGACAACTCCTAAGTTGTCTCCTTACTCACAACTCCTTTGTAGGTGGTAGAGCTACGCTGAAGCTATTACTGGTTTCAGCATGAATGGGTCGGTTCGCCCGGGGTAGTACCATCCTCTCACAGAAAACCGACGTGAAGTAACAGTGCTTGCACTGTTGCGTTTCGTTCGGTCAGTGAGAGCGCCGGAGGCCCACATATTTAAAAGACCGGCAACGCACTTGCGACTCCCCTGGTGTTGCTAGTGTCTATGGACGGCGGTGATCACTTACCATCAGGTGACCCACCTATTCGTTTGCCCCTATAATATAAAAAAATCTCAAAACTATAGTGAAATCCATATCACAATCCGTTGTGTAGTTTCGAATAACTAAGGTAAACACACAGACAGACACGAAAAGCAGCTTTATTTTATAATATTCTTATATATAGATATCAAAATACATACACATGGAAATAATACATATGTATATACAAAAAATGAAAGTTTGAATATTACATGTAATGAACTCAACAATTCGCAACACCGGTACAGTTTATTCCTTATTCAGAATGTAGAAAGTCTAGACAACGGGGAGAAATCTAGATTTAGGTTGTAAAAGTTATTTTAATGCGGGCGTGTAACTGGATTATTTCGCTGATCGTAACTGTACTAAGCAGTAAAACAAGATTATTAATTAAATTTACTGTAAAGAGATTGCTTTTAAAATTATGTTTTGATTTTCAGTACATTTTATTGAATCATATAAACTCTGATTTGGAGAGTGCGATAGATAGAACTTTCTATAAAATTCGGAAAACATAACTCCATACTGAAGCCAAGTACGTCATCACATCAGCTTGTGAGAGATCGACTGCAGAGTCATAAGCCTCTAGCCAAAAGAAGTTATGAACATAATCAGCACGCCTGCCTACGAAGTATTGGTAATTTCAAACTCCGAGAGATCCACAATTTCATATTTTCCCACATACCCTTGGTACTATTACAGGAACGTTTCACAGGTTCAGGTGTCCTCCCCATATTTTCCTTCACTGTCAGAAGAATTCAATTTAGTAAATGTATGCGAATTCTGAAAAATTCTTTGATATATGCCGAGGTTTGAACATACGGACATAGAATTGACATTCCACCGGTCAAATCATACTATCACTATGACTTATCTATACGTATAATAACAATGAAGTGTCTGTATGTAATATCAAAATAATGACTTTTTACTTATTGGATATAAACGTATACACGATACTGATAACAAAAATACTTTTTTTTTTATTTTTGTCTGACTCTTTGTTCCGGGTAATCTCCGTAACGGCTGGACCGATTTTGACAGAAATTTCACTGACGGATAGTTACAATTACAGCGGGTGACATAGGCTACTTCATGGACCGCTCACTAACAGATAGCTGATCTTATAAGAAGTAATTTACAGTTATAAAAAGAACGCATGCGGAGCTGCGGGCAACAGCTAGTGGATAATAAATTTGTATAGGAGTAGATATAAATAATGTAGATAAATTATGTTAAAAATTGTATACCATGAATATACTAGAATAATTTAAAAAAGCACATTGGAATTAGGTATCTACATAAACAACATAAGTATAAATGCAAATAAATTAAAAAAAAATTTGTTAACTACTGGCTCACCCAGTCCAACGCTTTAATACACAACAATCTATACATATAATAAGAATGTAAATCCAACGTGTCTGTACTTTTTGATTTTTGAGAAAAAAATTGTTGCTGGTGTCTAGGAATAAGTAATAGAATCCATTTCGATCATTTTTAGAAATGTCTGTCTTTCTGTTTATTCGTCTGTCTGTCTGTTTATTTGAACAGGCATCACTGGTAATGTACTAGGTTTCTAATAAAACACGGGCAAGAAAATAATCAAGCATATTTCGGAGCAACATAATTTTTTTGTTTCATTAAAATCGATTCATTCTATCAACAGTTATTGTAATTTTAATGACGACGGGAGTTAAGTACGAGAGAGAAATAGATAAGTAAATGGAATTTATCCTTATCCAAAAACCAGGGTACTTTATAACATCATATATAAATCTATATAATCGAGGCATAGCAGATAAACAGTAACAAATATTCCAGGAAATTATAATTGTATACAATTATTGAAGTAAATAATAAAATAATGTTAAATCAAGCGTTAAGATGACAACACAGCTCGATTCGTTTTTAGCCAATCATATCTGGTAAGAAAACACATGGACAATACTCATAACAAATTACCATCAGGATCGTCAATTGTCTGTCTGTTTCTTTTCACATAAAATTGAAAGATAATAGTCATGTAGGCACCTTGAATTAAATTCACATTAACGTACCAATTTTCCAATCGCTATACATTTTCTGTTGAATTTTGAGGAGCGTTCCCTGGTACATCTTCAATGTCTAAGGTCCTACATTGATTATGAAATTAAAATTAGAGCCTCTTGAGAGGATCCACTTTTCAAAATCGGTTCATAAATCACCAAGGTTCTGGGGTAACACACATAAATAAATAAAAAAATACAGCCGAATAGAGAACCTCCGCTTTTGAAATCTGTTAATAAAAGAACGTTCACTGAATTCATTTCGTGTGGGTGGTAGGCCGATTAAACATATCCGTTGTATAGATTAGCAAACGTAAAATAAATGTAAAACAAAGCAGGCGTTCTTCCGCACCGTAAGTGTTGAAAAGTTGTTACTAGAAGGAGATTTAGTTTATTTTCAACGACCCCGTGATCAATCTGATCTCCTTGACTAGACTTTTAGCATTCACAAAGACTAAACATTAGAGCATTCATCCAGACATGCATTTATCAGAACTATTTCTACACATTCTACGCCACGTTTTTCTCGTATGACCCAACAAATTTCGTATAATCGATTTAGACTATTCTATTAGAATTTAACGAATTATCATGCCCTTCAATTCCTTTTAGTACTTCAACAGAGTCTTATTTTTCATTCGTCCATTCTCCTCAACATACTTCGTAGAGTTTTTATAACCAAATGAAATTGAAATTTTGGTCAGATTTATTAAATTATTATAAATCACCCGAGGTTACCAAGTTTATCATAGTCTATTTTCGGATATTTAAAAGAATAAACAAGCGGTCGCGATCGACAAACTAGGACACCTCTATCTTTTAAATACTTATACAACAAGTTAAATAAAATGGCATACGTGTTATTCAAGATCGCTTCGAGTTGCACGATGTTGATTTACATCTTCGGTAACCGCGCCAATCCACGTAAATATGTATTAGTATCCATTAGTAAATATGTATTCCGCAGCTATAATTGGAATGATGACTGATTTTCAATTACTGTCCTGTAATACTTTAGAATATATACTATTTCCAAAAAACATAATATTTATAGAGAAAACATAGATTTTTTTCCAAAATAAACGCAAATGTAATTTTAAATTTGAAATGCGTGCCAAAACGCTTGCCCGTGTCATGGCGTCTGCTTATGACGTCATGTTATTGTAAACAACAAGCACATAACGAGTAAACGTCAGAGTACTTTATGTCATAGACTAGAACTTAACATGTACAAAGCAACAAATTAGTTATGTTGCGATATAAATATGAACGATAAAATGTATAAGTGGTGTGCTGTTCCTCAGTGCATTAATACTTCAATAAAATATAATACTATAATAAAAATATCAACAGCCCTAGTACAAAGTGACGTTTGCTGAAGCGTGACGTAATTCACTCTGATTGGTGTTCAACATAAGATGGACGATTGCTGTATTTTATCGTTTTATTTTATTAAATAAATTATCAATCTCAACCTGAATATAAAAATAAATACATTTTTCCTAACCTATTCATACGATTCTATGGGATAAACAGATTATTTTTGTAATTCGTGACTACTGTCATCATGCCAATTGAGAGCGAGTTGCTTCTTAACCTTAGTATGTTACCATCTAAAACCAAATCCTCAACTAAAAGCAAATTAGATTACGATCTAATGCATACAAATTGAAGAGTTCTAACAAACTCTTTTCTCTGTCCATTCAGTGAAAAGACGTCGACTGTTAGACATACGCGCCTTGTAAAGATCGCCAAGCGATTGTTCTTGAGTTGTTCGCATCCAGCGCTCAACTGATTATTTTGAAGCCATAAGTTTTACTACAGAATCAGTAATAAGATATATAATACTGTATAACGTCATAAAAAAACTGTTTTAATTTTTTTTCATTCTTCTGTTTCAGGTCCATCCACAGTCAAGAATATTATTTGCTTCCCTTGAATCTCTATTTAAAATCATGTCTAAGTTCTTGTAAATCATAAATCAAAATTTCTATTAAACCTTTTAAATTAAATATGAATTTTAAGTGCAGTACTTAAATTGTAGTGCCTGTGTTAGTGAGTGTTCAGTGTGTTGTGTGGACATTAAATATATTTACAATGGAAGTTTTAGAAAGGAGAGGAAAAATTGTCGCTGCCGTTGCTATACTGTTCATCGTATTTTGGTCCCAATGTAAGTACTAATGGTTTTATCTCTATTTTCTTCTAATTTAAAAAAATATACGAACTAATAGCATTAGCCCTGTATAATTTTAATCTATAAACATTCAATCAGGCAAATACTTAAGGAATATTGCAATTTGATAAATGTCTGTTTTAATTAAACTCATTTGAAACAAATTTCATTTTCGTAATGTTTTTTGAGATATGGCATATGTATGCCTATTATAAATCCTATATAAATATAAGATTTATAACGTATATTTCATGGGATATATTTAAACTTAGTTTGCTTATTCTAATGACGCAATTACAGCAATTGTATCATAATGAAAATATATATATCTAGACAAAAATAATTCAAATCTATAAGTTAGAAAAATAATAATTACCGTGACCGTTTAAATTTCCATGAATAACTGCATACAGATGTTAATAGTATAAATCGTCTGGTTATTGTTCCATAAATCACAATGAAAACTCCATAATGCACATCTTGTTGTGTCTAACTAACAGTATACAACACAACAGAATTAAAAAAATATATCATTAAGAGAATAAAGATATTTAGCTAAATCGACACTTACTTGTATGTATTAACACTAAAACTCCATAAATCCCAATCCATTTTACAAAATTATACCATTAGTTTTTTATACTAAAATAGCTATAAAAATATTTACAATACTCGTATTTATAAAGCTTTTAAATTTTACGAGTGCCTATTCCAATAATTTCAATATCTATTACTGTAGAGATTAAAAAATAAATGTTATGAAGCAGTCCGGTTGTTGGCACCTGGCCTTGAACAAGAACTAGTTTTGCAATGGCTTCATGTCATACACCTACTTTACGTTTCAACGGCTAATGGATTAGGAAGAGACACTGACCTTCCTATTTACGATAAAGAGACAATGGTCAATATTTCAACAGAATAGTCGCTCTAAAGTAGGTCCATTTAGCTAATAATGTGTTTTTTGTGCGCCCCTAAACGGTTATCTGAGAGTACATCGCTAAATGTATACTGTGCCAAAACGTTGTAAATCCTGCTTTACATTTTGTTTTTTTTTTATTATTAAGTAGTACAAAGGCGTCATATAGATAATTGTGAAGTCTGAAGATACAGGAGACGTCTCAAAATATTTGTTTTTTTTTTTACTAGCAAAATCACTTTCTTTAAATACATAGAGTCTACTGATTGCAGTAATGCATGAAGGTATGCATATGTGTAGCAGCACTAAAGTATACATTTATGGTTAGCTTAGCTCGTATGATTAGCTTAAGCCAATTCGCATTGTCGTATTCAAGGCAACAACCCGAGTAGAGGTTCAGCCACTTTGGCATCTTTCAAAAAAATCAAAATTAAAAATACTTTATTCAGTTTAGGCCCTGAGAAGACACTTATGAATGTCCAAGTTTCCACCCGTTCGGAAAACAACCCAGTCATCGAAAAGAACCGGCAAGAAATCTCGATCTGATTTATCTTTTGACTAAACATATTATAACTCGTATTTTTAAAACATAGTTATAAGTAATTTCATTCGGTTTTGGTGGATGCACAGAGAGGGCGTCATTTCTAGACGTCACCGTTGTTCACATATTGATCCGCCCTGTAATAACCTTTAGACATTAAAACCTACTTGACATGGTGCTTGAACTTAGTATCCGGCAAATCGGTAACGTGTTTTGGAATTTTGATATAAAACCTAACACTATTACCTAAAAAACTGTTACCTGTCCTAGTGAGCCTTTCTTGTATTTAGATTATATCGGTCCTTTACAAAATCTAGCTTATCTAAATTTTTGCGGTCGTACATTAGATTTTCAAGTATGTTTTGGGAAGGCTTTGAGTTTGTTATCCATGAGTGTCCTAAACACCTGGAGAAATTGTATAGGCCCGTCAAGCCAGCAACGATTAGTCAGTTAAAAGGAATCTAGCAAATAAATCTTCGAGTTCACTAATTTTCTAATACCGAGCCATTTCATTAACCCAAAACTTACAGGACCTTGCACATCTATATAATGCATACATAACTTCTACGAGAGGCCTTAAAAAATTAGACCTAACGAATATGGAGCTGTTATGCTACTCCCATACCTGCGTGTATCGGCACGAAGTTTTGTCTATGGTCAGATTAAATGCAGATGTGGGAAGACATTATCGTTATGCGTTACGAACTATCGGATTGCGTGACGATACACGCAGCACGATAACTGGGGCCGCGGTTTCTACACACATCAAAGGAACTTGGAGACGCTAATTTCGAGTTACTGTTGAAATGACAATGGTGTGCAAACGTTATTCTACGCTTTTATCGGCATTTATTTTGAGGTAGTGGCACAAGTGACCGAAGCTTCGTCGCGCAGGTATGGGAGTAGCATTAGAGAATGACAACAATATTATTATATTTCTTTTAAAAAAAATTGACAAAAACAAATGTAATAAAAACAAAATCCTATTTATAACTTTGTTACAGGTAAAGGCGTGGAAGGTCAGAGGAACAACACTAAAATGTCATACATCTGCCCGCCACAATTCATTCGACTCGGGCACAGCTGTTATTTCTTCAGTGACACAAATGCCACGTGGCAGGACGCATTCTACGCGTGCAAGGTAACGTCAGCTTTAAATAAACAAAAACACATACAAACTACCTAACTTGAACGTTCTATTTTTTTGTATCTTGGTTAATTGATTTTAAGCTTGTGATTAATAATGTCCAATCACCTGTATCCGAGAAAAGTACTACTTATCGTAATTTTTTTAAAAGGGAAACGCATCTGCCTAATTCTGTGCAAGAGAATTTTAGGCGCCTTGCAAATTGCAAATGAAACAAATCCTGTATATATTAAATTACAGTTTCAATTTATAAACATATAATTGATAAGATTTTACTTTATTATAATGTTTATTATTCAAAATTTATCCCCTTTTGAGTCCTCCTGTGGAGTAGAGTATATGAACGAATTCTTTTTTCGTCTTGGACCTCTCTATTCAAAATGCCTACGTTTCATGATGCAATATGTTTTTCGAACATTTGCATAATTTACTACATGCTTAAGAGATTATCAAAGGAATTTATCATTTCTCACAGCTCGGACGTGTAGTATGTGTGCACGAAAACAATTGACTCACACAGATATAACAACGTCTTTTAAATCGATTAACGCCGGCTGCGTGAACGGAAAAGCATGACTCATTGTCACGTTCCGCCTGTTACGACCGTTCAAGCGAGAACACGGAACAAGCGATAGAGAGACGTGATCGATCTAAGCGTTCGGCTTATGACGCGTCTATCTCTATTTCACTCTATAGGTAATCCAGTGATAATCATTCAATTAAATTCATAAAAGTATGCAATTTTTTGTCAATGTTTTCTTATGACTTTATCACGTAAAATTATCGTACGTAAACCGACTTTACAGACAACCAATTTTTTTTTACGTTTTAGACACTTAATCGTTATCTAAAGAAATATCACGATAGATTCTTTGAATATCAGGTTACTGGGGCTTAAAGAAAGTACGACTTTTATAAGCATTCAAATACTGAAGAAATGTTATAAGAAAAAGTATATTTTAACTTTCGATTTTTTTATGTTTTTTTTTCTTCAGTACATAATAAATATTTGTGAAAATAATAAACAACGCAGATTAAATCATAGGTATGACCTAATAGTTCATAAAATCTGTTGAAATTTAAACACCGATTGAAATATTTCCCTCTCTACCTAATCCATATTGTCAGAAGAAAACAAAGCGAATGACAAGCGTTACTTATGTTTAATCAACATTTATTAGTTGAGACGTTAATTATAGAATCTAGGTTGATAGTTCAAATTGTAATTTATCGTTTCCCGCCATTTCAAATGATCACGACATGACTGTGCGTGTTACTAATTTTTTTTTTTCAAAATGGACGGTCGCGTCGTGGGACGTCTGCCAGGACGCCATAATACATCGAAGTTAATTGTTATTGTAACATATTTAAATAAATGAAACAATAAAGTGTCTATAAGTTAACTTCACGACTAAGTAGTGTATAAAGTGGTAGGATCGTATATTTTACAAGATTGATAAAGATATCCTTTTAAAATATCGAGTAATTTATTTTGTATATAAAGGCCAATAAGTATTTAAGAATTTAATCGAAACCTATTGTCGTGTAGTTTTTTAGCATCAAATTTGCATGTTTTTTTGGTTAAGAATTATTACTGAGAAAAGATGTTGACTGGTAAAGTACATAGTCCCTGAAAAAAACCGACATTACCGCAACATTTACCGTGTTATTACAAAAAAATTAAATACGCGTCGAACACTTGTTTCAAAAAAATTTAATCACAAAATAATGTTTTATCTTTGTTTAGAAATAAACACTATTCATAATTTAAACATTGTATAACATGAGTTCACAGTTCTCATTTTATTGTTGTGATTTATTTTATTTCTATTTGCCGTCAAAAGACGTTTCGTAGTGTAGTTTGGATTTCGTGTGTATAATTAATTTGGAAGATGTAGATAAATTAGACAATTCTGAAGATTCACAAGTAAATGACAATTACAACAATATGACATTATTGACATAATTACAACCAATTGCACTTAAAATAAAATAAAAACTTAATAAAGATCTAAACAAAAATATTATTCGTAAATTGGAACGTTTTTGAATGATGTGAGATTGAATTGAATGAATGCTATTCAGAGTTGCTTGCATAAAAAACAAAAACCGGATATTTAGCTAGAGACCGCTTAGGCACTCTTTTGTAATAAAGTATTTTAATTTTTTTTTTAAATTTTAGACACTGTTTAGTAAAACTCGTGGTAAACACGTGTTCATTTTTATTTTTGTAATAAGACCGTTAATGTTTAATTAACATGGAAATTTAAACTACAATTTGAAATGTAAGGTGTTGCTTTGAAAAATATCATTTTTTTCCACTAATTAACAAGGTTAAGTGCATCTCCCACGCTCCGTTCGTTATTTATATGTCAAGCCCATTAATAATGAAATTTTGGAAGCGTGTCTCATCACATATTATATCACTGGAAATGACATCAGAAGTCGATTGGCACCTTAATAAGTATGTAAATTGCCTACGGAACGATAATTTCGGTTATCGTTATTAACTTTAAGTTGTCAAATATATTTAGAACTTAATTTCCATTTCTGTACTAAAAATATTATTATTAACAATAAATTGTATTGTTTCTTTTAATATCCAATTTAAGTCTTGGAGAACCATTGAAGTATCGTGTAAGTAAATTTTTTGTAATTTCTGACCACCTCCTCCCCGTGGTCAGCAAAAGTAAGCAATGATTTTCCCCCGCCCCCATGTTTACGTAAACATTTATATAAGTATTTATTAAGCTGTTTTGGTTTAATTATTGCTTCATGGGTCGTAATTAACAAGTCTAGAAATAATGAATTTTTAGTGTGTAGAGGAATTAATTTATAATGGTTCGCTACTAGGCCGATGGTAGCCCAGTGGATAAGACCGCGCATCTTACATTTACGACTCACATCTCTTATGTCATCAAAAATTGAAATAAGCTGGAAACGGAGTATCATTTATTACAATAACAATTAGTGACTCCGCTATTGGCCTGACAGACCTTAAAGGCCGGCAATGCACTTGCGACTCCCCTGGTGTTGCTAGTGTCTATGGACGGCGGTGATCACTTACCATCGGGTGACCCACCTGTTCGTTTGCCCCCTATAGCATAAAAAAAAAACCTCTAGAGCTTCACCGGACTCCTAAAATAATACAAGAATAGAAATACTTGCGTTACAATCCGTACACGCCGTGCAATGGCCGTCATTGGCTTGTCAGTCAATGAGACTTCTACTGTCGATACTAATTTAGTAAATTTCATAATTAATAACTCTTATTATTTCAGTAACAGACAGTGTAATCATTCCTTATTTCTATCCTTCTCTATTTCTATGCAATGGATAACAAACGATTATAATTATTCTGCGATTGGTTATCCGCTGTACGTTATTGTTATTGGCAACGACAGTTGCCGTCAGTATATGTTATCGCAACCTATGAGCAAATAAATATTATGCGCTAACCAATACACATGAGAGCACTTCACAGTAGCTCACACTCAAAGTCACGATAAGAGTAATGAATCATCATCATCATCTTACCCTTATACCACCTAAGTAGGGTCGGCACAACATGTTTTCCTTTTCCACTCTCCCCTGTTATATATTATCCTCAGTAGTCACACATGTAATCTTTTCTAATCTGTCTCTTTCGTAACCCAGCACACGGATCCATATAACACGAAGAGTAATGAATATTAATTCAATTATCCTATAATTCCTACAAATTGTAATACGGTACGAAACAGTTATTCCCTGAATAACTAATAACAGTTAAAATAACGACAATCCTTTTAAAACAAAACAACGGCGTAAATAATTATTGAAATTTAGGTACACTTTCAAAATCTCAGCGCAAATTATAAACTTCTCCGCTTTTTATGCTTTTCTACGTTGTACAAATCATGCCAAGAGATTTTACTCTCCATAGTGACTTGTATTTTATTCAGCTTCAACTTGCCGCAGAAATTATGCCTCCATCGATCCATATCAGTTGCGGATCGTATTCAGATTTCAATATTTTATCAGAATACTAGCGGCCCGCTCCGGCTTCGCACGGGTATAAAATATATAGCCTATGACATTCACTGAAAAAATGATTAAAATCGATCCAGTAGTTTTGATTTATCCATTACTGCCCGTGGCCCGCACGAGTTAAATTGGAGTAACCTGAAAAATAACAGTATTTCTCCACTATTTAATTTATGTTATTGTACATATAAACCTTCCTTTCCAATCACTCTATCTATTAAAAAAACCGCACCAAATCCGTTGCGTAGTGTTAAAGATTTAAGCATACATAGGGATATAGGGACAGAGAAAGCGACTTTGTTTTATACTATGTAGTGAAGATAATATATTTTAAAGATTGGAACCTTAGTAAATCTTATTTCTGTATTTATGAAAATATTATTAAATTCATGTCAAATTGTATAATAATAAGAAGTTACTTTTTCAAGTAAATACTTTTTTAACTTACAAAAGCGATTACATTTATATAGTAGTGACAATTGCTCCAAAAGTTTAAATGAAAACGGTTGGTAATAATAACCGAAATCTATTGCATAAACATTAGCTTGATATGTTCCTTGTAGAATGCAAATCTAAATTCTACTTAAGACGGTATAAAATATTGTGTTTTTAGGAATACAAGTTTTACAGATACCTTTTATCGTTTCGACTTCTAATATATTGTAATATTTAAGATCATTTTACCGATCATGGTCTATTAAACGGAATACGTAGATGATAAAAAAACTTCTAGTTCTTCTTCGCATTTACAAGATAGTTTGGGCGTACATTAATTCCGATGGTGTAATATATTGTGCACTAGCGTCGCTTCGCTTCGCTCACGCTATTATAAATTGGAAGGAATCCTCGGAAAAAGTGTTTTTTTCTGGATACCCAATAAAATACCCTATAATTTTTTCTATACCCCTGATAACGTGTATGAAAAAAATCATGATGTTCGTTGGGTATTTAAAGCGATAAAGCTTAATAAACAAAAAAAATAAGGATAAAATTATATTCACATTAATTAGAATTGAATAGGTATCGATGGTAGACAGGTTAACTTTAAAAAGCCATTGACAGTCTATTAGCCTTTCTATAGTCGTATAATAAACTGGAGACTATCTAAAAATCAAGAAGAACAAATATTTCGTTCAATTTTCAATGTTGCCATTCTTTCGTTTGTTCAATTATACTTCGCGTAAAACGCCATTGGTAATTTATCAGACGATTAAAAACTGCTATAAAACAATTCATTTAATCAATGGGACTCAATTATACTAATTCAGTAGGCAGCCGGGGCCACCTGTCAACGGCTTGATTCAAATTTATTGGATGCACTCAAACATAAGTGGTGTGTCCTTAACATTACGATCTTCGGCGATATTGAATGGTTAGACTCCGTCAGCTACTACTCAGTTCACACGACACTATAGACATGACTCAATTGACGTAACCTAAAACCGTTTTCAATGAAGTATCATATTAAATAGATTTACTAAATTATAATAAAGGCTGTGTGTGCGATTCACACACGATAGAAGTGAAACTTTAGTAAATCGACAAAAGAATGAGATGAATATATATAACAAGGGTAAAAGATATTTTTTTATTTTATTCAACATATGTTACATAATCTATTGCTCAAGTTCCATATTTTCAGTTTCAACAAACATGATATAAAAATACTCACAAACACTGTTAAATAATAACACACCACGCTGACTTCTTACTAAAAAGCTGTAATACGCAGCCGCATACAGTGTACAGTAATACACGTACTTTTCACATATACTAACACACGTTAAATGCTCAAATACAAGCAAGTATTAAACAGTGTGCAATATACATACACACCGACATTTGCTCTGTCGCTCTGGCTCACTATTTCACTTCAAAAATAGTATGTATATTTCTGTCTCATTCTTTGCCGGCTTCATCCTACACATTTTTATATTTGTGTCTCTTACCTGTCATTTTTCCGTTGCATCCGGTTTGAAATCACAACGATTCTAAAGAAGTTTCACTTCAATTATTACTATCAAAAATCTGTTTATTCGAATCGAAAACGAATGCAAGAAATATGATAATGTTTGAAATGACAAAGAAATGGTAAGGAGCAACATAATCGAAAAAATAGTCACGTGTTCCATTCAGCGCCATTTTACTTCGCGCCTCGAATATAATCTGTATAAATTGTCTTCACTTATTCGTTTACATTCAACGCTATTATTATGCTAATCTGTTCTTAAAATATGTTTACAAGACCAAACAGTTTTATTTTTTCAACTGTTGGTTGATTTTTCCTACACGCGCGGGAGAAACAAATCATACGAGCATAGGCGAGCGAACCAACGAATGAACAAAGAAGGTCAATGGCAAGAGTGCTGTAGTCTATTTCTAATACAACTATAACTTATATAAAAGTATTGTTTTGTGATAAAAGATAAGTGTTGAGATTTTGTTTATATATTCAAAAAGGTATAGTTGTGTGAAATATGATATGAGACCAATACATAATTAAGAATAAACTAGTTAATATAATAAACGTCGGTATAGTAATAGTGTCACCACAATCGGTCTTGACAGCAATAAATAAGTGTCTTGAGAATTATCTAATTATAACTATTCGATCTTCTCATTTCTCATCTGTATCGAAAATTTTGAATTAATCCTCAGCAATTAGAAAACCATTGGTCTTGGCAATATTTTTTTCATTACGTTGGAGATACACAGATTATAGTCATATGGGTGTAACCTTTTTTTTTTATATAATAGGGGGCAAACGAACAGGTGGGTCACCTGATGGTAAGTGATCACCGCCGTCCATAGACACTAGCAACACCAGGGGAGTCGCAAGTGCGTTGCCGGCCTTTTAAATATGTGGGCCTCCGGTGCTCTCACTGACCGAACGAAACGCAACAGTGCAAGCACTGTTACTTCACGTCGGTTTTCTGTGAGAGGGTGGTACTACCCCGGGCGAGCCGACCCATTCATGCTGAAACCAGTAATAGCTTCAGCGTAGCTCTACCTCTCCATATTTTGGCATAAAAACAATCACAATATAAAAATAGTTAAATAAATTAAAATAGAAGTAACATAATAAATCCAGTAAAACCAACCAAAAAGAAAAACTAAACATTTAAAGACCCTCAAAGGGACTTAGAAGAAAGGAAGTCGTGGTAATAAAGAGTCTAGCAAGATTTTAACAACGTGTGAAACACCGACAAAATGAGTACGAAAAACCCCCTACATAAGGTCTCCGCCTACCTACGGTGGAGGAATCGCGCAGGGGGTCCCATCAAGGGGCCTCTACAAAAAAAACCTCAATGACACATTACCTATTTTTAGTAGACTCTGTGTTTTCATGTTACCTACATGTCTTTACCCCAATTTTTATATATTAAAATCCTATAAATTTTGTCCCCTTAAACTGTCTTTAGGCCTTTAGATGGAAATTGTCTAATCTGACATCGGTAGATTATCTCCCAAGTGGTTATATCTCACTCCAACAAATGAAGTAATAATTTAGGCGCCACATGACGGCAGCCGCTATCGATATATTCGTTTTCTTTGCAAAGGATTAACTTATAAAGATGATTACAAACTCTAACGATCTATTACGAAAACATGTTTTTAAATTAAAAGTATATTGAAATAATTCCCGATGAATCAGTAGACGTGACCTTGAATATAAACACGAACGGAGTTAAGATTAAATATCAGGGAATTATTTATTCAGACGCAAACTGGAAATGACAATGTCAAAGCTCCAACAATAAAGAGCGCACCTTGACCTTGCAACGAATGTTTCGCTTTATCTCCCGTTTACCAGATTCGTTTACTCGACATCATTATATAATATATTAAATTCCAAACTTTAATTTATTGAATTATTTAAATGAATATATTTTTAAATTAAATTAAGCTATTCGTGTTTTACAGGTAAATTTTCTAACAGGGAGATAGAGCAAACTTGTTTCTTGAAAGCGGATGCAAAGGCGTGCTAAGAAAAAATAAGTTTTAATCTCTTTTGTTTTATTATTTCGTACAATTTAAATAAAACAAGATGCTGCCCACGTTCCAAACAACTGATCAAGGAAATTTCGTAAACATATCATGCTAAAGAGGCACATTTCGAAACATCGGACGAATCGATCGTCTATCACCTCTGAATAATAAAATCACATTAAGCTTCGCCGCTGCGTTCCTCTACAGCTAACGAAATTGCTATAATATTTAACGAAACACTATTAGAGATTCAAACTTGTTTAATACTTTTGCTTATATTCAAAAAAAAAAACTAAAATTGTACTCGAGCATTAGGGTTGAAAAATATCTCGCAAGCGATTAGTGAAATAATACTAGATATGAAAAAATCCAACAGAGATTTGAAAAGGCAACATACAATGATTTTTGAATTACAGATACTCACTATTCATTCACCTTAAGCAAAACCTAATACCTACACATAATAGTGTGGCGGGAAAAATTCACGAGCTACTCTCGGGCTCTCTTATTATCTTTGGTCTCAATTGAATAGGACACCTCTGTTTGATATTTTGTACGTAGACATTCAGAATAATATGATCATCTATCCAAAAAAGTGTATCGGATTGTTCCGATAATGTATTTCAGAGTGTTATTTCTAGTCTTAACATGTATGACAAAAGAATTAAAAAAAAGGTGTGTGTTCGATTCACACACGATAGAAGTGAAACTTCAGTAAATCGACAAAAGAATGAGATGAATATATATAACAAGGGTAGGATAATTACAAAGTTTATTTGTTTAAAAATGAAAGTATTTTGATTAATTTTCAAAGATATTTTATATTTTATTTAACATATGTTACATAATTTATTGCTGAAGTTCCAAAATTTCAGTTTCAACAAACAAGATATAAAAATACTCACAAACACTGTTAAATAATAACACACCACGCTGACTTCTTACTAAAAAGCTGTAATACGCAGCCGCATACAGTGTACAGTAGTACACGTACTTTTCACATATACTAACACACGTTAAATACGTTCAAATACAAGCAAGTATTAAACAGTGTGCAATATACATACACACCGACATTTGCTCTCTCGCTCTGGATACACATTTTTGTATTTGTGTCTCTTACCTGTCGTTTTTCCGTTGCATCCGGTTTGAAATCACAACGATTCTAAAGAACGTTTCACTTCAAAAAGTGTCTATACTTATATCTAATCTGAAAAGGGTGCGTGTCAAAGCAAATCAACATGGATAGGCTTTCATCATTCCCTATAACTACCCTATTATTACATAAGATAGATTAAATTTTGGAATCAGCTGGTGGGTGAACTTTAAGAACTTGCAAGAATTAAGAACATAGACAGTAGACATCACTTTCTTGGTGGTCTATACCGTTTAAAAGTTTGGCTACTGATAACAAAGGTCGCCGGATAAAACTTCATAAAGATTAGGTAATTAATTATTATAGCCGTATTTATGTCCCAGCTAGGCAAAGTTATTTTTTATTATACTTTAAACGCTTTTTGATATTACAACGAAACTCGACAAAAGTAAGTGGAATTGGAACACAATAAGCCTATAAAAATTGGTTCCAGCTTTCAAATTCACTCGGAGAACGCATGAATACTCAAAGATGCTAAAAATGTAGTAATGGTATTTAAGGAGAAAACAGTAGTAGTGGACAGTGAAGGACGTAAATAAAGCCCCGGAGAGTTAAGCGTCGACGTATACCGATCAATAAATTTTAAAAAATCGAATAGAATTACAAATTAGTAAGACTACTGATAATAAAAAAAAAACAGCGTAAAAAAATCGGAAATCCTTTAAGACATATTTTTCCATTGTCCCTTTTTGTATTTTTTTTTAATAACATGGGGAAATCCATCATGGAGCCACCGCCGTTCGGGGGGCAGGGGCGGGGGGAGGGAGTGGGTAATGTGTGACTAATACTCACTAAAACCCCACGGTGAACCGTCTACTGCCAATTAAACGGGACGTTAGTTTTAATTGTTTTATTTAAATTTGTATGACACCTCCTAACTCTGATGTTAAAACACAATAATATAAAAGTTAGTTTCAAGTTATTTATAAATCTTAGCGCATCGTAATTCCTATTTGCAAATTAAACTGTATGAAGCAACAAATAAGTTACTTAAATGCGAAATGGCGTCGTTATTCTCTGATCTCTTATCTCACGCAGACATTGCATAACGAGATTCGTGAATTACGTGCCTTTGGCATTCTTGCGTGAAACGAATAAAAAAAAAAATTTTTAGCAACTTTTAAAGAACTCCGTGGCTCATTAATTTTACAAGCGTGTATGTGCAATTTTTTACACTTTCTACGTTATTCGCATTGTCTCTCAATGCGATGTTGCGTGTAATATATATTTAAGAGATTTAACTTCTAGTTGAATCGAATGAATATAAAGTGGCTATTTAAAAAAAAATTTAAGGTAAAATATTTTTGAGAAATTTAAAACAGAAAAAGCCCAGTCATTAAAAGGCAAGTATACATTTACAAATAAAGTCAATAGATAATGACATTTCCAAATATACCAAAAATATCGGTTCTTCTCGATGACTGGGTTGTTTTCCGAACCGGTGGTAACTTTGACGTTCATATGCGCCTTCTCAGGGCCTAAACTGAATAAAGTATTTTTGATTTAAATTTTTGGTTTTGACACCGTATCAATTAAAGCCACTGTCTATTACTAACAAATGGATTATTCCCTAATGTACTCAAGTGCCTTATTTCTATAAAATTGTCAACTAATTTTCATTAATAAAAATAGAGTTAACAAATATTTTTTTATGGGATACGAGGCAACAACTGTAAACGTGATTTGTGCTAACAGGCTATATAAGCCACGCCAACATACAATTTGAATAGTAATTACATCAGAAATACATCGGTTCGACGGCGACAACTCCGCGAGCACGTAATGCGATGTTAATAGATTTCGCAACACGCTTCTCGGAACCGTAGCACAATAACCGTTCAATTCGGTAAATGCAAATAAATGTCAAACAGGTTCAATGGAATCGAAGATTGTAACTGGATAGGATAGTATTCGAGTTGTAAAGAATAATCAACCGTCGATTGTAACTATCGGGATGGTTTCCGGCCATGAATTGTATTCGGAAACAGAGACTAAAATTAACTCGGTACGAGGCCTTGAACGCATCATGTAACTGACTTCTGCAAGGACATTTGCAGTTATCATGTTCATAGTCGAAATTGCGCGTAGGATTGGTAGAGTCGTAAATGCAAGCTTAAATTAAAGAAATAAACTTCTGTGATTGGACTTGTTTTTTGTGATATCATGTGTAGATAATAAAAAAAATAGGCAATTAAATATTTTTAGAGCTGTGATCTTATGATAAATAGTTCAAACTATCTAACCTAATTGCATTAATACTATAATTAAAGCAAACCGTGTAATAAAGACGAGATAACTAATCTCCTGAGACATTTCTCAGAATATAACAACCAGCTATTACTATCAACCGAGGTCAAACGATAACATTAAAAAACCCCAAAGTTCGTAAGACAATTTCTTACCGGTACAATAGAAATGGGGAAATACTGCGAAGTTCTGGATATGAATCGTGCATTTTCCACTCTGAAGACATTTTTTTACATACTAACAAGAGTGGGAGAACCCGTGAAAGATTCCACTCCGAACCACCACCGCGACATTTATCTGCTTGCGCTAAGTGTTAATACCGTTCGAGTCATCTATTTGACGATATATACAAGCACACGAGGTGTTCCAATTCTGTCATCAGAAGTAGCAAACTACTATAACAGTCATCAGAACTACTGTCGGCCTGCATGCTTGTTTGCTACTTCATAATATAATTTTTTTTCTGTTATTATGTATCAGTCAGCCGTACAAACTATTTACGTTAATTCCGACACGGTACACAAAACGAATTTGGGTTACTGTGGAAACACGTTCCAATTCCATTACGAGAACAATAAAAATATGTAACACATGCGCTCCCGGCATCAAGGTATTAACGTTTTCACGGCTCGCCTCGTGTCATGTATCATGACTGGGAATAACTCGAATATAATACACAACGCACACGATGCGGATTGTTCGGTGAGCCCACGCACGGCGAGGCGCGGCTGTGATCTGTTTATTTAGATCTGGTTCTACAGAAGTTCAATGATATGGACTAGTAAGTGCTGTAGTGTTTACGATGTCTCTCTGACGAGATTTTCTACAAATAGTATTGTGATAACTTAGCTCTATGTATACAGGTGTAATCAACGCGACTGTTCTTAAATAAATATAAGACTCGAAACCCATTCGTCCATCTTACATTTTTATTACATTGTCTGACGACACCCTTTGACCTTAATGTGACCAGATACCGCTCACCTGGCTAGTTATCAACCAAATTAGAAATTTGTCGTCAAACACCTTTTTGAAATAGCAATCAGGTATGCAGTTCTTAACCAAACTCAATAGAAGCGCAGTTCTGAGCCAATTCCTAACAAATTCCTACGCCTGAGAAATATGATGAAACGCCTCTTGTGCCAACATATATATACTGCTTTATGACAGAAATAGGTATCGTGGTGATACATCCGCAAGTCTAACCACACCCAGGCTCTTCTACTCTTCGAGAGTATTCTAGAAACCGCCATTGAGTCTCAAATCGATCGACGTAGGTTCAAATTCTTGCGAATGAGTCGGAGCTTTCGGTGAAGTAAAACGTCACGATGAAGCCATAGTATGGTGGTAGGGCTTTTTCTAATACCGCCTGGCTAGCTACCACTTTCACAATTTGTCGCCAAGCACATTTAGGTGTCTTAAACATCAGATGAGATTGAGGGCCTTGCTTTAAGCCTATGTTAGATATAAAATAAGTTTAATGTGGTGCCTTTGACCATATCATTTATATTTGGCAAGATGAACTAGTCGAATTTGAAGTCTTCAAAGCAAAATGTCGACCGTCTCTATAAACAGTATCAGGATTTTAGAAATAAGCGCTTGATAAAGGATCTGACGTCACACTTCAGCAGACGCTCTGTGCAAGCGTGCAAGAGAGGATATCGATACAATTTTATGTGCTATTCTACTATTTTTAGGTTTTCAACTAGATCGTATAACCGGTGATACGAATAATCGGGTCAACGTATTAAATACTAGCTTTCGTCCGCGACTTTGGACACGTTAATGCATATTTGGCCTGCATCTCTGGAACAGTGTTTTTCTCCGGATGGAAGATACAGTATAATATTTTCTTATGAGTTCAATAATTAATGCATAAAAGTAAAAAAAAAAATATAATATTGGTGAGGATTATTTTTATAGGGGATCTGTAATATTAAACTCATGAACCTTATTAATTCACAGTAACTATCATTCCAAATGATAAAGCTTATTTACTACGAGAATATAGTTAAAATATCATTATATTAAATTAGTAAAAGGCTTTAAATGTCTCGAAACTGGGCAAAGGTCTCATCCTGAGGGAAGACACAAACATAATCACCAAGTAAGAAAATTATGTATTAGGGATTCAAAGGGATAAAGAATCTATAGATATAAGGCTATAATAGCCTTACATTTTTTTTTGTTGGACTTTTAAAAAAAATTACCCTAATTTGTTATAATGTTTCCCTTCACGGAAAACTATTAGTGAATTGAATATATATACGGTTCGAACTTCCATACAAAATCTATATTCCATACTCGGAAGAATATATGGTGAGTGTGGCCGGTACCTTACAAAATGCTTTACATCCAAGCGAGAAATGTGATAAAAACGCCAGGTGCCAAGCAAATATTTACCGTATTATTATCGGACTTATCGATTATTTATACATTGGGGTTACGGCTGCACCGTAAAACATATGTGCAGTTAAAGCAAACGGGAGAAACGACACCTTCGAAAAAATGTTAAGTATTCATATTAACGATGGTGTATTCTATCTCATTCTCTCTCACGTTAAATCCTATAGACGTATATATATTTGTCACTTTTTCGTATAATCAACTCGGAATAAGATTAAAAAAGTTTTCACTTCAAAAAATGACCATCCAATGTCTATCATCAAGTAAAATTTCACAAAGTTGTACAATATACATGCAGACACACATTTTATTTTTATTTATATTGCATGGTGATAGGGCTTTTTCTAAGTCCGTCTGGCTAGCTATCACTCTCAAGTTGAAAATCTGTCGCCAAGCACCTGTTGGTGTGTTCCGGCAGCTGGACTTGAGAGCCAGTCTCTCTCTAAGTTTAGCGCGACTACCATCTTAGACTACATCATCATTTAACATCAGATGAGATTGTGATAAAACGCTAACCTATAAAGTGTAAAATATATATGTATATATATTACTCTTGTGCATATATAATTTCCAAGAATCAGTACATTAATATCAAAACATTTGATTCACGCCAAGGCATCTCACATCACACACACTATCTATACTTCATGCTATTTTCTAGAATGTTACTCATTCCCTTCAATGCAATTCGTGTCTATAAAATGAAACGTTAACTCGTTTATGATTCAGAAATGTACGAATCATCACAGATACTATATAAAAAAGTCATAAACCTATTGAAAATCATAAGTATAAATACGACAGCTTGCGAAATTATTTCACATAAATAACACCGTTCAAATCGTTATTTATATTTTAACTAGCAGGCCTGGCGGACGTTGTCCTACCCTGATAATAAAATATATATTTATACGCATAAAATGCTTAAGGTAACTAATGTATTTTATTTAATAAGGATTAATACTGTATCCGACTAAATAGCTTTCCAATTACCTCATTATATGTGACCATTTTTAGAAGATAGATAGGTATAGCCAGCTATCCTAAAAAGACAGGTATATGCCATCGTAGACATTTTTGTAGTTTTATAAAAGAGGAATATCTCAGTATGCATTGTTTTATTATATCCCAAAGGGATTAGGCAGCGTTTTCGATGAAATCTCCCAAACTGCTTGACCTTTTTCCGATTCTTTCAACAATTATCATTATATTTAAACCAATTTGCAGAAAAACCTTGATAAATTATATACCTAAACCTTCCCCGTGAATTACTCTAACTATCGGTGAAGACCGCATTACAATCAGTTCAGTAGTTTTTGAGTTTATCGCGAACATCCAGACAGACAGACAGAAGCGGCGGACGATTTTGTTTATAATATGTATAGATACACAATATAATACACTCATTAATACTATTTATGAGCGATTTTCACTAACATCTTTCAACAGTATTTTTTCATTTCAATGCATATAGACTTCTATTTCATTATATCGCTTAAACTTATCACGAATATCTGAGAATTATTACCTATATATACCTGTTGGTGTGTGTCCGACAGCTACACTTGAGAGCCAGTCTCCGTCTAGGTTAAGCGTGACTTACCATCTTAGGACCACATCATCATTTAATATCAGAAGAGATTGTGATCAAAACGTTTACCTATACAGCATTTAAAAAAAATCTCTATCTTATTAACTTGAAGTAACCTAAAAACTGCAAATATTTTAACAAACTCCTTATACTTTGAAATTAATTATATCATGCTTTATATCATGCTATATGATCATTAACTATCTTTGGGTATTGGTTTGATATCATTAAATACCAACAGCTAGCCTGCTATTAAACTTGTCACATTCTTATTTAGTTCAATTCCGTGCTGACTGTTGACATCATCAGGGCTTGCTTACACCATACCTATTAACGAAACCGCTTCTTTTCCAATTGCCTCTGTGAGGTCATCTTTTATGTTTAAAAGGTTGTCATCTGACAGTCACTTAAATACGTTCGCAGTTGGCATATTATTTATGGTCTTTCAATTGATCACTTGTGTGTACATAAGTTTGTTTTCTTTTCTTTATGAATAATTTCTTAACAAAACCCAATGAAAAAGGTCACATCTGTACTTGGCTAAGGCTTTTAAAGTTGTAAAGTTTTTTTTTTTATTTTGAATAAAAATCAAACGTTTGCAAAATAAATTAGCGTAAATGTTAGAATTTACATAGACTGTTTAAAGCAATAACCTTGTGAATGAATGTATTTATCGAGGCTACCATTATAATTTAACTATTTCGTGTATATAAACACGTGAGATAGAAAATAGAATATACAATTTTCATTACAGCTAAATTAAATTCTTAAAATTACCTATTTATTCATCAGTAGCCTATTATGAAGTTTGAAGTTGAAAAATGTTAAGTCGATTATAATTTTTTAATGGGATGCACAGTGCTGTTGTAATGCACACACTTAGTAGACCACTGTGTTATGGGAATTCGGTGTCGTTCCGATTACAACTTGCAACTGAATAAACATTTGGATGTCTGCCGTCATTTTATCGTGTACAAACGAAAACTTAAACTCATATATATAGCTTATAACCATATAAGTGGATCTATAAATTATGTAACTTTACAAATAACTTTCACTTTTGAATTCCAAATTATATTGTATTCTACGTACGTTCTAATTTTATTTTATTTTTTTCGGACTACGAACGGGAGCGCTTAAGGCACTCACCCGATTTGTTTAGGCGATCAGCGCAAGGGCACTCGTGCGCCTCGGCTTGAACTGTCGCCGGTATTCCCGATCGGACTTTTTCTTTTTTTTTTTTTTTTTTTTTTTTTTTTTTTTTTTTTTTTTTTTTTTTTTTTTTTTTATTAACGTGGGGAGATCCCTTACGGATACCCACTCTCACGGAGGGGAGAGAGTGGGTTATGTCCGATTCGCACGGACTAAAACCCCACGGTGTATCGGCCGCCGCTTTCGATTGGGGCGGCATGGGACCGTACTGTGGCTATCACCATGCCGCCCCAGCGGTCAGCCCGGCGGAATGTAGCCGCCGGGCTCCGTCCTTATAGGGAAGTAGACTGGGTACACAACCAGCTACCTCACCTCGTCAGCTGGACCTGTGCAATGAGGAGATGGGCCCCCCGCCCCATCCCCTCAGGTTCAGCTACGGAGGTGGCAGGAGGCGGACAAAGCGCCGCCTCCTTCCACCGGCCCTCCTTTGGCGGAGACGGCCGCTGCGAGGGTCCGCCTCTCGCGCCCGCTCCGCCGCCTCCTTTTGCGAGATGACCTCCTCGCAAAAGGAGGCCACCGCATTCCACGCCTGTTCACTGCCGAGCATGGCCGCCACCACGCTCGGCAGCGACAAGTCTCCCGTTCCTCCCACCGCCGCAGCCAGAATGCGGCGCTGTCTCTCCCACGCAGCACACTCAGACAGAGTGTGCTGCGCGGTGTCCTCCACAGCGCCGCACTCGTGGCATGCGGCGGTGGGCTCCCTGCGTGCGATCCGGTGCAGGTACCAACCAAAACAGCCATGGCCGGTGAGCACCTGCACCAGACGGAACGTCAGGGAGCCCCAATCTCTGTTAACCCACTCTAGCAGGACCGGGCGGACAGCGTTTACGGTATATGAACCATACCGCGTGTCCGCCAGATCCTGCCGCCATCTCTCCATTGTCATCTCCCTCGCACTCCTTCTCTTGCCTTCCACCTCCCTGGGAGCTAGAGGCTCCCCTATTCGCTTTTTAGCCGCCGTGATCTCATACACGGCGGCCATCACCTCTGCCTCTAGCTCCCAGGGCAGGGAGCCGGCCAGCGCAAAAGCCGCCGCCGAGGCCACGGTGCGGTATCCTCTGATTGCCCTCAGTGCCACAATGCGCTGCGCAGCGCGCAGCGCCCGCACATTATTGGCACCGAGGGCATCGGCCCACACCGGGGCCCCGTAGACGGCCATCGCTCGTACCACTCCCATATAGAGTCGACGGCACCCAGTACTCGGCCCCCCAATGTTGGGGAGCAACCGGCCGAGCGCCGCCGCCACCCCTGTTATCCGCGGTCCGAGCCCCGCGAAATGGGGCTCGAACCGCCAACGACCGTCCAGGGTGAGGCCCAGATACTTCATCCGGGTCCCCACCCTGATACGAGCGCCTTCCACCACTAAATGGGCCCCTGGAGGTGGCCCCCGCCGAGGCCCGTGAAATAATATGGCCTCGGTCTTGTCAAGGGCCACCCCGAGGCCCAGCCGACGGATGCGTCCAACCACGACCGTTGTGGCCGCCGTGGCCAGACGCACCAAACTCTCCCAATCCCCCCCCCTTGGGCTACGACTAGGGTGTCGTCCGCATAACAAATGAGGCGCGCTCCAGGTGAGAGCGCGCCGCGGAGCACCCAGTCGTAGCCCATGTTCCACAGAAGTGGACCCAACGCCGATCCCTGTGGAACCCCCGCCTGGTTGTCCGCCGAACCATCCTTCCGTCGCCGTCGACGTAGACGACCTCCCTATTCTCCAGATACGCCTCCAACAGCCGCCGCAGGTACGGAGGCACCCCGAAATACCGGAGCGCCTCCCGTATGAATCTGACTCTAAGCTAAGCTTGTATGACCATGCATGTTTCACGAATGTATGTGTATATTTTGGATCGGACTACTAAGTTGTGTGACCTACTTCAGTCCGAAAAGGCCAAAAAAAAAAACAACCCAATTAATATACTCAATGTAGATTATTATTTTGCTATTTCAAAACTGTGATTAGTTCGATGCTTCATACATATTTTGTTAAATTTAATAATTAAATATAACTGCATCATTATATCGTAATTCATATGTTATTTTCTGTGTATCGTTATTATCAATTATACAATTTAAACTCGCTTTCTCAAATACTAACGCTGTTATTTATCGAGTTTTCTTACTTGTCTATTATTAATACATATTTTAATACAAAGTCGCCCGCCGCGTCTCTCTGTCTGTCTGTCTGGATGTTCGCGATAAACTCTAAAACCTCTAAAACTACTGAACGAATAGTACCGCGGTCTTCACCAATAGATAGAGTAATTCACGGGGAAGGTTTAAGGTGTATAATTTATCAATGTTTTTTTTTTGTAAATTGGTTGAAATATAATGATAAATTTTGAAAGAATCGGAAAAAGTTAACCGCCTTAAGCGTTTCATGCACATAAATATATATTTTTTATTAGCAGGACAGGACAACGTCCACCGGACCTGCTAGTGACAATAAAATTTTGTCTCAAAATCCAAACTTGCAAACTGTGTCCTTAATTTGTTTCTATTGTTTATTTTGTTGAACTTAAAATTGAAGCTAAAGCAATTCTTTAATGTCATTTGATACATCTGTGCTATCCATACACCTAAATGGAGCATGAGTCTAAAGAGGGCTACTGTTTTCATTTCTATTATTTTGGATTTTTTATTAATTTTTCCAAGTTTTTCGAAGTTTTCCCTGCTGATCTCTATTCGCAAATCAATTAGAGGACCATTTACATATGCATATCTGTTTTGTATATGTGTATAACATTTTGATAATGTGGTATATCTTATATTAGCGGTCCGCTCCGGCTTCGCACGGGTATAAAATATATAGCCTATATCATTCACTGAAAAAATGATTAAAATCGATCCAGTAGTTTTGATTTATTCATTACTGCCCGTGGCCCGCACGCGTTAAATTTGGAGTAACCTCAAAAATAACAGTATTTCTTCACTATTTAGTTTATGTTATTATACATATAAACCTTCTTCTTCAATCACTCGTATCTATTAAAAAAAAACCGTACCAAAATCCGTTGCGTGGTTTTAAAGATTTAAGCATACATAGGGATATAGGGACAGAGAAAGTGACTTTGTTTTATACTATGCAGTGATAATCTATTAAATATATAGGAGACATAGCAACCTTACTTCGTATCTTCCGAATTCGTTAAACATATATTAACAATACAGGCACTAGAATGAGTATTGGTAGCAACATTGGATTCATCGCAAGAACAACCGTTTGTATGAACAACTGTTTTAACACGCGAGGAATATTTATTGACACAGACTCCTAAAGGTCAGACAATGTTTTACTTCGCTTTAATAATGTCGCTGAACAAATGAAGACATAAAGATTCAATAAAAATTTGTTACTACATACCAATGTACGTTTGTAGGGTGTAGAATACTTTTAATTCGAAACGTTGATTCAATTGGCCTTCAATTATATGAAGGCAAAATATTTCTAGTTGTTTTATTCCCGCCTTAAACAACAAGCGCAGAGGATCCCGTTGTTTGTTTTAATATTTCTTGTACTACATTTGCATACACCTTTATAGTGCAATATTAATACACTTTTATTTCATTCGTCCATTCCATAAATATCAATAACTAAGTCTCGAGGAGTTCGAGCTTCAAAATCTCCTATATAAAATCGGGTGAGTGCCTTAAGCGCTCCCCTTAGTAGTCCGGTGAAACTGTAGAGGCCTTGCCGGGTCAACAGTGTAGTCAGGTCGAAAAAAAAAGCTTCAAAATCAAAAACTTGCATTTCAAATTTATTATCATTCATGTTTAAATGTATAATAATATTTAATTTTATTTATTAATCTAAGGGAAAAAGCATTTATAGTAAATCCAACTGCAAAATTTATTAATAATATAATTCTAATCTACCGATATGCAAGTTATGCGTTAAGCTTCAAGCCACTCCTGTTTACGATGAAGGTTTACTTGACCTTTGACACTTAGATACTGCCGCGATACTAATAATTAATAGCTTAAAATATTTAAATACATAAACATAGCCAAATACGATTCAATAAAGTTAGTTGTATTTCTAAATTTTTTTGCAAAATCTCCATGACGACGAATTTATAAATTGGTTTTTTAATGTTACTTGATAACCTCTGTCTGTGAAGTGACAAAAATTATATTATTTCTATATTATTACTAGCGTCCCGCTCCGGCTTCACACGGGTATATATAGCGTATGTCATTCACTGAAAAAATAATTAAAATCTATCCAGTAATTTTGATTTATTAATTACTGCCCGTGGCCTGCACACATTATTTTGATAAATCTCGTAGGGTTCAGCCTGTGTTTGTTGCAATGTAGGCGGGAAAAATGTAATTATCTATGACATCACATTAGAAACCTCAAAAATAACACTATTTCTCCACTATTTAATTTATGTTATTTATACATATAAACCTTCCTCTTCAATCACTCTATCTATTAAAAAAACGGCATCAAAATCCGTTGCATAGTTTTAAAGATTTAAGCATACATAGGGACAGAGAAAGCGACTTTGTTTTATACTATGTAGTGATTGATATACAGTTGTTATACATTGAATTTTAATTATGTATCCAGACGCATACAAAAGTAACACCCTAAAAAATGTTAAATAATGCAACATTCAAGCTTTGAATAACATCTGGGACAAGTCGTATTGAGGACAATTAGTGTACAAAACGTAATCCAATTTTATCCGTAGATCTAAGGTTCACGTAATGCTCTTTGAAGGTCGCCACCACATGGAATTGAGTCATGCTATCGGATACACAATATTTTATAATATAAACACATACTTTATATTGAATCATAGATATATTCTTAAACATATCTACCTATTGTTATTATTAAGAAATAGTTTTGAAATGACCGCCGCGGTTCTAATATTGTTCCATTTTATTGGTTCAGCTGCTCCAAAAACCATTCAGTGACGTTGGTAAATGAGTTACTGCTTGTAAAATGTATACAAAATGCGAAAATTGTATCGATTGTCTCGTGTATTACAACACTTGTAGTAATAATATATTCATACTTACAAATTTAAAAACTTAGGTCACGTCAACTCCAGTCAGTTGGTATCCAAGTTTCGAGGTTTTGCCTTCTTCGTCCAAACAGTTTCTTTATTATAACATTAAGTTATACGGAATCTACAGACTGGAAACTGTGACAAACTGGTCGTTCCATGTTTTAGACTCAGTAAAACCAGTAAAGCAACAAAGTCCCAAAGCATATTACCGATTTGCCAGACTATAAGTTTAAGTGCCATGTTAAGCGGGTTTTGGTGTCAAAGGGCTGTTATAGAGTGGATCAACATGTGAACGATGGTGATGTCTGGAATTGAGTCCTCTCTGTGCATCATCCACTTAAAACGATTGTAACGTATAACGTGTTTTAAATATATAACTGTATATTAAAAAGATAAACCCGATCGAGTTTCTTGCCGGTTCTTCTCGATGACTGGGATGTTTTCCGAAGCAGGCGGTAGTTTTGACGTTCATAAACGCCTTCTTAGGGTCTAAATTGAATAAGGTATTTTTGATTTTGAATCATTGTCTATATTGGAACAGAAACTAACTTATCTCTCCTTCTTCTTCTCATCCTTATCCCACCTAAGTAGGGTCGGTACAATATGTTTCTCATGTTGTGATGTATGATTTGGCTTAATTTTTACGATCGGCCGCACGCGCTTCACATCAACCCTCCTTGGGATTCACATATTATATTCCGTATATCATCTGTAACATATTTTACTGTCAGTATTAAGACTCCCGTTTTTTCTAAGATGACGTCACGTTTTCCAGCTGTCAGTGAAACCGAAACCAAATTATTGAGACTGTGTCGAGTCTGTTGAAATCAGTAGAGCGCATGGGGTCAGCCTTCTTGATTTGACGTCATTTGTCAAATCTCTATTATCTCTCTTATGTATTATATTGTATTATTAAATAAGTAAAATTATAGAGCTCTGCCGTTGTATGTGCATAATGCATGCATCATGCATCATGTGCAAACTATTGAATAGATTTTGGTGAGGCGGATGCTCCACCATGAAGTTTTCATCTAAATTCATATTTCGATACGGGGGTGACGTTTGTCACTTTTGACCGATGCGCATTTTTTTCACAAGAATCTTCGAGGCACCAGGGGGCGATTCGGTACGTGAAATAAGTGCTTCTTACACCCCCTATCGTTCACACACATTCATTGGTTCATTACGAGCCTAGGATTATTTTCACGTTTTTTTTTCACCGCATCCCTTCTGGTGGGACCATTTACACGGTCCCACCAGCCCCTCCAGATTTCAGTAAAATTATTTAGTTTAACTTTTTAGATATTTGGTCCCGATTTTAAATAAAAATATCCGTATATGTTCATTTCATATTAAGTTATTAAACTTAAAAAAAACTAATATTTTAATAAGTAAAACGCGTTAAGCCATCTGAATTTTCTTGCCGCGAAGAAGTAGGACAAGTAGTTTCATTGTTAATTCACAGAAAGACGGAGACGATGTCACGATATCAGCCAGTATCATATAAGACTGCAGATTTAAATGTAGGTTACATTCGTAAATAGCGCATATAAAAACTGACCTACTTTTCAAATCAATTTATAATATCCTTGATCTTAAATCCTTAATAGACGTTACAAATGAGTTTGCTAAACAAATTGCTCGTCGTTTTTTTTTTTTTCACACGACCATTTAGAGCTGTCGGTGGTCTTCATTTAGCGCGATTTTCAACATCTCAATAGTATGACGTATTCGTTTTGCACTTTTGCATCGTCTAAGCCAACAATAAATAGTTCGTAATTATTGCATCGGACGAGTTATTCATGTAAGAAATTATGCGCGTGAGTAACGCATCGGTTGCTGAGAAAAATAATATTTCTCTAAGAACTCTAAATATTTTAATAAGTGCAATGTACATAAATATAGCGATTGGCATTATTATTGGAAAGTTTGTTTAGATTAGTCAAAATGTATGAGTGAGTATTTATGATAGTAAAACTATTGACCCCCCAAACGCATACATAATGCAAAAAAAGCGTTCCTTTTTTTTTAATGTGGGAAGAAATCCTACATTGGACACCCACAGCCCTGGGGAGCTGTGGGGTGTCAGACTCTTACTGACTAAAAAAAAGCAAGCACCATGCCACCCCGGCGACAAGGCCCAGCACGAACGCCCTGACCACGACGATAGCCCTGTCAAGCTGCCTACCCGTCTACTGAACCAATGTGCAATGGAAAGTCAGATCCCCAGCCCCTTCCTTCCTTGGTCCGGCTTGGCAGTCAAGCGGTCACCCCCTCCAATCACCACCACCTGTAACTTTTTTACGTGGTTTTCTACCACGGTGACTTTTTAACGAGGTTTTCTCCCTCTCCCTCCGCTCGAAGGCCATCCCTCTGTCTGTTCCTGCTTTAACAGTATTTCTGCATCTATTGTTACGGACATAGAGGCAATGGTAGCTCATTAACTGTGTATTCAGACAACGCGCCGATCACCCTAAGTTCGAACTAATCATCAAGATAAAACCTGATGGTAGGGACTATTCTAATTTCCATCTACCTAACTATACAACCTTCAAATACCTGTAAGTGTAATCTTGCTGACTTGGATGCCAATTCTTTAAAGGTTTGGCTTGTGTCACCATTTTTGGTGATACCAAACAAGATTGTGTTTAAACGTTGGAAGATAATATAACAGTAGTTAAATATAGTAAGCAAAGAGCCCTGTCTTTCGTAGTTGTAAAAGTTCTAAAAATTCTTGCACACTTTGCCAATATAGATAACAGTGAACAATTGTATTGGCAACGGAACGCTGCATCGCGCTATTAGAATAGTTTAGATTGTGATTATGATAAAACGCTACCAGCCTATTAGGTTCACTACGAGAAAGTCTGAACTCATCAATCAACGTCAACTTTGTTGATAAATGAAACGGACTTCATTAATAAAACGCCAGATTCAACTGTGAAACATAATTATGAATTATGATAAACGATTCATTTTTATTATAAATTCAAATTATCTTATATAACTTCACGGTTTACTTAAGTTTATTTGAATGCTCTAATTAGTAGCTACTGACTTTATAATGAACTCGCTTTTGCCCACGGTTTCGCTCGCGTTTATGTAAAATTGAATTATCCCTACAAAAAAGGTTACGGATCAGAATTTCAAGGCTCTCCTATAAGAAGTTACACTTCAATATAATTGATACAATGGATAACTACTAAATAATTGAAATAAAAATATTGTATCGAAGTCGTAAAAATAAGTTTTCCGATCACTGCATTAAATACATCAAAATATCGTACTATGGAACATCTTAAAAATACCTACAAAAAAGTCCTTATTGGTATATATATACCTAAGGATAACCCAAATTGTTATGTTTTACATCATATATTATTAAAAAGTATTTGTTACAATGAAAGGTTACTTTAATGTATTCAGTCTTAAATCTTATCCAATTGACTATTTTTATTTAAGTTGGCAATCTAATGTAGATGAAAACTGATATCTTATAATTTATCGCTGTTTTTAATTTATGCCAAAGGGCAGCAAAAAAATGGTTACCATCGTCTATGGAGAACTGCAACACCATTATACGAATGAATGAAAGTGTTCATTATACGACTGAACGTTGTTTACATTAATTACTGCCTTCAGGGTCGTGATAAAGCTTTTACAGTATAAATAAATTATCAAGCCACCGTTTCCGAAGCATTTATTTATAACTCTGTATAATAATATCTTGTTTGTAATTATGTTCGATAATGATCATTTTATTCGTATTTACGATACACTGAATATATTATCAATAAACACTATAAAAGAAAGTCGCTATCCGAATCTGTCTGTGTGTTTGTTACCGTAATCCTTCTAAACTACGCAAGGGATTTTTAAACGGTTTTCGCTATAATTTGAAGAAATTCCTTTGGAATTATTGTATGTATAATAAATACATGCGTATGATAATATTGGTAACTTGAGAAAAGTCAATTTATTTTAATCGAGTTGTAAACAATATTTTTCGAGCGCTTTTATCGCTAAATCATATGTGAAAAAAAAACCGTATATCGAAATAATGTATTATGGAATAGTTTATTTTAAAAAGTCCTACAATAAAAATTATACACGTGTCACTATTTCCTTATTATAATGCACAGTAACCATATTTTGTTTTCATATTATCAAAAAATAATGGGTTTATTTATGACTAGCTGTTGCCCGCCGCTCCGCATGCGTTTTTTTAAATAATTGTAAATTACTTCTTATAAGATCAGCTATCTGTTAGTGAAAGTTCCGTGAAAAATGGTTCATACGTTTTAGAGATAGTACTGCAAACAAAGCCATGGGTGATAGCAAGTCCAAAATAAAAAAACTTTAATTACTTTTATAACATTAGCTATTTGTTATATACTAGGTACTAAAAACGTGTTCATATTCAGTAACCAAGTTAGATTATCGTATGTGACAACCTTTTAAAAGTAAATTAAAGTTTAGTTAACATCTACTTGAATTGATAATTCTCGTTTAGATAGGACACATTTACATCAACGCGAGCGAAATGGTGGGCAGAAGTTAGTATTACTATAATTCAACACTAGGAGAGACGCCATTTTGTATTTTGTCTAATTCATCACTAGGAGAGACGCCATTTTGTATTTTGTCGTTTTATCGTCATAGTATGTTTTTACGTTGCAACTTAATGCAGACGAATTCGTAGACGACTGTTAGTATTATATACTAAACCTTCCCATGAGTTACCGATAACCTGGTAAAGGCCTCGTAAAAATCAATCGTTTACATTCTAGAAAGAACGCGGACATACAAACATACTCCGAGAACAGAGAGAACGTTTATAATAAAATCTGCTTTATCAAAATCCGATTGAAATCAGTAAAGACCTTAACTGAATACAGTTAATTTGGATTCAAATTAATATTATGAATGATAGCTTTGATTAATACATTTGTATCGTTAAAGTGTTAACGCATTCCGTACGGGGGTCAGGGTCGAAGAGTTTCACGATAACAGCCACAATCGAGTTTCTGTTATAAATTTCTTATAATGAAATCGTTATTATTCGTGAGTTTAATTCAATACAGTGGCATATTTAAACATGCCATAATTTATCTGTACATATAATAAAGATGTAGTGTCTGTTTGTAATATCAAAATAACGACTTTTTACTGATTGGATATGAACGTATACACGATACTGATAACAAAAATACGATTTTTAAATTTTTTGTCTGTCTGTCTGTATGTATGTTCCGGGTAATCTTCGAAACGGCTGGGCCGATTTTGACAGAAATTTCACTGACGGATAGTTAAAATTACAGCGTGTGACATAGGCTACTTTATTTTAGACTAGCTGTCATCCGTGGCTTCGCCTGTAGTACTATCTCCAAAACGCTTGAACCTATTTTCATGGGACTTTCACTGACAGATAGCTAACGTTATAAAAAGTAATTAAAGCTTTTTTATTTTAGACTAGCTTTTACCCGTGGCTTCGTTTGCAGTACTATCTCCAAAACGTTAGAAGCATTTTTTACGGAACTTTCACTAACGGATAGCTGATGTTATAAGAAGTAATTTACAATTAAAAAAAAAAACGCATACGGAGTTGCGGGCAACAGCTAGTTATTTATATATGTATATATTAAAATAGTTGGTATTAAATACAAATTGGTATTTAAAGTTTCAGAATACTTGTTTGGATATCAATGAGACAGTTAAATTCTTAAATACTCTTCGATATAAGAAATCCAAATATACATATTATGAAAATGTAAATATTTCTAATCTTATAACAAAAATCTTAATAGATCTCACATTAAAAGCGCTCGCTAAATAAAAATATAACTTCATGTAGAAGAACGCAGCCGTTAAATAAATTATCCATTGAGGTTGAATGCACCGGCGTTTGTCAATTAACGTGTCAATTTATGTGTCAGCATCTCGACTTGTTCGTTATAATTATCTATAATATAACACTTTATCAAAATTAACGCTTTTTTAATGATACCGTCCAATTAGCAAGATTATTCTTGTCACACTTATAATGTACGAGTACTAGCTGATACCCGCCTGCTTCGATGCGCATTAAATAACTTATAATTTAAAAATGGCAAGCATCAAAGGAATCTAAAAAATAAGTACCTTTGCCTAAGCCTTGGTAAATAAAAATTAATACACAAATATAATATTTTCTTAAATAAATAATTTGTTGGTACATGCCGTGGTTCAAACCTGTGGACATCGGATTGGCATTCTACAGATCATAGCACTTGACCACCGCGATGATTATTGATAATTATATATAAACTAGCGGCCCACTCGCACGGGTATAAATTATATAGCCTATGTCATTCACTGAAAAAAAGATTAAGGTCGATCCAGTAGTTTTGATTTATTCATTACCGCCCGTCGCCCGCACGCGCTAAATTTGGAGTAGCCTCAAAAATAACAGTATTTCTCCACTATTTCATTTATGTTATTATACATATAAACCTTCCTCTTCAACCACTCTATCTATTTAAAAAAAAACCGCACCAAAATCCGTTGCGTAGTTTTAAAGATTTAAGCATACATAGGGATATAGGGACAGAGAAAGCGACTTTGTTTTATACTATGTAGTGATATCATTTTTTAATTTACAATAATAATGCCTGTTTGGTTTAATTTCTGAGGATATCATGTAATCCCAGACTAAAATACCAAAAGAAACAACTACCAAATGATTTTAAACTTACAAATGTAACATATGTGCGTATTTATTCACGCCATAATAATTAATTTACTCTCCATTCACAAATCATAGAATGTCCAAAGTAGAACATGAACTTTTATATTGACAATTGAATCGATTTCTAAACATGCCAAGCGATGGTGCAAGTTACAAACGATTATCTAAAAAAATATTTTTATGTTCATATTATATATCCTCCACCCGATTTCGGTTACAGTCTCCGAACTCAATAAAAAAAACCTTATATTTAACAATTGTAATATTGTTTCAACATGTACGAGAGAACCTTTTAAAAATAAATATAGATTGCCTCATTAACCGTGTCAACGGAAAACAATGGCGTTCTAAAAATAGCCAGTATTAGACTTTGTCGAATCGTTCGAATAATGACGTCAGCCTTTCAGAGTTTTCCACCCCGCACCACCAGACTACTTAATCCTACACCTAACCAAATTTCAATTAAATAAAAACACTAAAGCCAATAAATTTTATCTAAATGTTTTACAATAATTGAATTTTTCACACAATATATTATCATTAGTATTTTAATAAAAAAAAATTAGCAATAATACTGTTATAAGTACGACATAATATATTTATTACAGCATTATATAAATAAAGGCCAATTAGAGATAACTCTTCTTAAAGATTATGCTACCGTTGTCTGAGCGACCCACGATAGCCGGCATTCACACGATAGATAATGGAATAGGTATATCATTAGAGGTGTTCATTGTTACGCAATTGATAACAAATGATTGAAAACATCATTTTGCTACAGTCGATAAGTCGTTGTTGGTTACTATTCATAACTAGTTGCCCGCCCCGGCTTCACACAGTTCTAGTAATGAAGGAAACGAGACCTAATCTTCCTTTTACAGTATAACCATGTAATGAAATAAAAAGGGCAACTGAATATCAATTTGTCAATATTTTTAAAGATGTCCTTACTGTATTCTGCATTATTAGCTTTTTTATATGGAGATTTTTAACCCAATTTTTTCCCGTACGATTTTCCGAACACTTTTTTAATACAATCATTTTCCGGGCAATTACAAACACAACACAAAAGATTCAGACAAATAGGTGTAGTTGTGCTGAAGTGGTTCGCGTACGTATATTCAGCAATTATTTTTATTGACATTATCATTGTCACAAATTACAATACGATACAAAATAGCAAATAATAATAGACAATAGTTTATAACAACTAAGTGGAATCACTACATACTATAAAACAAAGTCGCTTACACTGTCCCTACATCCCTATGTATGCTTAAATCTTTAAAACTACGCAACGGATTTTGATGCGGTTTTTTTTAATAGATAGAGTGATTGAAGAGGAAGGTTTATATTTATAATAACATAAATTAAATAGTTGAGAAATACTGTTATTTATGAGGTTACTCCAAATTTAACGCGTGCGGGCCACGGGCAGTAATGAATAAATCAAAACTACTGGATCGGTTTTAATCATTTTTTCAGTTAATGACATAGGCTATATATATTATACCCATGTGAAGCCGGAGCGGGCCGCTAGTTTAATAATAATACACAACTATTATTGCTATCCGTTATATTATCATTCTTTCGCTTTAAAAAATCAATTCTGTTAACCCTAAACTATCTATCTACTGCATAAGCTGCATTATTGTCTCTTTACATTCACTCAAAACTCTAGGTGAGATCTCTCCAAGGCCAACACTTTAACCACTTATGTTATTATTTTATGGCCATTTGATTAACTGACGATTGAAATTGACTTAATTAACCTTACGTACTCACATTATAATCGCTAAGTATAATAAAGTTTTCAAGCGTACGTATATTTCAATAAGCCAATCGCTTATAACTTATCAACGCTTAGAATTATGCAATCACTTGATTGATACGGCCGTGATCTTGATACCATTTGTATTCGATTATATTGTCAATTGCGATCACGTGTACACAATAGACCGGTATTATATTATCGGTAAATTATCATGAAACTGTGTCTTGCCTTACACGTGTAAGAATCGGTCTAAACGTAGTCCAAATGTAGGCATTCTAGACGGCTATGCGGCATATTTAAAAACCAGTATAACGACATCGTTTGATATTGGTGAGCTTATGTTTTACAGAGTTTAGATTCATCCTTGGATTTCAACACGGAGGTTGAAGTAAACATTCTAGAATATTCCGTACATATTCGTTTATTATAGGTCTAATAGATATAATTATATAATGATAAATGTTAGTAATTTTGACGTTCATAAGCGTCTTTTAGAACCTAAATTGAATAAAGTTTTTTTTTTTATTTTGATTTTATCGAACCAAAAAAGCTAAGTCCGATTGGAATGATTTTTGTCTAGCGTGATTTACAACAATCTTTATTAAAAATTATATATATATATATATATATATATATATATATAGTTGCTTTTTATTTCTTTAGATTATAAAGAACAACAAATTAGAATTACTTCAGTGGTTTTGATTGACCGATATAAAAAGGTTTGTTTTATTTTTCTTTATATACTTGTTTACAGGAAGACAACTTTGGTTCTCAAAACTATAATTCCACTAATCTCAATTAAAATAAGACTAAATTGAAAACAATATTCACTAATTTTTTCATATACCTGACGGAAGAACAATTATTATTGCGAATTACAAAAAATACCCACATTATGTATGTGCATTACTTCTCACGTTACGACTTCATTTCCATCAATCAATGTTATTTTTTAAATAATTCCAATATTTACTCACGGATATACATACATACATGATGTTTAATGTCAAGAATCCTAATCAACAATGATGAAACTGTCGCTCGATTGGGACAAATAATTACTTTGTAATTCTTATACATATACAAGCAAGCCGCGTTCAAGGCTCCGAACGAGACCCATATAACGCAACCTTATAAATATTCATTCGTTTGCACCCAAATAATGTATGTTCCTTAGTGCCGGCCGTGACAGCCTCGGGCTTGTCTATCATCTCACTATCACAATGGGGATAAAGATATGATAATGGGCTACAAACGTCACTCATCTGCAGATTACTTATGTGACCAACGTGGACCGTTGTATACCATCAAATAATCATAGTAAAAAATTTGATCCTAGATTGTCAACGTTAATATCTATTGTTTAAAACAATTGAAATACTCATCGTTTTCAGATGCTAATATTTAAATGTTTTCTAGTTGCTAAATTTAATATTTACATATAAATGATTTTTATGTCATACATAATTACTTCAGTACCTGTTGACAAATATCTTTTCAGCGTCTTGTTATTAAGTTTATTTCAGGCGTTAATTTTCCTTCGATCTCATATAAAATATCATTTTTGTACTATAACATATTTGCGGCGTTGCATCCAAAGCAATAGTCCGAGCCGAGGTTCGGCCACTTTAGCACCCTTGAGTTTATGCCAAGCAGCGAAGTACCTAAAGCGATTGTCTTATTGGTCTGGTGAAATTGTCAAGACCACCCGTAAGGTCAATAGCGTAAATATTAAAACATTTTCTTTCCTTTGCAATTTTTGAATACCATGTAACAACACTCCACACGATTATGTTACCTTTTTTCGTTGTTCCTTTATTTTATTTTGTTCTTTTAAACATTTTTTAAATCTATAAACAAAACGTGAACTCAAATAAATAAATATACAAACCCGTCATATAATAGTCATCACATTTGCAAATAGTAAGGTCGCTACATGTACTAAATAATTCCCTCTAGAAGCCATAATGTAAATTTTGTTTTGCAACATTCTAACGGTTCTACTCGTAAACATAAAACCGTTAACTAAGCAGCAAGATAATTAAAGTACATACATATAGACAATTTCTCGCAAAAGCTCTTAGCCTCGAATCACATTGATAAATATTAAACAAGCACGCGAGACGCTCACCGCCATACGCTACAGAAATACAAAGTAATCAAATCAATTAAGGCTCCATGCGTAGTAGTAACATATCGTACTACGATTAATCATTCGCTTGTTACTGGACCACACACTTGATTAAACTATACGTGAATAATGGTCAATATAACATATCATATAACAACAGAATGTGACCACATTCCGTTTTTATTTAGCTACACATAAACAAAATATTTTCAAAAACGCTAGCTATAAATTAAAATATACAGTACCCTCTCTTCGCTGATCGGCTGAGTGCCATAAGCATAAGCGCTTCCCTTAGTAGTCCGGTGAATCTGTTGAGGCCATAAGAGCAACAAGGTATGTCAGTCCGAAAAAAAAGAAGCGTGTGTGTACTTATGTAGAAGTTACATTTGTTTAGCGTAACAAGATAAAAATCTTTTTAAAAATTTAATCTTTCGCCTTATTCTACGTTTGTAGAAAAAACGACTCTAACCATAGAAAAAAGGTATTTAATAATTTATTTATGACTTCAAAAAAAAACCCTCTCTTCGCTTTAGCACCTCAAGAGAAGACGGAGATGGCCACTTAAGTTCGGTTTCATATAGCCTTTGTCTATCGCAGTTATTGCGCCGTGCCATAGAGATAAAACCGAAGTAATCCGATCTTAATCAGCTATCTCACTCTTCTCTCCGACGTATCATATCCGCTGCCGGATGCTGTAAATAACGCTTACCTCGGAATGCAATATTATTCTCCTGGCTGCCGCACTATCAGTTTCAACTTTGTAGTTGGAAACACCTATTGGCGTATAAAGGGTTCCAAGTCAATACTCAGTGAAAAAAAATTTCAGATATTCCGTATAGGACTCAAGTATTATTTTAGATAAATTACAGATCGCTATGAACCAAAATTGCCACTTAAAATAAATACTCTAAAATCAATCAATCATCCATTATATACCATAACCTTGGCCTAAGCAATTTGTGTATTTTATAATAAATCAATTTGAAAGGTAAAGTTGAAGATTAATCATCAATAAATTACTTTTTGATAAATACTGATTGCTAATTATCGTATAAGAAACACTACGTTCTGATGTACGCATTCGATATTTCATGGTATATGACAATAGACAGACATACATACACTGAATACGCATAAAGATGCCAATATCAAAGACCACCAAAGTAATAGCAATCGGCGTGTAATTAATGTATTATAATTTTTTGTAAAAGTTAAAGGGGGAGTAAAAAGGGAATTATGTAAAGAAGATTGTCATAGTTCCTACACTGTAATTTACAAAATTTATCACATTCGTGACATTTTGTTTATGGAAGTAATTTCAATATTCAAATGAATGATAATCATCAACAAGTGTTGTCGATGATGTCAGAAATATATATTTATATAAACAATAAACCATATATTCAATTATAGATATTAAACAACGGACTTTAGCTTCAAATATTTAAGCTCTTTGCTTATCGATTTCATTGCCTTGTAATGAAAACAAGTCTATATATTTGACATAGGATGAAAGTGTAACAATTGCCGTGTTTGTTTTAACTTTTGACAAAGGCGTCTTACTATAAAATGTTCTCATGATCCAATGTCTAGAAATTGTTTAATTGTCTTTAGAGATTACAAGCACCAAAACGTTATATTTAGGCGACTGAAAATATATCGTTGGAAGGCCCTGTTCATTGTTCCAATTTGAAGTGTGATTTACAACAATCTTTAATAAAAGTTATTATCAACAAATTAACTATGCATATGTATAGTTGTTTTTTTATTTCTTTAGATTATAAAGAACTACAAATTAGAATTCCGTAGGTGGTAGAGCTACGCTGAAACTATTACTGGTTTCAGAATGAATAGGTCGGCTCGTCCGGGGTAGTACCATCCTCTCACAGAAAGCCGACGTGAAGTAACAGTGCTTGCACTGTTGCGTTTCGTTCGGTCAGTGAGAACGCCGGAGACCCACATATTTAAAAGGCCGGCAACGCACTTGCGACTCCCCTGGTGTTGCTAGTGTCTATGGACGGCGGTGATCACTTACCATCAGGTGACCCACCTGTTCGTTTGCCTCCTATAACATAAAAAAAAAGAATACTACTCAGAACTACGGAATGGTCCACAATTATGATGAACTAATTTTCCAACTAAAAAATCAGTAAAATTCTATTAAATTATTGTATGCAGATAGAAGAAGAAGGAAATAGAATAGGTAATTTAACCATTGACCCTATATAGTCTTCACCACAGTTATTACAAAGCAAATAAAAGTTTACTTTCTCGCTGTAATGAATAACTTGGACCACACCCAGCCTATATTATCCGAACGCGCGGCGGCGCCATAGTTGACGCCATCACTCGCGAATGCTAATGCACATAAAGCTATAATAATGTTAAATAGGTCACGTCACGGTTTATTATTATCGTAATTGAACGTATGATACACTGTCTATGAATGTTTGAAGGTATCTCGTGGAGATGTACACACAATTGGCATGATGACTGATTTTCAATTACTGTCCTATAATACTCTAGAATATATACTATTTCCAAAAAACATAATATTTTTGGAGAAAACAAAGATTTTTTTACAAAATAGACGCAAATGTAATTTTTAAGTTAATCTAAACAAAGCAACAAATTAGTTATATTGCGTTATAAATATGAATGATAAAGTGTAAAATATATATATTAAAAATATCAACAGCCCTAGTACAAAATGACGTTTGCTGAAGCGTGACGTAATTCACTCTGATTGGTGTTCAACATAAGATGGACGATTGCTGTATTTTATAGTTTTATTTTATTAAATAAATTATCAATCTCAACCTGAATATAAAAATAAATACATTTCTCCTAACCTATTCATACGGTTCTATGGGATAAACAGATTATTTTTGTAATTCATGATTACTGTATCATGCCAATTGTCTAAATTGAACGGAGTCTTCTACACCCCTAATTATACACGCGGCAAGATATACAACTTAACAGACCATTTCAATCACGCTGTCTTAGTCTAACGCATAATAAGTCAGGTATGTTGTATGGATCTAAGTACTGGGCTACGAAAGAAACAGATGAGAGAAGATTACACGTGGCAGAGTTGCGAACTAGAATGGATAAGATTAAGAATGAATATATCAAAGAAAGAGTTTGAAAATAGCACCATTGACAGAGAGATTGAGGAATAATAGGTTAGTAGGATATGGGAACGTCAAGAGGAGAGATGAAAGATATTTCACTAGAAAAGATTTAAGTATGAAAGTGGACAGATATACGAGTAGAGGAAGAACGAAAAAGGTATGGATAGATGAAAATCATATGACATCTGACAGGGGAGAATGGAAGAGGAAAACATGGTGACCCCTACTTTGTTCGGGTGGGATAAGGGTAAGAAGAAGATGATTATGTCTTAATATAATGGAGAAAAACTATATTTGTTAGAAGTGAAGAGTCGCAAGGGTTTTAAAAGAAAAAACTAAAAAAGAAAGAAATTTCAACAACAGTTGCTGAAACACATCAACACCATACCATTGCTCTAGCTTGTTTTAGAATTCGAATCCACGACATCCATATAGCGAAACTTTAAACCAAATATGATAAATTTATTAATCCTTGAAGTACGAGTTAAATACATAATACAGTTCTTTCGAAAGTCTTAAATGAATTAATGACTACACTATTTAATTCGTACAGTTGCGAGCAAACGCCAGAAATTATTTTCCTCTAGTTATCCTTAACAATGTTGACATATTTTCTAATAATTTGTTATCTTATAAAAAGAAAGTGGCTAATGTACTTTATAATACTGGTGTATAAATTATACTTAATTTTTCTTGGTTTAGTTTATTTTAGTTCTTTAAACTTTTTACGTATATAAAAAAAAACAAAAAAGGCTACTTTCCGAAATGTAAAAAGAAAAGGTAATATGCAAATAATTTACACCTTGTATAAGTTCATATTAACCAAACTGATGGTACGATTTCTTAAAATAGGCTAACAATGTTTTGCTTTTAAATAATGTTGCCTTATCCCTTTTAGTTTATATTATAATTATAAAATGTTTATCTATGGCTGTGTGTTACCTGAATAAATAAATAAAAATAAACTAACACACAAGTATGAATGTCTATTTAATTTACACTTAGCTAGTAACAGAATAGTAGATCATTCTAGAAAACAATATGGCATCTAGAAAATAAAGTAATTTACATCACATATTAACCGTATTATATTGCGAAGCGTCCATTTAGATTTATTTTTTTTTGTAAATAATTATACAATATTATTTTAATAACGGTAGTTATTTATTGTTCTACTAGCTGGTGCCCGCGTCTTCATTTCAGTTAATATGTTTTTTCTTGTTTCATTAGAACTATTTCTTTTATCTTCAATATTTGTTGACTGTTTTCTTTAATGGTATTCTGACCCCTATAAATTTAAATTGCCTATGTTCAATTTTATCATTATTGCTTGGCACCACCCATCGGGAACCGTTAAAATATGTAGCATAGATAATACTTTTCAATGGCTCGTCAAAATCAGTTCAGCTGTTTTCTTTTTGAGTAAGCTTCGTAGCTTAGCCCGTAGAAGCAACAGGCATTTCAATCTTATACATGTGATAAATTTGCTATCTTAGAAGATACGATCCAAAAATATATGAAAACCATTCTATTTATTTCACTTATAAAATTCACATTATCCGCGTCTTCATGAGCCCTTTTTAAACATTCCAACGCTATGGCCACGATAACGCTCCTTAACGTTATCAGTTTGTAATATACATAGATTAACTATGTTTATCGCGGTTATATCACCGTTAAATCATACTAGCTTATGAGCTTTGATAACAAGAAAGAAGTGACCTTGGCACTACTTCCCTAATAACGGAAGAGTTACCCAAATTTACGCTGAAGACGGACGCCTTAAAACTAATTTCCTCGTGATAAATTTCGTGCAGTTCTCATCAAACTTTTTAACCGCTCTGAAGTTAGCCAATCGCCGAACACAGATAAAGGTATAAATGCGTATTATATTACCTGTATAACATCGAGACAATTTAAGAATAAATAAATGTCAATATTAGATTCATATAATATGAATAACATTTTTATTTAAGTTTGTATTAAATTCTTGACTACATTGTCTAAGACTGTACAAACGAAATTAATGTTCCAAATACTAGGTCGTGCGTGTAAATATTCAATCCGTTCAACTGGTTCAATGAGTCATTTTAATGAAAAAATAATATCTAATTACGCAACGCGAGAGACAAGTTCAGTATGAAGAATATTTTATTTTTACTCGAATGTTCACAAGGAGAGTAACGTTTTTCGATTTTGTGTATAAATAATACGTAGATATTTCTATTTCTTTGGCACGCTCTGTATAGCTTAAATTGTTTGATGGATTTTAACATGTGATGTCTCTTTCGATTCGTCTTAATTATGGGAGTGACATAAGTGAATATTTTAGTATGACGTCTATAAATAAAAGGAAATGAAACGTATTCGAATGAATTCATCTTTATTGTGGTAAGAATTGACTGGTACAAATCGTCACATAAGGAAAGGCGTTATGACCCATCTATGCGATTTTCTCTCTCTCTCTCTTTTTCTTTCTTTGTCGCTCTGTATCTTTCTATTGTATACGAGTGTGTGTGCATATGTTCGTGCGTGTATTGTTTTTCGATGTTGTTATTATCTGATATCGGATTAAAAGAGTTACAAGTATCACTGTAATGTGACATTAAACTGTTCATTGATTGGAATGTTACTACCAAACATATGGTGATAAATCCTGTCATGGTGACTTTCTTTTTAGGTACAGTACAGTTACTATGCCATGATACAATGGAAAAGTGTTCTATATAATGTTACATCCATGCTAATTATCTAACGTATCCTTTAATAAGTACAAAGACAAGAATCGCGTTCTATAAATATGTACTTTTCACCAATTGAACTGTCAATGTACATACTGACAATGGTTAATAATTAGCAAATGCGGTGACGTCATTCATCGCCAAAATTAACAAGAACAAACATTGCCTAAATGTACATATATCAATTGAAGCCGAAGTCAGAGCCATTATTAATTAAATACGCTCGTTAAATTTGCTCTTCGCAAACGTATCGGATTTCGCACACGGTCCCCTTTTGTATTTGTGATGTACTTTGATAAATATTGTAGCCTGTATAGCTGTGTACACGGCGCATTTAGCGTGGGAAACGATAAATAGCTGCGTTATAAATCGTGACAAGCTGAGAGATTCCCTGCCAACTGGGTTACTTGCACCGGCGCGGGCAGCGTCACGGCGTAATGACGTTTTTTATATATACTCTGTGAGGCAATGTACGATTATCCCGAATCTGTGCGTAGTTCCGCATAGTTCAACTCGTGCTCGTTACTCTGTTTTTTTTTTTCTATTTTAGAAACAATTTTTGGTAACAAATAGTATTTTTTCTTTGTTTTTTACCATATTTCTTATTTTTATACATTAAAATAACTGTTATATTTTAATAATGTACCAAGAATTGTTATTTTACAAATATGTTATAACAGTTATTAATTACTCTACTATTAGATAATTTGTTATTTTGTATCATATTTCAATTTAACAATGATACGATAACGAATATAATATTCTTTATTCGTATCGTGTTATTTGTAGCAGTTATAGTGATCAATGTATTTCATTTTTTTTTTTCGCTTGTTATATTTTAGCCAATGAGAATAATATCAGGCACATTACTTACATAACATAGCCTATGTGTTTTTCTGATATAAGCTACATTAGTGTGAAGTTTCATTAAAATCCCTTCAATACTTGTTGCGTGAAAAAGTATAAGAAGTCCATTTATTCTCACAAACTTTCCCGTTCATAATGTTAATAGCATTGGCAGATTCGAACAATAAACAAACTGTAAAACTTAAGTAACTGATACTTGGTACTTAAATTATCGACCTTTATTAGGTCACTGATGTCTTATTTTTTTTTTAACAGATAAATTTGTAGGCACGTGTCAGTTAGATCCTTAGTTCCCAAAGTGGGCCAGATCGACTCTCAAGGGTCCAAGGGAGACTCGACGGGGTTCTACGTAGGCGTAACAAAAAATGGGGGTTCACAATTCGTAAGCGGAGATCCACGAAAATTTATCTGCTTTCGATAGTGAAGAACTAAAATATTGGCTTGACTTTACCTATCAATGTAAGAAGATAATATTTTAAGGAGCTCGGCAACTGTTACTTAGGAGTACCTTAGTTGATCTAATCTAATCTTCACATTTTTGTCGAGTTTTGGGAATATAGTAGAAATGTAGCCACCGGGGTCCACCGTAACCAGCTAGATTTTGAAAGTAGTCTATGCGAAAAAAAAAACTGAGAACCTCGTGAGTTAAGTCATGAAAGATGTCTCAGTGTCATCACGATCCAAAATCTTACGCGATGACTAACATACGATGACGTGTAAACGCCAAGAATCGATGTTAGTTCGAAAATAAAGCTTTTAGATCTCGTTCTCAGCTAAGCTTAGTATTTACATCCAGTGAGTAACCAGTTAATTGCAGTGGAAAGCGACAAAATAAACGCGGATACGTGTTGTTGTTCTTGTTAACACTTTCACCGCGATGGGAGGTCGAAACAACCTCCTATGTGCATTACTTCGGACGGTGCGATGAGATTAAACATGACAATTTTACGAGCATGAAAGTAACAATTAAAGTTTTTTTCTTTCGAACTGACTACATGCTGTTGAACTGACGAGCCTTTACAGCTTCACTGAGCTGTGGGACGAGCGCTTAAGATACTTAGCTAAAATGGCAACTAGCACAAGGATGCCAAAGTGGTTGACAATTATAATTTACCATACATCACTAAAATTGATAATGCATTGTGGGGCGCCTTTATAAACAGTTATGCCGTGGCGAGGGGTCGAAATAACCTCTTAGTTAGTGATTGTTTTATTTCATATCGTGTAAAGAGCACAATTTTATAAGCATGAAATAGATAATTATATTTTAATATATAGCAGAATAATATCATTATCGCAATAAATAATAGTGTTAACAGTAGTGTTTAGGTGCCCTAAAGAACTTATAATACAATTACTAATATCCAAAGAGTACTAGAACTTATTTAAGGTTCGAGTGCAGCAAGTGTTGGATAAGACGGACAAGCAAGCCAACCATTCCAATTAAAACCTCAAGAGCGTAAATAAACAAAATATACTTTATTCAATGTAGGCCCTAATAAGGCGTTTATGAACGTCAAAATTACCACCAATTTATCAACCAATCACTAACTGAACTTATTTACGGATTACATATAATTACATTATTTATTATTATATTACATACAGATTACACATAAGAATGAGTTATTTGGTTAAGTGTAACTTTAAGATACAGTAACTATTTAACATCAAATATATTTCACACGTATCTCATATCTTATTCACATAAATGAAATATACGAAAAAAAATTCAACTATGTGTCTGTCACTACTTACAAGATTTTATTGTAGTCCTTAAAAGAATCACTCTCACTAACACCTGTATCTACTTAATTATATACATGACTATCTATTATGTACTACACACCATACCGTTAACGCACTCACGCACATACACATTATGATAAACATACACACATATAATAATAATAAAAAAGATTAGAAGTTATACTTCTTTGGCGTAACAAGATAAAAATCTTATTAAAAAATTTATCTTTCGCCTTATTATTCTACGTTTGTAGAAAAAACGACACTAACAATAGAAAAAAAGGTTTTTAATACATACACACATTTTTTTTGAATAAAATGTTGACTATAGCTAACTTCAGGGTGTCGGTTTTTCGTGACGGTGTGACGGCGCGCATCGTAAAAATTTACTCTCATCATTTTTGCCCTAACGCGCCAAAAAAAGTATAACTTCAATAATATTTTATATAATCGATGTAGTATATATTGTACGTGTACGATTATTACTTAGCCCTTTATTAAAAGTTTTCACTTCTATCATGTGATCATTAACATTTGCCTACTTTTTTTAACTAAAGAACTTTCACGAGGAAACTAAAGTTAAGATACACAGGAGGTCTTTACAACCTCCTACCGCACTATAAATATGTACGCGCGCAGCGAACGTGTTAAGTAAACAAACTCGCGACGTTCGGTCTCGAGTCAGCCTGTATGCATGTATTAGTCACAGTTCACTATACCAGACTTTACTATTGTCTGTTTGTAATTAATCACTGTTCTATTTAAACTCGTGAAAAGCGAAGATAATATGTCCCTATGTTAGCAGACATGAACCATTTTTATTTATTGGCAAGTATCAGAACAATCATACCACACAGTTGAACTAACGCTTGAATTAACATTTGGGCAACTGTTATATATAGAAGTGGTTGTATATAGAAGTGGGTGCCCCCCCGTCCCCTCAGGTGCTTCAGATGTTTGAGGGAAGGCCACCTGGGGGGATCGTGTTCTTCCGCGGTTGACTGCACCGACCTTTGTTTCCGGTGCAGTCAACCGGGACACAAGGCCGGCGGGTGCACGTCCCAGCAGCACTGCGCAGTCTGCGCAGCGGCTGGGAAACCCGCCGGCCACAGAATGGGGAGCAGGGCCTGCGGGAGGCCTGCGCCGCCTGCGAGGCAGGCGAAAAGAAGGAGGGGGAGGAGGGGGAAAAGCCCCAAGCTCCCCCGGAGCCGTCAGGGGCCGTTGGGGCCAGGACGGCACTGCTGGAGGAAGTTGAGTGTCCCTAATGGCGGCACTCCGCTTCCTCCAGGGGAACCTCAACCACTGCGCCAGGGCCCAGGATTTACTATTCCAGAGCATGGCGCAGTGGTTGATCCACGTCGCTGTGATGGCCGAGCCGTATTTCATCCCGCCCGACGATAACTGGGCGGGTGATCTCGACGGCTCGGTGGCCTTAGTTTCCCAGGCCGCCGCCGGCTCCCCCCCCCTCTCTAACATCTTGAGGGGGAGGAGATACGTACCGGCACATCACAGCGGCGTAGTGGTAGTGGGGGTGTACGCACCCCCAAGTATGTGTCTCGCCGACTTTGAGGGATTCCTCGGGGACCTGCAAAGCGTCGTAGGTCGCAGCCACCCTCACCCCGTCCTAGTGCTCGGGGACTTCAATGCCAAGTCTACGGCTTGGGGTTCCCCGGCCACGAACGTCAGGGGTAGGGTGCTGGAGGAGTGGGCCATAACATCGGGCCTACTCCTCCTGAACAGGGGGTCCGTTAACACGTGCGTGCGACAGCAGGGCGGGTCGATAGTGGACCTAACGTTCGCTAGCCCTGCTCTAGCACGCCGTGTTCGGGGCTGGAGAGTCCTTGAGGGGGTGGAGACGTTGTCGGACCATCGTTACATACGGTTCGACGTCTCCACCCAGACCTCGGACGGACCAGCCCGTAGGACCCCCGTGGCGGAAGGACCGCGTTGGGCCCTGAAGCGCTTAAACATCGAGGCGCTTCAGGAGGCCGTCGTCGTGCAGGCCTGGGTGACAGGAGAGTCACCGGACAGGCCTGCCGACGTCGACCTGGAGGCGGAGTCACTCCGAGCGGACGTGACGAAAATCTGCGATGCGGCGATGCCCCGGATTAGGGGGCCGATCCCCGCCAAGCGTCAGGTGTACTGGTGGACCGCCGAAATCGCGCAGTTGCGCGTAGCGTGCACGGCGGTCCGTCGCCAGTACACCCGTCAGCGACGCAGGCGGGGCCGCTCGCAGGTCACGTCCGCAAGGGAGGCCGAGCTCTACGAGGGGTACAGAGCAGCCAGATTGGCGCTCCGTAGAGCCATAGAGCAAGGAAAGGCCCTTGCTCGGGAGGAGATGCTCGAGACGCTCAGTCGGGATCCGTGGGGGCGCCCTTACCGCGTAGTACGCGGTAAACTACGCCAGGGCGGCCCCCCGGTAACCCAGAGTCTCGAGCCAGATCTCCTCCACGAGATTCTGGCTGCTCTGTTCCCTTCAAGGACAGAGCATATGCCTCCCACGATGGCTCCGCCCACGCCCAACGCGGCTGGCTGCGGCGAGGACGACGTGGTCCCCGAGGTGACCCGGGAAGAGTCGAGGGCGGCGGTGAAACGCCTTCAGGCGAAAAACACCGCCCCAGGACCCGACGGCATACCTGGCCGAATCTGGGTCCTGGCTTACGAGGCCCTCGAGCCCCGACTACTGCGGATCGTCACCGCATCGCTTCAGCAGGGCCGGTTTCCGACCATCTGGAAAACCGGCCGTTTAGTCCTGCTGAAGAAGGAGGGGCGCCAGGCGGACAGTCCGTCCGCCTACCGGCCCATAGTGCTGTTGGACGAGGCGGCAAAGCTCTGCGAGCGAATAATTGCAGGCCGCCTCGTCCGGCACTTAACAGGAGTGGGGCCGGACCTGGCGGATAACCAGTTCGGTTTCCGTCAGGGGCGCTCCACCGTTGATGCGGTGATGTCAGTTAAAATCCAGGCGGAGGAAGCATTTGCCCGGGGTGAGGTGGTTTTGGCGGTGTCGCTTGACATCGTCAACGCCTTTAACACCTTGCCCTGGGCCTGTATCGAAGAGGCACTCCGGTACCATGGAGTGCCTCGCTACCTCCGCCGCGTAGTCGGGGCGTACCTCTGCGAGAGGTACGTCACCTTCCCGGGTCAGGGAGGGAGGTTGAGTCGGCGAGACGTGGTATCCGGTGTTCCGCAGGGGTCTGTCCTGGGCCCCCTCCTGTGGAACATCGGATACAATTGGGTGTTGCGCGGTGTGCTCCTCCGGGGCGTCAGCATAGTTTGTTATGCTGACGACACTTTAGTGTTATCCCGGGGGAAGACGCACCGCGCGGCCGCGATCCTGGGAACAGCAGGAGTCGCTCAAGTCGTCGGTAGGATCCGGCGTCTGGGACTAGAGGTGGCGCTTAGTAAAACCGAGGCCCTGTTTTTTCACGGGCCTCGGAATGCGCCACCCGCAGGGTCCCAGATCGTCGTGGGAGGCGAGTCCATCGCTGTCGGGTCGAGTATGAGGTATCTCGGCCTCCTCCTCGACAGTCGATGGAAGTTCGAGGGACACTTCCGGCAGCTGGCCCCCCGTTTAATGGGAGCGGCGGGCGCGTTAGCCCGTCTGCTTCCCAACTTGGGGGGGCCCAACTCCGTCTGCCGGAAGTTGTACCTGGGGGTCGTGCGGTCCATGGCCCTATACGGGGCACCCGCATGGGCGTGTGGCCTGACGGCCGTTGGTAGCGCTCAGCTGCGAAGACCGCAGCGCGCGATGGCCGTCAGGGCCATCCGCGGGTACCGCACGATCTCCTTCGAGGCGGCCTCCCTTCTAGCCGGATCCCCACCCTGGGACCTGGAAGCGAGAGCCCACGCGTCTCTGTATCAACGACGCGTGGAGGCGCTGGAGCGGGGCCGGAGACTCGCACCTCGGCAAATCGAGGTGCTCCGGTCCCAGCTCCACCAGGTCCTAGTCATCGAGGAATGGGAACGACGACTTGAGCGACCGAGCTCGGGCGTGGCTACCATAGGAGCCATTCGGCCGGTTTTGGCTGAATGGCTCACCAGGCGGCATGGCACCCTGAGCTTCCGGCTGACACAGGTGCTGTCGGGGCACGGCTGCTTCGGCAGCTACCTGTGTCGTATCGGCCGGGAGCCAACGCCAGGGTGCCATCATTGTGGCTGCGCAGAAGATCGTGCGCAGCACACTCTTGAGGAGTGTGCCGCCTGGAACGAGCCACGTCGCGAGCTCGTCGCGGCCATAGGCCCGGACCTCTCGCTCTCGACCGTCATCGTCAAGATGGTCGAGAGCGAGGCCGGGTGGATCTCCGTCGCCTCGTACTGCGAGCGAGTCATGCTCGCGAAGGAGGCGGCGGAGAGGGAGAGGGAGCGGACCACCAGGCTCCCCTCCCGCGGTCGACGAACACGGCGGCGACGGGTCGGCGACGACCTCATGCCGCCGTAAAAAGGGCCTGTGGGCGACGGGACGGGCGGGCACGTCCGTCGCCCTGAGCAGAGTTAAACTGCACAGGCCCGCGTGGTGGAGGCGCTTGTGCCGAGCGACTCCCACAGTTCGTCGGGGGGGGGCTTAACACCCTCCCCCCCCTGAGGGGTCTGCCATTTTGACCCCTCAGACCGCAGACGGGGCCCCTGTTGAGGGGCCGACACCTGTCGGGGAGCAGAAGTAATGCCATTGGCAGTTCCTGCTCCCCGGCCCAATAGGTGTGTGAGGCACCGTGGGGTTTTTAGTCCGTGGAACTCGGACATAACCCACCCCCCGCTGCCCGACGGGGTGGGTATCCGTTATGGATTTTCCCCACGTAAAAAAAAAAAAAAAAAAAAAAAAGTGGTTGTTATTATTACAAAAAATTATTAAAACATAAACAATAAGGATTTAGTAATAGTGTATATGGATACCGTATCCTATGTCCAAATGCCTATAATAAAAACCTATGTCCAAAACCCCTACAATGGGCATGAGCTTTCGGTAAAGGAAAACGTCGTGTTGAAACCCATCACATGGTGATAGAGCTTTGTCTAAAGTCTACCTGACTAATTTACATAACGCTTGTCTAAGTTCACAGTTCTTATTTCATTGTTGTGATTTATTCTATTTCTATTTGCCGGCAAAAGACGTTTCGTAGTAAATTATGCATTTCGTGTGTATAATTAATTTAGAAGATGTAGATAAATTAGACAGTTTTGAAGTAAATGACAACTACTACAATATGACATTATTGACATTTCACAATGTATTTATTCTGACATTATTCTGTTATTTCACTTTACGCAATATGGGGTATTATTTTAAACTTATATATTACATTATTTTCTTTAAATCAAAATGTCCCACTAAATATAACCAATTTCACTTAAATAAATATTCTTAATGAAGATCTAAACAAAAATATTATTCGTAAATCGGAACGTTTTTGAACGATGAGATTGAATTGAATGAATGCTATTCAGTGTTGCGTGCATAAAAAACAAAAACCACATATTTAGCCAGAGACCGCTTAGACATTCTTTTGTAATAATGTATTTTGAACATGTGTTTAAAATTTTAGACACGGCTTAGTAAAACTCGTGTTAAACGCGTGTTCATTTTTGTTTTTGTAATAAGACCGAGAGTGTTTAAGGAATATCTCGCCGCTCACTTTTTCCTAGAATTCTTCATACAAATCTGATCTTTATGTCAATAATCATGCACTAGATACTGAGATAAGATATTATTATCTCATGTAATTGTTATCAATCGTGCGCGCTTCGCTTTCATCTAGACTACAAGTATGTGTTAATATCACATACAATATCTCGACATAGTAGTAGTGTAGTTTTTTTTTTTTTAAGATAACGTCAGCTACGAATAGTTTATAACTTTATCAGGCATTATTTTTATTATCCTTCACTGTGTCCAATTCGAATATGTTTGCATACAATATTAAAGTGGTTTGATTGTGACCGAAGAGGGATTTCCCAATGCCAAAAAGGGTATAGCCACAAACGTAGCTGACGTTTAATGGACTATGTAACCGAACACGGATAATACAAGTATGTTATTATTAATAGAGGACTAACACTGGAAAACACCAACACGGTAACACAGTATTATTTTATACTTTTTTTTTTTATATATTATAGGGGGCAAACGAACAGGTGGGTCACCTGATGGTATGTGATCACCGTCGTCCATAGACACTAGCAACACCAGAGGAGTCGCAAGTGCGTTGCCGGCCTTTTAAATATGTGGGCCTCCGGCGCTCTCACTGACCGAACGAAATGCAACAGTGCGGGCTCACTGTTACTTCACGTCGGATTTCTGTGAGAGGGTGGTACTACTCCGGGCGAGCCGACCCATTCATGCTGAAACCAGTAATAGCTTCAGCGTAGTTCTACCACCTTTTTTTTTTACATGGGGAAAATCCGTAACGGATACCCACCCCGTCGGGCAGCGGGGGGCGGGCTATGTCCAACTTCCACGGACTAAAAACCCCATGGTGCCTCACACACCTATTTGGCCGGGGAGCAGGAACTGCCAAAGGCATTACTTCTGCTCCCCGGCAGGTGTCGGCCCCTCATAAGGGGCCCCGTTTGCGGTCTGAGGGGTCAAGATGGTAGACCCCTCAGGAGGGGGCGGGTGTTAAACCCCCCCCGACGGACTGTGGGAGTCGCTCGGCACAAGCGCCTCCACCACGCGGGCCTGTGCAGAAAGCACTGCTCAGGGCAACGGACGTGCCCGCCCGTCCCGTCGCCCACAGGCCCTTTTTACGGCGGCATGAGGTCGTCGCCGACTCGTCGCCGCCGTGTTCGTCGACCGCGGGAGGGGAGCCTGGTGGTCTGCTCCCTCTCCCTCTCCGCCGCCTCCTTCGCGAGCATGACTGCCTCGCAGTATGAGGCGACGGAGATCCACCCGGTCTCGCTTTCGACCATCTTGACGATGACGGTCGAGAGCGAGAGATCCGGGCCTATGGCCGCGACGAGCTCGCGGCGTGGCTCGTCCCAGGCGGGACACTCCTCCAGCGTGTGCTGCGCATTATCAGCTGCGCAGCCACAGTGGTGGCACCCTGGCGTTGGCTCCCGGCCAATGCGACACAGGTAACTCCCGAAGCAACCATGCCCCGAGAGCACCTGTGTCAGCCGGAAGCTCAGGGTGCCATGCCGCCTGGTAAGCCATTCGGCCATGACCGGCCGAACGGCTCCTATGGTTTGGTAGGTAGCTACCACCTACCAAAACTTTTAATAGGTCCCACGTATGACAACATTTTACAACATTTAAATACAGATTCGACTATAGTTTTTCTTTTGATATTATATTAATGAAAAAATATGAATAAGTTTGAATCAGTTATTTCTCGGAAATAATAACGTTATAAACCTGATAATCCTAAATATACTTTAATACACTTTACGTAGATGTATAAAGTACTAGAATCAATTATTTCCATTGTTTTAAACAATCATTGTTGTATTGTTCAATACATTCAATCAGTATTGTTCATTGCATTATTTGAGATGTAAACAGAGAATGCAAAAAAAGCGGTGTGAATTACCTCTTTATGGTGGTAGAGCTACGCTGAAGCTATTACTGGTTCCAGCATGAATGGGTCGGCTCGCCCGACGCGCGGGGTAGTACCACCCTCTCACAGAAAGCCGACGTGAAGTAACAGTGCTTGCACTGTTGCGTTTCGTTCGGTCAGTGGGAGCGCCGGAGGTCCACATATATTAAAAGACCGGCAACGCTCTTGCGACTCCCCTGGTGTTGCTAGTGTCTATGGACGGTGGTGATCACTTATCATCAGGTGACTCACCTATTCGTTTGCCCCCTATAATATAAAAAAAAAAATGAAAAAGTAAACAATACCATTCCAGATGTTTGTTTGTGCGACCTCGTTGCGTATATTTGCAAAGTAATTTGATGTTCAGCAGACGGTCCAACGTGAGTGGTCGTCACTCACATTTGGACGATGTCCAGCAACCGCTACGTGTTGTAAACTTGGCTGAGACACGGATATTTCAATAGATTAATTGCAGCCGCCCAAGTGTGGCGACATTTACCCAATGAACGTGAAAATAGTACCGCGGCCCAATTACCTCTTCAAGAGTAGTCATTGTTATAAATAAATATAATAAATTGTTTATTTATTATTTTTTAAAGTTAACAAATGATTAAAGAAGAAATGGGGTAAATGTTTTATGTAGAATTACGGAAATCAATTCTTCTATAGCAGAGTGAATTGAGAATTTGTATAAGGAAGGAAGAAACCTTCGTAGGGACACAGCACAACACTTCACTGAAACACTCCACTTTATTTTAAAACTTTTATTTCGGTTCTTTATACATAAATTAAGAAGGACGAACAATTAAGCTTAAATAAACAACACCAGTATGATTTTTTTTTTTTTTTTTTTTCGAACTGACCTACACTGTTGACCCGGAGGCCGCTACAGTTTTACCGGACTACTAAGGGGAGCGCTTAAGGCACTCACCCGATTGTTTTTAGGCGAAACATCTCAAGGGCACTCGGTGCACCTCGGCTTGAGCTGTCGCCGGATTCCCGACCTAACTAAGCTAGCTAAGCTATCTATCCATGCAATACACATATATGAATTCGTGAAAAATGCATGTGTGACCATGCATGTTTCACGAATGTATATGTGTATTTGGTATCTGACTACTGTGTTATGTGACCTATTTCAGTCCGAAAAGGGCAAAAAAAACAGCCCACCACTGAGTGCCTAGGTGTGCAAGTGTGTGGGGTGATCGTGTAAGTGTAGACCATGTGTAAACCACTGTATTCGCGCGAGTAACATACTCGAGGGCTCCACACCGAGGGACTACCTAGGCTCGAGCTGTTACAAGAAAAATCGCGACGAGTGTGCGGGATCGAATCTTCACCCCTCGCTCACGGCGGGACCAATGAGCAGAGAGAATCGCGGGCGTGGGCGCAAGCACGCATCTTTTCAGAGGGGATCGAGCTAAAAAATAAAGTACAATGGCACGGTGCCGATTTAACTAAATAATTACGTAACAAATCCTAATGTATCGGTCTATTGTATATGAACACGCGGGTTCGTACTGATATTTTGATTTACGCGAATTTATTTATGCGCGGCGCGGGTTAATTGTTGTACCGTGGTCGCGACGGCCGGGAAAGCAGAGATGGCGTTTAAGAGCCCGAGCTCAGACGTACTATTAACTAACGCGTTAAATGCGATTATCTCTTGTACATCGTGTACCAAAAGAAGACGAGCTATCCAGTCTATACCGGAGGTTGATACTGAAGCCGCGATAGGTGGCGCAGGGGTGGACAGAGCCTTTTGAGGCTGGGGCTTGGCTTTAGGAGCCGAGGGAGCTGGCGGGGAAGGCCTTACGCGCCAGGAGAGCGCGCTCGGCGCAGGAGTGGATGCTGCCGGCGCACTGGAGGTGCCCGGCAGGTCGGGGAAAGCCTTCTGGCTTTGTATGGGCGGAGGCGGAGGCCGCTTCGTTCGAGCCGGCGGGCCGTGCACCCTGGACCGGGTCGCACGACCGCCGCGGCGGGGAAGGGTCGAGCGAGGCGCACGGGGACACCCGCGATAATTCGCGGTATGACCCGTCTGCTCGCAGAGGACGCAGCTCGGAGGCTCGATGGATTCGGGAGTGCGGGGACACTCCCTTGTGGAGTGATCCCCGAGACACTTCACACACCTGGGACGCAGGTGGCAGTGTCGGGCGGAATGACCGTACACCTGGCAGTTGTGACACTGCGAGGGTACCTGGGACTTGCGAGGACGCTCGACGAATACTGGGGACAGGCCGCAAACCGAGTTGAGGCTGAAAATAGCCTTGCCTTCCAAGGTGCGGTCCAGTGTGACCATCACCAGGTTGAAGGGGGCCTTCGTGCGGGGGTGGCGCATGCGCTGTACGCTCCGGACCGGGAAGTCCTGAACGTTCAGGCAATCTGAGATGTCGTATTCGGTGAGTTCAGAGGGAACTCCTCGAATGACGACACGGAGGTGACGCTCTTCCTCGAGAGCGTGAGTGAAGAAAGGGAGCTGACGCTCCCTGAAATATTTCGTGAGCTTGCGATGCTCATCGGGGGTCAACACACGGATAGAAATGCCGGCAACAGTGTTGACGGCGGATTGGTAAGCGATTTCTTTCGACTTAAGGTCGTCCGAAATCTCTACCCAGCGGGCTTTGTCACGGAAGGTGACGGGAGGCGGTGGGCGTGGCTTTTTAGCCGCGACCGCGGGTTCCGCAGCCGGAGCTTCAGCCGAAATCGCGGCAGAGGGCGTGGGAGAGGCTCGGGGCACCCGAGCGCCACCTATATTCGACTGCTTTGGGACTGAGCGTCCCGTAGCTGAGTCGCTGTCGGTCTGATTCGCGGCGCGTGGGCGTTTACCGCGGCGCGTGACGGTTGTGAAACCGTCTTTATCGGCGGACGACGTCGCGGGCGCGGGCGCGGGCGAGGGCGCGGGCGCAGGCGCGGGAGCGGGCGCGGGGGCGGCCGCGCGAGGCGCGTCAAGCTCCATGTCGGACTCATCGTCGGAGTCGCAGTCGGACGGCGCGAACGGGTCGTCGCGGAAACAACGCGGGACTCCGAACTCACTTTTGTACCCGATACGCGCGTAAGTGCGTCGGAGCCTATCGAATTCCGATACTAACAACGGATTTTGCTGACGCGCGAACATATGGAACCTAATAAGGTCCTCGAGTTGGACGGTGTCATCTAGGGCCTTAGGGGCCTGAAGGGGCGGCGGGATCGCGGGGGTAGACATGACTAACCTCCCTGCCTGAGGGGCAGGGGGGTGCGCCTAATTTGAATCTAACGGACAATCCGTGTCCGGGCCAAAGGGAAAACGCGACGCGACGCGAACGCGAATCTTCTCTTCAAACTGCACACGGCGCGGCGCGAAGAACGACGCTCTGCACGGCACACGACGCGCTGCACGACTCTCGAAGCGCAGCACGAGGCACGACGCGTAGCACGGCGACTCGACGCACTGCAAACAGTGTGCACGGCTTCGCACCGAAAAGTGCGGTTTAAATGGTGCACTAATGAGGTACACCGTCGCTCTGAAAAGAGCGTACGATCGACAGTAGCCGCTCGAACACACTAAACTTCCGGACACACACGAAAATATCCGACAACTGCGCGCGAGTTGCCGAATGAACGGACCGTCAGAGCTGCGAGCGGGCACGTGCGCACCCGGCCGCTGCTCGAACGAGACTCCAACACCAGTATGAACGATCGGTTCGAGCCATACGTTTTCAAAAGATGCTACCGCGAGCGCGATCTAAGTCGATCCGAGCGCCATCTATTGTCTACAATATTAAATTGAACAAGTATAATAAAAAATAAATTGTTTATTTATTTTTTAAAGTTAACAAATAATTAAAGAACAAATGGGGTAAACGTTTTATGTATAAGGAAGGAAGAATTTCTTTTCATGCTTTTCTCAGTGATACATGTCAATTTTATTTTCGTAATTACACGATTGTTTTCTCTATTTCATTTGTCTTTTTGAGGTACTATATGTCTATAATGATATCAGTCAAGGGCGTGTTTTCCCTATTCAACTAGCTGTCTCTTTGCGCTGTTCAGCTCCACACTCCCCAATGCAACATGATTTGACTTAAATAATTTATTAGATAGTTATCTCAGTATCGCCAGAACTTTACATTTAAATGTACTTTACAATAAAGTATAAGGGATCGCATTTAATAAATTCAGTTTAAATTAAAAATATTATATTAAGCAACTGAGTATAATTTCAAAGATGACTAATATTTTGTTTTTGCTCTTATATATTATTAAATAGTTTATTAATTTTTTTTTAAATGCCTTTTTTCGGGCCTCGCGTAAACAAGGAAATTAATATTGCTCTCTTACTTGGAAGAGCAACGGTGCTAGAAAGAAATAAAAAGAATGTCGGTATCCGTAGTTTATTTTAAAAACGAATACGTTATTCAAGTACATACGTCAGTTTGTTTTTTTTTTTTTCTATAAAGGTTAAAGTAAGTAAAAAAGTCAAGAAAAAAATTCGCATTCACAATCTTGTCAATTGGATGTTGGTTAATTTAATTATCACTATATATTATAAAACAAAGCCGACCGCCGCGTCTGTCTGTCTGTCTGTCTGGATGTTCGCCATAAACTCGAAAAACTACTACGCATTGTAATGCGGCCATCACCAAATAGACAGAGTAATTCACGGGCAAGGTTTAGGTATATATAATTTGTCAAGGTTTTTTTTGTAAATTGCTTGAAAAATAATAATAATTGTGGAGAGAATCGGTAAAAGTCAAGCCGCCTGGGAGCTTTAGTCAAAAACGCTGCCTAATCCCTTTGCGATATAACAAAACAATGCATACTGAGGTATTCCTCTTTTATAGATCTACAAAAAAGTCTACGACGGTATATACCTATATTTTTAGGATAGCTTCCTATACTCATCTATCTTCTAAAAATGGTCATATATAAATGAGGTAATTTAGAGGCTATTTAGACGGATACAGTATTAATCCTTATCAAATAAAATACATTAGTTACTTTAAGCATTTCATGCACATAAGTATATATATTTTTTTTAACATGGCAGAACAACATTCGCCGGGCCTGCTAGTTTATTATATAAAATTGTTTTATAAGCCATTAAAACGATTATTGTGTCGCTAAATGTCACCACTATATCTTTAAAACGTTAAAAACGAACGAGAATTTATTTTATACGTTTATTTATGCTACACGTGATTTGTGTCCGCGTATTATCTGATGGGTATTTTTGTATCTCATTTAAAAATCATAACAATAGTCGTCGGTTAATAATAAGCACAGATTTATTAAAACAATTCAATCCTCCAATATCAAACTTTGGATTTGTGTGAAAGAAATACGGTAGTTGGAACAAACATTTGTGTATCCAATTCATTCTACATAATATTTGGCCTACGTGTGACAGAAAGAAACGTTACGAAATTACGTCGGGCGTTCATCAAATCTCGCCTCCCGTGACCTTGGCGTTATAATCTGATATGTGTTTGGAATCCACCTTCTCGTTTCGTATTTCGCGAGAGCAAAAATGAATAAATATTGGCTCTGAAAATATAAACTCAGTTTATGTATGCACTAAGTGTAATGCCACCTTTATATACACGTTACAAAAATCTTCATAGAAATAAGCGTCTAGAACAATTTTTAAACTAAAAATTTCATTAATTCAATTAACTTTATTGTATGTGTGTGTGTGTGTGTGTTGCATCTGTATATATGCGTAAGTGATAGGGAATATAAGCATATATATTTTCTACAGACAATGAGAATGAGTGAATACAGTCAAATGGGGAAATGATTCCAAACGTACAACACTTTTTTCGGTTTCAAATGTAAGTTTAAGGAGGCAATTTACTACGCTTTTTTTGCATTCTCTGTCTACATCTCAAATAATGCAATGAACAATACTCAAGTACTATCGATTGTTTAAAACAATGGAGATAATTGATTCTAGTACTTTATACATCTACGTAAAGTGTATTAAAGTATATTTAGGATTATCAGGTTTATAACGTTAGTATTTCCGAGAAATAACTGATTCAAACTTATTCATATTTCTTCATTAATATAATATCAAAAGAAAAACTATAGTCGAATCTGTATTTAAATGGTGTAAAATATCGTCATACGTGGAACCTATTAAAAGTTTTTCTAGGTGTTAGAGCTACGCTGAAGCTATTACTGGTTTCAGCATAAATGGGTCGGCTCGCCCGGGGTAGTATCACCCTCTCACAGAAAACCGACGTGAAGCAACAGAGCTTGCACTGTTGCGTTTCGTTCGGTCAGTGAGAGCGCCGGAGGCCCACATATTTAAAAGGCCGGCAACGCACTTGCGACTCCCCTGGTGTTGCTAGTGTCTATGGACGGCGGTGATCACTTACCATCGGGTGACTTACCTGTTCGTTTGCCCCCTATAATATAAAAAAAAAAGTTTCCTGAACTAATACATAGAATAATACTATGACTGGTCAAAAATAAACTTAACGTTTCTCAAAATATTCTCCGTCGGTTTCGATGCACTTTTTCATAAAAACAAACTAAACATACTGTATAGTCTTTCTTACTTCTTATATTTTGATTTTGTACGTCATAATAACTATTCCGTACCGTTGTCTAATGCCCAAGAAACGAGCCATGAGAGCCTTCGTGGAATCGTTGGCAACCATCTGTAAACATATAAATCACGTTTATTCTACGTCGATAAGCTCGATTTTTATTGATAGAATTATGTTATTAAATATTACCTACTCATTACATGCTATAGAACGCTACCAAAGTTATTAATTTATTGTATGACCTCCAAATTGTTTATAATGTACACACGCGATGTGTATTTCTTAATTAATTCTCTGTCCGTCTGTTCAATTGTAGTTATATAAAACATTCTCTGCGCATTAAATTGTCGTTCACGATTTAATCGTGCCCACTATATATGATATACACGATAGCTGTTGCCCGCGGCTCCACATGCGTTTTTTTTATAATTGTAAATTACTTCTTATAAGATCAGCTAACTGTTAGTGAAAGTGCTGTGAAAAATGGTTCAAACGTTTTGGAGATAGTACTGCAACCGAAGCCATGGGTAAAAGCTAGTCCAAAAAAAAAGGTTTAATTACTTTTTATAACGTTAGCTATCTGTCAGTGAAAGTCCGATGAAAATAGGTCCAATCGTTTTGGAAATAGTACTACAGATGAAGCCACGGATGACAGCTAGTCTAAAATAAAGTAGCCTATGTCACCCGCTGTAATTTTAACTAACCGTCAGTGAAATTTCTGTCAAAATCGGTCCAGCCATAACATACAGACAGACAAACATTTATAAAATTGTATTTTTGTTATCAGTATCGTGTATACGTTCATATCCAATCAGTAAAGAATTGTTATTTTGATGTTACAAACAGACACTCCAATTTTATTTATATGTATGTATGATAAACCCGTCACAGTGACCCTCTTTTACTTAAGTTTCTGCATCAGCCAGTATATATACAGCGATGAATTGATAAACATTTGAAGAGACGATAGCTCAGTGGTTAGCGTGTTGGGACACCAACCACATCGTTCGATGTAGGTTCGAACGTTCGACGGAGCTTTTGGCGAACATTAGTCGAAATCAAAGTTCAAAAACATCGTAATGAAACCATAGCATGGTGGAAGGCCTTTTTCTAAGTCCGTCTGGCTAGCTACCACCCTCAAGTTGAAAATCTGTCGCCAAGCACCTGTCGGTGTGTTCAGGTAGCTACACTTGACAGCCAGTCTTCCTCTAGGTTTAACGTATCGCTATTTAAAACCATATGAGGTTATGGTCAAACGCCAAAATCTATAAAGAATAAAAAAATACTATTGTTGAGGGACTTGTAGGCCGACATGACAGCAACGACTGTCGATGGATTGTTGATCGGTCGGTGGTGGCCGTTATTTTTGGATAAAACAAATATGTATGCAGTTCACACGCGGTAGAAGTGAAGTTTAATAAAATGATAAAATATTCATGTAAAGTATATAAACGATAATATATTTTATCTCATTCTCTCGCATTAGATGTATACGTTTGTCTCTTTTAATTCCACTTTCTGGTTTCATTTACTTTCAAATCATAACGGACCTAAAGAAGTTTTTATTTAAATAAACCAATCTAATATTATCTGTCTTATTATATCAAATTTTCCGAAGATTCATGTAAAAAGAAACGTCACGATGTACTTCTACGTGACGCACAATTGTTATTCCTATTAACAAAATGTAACCCTTGAAATAAATTTAAGAAATAGATCACATTCCTTATTTTTTCAAAGATTATTACCTAAATTCAAAAGCTCATTAATATGTTCCGCAGTAGGTTTAATGTTGTAAGTACGATGGGTTAAGATGTACAGTACCTGGCATTTGAATTTGGTACGTCGGAGAGAAGAGGGAGACATCCGGTCTTATTCGACTTGCTTCATTTTTGTGTAGCGTTATCTTTGTCTATCCCAGTCATAATCCAATCTTATTCGAACATCTCACTCTTCTCCCTGACGTGTCGAAATCAAATACAAAGTAGTTTACGTAGATTTTAAGGTAATCCATAATTCCCGCACAATAGATAACAAATTATTGAAGACATAATTATTCTGCTGTTGATTATGTATCCGTTATTATTGATAACGACAACGGTCAGTTAGTGTTAACGCAACGTGCGAACAAACAAGCATTATACGGCGGCCAATATGTGAGAAAAGGATAGAACGATGTCCACACTCAAAGTCACGTTATGAACAACGAATATTCATTTCGCTATCGTGTAATTGTTACAGACTATAATATTAAGGTGAACAGCATAATAATTGGTAATAGTTTATAGAATCAATTCCCTGTGTTTTAATGCTTTATTGTCCATTCTTTATCTGTACTAAATATACTGTATACAGATATTACGACATGAACATAGTCAAGAGTGAAAGTTAGTTAACGAAATATATTAGTTGGAGACGTTGATACATTTATTTCAAACTAACAATAATAACGTCAACGCGTCGCCCACATTAAGCATATGTTAAACATTTTACAAGATTTATAATAATGTTTATTAATTTTGCGCGTTCTAAAGTTTTACATCTTTGTTAGAGTGTCTCGGCGTATATCATAAAATTATTACTTTAAATTATCAATATTACATTAGAGGCCGTTTAAATATCACATAAACATAAATTTAAGCATTTTTCAGCAAAAGTAAGTAAGGCCTTTAATTCCCCTTTCTACCTTCTATGCTAATGTAAGTATTGGCATCGTTTTTACAAACTCTCTCCCTAGATAAATAACAAGAAAAAAAAACAAAAATAAATATTGATAACATAATCGCCCTTTACCCCTGCCCCCCAACTGCCTTAGGTGCTTATGTAATACTTCAGCGGGCCCTTTAAGAGTAGTAGAGCTTTTACTAGTTCCAACATAGACCTCAGTCAGGACTGCGGTCCCCTTTACGATCGTTGTAGAAATAGGTGACTGCAAGCCTGTTTATTATTACCTAATATTAAAAAAAACTGCTTGCTCGCTAATTATTTTAGTAATCACTAGCAGGCCCGGCGGACGTTGTCCTGCCGTGAGAATAAAAAAATATATGTTTATGTGCATGAGACACCTAAGGCCGCTTGACTTAAAAACCTTGACAAATTATATACCTAAACCTTCCCAGTGAATTACTCAATCTATCGGTGAAGACCGTATTACAATCCGTTCAGTGGTTTATGAGTTTATCGTGATTATCCCGACAGACAGACAGACAGACGTGGCGGACGACTTTGTTTTATAATATATATTGATATCATCCGATTGTAGGTTCGATTTCGCAAAACGGGAAATCAAAATTTTTATATATATATATATATATATATATATATATATATATATAATGACGGACAGAATCTTATTAACGTTATCGTAAATATGGATACTGTATTTTCTTTTAATCATTTGAGTCCATAAAATTACTCTAAGGATTACGTTAAAATGTGTAATGTTTAGTGGACACTAAAATAATAATATAAATTATATTTTGGCATTTCCAACGACAACGTTTAACACGCGCAAGAAGTAAAACTTCTTTACGTGATACGTGCATCTTTATATATTTTCTTCGATGCCTAGAATACAATTTACCAAAGAATTTCGACCACATATCCGTTACTATTTACTATAAAGTAATTAATCTCACCAACATTCTACGTAAACTTTTTTAATACATGCACGAATGTGTATTGTGTACCACAAACTAACTCGTAGTATTAGTTCTATACACTTTTTTTTTTTGTTTTCGAACTGACCTACACTGTTAGCTTGGCAAGGCCGCTACAGTCTCACCGGACTACATTCTATACACTATAATCCATTGTTATTATGGGAATAGGTAAGGGAGCGACACCATCGGGTGAGTGCCTTAAGCGCACCCCTTAGTAGTCCGGTGGAACTGTAGAGGCCTTCTTATTGGCTAACATTGTAGGTCAGTTAGGAAAAAAAAAAGGAGCGACGTACAATTACGTGGAAGTATCGTGTGGGCGAAGGGGTCAAGCCAAATGTCATTAAATTTTCACGTGAGTGAGAGAAGGATTTCGGCAAATAACACTGAATTTTTTTTTTTTTTGGGATACTTTTTAAAATAAAAGTACGATATTCACGAATTGTCAGAAGATGACCTACTGGCCTTCTGCGCGCAAGATTAAATGTAACTAAATGAGAGCGAAGTTGAAGAAACAGATGATTTTACTGAACATGGAATTATTGATACCAATAGGCCCCTCTTGAGAGCGTGCACGAGTCTCCATGGATTGAATTAGAATGAATGTTCCCTTACTAATATCAATTTAATAGTTCCCATTTTAGTCTTATCTAATGCTATCACTATGTACAGATTACGGTCTAAACAATCTCAAATACTGGTGGTCCTAATAAAAATAATAAAGCTCAATGTTTTTTTTTTAAATTAATAAATCCAACACTTTTATACTCAACATATAAATTTTGAAAGATCTTACGTGAAATTTAGGGAGAGGAAAGAGGAGGTCGAGGCAGATCTCACGATATCTCATCAGGGAGAGAGTGCTCAAAAAATCCTCAAACACGTCTCACGCAATTAATGGCAGACCCCTAATCGAGAGCATACCGTCAAAGTGTATCTTCTCTGTCATACCGCGCCTAAACGAATTTCGCTTCAATGAAAAAGGTTACACATGCAAAACTGTGCAAGTCCTCGAAAAACAAAATACCTTATTCAGGTAGGAAACATTACTATGAATAATACTAGAAATATTAGCTTTCCTTTTCAATACAACAGTCTGTCTCTTTTGCGCAGCATAACTCGAAAAATATCCGTTTGAAAATAATTCACACTTCCACTAAAAATAATCTATTTCTATTTCTAAAAGCGATACCCGACAAAAGTATTAGAACTAAATCACTTAGTGACGCATTAACAGCAAAACAACTGCGAATGTATTTCTGATGCACCCACCAGCCGGTACAGACAGACATCTGTTAGCGTCTGCGGTCGTAACCTTGGCTTTGACCATATATCGTCCTATTTACGTAACAATAACATAACAACCGAGTAACCGTTCAGTTTGTTTGTTTTATTATATTTTTCCGACTAAAAATGCATTGGAAATATTACTTCACTGAGTTGCTGCTTCTTTGAAAATCTGTAAAAGTGTTCCTAGCGCCCACGTTGACGTCTTGTCATAGATCAAGTAGAACAGACTGGTCATTTCATACAGTTAAAATAAACATTAACCGAGAAAATGCACACGGTCTAATATTTATAAGAATACTAGCTGCCAGGTCCGGCTTTGCACCGTCGTCAATCTAGGTCAACGAATTACTTTATACCGCCATCTGTTAGAATCTTATCGAACTAACTGAGATAATCATGACTCTTTGTTAATAAACAAATAATTCGCAATAAAATAATATTTCGATTATAAATTGAGGTATAAACTATCCTATCTTTCAAGTTAGATCAAACTGCACACAGTGTGCAAAATTTTATTAAAATCGGTTCAGTGGTTTAGGTGTCCATCGCGGACAAACATCGTGACAGGAGATTTATATATATTAAGATGTACATATTACATACATATAATATACATATGGTATATACGAATTATTATATGAATTTTCGTATAAGTAGCAAAAACGATGCAATTATTGCTTAAAACATACCTGTATGTATAAACTCGCATGAAGGGAAAAGTACCTAATGTATTTTGAACAGGAATTTTACTACACAATAGGCTAATTCATCAGAAATAGTAAAGACTATATATCATTAAGCAAATAGTAACTAATATGCTTACTTTATTTAAAATACTGACATCTATTATCGAAACGTATGCAACTTTCGACTACATATGTTCACGTTATCAGTTCCACACACTCTGATGGATTCGCGTAGTGGAATACAATTTACAAATTCAAATAAACACATTGTTCACTTGAATAATCGTTTCGTGGAGATTAAATATAAATTTAGTTGTTGTTTAATAGTGTAAGCGCTATACTTTAAAGTCCTGAATAAAAGGGTTACGAAATTCGGCGTTCCGATTGCCCAAATCCTACAACTCCCTAACTTAGTCTACGGACGGTGAATTAGAATCGATCGAGTTTTATTTCTGCAATCAATTACAGACTTCGTTCGGTGTGTTCCCGCGAATTTCTCACGAAGTTAGCAGAGATTTATTACGTGCAATTAGGTAGGCGTTACTGTTAGAAATAATTTAATGATATATTACGATAACTATAATATTTACTGGTAATATTATATGATGACATATGTATTGACGTTAAACGGGTGAAATGTATTGTTGAAAGACTTCGAAAAAAAAAAAAAATTGTCAAAGGTTTTCTGCTGCCCTAGTAAATTTGTTATTAGACTACCTGTTACGTATTACGTTACGTAACACACATAGTTTGTATTCCTTTCTTTTTATATTTCTTTTATTTTTATGCCTCCGGTATATACTGTGATAGCACCGGAGCATTATCTGTTAGTGGTTTTGAACGAATATGTGGTTGGCGGGCCTTGCTTCACAATCATTGGCCCCTACGCACGAAACTCCGCCACGTCGCGCTGCTATTGGTGTAAAACCGACACCGGCCATAGTAGTATGCGAAACGTTACACGTGAATCCCGGCGGTTTAACGAACTCCGATATAAAATTAGTTTTTCGCGAATAAACCCTATTGTGTGCTACAAAAACCACAAGCAAGCAGCCCAGCACCTTTGGATTTACCTATCGAGGATTACTGATTGACGCCTCAGCCAGCGGTATATCGTGCCCTGGCCGGACCAGCATCCAAAGCTGAGATCGTGAAAGCAGGTACGTCACCACATTTTCCTCGATACACTACCATACACAACCAATTTATATGATTCTTTCATCTGAGTAATCTGTATGCTTACGGAATTTATTTAGTTTAATAGGGTATACTAGTACTACCTTTAATTAAATGAAGACATTAATGAAAAAATAATAAACAGACTACACAGAAAAACACATTATATAATCTGTGTAAAACATAGTATTTAGTATATCAATTAACAAGTGTAATATCGTATATTACCCGTATGTCAGATACAATAGACCTTCATTAATTGTAAAAGATTTAAAAATTAACATACGCGTAACTAGTATTATAAATAAATGTATGTATGTATGGTAGTAGGGCGTTGTTTTCTGAGTCTACCTGGTTAGCTACGAACCTAAAGTTAAAAATATGTCACCAAGCACCTGATGGTGGGTTCCGGCGCGTTTACCATCTTAGACCACATCATCATTTAATACCAAATGAGATTATTGTCAAATAGCTAAATCAAAACCTATAAAGCATAAAAAATGACCGTCGTGGAACACTCGGTTGGCCTTTCGTAGTATATAATTTTGTTATGCAATATATCAATTAATTGGCTATAAAAAATAAAAGTGTCGTAATATAAAAATTGTAGGTTATATATAAATTATTCACATATTGTTGCACTGTAACTCTGATACTTACTTGCCGCCATTCCTATTATCTCCTAAGCCACTATCACAATGCATGACTGATGTAAAATCCAACTAATCGAAGGAGGTAGACGAAGAGGATTTTCTAGGTGGTAGAGCTACGCTGAAACTATTACTGGTTTCAGCATGATTGGGTCGGCTCGCCCGGTGTAGTACCACCCTCTCACAGAAAACCGACGTGAAGTAACAGTGGTTGCACTGTTGCGTTTCGTTCGGCCAGTGAGAGCGCCGGAGGCCCACATATATTAAAAGGCCGGCAACGCACTTGCGACTCCCCTGGTGTTGCTAGTGTCTATGGACGGCGCTGATCACTTACCATCAAGTGACCCACCTGTTCGTTTGCCCCCTATAATATATATAAAAAAAAGATACTTGCCCTTATATTTTTGACTCAAATCTGAAGCAGGTATTCGATAGCTTACACCGATATATTGTTTGTATGTATTGGCGAGTGGAGATTAAGATATTGTTTACAATACTCATGTCCTGTTAATATTCGTATCATGTAGAAGGTATCTGTAATCAGTCTAAGCGATTTAATAAAGTCGGCCAATAATATTGGGTAGACGTGTAATTGTATCTTTGGGGGAGTTTTCACATCTAGCTTGCCAAACTTGGCAATACACGGCGTGAATTTCGCATTTAGCTAAATTCATCGATAGGAATGCGTAGGCAGACGTGAAAAGTAGGACCGCAGCATATTTTGTGTCAACTCATAATTTATCAGGAACGTGTCAACTGGACATATCACCGGCAAATCCGTGAACGATTGTGGAATATGTAAAAAGGTGCGGCGCCGGGAAAGCGGATAGTAGTTGAGAAATGACGAGCCCTGACAAGTCAACAGGTGGGCTACATCTTGTCATTCTTATAAATAATTTATACAACCGATTCATTCATATTCTATATCGACTATATGAAGCTACAATACCGCAATTTAACATCGCGCATATTAAATAGGGGTTTCAGTACAGTAGTTTTTGATCTATCTCCATCGGTTTTACCAGATAGGAATATTAAGAACGATTTATACTCTCGAGTATGTAAGCTTTAATTCTTTTATGGTAATAGTGAAGCGATTTGTACGTGCGTCAAATTTAATAAGACCTCCGAGTTGTATCGACACGTGTCGGGTCGGTGGTTCTTTTATGATTTGACAGGTTTAGTTTTACAGTCATAAATGTTTGGCCACCTACGTCATTCGACAATCAAGTTTAAAATTACACGTAATAACAAAATCTAAATACCTTGAAACGTCAAAAATGTTTGAACAGTCACGACGGATGGTATTGTTTTGGCCTAGATTCTTGCAAGCATTTTACTCTTGCGTCGACACCGAAGATTCAATGTGTCGCGTACTATAGACGGACCTATTGGAATAATTGTTCTACGGAATTAATATTCTGGGAGTATAAATTGAATTAAAGACATTTTAATATGAAATTCTTACATTAATAGAAAGTCCCGTTAACCCGGAATGCTATGGGTAATATTTAAGTGTACGAGTACATATCATTGTTATCGTAATTAAAGTGTAAAAGATTGCAGGCGGTTTCTAGTATTAATATATTAAAAAAAAATGTATCATTGAAATAAATGTTTCTGTTACAGTGTAAACAAAACTAACGTCGCATTGTGTCGCGTTTAGGCCAAATTTCTTATCCAGTACGTACATTATATTGATGGTCGACATTCGTGTTTTTGTCTAAACAACGGCTCCTTTGCAACAATGTTTTTGATTTATGAGAAGCTGACATTTACTACGGTGGAGTAAATGTGATTATAAATTATAAGCCCAGAATATCAGCAAAATGTATTTATTGATGATAAATATGCCTCGAAGTTTCACTCGGTCTTAATTTTTTCAGCGCTAAAACCTTGATACCCCCCTACTTAGGCCATACACATTATTATTTTGTTATAATAGCTTAGCATATTTTTGACCTAAACCTTGTATATTAACTGCTCCGTTTCTAAGAGTCATATTGTGGTGTTCTTCTTGATTTTTTGTCTCCGTCACGGTTTGTGCACTAGCCAGCGTCAAGTAACAAGATTTTGCCAAGTAAGTGTCTTGTGATAATTATAATGTTCTAACAAGATGGTGGTTTCCTTGTTAGAACTTTCCATGGAGTTTTGGACGTGGCATCTCAGAATGCATGATGCTCCGTGTTTATTATTTCCCCATCCACTTCACTTTTGCATAATAATAACCGAACTATATTACGTAAAACACCACAAATATTACAAAATATACAGTCTAATAACACAAGATTATGAATAAAATATAAAAACCACTACATGACAGACTAAGATCCCGCCAAAAACTCCTAGTGTGGTGTTAGAGACCCTCTAATCTTCCTCATACGTAGACCATAAACGTCAACTAGTATTTGTAAGTCCGACTGTTATAGTTTCACGAGATTAACAGTTTCAAACAAACAGCTTAGCTTTATAATATTGGTCGTTAATATTTTTCTTTAACATTTTTTTTACAATTTGTTTGATGAAAAATAATCATAAGACAAAATTAAAATACAGATGCTCCACTTGACAAAACAGATTTAGAAATATAGATTAAAAACAAAAACTTTGTGATAGATTAAAGAAAAATATTTGAATACAATACAGATAATAATAATACGAGGCATTGACGGATGGTTTTCAAATATTAAAATGTTATGTTAATTACAGTCCAAGTGAGTAACTATTGTAAGAAAAAATGACGAGCGTCAGTCGCAGCCGCTTTACGGATTTTTCGAATAGCATAGCGAAAACCTGATGTAGGTGGTAGAGCTACGCAGAAGCTATTACTGGTTTCAGCATGAATGGGTCGACTCGCCCGACGCGCGGGGTAGTACCACCCTCTCACAGAAAACCGACGTGAAGTAACAGTGCTTGCACTGTTGCGTTTCGTTCGGCCAGTGAGAGCGCCGGAGGCGAACATATATTAAAAGGCCGGCAACGCACTTGCGACTCACCTGGTGTTGCTAGTGTCTATGGACGGCGGTGATCACTTACCATCAGGTGACCCACCTGTTCGTTTGCCCACTATAATATAAAAAAAAAACTAAGTTACATGATTTGGTCCAGTTTACGAACATGTTATATCCATTATTTATGTACAAATAGACGAAGATAAATCAGTTCACTACATTTTGTCTCCTCTGTTAGTTAATCGATTGTCTTTTTCTTATATAGAAGTTCTATACGAGTTTTAGTGTTGTCAGTAAATACATTCCGATAACATAAAATGTTACTTTGAATACATACATATTATTATTATGTTATTGCTCTAAAATGACAAAGTTGTTATAATTGAAGATATTTATAAGATAGTTTGTTCGGAAGACCTCAACGAATTTTACCTACATATTCATTTAAATTGCATTGAAGTTTCAAATTAAAGTTCCTTTTTTTGTTATTGCTTAATAATCTAATTAAATCCTTTGGAACAAGTTTCAATTTGGTTCAAATATTACGGTCGAATTTCGACCGGTGGCCGAGTACTATTCTATATATTTATTTGTACGATAATGTGTAACGTCACTGGAAACACCCACCCGCGACTATTGGCAATTGTCCCAGTTGACAAATTGTTTTTCTGCCACTTGCCGTTTCTAAAGAATGGCCCGTTTGTTTTAATAGTTTATTACAATCGTGTGGTTTCTAAGAAAGCGTGATGCTTTGGAATAAACATTTGATACAATATTTTCGATTATGCAGTAATATGAAAGTAAGCTTTGCCTGCTGGTAATGTCTATAAATAAAACGCAAGGGAGTGGTGAGGAAAGAATTAGTGACGGGACAGTTTTCCTAAATTAGTGTCTAAATTTCAATAAGTTATAGAATGTAACCTGTGTTGTTAAAAAAGGATCAATATCTGATGAAGAAAATACCATAGTTAATTAATATGTTGACATCTTATAAAATAGAATAACCGCGAAAGTTTATAAGGATGGAAGGATATTTGTTACACTCCCACGCAGATACTATCGAAAGGATTTTAAAGATACCTTTACAGTTTAGCTTATACATCAATTTAACATATAAGTTATAAATATATATATTTTAATTGACCGAAATATCAAGAGAGAGTAGTAGAGAGTGTAACGAATCAAGTAAGTTTGCAAAAAATCGTATCATCTCGGTGCTTGCTGCTTCGGCGTGCGTTCCATAAACTGTTAAAGTTTCAAAACGACAATGTATAATGTTGTAGTCCGTTGGAACTGTAAAGGCCTTATTGGCTAGCAGTGTACGTCAGTTCGAAAAAAAAAAAAACATTGTATAATGTCATAATATGTCATGATACAAACACAGACTAAGTCGCGAGTGATCGCTAGTAGTATGTATAAAAAAGAAATTGAAGTGGCTGTTGTTTTCTTGGAAAATCACCGAAAGAGCTGTACCAATTTTAACGAGTCTTTAATATCTGAGAAGATATTTTTTACGTGTATTACATAGGCGTTACATCATCATGCTTTTCTATATGGAGGTTAAGTAATCATTATAGAATTACAATTTAAGAAACAAACAAAAAAGAGCCAATTAATTCAGATGAATAGTTCGATGAAACAACAACATCATTGTCGCGAGAGAGAAGTCGCGGATGCCAGTTATTTTCTGAATAAAACTATATACTCGTAATGTATATTTGTTTCACATACTCCTTACCGGATTTAAGGTAGTGCGAGGAGTACTGCCAATTACTCTACATTAGACTATACTATTATACGTTAGTACTACATGCCATAACCTTGAAATTCGTTGTTTTCTATTACAAATCGCTCTTCTAAATACATAGAAGTAATACCATACGTTAACTAGCAACGATAATTGATATACAACGGTATAATAAATAATTTATTGCTTATTTATTAAAACATTCCTTAGAAAATGCACGTTCCGTTCGGAACAATTTAGTACAAGGCTGGCAATAAAGCAAGTGAGGTTTCTGGTTTGTCGAAGGCGATCGGAGCCACACTTCTCTTAATTTCGTTATAGCGAAGTGTTTAAATTTTATGTACGACTTCATTACTGTCGTGTGCCAATATCAAATACTAGCGTTTGGTCGCGGCTTCGTTAGCGTTAGTGTACATTCCATCTATTTCTCGGGAACGGTAAATCTGTTCTGGATAAAAACGTACCCTATGTCCTTTTCTGTACTCATACCAACGTGTGTGCAAAACGTTTATGATACTCAGCTGAGTATATAAGGCATGAAAGCGTAACAAATAAACTTAGTTTCGCGTTTAGTTTTTTTTTAGAACCAAGTTCCTTATCATACGTTACGGACTTGGCGGATGGGGCTAGGCGAAAAAGAGTGTAAGTGTTTTCCGTCCCGACCCGTTCTATAGTGTAGACGGTTATCAATATCGCGGATGCTATTGGCTGCGCCCAGTCATTGGTGCGCGCTCATTGGTTCAAGGCAGTCAATAAGTCTGCATCGGCTGCGCAGGTATAGTTTGTAAACGGCATATGCGTCAGCTGTTTCGTAGCGTATCGTGTGTAGTTTTGTACTTATACTTTATGTTTACTTATAACAAAATACGTGTTGCGTAACCTCTTCGCTAATTGTTTGTAAACACTTTGGTTGATTAATAATAATTCTTGTCATAGTTATTATAGTTTATAGTTCTTGTTAAACTATCGAATACCTGCTTCAGATTTGAGTAAAAATATAAGGGCAAGTATCTCCGTCTACCTCCTACGATTAGTTGGATTTTATGGAGAAGAAGTCGGTCATCGTATTCTTCGACAATTTCTCTTGCATATATTTTTTTTCTCTCTATATAATTCATTATTTTTCTTTGAAATGATTAGTAACTTTTTCACTTGTTCGTTCGTTATACGATTATAATTCATTATAAAATTATACGACATTATTATCATTCAACCTATTGGTGGGAAGAAAGATGATTCTTATCAATGTGGAACCAATTCCGTCTTCATTGATATTATTTGAACCAAAAAAAAAGAGCTGTATCCATGCAGATTTATTTGCGGACACCCTAAATAACTGATGGCATGACAATTTTATTACAATCTCAAGTAAGTTAGCCGGACATAGCAATATGATAAGCCTAGATCAATTAGCCTTCAATGCATTTGCCTTAACATGTGCCTGGAGACAGATTCTCAACTGGAGAGTGATAGCTAAGGAGTAATAATGTATTAGAAAAGGAACTACCAAGCGGCTTATAAGCATGGTTGTAAGACAAATGACCATGCAACCAACGTAGCGAATGCAATGACCAAGACTGTAGACAATACATTTATGTTTCTTCTAGTGTAGTGTTACTACTATTATATGTTATACTCTTAACTGAGTTTAAACGCTTAACTCTTAAAATGTTAGTGGATGTCAGCAATAACACGTAAAGACAAGGACTACAAGTTAATGTCTGTTTCTGTTTCTCTATTAGCTAATGAAATCATTGACAATATTAATTTAATTTGTTTCAGAATCGAGACAGTAATTTATCTGTGCCAGCTCGGTGGGAAGACAGGAATCTTCGGAACTATCTGAACAAACCGGACGTTAGTGAGTGTCCACAGCTTTCAGTATCAAATACTTTATCACGCAATCCCTATCACAGTACCTAGTAAGCAATGAAATGTTAAACGTAAGTCAGACACTTTGTCAAAGTTTCCATCGATCTGGAATAAATAAAAAATGAAATGTAAAATTCTTTAAACACTAGTCTGTTACTTAAGTATTGGTTGGAATTTGTAAACTTATTCCAATCTCACAATCTCCCTTAAAACGTGCCACAGTCATCTTATCCAATTTCCAATTTATATTAATTAAAACAGAAACCAAATATAAAAGGTGCAATCTTATTATAAACTATTTTTCATTGAAAATCTATCCCAGTACGGAAACCCAGTAAATCGAGTGAAGTTGTAAAGGACCGTCAGGCCAATAGCCTGGTCACTTCAAAACTGTCCCTAAGCTCTACTCTTCCTTCTGGGCTAAGTGTAACAACTGTCGTCTTACGATACAATTTGTACTAATAAGAAATGCGGAAGTTAAATGAATATTCTTCATTATTACTATTCCAGAAAATGCAATCCGATGGATCGGCGGCTTGTACGACTACGTCGAGAAGATTTGGAAATGGGGCGGTGAACTGCGCAAGATGCACTACCAATCCTTCTCCAAAATGAAAAAGATGACGCCGGAAGAACTGCAATGGCACTGCATTAGTATGGTCCCGGAATTACTTTACAGGTAAGAAAATAACTAAAATATTGGAAATAAAAATATTAATAGTATCATCAGCTTTACAAGAAAGAGAACAGGAAAGACATACACGTAAATACAGTTGTTAGTTACATATGTAAAATTGTATAAAATAAATGCAAAGATAAACAAATGAAACAGGTAAAAATTCAGGATTTTGTATATGTATTTGTTGTATTTTGTATATATATATATATATATTTGAAGCGATGACGGCTCAGTTGGTAATGTGTTCGGACACAGTGTCGAAGGACATAGGTTCGAATCCACAGAACTGAGTCGGAGCTTTCAGTGTAGGAAAACATCGTGATGAAACCATAGCATGGCGGTAGGGTTTTTTCTAAGTCCATCTGGCTAGCTTCCACCCTCAAGTTGAAAATCTGTCGGCAAGCACCTGTTGCTGTGTCCCGGCTGCTGCACTTGAGAGCCAGTCCCCCTCTAGGTTAAGCGTGACTTACCATCTTAGACCACATCATCAATTAATATCAGATGAGATTGTGGCCCGGACTCAAGTTAGCATGCATATGTGGAAGAAGATTATTTATTGAATTTATTATTAGCACAAAGAAATGTTCTAGAAGAAAGACTGGTATCAGTAGAAAAGCGCGACAACGATTGATATATAACAAAAAGACAATTATGCAAACTGTGACAAAGCGCGAATGAGTAGGTTATATGGATAATCACAAAATTAGCACGATTCTGGTTTTCATCAAACAATAAATATAGTTGAAAACTAATAAAACAGATGTCTAAGCAATTTATTTATACGCACACGTTTTGAGAATAGTTTGCAATGAACAAACAAACAGATCTCTCTTTATAAACCGACTAGGTTTAATTTTACAAGTGGTCTGCGATATATTTCTTATTTTCACTGACGGAATGCCAGTCAAGGTCGAAGTGTCTTCCGTGAAGTCTTTGACGGTTGACTACGAAGTTTCTTTTCACACGTTGTAAGACTTTTTCTTTTAAATCGCCGTCGGAGTAGCATTTGCCACTGTCAACGTTGTTTTTACGAGTTTAAAATCAATAACGTTTTAAATTCTTCGATATATATATATTAAAGATCTCAGACATTGTGTAAATACAATAAATACGGTTAAGCTATTTTGTAATATGATTTTGGGTACTTACTTGGTAAATTTTGAGTCGTCTCGAAAAATATAATTCATGATTCTTTATTTTTTATAGCATAAAAGGTAAACAATTTCTGATCTGTTATCTATTTAAACTACTTCATTTGTGTACAATATAGCCAAATTATATGACATAAATTTAAATCGATATTTAGCAGATAAAGTGTAAAAATAATACAAATTAATTGATCACTACATAGTATAAAACAAAGTCGCTTTCTCTGTCCCTATATCCCTATGTATGCTTAAATCTTCAAAACTACGCAACGGATTTTGATGCGGTTTTGTTTTTAATAGATAGAGTGATTGAAGAGGAAGGTTTATATGTATAATAAAATAAATTATATAGTTGAGAAATACTGTTATTTTTGAGGTTAGTCCAAATGTAACGCGTGCGGGCCACGGGCAGTAATGAATAAATGAAAAGTACTGGATCGATTTTAATAATTTTTTCAGTGAATGACATAGGCTATATATTTTATACCCGTGCGAAGCAGGAGCGGGCCGCTAGTTAAAGCTAAAATATTAGATGACCGGTCCAATTATCTTCAGAAACTGACATCACTTAGTTACGCTCTCAAGTTCGTTTAGTGTCTATACGAAAAGACAATACGAAATTATAATTAGACAAATATTCGTAAATAAAATTGGAGTGTCTGTTTGTGATATTGAAACAATTTCTTTTTACTCCATGCATATGAATATATATACGTTACATACACCAAAATAACATTTTTTACAATTTTTGTCTATCTGTCTGTTTGTTCCGGGTAAACTCCGAAACGGCTGCACCGATTTTCACAGGAATTTCTCTGACGGATAGCTAAAATTACAGTCGGCGATATAGGCTACTTTATTTAAACTAGCTGTCACCCGTGGCTTCGTCTGTAGTACTATCTCCGAAACGGTTGAACTTACTTTCACGGGACTTTTACTGACAGATAGCTGCCCTATAAGAAGTGATTAAAGTTTTTTTCACTTTGGACTGGCTCTCACCCCTTTTAACAGGGTATTTCTGGAATTTTACCACCTCTCACAGTTTTAAATTCCTTTAATACAATTGATAAAACGCATACGGAGGTGCGGGCAACAACTGATATTTCATATAATTATAAAAAATAATTGTGGTAATGCATCGAGACAGTTAAATGAACAGTATTTTCGTACAATAAGTACGCGTCAAATACAATAATGGTGTCATTGTGCGTAGTGTAAAGTTCGTGACAAACACAATAGTCGGCTCGTTCAAGGACAACAGGGGGTCTCTCCCATTACCGAGGACCCTAAATATAGAAATCCGATAAAATTGCAAATCGCCGGTCGACAAATTTGACGCATGGTCTAAGTCATAACTTGTCAGTAAAAGTTATAAAGGCCGCGTTTAAATTTTAGTTCCTAAACATATTTATAATTAAAATAGTAATTATATATAACTAGCGGCCCGCTCCGGGCTTCGCACGCGTATAAAATATATAGCCTATGTCATTCAATGAAAAAATGATTAAAATCGATCCAGTAGTTTTGATTTGTTCATTACTGCCCGTGGCCCGCACGCGTTAAATTTCGAGTAACCTCAAAAATAACAGTATTTCTCCACTATTTAATTTATGTTATTATACATATAAAACTTCCACTTCAATCACTCTATCTATTAAAAAAACCGCACCAAAATCCGTTGTGTAGTTTTAAAGATTCAAGCATACATAGGGATATAGGGACTGAGAAAGGGACTTTCTTTTATACTATGTAGGGAAGTGCATTTATAATATACAGTTTAAAGGAATTAATACGCTATAAGGTATGCCAACAATCACACACTAAACTAAAATCAGTATAAACTCAGAAAGGAATGAATAACAAACGCAGAATGTATATATAAATTTTGCCTAAACCTTAAATGCATGTTTTCTATGTTTTTACCCAAAAAATTATATTGGATGTGGAGTATTATACAAGCTTATAAAAAAAATGCACCACACAAAATAAATTATTCGACAATCTAATCGTCACAATAAAAGCGTGCGAATTTATGTACTTTATTTCATTTTTTTTGTTTAGTTTGAAAGCTTCGGGCTAAGTAAGTCCTATGGCATACACTTAAAAATAAAACTTTCGCTACGAATAACACTACACTGCAAGAATAGCTCGCCGCTACCCCCCTCGTCTGCGGTTCAAGCCTAGGTCCGATCGCCCAGAGTGGAGTCCTCGAGCACGCTGCTAGCGCGATACAGTGACACTGAATTTTTCACTCGCTAGTTTAACAGACGCAACACAGATCACTCCTAAATACGTGCACACACACAAGTACTGCCGCGCCCGATGTTCAATAATCCGATTAGAACCTGTATTTTCAACACTCTCCGCGACACAGTGTTTACACCCAACAGTTTTCGTCACACAAAAAGGTTGCCAATCAGAGTTTCAATGCCCTCTCATAAGAAGTTTCACTTCAAAAACATTCTTACGAATGGTCAAGCTGTGTCTAGTATTCAATTGGTTAGTTATATTTTTAAAGTTTCATGCATTTATCTAAAGAGTAAGTAGGATATATATATGGTTTTAAGAACTTTTATTTGTACTGATATTATGTTCATTTAGTTCCAAAGTGTTTACTTGAGAAATAGATGAACGTTTACTTGAAAAGCGACAGAGGAATGTAAACAACTCAAATGTTACCAGCCGAAAAAGAAAATAATAAGAAATTCATAACTACATAACAGCTCTATCTAGTATTAAGTTGCATAACTAAAATTTCACTATAAATTATTTCCAAATACTACGCAAACTTCTGCTTAATCGGGTAAAAAAAAATACCGCAAAACCGCTAAAGCTTTTCGATTAAATCGTAAACAGAATAGTAGTCCATAAGGATTATTGCCGAAGTCGAATCGATACCGCGAAACGAATAAGTTTTACGATTCGCATTCGACACCGCGCATTGTGTTACGCTATAGCACGTTGTGTTGTGCCCTTCAAAGCTCCCCTAATAAGCACAGATGGCGACACGTTTCCCATAACACAGAGTTATTGTTATTGACATTATGTAATAATACAAGACGTGCATTGGAATATCTTAATTTGTTATTTCTGTTATAGTATTTATGTTATATTTCATTCGTTAGGGAATTGTAATTGTTAGATACGTAGATGATAGGTATTTTTCAATTAAAACTTCTTATGGGAGTGCTTTGAAATTCTGATCTGCATCGTTTTTCTGTGACGAACAGTGATGGATTGAATGTTGAAGACACCGATTCGATCACCAAAGTTAAGCAGCGTCGGGCGCAATCACTACTTTGATGGGTTACCGCCTGAAAACACCGCGTGACGTTACCTGTTTTTGGTGTATTTTTTTAAGATTAAAATGTTTCCCTGTTTTACAATGGTTTTACTTCTATCGTGTGTCTTTACGATACACCCTGTTTTTTTTATAATTTCTTCTCTATTTATAAAAATAAAACTACAGCGACCATTCCCGGCTAGGAATAGGTGAAAGTATGCCAGTATGACGTCTTGAGTATTATAACGATTTAGATTCATTTCTCGAAAAGATTATAATGATTAGTGAGTGTTATTTTCAATACATATACAGATGCCGTCTTGGCCTTATTTGTAGGTATTTTTAAGATGTACAATTCCGTAGTACATTATTTTTATGTGTAATTACAGGGCTTGTAAACTCTCGTCTTACGACTTCATTAGAATACATAGACTTTTTCTTAAATAAATAAAAAAATGTACTGAACAGATTTTGTATCAAATATTATATAGTAATATAGCTAATACGTCAGATCAAAATGTAACGATAAAAAGGAAGTAGAATCGAAAAATACCTGCCAACCGAGTACGCTATTACAGTATGCGCTGTATAAACCATTACAGCTATACGACGATACCGTATGATATCACCTGTATACAAACAAACGCAAATGAACTGTCAAGGAGCCGCTAAATAGCTATAAACCAATGATATGCAAAAACAAAAAACACAAAAACTTTGAAATAAACACGAAGTATGTCAAAATATGCCTCGTTAAATAATGTATTAAAACCGACGTCAGAAAAAGCACCAGCAGAACATCCTTGACCGTCGTTAGATCATACCTAGCCTAGGAATGTCGTAAAGTTAGCTGCTACCAATAACTCAAGTCACTTCTATACGATTCTGAGGTCGTTTCCTAATGTATTATTAATATGTAAGATTGAATAGTGCTAATGTAATTCATTTTAATTTTTTCGAGCCAATCGCGGGCAGACAAAAATACATACATACATACAAATCGAATACGGAACCTCCTTTTTTGAAGTAATAAAGAAAGAAATATCGGAATCGCTTTATAACAGAAGATCTGAGGTAACAAACATTAAAGAAAAAACAAAAAGATAGTGTGTACTTATGTACACGCGTTAGAAGTTATACTTCTTTGGCGTAACAAGGAAAAAAATATTTTTCAAAAGTTTTATCTTTCGTCTTATTCTACGTTTGTAGAGAAAACCACACTAACAATAGAAAAAAGGTTTTTAATACATACACAAAAATATTTTAAATAAAATGTTGCCTATAGCTAACTTCAGGGTGTCGGTTTTTCGTGACGGTGTGCGCGCGCGTATCGTAAAAATTTACTCTCATCATTTTTCCCTAACGCGCCAAAAGAAGTATAACTTCAAAAACAACCGAATCTGAGAACCCTGTTCGTTTTTGACGTCGGGGAAAAAAAAACTCTGTGTACTTGACAATTGCAAACAATTGAAAATTGATTGACCATCGAGCATTCGTTTACAATCATTAAAAGTTTACCCGTCCCTTCTTCTTTTTCTTCTTGTTATGGCACCGCAGAAGCACTTGCCAGTGTCAATGTTTTGTTTCAAGTAAGTGTCTTGTGATAATTATAACGTTCTAACAAGATGGTGGTTTCCTTGTTAGAACTTTCCATGGAGTTTTGGCGGCATCTCAGAATGCATGCTCCGTGGTATTATTTCCCATCCACTTCACTTGTGCATAATAACCGAACTATATTACGTAAAACACCACCAATATTACAAAATATAGAGTCTAATAACACAAGATTATGAATAAAATATAAAAACCACTACATGACAGACTAAGATCCCGCCAAAAACTCCACCCGTCCCATTAATGGAATTATTGATTTGAATCATATTCAAATTCAGACTTTATTTAAGGGTTTTTCGAGAAAATACTTCTGGTAATGGAGTAGTTTATATGATCAACTTTATTCAGTAAAGGAATATAATAAGAGTTACCACCAAACCTTGACTTGGAAGTTAGACACGAAAGTAATTAAAAATATCCTATAAGCAGAGTTACTAAATATTAGGCGAAATGTACAATTATTGATGACTACAGAAACTCTAGTTTTTAACTACAATGTTCGTACGTACGTACAAATTTAAGAACTTTCTTTTATTAAACGAATCTACTAACGTAGTATCCGTTGCATGTTTCGATTGAATTTTTATAGATGATTAATTGATTAGAAACAAATTCACAGTACCTTCAACGCTTTCATATATACCGCCACATCCTCATCGTGTGTTTCTATGAATCGTTCACGAATGAGTTACACAGCACCTGATTGTTAACTGACTAGAGGTGAACGACCCATTTAAATATTATCAAACTAGCTTATGCTCGCGATTACATATGCGTTGTCTATTGTCTTAATAATACTATATTATATGCATAATAGAAGATATTGAAAAAAAAAATTTGCTTACATATATCACATAACTTTATATGAAATGAAGGTATCGTGATATTTTTTTAGATAAGGAAGTAATACTAAAAAAATTATCAAAATCTATCGAATACTTTTTACGTGATGCGTGCACAACGACATACCTCTATCTTGTTAGTTATGTAGAAGATAGTGTGGATCACAATTTGAAATACAAAGTTCGATCTCCCGGAGTGGGGCCCTCGAGCGCGCTGCTATCGCGATACAGTGACACTCAATATTTTCACTCACTAGATTAACAGAGACACAACACAGATCAACCCATATACGTGCACACACGCAGGTAGGTACGCATATATTGGGTGGGTTTTCCTTTTTTTTCCCCTTGTAATTCATAAATGGATAGTATAGTTTAGTCACATTGAAAATCTGTCGCCAAGCACCTGGTGGTGTGTTCCGGCAGCTGCACTTGAGAGCCAGTCGCCCTCTAGGTTAAGCGTGACTTGCCATCTTAGACCACATCATCATTTAATATCAGATGAGATTGTGGTCAAAACGTTTACCTATAAAGTATAAAAAAAAACCCCCGAAATATCAACAGTTCTATACTTTTTTTTCCCAAACACGATGGATACAGCAGAAACATTTCTCAAGCATTTCCTTCACCATCGGTTGACAGTGTTATCGATTACTTCACATTACAATTTACAATTAGTAAATGTATACGAATACCGAGAAAATTGAATCGATATTCCGCTGGTAAAACCACTTGACCACCGTGACTGAATTTAACAGCTTTCTTTAAACTGAAATTATTATCAGCCAGTACGCGAGTGCCAGATTCAGCGTAAAGCTGCTTAAAGGCTCGCTCACCTGCTGCCATAACATATAGTTATGAGAACGGCGTACTCACGTGCCCTCAGTGTGCACGGAGTTTTGCCGCGATGATAGGCTGGCTACGTAAGTCATATTCGCGCGCACCAGCGCCATCTCTCAGACTAGGTGTCAAAGCGGTCGCTATGGCCGAAACCGGTCGGAATCATCATCATCATTATTATCCCTCGGTATAAGTAACGTATTTGACCCGTCTGTAGTGAAAACTCTGAAAACTGTGTGTATTAACGCAGTCTTTTCAAGGAACTGTAGGTTGAGACATCTCGTAGCCAGAGAGCTGGATACTTCGTTCAATAGTTGCCATCATACTACGTCGCAATATGGGCAGTCTTCTAGGAATATTGCCTTGTTCGTTTCTATTCTGATTGAAATGTTACTTGTGCACCACAGATGGGCGCCGCACAGTTGCTTCGAACAGCAACAATACATCTGTCAAACGAAACTACGCAAGGTGGCCAAAGCCAAAGTGAAGGAACTCCACCGACGCTGGCAACGCATGGGCAAACTCAACGAGATCAAGGTCCCGAGCATCAGCCGGGAGGACAACGACCCGATGATGGTTAATGACGTCACGGTGAACCCCGTCCCCAACCCGAAATCCTTCGATCTGCGTCCCAACCCGACTACGTCAAACCAGAAACGGCAAAAATCGAAGGGGAACCCGAATAACAGCAACACGAAAGATACTCGGCCGAATGAAATGAGGAAGCGATTGCATCCGACGGCGCCGAGGCGGCTTCGAAGACCATTCCCAGGGTGAGTTTAATATATTCTTAATACTATGTACTAGAGCATGCTAAAGCTGTAGCGTTCCGGGAAGAACCTGTGTACATATATAATAATTAATTGAGGTGCCAGAGTTTCTGCATTCAACGAATACGGAAATGAAACGCGAAATGCTCCCCAAGCTATCATATAAATTATCAGTAATTCTATTCTACAATATCGTTCGAATATTTAAATCAGTAATTCCCCCACAAACTTCAGCAAATAACTAACTTTAACTGTCGTATATATTTTCGTAGTATTTATCTTTTGTAGCCAAAAACATTATAGGGTCCTTTATGATCTTCATTCATAAATAATGATGTCATAAATTTTGTTTTAGACGTGAATAGAATAAACTTTTTACTGTTCACTAACTATTATCCGTGACTTCGCTCGTGTTAATATAGATTTAACTTAAACTTTAAATAAAGAAATAAAAAAAACAAACATATGCATTTGTAATATTATTTATGTTAATATAAATGTAAAAGTTTTTCTTTTTCTTTGATTCCATCACACGGGCGGGAAATGTCAGCGCCTATGTTTGATTTTTATAGAGATGCTCTGAAGATTATTCATATCGGTGGTTCACGATTTCTCAGGCACTGTTACCATTTCTTACCTATATTTAGCCACATTTTAAACGCGTAATTTGTTGGTAAACATAATTTAACATGTGTTTCTCATTACGTTTCGCATAGCATTTTAATATTTTCAACAAAAAAAATATCAAATTTCTCACACTGCATACGTCTTAAAATAAGAATGATGTAATTATTATTTCAGGTACACGTGGAACCGACGCGATCCCGAAGGCTCCTATCAGCGCAACGCGGAACTTCTCCGTTCCGGACGCACCGGCTTGAGTCCGCAACAGATAAACGCGAACCTAGCTCGCTTGCGACACATGCGCGACAAGCAGATCGCACGACGCAAGCGCCTCCGCGACAACGACGAGTGGCTAATCAACGAAATCAAACCGGTACTGTCGCAGACGCACGCGCGGACCTACACCATCGCCAATAACATGAGCGCCCTCTATCCGAAGACCATTGTCGAGGAGTTCGACATATTCCCCGCGCCGTCACCGCCCGCGAGCCTCCGACAGGCGCGAGGTTGAAAGCAACCAACGACTCACGCGAACCATTAGTAATAAGCTACATCTATCTTCTCATTCTCGCTTCGAATACCCCCTCTACGGAGATAATATTCGCTTGTGTCTAACCTATATAATAATAAGTCTTATTGTTTCTACGTGCGATTTTTCATTGTAATGTTGCGACTAAAAGTCGACGACGGTTACGGAATACAATTATCGCTTGTGTGTCTAAAACGAAAACTAGTGTTCTTCTTCTCTTTCCAATCTAGAGTTGCCAGAACGTGACGAAGCTATTGTGATGTTGCGTGCGTGTTTTGTCTTGGTTTATGAAAGAGTCATAATTTGTAGGATAGTTAGTGTTCGATTTCACGGTACTATCGTCATTATTACCATAAATATTATAGGTATAGCTTTTGTGATAGTAATCGACGTGAAGCTGAGGATTTAAACGTTTTTATTTATTAAGCCATCTAAAGGAAAAATTGATAATTTTTAAACTAAATGTATTTACGAATTTTTATTTAATCCTATATTAAAATCATGTTTGTGAAATTACCACCGGGAGATAATAAAATCGATATACACAACTATAAAATTACAATCAGTTCTGTAAACATATATTTTAATAACCAAACCATTAAGAAACTCAACGACACTCAATCTAATTATGTTTCCTTTTACATTAAAAAAAAAAAAACAAACAATTATCTTTCCTTAAACATCGCCATAATTAAAATAAGATTCGTGATTAAATTTCTTTAATAAATTATAAAAACTAACATCACTAGTTACCAAACCAATCTTCGAAATTCTGACTACATTTTTAATAATTAAGAATGTATTCCAGAATAAGTACGTTGTTAGTTCAAATCCAAACACTTTAACAGTGACTGAAACACACAGACAAAGTATCCGTATGTCCTATATATTAATGGAGATAAGTTAAATGTGAAAATAAAATTGTGATTCAATAAATCGGTTTTCCTTTATTTATATTCGACGATAATATTTAATAGAATTATTAAATATTATATTGCAATTCGTGAATTTCATAAGAACAATTTAATACGTCGCGCGCAATTGACACGTCAACGTTATCGTATTTATAAAGAGCTAGTCAGTAAGATTACTGCGGAAAAAAAAATCTATTATTAGTCTAAGTAACTATTGATAAAAATACATGTAATAAAAATGAAATAACCTCCCGATATTTCTGTAATTGATTTCTTGTTGATATAATTATTTCCATTGTGAACATTTATTTCGAGTCTGTTCTGAATACTTTATTTGTTAAAATGAATTATTAAAAGAATTATTGACAGTTTTTTTTTTACAATTTACACAGCCTTTTTAAGATATATATTAAAATATCTAAAGACATTTAACACCCAGATATAGAATAGAAAAAATTAATAAGCTCAGCACACAATATACAATCTGTGTCCGCTGTTTCGAATGTGGGACATTTCGTGTCTATTTTTGATATACATATATTTCTATATTCATTATTTTGCTCAGTCCTTAATCGGGTTAACATTTTATTGCCTTCGAAAATATTAAATAATAATAGCATTTTCAAGGAACGTTTAAAAATGTATCGTTATATGCACAAATATAATATCTTATACAAATTAATGTTATTTTTCTTTAAATTCTGCTTAATATATGTTTAGTGTCCTCAGAAATACCAAAGAATATTTACAATTATCGTTCTTTGGCATAAGTCTGATGGGCGTTTCTGATAAGTTACTTCGCCTAAATCACTACACACTCGATTCGCAATTATTGTTTTCAAGGCGAGTTCGCCAATTTGGGTGCACCCTTGAGCTGAGTTTGAGCTTGAATTTCCAACACAGCTGAATGCCTTACCCACTCGTATAAAAATCCCAGTGTAACTGTAAAGACCCTTCGGGCCAAGAACCGATAAAAAGTTCGTAAAAAAAACCACCCAGTTTATGCATTAAAAATGCTTATTTCCTAGGATAAATAAATATCAAATATATATAATTGTATTCAGAATATGACTCAAGAGTAACTAAATATAACATTAGTTTTTTTTTTCTAATTTAAATTATTCATTATTCACCATCTAATTAATGAATTAATATTTTGTCATTCATTTTTAAGTGTAAATTTATTTATATGTGAAAAAAAAAAGTTACATTACTAAAATATATCTATTATTGTCGTACATCATGATTGGCATTTTATTTTTACTTAATTAATATAGTTATTTAAAATCAATAAGCTACGTTCCAGTCTGTGCGTTATATAGTCGATCTATAATAGCCTAGTGGAGATATACTAAACTGCCAATATTATAGTCCTCGCATTTATTTTTTTATATAAGTTTTATATTTTTTAATGACAGTTATTACGCCAGCGTACTGTTTGTTACCTTTTATAATTATTAATTACGTTTCCTTTCAATAAAGGATATTTATTCTTTTAAACGCTTTGCCTCTCACGTGCACAAGACAATATATTTTCAAGGTATATCCACTATAAAATTTTAACACAGGTCTATTTTATCGCTGGTTCTCTGTTCAATCTTAAAGTTAATAACACTCAAACGACCCTAGATGATAAATATAGTCAACAGATGACTTAATTTCCAAAAATTATAATTACAAATAAATGCATTCAAATATTAAGTATTATTTGTCTCATTATATACCTCAATATATAATGTTCCATATTTAAATTTGAACGACAGATTTACTTTTTATTTAAATTTATTATAAAATCCTATTTTTTATGTAAATATATAAAATTCGAATAGTACCTAATGAGATAAATAACTATGGTATGCGCAAAAATTTGTATTGTAACAGTGAAAACTCTATTTATAAGAACATAGTAATGTCTTATTTTAAGTATTAATATATATTATAATGAATTATTGTAAACTTAAATAAAAACATCGTCTGAATTTTAATTAATTGTTTCATTATGTTCCTCAGGCTCTTGAAGAATACTTATAGCCTGCCATCTATCGTCGAATAGTAAAACATTTGAACTAAATTTTTTTAAAGGTTTCATAGATGGCGTTTACAATTTTAATATATTCGTTTACACTAAAATTTGTGTAAAATTTTACAATTTACAATATTTGTCAACGAACATAAAATATTATTGAATTTTACGTGTTTCTCATAAGTACTTATGATATTAATTATTTCTATTTACAATTTTATTTAGGTTCAATACATCCGTTGAATTGTATAACCGTGGAACACAAAAATATTAAGTACCAGTATGAAAAACTAGCTTCTACCTGCGGCTTTTCTTACGTTAATATAAATTTGAGAATCGGTCCCTCGAGAATAATACTTCTATCCTGGATTAAAGATATCCATGATAACGTAACGATAAATAACTTGATCAGGCGTAAATAGTCAAGGCGTAAAATAGTAACAAATAAACTCATATATGCATCTTTCTTTTTTTTATATATCATAGGGGGTAAACGAACAGGTGGGTCACCTGATGGTTAGTGATCACCACCGTCCATAGGCACTAGCAACACCAGGGGAGTCGCAATTGCGTTGCCGGACTTCTAAAGAAGTGTAGTGTGTCGTGTGTGTAGTGTATCATAATAGGATAAATTCCAACAAATATGCACAGTCATGTAGCAGAAGTCTATATAACTATAGATTTAAGTGAAATATTTGTCGACTCATATTATCAATATATAGCGAAAACCATCCGATCGAGCATTTTAAAACATTATAGTTAAAAATTAACTCAGAACTCGTTAAGAGAATTGAAAGATTACGTCATAATTGACGCAATTCGAAGTTATATTGTTCGATAAATAAGAGTCAATATCGCCCGAGTATTGTTAAACTATGTAAATTTGCAAAGGATCAACGACCCATCGACCGTTAAAACATGTTATTTCCATCGAGTAATGGCGACGAGATATGCCGATACGGTTACCATGGCGACCAATAAACAAACACCCAACCGCGTGACGTGATTGGCCACACGACAGTTACAAGCGTTGGCTTATTTGTTCTATGAGAAAAATTATAATCATGCTAACATAGAATGACTACTATGCCGTCCAAAAAAAATGGAGGATGCATCTGTAATGTTTACAATATTCAAAATCAGGACAAGAGGGGCATATCAAAGTATATTTTTTTCGTACTGTAAGCTTCTGGTCTCGAACTAGGAGTAATTAAAAAACTAGTTAGCCATTACTTCACTCAAACTACAGACTATAACAGACCCTTCGACGTTTTTTTTTTTATTTTCATTTAAATTAGATGGCATAGAAAGGTGTTTACGTATATCTAGAAGTAGTTGAGTTCGACGTATAGACCAGTGGTCGGCAAGCCGCAGCTTGCGAGCCACATGCGGCTCTTTCACAATTTTTGAAACGGAAGCCTACAGAAAAAGGGGGATCATTTCTAGAAAGACATTAAGCAAAGGGAAGCTCGAAAAGTGTACTTTTAATCGTAATTATTGCCATAGAAATATCTCTATTAAGGTAAAGCTTTAGTTAGAAAAAAGGCTCTTTGCATACACTTCAATTTTGTATTGTTTATATTTGATTCTTTTGGATTATGAGTTTGCCGAGTACTAGTCTAGACCATTTTTTTTTATATCATTGGGGGCAAACGAACAGGTGGGTCACCTGATGGTAAGTTATCACCGTCGTCCATAGACACTAGCAACACCAGGGGAGTCGCAAGTGCGTTGCCGGCCTTTTAATGTATGTGGGCCTCCGGCGCCATCATGGCATAAAAACCATATATCAATTTAAATTTTTTTTTCGAACTGACTACACTGTTGGCTTCTTAAGGCCGCTACAGTTTCACCGGACTACAATTTTTCAAATACTTTACGCCACATTAGTACCTTGTATCTATGTGAAGATACAGCGAGTCACTAATATTGCCTATTAACGTTGTAATTTACAAGTACTTTTTATTGATAGTAATTGTACTAAAGTGAAACAGAAACAAGTAAGCAATATTAAGAATTGCGATATCTGATTTCGATTCAATTGGAGTGTTTTCATCAATAGGCTATAAGAGGTCATTGCCAAATTGATAACAAAACGATAAATCAATGGTGTGTAACCCTCCATTGGCTTGACAGTGATTTCAAGTCGGATTGATAAGCTAAATTGAGGTCAACGAATACTTGAGATGCCGTAGAATTCGATGTCGTCCTTCAATGAATCAAATCGTGGTGGTCACATCGGGTTCGCTATAAATGAGGTCATCAACGTCAGAATGATCAGACAATTTCGGCTAATTTTAAACGTAAGAAATATATATATATATATGTGTCATTTTGATATATGATTCAAAAGGACAGACTTCGAAAAATAAGGAGGTTATTATGCTCAGCTCGGTATGTATTTTTTTATGTATCTCAATTGATATCTTCGCCAAATATGAACTGATTTTAATGATTCTTTTTTTATTTCAATTGGTTATACTGAAGGGTGGTCCGATTAAAATTAAAATGTTCATACCCAAAGGGGGTGAAATCCCACTTATTTAATATCATTCATTCTCGTCTACGCATAGCCGTCGACTTTAAACCGATTTCGTCGAAGATTTTTATTTAACTTGAACTGCTGCTCAATCAAATTTGAAAAAAAAAAATCCAAACTTAAGATTAAAAAAGAAAGGGATGAACAGCTCTTATACGAAATTCCCTCACTTCCCATCAGCAAATTGTAATAAAAACTAGACACAACCTGTAGTTGCAATATAAATTAAAACATATGGTGCATCAAACCTGATTCGATCATGGAAATGGAGGCAAAGGAATCGAACTCCTAAGCGATTAACAGCAGCTATATTGTGATTGGGCTCATATAACTCGTTTTAACGAGGACTTACATCTGAGATTCCGACTATTATGAAAAAGAGCGCAGCCATAAACAGAGCAGAAGTAAAAGCGGGGCGGGGCGATAGGAATAATAGATTCGTATGCTAAGGCCGACGTCTTCACATTTATTTACGCTAAAAATGGAAAAAAAAAAACATTTATTACAAAAAAAATTAAACTGACTTCAATATCAAAAATAACTAAATTATTATATTAAATAAAAATAATCGTTTCGCTTGCTTAAGAGCTTATTTAATCGTTTAAAATGTCTGTCAAATAACAGCATAGACGAACTTGCGTGAAAACCGCATTATGTTTACGACTCAAACAATTTAAACAGCATTTTCTTTCGACATAGCATTACCAAGCCTTGCCGCTTCATGAGCATTATTGGTTCTATCATTATTAGGTTTGGGGCATTTTCTAATATTAATTTGAAAATTATAGGTCCCCTACATATATAAAATGTTAACTTTTTGTCATACATTTATGATACGAATTTACCAAACCCTAAATTAATAATATGTGTAAATAACTCGTCTTAAAGAAAATCAAATCTACACTGAAAACGAAGAGAGTAGGTTCTACACAAAAATAGAACAGATTTTAGCGATAAAAATAATGTAATGCTAACTGTGATCGAGTATTTTCCACCGTTATCTCGTAGCCAATAATAATAAAGAATGGCGTAAGTACATTGACATTTGAAAAAGCCACGCAACACCGTATAACAGTACACTGGGGTTGTTCCCACGGCTTATCGATGCCGTGCTGCCACTCCGAAGCCACGATTACATTTTAGTGTTGTGACAACAGAGGTATACCGATATCACTACATACTATACAACAAAGTCGCTTTCTCTGTTCCTATATCCCTGTGTATGCTTAAATCTAACTACGCAACGGATTTTGATGCGGTTTGTTTTTAATAGATAGAGTGATTGAAGAGGAAGGTTTATATGTATAATAACATAAATTAAATAGTGGAGAAATACTGTTATTTTTGAGGTTACGCCAAATTTAACGCGTGCGGGCCACAGGCAGTAATGAATAAATCAAAACTACTGGATCGATTTTAATCATTTTTTCAGTGAATGACATAGGCTATATATTTTATACCCGTGCGAAGCTGGAGCGGGCCGCTAGTATAATATAACTTATAACGTTTAAATTGCAACGCTGGGTGTACCACACAGATTACCAATCAATTGTAACATCTAGAAAATCAAAAGAAAGAACATCTGTTGGGTTGACGTAGAAATAAGTGTGGTGATGTTGGTACTACTACATTGTATTCTGATCTGCAAGAAAACAGGAAAAAACCTGTTTTTATAATGGACTAAAAAGTTCTCAAGAAAATGTTTTGAGAAATGCCGTAAAAAAATTTCATGCTTTTGGAGTCGGCTTTAAGAATTTTATGAACAAAAACTACGAGTTCCAGAACAATATTATTTAAATAAACACACCCAAACATCAAAGTCATTATTAACTGATTTGCCTACCCGCCAAAACTCTTCATTCTATATTAATCTTCAGGATTAGACATGATTAAAACCCTGGAACATATTTTCATAAGGAGAAGAATCGCATAAAGTAGAAGAGACTAATTTAGTACATGAAAATGGCAGTAATAGTCTTTGAAGAGGACTGGGTTGCCAGTTATAAAAACAAGAAAGAAAAAACTGATTTGCCATATATTCTCTTTGCTTGTCAGTGTTTAACACTTCTGCATTTATTAAAATGTGAAGTTAATCAAAAATCTAGCTCCATTCTATATTGCCGTAAGCGCCAATGTTTATATTACGAGATAAGAGGCGGTATAAATCAAAAGATGATACATAAAACGTCAAATTTGAAATATAAATAAATCAAATGACATTTTGATTTCGGACGCTATTTTGAAACTAGTGATGACCATACTTTCGATGAAGTATCGATAAAGAAATTCTTCTATTATTTATAAATTAATATTTATTTAGCTAAATTTATCCCAAACAGCGAAACTATAGGTATTTATGTTGAATATTATTGAAATAAACATATTATTACGAATACTTTGTCTATGAATAAATAAAGTTAGAAATTATCATATAAATAATATTTGTGTTCTTACTGCTCTCTAACTAGTATTCTTATATTAACATTGACGAGTTATTATAAAAACCAACACACATACAGAAAAAAAAAAACAACTTGTCTAGTGTGTCAAAAGTCATTCACTCCCATAATTAACACGTGCAATCAGGAAAAACAGTAAATGCATATGTTCTATCAACGTTTCATATCGAAAACAATAGCACCATCATACAGCATTACATACATAGTCTCTTGACGACCTTCGATCGCCATACAACCATCATATCTCGCAACATTTAAGATCTACGCTAGCTAAATGAAGTAACAAAAAGTACGTAATTCATTTCGTTTGTTTGTATTTAACGTTTTTATGTGGTTTCCTTGCTTTTGAAAAAGCAATTGAACAGGCCCAAGGTGTAAATAAAATACGAATTAGCTTCCAATTATTTATTAATATTATTAATTTGTTTATTTACATCATCAAAAGATTAACACATGAATAAAAACGTCTCTATCTCGTTTTTCTCTTAATGCCGCAATTCAGGCGTAACATCTTCACCGGTCAAGATTTTATCTTTTACCGCAATATAATTTACAGCAATAATAATTTCTAAAGTCACACTCTAAATGAATCGTATAATATAGGACGATATGCCGTAATGATAATAATTGAATAAAAACATCGATAATTTTATCGACAGTACCTTAGCAAGCTATTCGTATCAAATTACAAGTAATCATAACAAAAAGAAATGTAAACAAATGTTTCTATAGTATAAATATTTACATTAGCGAGATACGAAACTGATTATACAAGTAATGTTTCACTTGAAATCGTAGACTTGAAAACAAATCGCAAAAAGCCTGCAAAAAAAATAAAATACAACAAAACACACAATCACTGGTACAAAATGAACAATGGCGTCTTTATCTTACGTCAAATGTCAAAGGCAGTATAAACCATGAAATTTTTTGTAGGCGGTACAGGTGTCATTTAATTGCATTCGGTAGCTAAGTACTTTCTAATTGTACATATCAAATTGACAGGCCGGCGGATCTGCCGCTAATCAATGCGGACCGGTTAATAAAAAGATAATATTGTAAAAATGAAAGTAACCCTCTTTCACAAGTCTATCGATATTCAAGCATCCCTAATGCTGTATATTCTTTGCTTCAATTATTTACCTATATATACCACTACTTTTATACCTTTATATTATGGCAATGAACTTGAAATTTCAAGGAGTTGGACCGAGATAAGAGTGATTAATTGAGTTATTCTACTACCATATATTTAATTACGTGATACGGCTTTTATATAACTCTATAAAGCGTACACGATTATAACTAAAATATCAAATTAAATTTTATCCTCGACTAGCAACCGTCCGCGTGTTCTTTCATGTTAATTTAGAATGAAACCATGCTAAAACAAATCCTACGGCCACCTACTGGCCTCTATATAAAATCGGGTGAGTGCCTTAAGCGCTCCTCTTAGTAGTCCGGTGAAACTGTAGCGGCCTTGCCAGGCTAACAGTGTAGGTCAGTTCGAAAAAAAAAAAAAAAAAAAACCTACTGGCGAATAATAGTAACATATTATATATTTATACATATATAACATAAAACCTACTCCCCTTAAAACAACTTGACAATTAAATATGATAGAAAAAAATAAAAGTGTATTGACATTGAACCTACCAGAAGTTCAGTTAGGCTGAATATGAAAGAATTTCAGAAGTTCACCTTTTTTTCATTGTCAACTTCACGTGAAAAGATAAGTACTGTTACTTTAAGCCGATTTTCTACGAGAGGGTGGTACTACCGCGGACAAGCCGGTCCATTCGTGCTGAGACCCCATCTGCGACACGAGGGGCATCACAAATGCGTTGCCGGCCTTTGAGGGCGGGAGGGCCTCTGGTGCTCTCACTAACCGAACCAAATGCAACAACACAAGTACTGTTACTTTAAGCCGATTTTCTACGAGAGGGTGGTACTACCCCGGACAAGCCGGCCCATTCTTGCTGAGACCCATTTAGGGATACAGCATGGCTCTACCACTACTAAACGATACGTTTGTATCTTTATAAATTATATCACTCTTCATATTCCTATATTTCTAACGGTTTTTGCAGCGCACGCCGACTTAGCTCTTAGATAGCAGGATTTTCTTACTTAACATTTGTTAATACTAGTGTGGTCCTGCAGTGGTATTCGACCATTCTTTCAATTTTCTTTTAAGTTTCTATATTAACAATTATTAAGTTATTGTTTACACTAAAGCTCTTCAATACTTACGAAACAAAAACAAAATAAAGCAAACCGTTTGAGAAACAGAGAGTGGAGATTAACTTAACTGTTTTATATCTGCCTATTTATATATAGAGATATTGTGGCAGGTTGTGGTAGGTCAGACGCTTATTGTTTTTGTATGAAGAAATAACAAGTTACCCATCCTAACGAAATTACTTAATTATTATATTAACAGGGGAATCTGTCTTCATTATAGTCTTAATAATATTGTAATAAGTATCCATATCTATGCCATTGTACTCTATGTTTGTAAATTTGACCTATTAACTATGGAAAAGCTAATTGACTAGCATGCAAACACTGCCAATAGCGCTATCAATTATCATTTTATATTATCGCTACAATACCCTTAACACGATGCAATTTATTTTGTGTTGTGCTGTTTTTTTTTTCGTTTATAGATTGTTTTTTTTTTTATATATTATAGGGGGCAAACGAACAGGTGCGTCACCTGATGGTAAGTGATCACCGCCGTCCATAGACACTAGCAACACCAGGGGAGTCGTAAGTGCGTTGCCGACCTTTTAATATATGTGGGCCTCCGGCGCTCTCACTGACTGAACGAAACGCAACAGTGCAAGCACTGTTACTTCACGTCGGTTTTCTGTGAGACGGTGGTACTACCCCGGGCGAGCAGACCCATTCATTCTGAAACCAGTAATAGTTTCAGCGCAGCTCTACCACCTAGAATGAACAATTGTAGTTTAAAAAATGTATTTTCACACATTATAAGTATGAATATAATACAAGAGAACTTACTTAAAAAATATGTCACCTTTGAATAGTTCTGTATAAAGAAGCCACTTCCTAATGGATAGTCAAAGTTCTGTTTTTCTCGCTAAAATGATTTAAAAAGTGATAAAATGCCAGCTTAATGTTTATAAAAAGGCTTACGGGCAGCTTCATTATTATATTATCCAACTAACCGTACGCAACGGTTTCAGACGTTTTTCATTCGTATCGAATTGTTGACAATGTAATCAGGTAAGCCTAAACAAAATACATATGTTACATAGGTAGCCAATTACGCGAATGAACTGCACGGCATGATACCTCGCTGACATAGGTGTCCACAGCTCGGCTCTTTTCGGTAATGCTTAGTTGTCGCCGGACGGATAATCCGTTCCCGGTCCCCAATACCCCGCACACACGGCCCACTAGCATTATTTATTTGTTCTCTTTTAGTGTATTGTATAACTTACACTTTGAATGACAATTACTTCGTTTTTAATAGTCGTTACCTTCCTCAATTGACAGGCTGTATAAAGCAAAAATATTTTTATACAATTTAATAAGGGCCCGTACAAGTAATACATAGGTGTGCAGGGTTTTTGTAATTTCCGACGCCCTCTGCCCCTTGTCAGCAAAAGTAAGTAATGCTCTTACCCCTATCTCCCATGCTTTTTTTTTATATTATATTTAGGAGCTTTTATTCTATTGAATATATCGGCCCCATTGTTCCCCATTCTTTCGAGCTTCAACAGGAGAGTCCTTGATGAGATATTATTACAAAGTCATACATCATCTTTGCTTCTTCCGAACAGGGTTCTGCCAAAATGCTGTGACATATACCGATGTCTTGGCAATTAACATTCATAATACTCATCAACGACTCTCTTTCAATGCTATTCTTGGCACACTCCATCATTAAGTGATGCACATCATCAATTTTGCCACATAAATTGCAGTTTGGTGACTCCGCTTTCTTCATTAGATATTGCTGATGTTAACATTTATATATGTATTTTCTAAACCTATCTGGCTCTTAATTAATTCATGGGCAACAGTTAAGAAGCCTAGAATAAATTAACTACTGGAGCGATGGTGTTTTCAAGTTTAAACCGAATTAAAAATTCGAACAACGACATTGAATACTATGAACACAAGTTTGAATATAGACAAAATATATAGAAAAATAATATTAATATTTAAAAGTATTTGTTTATATTTATCAACTAATTTCATAGTACATATGTTGTTGCATCGATACGCAATCGCGCAAATTTCGTTTCAAGCTAGAGCGCCGGAGGCCCACATATATTAAAAGGCCGGCAACGCAGTTGCGACTCCCATGGTGTTGGTAGTGTCTATGGACGGCGGTGATCACTTACCATCAGGTGACCCACCTGTTCGTTTGCCCCCTATAATATAAAAAAAGCGAAAAAATGAACTTCAATCGTTCCATTTCTAACAGACTTCAAAAATCGTTCCATTTCTAACCGACTTCAAAAATCGTTCCATTTCTAACCGACTTCGGTTACAATACATAACCTCTGTATTTTTTTTTTATGTTTGTTACCTCATAACTTTGGATCGGGTAAACCGATTTTGATGATTTATTTGAATTTTTTATTTGAAAGCTGTTGCTTCCCGTGTGGTGCTATTGCAATTTAGTTCAGTTCTGCCAATGGCATCCATAAGAAAACCATACAAATCTCGGTTGTATATGAGCGACAAATGGACGAATTACCCGTACCCGATGCGCCGCGTTACAAAAGACGTCCGCGATATATTTTTACAGATCCTCCCGACAAAATAACGGCAGCTAACTTCCAGTACCCTTCCGTCCCTCGAAACAGAGCGTGTGCGCGCCCACGTCCGCGTAATCACAGATCACGCCGCCGCGGCTTGACTGTGAATTTTGCTCCAGTACACTCATCTAGGCCCCCCTCGGCAGCGGCTCCAGCCGAGGTCCGATCCTCCGGAATGGAGCCCTCGAGCACGTTGCTTGCGCGACAACAGTGACACTGAATTAATTTTCAAACACTAGTTTTTGACACACAACACCAATCACCCCACACACGTGCACATACACACATGTAGGTACACATAGTGGTTGGGTTGTTTTTTTTTATTTTTATTTTGAACCCTTTTCTCGAACAGAGTTAGCTTATACTAACTTAGTAGTCAGATTCAAGATACATGTATGAGTTCCTGAAACATACATGCTTGGTACACGTGTATGTTTCACGAATTTTTATATGTATGAAATAATAGTTAGACTCGGGATATTCGGTAACAGTCCAAGCCGAGGCGCGCCGTGCGCCCTTGTGCTGGTTGCCTACATAAAATCGGGTGAGTGCCTTAAGCGCTCCCCTTGGTGGTCCGGTGAAACTGTGGATGCCTTGCCGGGTTGACAGTGTAGTCAGTTCGAAAAAAAAAAAAAAACGAATTACTCGCGGTAGTCCGGTAAACTTGTAGAGGTCCTAATACCAACAGGGTATATTAGTTCGAAAAAACAAAAAAGAGTAACTGAATATCACGCTTTTTCTTTAGTGCCTTCTTGTTTCCTTAGTGTTTCTTGATATTGAAGTCGGTTTTTTTTTTTTTTGTAAAAGTAATTGCTAACATATTGCGCTATCATTCATAATAGTACATCAACGAAATGATAAGAAACATTATTCCCCTCGGTTAACGAGGTCGGTGACGTTTCCTTTAGAGGAAAGTTTGATGAAAACATACTCCAAAGTTTTGATTTGTTAAAAACAGTAGTCGCTTCAACTATCAGACATATTGATTATGAACCTGTTAACGCATTTAGAAAGTGATGTAGCCTAATCTCCGTTCCATCTTCTTTTATACTTATAACGATATATCTAAACAAACATATATAAATATAAAAATGGTGAGTGTGCGATTCACACACGACAGAAGTGAAACTTCAGTGAATCGACGAAAGAATGAAATGAATATATATAACAAGGGTAGGATAATTATTTAAAGTTTATTTGTTTAAAAATGAAAATATTTTGATTAATTTATAAAGATATCTTATTTAACATATGTTACATAATTTATTGCTCAAGTTCCATACTTTCAATTTCAACAAACAAGATATAAAAACACCCACAAACACTGTTAAATAATAACACACCACGCTGACTTCTTACTAAAAAGCTATAATACGCAGCCGCATACAGTGTACAGTAGTACACGTACTTTTCACATATACTAACACACGTTAAATGCTCAAATACAAGCAAGTACTAAACAGTACAAACATACACACCGATATTTGCTCTCTCGCTCTGGCTCACTATTTCACTTCAACAATAGTCTGTATATTTCTGTCTCATTCTTTACCGGCATCATCCTACACATTTTTGTATTTGTGTTTTGTACCTGTCGTTTTTTCCGTTGCATCCGGTTTGAAATCACATTTCTAAAGTTTCACTTCAATAAAACATATATAAATAAAAATTTTGTGTCTGTTTTTTGTTCCGGCTAATCTCTGATGCGGATGAACCAATTTTGAGAAGACTTTTACGAGGAGACGGATGACTTTTCAAAGTATTATATAAACTATTATTTTATTATATTACGCTTTCTCGTAAGAGCTAAACAGTGATGATAAAACTTAAAATCCTTAGGAACTTATAGCAATTAATAAATTAATATTAAATTAAAACAAAAGAATGACATATAAAATACATAGTTCCTATGAAACAACGTCACCATTTCCACACCAAGAAAGTTTCAGGTACCAGCTAGTAATTCTATAGAAAAAAAAACGAAATAGCTTAGATATCAAATTTTTTTAATAGTAAGTAACGATCATAGAGCCATATGATATGGCTAATTTACAAGCGGTCTAACAGAATAACCTAATGAGATCCGTGGAAAAGTTTTCCCTGACCTTCTAAGGGGTGGGGTAGTTCTTCAATACTGGCTACCGTGAGTACTACGGTGTTAGTACAGAAATAATAATTTTCAAAGAAACCGTTTAAACGGAAGGGATTCCTGTAAAGATATAAAACCTATTTTACTATTGAACTACAGTTTTTAAGTTTTCTCTCCTTAATTACTAATAAACATTATAAAACTAAGTCGCTTTTCGCGTCTGGTCCGTTCTTTTAGATCTTCAAAACTGCATATTACAGATACGGATTGTGATACGGTTTTTTTTCCGTCATTCAGTGAATTTATACCTAAAAGTTTACGTATATAATAATATTTATATACACTAGAGCCATGTCGATGTATCAAATAATCAATAAATGAATAAGACAAATTCCCTGTACATGTCTATTTGTGTTTTTATTTTTCGAACTGGCCTACACTGCTACCCAATAAGGCCTTTACAGTTCCACCGGACAACAATCTATTTGTGTGTGCACCAAGTTCTGAAGTACACAACGGATTTTGATACGATTTTCTCCGCCATTCGGTGAATATTCCGAAACGTTTATTTGTAGAATAAATTTTTAATAAAAATAAACTAAGAAAACGCGACGAACTATAATTAAATCGTAAATCATATTATCTCGAAGATTACACTGCTAATGCTGTCTAAACGTTATAGGTCAAAATAATTTGATATGGAATTGTATATTGTTACACTCTGTATGCAAATAAGCAAAGAATGCTGATTGACTGTGAGAAAGAAATACAACGGAGTTTTAGTAAAAATAGCCCGTTTCCAATTTTGTTGAATCGTTCGAGTAATGACGTCACCGTTCCAGGATTTGACACCATCCTTTATTAAGAAATATTTACAACGCGCTGCGGTGCGTCCGAGGAGATTTCTATTCTAGAAATAAGAGCGAATAGAAAGAGCAACATAAGGAAGGAATATTAAAGCGAACTGCAGCTGTTATAAAATTTAAGTACTGTAGTGTCATTCTTTCTGACGCAAACCGCATTTAATTTATTTACCCATGAACGTAATATCTTAAAAAGGACTACAGAACAGTTCACAATGATGACACATATATCTCGCTAGCTTTTGATCGCGACCCCACTCGTATTAGTATAGACTCGCTGAAAATGTAACTCGTTGTATACGAAATATTTTTTTTTAATCGGTTAAGTATTTTTAGAGGTTATCAGTTACAAACAAATTATCAAATCATTTCCCTTTATAATCGTAAGTATATAGATAAGAATACCTACGCCACAATAACCATTTTTATTAATTTTTTTATCCTTACGAAACCGGGGCGAGTCGATAGTTATACAAGTTCCAGTATAGTTAAGTCCATGTAAACAGCGATGGTGTTTCGAAGTATGGGGCGGCACGCGTCGGGCAACGGTCAGTCCTCGCCCCGCGACCGTCCGGTCGATCCGTGGTCATGGTTGCCGTCGACCGTCACCACACACAGCTCTGAACGTTAATCGAAGCCGGCAACATGACCGACGATATACCAGGTGATCACTTCTTAAATACGGCTTCGAGTTTAAAAACAGTTTATTATATGCTTATATTATTGTAATTTGGTCTCACATGTACAGATATACTGGTGTTACTGTCAACGTATGTTGTTAATACATTAGATATCCCTATAAACAGCTGCATAAATATATGGGGTTCACTGTCATGTCGGCTTGGTATTGAAAGAAATATCGGGAAATCATAAATATTCTTTAGCTTTTTGAATCCTATGATCAAATAACAAAGGCTACAAAATTCATTTAATGTCAACATCGATTGGTCTATATTTTAAATTATCTACTAATTACTCATTATTTTACCTTAAAAAATGATGATTTCAAATTATTAATGTTACTCTATAGCTCGTAAAAACAGACCACTGTAATGTTCTAAAGTATATCTTAGTTATGTTGTTAATAACAAATAGAAAATTATAGTTTTGTGAATGTTGCCCTCCACTTTAATAGATCTCTCAGTTATATTGCACGCTGTCATTTTATATGGCTTTTGTGCACACAAGTAGGTACAAACAGCATATATTGATAGCCTCAGCACGATCCCATGTCGCCCCAACCAAAAGCGGCGGCCGGTACACCGTGGGGTTTTAGTCCGTGCGAGTCGGACATAACCCACTCTCTCCCCCGAGAGGGTGGGTATCCATAAAGGATTTCCCCACGTTAATAAAAAAAAAGGTACAAGCAGCATCCCTTCGATATTTGACACCCATAAACGATTTTGTTCTCGTGAAAATATCTATTATTGTTTCTTCATGTGAACTGTCGGTTTTTTTTTAGCAACCAATCTTCTAGTACATTATTACTGCTATTGTCGAGTAGTTAATGATATTAAAAGTTCCTTGCGATCATTTCAATGAACTAAGAAGGTTGTCAGAGGTAGTATTGATAGAGGTGGCCGGCCGTCTTGTTAGAATTTTCCAGGGAGTTCTTGTCGTAAGTCAGAATCTATGCTCCGTGGCCTTATTTCCCATCAACTTCACTCGTGCATAATAACCAAATTATTTTATGTAAAATACCACCAAAATACAGAGCCAAATAACACAAGATAAGGAATAAAATATAAAATCCACTACATGTCATTCCAGGATCCCGCCAAAAAACTTCGAAGTATGCGTTTTATCTGTTTTACTTGCGAGCTGTCATCGGTACGACATTCATTAACGCGGCTTGCAGTAGAAATTGACTTTCTCTCTTTCTCTCTCTCTCTCTCTCTCTGTGTGTCTCTTTATATGAATGTGAGTGTGTATGTAAAAGGCTAAACGAATTCCAATGAAATTAAGCAATTAAATTCACTATATTTTGGAATAAGACATAGGATACTTTATAACGAAATAGAAAAATTACGCCCAGAATAACAGGTGGCAGGCAAATAAATAAATATTCCGGTAGGCGTATGTTCGTAATTCTTCGCCTTCTAGATTGCTTGACAAATTTTGATGATTTTTGTTTCTATTCATAAATCCATTTCGATAGCTCTTAGTTACAATTACAACCGGTAGGTGGCGTTATTGTCAAGATCCAGAATATTTTACTATTTTTTGGATTTCCCATATAGAAAGTATATAATGCCAGATTTGTAGTATTGCTGCACCTGTTTTTTTTTTGCTAGCGAGGTCTGTAGCGGGACTTCTGTCTACTAAAGCCACTATTATTTACAATATAAAACTTATCGACAATACAACATAACCTAAAATCATCGTCAAATGTTTTTGGCCGCTCTGATTATAGCCATAAGTTTAAGTCAGTACTTAATATCATTAAATGTTTAATACAAAATAAAGTTAAAACGTTATTATAGAAATATGAAATTTATTAATTATGTATTCTTGAGTGGTCTCGATGCTATAGACATAATAATAGTGAAGGTACCGTGAAAAATGGTTCAAACGTTTTGGAGATAGTACCTACTGCAAACGAAGTCATGAGTAAAAGCTAGGCCTAAATAAAAAACGCTTTAATTACTTTTTGTAACGTTAGCTAACTGACAGTGAAAATCCCATGAAAATAGGTCCAATCGTTTTGGGGATAGTATTACAGACCAAGCCACGGATGACAGCTAGTCTAAAATAATGTAGCCTATGTCACCCGTTGTAATTTTAACTATCCGTCAGTGAAATTGCTGTCAAAATCGGTCCAGCCGTTTCGGAGATTACCCGGAACAAACATACAGACAGACAGACAAACATTTCATAAAATTGTATTTTTGTTATCAGTATCGTGTATACGTTCATATCCAATCAGTAAAAAGTCGTTATTTTGATATTACATACAGACACTTCATTTTTATTATATGTATATAGATTTAAACTGAAGCTATGTTCATGTGTTCGTGACAACAACCGCGCTATAAAAGCTCAGATCACGCATCCCAACTAAACAGTCCTATCACATACAACCTCATGGATTAATGCACATTGCACTATCTACTTTCTCTTTTCAGTGTATTGTTCGAATGCTATTCACTTTCCCTTTCCTTCTGCTAACATGGCGCTATTTATTTTTTATTACGAAATATAATGGCCGTAAGGTCATTTCAGTCACCGTTTATCTAGATCTAGGCATATTATGAAGCTTATCAACCACAAATATCTAATGAGGAGTTGGATAATTTTGCTACTGACTCTAACCGCTTTGAACAGAACACTATGTATTAAAATTGTTGCCATATATACTTATCTATATAATCCAACGTTTTAGTAAATCGAAATTGATTTTTTACGTTATTTACAATTAATAAATACATCTAACGTTACCGGTTGTTGCTATTCGAATTAAACCAAATGAAGCTAAAATCTGAACTCCAGTTGATACACGGTAATACCAGCCGAACAATAATTATGCCAGTGTTTATGCTTACTCTTGAAAGGAGTTGTAAAAAAACTCTTTATGTTACAAACAAATGTCGACATCTTCCAAATTAAGGTAATCCAAAAACGATTTCTTTTTGGGTAATAATTGTTCAGATAAATTTTATAATTCCCTATTTCAGAACCTATAGCTATTAAGAAATGTAATATTAGAATGCAACCAGTGTTGCCAGATGGCCTTTGTCATATTCCCGCTAAACCCAGCAAACAATGTTGTGTTATGTTAACAATATTACGTACCCTATACTGTTATGTGGGAGGTAGGTCCTTTCGCGAATATATATTTTTTTTTTATAAAATGCGTATTGTCACACATTTTATACTAACAAAATATTGTTACTGTGCATATAAAAAAAACACTGAATCCTTATCCTTCAATTTTATTAACCTGTATCTTTCTCGATAAATGTATATATACATGCATACATATTCAAATTTATTATACGAATATACCAACCAGTATCTACTTCATTAGGAACAACGAGTGATTGAAGAAATTAAATTGAAGTGATTAAGTAAATGAATCTTGTTAATTTATATTGTTTGCTTAGTGTTTTTTTCTTCTTTTTATACTTTATCGGTTAGCTTTGGACCACAATCTCACCTGATGTTAAATGATGATGTGGTCTAATATGGATTTTCAACTTGAGGGTGGTAGCTAGCCAAGCGGACTTAGAAAAAGCCCTACCTCCATGCTAAAAGTAAAGCTCAGTGCAAATAAAGTAATTTCTAGATACTTTAATTATATAGTCTACTAGCGGCCCGCTTCGGCTTCGCACGGGTATAAAATATATAGCCTATGTCCATACACTGAAAAAATTATTAAAATCGATCCAGTAGTTTTGATTTATTCATTACCGCCCGTGGCCCGCACGCGTTAAATTTGGAGTAACCTCAAAAATAACAGTATTTGTCCACTATTTAATTTATGTTATTATACATATAATCCTTCCTCTCTAATCACTCTATCTATTAAAAAAAACCGCATCAAAATCCGTTGCGTAGTTTTGAAGATTTAAGCATACATAGGGATATAGGGACAGAGAAAGCGACTTTGTTTTATACTATGTAGTGATTTAAAAGTATATAATTGATTTTTAGGATACAAAAGCGAATACATCAGTTCTTTATGTTATTCGTCCTAATAAAACCAAGCAGACGGTAAAGAGCGGTCCTTATTTTTGTCTCGATTATCTATTACGTGTAAAAATAAGTAATACGTGATTTTCATCAAACCACCACCGAATTATATACGAAAATTAGTGTCAAATATGTTGAAATAATTATTCAAATATTTTAAATAACAAATCACAATACGATCGTGTGGCACCGCTATAAAGACCGGCTGTAAAAATCGTCAAAATTAAAGCAAAAAAGCTATGAATTTTCTGACCGCGATATCAATCTTTCAACAGTAATACAATACATTGCCCTAAACCTTCAAGGTCACGGAACGGATATTACGCACTTTAATATTGCTTGATTTACATTTAGCCGCGCACAAAAAGATTTATGACGTCACTTACGTTTCTGTTTTAATAGGCGTCCTGTTTAGTAATTATTTAGCCTTAGATTATGCGACATTTCTCTGTAAATATTTTTACGATGACTAGGGTTTTATTATTCTTTAATATAGAGTTGTTATCAAAGAAATATAATATAGTCGTGTACTTATATGACGCAAGAAGGAAAGAATATTGAAATTCAGCTGACATAGTATTAGGCCAGCAGGTAAATCAAGTGCCGCTTACATTTGAATAAATTTAGTTTGTAGTCATACAGACAAAAATCGAATAGTCATTTCCACAAATTTATAATGTAATCACACTTACATTTAATAATGTTGTAGCCACAGCCATCTTCGTATTCGCTCCGATGTAAAGAATAGAACTCTGTTCGGGCTCTTTTTTTCGAACTAAACGCTGTTGGCTTGATGGGCTTCACTGGGCTTTCTGTGGAAGCGCTTAAGACGCTCAGCCGTATGGCAACAAGCTCAATAGCGCTAAAATAGCCCAACCTCGGCTGAGGCTTTCCTTGCATACAGCAACGTGAATCAAACCAAATAACCATGCGAGTTAAGCTAACGGTACATGTATACCTTAGTGACACACATATGCGTTTCTTCATATGTGTCGCACGAACACGTAAATGTATTTTAAATCTAACAATTTTGGCTAAGGCTAACCAACCAAAAAGGAAAAAAAAATGTCCCTTACATAGCCTATGTACCTACCATGTGTGTATGCACGTGCGTTAGCAGTAACGTAGCGTGTATGATAAGCTAGTGAATTCAGTGTCACTGTATCGCGCTGACAAAATGTTCGAGGTCTCCAATCCGGGAGATTGAACTTAGGTTTGAATCGTCGCCGAGGTAAATCTCAGCGGAATGGGGAAGCAAAGTTGACCGCCCGACAATGGCGGCGTAAATGACAGTTTCGCGGGCGTGGATACGAGCACGCTCTCGTAAAAAAGTCGATAGAATAGGAATTGTTCACTGCAGATATTTTATCAGGAGACCGGTGAAAAATTATAACGGTCACTTCTTAGGACACTTCGCGGCAGATACCACTAACAGGTTGGGATGGCTTACGCCTCTATCGAAATAATTAGTCGCAAGGTACTACCCAATGTACGTCGAGATCGAAGGAAACTCCAAATGCTTATAGGAGATTGATCGCCTGAACGTAATATTGTTCACCGACAGACTTTTGTAAGAAGCGGTTTTGTATAACCTGTAACTTTTCGAATTAGTTCGGACGCCCCGCATTGCCCTTTATATAGCTTTCAATAAAGGAAGGTGGAAAACTCTGGCGTACTATTTCTAGAACAAAATTGTATTGGGTACCCACGATCCATGAGTCATGCTTTTTTTTATTTATTTTTGAGTTCGCATACGGCAGCAAAACTGAAGTAATTTGTCACTATTACTATTTACAGCTATAGAACACGAACAAGTCACTTATATTTCATTTAAAAACAACCGTTAGAATTCACACTTACGTGATTTTTCTTTAGGATTTTTAAATATTTTACCAGAGTTTCAGATAAACATAGTTATATTAGAAATGCGGTCACTTCCCTAATTGTACTGAGAAATTGATATATAGATGTGTAACTGTAAATTATAAACTGTTAAAAGTAAGCCTAAAGGAACTTTGTACGTTTACAGAGACTGGAGCGGTATTCACGTTCGGCAAGTCTCACTTTGCCGACAATGAGCCTAGTCATTTTTTCATCAAAAACGATCCCGTTGTTGCAATCTCTTGCGGGGACGAACACAGCGCTGTTATATGTCGTAAGTGAAAAAACTATTATTAACGTATTTGATAAGCATAACTCGAGGATTAAAGAAATGCCGTGTACGTGGAAATAATTTTATTTGTACTCATATAGACAAAAATAACCATAATACGGTTACACTAGTCGCACTTACACGGTATATTGTGGCACACTCCGCCTGAAGATTTCATCCTTTGATGTCTAGAATAGAACTCACATTGGATGCCTTGTGGAACCACTTATATAGCTTACAAGAATGAAGGTGGAATTCTCTGCAAGGATGACGTCATTAACTGAGATATTCGACATGTGCCGTTATCGAAACCTCATTATTTCTCATTCCCACGATCAATAATTTATCCACTGTTTATTTATAACGAGTTCGTATACAAGATATAACAATATATCCCCACTGGCTCAGTAATTTTGTATGTTGAAAATATGAGATTGTAGACATGATTAGACCATGCACTGAATTTTCTCTGACACCAGGCAGCAGCAAAACAACAAGTCATGTTCCCATTTCCCAATATGCAACTGAAACATGGTCGACATTTTATAATTTAATATCATCTTTCGATGCTGGTCTGGCCAGGTCTGGCCACTCTATAGGAACTTCCACAAGTGCTGGCTGCTTGCTCGTGTTTATTATAGTCGCACAAAATAGGGTTTTTGGCGATAACTAATTTTTTGTCGGACTTCGTTAAACCGCCGGGAGATTCTATTCGAGTGTTTCGCGTACTACAATGGCCGTTGCGTTATTTTCGCCAATAGCAGCACGACGTGACGGGGGCTCGTGCGAGGAAGCCAATAATCGTGAGGCAAGGCCCGCCAAACACATGTTCGTTTAAAAACCAAGAACAGATTATGCTCCGGAGACCAGAAAAGAAAACAAACGATGTCTTATGTCTAAATTCGTCGAAAACTTTATCATAGTACAATCACAAAACTGTAATAAATATTCCGCTTCTAAAAAGAAAAATATGATGTAACAATGTTGGTAATTTCTACTATTAAGCTAACTTACTGGGACATATAAGTGAAGAAATTGCGCTTGAGAATTTCTATATATAGTATCTACTACTTTCTTCATGTACAATAATCACTAATCAGATATATAGACCAGCCTGTAATTATACATATTTGATATATTCCTACAGAGAATGGACGAGTGTTTGTTTTTGGAGCTAACAGCTGGGGTCAACTTGGTCTCGGGCACAAGGACGAGGTGACGCGCCCGAGCTGTGTGAAATGGCTGAAACCGCAGCGAGCCATGTTCGTCGCCTGCGGTCGTGCACACACCGTATTCGTCACAGGTTGATAATTCTAATTAACCTTTACACCTCTGTTTGGTAACGTTTCGGATATTTTGTATCGCCGTTATCATTTCGTTTTTTTTTATATTATAGGGGACAAACGAACATGTGGGTCACCTAATGGTAAGTGATCACCACCGTCCATAGACACTAGCAACACCAGGGGTGTCGCAAGTGCGTTGCAGGCCTTTTAAATATGTGGGCCTCCGGCGCTCTCACTGACCGAACGGAACGCAACAGTGCGGGCACACTGTTACTTCACGTCGGGTTTCTGTGTGTCGGGTGGTACTACCCCGAGCGAGCCGACCCATTCATGCTGAAACCAGTTATAGCTTCAACGTAGCTTTACCACCTACAAAACCTCGTTGCTCAACTGTAATGTAAAGAAACCACACACTCTTTGTCTTTACGTACCTGATCACTCATTGTACATTCTTCGATCTTTAGAAAGATGAGATACCTAGTCTTAAAACGGCACTGCAGTTCTTAACTATAGTTGCCGAAATACACCGATAGGAGTCTGAACATGGATTGTTGGCTTGATAATGATGAGAGAACACTAGAAAATTGTGTACCCTTATACCATGTTTTACCCGTAACTGTTGCTTTACAGTTTTATAAATTTTACGTTCTATACCAAATTTCAGTTCCTTTGTGAGACGTACCAGACTATAGAAATACATAGGTTCCATGACGGATGTGGGAGAAAAATAGAAAAGTGAAATAAACTTTGTCAGTTTCCAATTAATTTTTCAAACAGATACCAACGCAATCTATACAGTGGGATGCAACGATGAGGGACAACTTGGTACCGGAGACGTGGAGCACCATACTGTGCCTCAATATATAGAACTTGATCAGACTGCTCCAATCAAACAGGTGTCGGCGGGAAGCAATCACACAGCAATACTTACCGGTTTGTCTACTACATTTTTTAAGCGTCTCAATTGTGAAATTGCGAACCTCCAGGAGTTGGCGAGAAACTCAAACTGATCCTTGACTGACGGAAACCTAGCGGTAGTGCATTGATTCTGTCACTATTGAGGTCATACGTCTCATTTTTAACTGGACTGTCCGATTTTAAAATAAACTTTCCTTATTTTAAGCGAATCTGCACAGTCGGTTGTTGTTTATTGTACAGAATAATCATTAAGCATTCCTAAGCTATTTATAAATAATACTCACAAATAATCTATTCATCGGTAAGAAAAAAAATCAATAGCTCACTTTATATAAAACAAAATAGTAATTAGTAGGGTAATAGCAATTATATAAAATATTTTCTAAGAAAAACGAACCGCCTTCAAAAAACGCGACTCAAAAGAAATAATATATTCTACACTTAATTTTACATATACCTTTGTTTTTGGTTTAAAAAAATATATTTATGATACAATTACAACATTCAAATAATACTTATTACATATTTATTTTGAATTTGGCGCCAATTTTAGTTTTATGCCAGCCAAAAAGTGAAAATCTGAAATACTCTTTAAATGCCTTTTATATATGGAAATAGGGACTTGGTGCCGACTTCAAAATAAATATGTAATAGATATTCTTTGAATTTTGTAATTCTATCTTAAATATTAGTAAAATGAAGCGGAACTGTCTTATTTTATTAGTTACGGATTCCAAACCACCAAGTCTACTGCGACTCGCGAGTAAAGTGAGACCATCAGCAATCAGCACACATCTAGTACGCGTTTCCCAGAGCTTTAAATTTGGATTTCCCATCTATTTCGAAACGCTTGGCCGATCTAAATGCATCAGCATTTAGTAATATCCTAAATCATAATGACATATATAAACGAAAAATTTTGACAGAATGGAATTTTGACAGAATGGCTACGACTATGTAATGAAATAAAATGGCAACTCAACATCAATTCTGTCAAAATACCTTTTTCTGTCCTTACTCACTTTTTAAATGAACATTTTTTAACAATTGGCAATATCCGTATAATTTTGCAAACATTTTTTTTTCATACAAACCTTGTCCTGTCAATTACAAACAAAACAAAAAAGAATTAGCCAAATAGGATGCAGCCGTACTGACGTGATGCGCTTACATACATACGGCAATTGATTTTTACTTATATAGATAGCTACAACATTAGAAAATTCATCTATTATGATGTCACAAATGAAATGATTTTATACGACAGAAGAGGGGCGCGTCTTCATGTGTGGCTCTAACTCGGAGGGTCAGCTCGGCATCGGCGAGGCCGCGCGCTCCGCTGTTAAGTTCACGGAACTTACATTTATGGAGAAAATAGCGTTCGTCGAGTGCGGTTACTACCACACGATATTCATTACAGGTACCTTAAAAATACCTCATATAGCTGTGTTTAAACTCTTTGAACTAGTACATAGGGTTAGCATTTGATCACAATCAAGTCTAATGTTGAGCGAAAATGGTAGAAGGTGGTAAAAGGTGGTAGAGCTACGCTGAAGCTATTACTGTTTTCAGCATGAATGGGTCGTCTCGCCCGACGCGCGGGGTACTACCACCCGACACACAGACGTGAGTCGACGTGAAGTAACAGTGCGCCCGCACTGTTGCGTTTCGTTCGGCCAGTGAGAGCGCCGGAGGCCCACATATATTAAAAGGCCGGCAACGCACTTGTGACTCTCTTGGTGTTGCTAGTGTCTATGGACGGCGGTGATCACTTACCATCAGGTGACCCACCTGTTCGTTTGCCTCCTATAATATAAAAAAAAAACTAGTAAACTATTTTTCAAGTTTAGCTTTCAAAACATGGTCTATAGGTGCTCGCGTATAATTTTTTAAATTGAGCTTGGTGGAAGGGAGACTAGATTGTTTCTTCTCATTGTAAGACTCAAACCCATCTCATTCAGTGATGTTTTCGAACATGCCATTACCGACTGACACATTCTCGTTTAAAAAATGGAACCCTGTAATATGAGTGGGGTTGCCACTCATTATAATATGAGTGGGGCTGCCACTCATATGTTATTACATCTACGACTGTCAACACAAACTATCGTATTGAACTAGCCGTGGTGGTCTAGTGGTTTGACCGATGAAATATCGAGCCGATTTCCGCTGCTTCGAACTCCGGAATGTACTAACGAATTTTTCGGAATTCGCGTACATTTACTCATTTAAATTGGTAACACTTTAGGCTGACGATGAAGGAAAACATCGTGAGGAAACCTGAACTTGAGAAACGTTCTTGTATAACCACTATATGTATTCATTAACACAACAAAACCCACAGGTAATCCATCTGCCGTTTGATTATGTAGTATCCAGACCAAAATTTTGGCGTATTGTAGGAACAGTTAAAAGCTATTAAGTCAAGTGAGAATGTTAAGATGTAAGTATGAATTAAATAATAATGAGTGAAATTTGTTACAGATCAAGGTGCAGTATTCGTTACTGGCGACAATGAAAACCAAAAACTCGGTTTACCCAACACTGATGCAATCGTCTACGTACCTCAAGTATTGCCCATAGACCTACCCATGAAAAGCGCTTGCTGCGGTGCGTCCCACACTTTTCTCCTATCAATGGACGAAACGAAGATTCTGGCTTTCGGCTCCAACGAGAACGGCCAGTTAGGTATGACTCGGGACGTGGAGTACGTGGTAGAACCTAAGGAAATCGACATGGAGAAAATGTTCGATGGATTTCAATTGAAATTGGTTGCATGCGGAGCCCTACACACCGCTTTCGTCACTGGTATGTTGACATAATACATAAAAATTAAATGTTTCCAAGCTTTTGTGATTCTCACCTTAACGAATTATTGCTCGTGACTTCGCCCGCGTAAATGTACATATTGAAAATAAAATACAACACATGCTATGAGCTGATAATATAGCTTTCTCTACAGGTGACTTTTATTTATCGATTAAGTATTTTTTGAGTTTAATCATTACAAACAAAAAAATCAAATCTTTTCTTTCTATAATAATAATATATAGTATAGAATATATATTATATTTTTGACAAAATATAATCGCTCGCAAATAGAGGGTAATATGAAAAACATAACAAAATGACTGGCCTTCAAATAGCTGCAGAAACATGTCCATTACTGCATAACATCAAATTTCGAACTTCGCGGTAACTAACAACGAAGATTATAAATATCAGTACAGTATTCAATTTTCCTTTGAGTGAGGCTCAGGTTCAATGTTAGATTCCGCCGGCACTAAGCGCTTCGTTGAAACATCATGACATTGCAACGTTATCTCTTGAACGTTTAAAAATTTAATTATTTAAAGAATTATTATAATTTACCAATAGATTCAGCTGTTATTATCAGTCCACAAATCGATTCTTCCGGTATATATACCCTCATTCTTATGTTAGTCTCATATTAACGTGGCAAAGCTTCGGCTACTTACTCCGTTAAAAACTAACCTCAAAATGGTTTCCGATGAAGGCGCAGAATAACGTTCGTACACCTTTGTCAATTCAATAATAACTCGAAATTAGCGTTTCCGAGATCCTTTGATGTGTGTAAAAACCGCAGACCCAGCTATCGTCACACAGTCCGATAATTCGTTACGTTTAACAATGTCTTCCCACACCTAAATTTATTGCAACCATGGGACAAACATTCGTGGAGAGACACACAAGTATGGGAGTAGCATTATTAAGATAATAAACGCAACATATCTCCATATACGAAAATGCTTTTTTTATAATACGGGCGTTTTTAGTAGCAAAAAATATCTTATAATTATTTTCATTATACAATTAATAGTTGTACGAAAAAATATTCTCGACTACCGGTATGAACAAAATGTGTTATTCTATGAAATGAAGGTAATGAAAATATTATACGACCTACTATGTATAGAGTAATTTTTATCGCACAAATTTGTTGTTATGCAATAAAAAGTTTACACTTTTGTACCCGCGTATTTACATAATTTAACTACAGTAGTTTAACATCTACACTAGATAAGCGTTCATGATAAAAAAAAATTTCGTTCCAGACAACGGACTTCTTTACACCTGCGGCGAATCGAGGACACAATAAACTGTGCTTGCAGGAAATCGACAAAACCGATAATTCAAACGAGGCTGACCCCAATCAATACACGCCTAAGCGGGTCACCGTCTTGAATGGGCACATTGTAGACAATGTAGCATGCGGTGGCTGCCACACTTTACTCACCGCTACTAAGGGATCAAACGTGGATTTCACAAATAACGATTTCAATATCATTGACGCTACGACAAGACAAATCGCCATAACTGAATTACCGCCTCTGCAAAAAATCCCAGTATCTATTAAAGCAGAAGAACCCGAATATACAATGGAAGATGTGACTAATTCTAACATCGACGAACAGCACAATGTCATAGACAGCGTGAATGGAAATGCAAACGAGGAGATCGGATCGATAGACTCATTAGAAGCTAACGTTAGTGGATCGCATATAGTAAATATAAACGACCTTGAAAACGGAAGCATGCATGACGTGGCCGACATAAACAGCGAAATCGATCCGTCTTCCCGCATTTTTAAAGTTGAAACTGAAGTTATGGATGTCATTGATAACATCGACACAATGGAAAACAGAGCTCAAGAAAAAATCGAAAATGCTATTTTTACTATGAACGATACGGTCAAAGATAAAGTTGAAGTCGTCGAAGAATTCGTGAAGAAATGTGCAGTGATCGATCCGATACACGATGAAGCTAAGACAGTTTTGTCCGTACCAGACAAAGATATTGAAGTAAAAAATTCACCGCCCCCAAGGACGCCGATAATACCAGAACTGTTGCATGTTCCAGATATATCACATATCAGTCCTGGTTTAAGTAAGCATAGTGATGAAAAAAGTGAAACTGGGCAATCTGAAAACGAAACGATTCCGTGCGGATCTGATAAATCGAGCCCACAAATGGGGAAAACAGCAAAAACTCAGGCGGTGATGCCTATTGTCAGAAGTGAAGATCACATAGAAGCAGTTGAAAAAGAAAATAATGAAGAGAATGACGTCGTAGTAAACAAAATGCAAGAGAAAGGTCGTTTTGCACGCATGTTCCAGTCGCTAAGAGATAAAGAAAATTCATGCATGGGTAGAGGGAAGGTTATCGAAGAAAAAGCTGTAGGTATGGATATTTCTGATTACAAAATATTTTTAATACACCCACTAAATCTATACATATAAATATAATTGAAATGTCTATTGTTGGTTTCCGATATATCACAAACGGTCGAATCGATTTAAATAAGTGGTGAGGCAGGCGTGTAAATAGCCGTGCACACTCAGCGACTTGAGAACTTCTATGGCCGAACACGGGGCTGCGTGTTAGCCTAACTGTGTATATATTTGAGAATTAGAGGTTATGTGAACGATAGGGAGTCTATAAGAAGCGCTTAATCACTTACCGAGTCGCCTCAGGTTGTAGCTGCCAACTCTCGAACGTTCTACGAGTGTTTTGATGTTGGTGGCCACTAAACCGTTCACACATTTAATAAAAAAAATATTTTGCGGTGAGAGATGCGGAGATGGTTTCCTAACGAATCGAAAGCGGGATTTTTATTTATATAATATGTATAGCGGTGGTTGCGTTGCGAAAAAACTGCACATATAAGTCAAAAATGACAGACGACATCTCCGTATCGACGCACGAAACTAACCAAACTAGATGGCAGGGCATCCGCCTCCCCAATAAAGCTTATACTAGCAGATACAAGACTTTTCACAACATTACCTGGGAGCTTTAATTTGTAGGTGATAAAACAATTTTATTCTTCAAAACTTCTAAAGGTAACTTAAAATCGGTAATAAGATTATAAGGGTTAAGTAATAATTGCAATACTACCATTAAAGTAAATATAAGACAGTTCGAAATTTATCTGGATAAAGTATGGTCACGAGAACAAAGTCGCGGGCACCAGCTAGTCTATACATATAATAAAAATGAAGTGTCTGTATGTAATATCAACATAGCGACTTTTGACTGATTGGATATGAACGTATACACGATACTGATAACAAAAACACAATTTTTAAAATTTTTGTGTCTATCTGTCTGTCTGTATGTATGTTCCGGGTAATCTCCATAACGGCTGGATCGATTTTGACAGAAATATCCCTGACGTATAGTTAAAATTACAGCGGGTGACATAGGCTACTTTATTTTAGACTAGATGTCACCCATGGCTTCGTATGTAGTACTATCTCCAAAACGATTGGACCTATTTTCATGGGACTTTCACTGACAGATAGCTAACGTTATAAAAAGTAATTAAAGCTTCTTTATTTTGGACTAGCTTTTACCCATGGCTTTGTTTGCAGTACTATCTCCAAAACGTTTGAACCATTATTCACAGAACTTTCACTAACAGATAGCTAATCTTATAAGAGGTAATTATAAAAAAAAACCCATGCGGAGCCGCGGGCATCAGCTAGTCTCCAATAAAACTTTGATCGCATAATTATTAATATATATACATATACAATATGATTTAAATTATGGTGAATTTCCTAAGTAAAATAAATTATAATTTTTTTTTCGCCTACAACTTCAAGGTTTTTTTTTCGTTTATTTCAGAGACGGTACATAAAGGCATCGACAACGCGGAGGAAACAGTACATAAAGTAGAAGAGAGAGCAGAAACACAGATAAGAAATCAAACGAACTCATCGACATGCACTATTCTGTAAAATATTCGTCTTCTAAATATATAGCTTAATACAAAAAAAAATATTGCTGTTGTTACATATTATGGATTTAGTTTTTACATATTTAGGAATGGTGAAAAGTTAAAAAAAAAAAATTCAATTTACAAAATATCGTTTAAATTGTTATCTATATTATCAAGTTTTTTTTTTCAAAAATTAAATACGAACCTTTTACAATCATCCGACGTCAACCGAGTTATTCCCAAGAATACAAAATTTTCAAGGAGAGTTATAATACTAGGGACTGCACAACAGTTCTTATTTCATTCCTTACTTATATTTCTACTAAATACATTACTGCAAATTTGGTGACAATCAAGGAGTTACTAAATTCATAGACTCGTGATTCCGTACAGAAGTCCATAGTTACAAACTCTGCCTCCCGAATAAATTCTATATATTTTAATGTATGTTCGCAAAAACTTTGAAAAGCTGGAGTTCGTAAAATACAGGCATGATTTAAAGACTAGAAACTGTGACAAACTGGTCGTTCCATGTTTTAGACCTGAGTCTAGTATAAGTATAAGTTTTACTGATAAAGCCAGTAACAGTTTTTTAGGTAATAGTGATAGGTTTTACAACAAAGTCCCAAAGCATATTACCGATTTGCCAGACTATAAGTTTAAGTGCCATGTTAAGCGGGTTTTGGTGTCAAAGGGCTATTATAGAGTGGATCAATATGTGAACGATGGTGATGTCTGGAATTGACTCCTCTCTGTGCATCCACTAAAAGCGATTGTAAGTTATAATTAATTTTAAATATATAAGTATATGTTAAAAAGAAAAACCCGGTCGAGTTTCTTGCCGGTTCTTCTCGATGACCGGGATGTATTCCGAACCGGGGGTATTTTGACGTTAATAAGCGCCTTCTTAGGGCCTAAATTGTATAAAGTATTATTGATTTAATTTGATTCAAAGTTCGTAAGAAACTCGAGCGATGATGACTCAATAGTAGTCAGCGTGTTCAGGCACCGCGTCGATCGATATAAATTCGAATTCTTCGAATGAGCTGGAGCTTTCCGTGAGGGAAAACGTCATGGTGGTAGGGGTTTTTCTAAGCCCGCCTGGCTAACTTCCACCCTAATGTTGAAAACTATCTCTAAGCCCCTATGAGTGTATTCCAGCAGCCGCACATGAGAGTCACATTTAACATGAAATGAGATCGTGGTCAAACACAAAAACCTATAAAGTGCATTTTTAACCTTTGCCCACTTGTGGTACTATTCTGATCAACGGTTCGTAAGTGACAAGGAAAATTGTGTATCTTCAATATATCAATATAATATCCATCATTTAAATCAGAGGTTCCCAAACTTTTTTTTTCTCATAGACCACCTTCAAAATTTTACTGGTTCCGGTGGACCCCTTGCAAGTTCAATACTATCATATGAAGTCAAGCCACCATTGTTAGTTCTTCACGCTATCGTAAATAGACCAATTTTCATAGGCCCACGCTTACTAATTGTGCACGCACATTTCTTTGTCACGCCAACGTACACCCCCATCGAGTCTCTCGTGGATCACTGAGGGTCCAGGGTCCACCTGGACCACTTTGGGAATCACTGACCTAAAACTACTCGTATCCTTTCGAAGCGATGCTGGCTCAGTCGGTAGTGTGTTCGGACACAGCGTTGAAGGACGTAGGTTCGAATCCAAGCAACTGAGTCGGAGCTTTCGGTGAAGGAAAATATCGTGATAAACCCATAGCATGGTGGTAGGGTTTTTTCTAAGTCCGTCTGGCTAACTACCACATATTGAAAATCTGTCGCCAAGCACCTGTTGGTGTGTTCCGGCAGCTGCACTTAAGAGCCAGCCTCCCTATAGGTTAAGCGTGACTTACCATCTTAGACCACATCATCATTTAACATCAGATGAGATTGTGGTCAAAACGCTTACCTATAAAGTAATAAAAAAAAACATACATAAGGAATAAATAAATAAGTTTTTTTAGGCTGATTAAAGATAACATTTTGAGTTTACCTAAAACTATTTATTGCCGTTATCACGAGCACACAGTTACTATTGAGTTATTGAGTGTGTACTGTCTCGCTTATACTTCAATAAAGTAAATGTAATGCGAGTTGTGACGTTAATAACTTTTCATTTTTTTTTTACTGTTTTCCCCTTGATATTGCTTACAATTAATAGTAAACCATAAAATAACTGGTTATAAATACATTACAATTAAAAAAAAAACATTTTTTATAAATCAATCACCCCGTGCTACCAAAACAGTACAGTACCGATGGCGGATTGTAGGATACAACAAGAAGTAACTAGTAACAAGAAAAGTTTTGAGTTTGAAAGTGGACGGATATAGGAGTAGAGGAAGACCGTAAAAGGTGTGAATACTGAGAAGAGATAGGTAGGATTTTTTTTATCTTTTTATTTTAACGAGGCTTCAGTACATCCTTGATGACTATACCAGCCTTGTAGGGTAACTCCGTTGGATTCATGTATCATTAAAGTTGATTCTCACATTTAGAAATTAAGGAAACAAACTTATAAATTATCTGAGCCGCATTAGACACTGGGTCTCCTAATATAATATTAACATCTCCAACTCCCCTCCAGGACTCATAAGAGCATTTTTTGAAGCAATTCCTTGGTCCGGCCAGACAGGTAGGATACGGGTAAGATGAAGATGATATTGATGATGAAGGATATAAATTGATACTATAAATAAAATTATATAAGTCACGCTAGAACCATACCTGTGTCGTACCGGTGGAACATCAATTCGATTTCCGCAGGTTAGAACCCCGACATGTATGTACCAACAAATTTTTGGGAATTCGCATACATTTACTAACGTAAATTAACAGCACTATCGGCTGACGGTGAATGAAAACATCGTGAGGAACCCTGCACTTGCGAAATATTCCTATAGTAGCATCGTATGTGGGAAAATATACAACTGTGGATTGGCAATACGTCGTGGGCTGGCATTATGATTATGCCCATACCTTCCTTTAGGATGAGGCCTATGCCCCTACAGTAGGTATCTTACAGAGTGATGATAATGGGGATCTTAGGCTGTCATGTAGTTGTTTTTATATTTTATTCATAATCTTGTGTTATTAGACTCTATATTTTCTAATATTGGTGGTGTTTTACTTAATATAGTTCGGTTATTATGCACAAGTGAAGCGGATGGGAAATAATACCACGGAGCATGCATTCTGAGATGCCACCAAAACTCCATGGAAAGTTCTAACAAGGAAACCACCATCTTGTTAGAACATTATAATTATCACAAGACACTTACTTGGCACAATCTTGTTACTTGACGCTGGCTAGTGCACAAACCGTGACGGAGCCAAAATAATAAAGAAGAAGAAGAGTGATGATAATGATACCTGTATGACGAGGCTTCGGCTATTTCTCCCGTTAAAACTAACCTGAAAATTAATTCTGACAAAGGCGCAGAAAAATATTCGCACGACTTTGTCATTTCAATAATGTGTATAAAAACCGCGGGCACAGTTATCGTGCCGCGTCTATCGTCAAGCAGTTCGATAGTACGTAATGCAGGGCGACAATGTGTTCCAACGTCTGCATTTATTGTGTGATTTTTTTTTTATATCATAGGGGGCAAACGAACAGGTGCGTCACCTGATGGTAAGTGATCACCGCCGTCCATAGACACTAGCAACACCAGGTGAGTCGCAAGTGCGTTGCCGGCCTTTTAAATATGCGGGCCTCCGGCGCTCTCACTGACCGAACGAAACGCAACAGTGCGGGCGCACTGTTACTTCACGTCGGCTTTCTGTGTGTCGGGTGGTAGTACCCCGCGCGTCGGTCGAGCCGACACATTTATTCTGAAACCGGTAATAGTTTCAGCGTAGCTCTACCACCTACAACATGGTGGCGATACACGCAGGTATGGAAGTAGCATTACATAATAACAAAAAACTGTTCTGACCACACGTGAAGCACACATGTGCGCTTCATTAATTCGTATATGTACGATTAATTTAGCTACGTTAGCTTAGTTGTTGCATCCGAGGCAACAGCCGAAGTCGATAAGCCATAAGCGCTCGCCCTATTAGTCCGGTGAAGCTTTGAAGGTCCTTCAAGCCAACAGCATATAGTCAGTTCGAGAAAAGAACAGTTCTAATCACTAACGCGTGGCAGAGTGTTGTAGTGACGTGTCCAAGTATCATGCTACTCCCATACTTGCGTCGATCTCCACGAAGTTTTGTTTATAGTTACACTAAACGCAGATGTGGAAAGACATTATCGTTATACGTTACGAACGTTCGGGTTGCATGACGAAGGAGTTTTGGCGGACGCTAATTTCAAGTTATTGGAAAGACACAAGTGTGAAAACATGTTACATGCAACTTCATCGGAATGATTTCTGACGTTAATTTTAACGCGACAGGTAGTCGAAGCTTCGTCACGCAGATATGGGAGTAACATCATATGGAGTCGAATGTTTATAATTCCACTCAACACGAATCAAGTTGCTTTTTATATATTTTTTTTATATTATAGGGGGCAAACGAACAGGTGGGTCACCTGATGGTAAGTGATCACCGGCGTCCATAGACACTAGCAACACCAGGGGAGTCGCAAGTGCGTTGCCGGCCTTTTAAATATGTGGGCCTCCGGCAATCTTAGTGACCGAACAAAACGCAACAGTGCAAACACTGTTATTTCACATGTAATCTTTTCTCATCCGTGTCTTTCGTAGCCCAGCACTCGGATCCATATAACACGGCTGGGAGTAACATCATATGGAGTCAAATGTTTATAATTCCACTCAACACGAATCAAAATGCTTCGGGTGATGTGACGTTATGTGACGTTTTAAGGGTTATACTTCTTAAAATCAGTCTTTATTTTAAAAAGTAGCCAGTGAGAACGAAAAGCAAAAATAAAAAAAAAACATGTAGTAGCTTTAATTTTTTTTTTTTTTATAAAATACCAAAATATACGGTATATGGAACAAAGTATAAAATACGTTACAGAAGCGAATGCTTTAACATTATCGTCCCGAATACAGAGTTATAATGTTAACTGTAAGTAGTACCAAAAGCGTGACAACAATTAAAACACTGTACAGCCATACAATGTATGTGCAAAATATTTTTATTATCTGTTTTTTTTTTTTATAACCTTTTTATATCTATATCGTTACTAATTTCTCCTTCGACGTATTAGTAAATACAAAGACTTACACGTGACATCATCTATGCGACCATTGACACACGACCGAGCGCAGCTTTTGTATAAAAATCAGACTTTTAATTTTCAACAAACGACTACGTAATCGATTACTATCAAATGATAAATACGAGACAAGGAAAAATAATGAAACTTAAAAAAAAAAAAATCTAACTCCTTGTTAAATAAAATATTTCATTATTCTAATTATAAAGGAAACGCGAAGTTCACGCGACAGATTATCCTCGACTCGTTCACTTTTGAACTAAACCTTAGATAGAACACATTAAAGACACAAAGCCCGAAAAAAGCCGCCTCAAAACTGTCTCCACGGATGTGTCTATAAGGCTTTTACTTGTACAATCGTAATTCTTCAAATCTGTCTCATAAACCTGTCTTATGTGTTATGTTAGAATATGTTGCCTAGACGGTGTAAAGATTCTTTGTAGCGGAGCTGTGCTTCACCATAGTGTCTCTGTGCACTTGGAAGCCAATTTTCCCATGGATACCGAGCTGCTCCTTGAGTTTCCTGCCTATTTCAATGGTGGCGTGCTGCTTCGACGCGTCCGCTGTCCAGATTCCTGAAAACAATAATAAAAAGCACGGCTATAGTTATATTATTATACTCAATTATATACAATAAATATAATTAAAGTGATGATTTTTATTTAGTAATTGCATTGCTAGAGTTTGTGTTTGTCTTTAGGTATAGCATGTTGCCTATCTTACGTCACTTCGTCACATAACATCACGTGAGTCATCCTTGAGTCCTTACATTTCAAAATGAACAAAGTTCAATTATAATCAAACATACTGTTCAGCTCATGAATATTCGTTTTTATTATTAATCTAGCTATCGGCCGAAGTACATGCAATTTGATTTTCTTAGTCTGGCAACACTCGCAATCACTTTCCCTTATAATCTTGCAATCCTTGTTTACGCACATTGTGTTGTTATGCATATTTAATAACACACACTTTATTTCTAAAATAAAACATAATTTTGTATTTACAAGCACTAATAAACATTTAAAAAATATAAAGTACAATCAAACATATAAATTAGGTTCTCAAAAAACACTCATTTACGTCAAAACGCTATGGTAACAGAAGACAAACTTATTATTAAGCAGGCCCACAAGAAACCCATTATAGTATAGACTTTTTAATAGAATAAATGAGGGTTCCCTTTCATTCCAGCACGTTTCTCTGTTTACAACAGAAATTACACAGCTGATTTTTATTATATTTTTACTGGAGTAACCCATATACTTATGAGACATCAAATATTAAGAACTTTATATAAAATTACATATTAAGGTAGTTTCATGAAGTTTGGTTTGTTTGCATTTTTAATTTTTCTAATTACATATATCATTTAATATTCTTTTTCAACATTAATAATACGAAAAATTACATAAAATGATATTCACAAATTAAAACAAGTGTTTTAATGAAAAAAATTGTAATAGATATATAATATTACGCTTGTGCAAATTTAGAATTGTTCAACATTACAGTTACGTGTGTTGGAAGATTTTTACGTAATTTTATATTTACACAAATTTCAAAATAGTTTCATTTTTCGATAATCACAAACTTGTGTACATTTGTGTTTACTCAAATTCGGTTGAACATACTGACCGTACATGTCGGTTTCGCACCAAGATGACAAGTGAGACACATGGAACTCGGAAAAGTTTTACAAAAATTAAGCATCATATCTTCCAACTAATATTATGAAATGCAAATGAGAGTTCGTCTGTTTCTTACGCTTTCACTACTCGACTGATCACCATTAAACTAAATTTTCTTCCAGAAAAAATGTACCATTCCCGAGACACTGATCAAATTTAATCATTGTATGTTTGTACATTACATTGTACGTTACATTTTGTACATTGTACTTGTAATATCTAGCCTGTAGTGTTTTGTAATCACACTTTCTAAACTATAGTGTTTTGTATACATTATAAATATAATATGCTTAATATAAAAAAGTATAATACGCAGGTCAATCTGATAACATTATACTTTTTAAAGCTGGCACATCTACATTGCTTCAATATATACAAATGAATTATAAAAACACTCACCAATTTTATCTAGTTTTGCTCTGACATTGACGACGGCTCCACAGATTTCTTCGGAATTTTCGAAATTTTCACCAATCATAAGGAGGACCTAAAGATATTCAGTTTTCATTAAATGCACAATATAATTACATAAGACAATAAGAACATATATTTTAATACACAAATCTGATCACTTCATGCCCTATTTACATAGACTAAGATTCATGCAACAAATGAAAAAGAGAACAAAATCAAATTATCTATATATCATTTTAATAAAAAAATAATAGTTCCCGAATGGATTAAGAAATAGAATATGAATAGCTACAAATGAAATATACTAAAAAACAAAAAAAAATATGTACCACATCCAACCAAAAACGGTCTAGATCAGAATTACGTTGTTTCTTTTCTAAACTGATGAGCCATCTCCCGCCCATTTTATTAGCATCATCTTCCCACATGGGCCGGATACCGTGTTTGAATACCGCATAGTCATGTCCTTGACGCAACTCTGATGGCAGTTTGATATGGTGGTACAATCTGAAAATAAAATGGTATTCCAATAATATATTTAAAAACTAGAATCCCTAGAATCTCAATATTTTTAAACTATAAACATGAATCTGGTAGTAATGAATAATCAGTAAGTTAACACAATCACGACTCTTGCCAACATAGTAAAATACATTAACAGTGTTGAAAATACAGCATAATCTCTTACACTTACTAAGTTTTATGCAGAGTCATAAGTAGATAGTGGTACACAGTAATTCTTAAAATATAATAAAACCAAAAAGTAGTAACAAATATAAAAATCACTTATGCTTAGTGGAGAATTGCATATTGAACTAAAAGCACATACAGAGTGTAAAGTAGATTTTTTTATTTCACGAAAATAACACAATTTATTTAGCACAAAGTCGAAACAAGTTACTTTTACCAAAGAGTAAATATGATAATAATATATATGGAACAAGCACAACCTTAGAAAACTAGTTTTCCAAGTTTTCTTTTTTTATTTAGCAAAATAATTATGTTAAATCAGCCTCTTAATCTAAACACTACATTCCACAAATCTAAAAGGACAAATTACAGTAAGTACATAGTTTTTATCCTTATAATTAGAAGACAAATATCTGAATCTTATTTCATGCAATACAATTTCGCTGTTTTAATAAATGTTAGTACCAAATAAAATACTTTCTGAAGGAATAATTTTAGGTTCATCGAAATAAAAAATAGTATGTTTCCTTTAAATATGTAATTACCAAGAATTTCAAAAGGAAGTTATTAAGTTGATTAAAACATTTTCTGATTTTAATGGACATTTATCCTAACTCAATTTTTTTACAACAAATTTTCACTACTGCATACCAACATTACTAATTGAGTGAATATACGATTTTACAAAATCTTGTCTGCGGTTGACTCATGTTCTAATAAGACAGTGGTACCCTGGTTGGAACTTTCAACAAGAGTTTTTGTAACATATTAGAATTAATGTTCCTTTCTAAACTATTTCTAGTCCACTTTGCTTGTGCACAATAACCAAAGAATATTACGCAAAATAGCACCAATATTATACAATATACGGACAAATAATACAGGATTATGAAAAGTAATAAAGGCCGTAACAAAAATCCAAGATCCGGTAAAAGGTCCCATAAGGTGTATTTAGTACATAATTTTGTTTTTTTAAATCTACAAAGATTATGACTAATACTAATTAACATATACTTGTATTAGTATTTGTATTATTGTGGAATATACCAAAACAGAATACTAAAGAAAAAAATGAATGATGGACTTCTAGTTTTAAGCAGACTACTACTTGACCAGTAATTAAAAAAAAAAAAATCTCATAAAACTTTATATTCACAAAGATGTTATAAAAACAAACCTTTAGCTAATTATCTATAATACTACTCTTTAAAAACCACGAAACACATACCTCCAAAAGTCCTCTACTGTATCAAATGTGGTCAGTTCTATAAGATTCTCCTCCCATGTTTTATTTCTATCGTTGTCGTAAAACCAGAGACTCCAGGTGTTTTGCAATGGGTGCTTTATGAGGAACTCGGGCGGCACCTCAGTGTTAGTACTGCCTTTAGTCTCCGTCGTAGCCGATCCCTTGAAGACACAAGTCATTTTGCAAAAATTCTAACCTCAAAAACTTAACTTCAACTGAATTATCAGAACAATCGCAATAATAACAATCACGTATCGAGTTTACTTAACTAATAGAATCTAATGTTATATTGAATATATTTTATTATCGAAAAACTATATGGATAAAATAGAAATGCTCCAGTGAAAGTTATCCTAGCCACATCACCAAAACCCTTTAAAGTATGAGATTTACAACAATATATAGTATCTGTACACGTAGGTAATATAATGCAATATTTTTATATAAAACTACCCACTTCTACGTCCTCTGTATTATTCCCAGCCATATCACAAGAATCTCACGGTGTAATTTTTACGAAAAGGAACGACAGAATAGTCTGTGGACAGAATACAGATTACGGCGATGTTGCCATCCTTCGTTTTATTCACACTTTTACAGATTTTATGTTGTCATACTCACTTTTTTCTTACCTCCTAATCTATAATATAAAAATGAATCGAAAAATGTGTTGCTAAGCGCAAATCTCGAGGGCAGCTAAACCGATTTTGGTAATTCTTTTTTAGAATATACGTTGAAGTACGATGAATGGTTCTTACGGAGAGAAAAATTAAAACAAAATGCCAGAAAAACTCTAAAAAACAACACTTTTCTATACTCCCATACAGACGATTCGTAATAATACTTAAAAGTCAATTTGAACTTTAATACTATATCATAAAGTTTAAGTATTAGTGGAGAGGTTCGGGGAAGGCAAAATTATTGAGTGATGTTAGTATCGCATAAATATTAATGTCAATATTTATACGATGGTCACATTTAATATTATATAGCGTCCAGAATAACAGAATTAGCATTAAAAAAATATTAAAGAATCAACTGTTAGGCGGTTCGAAGTTCGCCGGGTCAGCTAGTAATACATAAATATTATTTATCATTAAAATTTAAAACGTATTTCAAAACAGAAAATGATTAGCAAAATAAGTGAATATAAAACTAATGATCATGTACTTCAACGCTGTTAAAAATAAACAGTTTTAGTTGTGAAAAATTATATTGGCAAGGAGACATTTTTGTAAATATAGAATTTATAGAGACAAAATACACATAAAGGCTTTTAATTCCCAAAGTACATTGATCTGTCTAGGTTATTAGTATATATATATATATATGTGTGTGTGTGTGTGTGTGTTGGTTTGCATTTAAAATTTTATTCTGATAATATTTTACTGTTGGGCAGAAACCTCTTTAAGACATAACATACGGAATTAACGGAAGCAAGAACTGGATTACAAGCTAATGACGATGTAACACATCAATCAATCCAGAGAGAGAAGTGTTTTCTAATACGAAAATATTTCCTGAACTGTCAACGTTCCTCACAATATTCATTATCAGTACCAATAGTGACTTAAAAAATTGATGTACTGGGATTAATAATTAATTAAAAAGACAACGAATAGAGAATGACTTTACAAAAGTCTTAATAGAGCACCAATGATTGATTATGGTTTTGTAATCGTATTTCTCTATTGGGAACATAAACCCGACCCTCTTTACATCGGGATGACTTTTTCGAACTCTCACCAAGTTTGATTTGATTCATTGAAGAAAGCTTTTAAACCCTTGCGGTTGCTTCATTGTTGAGATATTGTTTTTTTATTTGAATACGGTAATTTCTGTTTTTGTTCTGATTTCCTCTATTCATTTCATGTTTTTATAATTTATGTTTTAGAATTATTTTTTTGTCTTTCTTATTTGTTTACGTTATAATACTCAAGTGTAAAACCAAATTGATGTTAGTAACCACAAAATGTAGACTTGGTCTTCAAATTCGCATCGTTATAATGACTATTGAGAGAGATAAACCTACCTCTCCCAGTTACTTACTTTTTGTCTTACAGTAAAGTCATAGAAGCAGTAGCAATCGTCACCGTGCCCGTCTTATCTTATGGCTATATATAGCTAAATATACACTAGTTCAATGAATTGTGACTTGTCGGGTTAACTTGTACTCTACAACTAAACTGTGTTATAGAATTCGAATGATTGGTTATATAGTCTTGTACATAATGCAGGTTGTGAGACATTAGCTACGTATACGTATTGTTTCTGCATAAGATAGTTTGTTCTTTTTTGAACTTAATACGCAATTAGCCGACAGGCCTCTGCAGCTTCACCGGACTAGAAGTTATTTAGTTCGCAACAAATAACTTTTATGGGTAAAATTTCCTTGGCTTGCAGTAACCAGTCCACAGACAATCTGTCAATTCAAATATTCATCAGCTGAGAATTGACACATGACAATATTGACAGTCTCACTATTTCACAGAGCTCAAAGGAGGAACGTTCTTTTCTCAATACAATTGTTCAAACTACACCGGTCTTACCCACATTTTAATAGAAAATTCAATCGCACCCACTTTAAAATGTCTGTACAGACAATGCTATTGGATTTCTCCATCGACCCCGCCCAATTAGGGGATGAAAACGGACAAAAAACCATTTTTACTCAATTGGAAGCTGTGCTGAAAGATTATGTACCAAATTTAATCCTGGTTACTGATATTAAGCTCGACGGAGGTTCGTTAAAGATGTTAACCGGGAAAAAAGGATCAGCGGTATCCGTGAGAATGTTCGATCGCGGCCTTATAACTGTAAACATTGAGTATTTCAAGGAAGAAAATGAAGAACCATTAATTAATCTCAAGGTGAGAATACTGCAACAAGCTTATACGTAAATACTACTTGACACTTTTTTAATGAACGAAATTATCGTATCTACTATCATAATCTAATTCCTGTTTTTTTATAAAAAGGTAAAACAATATACAAGCATGTAATCCACTTGTATTAAGTGCATTCTAAAGTTATGTTAAAACAATTATAAATGGGGCTTAAGATATGTTTTAGAGACAAAAATATCCCTCTTCATAATTGAGTAAGAATGTCCTGGTGTTATTATTTGGTGCCAGTTACGAGACTGGAATATAAAAATTATAAGTAAATATAATATATCTTAGAAGTATATTTTATGTCTATATACTTAAAATTGGTATTATATTCTATTGTCAGATGTAGAGATATAAAGAAAGAAATCTAAATATTACACATGTACAGTTGTCCTTATATTATCCTAACTAAATATTATAAATGTGAATGCAAGTTTGTTTGTTATCTTTTCACATATTAACTACTCCACCGAACATCATGAAATTTTGCATTCACATTTTCAGTGGTACAGAAGTGGACATAGAGTACTTTTCATCTAGAAACATATATAGTTCCCGATGGATAGGACAAATTTATATTAACATGAGCAAAGTCGCTGGTGAAAGTTAGTCTTCCATAAAAGCCAAAGTTGTTGGCATTTCTTTTGTGTATATTTGTTATATAAAAATATGTTTTAAGAGATTTCTATTTAAAATTCTTACTTGAAAATTATTTTTCTCTATTAGGCTGCAAGAGCATTGGAGAGTCAATTGAAAAAGTATATAAATTTTATAAAATCACAAGCATATGCACCGTTGAAAAGATGTTTGTTTGGAAGATATTATCCTACATCAGGTATGTTGTTTGTAATCATAGATTGTTTCAAGTTATAATTGGTTTGACAAAAATATAAGCTAGATTTTAACAGCCTGATATATCAGCAACTACTGTAGGTGGTACCTTCTGTTTTTTTTTATTATTTTAATGATGTCCTCATGCATACAATAAAAATATAACTTTGTGTTTTTGGGAAGTTGAAGTAAAAACCAAAATTATATTATTAATAATTAAATTTTAATGAAATAGGTAAATTAACCTACAATATTGAACTAGCATATTATACACATTTCACTATCCTCAATTATAGTTATATAGCTATAGAATAGCTAATGATAGTCTCAAGGTGTAGTCAGGTGAAACTGTAGAGGCCTTGTCAGGTCAACAGTGTAGACAGTTTAAAAAAAAAGTCTCAAAGTGGTAATAAAAATAAAATTATGATAAAAACTCCATAATGGACATTTTTAAATATCTATTTGGCCTATAATTCGGTACATTATGAATTATGTACTCAGAGTATGGCAAAGCATTAGGCAAAAGTTACTCACGACTCACACTAGTTTACATATACACAGATCACCTCACACATGTGCACACTCACATATGGTTGGGTTATTTTTCACCCCTTTTCCAACTGAATTAGTTCATAGGAGTGTATGTTTAACGAATTCATATATGTATGAGATAGATAGCTTAGCTTATTAGATCAGGATATTCGGTGACAGTTCAAGCCGAGGCGCACTGTGCGCCCTTGTGCTGGTTGCGTATAAAATCGGGTGAGTGCCCTAAATGCTCCCCTTAGTAGTGCAATGAAACTGTAGCGGCCCTAACATGCCAACAGTGTAGTCAGTTTAAAAAAAAAAGCATTAGGCAAAACCAAACCAAAAACACCTTCACAACAAGCATGATAACAGTTAGTATATATAAATACATAATAACTAGATGACATTTATATGTTACTTACATTCATTGGCATCCAACTAAGGTGTTTGGTTAAAAAAAAATTGTACCAACAGTTATACTTACTTTAAAAAAAAATACAGAGAACACATAGAACTATTTTGCCCATGTTTTTAACAATTAATATACTGGTATTATTGCACTCAATATTTGATACACAAATAATATTTTGTTTAAAAATTCCAGATGAACGACTCTTGGAATATGATGTTGATGGCATAATATTTGATGAGCAGTCGCCATTCCAACGAGTGCAGATTGTTCACTCCAAATCTCTTGGCAACATGCTGGTGTTGGATGATTTACAAAGTAATTATATACAGTATTCTTTGAATATCTCAATTTTGGTGCTGCTACTATTTATTCATTAATTTGTAAAATATCTTTCTTAGCATGAAATTCCACTTGTATCGCATTTTCCTTCAAATACAAACCACATACGTTAATAAACATAACATTTGTAAAAGAGCAGTTGCTATTTGAATACTGGAAATAATCACAAATTAGTCTGTTTTAGGCTTGGTAAGATGAGTTATTTTCTTAGGTTAATAGATTTTGCAATAAAATTACATTACCTGTTTACCAAATATCAAGTTCAAGCACCATTTCAAGCTGGTTTTAACGTCAAATTACTAATTATTGAGTGTATCATTGATGAATGATTCAACACCTGGAAATGACACCACTCTTTGTACAACTACTTAAAAGAAGTGTGACAACAATAACATGTTGTATATATAAACAAACTTGAACCAGATTTCAATTTATTATTGGCTCCTCTCGATGACTAATACGGTATAGGTTTGTGTATGACCACAATCTCATCTGATGTTAAGTGATGATATGGTTTAAGAAGGTAAACACATAAAACCTAGAGGGGGACCGACTCCCAAGTGCAGCTGCCGGAAAACACGAACAAGTGCTTGGCGATAGTTTTTCAACTTGAGACTGGTAGCTAGCTAGACGGATATAGAAAAAGCCTTACCACCACGATTGTTTTCTGAACTAGTGGTAATGTTCTAACATGCATAAGCATCTCAATGCTTACCCTGAATAAAGTGTTTTCTCTTTTGAATCATTACAAAGCACTATATGGGTGGAAAGGGTAATTGATGAAAAACCCATTGAATATTGTTACTTGTTAAACTTTTAGCCTTTTCACCCTCTAGTCCCTTAAAATTAAAAAAATAAACAGTCATAAGTGTCCTTTCTACTTACATCTATAGAAGCGTAAATTGACAGTAGGAACATAAAATTACATTTGGTTGTTTTAATCCACATACTACAATTACATATTCATTTTTTTTTATGGTAGCAAGGTCAACTATTGTATCACTCAGTTGTTATTGCAGTTTTAAACTCATTGCCACATTGTTGTACAATATTTTAATTAAAATACTTTCTCTCTAGATATTTCAGAGGCTGATATCATCTACACAGAAACTCTGATGCAGAGGGGTAAAGAGAACTACTGAAGGAAAGGAAATTGTGATTTTAGGTGAGAATTACATTTTTTAAATATATTCAATTCTTTAGCGTAATTTACAACCTGTAAGAGTTGAACAATGTATTTTGACGTCAGTCTATGTATTTGTTTTAGCAATTTGAAATAAGTGATAGCTACAATCAATTACTCTTTTATCGGATGGTAACTCCTGAAGTGTATACATTGTAAAGATACTCTTATTCTTATCACCCTCATTTTGGCATTGAACAATCATTCATTCATTCAATCATTTTGGCAAAAAATGTAATTTGTAAGCAGTCTATGTATTCGTTTTGTCTTTTTTTTTTATTACAGCCACATTCTTATATTCATTTATCAGTTGGTAACCCTGAAGCTTATGCCTTACAACGGTTTTTATGTTCTTCTCACTCACTCTTCTCACACACACTTCTCACTTTAGCATGACACTATCAATCAATTGCATAGATCTGACAGCTTGTTTTCATTTTTAAAAAAAGAACAGATTTCATTATGCTTGTAAATTAAATCATAATAATATATAGTCCTTGTCAATTTATTTGGCCACTATGAATATATCCGTAAGTTCGTACTTGCGCTTAATATAGTCAAAACAGTTTTAAAACAAAAGAAAGTTAAAATATTATTATAGGAATCTGAAATTGACATTTATTTATCCTTAAGTTGTCTCGATGTTACATAGTACATGTAATATAGTACGTATTTTTATCGAAATTTGTTTTCTGCGCTATTATATTCAGAGCGGTTAAAAAGTTTGGCGAAGACTGTACGTCTCGTCAGTTTTAATAATAAAGGCTAAACAGATGAAAAATTCGTTTTTTTTTTTTTGTTTTTACTCAATAATTATTTTAATGTATGATTGCAATTTTCTCGTCAGTTATTTTTGCTTAGTCACGAGAGAAATATAAATGAATTACAGAAATATATTGCATATCCGCAATGAGGAGGCATTAAAAGATAACCGCGTAATTCGAATTCACTGTACCTAGGAGTACAATCACATACATAACATGTTTAACTGGGACTAGAGACCAATATAAAATATAATTTTATTGAGAAATATTTAATTAAACTAGCGGTCGAGTAGCGGACGACATTCGACCATAGTTCATTAACAATTAGTCAATTTCAAAAGTATTGCGACTTTTGCCAAATAGTGGTGGTACGGCTACAATTAGTACATTTATTTATTAATTTTGTTCTATTACGACAAACATAAGCGTACTACCTTTACTTTTACCCTACTTAGTTGGGATAAGGATAAGAAGAAGACGATGATAACGACAAACATAAGCGTCTAGAAATACGTCATAACTCATTCATTTTCAGTTTATTGAAAAACATATAATATAGTGGATGATAGGGGAAAGAGAAATTGTTTCCACTTCTCTTTAATGATAACACTAAAGCTCGTCAGTAGCTTATAAACGAAAAAAAAAACAGTTAATAAACACAGCAGAAAAAGGTACTGAATTGTTTTATTTTGGCATATTTACATGTACTAATTCTGAACTATTCTATAGTCTAATTCTACCATAATAAGTTGTATAAAGTTACATATTAAGTATTATATATTATCTAATATAAGTCAAATGTACATTAAGTATTACCTCTTTAATAGTTAAATTCATTTTTTTTTAATCGCATAACCCTGCATTCGCGTAAATCGGATCATTACTCTATCTCTTACGCTTCTATTACGATAGCTTTTATAACATGTGCAACAAGGGGCAATGGTTTTTTCAAGGTGGCGGCGACGGTGCACTCTTGTACGAATTATTGAAGGAGAAACCAAAGTACGTTTGGATGTTGGAAATCGACGAACTTGTCATGACTGCATGCAACAAATATCTCAAACCCATATGTGGGGACGTACTCGAGAGAAGGAACGGTCCCAATTATGAAGTAAAGTTTGAGAAAAATAATTATTTGTCGTTTCGATGTTGTGTTTGTTTGCATCGTGGCCTCTTGCTTCTCATTGTCTTGTTTTTTTTTTCATTCTATGTAGGTGCAGGTTTACAGGACGACAGATGTAACGTGACTAATCTACTTTTAGATTGTTCTAGATTAAAAAAAAAATCATGTAGAAATTATTATAAATTGAAGGATGTTATCTAATTTAGACGACTTATTAGTATTAACACATTTCCATATATTCCATGATGTATATATATAAAACTGATTTCTTTCATTCTCTATAGTATTTAATAATTATTCAACTCTACTCACTTTTCCACTTTATCTTATTCTGCTTTCTTTATTGCTATTATGAAATCTTTTTTTTTATTCTTCCTATCTTATATATATATTATATACTATACTTTTAGCAGTGTATTGGTGAAAGGGCTATATATAGGGCTGTGTCACGCGATTTAGCTCGCATTAAATTTCTGCTCCGCTCCTTGAATTTATATACTACTAGAAGAAGTAGAACTTTCCTTAATGAGGGAACAACTTCTGATATTGCATCCGTATTTATTGAGATTGGCACGGTAAACTATTAAAGTACTATAACTTTGTAATATTAGTCTAGAATATTATCGACATAATACTATGCGTTTTAAAGGAGTAGATAATAACGGCGCTACAACCTTAACGTTATATGTTTATAATAAATACATAATTAATACATTAGGTTTTTTGGCGGGATCTTAGTCTGTCATGTAGTGGTTTTTATATTTTATTCATAATCTTGGTTATTAGACTCCATATTTTGTAATATTGGTGGTGTTGTACGTAATATAGTTCGATTATTATGCACAAGTGAAGTGGATGGGAAATAATACCACGGAGCATACATTCTGAGATGCCACCAAAACTCCATGGAAAGTTCTAACAAGGAAACCACCATCTTGTTAGAACATTATAATTATCACAAAACACTTAATTGGCAAAATCTTGTTATTTGACGCTGGCTAGTGCACAAACCGTGACGGAGCCAAAAAATAAAAATAAAGAATTAATACATTACTGTGATAGATAAATTAACGTTGTAAATAAATATTTACGTTTAAATTATATAAGAAAAACTCGTCATGCACACGCAGTACTATTAAAAAGCGGGGTTTCCGAGTAACAATATAGCTTTATAGTAAATATAATGTGACATACACCATGATGTGCACACATTGTTGTGTTTCTGATCGTATATTTATACGTAAGATTTATGTTGAATCTGTAGCAAGATGGCGGCTTGAAAATTATCTGTTTATTTGAAACGCATAGTAATGTTAAAAAAAAATATGTTACATCGAAACCAAGAACGTATACGTCGGCATATAATCGTTTCGAATATCTCTCATTCTAGATAATTGTAGAAGACTGTATGCTGACTATAAACAAATTCATAAAAGAGGCAAAGAAAGTTGACTACGTTTTCGGTGATTTAACGGACATGCCTATATCTGAGACGGCTTGCGGCGAACTGTGGGAATTTATGATCACAATATTACAATCATCGTTTAAAATTTTAAAACCGAGTGGGAAATTTATGACTCATGTAAGTTTAATAACTTGTTTGTAAAACACTTAAAAAAAAACAGCAAAATGTCTAGAGTTACCTACATATTTCACTATTTACAAATGGTATTATCATCATTATAACTTCTGAGGCAATTAATTAATACACTATTGACATATAGAACATCAATTTTCTCCTTCAAACTTAGTTATTAATTTATACGAAATTTCATGATTGGATAAATGTCAAAACGGCCATCATAGCGTGTCGTCTATAAAGTATGATTTGACAAAACGGTTGACGCCTTGTTAATACAAAATAATCGTTAAAAAATAATAGTAAATTAAAAAAAAAAACGATTACATAATGCATACGTCATCTCAATATATTTATCTGAATTATAACGACAAGTTTTGTCCTTCCTGTTTGTTCTAAAATTCTAATTTAGGTACAAAGGGTATTTTGTACCTGATAAACTATAATTTAATCGTTTGAAAAATGTTCTCTTTTTAGGGCAACGGTGCTACGTCTCCAGAATCTCTAGAGCTGTACGAACAAGAGCTCGATAAACTGAACCCTTCCGTCACTTACTCCAAGAGCAAAGTGTTCGTACCCTCGTTCTTCGAAGACTGGATCTTCTATCACATATCATTTAAAACCACCGACAACGGTGATGCTTAACATCCCATTACCAAAGACACAAACGTTTGTTCCTTCTCAGTATTCACAATAACACTAAGTCATATTAATACATACGTTTAGATTATTAGATTAACTCTTTCAAGAAAGTATTAAAACGTCGCTGCTAATCATTCAAATGGGATCAAAATGTGCCAATACTATGCTACTCCCATACCTGCGTGTATCGGCACGAAGTTTTGTCTATGGTCAGAGTAAATGCAGACGTGGGAATATATTATCGTTATGCGTTACAAACTATCGTTATGCGTGTCGACTGGCGATACACGCAGCAGGATAACTGGGGCCGCGGTTTCTACACACATCAAAGGAACTTGGAGCCGCTAATTTCGAGTTACTATTGAAACGACAATGGTGGGCAAACGTTATTCTACGCCTTTATCGGAATTCATTTTGAGGTTACTTTTTGGTGGCACAAATGACCGAAGCTTCGTCGCGCAGGTATGGGACTAGCATTACACGAAGATCGACATGACCTAAATTTGACATCGCACACGGTCTGTATGCGTCATAATTATCTAAATGTGATACACGTGGTTTACGTTTGATGTCAAATTTAAGTCATGTTATTTCCTATAATATGGCTTTTTTATACTTATGATCCTGTTAGATGTAGGATATAATGTATTACGCGAAATCCAGTGCGACATCCCTCCAAAGATGATTGATAATTTAGTTTTACGTTTCTAAAGGCAGCTATGGATTGCGTTTTCACTATTATAGTATGTAAGAGAAAATTTAGTTTGTAGACTTAGTTTTTTTTTCCTATTAGTGATTTATAGTATACATTTACTTGTATTGATTTGTGCTTGTTAAATTTGTTTAACGATGAATAAAAATATTTTGTGAAATTATTTTTTTGTTTCGCGATTGATTTACTGTATTAATAATTTGTTTTTTTTTTGTAAAGTGTAGGAACAAGGGCGAATGCGTTCCCGTCGATCCGTCCGCCATGACCTGTTCGCCCAGTGATGTCTTTTAGGTTATTTTGCGTTTATCGATAAACTAACATTTGTAATAAAAATGAATGAGGGTAAATAAGGGTATATAAGTATATAATAAATATTTAATACTTTACTATGTAACTTTGTTTTTCTTTTCATAAACAAAGTCGATATCAGAATTCTTATGCGATTATGGCTGTATAGGAGCGTTCGGACGTCATGGACATAGGTAATGCATTATACAGTATGGTAACCATGGTAGTCGACATTGTTTTGAATTGTACAGTAAAGTCTAAGCTTTCAGTGTTAGTTGTATTTAATTGAAGCAGGAATATTTCCTAATCCTCGCCTGACTAACCATAAGGTTTATCACACTGCTATCTTCGACCACATTGTCAAATAACTTGACTTGCCTTCACCGCCAAAAAAAACCCTTTTGACACAATCCTTAATTTCCAATGAGTTCCCCCAGTTGTTGAGCCAAATTTTAGTATCCTCGGTACCGACATATCTAACGACGTTAAGTTTGGTGGTCATTTGGAATGTAGAGCAAAACTGGCCTCAAAAAAATTAGGTGTTCTTAACAGAGCAGGACGATATTTCACATCGGGTCACCGCCTTCAGCTGTATAAGGTGCAAGTCCGTCCACACATGGAATACTGTTCTTATCTCTAGGCCGGAGCGCCCCAATGCCATCTACTTTCTTTTGACCGAATCCAACGGAGAGCAGCTCGAATCGTCGACGACCGGGTGCTTTCCGTAGGGCTCGATACTTTGGAGCTTCGTAGGAACGTTGCGTCACTTTGCGACCTTTACAAGATCTACCACGGAGAGTGTTCTGAAGAGCTGTTCGGACTAATACCTGCTGCTGAGTTCTATTACCGAACGACTCGCCATAAAATGCAATTCCAGCAATGTCTGGTCTGTCACAATGAAGTCGTCTATTGTGCGGTTCTCGCGCGAGTTCTTCCCACGTACGTCGGCCCTCTGGAATGAACTCCCAGCAGCATCCTCTCCGGACCAATACAACTCACAGACCTTCAGGAAACGAGCCTACTCCTTCTTCAAAAGCCGGCAACGCTCTCGTGTCGCAGGTGTACATAGGCGGCGGTGATTACTTACCATCAGGTAACCCGTTTGTTCGGTAGTCTCCAATCGCATTAAAAAAAATGAAATTCTGGGCAAAAGTTTATAGTAAATACGATTTTCAGGTAAAATTGTAGCCGTAATATTCGACTACACGTATAGTTTCAGCCTAACGTTTAGATTTCTCTAGGATTATATGCCGAGATTAAATATAATTTTTATTCAATTATCTCCTACATACAGCACATGTATATATGTAATCAATTTCGGTTTTATGTTCCAAGATTACTAAATTAATTCCTAGGAGTGCATTTGCTAATGGTGATTTTTAAATTTGTGAAAATATATTAGATCCTTCCGTTTAAATAAAAAAAAAATAGCAAATATACAAAAACGATAACTTTCATAAAGGCCTTCTCAAATGTTTTTTCGCGTTGTTTGAACAAACCTGTTTTAAGAACCAATGCAATAATCTGGAGACGATTCTTCAGTTATTTGTATAGTAAGAATATAGTGAACTTCTTTGTTCGTACTAAACTTGAGGTTACTGTATAACAGTGCCTCCACAGCCCTGCATTGTTCTGTCGTGGATACGACTCTTCTGAAGACTCGCCATGGTACAGAGGATAAAACATGCTTAATGACAAAATATTTCCACTGCTGAAGTGGCTCAAGATTTTTAGTAAAGCCTACTTCATACATAATGCAGAGGCTTTTTTTACATGTCGAGGGTATTGCTTGTGTCGAATTTTTAATGTCATAAATATCGACACGATGTATAAAAATATATAGTTTTTAGACGAAAAGTGGTGGAGGTAAATTTTAAACACTGTGTCGGGTAAAATTTTGAAAACACCCGGTTCTCGTCTGATCACCGAAATTAAACAACGTGGGGCGCGGTCAGTACTTGGATCTCCGCGAGGAGTATTATTATTCTGTGACTAGATTGATGGGTGACCGCCTGAGAATACCCCGTAACGTTGGTTTTTTGTTGTACTTTTTATAAAGGAGTTTTCACTTCTTTCTTGTCAACAAGCACACACACACACACACACTCTTTTTTAACAAGCCTAATTTTGAAATTTGTCCCTGATAGTATAATATATAGGATGGGAATTGCATATTTGTCATATTGAGAACTTAATAATGTAAACGGCACACTCATTCTAAAAATTTGTATATTATACACTTTTTATCTAATTACCTATTTATTAAGAAAACTCCTAAAACATTTTATAACTTTCAGCGTAATAATGCCCTGAATAAGTATAGCAGATGGAAATATATTTATAATAAAACACTAAAAGTATATTGATAACTTTATAAATATATAAATTATAAAATATCTTCATCTTATTTTAATTAAACAATGGTTTTATTTATTTTTATGCGATTAACTATATTTATGTTGATAATGCTTATACATGTGGAATTTTAGCATTAATATAAACGAAAAACTTAAATATAATACATTCACAGTAATTAGATTTGACCGTGAAACATTATGGTAGCATCCCGGATATTAAGTTTATTTTAATTCTCCATACCACGTTACACTATAAAGCATACATATATTTATCGTTTACTGTAAATTTCATATATAAACTGTTGAACAATGTAATAGAATTTTTTTATTAAATCTAATAACACTTAAAAATTCACGATGTCAATGCATTAAGTTTTGTGTTGTTTGTCATAGACACCTTGACTTATTTCCACTTAAAGGATATCTATGTAAACACTGATGACATAATACATATATATATATATAATTTTTTTTTTTTTTATTTCACTAAAGGCAATCACTTGTGATATTTATAATAGCTTTGAAAATACACCCCTATTTGTTGATCACAAAAATACTGAACTTTTACTATGAGAGATTATCAACAGTCCATATATAAAATTATACATACAAAAACCAAAAATATATTTGTACATATTTTATTCCTGTACAAATAAATGTGTTATTCAGCTTGTCGTAATCTCGCAAGCCTCTGTGTTAATTCATCTTGCTCTTGCGACACTACTGTCGCAGTTCCTACTGATGTGCTCGGCACACCATGATGGTAGCTCCATATTCAGTTCCAAACTGCAAAAATAATCATGCATTCATCAAACACACACCGAAAAATGTAGAAATTAAAGTAATTCAAGCAAAGGTACCTATTTCATATGTTAAGAATTATATAATTTTTAGATGATTCTCGTACAGGTATGATATTATCAATAGGGTATCTCTTTTACATAGACATTTGAAAACATATCTACATATAAAAATGGATGCGTTTGATGTATCATTATGAAAGTTGGCAAATGTAAGTATTTTTTCATAATGAACATTTTTATGCTACCCATCTTACTATAACTCGCCACTAAGTTAGGCTAGGCTGTATTTTTTTTAATGCATTCGACAGGGCATGCCTGCTACATATGTTTATAAGTCTACAAATAAGGTTACTAGACACAATTTGCCTTTTATTGGTAAGTAAAACTCTCTTATTATGATGATTCATATTGTTATCTATCAAGGACTTTCTAGTATGTTATGTGTAGTCGGGTGAAACTGTAGCGGCCTTAACAAGTCAACAGTGTAGTCAGTTCGAAAAAAAAAATAATCTTATGTGTAAAGTTATATACATCTATTATTCTAAAGATAAAATAAAGAAGTTGTGTGAAATTCTCATAAATTTATACCTACGAATTTAAATAGGAACCCATAGGATACGAAAAACACGAAGTATAAAAAGGGTATATAAAACAAAATACAAACAACTTATACGAAAATTAAGTAAAAACATACCCAGCTTCATCTGCAACTTGCTGTAGCAGTTGATCCACATCTCCTTGTGGGACCGTTGTGGTTGTTGTTTGTGACATTGCATTCTCCATGTATGACGACTGTACATCCAAATCTTCAAACTGGCTCTCAAACTTATCCATTAATGTAGATATCTTCTCCAGATTCATCGACTTCATTGCTGCATCCATAGCTTTTACTACACCGGCCATTGAGGTTGTGACCTGAAGTAAATACAAAATTTAGATATATTTTAAACAAAAATATTTTGTCTTTATAATATCATTTCATTAAATACTACAAAAAGAAAGTGTACTTTGTAATGAAAATTAAAGTCACTTAGGAATGAATTATTCACACTAGTATAGTCATGTCACAACATATAAACACAACACACAAAATAGAAAACTACAATGTGTTTCTTCAATATTAGAGACTATAATAGTCTGTAAGGTTGTCTGGTACCTTCATTATGCATATGCTAATGTTGTGTTGGGTTTGTTTGTGTCAGTTTGGCATATAAAATTGGCAGGACATGGGCAGACGCGCGGTATGGCCGATATACAGTGGACGCCGTCCGCCCGGTCCTGCCGCAGTAGTTTGAAAGGAAGTGGGGCTCCGTGATGTTCAGACTGGTGCAGGTACCAACTGGCCATGGTTCCTTTGGCTGGTACCTGCACCAGATCGCTCGACAGCCGAATGTTATGAGTGCAGCGCTGAGGAGGACACCGCGCAGCACACTCTGCCCGAGTGTGATGCGTGGGAGGTTCAGCGCCGCACTCTGGCTGCGGCGGTAGGAGATTATTCGCTGCCGAGCATGACCGCAACCACGCTCGGCAGTGAAAACGCATGGACGGCGATGGCCTCCTTCTGCGAGGAAGTCATCTCGCAGAGAGAGGCGGCGAAGAGGGCCCGAGAGGTGGACCCTCTCAGCGGCCGTCTCCGCCAAAGGAGGGCCGGTGGAAGGAGGCAGCGATTTGCTCGCCTCCTCCCACCTCCTTAGCAAGACCTGAGGAAATGGGTCGGGGGTCCATCTCCTCTTTGTACAGGTAGGTTCGGGTGACGTGGGGTGGTAGCTAATCATGTACACAGTTACCTCCCTATAAGGACGGAGCCCGGCGGCCATCTTTCCATAGGGGTGGCATCGTGTTAGCTTAACACGGTCCCATGTTGGCCCAACTGAAAGCGGTAGCTGGTACACCGTGAGGTTTTAGTTCATGGGAATCGGACATAACCCATTCTCTCTCCCAGGAGGATGAGTATCCTTTGGGGATTCCCCCACGTTAATAAAAAAAAAGTTTGGCATTTAAATAATAGTTATCCTTAATCTTCTATAATTGTCTGTAGCCAACAATAGTTTCAATGAGGTTATCATTTTCAATAACTTGAAATAACTTAGTTGATTTTGAGCTTTATAACCCTATTGTATTCCAAAACCTCTAACATCTGATATAAATATAGCAATTCAGGTAAATAAGAATCTAAAGATGTATTAGGTTGACTACACCAATTTTAGTATTTCTTGTTTGCATATACATATTACACACTGAGATATATAAAATGTGTGTAATGTATTTTTATAAAGCACTTTCTTAATTTACCTTTCTAGTTGTTAGAGCAGTTTGCACTCTGCTTGACACTGCATCTACTCTAGCTGACATCCTGAGATAGTTGAGGGCCTGATTTTTCTGTCTTATTGCATTCTCAGCATGTATTCGAGCCCCTTCCATGTTTCCCTTCTGTATAGCCTTCTTAGCTTTCTCTTTTTCTATTTTTTCTTCTTTCTCACATTTTTTTGAATTCCTTTCCAACTCTTTTACAGCAAATTTTAAATTAAACAAGTGCTCTGTTTGAAGACATTAAGGAGATTTATTCAATACTAAATGTATCATACTTAATTAACAGCAAAGCTGGTTTGAAAAGCCTCATTATAGACTAATGGATTTTATCTTGGACAATAAACAAGAAAGAACTAATAAAAGATCTAAGTACTACTAGATACTTTTAGCATGACGATGATTTTTATAATATACTAATTAGATATTAACAATTTTCGCATTATATTTGAAATATTGCAGAAGATAAAAGATCATTTTTGTTAGGATGTTTTTTTCTCAAAATACAAATTAATACTACAATACATGTATATATTAAACTTGCAACCTTTATAAAACTACACATTAGGCAACCAGTTTTATGAGTATAATGAAAGGAAGAAAATAATTATGATATTTCTAAAAAGGATACTTTCCATAGCGGACGATGACATTTCGTTACCCAGTTTGACGGTTTTAATGAAACTTTTACACAAAATAGTACAGGTACTGAGACCCAATTTATTATAATAAAACAGAAAAGTAATAATGGTTATATCTTAGAGCACTGAAACGAAATTATTATTCACAATATGACTCACGAGGGATCAAAACAATTTTTAGTTGTCATTAGCGTCAAACTGTTTTTATTATCTATGATTACACCAAAATATGGTCCTACCTAGTCTATGACTTACACTAAACAATAGGGTATAAACAATTTTAAAATCACTCAAGATCTGTAAATATTGGCGAAAGTTTAACGCATTAAAAACATTAATTATATATATTTATTTTATTATTTAATACACAATTTTAATTAATATTACATATCTATCCTTTTAGTATTTTCATTCTTTTATAAGCTATGTTTTAGTCCAATACACCAAGCTCTATGCTCTTATTTCCTTATGTTGGTATACATGTTAAAACAACAAAATGTCAAAATAAATTGAATGGAGTGAAAACTGTTCGCTGCCGTATTTTATTTGAAGTGAGAGAATCGAAGAGCGACAAACAATCTTTAAATATAGTAAAAATCCGTATATATAATATCCTAGTTTTAATTATATACAAATTACAGTGCTTGATTTGATTAAGTTATTATAATATTTTGAAGATTCGCTAGGTTTGTGACAAAAGGAAAAGTCACAAATATTATCAAATAGATAGAGGACGTTCGCTAGGCGTAAAAGAAAATGGCGTGTGCTACACTTAAAAGAAATTTGGACTGGGAGTCAATGGCGCAGTTGCCTGCTAAAAGACGAAGATGCTCTCCATTGGCAGCAAGTTCAAGCACAAGTCCCGGAATAAAAGTTTCTGAAACGAAACCCTCAATATTTGGAGAGTCCGTTAGTGCACCTGTGAAAATGACCCCAGGTTTGTTTATTTTTTGTATTATACTGTTATTTTAGTTTCGGTTAGTCTATAATTTCAATTTGTTACGGAATTTTTATTTATAATTATTCTAACGATGTTGATCATTCATCAGCTGTATTATCTAACGCCATTATTTTTGCGATATCATGAATATTTTTGTCGTGTCCGAGCGAGACGGGTGATGCGTGAAGAAAGCAATGAAGCTTTTTTCACGTTCTTTTGTTGGTTTCTTTTGTATTTTGAATTCCTTGACTCGAAAACATTTCAAGCGTTGATTTGTTGCGGTCGTTTTTTATAACTGAACACATTGAGCGTTTCACGCTGAGGTGTAAAAGCTTAATACTCGGCGTAAGCAAAAATTAGTTTCGCATCTATAATTACAGCTGTCGATCGAAAATTTATTGAATAGGCGAAATTCATATAAGTTTTCTTCAGACACATGTTACTTTTTAAATCGCTTATATACACAACAAGTATACAGTACATATAGTTATATATACAGTTCGTATTGTTTTTTTTTTACCATTTTAGATTTTCAATAATTTTAGTTAAGTATCGTAATTAATCTTTTTAACACACATATTTTTTTTATTTAATTTAAATAAAATAATAACTAGTCAAAACAATTTTAAAATGGTCTATAATAGGATAAAGAAGTTTACATATGGTATTTCTATTGAGCTTTTATCTCTAACAATTGTTTTTTTATATATTATTCTTGGCAACAGGCCCATAAAATAACAGTAAGAAATGACAATAGCCTTTGTTGGGAATAAATTGGTACTGTAGTCCACATTGTGTTGGTATTCTTACATTTGAATGTTGAACTATAACACATATACAGATTTATGTTAGACCAGCTGCCGGTCCTGGCTTTGCATGGGTGTATTAAGAAAATCTTCTCTTTACAGTATGACCCTGTATTGAAATTAAATGGCAATTAAACAGCTAAAGGTCAACTTAAGTGTTGAATTTTAATTCTGTCAATATTTCCTTACTGTGTTGCATATGATTTTTCAAACATTTTTTTTTTTCCATACATACCTTTCCTGACAATTACGAATGCAACAAAAAATTATTATTGAAGTAGATGAGCAACTATTCTGAAGTGATGCACTTACATGCATTCAGCAATTTATTTTTATTTATATAGATTCAATTGATCAGGTGTATGTTTGAGTGAATAACATATAATCTAAGAAGAGAAATTTGAGGCTATATAGAGTTATATGTTAAAAACTTGTCACCTCAAAAATTTCTTATAAGTATATAGCTTAAGAATTTAGATCTAATATTCATTTGACAAATTTTGGTAAAATGTTAGTTATAAAAATGAATTATTAAGAATTAATTCTGTCTAGTATGTATATTGTCTCACCTTTATGAAAATCTAAACAGTGATCTAAACTAGTCAGTGATATTTCTATTGACTTGATAAATAATTGGATATTTTAATTATCTAATATGCAATGTGTTTGTCTATCGAGATTTATTACCAATTTTGGTACATTATTGTAGCTCATAGGTGATTTAGATTCAAATCTTGTGGTACAAGAACTGAAAACAATTAAATTATTTGTGGAGATATATTAAATTATGTTACAGAAATAGTTGTTTATTGAAATGAGGACCACAAACACTTGTAACTTGTCATCGGATAATGAGATATATAAATAAAAAAAAAGTTTGTATCACTCATTAAAAAAAACATGCTTCAATTTTTTAATTTTATTCATAGTGGTGAATTTACCTAGATGATTAATATAAGGGGAGAAACAAGGGTAAGCAGAGTATTTATATAGCTAGAGTAAGAAATTACCAGGGAACAATATATAGGGAAAAAGATATTACTTACTTTAATTAAAGATTTTTCAACTCCTTCCATTCATGAAAATAAAATTGTCAACCTTTCCTTTGTGCGCTCAAGTACATGTTGCAATTGTATAATTTCTACCAGTTTCCATTTTCTTTTACCCAGAAATTAAAATCACTTTTCAAAGAAGAGAAAAGATTGCATTTCAACATTTGTTACTTCCTTTCTACACCATCCATAAGTGAACTTGTGTTCAATTTGAAAATCCCTGATGAAGTTTAGAAAACTTCCATGTTTATTTTTGTTTACATTTCTAATAAAAAAATTATAAAGCGAAGTCCAAGAAAAGATTTACTTCCAAACAAGGTGTGATGATGATCATTATAATGGCTATTAACAATTGGCCAGTTATTATAATTACTTTTGATTAAAACAAAACATTTTGTTTTATAAACAAATGCATATAATTTTGTATTTATAAGAATAATGAACAATAATAGAAAATCCACTATTTTTTTTTACTTATTTCTGGCTTAACATATTATACATATATTTTATATAATAACATTTCAGTACAATTCTAGCCTGTAATAGTTTCAATTTTACAAATAATCAAATACCATTTTTAATAGTTGTTCATTACTATAATTACACATATTCAGTGATTACAATTATTATCATCCAACCATTAAATTTATCAGAATGCACACACACACATATGTACAGTAGATTAAAAACAAATTAAACTGTATGTTTTCAAGTCTAGGCATTTAATAATAATAACATTACACTGTTAATACCTCAGTATAGAGAAAAGATCGCTTCCTGATAGAATGCCATACATCATGATAGACTTGGGATACAGTCACCATTTCAAGACAGTAAAGGACAGTTCATTGTTCAGTTCTATGCTTAGGAGCAGAGGGTGTATAAAAAAAAAGATAAAGTGGAGCAATTGACAGTACAAATAGAGGTTTAATATGGGCAAATACATTTTTGAATAATAAACTGTGTTTCTCTAGAGCGCATGGCACAGGAGATATGTGACGAGATCAAACGGCTCCAGCGACGTCGCCAACTGCGCGTCGCCAACGGCGCGGCGGCTTCCTGCTCATCGTCAAGCGGTAGCGAAGGCGACTGCTCGCCTCCGCACCACTCTTCGCAAAATTCTAACAAGATGCATAATCGCGCACTTTTTACTTTCAAACAGGTATTGATTCTTGTTTAATGTATGTGATTGTAGGTAAAACAACTATGATGTCAGATTAAAGTTGAGTATTTAGTTTAGCTACTAACAATTTTGGTTACACCAACTTACTTAGTTAGTCTTAGGGATTTATATAATATAATAGGAAATTTTCTTTGATCTCATTGAAAAATCAAAAAGGTCTCTAGAGACCACTATGACAATATACCCTGAGATCTCGTAATTCATTTTGAATTAAAATAGCAATATGTATTCTGTTCTAATCCATTAATTATGTATTTCGCAAGAGTATTTGGATAACTGAAATGGTCAAATATCAGCGATATCATTGCAAATTTACATTATATATCAGCTGTAATGTTAAGCAATATATCGGGTGAGTGCCGTAAGCGCTCCCCTTAGTAGTCTGGTGAAACTGTAGAGGCCTAATGAGGCTACCAGTGTAGTCAGTTCGAATAAATAAAAAAAAATCCAATATATGCACTCTCTATAAGCTTACTCAGCAAACTTTTGGTATTAATACACTGAGACAGCACTGTATTTACTTCACTAAACCTTTATTGACTTATCACATAAATAGAATTTTATTTTGAAAATTGTAGGTGAATATATTTTTTTTCGAACTGACTACACTGTTGGCTTGTTAAGGACGCTACAGTTGCACTGGACTACAGTATGTTTATATCTTTGCTCTTTCCAAATACTTAATGAGTCTAGTGTCTTGAATTCCCTGTTTTAGACTTAATGTTGTGTTAGTTTATTGTTACATTTGATATTGTGGTGTAGAAACCTTAACATATTAATAGATCTGAAGAAATGTACAGATGTAGTAAAATTATACATGACATGTGTAATACCTACAGGTGCGCATGATCTGCGAGCGGATGCTGCGCGAGCAGGAGGTCGCCTTGCGCTCCGAGTACGAGGCAGCTCTGAGCACCAAACTGGCCGAACAGTATGAAGCCTTCGTCAGATTCAATCTAGATCAGGTAATGATATTGTGTCAATTTACATATAATTAGTGTCATATAAAAATTAAAATCACTACATAGTATAAAACAAAGTCGCTTTCTCTGTCTCTATATCCCTATGTATGCTTAAATCTTTAAAACTACGCAACGGATTTCGATGCGGTTTTTTTTAATAGAGTCATTGAAGAGGAACGTTTATATGTATAATAACATAAATTAAATAGTGGAGAAATACTGTTATTTTTGAGGTTACTCCATATTTAACGCGTGCGGCCCACGGGTAGTAATGAATAAATAAAAACTACTGGATCGATTTTAATCATTTTTTCAGTGAATGACATATGCTATATATTTTATACCCCTGCGAAGCGGGAGTGAGTCGCTAATGGTAATTAATTACTTAAATTACTTTCGTTTTCTTCACTACCACACAGTAATTGTACACAACATTATAGTTGAACTCTATTTATAATTTTACCCATAAACCAGTAATCATATATACAAATAAAATGATAAATGGTACATATTATTGTTAAGATAATAAACAATTCAGTTGAAATCGCCGGTAACAGCTAGTTGCTAAATACATTATGAAGAAAAATAAGACCCTACACACCTTGTCATTGAAATTGGATATAACCAATTTTGCTTCTGTATGACTCATTAAGTACGTTGTTTATAGAACTTTGTTTCTTTTTTGCTCCCTCATAAAAATCATGTGATTCATTGATCATGTATCTCATTTTGCCATTTGAATATATTTTAAAGGGATTCTTAAAATATTTCATACATATTTTTACATTTCTTATTACTTTGAAATCTTTTTGTTTACTTTTCTAAACCTTCAATTGATTTCCCTGTTTATTGTATATTAAAGCTCGAATTTCACTGGAAGTGCCATATTGACCTGCTTAAATGGTCTCCATAATCCTCCTGAAATCCTAAATCAAATAAGTATTCATAGTAAATATGATAGAAGAAAACATGTTTAGATCAGTGCCGGTTTTGGTTGTTGAGTTTTGTACCTCTCCTTTTCCATCAATAGGGGGCAATAAATTATAAGAAAAAATCTTTATAAGAACATTTATCTGCCTCGTGTTTGTTATGGAAAGTACTTGTATTACCAGAGTGAACTGTGTATTTAAATAGTTAGTGGGAGATTTGTTTATGCTATGTCTATGGAGAGTTTTTTTTTTTTCAATATATTGTTTTCGAATGGTCATCATAAAGTCAAGAAGGAGTTTAGTACCCGATTTCTAACAATTGAATACATTTAATGTGATATAATAGTATCAATCATGTCTGCTATGAGGTTTAAATCACTGCACCATACTATATAATACAAGCGACGTTCAGAGAAGTTATGAATATTCCCACTTATGCTTACACAGTGACACTCTAAAGGTGTTTCAAGAGTGACTCTGGAACCTTACTATTTTTTCAGCACCCATGACAAATAATATCACCTATGTATATGATGACACAGCAAAGAAGTTAACTCGTTCATTTACAAGCATTTATGTTTAGTCTCAAGTCTGTCATGTTTGTACAAAAACTATTTTGACAGGTTAATATTAATTTTGTAATGAGAAAGTAATTTTTTTTATGTGTTACTTAAGCACAATATATACACAATACATTCACAAATTTGTACTTAAAATTTCTATACAATCATAAGTTTTGACAATAAATAGAATATCGTATCCGGTTTATTAGTTTATTTTTGGTATTTAGTCGAAATTGTGTATTCATTCAAATTAAAACATAAAAATTGCATTGAAATGTTTGACAGGTACAACGCCGACCTCCACCCAGCACATGCATGCAACTCGGCATGGACGCCGAGCACCATATGCACCAGGACCTTGTACCCAGTTGTAAGTATTAAAGAGGAATATAATATGTATTCCATAGAATTTATTTATTTTCCATGTATTTTGCTACTGTTAATTATAATTATATTTAATTACACTTACAAGATGATGCGTTAATTAATCCCAAGGGGGGTTGATGACAGGCAGGCGGCCGAACGTAAAAATTAAGCCAAATCATATTTCACAACATGATAAATATGAAAACTGTACTAGGGTTACCTCAAGATGAAAACGAATTCGGCATGTAAGATTCGAGATTTGCAAGTTGGAATGTCGGGACAATGACTGAAGGGAAGAGAATTAGTGGATGTATTACATAACAGACTTATAAATGTGGATTGTTTGCAAGAGCTGAGATGGAAAAGGGACAAAAGTGAGAGAGATTAGTGTCAGATATAAATGTTACTACTGTGGGAGTAACGGTAAGAGAAATGGGGTAGGGATTGTTTTAGACAGTGAGTTTAAGAAATGCGTAACGGATGTAAAAAGAGTGACTGATAGATTAATAATGGTGAAGTTATTGGTAGGACAGATAACGGTAAATATAATGAGTGTGTATGCACCGCAAGTTGGATGTAATGAGGTTGTAAAAGAGAAGTTTTAGGAATACTTTGATGGGGTGATGATGGATATGCCACAGGATGAGGATGTATATATCGGAGGTGATTTTAATGGCCATGTGGGAAAAGAGAATGGAGGTTATGAGAGAGTGCATGAAGGGTGGGGTTTAGAGAATAAAAACAAAGAGAAGGAAAGCATCATACAAGCTGCAGTTGCTTTCGATCTTGCAATAGTTCACGCTTTTTTCCAAAATAGAGATCAGCACCTAACTATCGAGGGATAAAGTTTATGTCACCATAGTATGAAAGTTTGGGAAAGAGTGGTAGCGAGACGAATAAGAGATGAAACTGGAGTGACTGAGAATCAATTTGGGTTTATGCCTGGGCGTGCGACAACAGATGCCATTTTCGCACTTCGCCAACTGTGCGAAAAATACAGACGTGTACACAAAAACTTGAATATGGTGGTTGTTGATCTAGAAAAGACATATGATCGAGTACCTCGGGATATTATGTGGTGGGCACTGAAAAAGAAAAGAGTGCCTAGGAAATACTTACAACTTATATGTTGTATGTATAGTCAAACGAAAACATGTTAGGTCCAAGATTGGAGTTACTGACAATTTCCATGTGGCTGTAGGCTTGCATCAGGGATCAGCTTTAATTCCTTATTTATTCTTTCTTGTCATGGATACAATAACATCAGACATACAGGAGGAGGCACCTTGGTGTATGCTATTTCCTAATGATACTGTTCTTGTTTGAGAAAATGCTGCCGAGGTCCAGAGTAAGCTAGAGAAATGGCGAGAAAAACTAGAGAACATTTGTTCTGCGATTTCGGTGGCCCAACCAGTTTTTGTCATATTATCTTAAGCGGTGTATTCTTAACAGCCTGCTCCAATTTTCGGTACCTCGGTTCGTTGATCCAAAACGATGGTGGCATAGACAGGGACGTGAAGAATAGGATAAATGCAGGGTGGATGATTTGGCGATAGGTGTCTGTCTGTCTGGTCACATGGGAAAGTAAAACGAGTTTTGCTGCCGTTGCAGTAATCGGAACTTAGGGTACCTTGTCTGTTCAGATGGATACCCCAAGATTTTTGATCATAAATATTTATAAATGTTAAGTTGGTAAACAAGATGTCCATAACGTGCATGTGTCATTACTATGCTAAGACTTAATATGATGAATATAATTAATAAATCGAGTTGTCATATAATTACTATATATTCATGAAATTAATTTTGTTCACAGATCTGTCCTAATAGCAACGAGCCGACTGCGCGGTGTAACGCCCGCGAGTATATCAAGACAAACATATTTTGGTATATGTGAATATTATGTGCGAGAATATAAAAGTTTCCTAATGAATCAAGACATGTGATGATCGCTAGTGGAATTCGCCCATGATTTATATTGTGAAATATACGCCCTTTCAAACACAGTATTCATCATTTTAATATTGCGCAATATCTTTATTTTTCCCACCTTGGAAATATTAATTTTCACAATATAGTTCCGGTCAAATTCCACGTGTTTCTTTATGCCACATAAACATAAATTAGCTTGTAACGCTTTAGGTAAGGTTCGCTGGATAATTGTGTTCATAGACTGAAGAACGATGGGCCCGTTGTAGAACGGTGTATTGGCTAGATTTCTCGCCGTTTGCATTCGGCTATATATATATTTATTTGAAGAAGAAAAAAAAGAAGAAACGTGTTGAAACTGTTGTTGTTGAGCAGCCCGGGGGTGTTAATTCGTATTTTGTATATTTTCTAATGAAATATAAACGAAACCTTAGCGACTTAGTATCTAACACAATTAATATACAATAATAATTCACGCAGAGTGCCTCATAAATAAAAATTAATGTCCTTGAGAGTTTGTGAATTTTAGTTAGCCATAATTATTTCGATCCCTCTATGATTTATCTTTACTATAATTTTCTTTGTAATTTTTTTTCGAATTATAGTTGTAGTTGTTAATTTTTATCTTTTTGTCAAAGGCGTGTATACGTAGTTGACTTTACATAGTTCGATTTATAAAACAGCCTCATGTATCAGATATCTGAAAAAAAATTGTAGTTTTAAAACTTTTAAGGGCGTTTTGTCGCCATGTCAAATTTATTTATATTTATCTGGTAGTTATTAAGCTGCGTACTTAATAACTATGGTAATGAACTCTATACCTGATACAAGATGGCTTTTTAGAAAATGATAAATTAGCTTTATATAATATTTTTTTAAGTTATTTCTCTGTATTGTATAGCGACTGCGCCGTTGCGTCGGCGTGTATAGCAAAGTGACAAAAGTTTTGGGATTTTGTTTATTAAACATTTATTTAGTAAGTAACCTTTCTATTGGATGCAAAAACGATATAATTTGTTACCAAGCATTATTCAATAAAATAGGATAGGATGTTTTTTTAAATTGTATTATCAGCTCATTATTAGTAGGTTATTGGCGTTTAAGAACTGAAAATAAATTAGCTAAACACAGTTTATATGTTTTCATTGTAAAAAATAAAACCTTTTGCTCCGTTTATATATAATAGGCTTTTGTTGTACTCCTATTTATTCTTGGTGGTATACATATAGTATATAACGTAGATAACGAAATGAAATACACGTATGGATGTACATGTATATGACTGCTAAGATTGAATATATAATGTTGTTACTGATCCCGTATAAGTTGTTATTGTGTGTACCACACTTATTTCAGGGATGTGCACAGGCATCCAAAATTGATAAAAAAAAGTTTGTCACTAATCTTTGAACCAAATGATATTATGTGTAGTTTCAGCAATGTCAAAACAAGTTATTAAGTACAATGTATCTATTTTACACTGGCAATACTTGCTTATTATAGTCTGCACAATGATGGCGCTAAGTAATTTTGTCATTATACATTTTTTTCAGTACATAGCGAATAAATGATTTAACGGTGGGTGTAGCGTTTTTTGTAAATTGTTTTACGACAAAATCTATCGCGCCCGCAAAACCACCACCGCGTCCCCCTTCGTCAGTGTCTCAAGTCTACGATCGATCCCTTGGCGTTAAGTTCTCAAGCACGCTGATAACGCCAAAACAGTGACACACCACTCGCTAGTTCATCACACACACCATACATAGTCAGAACATAGGTTGATGTTTTACTTTTGGTTAATTAGACTTATCCAAACTTGACAGATTCATACTACATGCACGCGTTCGTGCCTCACAGACGAAGATACGAGTAAATATCTTATTTAATTAATTTATGTCTCCTTATATAGCTCCTTATGTTTAGGTATTCCGCTGGAACACTCCTCTGTTTAGCTGTATTTGTGTGTATTCGAGAATTATATGGAACGACATATTCCAATACATTTTATATTACTTCTGTAATAAAATAAATTACAATGAAACTTAATGTAAGACATGGTTATCGATCGAAATCTAAATTTAGTAGTACAATTAAAAATACATTTTATGGATGACACTGCCGCTTGAAGAGTAAATGAATAGATAGTACAACTAATTTAAGCTAAGAAATGTGATGCTAACTCGAAGTATGAATAAATGAGTAACCGGAGAGAAGAACGTCAACATTCGAGGCAAGCATGAATGGGATTCGGTGTGAGGAAATATTTCCTACGCGATGGTAATGATTGTGAGTTATTGCTAATAGATATTGAGTTTTCCGTGGTCTGCGTGTTACATCAATCACACGAAAATATGAGGAATAATGCAGTTCAGTTAACCATTCCAACATGACGTAGCATGTTTCCTCTTGGTACGCTAAACAGTAAATAAATAGAGTGGTATAATGAAATTATTTACGAAGAAAAAGTGTTACCTTCAAAATAATAAAAAGAATATGAGGAAACAATATTGAAAAACAACTTCGAAATCGTAAAGATGATGAATATCGAACTCTATTTTGATAAACAAAACGAATAAATAAAAAATAGTCAGTCAGTCACATCAACATGTAAGAGGCACACTGCAGAGTCCTAGGACCCTTCTCGAAGGAAGGTACAGGCATAATCACCACGCCAACCCACTACGTATTGTCGATTTCAAACTCTAAATACCCATAATTCTATATTTTGCCATATCCGGTGGTACTGCAAGAACATTTCTCAGGTTCAGGTAGCCTCACGATGTTTTCCTTCACCGTCAGCCGATAGCGTTAAAATTTAATCAATTCTGAAAAATTCATCGATAGATGCGAGGCTATCGAATTAACGTTCCACCGGTCAAACAACTGGACCATCACGACTATACCTTTGTAGGTACTATTATGTACCATTGTAAATATATTGAAATCATACTAATTGAAGAGGAAAGATCCAGCATTTTCACTATGCGTTATTGATAATTTCATCGATGAATAGATTGATTTTGATTTTTTGCACTAAAAGATTATTTCTAATTAAATATTTGAAATGAAATCCTTAATCAGTAGTCCGGTGAACTGGAGAGGCCTTACGAAGCCAACAGTGTAAGTTAGTTCGAAAAAAAAAAAGATCCTTAAATAGTTTGTCGACTTTGGACCGCTTCTCTAGCGATATTTGTGTCAGACTCGTTGGTAACACTGAGCTAAGATTTATATTTTCTCTATAATATAAAGGATTCTGTGGTAGTATTCATTCAATATATCCTGTCTCATTCATTCTCAATATTTTGTCATTATCATTAGGGACGTTAGGTATAATACGTTCTTATTTTCATTATTTCAAGAACTTATACTAACAGTTCTGTAATATAGTATAAAAAATGAGTTTCGAAGTGACGAGTAATGGAACTGATAAAGAAGAACGCAAATACCACGACCGGAGTAAGGACGATTTGCAATTGTCGAGGACAGACATGAATATGTTGATTATGAACTATCTAGTAACAGGTAGTAATGCTTATTTTTGATTTTCATTTACTTGTACTATTTAAATTTCATAGTAACATTCGGTTCATATCATTTCTATGGAATCATACTATATCGATATAAGTTCAAACCGTATATTTCTGAAGGTATAAAGTTCAGCCATTTATATTTATTTCCAAGAAAGAAACCAAAGAAACGTAGTTTCTAATCATATTTATTTGACCACAATATTACAACGTTTCATTGTTAATGTTTTTGCCATTGTTTTCTATTTCATATATCGTAAATGCATGGTTTTCTTTGTATGCACTATTATTTTACGCAGTGCATGCTTTGTTTATTTTTTTTCTTCCAATAAATTAATTCGAAAAACTATTAAGATACCCTGTCTGTTCATTTACCTTGCGAGAACAACATATTTAGATTATTTATAGATTGTTTAACATGTATAAATCTTTCTAGAGGGCTTCAAAGAAGCAGCAATTAAATTTCAGCAGGAGGCAGGACTACAAGAACCCGCTTTATGCAGCTCTTTAGATGAACGGATTATGATCCGAGAAGCAGTGCAGAGTGGTCGGATTCCCGACGCTATAGCCATGGTTAATGCACTGCATCCTGAACTATTAGACAATGATAGATATTTATATTTTCATTTGCAGGTAACTTTCTTATTTATTACAAGTATTTTGAGAAATGTAGTACTCCATGAATTTCTCATGTTAGTGCTGCATCCATATTGTTAAGTGTAGGTAATTAATCTGGGGTAGAGTTTAAGACTGGCAATCCAAAAATGAGTTCAAGGGTTATATACCAATTTCTACAGATCTCGATTGCATGCACTCCTTGCCATGTTTTGCAATATTTGGTAAGAATATAGTAATGCAACTTGAAATATTACTTCCAATAGAGAACAAATAGTGACTCGAGAGGCTATGATATTTTAGTAGGTTATACAAGTACTTTGCTGGTATACCCCATATTCACTTATCTACTACATACAATATTGATGTACTTGTAACTGTATGCCCTATTTAGAATAGAACTATTTTAAATGAATACAAAATTATCCTATTTTGTGAATACTATTCTCATGCACCAGCTTGCGCATAAATCAAAGATATGGTAAATTATACAGAAATACAAAGAGGATTTATAAAATAATTACATTATCCCTACAAAAGCATACCAGCTGACTTGTACATTTTTTGTGGGTTTTTATTTTAGAAATGTATATTTTAATTATGTTTATTTTTATCCCATGGGATTCAGGGGTTAAAAAAAAAGAAAATTTATGCTTTTGAATTTACATCAGAAAGTAAATCAAAGTTGTGAGAAGAATGTTAGAAGTATATTCCATTCAATACCCAATTCAATAAAATAAAAACTATGAAAATAGATGACTGTTCTTTTCTTTTTGACTTAAAGATGCAATAGCTTTGCTTCAAGTGAAATCTCCGAAGATTGTTAATAAAGTGTAGTAATATTAAATAAGTCCATGTTTTAATTTAAAATAATTACATTATTTACTTTAATTTATTTTAAACGCAATACTTGAGATTGATGTCCTTTTATTAGGAAAAATGTAGGTATTGTATTTTGTATTTTGACATTGGCCTTAATTCAATTTTTAAACGCCTTTTACCACAAAATTTAATTTTTGAGATTCTTCACTTTTATGAAAGGTGCGATATACTATTATAATAAGAGAGAAGAAAATAGATGATAGAATCGATTAATGTAACTGTACATAAAGTTCGTTTTTAGTCTATTTTTATATACAATTATACTGCATAGTTTCAGTTTGTACTACATGTTTATACTTCTATTTTTGTAGCAACTCCAGCTGTTAGAATTAATCCGTGCAGGACGTGCTGAGGAGGCACTCGCTTTTGCGAGTGCAACCCTTGCAGAGGCTGGAGCCAATGACACAAATGCGCTCACAGAATTAGAACGTTCTTTGGCATTACTAGCATTTCCAGACCCACATGCATCACCTTTTGCGGACCTACTTTTACCTTCCCATAGCCAAAAGGTGGAGTATTTATAAAAAATTCAGTCTTTATTTATATCTCATAGATACAGCAGTTTGATGACAATCCTGTTTCATATGAAATGATAATGTGTTCTAAGATGCTAAAACATGGTAATCAGGTAGATATTAAAAAGAGTCCAACTAACATGTTATGTATTATTTACAATATTTATCCTTCATGAAAAATTTCCACTCATCACTATTTGAAACTACTTTCATACAGGTAATGTCTAAATAACTACTAGCACTTTTAACATTAATTCAAGACTATTATAATTTAAAAATAATAATCTTTTATAGAGAACAGTTTAAAATCATTTAAATATTATTAACATAACATTTTAACATTTAGATTGCGAGTGAACTAAACGCTGCGATACTAAAAATGGAGAATCAAGAGTATACAAATCCCAAGCTGTGCAGTCTACTCCGCATGATCCTGTGGTCACAGAGCGAACTAGATAAACATAACATAAAGTATCCGAAGATGACAGATCTAGCGAACGCCACTATAGAACAACCAAAGTAGTGTGATAGTGATTATTTAAATGTGATTTTATTAATTACCTCTCTCGGGCTCGTGGGTAACTAAGATGTGCATTCATTGAAATTTCTAAACAAGTGTAGATTTACTAAATAAAAGATATTTTTATCTAAAATATTTTTAATAGGTTTCGTTTTCAATAGTTACATTTTGATAACCAATTATGTCAAATACTAATTATAGATTTATAAAAACCAAATCATTGAAAATTACTCGAGCTTCATCGAAATTTGCACATTCGAATAAATGAGCGGCTCGTTTTACTGAGCGAGTCCCAGTACTGATTGGTTCATTTGCATGCAGAACGAAGGCACACGATTTTATGTAGTGTCCTTGTTCTCTCTTATACTGCTTTCTACCATAATTATGATCGAACCATCATATTGCGTACGTATCAATTAGGACGGACCCTTCTAGTATTTCAATATTTAAAAAATTAGAAATGGTCTATAGATTTTTTATACATTTGACACATAAGTTTATGAATAATGTATATTTAGGTATGTATTTTCGGTGTGTAATTTTATATAATATAATACTTGTCTGGATTGTAATCAATAAATCTTATATGCGAGAGAACAGTTTTAAATGTGGAGTTGGATGAAAAAAAAAAAACTTTAATATGTACCCCAGGGGTTGTATTGTTGCCCCCTTTGTTTTGATCATGTTAAAATATGCTAAACTTTTGCAAACAATAATTTTTATTATATTTTCACTTCAACTCTTATGTCAAGCCTATTTCATATGTTGGCATAGCGCTAATTAATATAGAATCCAACTGACATTGGAGAAAGCTTCATTATTTTTTTTGCTATGTAATTCGGAAATTTTATAACAATTTTCGCTTTATTGTAAACAGACAAGGTATTTTTATGAATATATATCATTCAAAATGTAATTAAAATAAAGTTGTAAAAACAATTGAACTGTAAAATTTGAGAATGACCCACTTCAAATTTAATAAACAACAGGATCCGAATACAAGTAATTCATTGTTAAATGATGTAGTAATTTAGTTTAGATGAATTAATAATATCTATAATAGCAAATACTATGAAAAAAATCTCTTATTTTGTATATAGGATTTTGTATGTAACACTTTAGAATTAATAAAACAATAAATAATAAAAGAAAATCATTTAATTTTACATTCCTTTTAATATGCAAGCGATTTAGCAAATCATTATCGAAATAAAATCAGGAAACATAAAAAAAATTATTAATTTTGAATTCCATTATAAAAAATTTAAACTATTAAAAATGTAAGTCTTTTAGATAATATAGTATAGTTCAATTGATTCTATTAAAAAAATTGCAAGTGTTTAAGGAGTTATAACTAAAATAACCATTAACACTACATATACAATAATACAATTCATAGATAGTCCATGTGTTCCACAGAAGGGAAGTCTAGATCAGGCACTAACACAACCATGCAGATTCATTTAACATAAAATTCCCAACTCTATACTATTTATTGATAATAAATTATTGTACCATTTCACCTTTACATATAAATGTTATTATTTACAATGATTCATTCGAAAGCAATACAAGTTCAATTAAACCGATTATGTGCTTAGTAAAGTATTTGTCACCATCCTAATACATAGTCTAAAGCTTTTGAGATAAATCCGTTTGATCTCTGTGGCACTGGCACTGGTGGTATAGGTGTAGGACATAAGGATCTTGCTCCCCTGGTTTGTCTGAAATTAGTATAACTGTATAACTACCAAGTACTTAGTTTCAGAATAAACAATTACAAAAAAATATCATTATACATTGACCACAAGTTCATCTCTGATTTTGAATGCTAAACCTACAGGAGTACTGGTCCTCAAGTTCCGAACACACCTTATTGGTGGTTGTTGATAAAATTTTGTCTTAAGGGTGTTTATTATAGTCCAACAATTTAATGCGTGACCGCCCTATGGGGTGCTTCTAGATGTTATCGGGGGCGGGTGATGTAGTGAGGAAAGGAAAACGACGTACTATCTCAGCCCGCTTACGTCTGGCGGTACACAGGAACACACTTATGAGCTACAAACACTTATGAGCATGTTACTGTTTTATCCCAATATATCTATCAGCGGAAGTTCTAGCTTATTGTAGGAATATGCTACATACAACTAATATCTCTTTAAATGCACAAAATATATGTACTTATCAATTTATTATAAAAAAGTATTTCATTGTTTTCTTGTATACTATAAATAGTCCTTTGCAATTTTAATAAATGTGCCAAACCTCAAGATATCAAGTACACTGAAATCATATTTACCTTTCCGGGGACACAATCCCGGAACAAGTTGCAGACATTTTTGGCGGTTCCTGGCATTCAACTACTCCGACCATGACACCAGGAAGCACTTGCCTACCACTGAGAGCAAAAGCTCTCTCCTTTTCTGCTCTTGTTGCATACCTTATGTGAGCCCAATTACCTTGTGTAGGGTATTGTTTATCTATTGACAAATAAAAAAATATTTCAGTTATTATAAAAAAATATTAATGTGAGAATCAAGATACAAAAAAATATGCCCAACACTAAAATGTAATTAATTATTATTATAGTAAATATTTATTACATTATGTAACTACCCTTAAATAAGTAAATATATGAAGTAGTGTACTAATAATAATCATGTACTATACTAATCAGTATTATTACATTTGTAGTTCTTCCTACACATTCTTTATTTCCCAAATTTTATTATAAAAAAACTCAAGATATATATACACAACCTTAATATTTCAAAAACTATGAAGTTAATATTAAAGAAAACATGCTTGACCAATTTTAATGACGTTTTGTACATGAGATTCATATACGTTATTTTCCATTTGATAAAAGGCAATAAGAACAGTTATAGTGTAACAACTTCAGAGACGAGGTACTCTATATGTTAACTGGGGCGAGTGATGTAATTGGGAAGAGAAAAGACTTGCTATTACATCTCACTTATGTTTGTAACAGCCCAAGATGGTCACGCAATAACTATGCCAATAATAATACTTAGAAAGCATAAAAAAATTACACATTTTTATTTTTTCACAACAATTATTTATGTGATTTAAGTGCAGGGAGTAGGTTTTGTTACTATATAACTTAAACAATTGTCAATAATATTTGTACCATTTATAAAATGAGAATTAAAATTAAAATTGTGATGGGATAATGTTTACTGCTAATATCCACTTGTAATGCCAGTAATACACTAATAATATGATATCAACAATCATACAGTAACTTTGAATATGTAGCTCAAGTCACTCAGGGACAATGCTACATTATAACGAAACATATTTTTAATAGTTTTGTTGTGTTTGACTCAATGTCACATTTTATTAAATGATGATGTAATCTAAGCTAGTAATTTTGAATATCTATAATGGACTGGTTCTCAAGTGTCAGGTCAATTGGTCACAGATTACAACTTGAGAGTGACTGCTAACCAGACAGGCTTAGAAAATAACTGGCATGAATTTTAAAGTTAAATATGTAGTTCCAGTAATAATTTCTCATAAACAAATGTATCTATTTATACAGAGGTCTGCCATTGTGTGCTTTCCTCAAAAACTACTGGATAAATTTGAATCAAATTTCTTTTTTCTTACTTTTTAAACACTTGATTCACAGGAAACAAAAGAAATATCACATTTAATATAAAGTTCTAAGAAACTATGATACAAGCACCGTGTTCAGCGAACATGTGTTTTCTTGCTATAAAAAAGTAGTGCTTGTTCTTTTTCTCTCTACATAAAATATATTGTTAAGATGTTTTTTACTAGTATATTTATCAATGTCCAGCCTTAACTACAACAGCCTGCCAGCATAAAGTACATCAATATAAAAATAAAATATTTAAGCTTACCTAAAATAGCACCACAGTTACTAAACCTCGCTAAAACTGTATTGGCAGCATTCGGAGGAAAGCCAAACACGGTCACCCAGTATTCATCCTGTTCTTGACAAGTGTCTTGCCACTGAGATACTGAATGATGACTATTCGATGCATTCATGTTATAGCCATAAGAGTTGTGAATCACAGAGTTATTATTCGCATATCCAATAACACTGTTATCATTGAATAAAGATTTCCTTGTTAACGGTTCACTGCTGTTAACAGTGTCGAACAAGTCATCTATCGGAGGGCCATTTGTTTTACTTGAATAAGAAATGTTGGGTGACGTTGGCATGGTTGTGTACATGTTTTGGTGATTATATAAAGCTTGTTGGTGCATAGACACATTCTGACGGAATGGTTTTTGATCAGGAGTTGAAGTTTTTGAAGGACTCGTTGGTGATCCTGCAAGTTAAAATCAAGTATATTTAATAAAACTAAGAATAGACATACAATATTTATATTATTGTGAAAACCTATAGTACACTCCTACGGTTTTGATTATTTATAAATATGTCTCGACTAATAGGATAACTAAGTAAAAATGGACTGCTACAAATGTAAAAGTAAATCTTTACGGACATTTGCATGTAAACTTAACGGTAATTTTATAAAGATGAAACTCTTATGTCTCTTACTTACCAAACGCTAGATTACGTCCTTTGGTTGGAGACAAACTATTTGTTCTCGGTGTTGTTGGTGGATTTATTTCTCCTAAAAGAAAAGGTGGTAGGAAACCCACATTAGGACTACCTGATGGTGAATGTGTAGGACTTCCTAAAGCCATCGGTTCCATTATGTCTTTACACTTTCAAACTATCTTAATGTAGGTAACCTAACGCCCCAATCTGTGGTTATTACAATTATAAAATTAAAAATTATCTGGCAAGTAGTAACCGCCGTTGCCACAGACTACCTAGCCGTTGCCGTTCTTATCGAATGGTTGGCAATTTTATTGTAATAATATATTATCTTTGGTTGCCACCTCTTCATAACAAATTACAGTCCTCATCACAATTTCTTTGGCCACTGAGTTTGGTCTTGCGCATAATATCGCAAAGAGTTTAATATTACAAAACAAAGTTAAAATATTATTATGGGAATCTAAAATTAGTATTAATTTACTCTAAGATGTCTCGATGTTATACGTATAATACATTGCGTATTTATACATAAATTTGTGTTTTTCTACAACTATCATTGAAATTTCTTCAAAATCTGGGTCATATTTTCCAAATTTAAAGATAACAAAAACGTGATAAAATACGACAAGGTAAACGCGTACAATACATTCTTTTGATGATTAGGGAAACATCAATAGTAAACGATACCATAATACATAGAAACGAATTACTTATAGAACATCGACCATCACTACCACAGATTCTAGTCGTATAGGTTATTTTTTCTGCAGGTACAGCAGCGACTACCAGAGACAAATAAAGACTAGCACAGGCTACATTATGTAAATATATGTATAGGTATTTGTCTCTGTAACTCTCTGTAGACTTGTCAACATTAAACAATAATAACCTATGGAGGGTAGAAGTAAATAATTATAAGAAAATAAATATTATGTGATATTTAAGATGAATTTACACGGAGCTTACCTCTTTTTTTATCTTTCCTACTTACAGGCAAATTTGTAGTCGACTATTGTGTTATATCTTAATTTATAATAATACAAAAGTACTGTCCATCATGAGGAATCATTGTTCTGTTCCAAACTGTAAAAGTAAGCGACGTGGTACTCGTTTACATCGTTTTTCAAGGGCTGAAGGACGGAAATGGTTGAACTATATTAATTGTGATAACCTTAAAAAATTAAGTTCAATGGAGCTTCATAGAATGTTTGTGTGCCACAGACATTTTGAAAAGAGATTCGTAAATGATTCGTTTCGTCTTAAGATATCTGCTTATCCCACCTTATTTACGAAAGAGGAAATCGATAGTGGAATACCGGCTCAAGCACATGAGGATACTGGTGAGTTATAAGAACATGCATTACTCTATTGTGATACTATCTTGAGGATCTACCATAAATATTTGGCAATAAGTATCAAATCATGTATTGTGAAGTTTGATTTACATTTGGGTTATTTACTAATTCAGAGGTTTTATTTGATGGAACCGAACAATAGCAGGTGAACTTAAATGAAGGTGACATGTCACAAATTTGTAATTTCACAGAAATGTTTCTTTTTACAATACATTATAAAGATTAAAATCAAATCATGAAAAACATTCTGCAGAACACAAATTTAGATATAATTATGTATGCATAATAATATATGTGCAATATCAAGATAACTTAAGTATAAATAAATGCCAATTTTAGATTCCCTATAATAATATTTTAATTTTGTTTTGTTTTGTATAACATTTTTGAAGGTAATATGTGCATGTCTGAACATATGGCTATATTTAGAGTGGTCTAGATTGATGAGGACTGTACTTTGTGTCCATTAATTGTTGTTTGTCAAGTCATGGTATGTCTCACAGTTCTTGATTCCTAGTGTGGAAGTTATTTTTTTTTAAATTATTATATAATAGTTTGTGTTAAAACATGAATGTATGTGATATCATTTAAATTCTTTTTTTTTAATAAGAAAAAAATAAAAAAATTTACTCCTTTTTTCTAAATAAAATAAATAAATATGTATATATACCTATATACATACTTAAAAACACACAATTGTAATATATGTTGTAAGATATTCTCACAATTTTATTGACGGTCATTACGAAGTAACATCGGATTGTGTATTTTAAAAGTGTTTCAATTGTACTTGTAATATATACTATGACTATAAAGAGAAAAGATTTGACTTTTTGTTTGCAATAGATAAACTGAAGAAATACTTAGCCGATATTAAAATTTCTTTCACCTTTAAAAAAAACTATATTATAAGCAAGTCACGTCCGTATTTATTTTTTAAAGCGATCCGAAGTTTTTATGAAATACATTTGCAATAGTAATGTCTAGTGTTACTCATGTCGTTTATGTCTTTTATTTATATTACTTGATTTTATAATATTTCTTTTAGAAAATCTGAAGCCTGATCATGATTATATATGGACAAGAAAACGAAAACATGTTGATCACACATACTGCAAATCTGAAAATGGACTTCAAACAGTAACTAATTTTAATGGTAAAATTTCCAATTTTTTTTTTTTTTTTTTATATGATAGGGGGCAAACGAACAGGTGGGTCACCTGATGGTAAGTGATCACCGCCGTCCATAGACACTAGCAACACCAGGGGAGTCGCAAGTGCGTTGCTGGTCTTTTAAGTATGTGGGCCTCCGGCGCTCTCACTGACCGAACGAAACGCAACAGTGCAAGCACTGTTACTTCACATCGGTATATGTATGTATAATAATAATAATAGCCTTTATTGCCTATAGTTATATTACTGACTAGATTACCTGGTGAACTTCTTATCACTTACATATACTTGTGTAAAATGTAAATACACAATTTATATTTACTTTATAAACGCTTATAGTTATGCACTTAATCAATTTAAAGCTTTCTTGTGTGCTATTTTTATTTTTAAAACAGAACTGTTTTGTATTCCAACAAACCAGTTACCGAAGAGGTTGGACTTCATACTACAGCTATGAAACAAAGAAATTTCGTAACCTATAAATATTTGAAAAAAATATTTGACAAATAAATGACATCTTTTTATTTCTAAAATGACAGAAGACATCAAATGTTTCATAGCTAGGAACATTTTGTATTTGAAAATGGAATTGTCTTTTTTAGTATTTTCCTTTACTTATTCTCACCGCTTAGACCTTCCCTGAACACACAAATATTTCATAATCAAATTTATGTTATAATATAGTATAAATTAGTCCAGCTATTTCAGAGTTTTAGCAAGACAAATGAACATCAATCCATTTTTATATATATATATAGATAGATTGTATAGTTGCATCATCTGCAACAACTTTTCTTTCAGCATCCATCACCTATATCCACATATTCCTATCTCTTGCAATTCTTATTGAAGTGGCTTCCGCTCTATTCACTATATCGTGTACCAATCTATATTATACTTATTCTTTGTTTCTCATTCATCTCTTGAATACTATTTATTTTCATTTTTATATTGTTCTGGCAAATTTCTCAATGCAAAATTCAGTATTATTTTATTAAAACATATTACATTTTTATTGTCAGCTAGTTTTAATGAAATTTTGTTGAGGGTAAGTAAGTATATGTCATTCAGAAATCAATATATTACAAAAATTATCAACAACATTTTTAGAGTTCTTAAAAAAATATAAAAACTAGAAAATATTTTACTTGAATCTCAGACAATTTTACAGAAAATATTTATATGGGATTATATTGCATTCCAAAATTCATTGAATAAACAATTGTCAATAATAGTTTTAGAAATTAACATGTCAAAAATAATTAACGTAAAAAAACACAGATACACATACTGCTATAATGTAAAGACAAATACAGAATAATTGTTGTGTGATCAGCCTACCTACCCAAGAACAGAAACAAACCACCAGAAAAGCTTAACAGAAGTATGGACTACTCCAAGGAGCATGATGCAGAGCTACTGATGGGGTACGACGCAAATGACTATGACAAAACCTGTGGAAATAACGATGTTAACAAAATAGGTAATTTTACAATTGTTTTTGATTTTCGTTCGGTTTGGTTCTCTGTTTTATGAGCTTTACACAACTAATGTAAGGATAATAAGCTTAAGTTAAATACAGATATATCATTCTTAATGCCATTATCAAGGAAAAGACTCCTTATATTTAACTGAAAGCTACACTACCTCATGTTTGAAGCAATGATAGCTACTAGTTATCATGTTCAGAATGTGCTTAAACTTTCGATGGATGAAAACATAGTGATGAAATCAGTGCATTTTCTAAGTTTGGCTAACTATCAGTCCTAAGTTGATTATCTAGTCTAAGAACGTATACGTGTGTTCTGGCAGCTGCATTTGGGAATCAACTCCCTATAGAGGTTTAGCATCAACATCAGGTGAGATGATCAAATGTAAAGTATAAATAAAAAGTAGCATCTGGTCATTTCTATCATAGGTCCTGTAGTACGGTGGAACTGTAGAGGCCTTACGAAGCCAACAATGTAGGTCAGTTCGAAAAAAAAAGTCATAGGTCCCCAAACTTTTTCTGTCTCTTAGACCACTTGCCACATTTTTCGGTTATGTGTACAGTCTTGTAATTAGTAGTCAAAAGTGGTATTGACTTTTTTGGTAATTCTTCAACTGTAAATATGTTTTGGAAATGTGGTTTTATCATTTGTGTACATAGATATCTTCATATTATAAAGAAGCTTTATTTAAGTAAATAGTATGTGTATATATTATTACATTCATGGAAAGCCAAAATTAAATCCAAGACCTCCTTAAATAATATCTTTATCATTGACCCTTATTTGCATCTCATGGCCCCCAATATTTTTCTTCGCTATTGAGCCATTAACTTGTTGTCATAGACCCCTGGGGTCGATACAGACCACTTTGAGAATTATAGGTTTATATCAACACTAAAGTAGAATCCAAACTGCAATTGTGCAGCTAGATTGCTATTCAGATTATCAGTATATATATTCTATTGTAATCATGTTGGTTATTTTGTAGAATCAGACAGTATTGTGGAGAAAAAGGATACGTATTCTTGGGAAGTTAGAACGGGACCGGTGAATATACAAGGTAAATAATATTTGTAATAAATTCAATTCTTATTTAGATATTCCAAAAGGGGTTTTATTACAAATGCTTTATTAATATGAGTATATTTGTTATATTTTGAGCAAAAACATATCTTTCAGATGAACCTGATGAGGATGTTCAAGATAATTTATCAATGTATTGCGATGATGATGTTGCTTCATTGACAGATAAAGAGATCGACGGTAAGATATGTTTATTTTATTTAGTTGGTATTTCACAGAAATGGTTAGAAAACTTTGTAATTTGAAAACTTGGGGATGAGCAATTTTTTTTTAATATCATCATACCCTTACTAGTCCTCACTAGTAGTATTATAAATGCGAATGTGATGCCCGTTTTCACCAACAATCCCTATCTTTTAAGTGATCCCTTAGCGTTTTTAAGGGGTCACTTATACGTTTATATTTGTTACGCTTTCACGCCTTAACTACTCAACCGACACCATCATGAAATTTTGTGTACACATTGTCACAGGTACAGAAAAGGACATGAGGACATCTTTCATCCAGAAAAAAAGTACTGTTCCCGAGAGATAGGTCAAATCTACATTAGTCTTAGAGAAGCCTTGAGCAACACCTATTCTACTATAAGGTCCCTTAGATCACGAATAATACTGGAAAAAAAATGTCTGTCTGTAAGACTAGATTAAAAACAAAAGCTGCTTGTTTACTTTTGATTTAATTTTGTACACAAGATGTATGTGTATTTTTTTTCAAAAATTCATAGGCCATATCCATAACGCTTTAAACAATATTGTTATATACGAAGAAAGATAAAATTAAGCCATGAAAATTATTAGCGGGTAATAAAGGCGCGCCAAGTACCACGGGCACAACTAGTTATTCGTAATTGTACTTCGATCCAAAAAGTTGTCGCTGATATATCTTGCAAAGAATATTTAGTAAGTAGTACCTATATATATATATATTTTTACACAGATGAACGTTGTCATAATGGATTCCATTGCGACAATTGCAGTGAGGATATTATTGGGTGAGTATTGTTTTATTGTCTGTGTCGAGACACCATCACTGATTTCCATTATTATTTTAAACTTGTGTATTAAAATATAGTATCACCACATAGTATAAAACAAAGTCGCTTTCTCTGTCCCTATATCCCTATGTATGCTTAAATCTTTAAAACTACGCAACGGATTTTGATGCGGTTTTTTAAATTGAAACGAGTGATTGAAGAGGAACGTTTATATGTTTAATAACATATATTAAATAGTGGAGAAATACTGTTATTTTTGAGATTACTCCTAATTTAACGCGTGCGGGCCACGGGCAGTAATGAATAAATCAACAACTACTGGATCGATTTTAATAATTTTTTCAGTGAAACACATAGGCTATATGTTTTATACCCGTGCGAAGCCGGGGTGGGCCGCTAGTTTAGTATACAAATATAGTATTTAAGTCAATTTAAAACTGTACCTAGTAGATAACTAATTTTGATAGTTCCTGACAAACGGTTATTATCTTTTGACTTTAAAAGTATCACAGTAAGACTGATTTTAAGATGTCGCTAGATTCCGGTACACGTGCGTGCAGTGTAGTAATTTCGACTTATGCGGTAGTTGCGAGGCAAGCGGAGCCCATGCACAGCACTATGTATTGCGAGTGCCCGGACCCAAACCTTACGTGAGTCTCATGTTTTTTTTTTACTATAGGTGAATGTGTTATTTGAACATAAGAATTAGTTTTGCATTTATACTATTAGTGGGGAATTAGCTGACGCCCGAAACTTTTTATGTCATCTATGCATATGGTGTAATAGAAGTGTTTTACCTTAAAATAAAATGCATGTTAATTTACTTACCCTTATTCGAAGGTTAATATTTTGCCTGGTGATATTCGACTCAGGGAAATAAAAGATGGCGTCGCCCAGAGTGCGCGCCATTCTGATAGGCGGAGTGAGATATTTCACCGGAAGTCCAAAGTTTTTAATTTTCTAAAGTACGCACGCAAGCGGGAACTGAAATGTCTATCTTATGAATACGATTCAATTAAATTAATAGATTTATTGATAAAATTATAATAAAAAAAATGGAAGACAGTCCTCAATTAATGCAAATAAAATATATAGTTCTTATGAAACAAAAAAAAAACATTTTAATGATGACGACATCGTGGATACTAGTTAGGAAATAATTGAAGCGGTAAGCATGTTCGGACACCGCGTCGTTCGACATAGTTTCGAATCCTAGCGAATGAGCTGGAGCTTTCAGTGAAGGAAAATGTCATGATGAAACATAGCATGGTGGCAGGGCGTTTTCTGAGCATACCTCCTGTTAGCTACCACCCTCAAGTTGAAAATCTGTCACCAAGCATCTCTAGATATGCTAGATGTACACTTGAAAGCCAGTCCCTATATGCTCAGCATATTTGCTTTCTGAGATCACATTCTCATTTAACATCAGGTGAGATAGTGTTTAAATGTAACATGAATAAAACCTATAAAGTATATATAAAAAGTTAAAATGTTTTTTTTTTCTATCACATTTCAACATAATAAATAACAATAACTGAACAATAAATGAATCTGATAGATATAAAACCATATAATCCAATTAAATGAGTGAAATTCAAATTTAATAATTTTCGACAACATATCACTTGTTGTCTTATTCGTATGCTAGTCCCATACCTGCGCGACGAAGCTTCGGTCTCTTGTGCCGCTAAAAAGTAACCTCAAAATTAATTCCGATAAAGGCGTAGAATAACGTTTACACGCCATTGTCATTTCAATAGTAACTCGAAATTAGCGTCTCCAAGTTCCTTTGATGTGTGTAGAAACTACGGCCCCAGTTATCGTAGTGCGTGGTAGTTCGTAACGCAGAACGATAATGTCTTCCCGCATCTGCATTTAGTCTGACCATAGAAATAAACTTCGTGCCGATATACGCAGGTATAGGAGTAGCATCAGCATGGCATTGTATTATAACGAAAGTACTATTTTTTTTTCAGAATGAGATCCAGACTATATTGACTAGGATACGGAAGTATCTGATGAAGGAGTTAGACCCCATATCGGTAACTGATTTGGACGGAGAAGACGCCATAAGGTGAGTTATCTATGTCGGAGCATTTAATGATTTCACTGCAGTATAATTATGTATAGTGGAAAAACAATTTTCCACCCAGAGGATATTGACGAGTTAAGGAATATTAATAAAAAAAATGAGTCAAATATCAAATTTATGTTCTACATTAGTTTTCATGTAAATGTATTTCTCAAGCAAACGTTGCTACTACACATTCAGAGGATTCTTTAACTACATAAATTGTATTCATTTTTTTCTCACAAAACTATTTACTGGAAAACGTCACTTTTTACAGCAATGATTACTGGTGCTTGAGAGCCAGAACAGTTTGAGAACCATTGATTATAATTAGAAATAAATGTACGTAAAAAAGATTCCATGTAAATATGAGTTTTTGGCAGGATCTTAGGCTGTCATGTAGTGGACTTTTATATGTTATTCATAATCTTGTGTTATTTGGCTCTATGCTTTGTAATATTGGTGGTGTTATGTGTAATATAGTTTGGTTATTGTTCACAAGTGAAGTGGATGAGAAATAATACCACGGAGCATGAATTCTGAGATGCCACAAAAACTCCCTGGAAAGTACTAACAAGGGAACCGCCATCTTTTTATATTATTGCCTACTCGACAATGACGGTAATAGTAATCCAGAATATTGATTGTCAAAAATAAAGTGAAAAATGTATAAATATTGAAAAAAAAAATTGTTTTTTAATATTTCGAACTTTTACTTAGGTTTAATTTACTTTACTTAGGTTAGTTTTTTTTTCTCGACAACCGGGGCATTTCACGTGAAGTTGACAACGAAAACAAGGCGAGCTTCTGAAATTCCTTTATATTCAGCCTAACTGAACTTCTGGTAGATTTAATGTGAATACACTTTTATTTTTATCTATCATATTTAATTGTCAAGTTGTTTTAAGGGGAGTAGGTTTTATGTTATATATGTATAAATATATAATATGTTACTATTATTCGCCAGTAGGTTTTTTTTTTTTTCGTACTGACCTACACTGTTGGCTTGTTAAGGCCGCTACAGTTTCACCGGACTACAAAATATATATATATTTCTTTGTTTTATACTTTATAGAATTTAGCTTTGGACCATAATAGCATCTGATATTAAATGATGATTTGGTCTAAGATGATAAACACGCTAAACCTAGAGAGGAGTGGGGTTGTCACATGCAACTGCCGGAACACCGACAAGTGGTTTGGTGCCAGATTTTGAAATTTAGGATGGTAGCCAACCAGACGGGAATTAGAAAAGTCCTACCATCATGCTATGGTTTCATAAAGATATTTTTTTATGTCGAATGTTCAAACGCGTTACCACTAAATTATCATCACTTCGACAAACGATAATGATATATGATATAATTCCAGTGTAAAATCTGAAGTGAAGTCAGAGGATGAGGATGAGGATGAAGAAACTGAAGAAGTAGAACAAGTGAATCCGTTACATGAAGATGTAATTGATTATGATGAGTCAATACAAGATTCAATTATTTCATCGCATGTACTTGTAAGCATAGTATGATTTAATATTGACACCATAGTTTTAATGCTTATTAATTAATCGTGCCTTGAAAAAGCCTATTGTAAAGGTTTTGTTAGAATCTGTTATTCTTCTGATCAGTTGATTCGTTTGAAAAATTAAAAACCTGAAATTAGTAAGTGATTTTTCACACATTTACAAAATTAATAAACACTAATAAAAGCTTTCTGATGACTTTGGATAACGGTTATAATTCTGGTTGAAGTGGAAATAGCAAAGAGTAGGAAAAATGAATTGACCGTTTCAGGACGCCCTGTGGGTTTGTAGAAATTAAAGTTATAATGTTAACTTATATAGTTATACAAGTTATAATTAAAAGCATTATATATATATAGCCCGATACAATTAATACACAGTTCACAAACAATGAAGTGTATAATATACACACTCACACATTTATTGGAAGCGAGAGCGGTACTATAGTGGGAGTATAACGGCATAAGAGCGTCATGCCATTTGCCGTGACGGCATACGGGTTGATTGTACTGGCAAGGCGCGCCAATAGATGTTTATAGTTATGACACTGTTATCTAATTAGGTTTTGTAGGTGGTAGAGCTACGCTAAAACTATTACTGGTTTCAGAATGAATGGGTCGGCTCGCCCGGGGTAGTACCACCCTCTCACAGAAACCCGACGGGAAGTAACAGTGCGCCCGCACTGTTGCGTTTCGTTCGGTCAGTGAGAGCGCCGGAGGCCCACATACTTAAAAGACGAGCAACGCACTTGCGACTCCCCTGGTGTTGCTAGTGTCTATGGACGGCGGTGATCACTTACCATCAGGTGACCCACCTGTTCGTTTGCCCCCTGTAATATATAAAAAAAAAATCTAAAATTATTTCTTTTAACGAAATGCACCTATATTTCAGGACAACACAAATTTTAAAATGACATCAGTGAATGATAAAACAGATTTTGATAACACGGGCTTCAGACAGGACAAAGAACAAAGTAACGTCATGGGATCGTTGAATGACTGCGAATGGATGTCAATTAGTACTACTGAAACAAATTCTGCAGATAATACTCATGTACTGGGTTAGTGCAAATTTTTTTTTTATTATAAAATTTGAAAGATATGTTATTTCCTCTGCATGTTTGTTTGTTGGAATGAGCACAGTTTCCACAGTAACTACACAACCAATTTTTGTGATCTTTTTTTAAAGACTAGTATGGCGCACGACGATTTATTGCAGAAGAGATTGGACAATACAAGGCATTTACTTATATAGACGATATTAGAAAATAATAATAATAATAACGTGGAAGGATTAAGACGCCGACGTATTACATATGGTGATTGGTCGTAGTTTATCCTATGTTAAAAGGGGTGTGTCTTAATCCTATTGTTCAGTAATTACTGCTAATTTCTCCTGGAGCGTTTAAACGGACTAGCCTACTATCTTATTTCACAGGACAGTAGACTAGCCGCCCGTTCACTACAATTCTCTTTTATTCAAATTATTAATATATCTATATAGGTTTTCAAATCAATTAAGACAAAGATAGGTGGACAAAACTTTGCTTGAATTTCAAATCCCTTGCAATATTAAATCCACATGACACTGTCAGAAATGTCTAAATAATAATAAGAATATAATTAATTTGTTATAAAATTTCGGAATAAATATTTGTCCAAAAATTTGGGTAGATTTATAAATACTAGTGCTCGAAATTGGACCATAAATAATTAATTTTTATAATTTGAATTCTATGGAATAGCATAAGTATTTTTGTAATGATAACACTAAGACCCGTCATCACCCATTAAATGAAAATTAAAAATCTATTAACAAACACAAAAGAAAAATCTGCAGAAATTTTGTATCATGTATCTATTTATATGTGGAAAAATTAATGTGAACGCGGTTGCGGGTAGTTACTAGTAACTTATAAATGAATATAAATCATTACCATAGTCATTTTCATAAGAAATGCATTTCATTTCAGCAGAAAAGGCATCCACTGGATCAAGTACAAGTACGCTTGAAGTAAACAACTCAAAGAACATTTTCAATCCAAGCTTAGATGAGTTCAATCCTGTAGTCAAATTAGTGAAATTACCCTCGAGCATATTTTTTAAACGTGGAGAAACAGGTATATAAATAATTTAATTGCAGGTAGAACGAAAACAATCAAAAAGGCTTTAGTAGTAGTACTTTCAGATTGACATGGGTTCAAATCCTGAAATCAAATGGAAAATATTTCATTCAGTATAGGTTGTCAGAAGTAGTTTATGAACGTCAAAATTACCACTAGTATGGACAAACAACCCACTCTTCGAGAACTTCGTAACTTTTGCCCGTGAGATGTTAGAACTCTTAAATATTACAGCAAGTATAGTAATTTGTTGTCTTTAATAAACTTTAGTAAAAACCCGCCTTGGTTCACACGGGTGCAATGTATTAATATGACGTCATAGTTGTCAAAACGATTTAGCCAGTGTTACCAATGTTATATAAATATAATATACATGTATTATAAAAATAAGAACAAAAAACCATATGAAAATCCGTTGCGTAGTTTAAAAGAAATTAGGTTACACAAAAACAAACACAAAAAGCGACTTTGTTTTAATACGTTTGTTTCAACTAATCTAATTATTATTGCCATCGTCGAGTAGATAATAATATTACAAGTGTCTTGTGATAATTTAAATGTTCTAAAAAGATGGTGACCCTTTGTTAGAAGTTTGCAAGAAGTTTTTGTGGCATCTGAGAATTTATGTTCTGTGGTATTATTTCCCATCTACTTCACATGTGCACAATGACCGAATTATATTACGTAAAATACAATCAATATTATAAGATATTGAGTCAAATAACACAAGATTATGAATTATATATAAAATACACTACATTACACACTAAGATCCCGACAAAAACTACAGATCGAAATTATTAATCCTACACAAGGCTTACAGACTCGATATAGGAGAATAGTATGGTAACTATTGCCAATTTTTTTTTCGAACTGACTTCACTGTTGGCTTTTTAAGGCCGCTGCAGTTTCACCGGACTACGTAACTATTGCCATAGTTTATATCTGTTGATGTTCTTTGATTTCAGTTTCTCTACAGTTACCGTGCTCCAGTATACGACACATTATCTGCGTGGATGGGAACAGCTGATCGGAAATTGATATTTGATTTCCCATATCGTTGAAGGTATCATCAACCAGGCAATCATGTTAGCCCCAGGTTTTAGCGTCTCCTATCAAAGGACATAAACGAAAATAAAATATATGCCTTTATATGTATATATAATTTTGACACATGTGTTCATATTAATGTTTTTTGTAAAGTTACTTTTTAGTTATTGATTTATATAAAATAAATCAGTGTAGTATTAAAGAAAAATAACGAAGACTGAAGCCTGTTTGAACTCTCGACTGTTATATACCAATTATGTAAACGTGGTTGTTGATCCACAGATAGTACATTCTTACTTAGACTGGGTTAAAACCAATCATTTTCGATCTCATTTTATTTGTAAGTTAGATTATAAAAGTATTCAGTTATCATATTTTTTCTAAGGACAATTATAATCGTAAAAATATTTTGGAAGTAAACAGAAAGCAGAATTACTAAACACCTCACTAATCTTATATGTTTGTTAGATTTCGTTTAATAACTATCAATACTTGCGCAATTTTTTAAATATAAATAATATTTTGATTTGAAGACAGTTTTTATTAAATACTATTTTAATTTGTCAATTGTTATATATTGACTTTTTGCAAGGAAAATGACCTGTAATTCTTTTTTATTTATTTAAATGATTAAAAATGTTTTATTAGATATGACTATAAAATTGAGAAAATACCTAATAAATGATTGAAATATTTGTTTCCTCGTTATTAAAAAGAGTAATTGCAACTTTATTTCTATTATGATCATTTTTAGGTAATAAATATTGTATACCAAGTGGCACTGCAAAATATTTAGATATCAAATAAAACGAATATGTGACGTTATAACAAAGGTGTTAATTTATTTGGGGCCATTCTTCTCCTTTTCTATCCAAACATTTCCTTTTTCCACAACCACCAGTCTTTAGAGTAAACAATTTATTTGATGATGTGGTTACAATTTCTCATATACTATAACGTTTTGTGTCTTGAGTAGACATACGCCCTAACCTCATAATTTGAGGAGGCGGTACGCCGGTTTTAGTGGTCGACGTAAGTTGTTTATCATTTAAATATGTATTGTCTATTAAATATCATGTATACTTTCCCAAATTCAACAATTATACTAATAATAGTCCATGGACCTCTTCCGAGTAACGCTCACTATACTCAATTTTCGGATTGGCTCACCCAGTAATCCTTAGGTTTTTTTCCTAACGTTAACTACATTCGCCTGTCCAATACTAGACTTACTTTTAAACGCCACTCGTTTATGCCTGGACTTTACTACGTACAAGCAAGAGATTGAGCATTTACTACCCCTAGATATGTATACATAAGTACTTTTTTTACATGGGGATATCTATTGTGAATGCCCACTCCGTCGCATCGGGCAGCTGAGGATGGGTTATGTCTGACTATCACAGACTAAAACCCCATGGTATTCTTCATGCACTTTCTTGGCCGGAATGGGGGGGGGACAGGACTGCCTATGCATGACATCCCATAGATAAGTAAGTACTATTTCCCAACGTTCCCGTTGGATCAAAGAGTAGTAAAAGTTTTAAGCAACTTTGCGTTTGAAATTATGCAAAAATGAACTCTATTGAGTATATGAGAGATGCTCAAGTGTGTGCTGACCATTACACATTGTGTTTATATTGGCTTCTGGACTATTTTTTAACAGCATCTATGTCAGCCGGAAACCTACAGCGCTTCATTGTGTCATATGGAAAAAGTCCTCGATTCCAGATCAAAACGCAAATATCTAGTCAACATAATTAAAGTGTTACTAAGGAAAGGAAAACATATACACAACATACGACAAATCATATAATACACAAGATCTGATCTCTCGGCTATAAGGTCATTAAACCGCAAAATGGCTTCATAAAAAACCACATATTAATTAAATTAACATATTTAACGTCTATGATCAGAAAATAAATTATCAATAATTTCGCGGACAGGGGTCATTCTGGTTTACATTTTTAAAATATCTTCATCATCCATAATAATCAATTCAATTAAATGTATTATAGGTCGATTACAGTTTTATTACATACCTATGTATTATAAATACTGTGGTTTGAGATAATTCTAAGCAATACCATTTATTTTATTACTTAGCAACACTGTGTAGTAAGGTGTCAATGTGGTATTGTAATCATTCACCACCACAGAATTCACCACAATTCATTCACTCAGTCAGTCAAACAATCGAACATGGATCCTATGGGTACAAGATCAGATAAATGTAATTCATTTCCTAAAAATGAAAGTGATAAGACTTATATCAATACTCCTGAATACACTTCCTATAATTGTAGTAACATAATTCATAAGTTATTTAACAGAGAGGTAAGTTAGAATTAGAAAATTACGGGATAAAATTCGAAGCTTGGTTCTTGCTTGGAATTTGTTTTTTTTTTACATATTGTGTTATACATATAGTTAATCGTTCCAAAAGAATAGTCTGTTTTATCAAATAATTTATGCATGTTACGATGTGTAACGCGTTATGCAAATTAGTTTTATTATTATAGGGTGCAATTAATTACTTTTTTGTTTCAACAATTTCTGTGGCTCCATGTATATTAAATGTTATATCAACATATACCTAACTGTAATAGTATAGTTTATTTTTTTATTACTATTCACAGTATTTTTCCTTTAAAACTAGTTTGTAAAACAAGATTGTCTTAGATAAGAAAATCTTTTTGTATTAATATACTGCAAGATTATTTATATTCCTCTTGAAAATACAGATCAGATAATGTAATAAATTTATTATGTTAAAGTTACTAACTTGGTTAACTTAGAAATCATTATGATGATATGTAGTATAACATAAAGCCATTTATGGAAATTTCAAATAAACATTGAGATGAGAGAAATGTCACTTTTTAGTTTATCTATATAATATATGGTCTTTTTGCCTGTTTCATAAAGAACTACATGCTTTTTCCTTTATTAGTCAAAGGACACCTATGGTGACGGAATGATAGAAAATGTTTTTGGGATATTTGTAATAATAAAAAAAAAGTAATTCAGAAATCTTGTTGTTAATCAATTTTATATTTAACAGATAATATTTTAACTTTTGTTCTTTTTTTAATTGAAATTATTGATATAGGGTTCAATTGTTAGTAATGTTTCAATGTCCATATTTGAAACTTGTCTCTAATAAGCAAATCTCAAATATAAACATTAATGAAAATGTATTTAAAGTCATTATAAAACCTGTTGTAATGTGTGGATCTCATTGCCGGTCTCCAAAAACAAATGATGGAAGATTACATGTGATAGATCTGAATTTTAAGATCAATGTGTGTTGTAATTAAAATGAATAAGATTAGAAATTATTTTGTATGCCAGACAAATTATGAGAATAATAGTAGTGACAGACAGGTTGATGTGTAATAGGTTAGCATTATATGAGCATATCACAAGGAAGGTTGAAAATCTAATCAGTAGGAAGTTTGATAAATGTAGGAGTAGGAGAAGACTAAAAATGTTACGGATGAATTTGTGTCAAGAATGTATTGTATATAACATTAAAGGAAGGATGAAAATTCGAGAGATGCTAGTTTCAAAACCCTTTGCAGACAGGGACAATGTTCCCTGTCAATGGTTAATGGGCTGAGCAATATGGTTTATATGTGTGGGTTTTTTCCCACACCTCAATGAGTCATCTCTTATTTGCAACTGTGAGTTTGTTCTGATGTGGAGAGAGATCTCTAAAATGGTTCACTCATTTTTCCTTAGAATTTAAAAATACTGTATATATTTGTACAGGTTGCTAACACTATGTTCAAGAAGTGACAAATCACATACAACTATTTGTCAGTTTATTTATAGATTTTAAAAATATAATGCAATAAAAATTGCTTTATAATCAACATTTTAATATTCTATTTTCTAAATATTATTTATAATCAATAAATATATTTTAATAGAATAATTTCAAAGTTTATATTAGCACTAGCTATGCCTGTGGGTCTGCAAATGTTTGTTGTAATAAGTAATTGGGTTTTAGTAAAGTGCATATTGTATAATTATTGTTTTTGTTCAAAATATGTTTACACATTGATTTTCATTTTCATGATTGGTTCAACATTGTAGAAGTTGACATGCTGCTGGTGTTTATACTAAAATCTGTAACATGAGAATATAATTTTTGTTAACTTTCATGGTAATGGACAAAAAAAGGTGTTTGTGTTTATTATACTCAGATATACCAATATGTGCTTTAATAGACACTTTGCTAGAAATCGCTTGTTTATGTTGTGTCATGTGTAGTATGCTCCTTTTCTGCAAATACAATAACCTATTATTGATACCCTTTCACACCATTATTCTTGCAGAAATTATGTGAGATACCTACTCACTATGTCTCCACTTCATATAGTTGAAATTTGCCAGGTTTGATAGCCAGCTCTCGGGTTCATCATCAAACCTTCTTTGGACCACTTTGCATGGCTGAGTTTCGAATAACCTCTATCAACTGTCAGAAAAGGGTACACAGAGTACTACTCTCTATGCCTCAGGCTTGCAGATGTGCATGTGATGTAACAGATTTATACGTAGGATCCCTGTTGTTGATACTCTGATTTATAAACTGATCTGTGTTGCACAATGTGTGAAATTGATAAAAAGAATTAGATTTTGTCTGTCCCATCGCTTACATTAATCCATATTTGACCAACCTCTTGGGAACAGATTTTTTTTCTGAATGAAAATTATTCTATGCCCTTTTACGTACCTCTGGAAAACGTGTATGCCAAATTTGATGATGGTTCGTTGAGTAGTTAGGTGTGAAGGAGTAAAATAAACAGACACATATTCACATTTATAGTATTAGTTAGAACCCTGTTAACGTAAGTAAATAAATTTCGTAAAACATTTTAAACATATAATTTATAATTCATTGTGTTAGTATTCAGAATAACATTCTATGTAAATAGAGTTTGTTCTGTGGAAAGAGTTGTGTTTTGCACAAACATGATAACCATTTGTCCAAACAAGACCTTATATAGTGATGTACCGGTTAAAGGGGTTCTGGTCGCTTCCGAATTACATGAAAGCGGTCTGTTGAAATGGCTTTGAATTATTTCAGTCAGAGAGAGCAGTAAGATGCTATACACGTTTGAACTAGACTTAGATTTTATAGGTGACTGTTCAAGCCGAGACGTAACGAGTGCCCTTGCGCTGATCGTCCTAAACGAATCAGGTGAGTGCCTTAAGCGCTCCCCTTAGTAGTCCGGTGCCAGGCTAACGGTATAGATCAGTTCGAAAAAAAAAAAGACTTAGATTTTTTGTGAGTACTATGCCCCAATGAGGGATTGCATGAATAAAGCATAGTGTAAAAAGTTATATAGAATTTGTAGAAACAACGATTGCAGAAGTCTCTCCTTAACTATTACAAAATAGCAGTATTCGTACCGTTTCGTTTAGGATCGGAGTGTGTGATTGGTAACACAGAACGACGGTAAGAGTGACAAATAAATTTGCAGAATAAACAACATAACATTGATTGACCATAACATTATATAATTGTTTATTACTTTAGTGGTTATACATATTAATTTCAAGTTCGTACTCATTTCAGATCTCAGGTTCCACATCAAGAAAACAAAATGAGAGAAGTCGCAAAGTATTCGATCGTATTCCGCCTCGGTTACGGTTTTGCCTCATGGATATTGTGCCAATGTCATATTTGCGAGAACATGTTTTTATGGGGTTCTCCCAGTGCGGGCAGTTCCTCCTCAGTTTTACATATAGTTGCAACACTCAAGTATATTTTCGAGAAAGTTCAAAATTTACGTAAGTACCAGGTTTTATTCGTATGCTTTTGTGTCCAAAGTTCTGTGCGTTATTTTTATAAGTAACTAGCTGTGCCCGCGACTTCGTCCACCTGCAACGGAATACAAAACACAGTGATTAATGAAATAATCTGAATTTATATCTGTATATCTTGTATATTTGTAATGTAAAGTGTCAGGCTAAAAACTAATAATGGTCACACCCCTTTGTCACTTCAATAATAACTCAAAATTAGCGCTTCCAAGTTACTTTGATGTGTGTAAAAACCGTGGGCCATGCTATCGTGCCGTATCTATCGTCATACAGTCAGATAGACACACCTAAAGTTATTGCGAACATGGACAAAACTTCGTGACGATACACGATTAAATTATAAGTTTAGCGCCATCTGTTGTCGTCAAAAATGTAGTCTGTTATTGCGTCTAAAAATGATTTTTTTCTTACACTTATGTTCAATGAACAATTTTAATCTCTTTTTTTATTATAATAAAAAATTGTCCTAAAATGAGATAAGGTTCAATAACTTGTAATATTTACAACACACAATTAATTAGAAATGTACAAATTTAATCATAAACCTTATGCGATCGAAAAATAAAAATCATATTTTATTTATACAAAGTACAAAGTAAGTTATTCAATTTATAGAAATATGTAATATATGTAATTGGCCAATTTTGAGAATGTATATTATAGTAGTAATAGATTTAGAAAATGGCGGTTGAGCGCCATATATTTACAATAATGCATATTAATTAATTACTGAACTTCTTAGGTTATTAATATTTATTTATGTGAAAATAAAATATTAACCACTTTTCTTTCGTCCTATGTCTCAGTAATGTAATACTGTGGTAATGTTTTATTTATGTTATAAAATACCCTGGTTTTTGGATGAGGATAAAGTCCATTTACTTATCTATTTTTCTGTCGTACTTAACTCCCGTCGTCATTAAAATTACAATAACTTTTGATAGAGCTAACCGATTTTAATGAAACAAAAAAATTATGTTGCTCCGGAATATGCTTGTTTATTTTCTTGTTGGAGTTTTATCAGAAACCTAGCACTTTACCATTGATGCTTGTTCAAACAAACAGACAGACAGATATTTCTAAAAATGATCGAAATGGATTGTATTACTTATTCCTAAACACCTGCAACATTTTTTTTCTCATAAATCAAAAAAGTACAGACACGTTGGATTTACATTCTTATTATATGTATAGATGTACCGAAGAAAGACAATTTAATTAACACGCCAAATCCTCACCTACTACTTACTGGTTTCAAGAATTTTAACCCGTTTTTATCATTGAGTAATATGACTCGGTGGAACATTTTTTCACAACATATTTTGTCGTCGTCAATATTAAGCCAAGGCATCAAACTATTATGCAGTCTACATTGCCAATTAATTGTCTATTGCTTATATAGTCAGTAGTAATAATATTCGTCCAAGAGGACAGGCGAAGGAGTTCATTCCATACTGCCAATTTTGAAGTTTGTAAAGTCAATTGCAATGTTCTTAAAACTTTTTTTTAACCGAGTGCCTCAGGCCTCGCAAGTAAGGACTTTAAAAAAAATGAGATTATAATTAGATTTATTAATATACTTGTATATTTTAAATCTACGCATAGAATACTACTTTATAATAAAAAATATAGCATGCCAGTCTATTTCTGCAGCTGAAGTCTACACGTCACATTGATTTGGATTCAAGTCGCTTTTGATCTGAACGCTTCACTTTGGTGACCACTGGTCTATTGTGTATAATGAACAAAAGTTTAACATTTATGAGAAAATTTCTATACTTACGAAAAAATATGCGTATTTACATATAAAGAAATGTAAATTTCAGTTAATTACAATTACTTAACATAATAAATCGGCTTATATGGAAAATTCTAGAAACGAGTCGCAGGAAAAATATTGTACATATATCCAAATATCTCATTTCATAGTCCACAGCGAACACTAATCGATAATAGCGAATGATATAAGGGTGCTTGTTTAAAGTTTCCCAGTTAAATGTAAAGGAAATGTATCTTTCAGTCTTCATTTCTTGTCATGGGTGCCGGGTCGGGTGGTGCGGCCCGTACATAGCGTACCACTCTTCGGAGACGACTGCGTCGACAGCAAAGTTACCATATCAATGGCTCAGTGGAAACATAATCCCGGTGTTTTAGTCGTCTACGGAATCGCGTAAGGACTCCTTGAATCATACTCTTTTTTATAACACATCAAATTTAGTATATCTTTTTTCGCAGTATTATACTAAATTCTTATATACATATATGAGTGCTAATCTAATGATTGAAATTCGACAATAATTCAATAATTTTCCAAGTTTTAATATTGAAAGAGAGAGAGAGAAAAAAAACGAGTTTTTGTCAATATTTTAGTTGAAAACAGTAAAGCTTATTAATAGATACAAAACGTAAATAAAAAATAAAAAATCGGGTTGTTACACGGAGGAGAAATATGTTCTTAACTATTTTCGTTTATATAAATAATTTGATGAATATTATATATTCATATATATATATAATAAAATCTGATCTGAAAGTAATTATTTCTCGATTGTTCTATGCATAAAATGTCATAATATTGCCTGGGCTTTGAGGAAGATACAGTTGTTTTCTTTTCAATATAAATATGTACTTAATACGCCTGGGACTTGTAACGTCTGCCAACCTATGAAAATGTAGTCAGCTGAATATGTCCATTGTACATTTGTTTTTATTAGGGAATTTGTAACTAATTTCACGTTTTGCTCTATAGTTTCTGAACTCTGAAGATATGTATAGTTCTAATTTAATAATAAACAGAAAAGGACATAAAGTACATTTCATGAAAAAAAGTGTTGTTCCCGAGGGATAAGTCAAATTTTCATTAACACGAACGAAGCCACCGGCAAAAGCTAGTCATACTTTTATATGAGTATAATATCTGTTAGTCTCCGATAACTAATTTGGTACTTTTTGCTACAGAGATTCATGTTCGGATCGCTCGTACTTAAGTGTTATTGGCGTACCTCGGTTAGGTTGCAAGAAATGTGCAGCTTACTCCAGAGATGAAGGTAATTGTCTCATTTATTTATTATATATGAAGCTGTAATCCGCTTGTGCTTGTTGCTACCGATTTTAGGTTACCCATATAAAATGTTGTAATAATCATGATAAAGAACAGTGTGACAATTGTGATATAATCTTTCTAATTGTTTTAATATTAAAAGATGCTTTATATGGTAAAGTGTCAATAATTCAAGTAATATTTGATTCGATTACTTAATGTATCAAATTATTAACAATAAAATGGCGAATAACTTCAAAAAATTACTGTTATATCGACATTTAAGAGTGAGAAAACGAGTCGCTTTTATTTAGCACCAATATTGGTGCTGGAATCATATTCAGGGGTTAGTATCCTTTTTTAAGTCGTTTACAACAGTCTGTGCACCAATTAAAAAGTTACGCGAATAGGCTGGCTTTTACATATTTTAAAGTAAAAACTTGTATAGCCCCGTTTTGGTTTAAAACTCGATGAAACGAAAAACCGACATTAAAAAGAGACAAACATATCTATAGGATTTAACGTGCTAGATAATTACATAGAACACCAATGTGTAAACGATAATTCGTTTATATGAATATGTTATTATTATTATTTTAAGGTTTCACGTCTACCGCGTGTGAACTGAACACATGTTTTTTTTTTTACTTGACCTTTTAATATTTCGCTATTAAAACGGTGTATCTGTTAATTTTCAGTTTTTTTTTATATTACTTCATCTATAGATCGTTGAAATTAACATAATTTTGGTTAATTTTCGACTAATTAAAACTTAATGGAAATATTGGCTATCTGCAATCGACCGATAGTTGTTCTGATCTCACTTGCGTAAATATTGCTTAAGAGGTTATTTTTTTTGACATATTATAAATCGTTGTTGTATAAGTATAAGGTTATTTTGAAAACGTTATAATACTTCGTAAAAATTACGTATTCTGGGATAAATTCTCTGTTACCATTTGTCGGTTGAGATGTCATCGAATGCTACTATGCGACGGTTTCGCCCCTTATATAAAAGTGGTCATTGTTACGACAAATAACGAATGTATTGCATTACTTTTTTGCGATGTATCATCACATATAATTGAAAAGATAATTCTCAACTGATAATAATCTGTTGTTCGTTATTATTATTGACAATGGCAATAGTCCGTTGGTAGCAGCGCAGCATGCAAACGAGTGACCGTTATACATCAGCCTATAGTTGTGAAAGGGACAGCACTTGATGTTACTCGCACTTAAATCACGATACCAACAATGAATATTCATGTCATTATTGTGTTATTGTTATAAATTGCAATCAATACATATTATAAAATAAAGTCGTCCGCCGCGTCTGTCTGTCTGTCTGTCTGGATGTTCGCGATAAACTCAAAAACTACTGAACGGATTGTAACGCAGTCTTCGCCAATAGATAGCGTAACTCACGGGGAAGTTTTAGGTATATAATTTGTCAAGGTTTTTTTTTGTAAATTGGTTGAAATATAATGATAATTGTTGAAAGAATCGGAAAAAGTCAAGCCGCCTTAATCGTTTCATGCACATAAGTATATATTTTTGGCAGGACAACGTCCGCCGGGCCTGCTAGTATAATATAAAACAGTAAATGTACATAAACAATAGTACAATTTACAGCAGTTCATAACAACAATTATTGTAATTTATAAAATAGATGCATAAGTCTGATAATAATTTTACATTCGTGTATTTTTGTCGACTATCTGCGAATGAGTTTTTGCTAAGATTTACTATGAAATTGATTGTAGCCCTAAACACAGCGTGTACTTATTTTCAGACGATTTAAATTGGGGCAAACGATGTTTAGAACACAACTTTGCGATACACACGAAATTTTTCTGCACATCCGATTCCAGTATGTACGAACCCGTCGTCCAGTTGGCTTATTCGAATCAGATTATAATATACACGGATTTTATACATATACTAGAGATAGACTTCGTGAAACCGGACCAAGAACAGAGCGAGACGGTAGATGATAAATACTCTTTAGATAAGGAAGAAATTAATTCGATAGACATGAACCCCGGTACACCGGCTTCGGATTTCTCCGCTGCCTTCCAGTCACCGAAATACCAGAATAACGTGATACAAAATATTTTGGCTGACTTTTCGGACTTGGACATGGAACCGTATCAGTTATCGAAACCTGTGCAACTGCCCGATGTTATGGGGCAAGAGTTGTGCATACAGGCCTCTTCGATATCTCACAACTTGGTCGAGGAATGGGAGGGGCCGTCGCCGTCGATCAGGACGTTAATAAGTCCTCCGTTGAGGTCGCCGAGGCGAAGACCAGCGGAGAGCATGTCTCGGTTCAACGAAACGCATCGGATCAACGCGGAAAAAGCATACGAATTCGTAGAAGAAACGGAGACAAAATGTGAGAAACTGAGCATGTTCAGGAAACGTCGGCTAGCGGATAAGAAATACGAATTCTCGGAAGACAATAACGAGAATATAGTGCCGTTCAGGGTTTTGAGAAGCAACAGGAAGTATTTCATCGGGTCCACCAGTAAGAGTAGTTTGAGGAGGGCGAAGTCGCCCCCCGTCGAGAGCGTGGTCCTCAGGGCTCACAACCAGATAGTAGACCTCCGTCACCGACGACGAGTTCCGAGCTGAAGGGTCCAGGGCTGTTCGGTTTGGAATCCGATCGTAACAGCGAATCAGAGTATAGGGTAATGGAGATGCTCGACGACGGATCGCTGAAGACTATTTCGGTTCATGACAACACGTCGAAAACGTTGTCAGATTGTCCGGTGAGCGCTCAGGATCCTTACCTGGTCCATTCGGAGAACTCGAAGTGTAGTAAATTTTTTACGAGATATTTCGTCGAGAGCGACGATGAGATTACTTCTATACTCACAGATTCCGAAGGTAAGTTTTCCTAAATTAAAATAATGTCATGGACAATTTTTTTTTTAGTTTAAAGCGCTCACTGTCATTAAAATATAGACGTTAGATTTATGGTCCTATGGATTTTTCATTAATTTTTAATTAAAAAAAAAAATGTGTACTGTAATACATTGGTCAAATTATTCAGGTAATATGTTGTAACAGAATGTAGTGATAGTAATTTTTAGTGGACAAAAATATACTTATAATTTAAAAATGAATCATGTATATTAATTCTGTGGTCATCCTGAAATTGATAGATTATGAAATTATTAATAGTACTTTTGGAAGTCATAATAAATGCATAAAAAAATTATAAAATTTAAAAGTTGAACAATAATACTTTTATAATAATGTAAAAAATTGAGTAAATATAAGATTACGAGAAGATAATCAGGGGGCGTCCATTAATTATTTGTGGGGATAAATATGACATATGTCTAGATTAGAACATGTCGAAATTTAACAATTCTTGTATATATTTTAATAGTTCCTATTGAAGTATTATTTGATATTATCACTGTGATTTAATGTTACAATATAACAATCGGTAATACAAGTATTTACTAGTCTTAATAAAAAGTATAAATTGTACTCAAAGTACAAATTTTGAAAGAACTCATGTGATATTGAGGGGGATGGTGTCGAGATAAATCTCACCAGGGGTAAGGAGGGTTGGCTCCCTGACTACTCTGTGTACACGATACGATTGCAGACGACTGCATATCGGGGTACCACGTGGCGCTGCACCTGACCGCGCACGGCGCCGGCTACGCGCCGCTGCAAGCGCTGAGCGCGCCCGCCTGGGACCGGCTCCGCTGCAGCACGCAGCCGCTGGCAGCGCTGACGGTGCGCGCGCAGCAGCGCTCGCTCGACACGGAGCTGCTGTGCAACGAGGTGTGCGGCCGGCTGTGCCACCTCGACGGCAAGAAGTTCATATACTGCTTCGACTGGGGCTGCCACGTCATCGACGTCTGCCACTCCAGCGGCTGCCTCTCCGGGGTGAGACTTGCATTGCACTGATTAGAGGAAAGGCATAAGAGGTAGTGTGCTCGGGACGAGACCAGTTCGTAAACTAAAGTGTCGTGTCCAGCTGTGCGCGATGTGGCTGTGGGCGAGCGAGGAGAGCACCGACTGCGAGCCCTGCAAGGACCTCGGCGCCGGCTGCGTGCTGCACCGCCACCAGTACGCCGCACAGGTACCGGCACCTACACCGCCACCACCAACACCACAACACATACACATAAAGATACCACGTCAACCTGTAAGAGACTCTTTGCAGGGCCATAGGCCTCTTCTCGAATAAAGGTATCCTCTCCAACTCCAACTCATGATGTAATGGCGATTTAACACCACTACTTATCTCTCAACAAATACATGTGTATCTGTTCCATCCTACGATAAATGCATCACTGTAATACATACACTGTAATTACATACCATACAATCTACACCCACCACTGTCATATTTGGATTTTTTTTCATAAATTACATAACACTAATTAAGAACTTTATCAACTTACTAAAATTGCTCAATGATATTGCTGCTGTATTAAATATCATCCATCAAAAAAAAAGATGATTAAAACAATTATTTTCTAAAAGAATCACATAAACATAGTTAAAATTACTTTCTTAAAAAAATTAAATTTAGTCTAGATTTGGAAAAGAAAATAAAGTAGTACGAATATTATTTTTCCTATATTTTATTTAGGGACTTCTATCATTTCTGATATGTCGATCCTATTGTAACCTATATCTACTTACAACCAAATAAATGTGTTATACGGCAATACATAACAAAAAAGGTGAAAAGTTCATGTTTATTCAAAATATAATAATTTTGTCACTTGTGCCGCTTAAAAGTAACCTCAAAATGAATTCCGATAAAGGCGTAGAATAAACGTTTGCACACCATTGTCATTTCAATTATAACTCGAAATTAGCATCTCCAAGTTTCTTTGATGTGTGTAGAAACCGCGGCCCCAGTTATCCTGCTGCGTGTATCGTCAGTCGTCACGCATAGCGATAGTTCGTAACGTATAACGATATAATATCTTCCCACATCTGCATTTACTCTGACCATAGAGAAAACTTCGTGCCGATACACTCAAGTATGGAGTAGCATTATGATAACACATAATAAAAAAGTTTAACAGTTGAGTTGTTTTAAGAAGACCATTAGTGTAAAAAAATGTAATGATTCTAATACTGTTCGAATAGGTAAACTGAGTTGAAGTTTTTAATATAGGTGAATTGACTATTTAGCTGTAGGAGTTTATTAATGTTTTCCGATAATTGTACTTAGAGTCTGGTCTCTATTATCATACTGGCATGTTGTGTAATTAACTTAAAGTTTATATAATTGGCATGATGACTGATTTTCAATTACTGTCCTATAATACTCTAGAATATATCTCGTACTATTTCCAAAAAACATAATATTTTTGGAGAAAACAAAGATTTTTTACAAAATAAACGCAAATATAATTTTCAATTTAAAATGCGTGTCAAAACGCTTGCCCGTGTCATGGCGTCTGTTTATGACATCATGATATTGACAATATTAACAGCGAGCACATAACGAGTGAACTACAGAGTACTTTATGTCATAGATTAGAACTAACGTGAACAAAGCAACAAATTAGTTATTTTGCGTTATAAATATGAATGGTAGAGTGTATAATATATATAATAAAAATATCAACAGCCCTAGTACAAAATGACGTTTGCTGAAGCGTGACGTCATTCGCTCTGATTGGTGTTCAACTTAAGATGGACGATTGCTGTATTTTATAGTTTTATTTTATTAAATAAATCAATCAATCTCAACCTGAATATAAAAATAAATACATTTTTCCTAACCTATTCATACGGTTCTATAGGATAAAGAGATTATTTTTGTAATTCATGATTACTGTCATCATCATGCCAATTGTTATTTCAGTGTTTGTTTGTATGGGACTTGGTGAGCGGCGTGTACAGGACTGAGAGAGCCGACATGACTGAAGACTCGAGTCCGGGTGGATCTAGAGGTATACATATTGTTCTAGAAACTACTATCCTGGCACACTTTTTTATACAGTCGAAATCTATAATTATTTTTGTTGGTCAATCAATTTAGAGACAAGTTTTGTATCGTAATCTTCATAGAAAATGTTTTTTTTTCTTTTGTAATATATTATTATTTTGTATATTATGACGTAATAGGATAATAGAGTGTTTACATGGTAATAAGTATGGATGCTTAAAAGCAGTATTTGGAAGAAAGTTTCCAAATGATAATGATAATCGTATCAAAATCTGTTGTGCAATTTAGAAGAAGTAAGGGGGTACACACAGACGACAGGGATAACGATGATGTAGTGTTGTAGTAAGAAGAGTCGTAATAAAGGATTCATAAGTTAAGACGTGTTTAGAATTTGTTTGTATCTACCACAACCGGTCCACTGTAATGATTTCTTTTATGGGTTGTCTTTCGAAGGCGCGGGATTAGTTGAAGGGTGATTTTATTCGTAAGGAAAGTGGGTGTGGGGCGGAGCAAGGCCGTCAAAATTAACATTTTTGCATGAAAGTAAAAAGAAATATGAATGTTATAACCCTCTTGATGGTTGGAATCTGTGAAGTGATTAATTTGTTAGCTTTTCCAAAGCTTAGGACTCCCATTCATAGGTTCATTCGCATAAAATGCTACCATTAAGACGTTTTTTTTTTAAATTTAATAAGTATACCGTTAAAACCACATTCACTTTAAGACAATTAACTCCAATTATAAACAATTGCTTATGTTGCGACAATATTAAATATTGCAGGTTTTATGTTCTTTAAAGAAAATACCATAGTTTTTTGTTTTTGTGTTACGAATTTTATACATATTTATATGTGGCAAGCTTTACAAAGAAAAAAAATGGGCGACTTTTATGATACGTTGTTGTTATACGACAATATAAGTGTATGGAGTGTAAAGGTAAGGAGAACTATCATACATGGGAACATATTGGAAACATGTTGTAATAACATTTCCAAAACTCTCCAAATTGGCGATAGCATATAGGCAAAGGAGCATGTTTAGACATAAGTAATTCTGAAAATATAACTCATAATAAGAAGACTTGGAGAGTGATACAAATTTGTGAACATTATATAACTCGTTTAGCGATTTTAATAACTCCAGGACTGTCCAAAAACGTACTGGTTTAAGTTCCATACAAACAAATATAGACCTCATAAGGCACAGGTCAACAGACTGTTGCCAGCGTAAGCTTATAAAAAAAATACCCGATTTATTGCAAAAACGTTGAAAAATAACAAATTATGTATTGTAAAATTATAATTTTTGAGTAAAATATTTTTTTCTTTTGAATGAACTTTTTTACCAAATCATGAAAGATACAATGTACGATGTTGTGAAATAAAAAAAAACATAATATACCATTTTGAGATTTTGGTCTTAAAAAATCAGCTGAGAGGTTAAAGTGTTATACATTAAAACATAAATCAAAAATTAACAATTGCCAACCCTGTTGCTACTGTTGCGCCATAATAATTTAGCACATTTTGACGGGTCAATTTTCATACACATAGACGGTTCTCCTTACGTCTACACACTCCATACATAAAATGGAAATGTTTGCGGTCTTACCCGACGGTGTTACTGATTGGTTGGTCGGTCGGTTGGTTGGTTGGTTGGTTTAGTGTCGGGTGCGGAGAGAGCGCGCGAGTTGGCGCGCAAGCTCGGCGCCGTGAGCATGCCGCCGGGCAACGAGAACAGGCTGCTCACCACGCTCACCGGTAATGTATCCACGTTCAATCATATTTATATTTCCTATCGTACCCTATCATATATACAACCAAATTAACTCTATTCTTCAAATTTATGAACTAACTAAGCATAAAAACTTTGTTGTTACAATTATTGTTTGCTTATTATACATTTAATGATAAGAATTTAGTTTAATTCTTAAACGAGGATCTGTATGGAGATCTGTAGTTCAGGTCTTTGTACCTTTTTCAGACTCCAGACCTCACATTGATTTTTTAAGTCATCTTTACTTTTATAAAATGTATACTTTTCCTTTTGTTCTTTAAAATATTGTATAGCATTAAGAACCTAAATCTAAATGCGACGTCAAATAAATGTATTATTATATTATTATTATCTTTTCTAATAGTTTACGTTTTAAATCTGATATATTCTGTTATTTCTTTGGCTTGAATTAGAAAAAAAAAAAACTGTCAAATTTATTTTGAGTCTTTGTTTTAGGTTTTAAAAATCATAATCATACGAAGCTTCCATTAAAATTTTGACAATTAGATTAGTATTAAATTAATAAATGTTATAAATCGAACGCACTAAAAATTCCACACCAGGCCACTTGCATTAAGAATATTTAAAAACTATTTACGACATTTGAAAATGGAATGGCTTTAAAATACAGTTTGGAGTTTTTGGTGGGATCTTGGAATGTCATATAGGTAGTGTGTATTTTATATTTTATTCATAGTTTTGTGTTATTTGACTCTATATTTTGTGATATCGGTGGCTGGATGGGAAATAATGCCACAGAGCATAAATCCAGAGTTGCTACAAAAACTCCATGGAAAGTTCTAACAAGGGAGCCAGTTCTTGTTAGAACATTGCAATTATCATAAGACACTTACTCTAGAATTGGCAGTAGAGGTTAATACCTTCGCATGTCCTATTGGACGAATATTATTACTACTACAGTCTTTTGTTTTAATACTAGGAAGCACTTTCTATTATTTTATACATGTTGTGGTCAAATTTAGCAGGGTTCATGTCAATTTTTGATCTTTGAACTTAGTTTTGTGTATCTTAAATAAATATTTACATTAATATGTATCATATATAATTAAAATGATGGAGATCTGTCGTTATGTATCACACAAGAAATACTCGATAGATTTCGATCAATATTTTATTATTTCTTAAACTCCTTAGTCCTTATGAAAAAAATATATGAAACCTTCATTGAATATAAATTTATTGAATTTTCAAGAAACTATGATTTTTATAAACATTACGCATTCAACGATATGTGTTTTCTTGCCGTGAAGAAGTGGGGGCAAGGTATGTCGTGCGTATGCGGAGGAATGAGAAAGTAAATTGGTATATTGTGTATAATAAATGTTGGAAACTCGATCCTCTTCAAAGACTTACTGTCATTTTCACGTACCAAATTAGTCTCTTCTGTTTTATAGGATTTTTTACTTATAAAAATATGTTCCAGGCTTTTAGTAAGTGTATTGTGATAATTTCAGTGTTCTAACAAAATGGTGGCTCCCTGGTTAGAAGTTTCCAATGAGTTTTTATGGCATCTCAAAATTCATGTTCTGTGGTATTATTTCCCATCCACTTTTCTTGTGCACAATAACCGCACTATATTATATAAACACCACCAAAATTACAAAATACACAGTAAAATAACACAAGGTTATGAATAAAATATAAAAATCCACTACATGACAGATTAAGATTCCGCCAAAAACACGGCGAATTTGTTTTATCGAGACACTGAAGGCAAACGTCGTTTATTTTTGTTTTTTATTTTTTTTATAGGGCGATCACTGAGAAGACTGACGGACGTCGACAACTGCATCGAGATCACGAAAAATCATCCTGACAGTTCCGAATCCGAGTCCTCGTCGGATGATGATAGCGATTACGACTGATTTTAATATTGTATATATATATCGATAAGTTGTCTATCATCGATAAGTAACTCTTCATGTCCAACACTTCGGCCGAATGAGTATTATGAAATTGTAATATATGGGGTACAGTGTTGTTTTGTACTTGGTTGTATAAACGCGGTTTTCGACAAACAATATATTTAACATATATCGTATTTATTTAACTACGATAGATTTTATGTGAAATATCCATTTGGAATAAAATCGATGTGCGGTTGCAGTTGCCACTACATTTATTTTAACGCCATCTATCACTCATTCGTCACACTACACTGTCGTACATGTTTCAAATGTTTGATATTTATATATCTCATATATGTGTATTGCTAACGAAATGAGAGACGATTACACGTAATCGGTCAGTGTAAGAGATTGCGCACCTTGCTCTCTCTTTCTAGCGACTCGAAATCGTGTAAGCGAGAGTGAGTTGCACATGCCTGGGTAGGCAAATGCAGACGTGCAAAGTGGAGTCTAAACTTTTGTCTTATGAAATATCCCGATGTTAAATATATATATTTATATATGTATATGATATTGCACATAAATTCGGTTGACGGGTAATCAAACGATATGGCCGAAGTTTGTGATGTTAGTATTAGTCTCGATGTCTATTTATGAATAAAATATTAAAATTGATATATAAAAATGTTGTATCCGATTTTAATGGTACAGTCGCGAACAAAGAGTCTGCAAACGGACAAGGGAGTAACGTTTTGATCGAAATTGTCTGCAGCGACATTTTAAACTTGACTTTTTATATATCAGTTTGTCTACGACGGCCATATGCCTGCGGTTATTTTCCAAAAGGGAGGTCTGACCCCCTCAAAAGCGATGGGGGTCTGACCCTCTTGAAAAGCATTGGACATTAAAGCCAGAGTTCAATTTTGATTTGTGAACAGAGTGTCTTGGAAGTTAGCCTGGATATTTATTGTGGGTACAAACTGTATACAATATGATATTACATTAGAAAGAAGAATGAAGATTCTGGTTATTTGAAAATCTCTGATTATGGAAAATAAAGTGTATTTTCTCTTCACCGTTTTAAATATAACGTAAAATTGCATTCAAGGCATTTTAATTTAATCGAAGGATTTTAATGTCTTTATTTTGTCAATATTTCTTTATCGAAATTGTCTAAAATATTGTAAGCTTTTTAAAAACTTAGTGCTTATATAAAATCGCACGATATCTATGTAAGTAATAGACACTACAAATGAGTGACGTTTTTTTTATTTTACTTCTGGCAACAAATCTTCTAGATTATTACTGCCATTGTCGAGTAGGTAATAATATGATCAGCGTTTTGTGACAATTTAAATGTTCTAACAAAATGATGGCTCCCTTGTTAGAACTTTCTAGGGAGTTTTTGTAGCATCTCAAAATTTATGCTCCGTGGTATTATTTCTAATGCATTTCACTTGTGCACAATACCCGAAATATATTACGTAAAATACCACTAATATTATAAAATATACAAGCAAAGAACATAAGATAATAAACAAAATATAAAAATCATGTATTTAGACATGACAGATTAAAATCCCGCTAAAAATATCAAATGAGTGATTTGTTTTGCGGGTGATTTGGTGCGACCTTTAGTCTCGATAAACTCACGAAGTAAAGATGGCGGATGACCTTGTCACTGATTGGCCAAAAATTATTAATATTTTTGAATCGATAAAATATGAAGTAAGTGAAGATACTTATAAATAAGGGCATCTCTAATCGGACTCTACATCACGTTGTTTCCTAAACAGTAATTTGGATACGATTTTTGCATTTATATGTATAATAATTATTAGTAATAATAATACGTGACTAAATAATAATCCATTGATATTACTATTATAGAAGTATTTGTGAAGTTTTGACTATTCAATATATCGATTGTGAACTTTGGTACAAATGAAAGACCAATTGTACTCTCTTTCATTTGTACAAATCGAAACGAATTTGTGAATCTAGGCTCATGTAAGGTTGTGATTCGTATGTTTGTAGATATGTTTTTTAAGTGAAGTGCCTCTGATATTAATCGCTCACTCGTATTCTGTATTATTTTTAACTTTCAATATAGTTGTTATTACAGGTGACACACGAACAATTGTTTACTTTTGTACTAGAGATGCACTAAAATGTCGATGTTTTCACATCAATATAAATTGAAGTGAATTTTCTTTCTACATTGAATATGCAATTTAGCAGATCATTATTTATATGTTCTAGTGCTCTTTAACGCGTGTTCGTTTTCATTTTTGTAATAAGACTGTATCGGCCTTATTACAAAAACAAAAACGAACACGTGTTTAACTCGAGTTTTGCTAAACAACGTCTGAAATTTTAAACCCTGTTAAACACATGTTTAAAATACTTTATTACAAAGAGTGTCCAAACGGTCTCTAGCTAAACATCTGGTTTAAGTTTTTTATGCAAGCAACTCTGAACAGTATTCATTCAATTCAATCTCATCATTCAAAGTTGTTCCAATTTACGTATAATATTTTTGTTCAGATCTTCATTAAGAATACTTATTTATTTTAGGTAAAATTGGTTATTGTGACATTTGGTTTAAAGAAAATGATGTCATTATTAAAATATACACCAAATTGGTGCGTAAAATGGAACAACAGTATAATCTCAGAATAAATACACTGTGAAATGTCAATAATGTCATATTGTAGTAGTTGTCATTTATTTGTGAATCTCCAACATTATTTAATTTATCTACATCTTCCAAATTAATTATTATACACCCGAAATCCATAATTTACTACAAAACGTCTTTTTCCGGCAAATAGAAATACAAATATAAATCATAACAATAAAATAAGAACTGTAAACTTAGACAAATGCTATACAATGTTTAAATTTAAATAATGTCTATTTCTAAACAAAAGTAAGATACTCTTTTCTGATCAAACTTTTTTTAAACAAGTGTTCGACGCGTATTTAACTTTTTTTTAATAACACGGATATCACTAAATTATTGAAGTAGATAGACTACATTGTGATTATTAAATTTATACTTAAGAGTCAAGAACGTTGTTTGAAATCATTATATTAAACGTAATATTGTATGTAAAAGAATTCTTGCATCTATGTTTGATTTTGTTTTTTTACTTGTTAATTGGCGGTTTTTGAGTAATGGCATTCTGTACTAGTCTTAAAATCACAGTAAAAAATCAAAATCAAAAATACTTTATTCAGTTTAGGCCCTGAGAAGGCGCTTATGAACGTCAAAGTTACCACCGGTTCGGAAAACAACCCAGTCATCGAAAAGAACCGGCAAGAAACTCGATCTGGTTTATCTTTTCATTAACATATTATAACTCACATTTTTAAAACATAGTTGTAAATAATTACATTCGGTTTTGGTGGTAAAGTATTATAATAAGTTTAAAACATAACTTTACGTCCAAATTTTTTGCAATTTGTAGCATATCGGTCTTTTGAGGTTGACACGATTACAGAATTATGATTATATGTAAGAATTGCTCCAATAGCGTTTTCTATTTATTATGATAGTGGATTTTTGCTCGTTATGCAATTGTTGCATTGCAAAAATATTCTTTTTTTTTTTCGTGACTCTTGCTCTTCTTTTTTTTTTTTCTTGAGGTTAAAGTCATGCAAATAATTGTATTTTGCGTTACTGTTTATTGTAAAGATTTCTCCAAATGTCCGCAAAGTAATTGGAGGTAGAGAATTTTTTTAATTTCCACTTTATATTATAATTAACGAAAGTAATAAGTTTGTGTTGTGATGAGACATAAACGGAATATTCTTTTCTGTGAATATTTTTCTTTCAACTGTGATAAGGGAATCAAGGCACTATCACACTATCAACTTGCCATCTGATTGTATAATGGTAGTTAGGAAATAAATGCATGTTATAAGAATAACAAAATTATGTGAAACATTGTTTTATTTCATATCAATTCCATTTTATTACTGATAATTGTGTGTGTGGTATTATTTTATTAAAGAATTAATATTTGGTCTGTGATAATATGTCTACTCTTGTAAAAATTTGAAAGGATAGAGTGAAAGTGAAGTTTATAACGTATAGAGAAAGTAATATAAGATTAGAAGATAAAATAGACCTTTTCAAATAGCAGATCTGAGATTTTAAGTACAAGATATAAATACTTATTTAACGTAATGAAGGCATTAGGTTACAATGGCTTTATAATAGATGTTTGTTACCAACTAGAATTTATTTATATATAATACACACAAATTTTTAAAATCTCATACTTTCTCAAGCAATTAAATTAAGCAGCAATAACTTAAAAAAGATTAGTATTTTGTATGCGGCCAGTGGCATACATGGCAATAGTTCAACAATTATAAAAAGAAACAAATCAGTATGGTTATTTTAAGCTTCATCAGGTTGCTTCCTCTTCATCTAAAAGTGAATGTAATTCTATGGTATTTAAAAAATATAAATTATGAAAGACAATTGTCAAATTCCTGTAGGCAAATTACAAATTGAATTTAACGGCATAGATGTTCTCAAATCTAACACACTGTCATTTAATTTTGGAATAATCATTTGCATTGATGACATCAACACTGTAAACAGTAGGAACAGCTCTTTCTCATTAGAAGAAAAGCAGATACATAGTGTTATAATTAACCTAAAGTAACTTTAAAAATTCAACAGATTAAAATCAAGATTGACATTTCTTTCATATTGATGCTGGAAAGACTTTTTTTTTTCGAACTGCCTACACTGTTAACCTGGTAAGGCCTCTATAGTTTTACCGGACTACTTGCTGGAAAGACTAACACCTGTCCATTAATAGTTACTTAGTTTTCCCACCGTTAATAAAAGTTGGAACTGCATTTCAAGTATGTGTATGTGGAATTTATCTGTATACAATAATATTGTCTTTTGGCCATTTTAAATAATAATATCTTTATTTCCGGACTATTCATAATCTCTACACAATTTTTTATTTGCTGATATTCTACACATTTTTAAATGTACTATCAATGTTTGCAAACATTGATTTATTTAAATTTTGATACATGTACCAAAATTATAACTCTTAAGCCATAACATGTTCTTCATACTTAGTGTAATATCCGATAATGCTTAGTTTTCAGGGCAGATTTAAAATTATAAAATAATATTAATATTTTTATCTTGTACAATCATTTTATTTTGTATTTTAAAACATAGCTCTTCTAAATTGTCTGAATATTTAAAAACTGAAAATATGATAACATAATAAAACCCACTCTACAGAATTCAAAGTTCACAGTAAACTACAATACTTTATGGGAGTTTTAATTATGGTTATGTTAAAGACATACAACACTGTATTACTTTCAACTTACTAATGGTAACTAACTATTGTCACAAACCATATCCTTCTTCAGTATCAACTTCAGGCTTGGCTGCTCGTAAGCGATTCTCCCCACTTTCATCCATCATACAGTCCATGCACAATCTTTCAATATCGTCCCATGATAATTTATTAAATTTCTCTTGAACAATTCTTAACAACCGTTTTGCAGTGTTGATGGCTTCGGTTTCAGACATTCCACATTTCTTGTAGTGTTTCAAGGACACTTCGTAAAGTCCCTCTGGCTTTTTCACAACTAAATTTAGCTTAGAGCCTTCTTTTATGGTGGGGTATGATTGAATTGTTTGATCATCCACTAAGTTTCTGCCAAGATATAATAACTTCTGCTCCTCTACTGGTATATTCAGTTTGACAGCAACTTCATTTTTTATTTTAGATATAGTCGTAGTTGGGAGAACCTAAAATAAAATATTGTTTAGATTTATTTATCTATGTACACAACAAACTATAATTTAATGTGTTGGTAAAATACAACGTACTTCAATTACACATTCACCGCCTTGTAGTTTTTTCACTATTATTTTCATTTTCGATTCGATGTATACCTATCGTCTAGACGAAATCGAACTTGAAAAGTAAATAAGATCTTCTAATTAGTTCTAAAATAAAAGCGAAGGTTACTCATTGAATACTGTTAACAAAGATCCCATTGGATTTCTCTTTACAATCAAATTTTCATATCAAAATTATTTTTCACAAAATTGAAGTGTTACGTTTTTACAATTGTACCGTAGACCACAGAATAATATTACTCCTAGCAGCCGTAGACAGAAAAACAAACTCTACGATTTGTGTTTACCACAGAGAAGGTACTGTATTTGTACAGTATCTTAGTAGGTACATACACATATATACATTATTGGACATATACATTTTGTGTTAAATATAGACGACAAAAATGTTCCTGCATATTTTATGCAAATGAAATTCAAAAATACACCGTATTTAATGTAATAAACGAGAAAAAAATTAGATTGGATGTGTATTTGTTACTTTGAAACAAAATTATGAAAATAAAACCGAACGGGATTACTTAAACTTTATAGTAATATAAGTCATAAATCACAATAATATATAAGTTATTTTTTAAATTGACTAAATTATAGGTATATGTGTAGTGCGAGTTTGAAAAGATTGTGACATCTCAATACTATTCAGGCGTATGCTGCATAATACGTTAGACTTACACGAAAATAATGTTTGGTGTCATCATTTATAAAGTTACAAACACAGACAAAGTTGCGGGATGCTGCTAATGCTTAATATTTTTTAAAAACACCATAGAAGCTGCAGTTTAAAGTAAACATTGAGATTAGTAATTAAAAAGAAAAGTACTAAAGACAAATAAATTATACACTATAAGAGAATCAATATGAATTTTATTCGAATTAAATATCTAATTTCTACCATAGTTCCTTTAGTAACTTTCATTCTCCGAGAACAACATTTATGGTAAATACATACTTTACAAAGGATATTAGCTATGTCCAATGAAAAACAACTAATTTGTGATAAGAAAATACACAATCTATGAAATAGTAGACAAATAATTATATACCCCCAACATATCTTTCAAAACGTAGGTATTTACATTTATAAACCTACCATGATCAGCGTTTTTTAAACAATTGAATATAATTTGCGTTACTTTTATTTTGAATACATTTGAATAGGTATGGAATTGATATCGGCGTACATTAATATTGATTGAAGACTTGAATGAAGATTAAATGTCTCAAATTTGTAAATTTACAGGAGTGCGCTCCAAAGTTTGGTTATATCTTTAATTTTATTTTATACAATAATACCTGAGTTAGTGAGAACGGAATAAACGAGAAAATTTTATACATGAGAGTAATTGCAAAGCCCCGTAATTTAAATCCTCTAGAACCATTATAATCAAGAAACAAAACTATAAGAAAGTCGTTTTTTCCTCACGGACCTTTATAACTGAGACGACTATTTGTTTCTACTTCTGCAAGCGACAGCAGAGTATGTTTAACGCCTAATATTTAAGAATCATTCTTAAATTATGCAAAAATAACTAGCTAATACTGTTTTATCATACTCTATTCGAAATGATTATTGATAAAATAATATTATATTTCATAAAATTGAGAAGAACACATACATAATTTAAAAATAGAAATGTAGAGGAAATTAAGGCATTTCTCTAAGTAAATATTAGTAAATGATTTTTTGGTTTATTTTGTAAGCTACGTGTATATATATAATGAATAATATCTATACAACATATACATATTTATCACTGTATATTTGCTGTATTTAGTAAACATCTAATAGTGGAAAAAGCTACTGAACTTTATAAGAATAGAATACGTGTATGGCATAACACTTTCGTTTAGGTCATTAAATGAATATTAAGAAAAAAATTGTATAAAATCTTCATCCTCACATATCTTCAATTATAGTTGTAACATAACAAGTGGCTGATTACAGGAAAAGGTGGATAAAGGTATTAGTCGTAGAAAAGCTGATGTTCAATAGAAACAAATGTTATTGGAGGAAAGCAATGATTTACGCAATTTTACTGTTACTTAAATTTTATATCCTTAACATACGAGTATTTTTTTTATTGATTGTTTACTTACAGGTTAGGTAATAAAGTTTTAAATAGTAAACATGGCCATATAGATTTAAGCATCAAACACTATAGAAAAAAGAAAAATAGACAATTTGCATGTTTTTCATTTTTGTGTCAATATTTTGTGAAATAAATAATTAATTACCAAGGTGATATTTTAACACTTTGAAACTACTTCCGTAAAATTATGGAAACAAACTTAAAGTTAACATTTAAGAATAGTCCTTCCCACAATGGACATGAAAATCCAGACGATATGGAGGATTTGAAATGTAATACAGTACACCTATTAGAAATTAAGTACTTCGAAGGTAATTCTAAATTATTTTAAATTTGAAAGTGCTAAAAACATACAAAGTGAAAAAGCAGCACCTAGTTTTATTTTTTACAAAAGTCTCACCTAGCGTCGAAAATTTTTTTATAGAGATGACTTCAATTTGTGCAAGGCTGCATAAATTATCTATTGTAATATTTCATTTGTATATGAGAGGCGCTGATGATAAGAAAGTACCTATTAAATTATATCTAGATTTAATATTCTACCAAAGTAAGCTTATAGTACTATACTGTATGAAGGTCATACATTACTTATTTAATTTAATAGCATAATAATTCTGCTTTAGTCAAAATTTACTAGTTACTATTAATTAGTTGAACCTTAAATTAATCGACTCAACTTTCGAACAAGTAATTAGTAGTTAGTAACTACTGTAAACAGTACAACCCTAGCTAATAATTTGGCCCGGGGAGTCCGTAGCCTAGGAAACGGGTGTAGCTACAGAACAACAACATTGATAAGTCATTCTGATAACGTGTTATATAAAAATTGATGAAAATTCATTAGAATTTAATCTGCAATTTCGTAAGTTTGACGATATCATAAAATTCATAAAAGTTGTACACTTATTTTGTGCGGGGCAATGGAAATTTTGACAGCTCGAATTCTACCTGCCAGGTAAGCTGCGATTATTCTTCGATATCATTATATTATTCTAGAATAATTATGTTTTATCACTTGTAATATCGCAGTAAAGATGATGAGTTGTATTGACTAGAGTGACGTCTTTCTTACTCGGCGGGAAGAATGAAATGCGTTCCCCACGATCCCGCTTTCCTATTTGTTTCCTACGGGTAGTATAGTAGTAGGGAGACGCGGTTGCCCCGACTGGTACGGCGCGCGGCCTATTTACCTGCAACACATGATTGCGCACTTATATATCACCTTAAAAACTTGTCACCCTCAAATGAATACAAAATGGCTCTGTATTTTCTAAAACTATAGATAATGTTTACAATAAACATAAATTAATGCAATACTAAGCAAAAATACTATATATATTAAATACATAAAGAATAATTCGTAATCTTCAGAAGTGTAGATTTTTTTTAAGGTATTTCATTAAGAGAAGCTATAGTATACGCTATACAATAATTCTTAATTTTTTTTTAATGATTTATAATTACATCTAACAAAGTCCCAGAGTGGTTGCTAATATCTTTTAATTTTGTACAAATAATCAATTATAATATAAAATAACACTATTAATCTTAAAATTCAATTTTACATAAAAACTGTTGAAATTTTTATTCTTTTTAAAGTAACTGAAGAAAAAATATAGTTTACTATCATATTACATCACTAGAAATGTAAATTTAATAATTAAGTACTAAACAAATATTTACACATCACATTAATAAAAGAGCAATGTAGCATAATTATGAAAACAATATTGTTCACTGGTGTGTCACAGTACATAGCAGGTGGTGTCACCGAAGCGTAACAAAGCACCTGCCCACACCCCACTGTAGCCCTATCATGACACACAGCTCACAAGTTACATGAAGCACCCAAACACAAGTGTATCACAAAATGTCTCACATAGAAACTGATGTTTAATCAATAACTCATGTGGCAATCAGTGTAATATCAAAACAATGCTTACACATTCTACTGAAGTGTTATTTATCGTCCTATAATCATTTTTTTTAAAGTGAAAATGTCTCAAATGGGCTTTGAAAACGTGTTTTATTTAGAAAGTGAGTGGATATATATACTTATGTTGTTGTTCAGAGTGAAAGTGAGGTGGGAAGGATGAGGTGTTGCCGGGATACGCTCCGCGGACTCTCTCCTCCCGGGCTCGTACCAGATCAATAATATCTCTGTCACCTGGGATGGTGTTATGCAATGATTCAAATATCAATTGTGTTTATTTATTGCTTAAATTTTAGTCATATACAAATAAATTTTCTTGTAGTCATAAAAAAAAATTCCATATGAATTTTTATCACACTACACTTATTTTATTCTAAATAATTTCTTGGACTTAGTTTAGATATTCTTGAATTTTTTACAAATATATAGTTTAGAATTCAATTAAAATTATATTTCCTCCTTAAGTTCAATTATTTACATCTTTGGTGCATTTTTTATTATAAAATTTTGATACACAATGTAAGACAATTTTTATTGTTGTAAATGTAAAGAATAACTATTAGTTTGACATATGTAGTTCTAGGATCTAAGATAAAAACATAATTAAAAAAAAAATGAGTTCATATTTTTTTTCTTAAATTGCTTATCAGTTTCATTATTAAATTAGAAAATAAATTCATCCTAGTTCTGAATATCATATACAGGGCTTCACAAGTAAGCCTTATAAAATACAGGTAACTATTAAGAGGGTTGATTTCCCCCTTTCCAATTACATTAATTGGAATAGCAATTGAATCGTTTTTAGAATATACAACAACTCTTGAGTATTTAAAATGTATATATATTTCATAGTGAACCTTTGTATTATCATTTTAGGGATAAGCTTTTTCTCCATTACATTTGTACATAATGTAAAGGTAGTAATTAGGTATGTAAAATAATTATATAGAAATTCTTTTGTTTATAAATATTTTATCTTTTAAATTTATCAGATAATGTAGTCATATTAATTTGGCTTTTCAAATAAAGTATAAAATTTTTATCACATTTCCAAAGAATCCAGTGAATATGCTCTAGCTCTAGCAAAAATGTAAGTCAAATGATTTAATTGTAATAGGAAAGAGAAAACAGATTGTTTTATGATTGTATGTTATTATAGCAAAAGCAAAGTAATGTGTGTTTTAGGTGACGCATCATTTGCCTCGGATTTAAGTTTCGCTGATAAGGTAAAAATATGTTATCAATGCAAATCGAAACTAATGCGTAATATGATGTAGGTGCTTGTGTTTATAGAAATTACGTGAACGGTTATTTGACTAAGAACAGTCAACCCTTTACGATTGGAACTCGATTTTTACGCATGATTTTCCGAAATCGAGATACTATATTTAGACGATGAACTATCCGCATTATTGATTCCTGAAATATGGGAACAATTTAGATTATCATGTCCACTACCATTACGCACGTTTTTATATCTCATTATAAGGTTTTATTTAGACATATCTACGGTCAAGATAACGTTTATTTTAAATGTATTTACGGGGTATAGGTTTGTGGAATCGTTTATTTTTTTATTTTATTTTAATTAGTGGCCATGGAACGACATACTAAGCAGATAATAATTTTGAAATTTCTTATTTTTTAAATACTTTATATAGGTTTTAAACAGTGTAGTAACGGTTGACTAAAATCTCATCTGATGTTAAATAATGATATGGTCTAAGATGGTAATCACGCTAAGCCTATCTACCTACCAGTCTCAAGTGCAGTTGCTGGAACATAGTAACAGGTGCTTGAAGACAGTTTTTCTATTTAAGATGGTAGCTAGCCAGGCGGTATTAGAAAAAAACCCTACCGCTATGCCATGGTCTCATCAGGATGTTTTCCTTTAGCAAAAGTTTAGACTCAGTCACAATGATTCGAAACTACGTCGATCGAACGCGGTGTGATTTTAAATTGCACTGGCTGATTCCGAAACGTGACAAACCAAAAGAGAGAGAGAGTAAGAAGTTGTGATTGTGCATGGTTATCGCCGAGTATAGATCCTATTACTCTGTTTACATTACGATTATGTGTGACCACAGCAGGATCATACTTTAAAAGAACGTGAATAATCGATAATGGTGTAATTAATATAACCGTTTCAGACTTTGAGTGTACCGGCAACGAGGTGTTAGTGGAATCGTCGCCGCCCGCCTCACCCGATATGGCGGCGCGGCTTGCGGTGCCCGCGCAGGTTTTATATCTATCTGTACTTTAGTTGTTTTAATCTGTTGCTTCTATATATGCCAAGTGCCAAGAGCTTAGTTAAGATATCCGGCCTGACAGATTCAGTCTTTAGTCAAATTCGCTCACTTTCTATTTATTGTTTTGAGTTTTGTCAATTCCAGGCGGAAGCTCAAAGTAACGTTCACTATAATATTTATGCAAAGAGATTGTCTCTTCCTATTTTCGCATATGTATATAAATAAAAAAAAGGTCGTGTGACTTTGGTCGGTGATTATGTCTTTAGATGAGAATCTTAGTGATGGCAACGACATTCGAATTTGGACACCTGATATTTTTTAAAATTTAGATACCTGAAGATTTTTATATGTACCGACAGAGTTCACCAGTGACGCTTGGATGCACTTGGCATAGGAACGAGGAAAGTGGTAAGAGAGAGAGCGAGAGAGAGAGGAAAATATTAAACAATGTGAGAGAGATAGAATGAATATGGTGTCTAGATTGTGTTTACTTGGGAATATACACGAGTGGTTGTGGACAGGGCGAAGGCGCGGGCGGCGGCGCTTCACCTTCAGCTGTACGCGAACTGATCGTGATACCGGAGCTACCTAACGCGATTCATCTCCAGCATGCCATTCAGCAGGTGATATTAGTTTGCTTTGCTTTATTAAAATTCCATTACTAAAATGAACCGAAGACAATTTCGCATTTTTGCATTTAATATTTCTAAGAGTTTCTAGTCTTGGTTCTTGGTTGAAGGAAGCGCCTTGATAGCGCATACGTAGTGTTTATGTAACGAAGGTTTTTTTTTTAATTATATTAACGTTTGTTTCTTATGTGACATCATTGAGACTTACGTATTAGTTTGACTCTGACGTTACGTCTGCAAATGTAACACACCTCCAAGTTAGATGATAGCTTGAAGTATAGAAACGATGTCTTTTGAATATAAGTATAACCTTATATAATCTGTGTGTTATTAAGTCGAACTTATTCATAATATTTAATTTAATCATTCAAAGAGAAGGCATGTATATAAATTTTTATGTATACCTCAAAGAATTATAATTTGTCACACGTACGTACATAAGTATATTCACAATTTTGTTTTATATACTTGTGATAATATTCTACATCAAAAGTTTTAAAAATTTGTTAATGAATATCCAGGTTTCCAGTAGTGTCGTGGAAGTGAACGGCGACAGTTCCGGGCAGTCTAGCCCGACGGCGGACGGTCAACACACCTACATCGCAGTTGCCAGTAAGTAACTTGTTTTCCTAGCTAGAATGTTCTAGACGTTATTGCTTTATTTCGATAAATTTGTTATTGTGTGTGTACGCGTACAGAATATAAAGTGGAAATTCTAGTAAAATATTTTTGCTTTATAAATTATCGGGAATGTTTTTTTTTAATAAAACTTGAAGTTCGGTAGATACGCTGTAATAGTGTTGCGTCTTTATTATTTTAATAGTCGATAAATTTTAAAATTTAAATAAATAAACTATTTAATTTGCTAATACATCACTAGTAATCTTTTTATATATCACCGGCTTGGAAAACTTCCTTTAAAAATATGAATGAATAAATGAAAAATATATGAAAATTAGTGAAAATATCCATAAGTAATTAATCAATAAATTAATTTTTAAATGAATGGTTGGTATCGTTCAAAATTATAAAAGACTCGAATGAAGCGAAGAAAAATCAATCAAATGTTTGAACAGAACGATTATAGCTACTTGAAGTTACCGCTAAAGCTCGAAAGTCATTCATGTGCACATTATCTAGTCAATCTGCAGATTAACCGATTCTTTTGTTAATGTGTGGTATCAAGGGTTTTCCTATTGGCTCGCCGATCTCATTTGTTCTTATTACAATCCCAACATAACTTATCGAGCATGAGCTAATGGTTCATGACGGGAATAATAATACTCTTTACCACCCATTAACGTATGTCTACACAATCAAAATGGGAAATAAAGCAATTTTCGGCATTTTGACAGATCATTCTAGTTAAACTGCATATTATTTTCGTAATCTGTAGGATATCTGATCTATTATCTATATAGATTAATAACTATAAGGTACTGTTGATATTTTGTATAACATGAAAAAACGCGACATGCGGATAACATGAATAAACGCAACATGCTATAGTGAACTATTACTGCAGGCTTTTCATGACTTGTATTTTTGTAGTTTGTAGAAAAACATTGAATGTGTCGACATATTTAAAAAAATAATTAATAATTAAAAATAATTAAAAAAAAAAATAATTTAAGTTAATATAACATCGATTATTCCACATGTCGATATATCGATATTTTGCACTACACTCTGTCATAATGACCGCAGTATCGATGCCCTCGACACACACTAGACGATACTTTAAATTCATGAAATGTGTAATGTTAAATAGAAGGTATAGATAGTAAGGTGTAGTTATTCGTACCCCGGATTACGTATTTCGCATGGCCAAAGACAAAATATCAACTGTATATATGTAATCACGGGGCCAGTGTGTAGTTGTATTTGAGGCTATCGGTTGATTTTATTCTTGTCTGTAAAGGGGCGTCCTTTAGTTACGTGAGGTATTTCTGAGGACTTTTTGACCTCCCTCCCCTCCTGGAGGAGGAGGAGGCTGCGATGTCGTGAGATTTGTCTTGGTCCACTTCCTCCACCACTAATCTCACGTGAGATATTTCAAAATTAGTATTTTAGGTATAGTATAGTCTTGAATTTATTGTAAAAAACACAATTTGTTTTGTTTTTACTTTTAAGACTATTATATCATTACAATTATTATTCCCGTTACATTTAAATAATTTTTTTTCATGGTACTGTATTAGATATTTTAGCTTACAAACATGTTTCACTATTAATTAATTTCCTCACATTTTAACACTACTTATGGCCCGAAAGAAATTACGTGATATTTGTCGACACCCCCTCTCTCCCCCTCGTGCCACGTGAGATTTAGTGAGATTCAGCTTGACCCCCCCCCCCCCCTGATCCCATGACGTAATTAATGGACGACCCCTAAGTTATCTAGTCTAGAGCATGACGTACATATTGTTTGCACTCGTATCTATAATTTTTATATAGCACATATAATTATGTTTATTTATTTAGTGCCTTTCTGTTTTACGTGTTTGCATCACTGTAGTGCAAGGTGCGTGGTCTCCTGACAACTCGTGTGCCCTTATCAAGGTCGAGGAAATCAGTGATCAAGAAAGCAAGTGTTTTTTTTTTAATATTTATTTTGGCTTCTTTAACGCTTTTAATGTCATGTGATTGCTTAGCATGGAGAACTTATATGGTTATTTGGAATTGTATTTTTGGGTTAACATGATTTTAATACGTTATCAGTTAATGGTGTCACTTAGTACTTTGTGTTCACGGAAATCTGTTACGTGGAGTGATGTTTGGGGGGAATTTAATTGTATTTAATCAGCGTTTTTTATTAAATTAAACTAAAATAGTTGCAGTATCCTGATTAATATTATAAATGCGGATAGTTTGTTTGTAACGCTTTCACGCCTTACCTACTTAACCGACAACTCATGAAATTTAGCGTACATGTTATCACGGGTATAGAAAAGGACATAGGGTCACTTTATATCCAGAAGTATGTACTGTTCCTTAGGGTTAGGTCACAATCTACACATTAACTCGAACGAAGCCACGACCAAAAGCTAGTAAATCAATAAATGTTTTATTGTATAAATAGAAAACATTGGTGGCTCCGTCTTAGTCGAATCTCTGCAAGGAGCGTAAATCATCGGTGAATGTGAAAACAATGGTGACGTGATGAATGGTGGTGGCAAGGATTTCTCTATCGCTCGCATATTTAGTAGCCACCATCCTCAAGTTGGAAATCTGTCGTCATGCACCTGTTGGTGTGTTCCGGCAGCTGCACTTGAGAGCGAGCTCGACGAGGGTCTAGGTTTAACGGGTTTACCATTTTAGACCATGTCTTCATCTAATATCATGTGGGCTTGTGGTTAACCTATAAATCCTGCTGAAATAAAGAAAATAACTTGCCAGTAGAGTTGAAAAGTAATTGTTAAATATTATTATTATTTGCAATTCTGTAATATGAACGGTGGAAAGGCTAACTGTATACGGTGCATTTGACAATCTTTTCACTTTGTGTAATTAATCTGTCTACCGTCGATTTGTATAAGAGTAATCATTGTAGCTTCTCATGTTTACTTAAGTTTTTAGTAATTAATGGCTATTTCGCTGATAATTTGTAATTGGTTATTGAAATTTTTGTTGTTCTCTGAACTTTAATTTGTATTTTATAGTGCTTACTTGTGACTAACAATATCATTCTGGGTGAATGCCTTCTTTATTCGAATCACATCAATGGCCATATATTTTTGTACCTCGAGAAACCTTTGATATAATATGTCCGACATCAAAAAATACGGAATGAACTTCACCCCACGAGTCGTTTGATGTGATTATCTCTCACCTGTCAATCTGATACCCGTATTCAATTCCCTGTTTGTTAGCGATATCGCTAAAGATACCGGTTTTGCTTGTCTCTTTGTCTATAAAATATTTTAAGCTATTAGGGGATATTAAATGTGTACAAAAATAACTTGCAAAACCTGTCAATTTAAACTTGTCAGCGTTTTTCAACATTATAATAATCGCTTTGGTTAGTACTCTCGCTGCTTTAATGAGATATATGCTTTATGAATTACAATGCAGTATACGAATCATGTCAGGAATTTTACATTTTATCTAACCCTCTTAAGATATGTTATTTTGGAAAACCTTTAGTAGTGAAGAGATCTGTTATACGAACCAAATGGCAAATGGCAAATTATGAAAACAATACAATATGTACATGTGAGAACGTCCAACCATACCATATAACTGTCAAGTCCAATCATTCCAGATAGATACTGCAGCGGGTATGTACAAGGTAATGCTGTACGCTTGATTTGCAATAATATGCAATGTTTTGCAGAATTTCAAGTTCCTAGACCTACCAGTTTAAGCTGTGCTACATCTGTTAGCCAGTCTTAAGACATATTAAGATATCGGGTGACAAAAATGTTTTGTCGAATTTACCATATTTAAGGAATGCGTTTAACCAATAGCAAAAAATTATAAGACTCGGATAGTTTCAGACGGCCAGGATGTAAATAACCTGTCTCTGACAGGTACTTAATGCAAAAACTCAAGTATCTGTTAGAAAAGTCCGCGAAGAAATCTTCAATTTTGTTTCTTCTCACTAGACGGCGTAACAGTAAATGTCTCAAGTGATACCTTACAAAGATACTTATAAACAATTGAAATATATTGAAAAGTAAATCGCATCTCTTTGAAAACGATACCGTGGAAGTGTACTAATAAAATTCATTACAAAAATGGAAATAATAGGAGATAATTGCAGTACGCCCCTAAGGATTATCTACCTGAACGATCATCGTGAATAGGACACCGCTAAGGGGTTCGGATGATCCCCATTGTCGGTACCGTGTAACACTGCACCTGTGCTGCTGGTTACCTCTCAGTTGACGCGTGCTGTGCGCGTGCACCGGCCTAATATCTACTTATATTTTATGTATAGTGCATGTTTCCGAATGTAACTTTAATATTTTGGAATTAAATATTCGTATGGTCTGTTCATTGATTGTGGATTTATTTTTATTAATTACTAGCTGTTGCCCGCAGCTCCGCCTGCGTTTTTTTTTTATAATTGTAAATTACTACTTAGCTCAGCTATCTGAAAGTTCCGTGAAAAATGGTTCAAAAGTGTTTTGGAGATAGTACTGCAAACAAAGCCATGGGTAAAAGCTAGTCCGAAATAAAGAAGCTTTAATTACTTTTTATAACGTTAGCTATCTGTCAGTGAAAGTCCCATGAAAATAGGTCCAATCGTTTTGGAGATAGTACTACAGACGAAGTCACGGATGACAGCTAGTCTAAAATAAAGTAGCAGTAGTAGTAGAAAATTTTTCGTACTTATAACTGTCCATTTTGTTTTTTTTTTTTTTTCATTTTGTGTTGTTTTCTTTTTAATATATAACGATATAAATGATTCATTAGTTCACTACTTTTTTATTATTTATTTAATTTGTAAAATTACTTTATTTGTTAAGTAAAATTTTAGTTTTAATTGTTTTTATTTTATATACTTTTCCAACAGACTCGCCATGTTTGTCTATGTATCATATATTTTTTTTCTAATTTATTGCATGTACAACACAGTAGGCTGTGTTTACGTCAAGAAAGATTTAATTTTAAGTATAATTATAGAATAAATTGTATCACATTGTAAAAATTAAATTCAGTCGCTTAGATCAAATAAAAAAAAATGGTAAAGTAAAAATGAATAATGAAATGTATGAAGAAATTCATTCATTCTCACTCATTCATTCATTCATTCTCACCCATTCAGTCATTCATTCTTTATAATAATTATTTAAGTTACTTTGTATGTGTGCGAGCTTTTTAGTATTAACAAGCGATAACGGTAACATAACTGGATACATATTACATCGAAAGAGCTGTACTTGCGCCTTTGTTGATACTATAACGTAAGAACGAGATTCAGATGCCATCTACGTTGTTTTCTGTCAAAACAACTTTGCAATAATCTTTGTATATATTATCGTTGCGTTATTAACGTATTTAAAATATTATTTATTGGAATTGCAATGGTTACCTTTGAGTCGACACTCGCCAAACTTGCGCCGCGCGCGTTCCTTTTCTTCGTCTGGCTTTATTGGCTTCCATTTTGTATAATGCTATGTAGTTACCAAGTGGATTTAATAAGTAATATTATACACTACTATATATCATATATTTATTTACAGGTTTTTAAATGGTAAAATGTTTAATCATGCCATTTTATTTGCGTTTATTTTTCTATAATAGTTTTAATATTTTATATTATTGTAAGTGACACAATATGTTTACAAATACTAAATTTTATTATGTGTTAAATGTGCTATAAAGTAATATATAACATATAAAAAAAGTAATCGTTTATTGTATTTAATTTTGATTTATTCGACAATTAATACTCCGTAAGATACAAAGTTTATGAATTCAAATCAATATACACAGACTTACTTGATACAAAATCCTGGAGCCGCGCAGGCGAATTATGTTATAACAGTCTCGAACATTGAACGAAAACCATTGAGTAATAATAGCTTGAAAAGTTTGTACGAAAACCATGGGAATATAGAATGTATAGGAAGAAGAGATTGGAAGAGCTGTGAATACCTTGTAATGAATACTGAACAAAACCTGAAAATGCCGTCATCGGGAACAGTCTAAAGCAGGCTAGTTCTTTCGTAGCTAAAAATGACAATATAACAAGCAAATCATATATTTTGAATAGCTTGGTTTTTAAACCGGACGGTAGTGCCGCTCAAACAGAAACTAATAAATAGCCTACCAAAGCTAGACATCGACAGAAAAATTATAGGGTTCAAAATTGACGATTCCCGAGATGTCGCAAATTGGAAATCGACTCTAATATACAATAGGCTATTTTATTGAAACTGAGTATTTTTGTCTTTTGTCATGATTTTTTTTAATAATGTAAAGAAAAAAAAAATGGTTCATGAAAATTAATAACACATATTATTTTGCTGAGTCGGTCATTGTTATTACTTATTAAGGAGAATATATTTCTGAGCATTTATTTATAATATTTAATATCGGAAATTAAAACATCAACCTGTAAAGCGAATCAACGTCAAACCGAGTTAAGTCCGTAGCAACAAAGGGGAAAGTTTGCAATTATATCGCTTACATATCTATTACGCTGGTCAAAAATAGCAGGTGGGGTGCAAAAAAGAGGGCGTTGGGAGGGACGCGATTATCTGCGTTAGAGCGAGACGTACGACTCGAAGCGGGACAGACGATCGCGAGATGTTCTTGACGACGTAGGTCCGGATGTGAGTTGCCTGGGAGATCTGAAGCGATATGGAGGTGCCGAGGTACCGCTCCTTCTACCCTTGTGAGTGCGCCCCCTTTCGGGAGATCTGTGTTGTCTTTGTTCAGTTGTTGTGTTGATGAGCTTTGATTGGCGAGGTGTTTATGACATTGATATATTTAGATTTATATAACATTTTTTTATATATATTTCACAAGAATTGTATAAGCCGATATTTAATATATATTCATATATGGAGATTCAAGTATATGTCTTGTGTAGAAAATAAATACAATGTTTTCTTTTTTATATTATATAAGGGTTATTTCATGATTGTAAGATAGTAAGTACGTCACTAATTGCTTAACGGCGGCCGCGAGTCTAAATATCACCGTAAAATTTTCATTTAGAAAAAAAGTTATTATATGAAGTAGCAAATAAGCGTGCATTTCGAATGTTCTTAAGTGGTTATTGCAACCACCTATATAATTCGATCTGGTTCGATTCGGATCGCGAAGTATTGAAGTTATTCAAACACCGAGATATATATATTTAGTGATTTTTTTTTTGTGGTTACAATAAGAACATTTCTCAGGCGGAATATTATATGATTTAAAAACTGAACTAAATTCGAAATCTAACATTAATTTTTATATCGACATTTCGATTTCAAAATGATGTTTGTAATGTGTAAAATGTGTTAGCGTACAACAGGATTTAGCTAAGCATGGACAATTTCATTCATATTGCATACTAGCGGTTGCCCGCAGCTCCGCATGCGTTTATTTATAATTGTAAATTACTTCTTATAAGATCAGCTATCTGTTAGTCAAAGTTCCGTGAAAAATGGTTCAAACGTTTTGGAGATACTACTGCAAACAAAGCCGTGAGTAAAAGCTAGTCCAAAATAAAAAAGATTTAATTACTTTTTATAACGCTAGCTATCTGTAAGTGAAAGTCCCATGAAAATCGTTTTAGAGATAGTATAGCTACAGACGAAGCCACGAATGACAGTTAGTGTAAAATAAAGTAGCCTATGTCACCCGCTGTAATTTTAACTATCCGTCAGTGAAATTGCTGTCAAAATCGGTGCAGCCGTTGTGCAAATATATTCGGAGCAGACAAACAGTTTGGCGCAGATTATCACTACATAGTATAAAACAAGGTCGCTTTCTCTGTCCCTATATCCCTATGTATGCTTAAATCTTTAAAACTACGCAACGGATTTTGATGCGGTTCCTTTTAATAGATAGAGTGATTGCAGAGGAAGGTTTATATGTATAATAACATAAATTAAATAGTAGAGAAATACGGTTATTTTTGAGGTTACCTCAAAATTTAAGTTACTCCAATTTAACGCGTGTGGGCCACGGGCAGTAATGGATAAATCAAAATACTGGATCGGTTTTAATCATTTTTTCAGTGAATGACATAGCCTATATATTTTATACCCGTGCGAAGCCGGAGCGGGCCGCTAGTTTACTATAATTTTATTTGATTACGACACGCTAAAACGTGCAAACTTCACTTAAGAATCTTTGAAATGTAGCTATATTTTGCAAATTTCATTAATTCGTGTTAATATATAAATGTAATTAATCCGAATATTTAAGTTCTGCTGACTGTAAGGTATGCAGTTATTAAATACCGAGTTCTAGTTGCAGTTGCATCCAAGGCAACAGCCCAAGCCGAGTTTCGGCCACTTTGGCACAATCGAGCTTGTTGCCAAGCGGCGAAATGCCTTAAGCGCTCGCCTTAGCTGTCCGGTGAAACTGTGAAAGCCCGTCAGGCTAATAACGTCGTGTATCTCGTATAGGTTTCTCCAGGGTACATTTAGATGGTTCTCAGATGACTGAATTGTTTCCAACTTACTTGACATTTATTTTTATCGTTTCATCAATTTTAATAGTACCTTTATGAATTAGCCCATGGTTATTTCGATGAACCCATATTATATTGTACAGTTTCATTAAAATCCTTTGAGCACTTTCTACGTGAAAAAGTAACAAATGTCCATTCACCCTTACAAACTTTCTTGTTTATAACACTAATAGAATGTGGTGTTGCAGGCGAGGGTGGCAATGGAGTCAACTATCACGTCCAGTACATCACCGAGCCGCAGGAGATCTACACCCAAACCCACCAGACGCATAACATGTGATTATTTCATTTGTACTTACAATTATTTACCACAGTACCTATTTCACAGAGTACAATAATCATTATTCCTTCCAACTTTCACTATAAAACGCATATCAGGTATGATTTACTGAAATTTTTTTTTATCTTAAAGATGTAATGTATGTAATGTAATATGTAATGAAATCTTGTGTAATATAACAAATTTGATTATTACCTTTCATTATATAGATGTCTAGATACTACGTCCCGTCGCTTTAAAACAGATGCCATCAATCCCTCGATCGAAAAAAACAGTTGGATCACTCCGACAGTGAAATCGGGCGCTCGCGACTTTCGGGTCTCGACTAAAAAGATGAAAGCCAAATTCAAGGCCAAGACGTGTAAGGAGAAGCTTACGACCGCTCCAGTGGCGAATACGCTTATCGGACCTCACAGCCGACATTGTCGTGATCCTCGGTTCTCACTCGCTTCGCTACTCTGATATGGATGTCGATCGATCCATACATACCCGCAGTCGAAACCGACAACGATGGTTTTATTGCCATCATCATTCCGTTGGTACGGAACCTGCACAGAGCACCAATCACGAGTCGGTGCATAGCCACGCCCCCTCCGTCATGTCTCAAGCCTAAACTACAGATTTGACGCGATCCATGACAAGTTGTCTTGGGTCGCTATTTCTCCTTTCTTTATTGCAGTTCTGCTATCAATACCTCTGTGGGTATTTAGGTGAAGGTTCCTACTTTAGGGAAGCGAAGTTTGCGTTACCACTACGCGTTCGAAGTTCACCCACGCACTCGAGGACTCCCAAACCCATGCCCCAGTCCCATCTTCAGAAAGTTAAGCCCGCATAGGCTAACCTCGCCTTCCCCTCGTCGACATCGACTGGCTTACTAAGCTGCTCCATGTACACGATGTACAGGAGATCATCGCTTTCAATGCGATTGATTATAAACGTCAACCAAAATCTCGGCTTTCTTAACGCAATAAGCTTTCCTGGTGTCCTACACTGCCTCACGTGTGGCCTCTGTCTCCGCTAAATAAATAATTCTAGTTATTTATGGAATAAATACGCGTATTTATGTCTATCCCTCCCTAAATGACCGAACTATTAGGATTTTGCGCGACTAATGCTTGTTTTCATTGGGTAACTCAATTCCTGCACCGGTGCCGTAAAAACGTCGCTGCTTCTATCCGATCTCCCTAACCAGTGCGTGCCTGTGCCCACGCCCGCGTAGTCCGCCGCCCGAATCTCGAACCTAGGTGTGTCCCTCGGCGTGGACCCTTCGACTATGTTGCTAGCGTGATACAGTGATTCAGCACTAACTAGCTCTACACACAGTATAGTGGAAGGGATGTTTTTTTCTTGAATTTTCAAACTTAGTCACTTTAGCCAATTGTCAAGTTCAAAATACATGTAAACGTTAGTGAGTTATATAAGTACAAATTTGTGACTAACTAACGTATACACGCATGTATAGCTTAAATAGATTTGCTATGTTGCATCCAAGGCAACAGACCAAGCCGAGGTTCGACGACCAGTTTGGCATACTTAAGCTTGTTGTCAATCGGCTGAGAGCCTTAAGCATTCGCCTGATTAGACTGGTGAAGTTCTAAAGGCCCATCAGACCGGTAGCGTAAGATAGTTCGAAAAAAATGGATACAGAGTTACAATATTTACCTTTAAAATTGAGAAATTTGAAGTAAATAAAATTTGGAAGAAAGTTATAGAAAAAAATAACGGCGATTTTAAACGTTTTAAACGTAGATACTGGCTAGAAAATAAGATTTTGTTATGGTTTAATGTCGTATTTAAACATTTCAAATAAACAAAGATTTTGATAACATCATTCACTCTTAGTTAGTTTATAACCTAATCGCACATATGAAAGAATAAACACTGCACCTGATGTTAAGTGGGTGCTCCAACATGCATTGGTCGGTTAACGAACAAAGTTCACAGTACGCACAAACGAAAGTATTATTAAGAAAACATTGTCTTCAAATGTCGTTTGGTTTCAAATCATTATAACACATGTGGATAGCCTGAAGTGATGCGTAATTTGAACGAATGCAAAGAAGGCGTTGTATTTCTAGAATGAAAAAAGTGTGTGTGTGTGTACTTATGTACACACGTTAGAAGTTATACTTCTTTGGCGTAACAAGATAAAAATATTTAAAAAAAAATTATCTTTCGCCTTATTCTACGTTTGTAGAAAAAATGACACTAACAATAGAAAAAAAGTATTTAATACGTTTTTTTGAAAAAAAAAATGTTGACTATAGCTAACTTCAGGGTGTCGGTTTTTCGTGGCGATGTGCGCGCATTGTAAAAGTTTACTCTCATCCTTTTTCCCTAACGCGCCAAAAGAAGTATAACTTAAAAAAAAAACTTTATAGGGCTTGACAATATTCTTATCTGATTTTGAATAACTATCTGCCAAGATGGTGGTAATACGCTAAATCTATATGGGGACTGGCTCATAAGTGTAATTGCTGGAATATACACCTACAGGTACTTAGTGACGGATTTCCAACTGTGTTTTTTCAATTAGCCAATGGTTAGTTTAGAAACACCCTACCACCTATGATGTTTCCTTTTTAATGGTTTCGGTTGCGGAGTTTACACTCAAAACCACTAATTCTATTTATTAAATCTTGAGGGTATGGAAGAAAAATACTAGTATGGCGCACGACGATTTATTACAGAAGAGAGCGAACAATACAAGGCATTTGCTTATATAGACGATATTAGAATGTAATAATAATAATAACGTGGAAGGATTAAGACGCCGACGCATTACATACGGTGATTGGTCGTCATTTATCGTATGTTAAAAGGGGTGTGTCTTAATCCTTTTGTTCGTTAATTACTGCTAATTTCTCGTGGAGCGTTTAAACGGACTAGCATACTATCTTATTTCATAGGACAGTAGACTAGCCGTCCGTTCACTACACCTTCACTGAAAAATTCCGATCTTTGTCACGTTCATAAAATTTCGTCGTGTAAGAAAGGAATAGAGAGATTTTATAAGTCACGCGTGTAGTTTGACGTCATATTATGTGTACATTCATGGACACTATACAAGCGTAATGTTGTACATATCAGCTTTCGTTTATATACCTGTAGTTATGTGACTAACCTCAAAATGAGACCACAATCCTGAGGTACAGCTTTCGCCGAATTTTTCGACCCTTATGAACATAGTTGTGCAGAACACATATTTACTTATAAATATATATTATATTATATGTACGTATAACATCGAGACAACTTAGGGATAAATAAATGACAATTATTGATTCCTATAATAATATTCTAACTTTGTTTTATATAAAACTCTTTATAAACCAAATAACGACTATTCTAGAGAGAATATTGTGAACGCCTTTAGGGTTAGATCCGGACACATTCCTCTCAATAAATACAAATATTTAATAAAAAAAAAAGTCTTACTCCAAATTGTGAAGTTTGCGGAATAACAGAGGATATACATCATATATTAACGGAATGTATTCAGTTCCAAGCGGATAGGCAGTTGCTGATGTCGGCTCTCAGTTTAAATAAGCAAGATATCGGAATGTTCTACGTGGTACTATCTAAACCGATCAGTATTGAAGCACTAAATCTCTTTTAAATTGTTGAGTCATCATTAGTCACACTTTTGTTCATTATCATTTGTATTAGTTATAGTTTAGTTTAGTAAATTAAGTTAAGGGTACTATGGGGCTGATATAACCATAAAAGCCCCTAAATAAAAATAAATAAATAAATAAAACTCTTGACTATGTTGCGCGCAAGACCGAACTTAGGGCTATAATCAGAGCGGCGTAAAATATTGATGAAGGTTAGTTAGTACTCTTAAGGATTGAAATAGAATGTCTCATGTGCTGGTATAGGTCGCCAATCATATTCTTTGAACTGGCACACACGGGAACTCCTCCTACAGAAGTAGGTCCGTTGTGAACTTTGCACAGGCTCTGCCACTCTTAGAAACGTTTTGTGGTGGGATGCCATTAGATTGGTTGTACGTGTGTGTATCCAGGGAAGCTCTCCGTTCGTACCCGGTGTACGGCGTGACCAGCGTGGGGGGCGCGGCCGGGGCGGAGGGCGCCTCCGCGGACACGGGGTGGGCAGCGTCCGCCTCCGCCGACTACACCGCTTATGGAGTCGTGGTACATACATTCTATTATTTTCACAACACACCAATTTCAATTAAAAATATTACAAAAGAGAATCCGATTTCGTTAACCCTAGAATACATGATTTCTTCTTTTTTTTCCCCCCCAAAAAAGTTATATTCTATCTAGAATTATATTGTATTATACAGGTTTATAAAATAATAAGAAAACGTAGTTTGTAGGTACAATTATTATTCGTGTTTTTTTCTTTTGAGAAACGTAAAGTTTTCCAAAATAAACCAAAATAATTAATTAATCTAAATGTTATATTAAATAGTTAACCGACTTATGTACTTCTTTTTGTTTTTGTTTGAATGCCAAGTAAAAATATCATTACGGTTAATACTTTATTTATAAGTTGGAGATAATGTTTCATTTTTGAGACACTATGCCTTTAAGGGTTAAAGATCAATGTTAAATATAATTACTCTATGCATAATTTTATATGTGATGATAGTACAACTTTATGTCCTGTACTTTCTGAGTAAATTGCGTCCACACAAACAAATAAAACATCCTAGGATAAAAATTCTAATTTTTGTTTTTGAGACTGTTAAAAATTAACACAAACATGAATGTAAAGGTATTATTCCCTAGAATAGTAATTGCCCCTGTAAAGCCCAGTTGTACTCAATTAGAGTAACCTTATATTCGTTGGTGTTTTTCATAATGTTGTTAATATCCTCCTCCTTAAAATTTTACTTGGGTAATAACATATCTTGAGGTGCAGTAACGTAGCTATTTATAAAGAAGTTCTATATCGAACAATCCTGAGGAATTCATCTTGCTGTTGAATTATATTGTACCATCCACGACCTGTCTCTAGGAGTCACTATCACCTAGGGACAATTTGAGGTTAGGAATATTTGATGGTACAATTTGGGCCCCTTGTAGTTCGGATGTCCTGTATCATTTGTACGGATGACACTACGGCAACTACACCACTGCTGAGGTGGAAACTAGAAAATTTTGGATTGAACATGAATCTTCATGTTTACACCCCAATGGAAACAGATTAGTAATTTCCCACGAATCTTTGAAATATACTTTTCATGAATATATTTACTTAACATTGTCATTTTAAAGCTTCCTTAAAAATGTAATGTGTTTTTGGAGAAAACAAACTATTAGAAGTTATAAATGTTTGCACAATTTCAATACCAAAAATAAATATCCAGTACGCATTCAATTTTTCAGACTCTGAAAAATGATTTATCTGGTAAGAGTATTAGGCGGTACGATAAGACACCAAAGCAAAATGATTGATTAAATAGACAATAAGTTCAAGGATCACATGAACCGAATTTTATAAGGGAAATTTATTAAGTTTGGATCGTTATGTGAATGACGACACGGTGTTGGAAGTGACACGAATGTATATACCGAAGTGCTATTATATCATTATTGTAAAAAAAAAAACTAAGAGTGGAAGTAATAATAGTAATGCCAATTATCGTAGGTCTTTCTCAACCGCAAGAATGTTCGCGAACATTCTTAAAAAAACCATGCGGTGTGTTTCAAAACGCGTATGCTTTTTCAGGGGTTTTGGGATCTTTTGAGTTACTTTGGCCGATATATTGACATGTGAACAATGTATAGTGGGTGTAAAGGCTCGTTGGGTACCGGTGCAGGTCGCGAGCGGCGGTGTGGAGGGCGCGGAGGGCGGGGAGGGTGGGGAAGGCGAGGAGGGTGAGGGGGAGGCGGAGGCGGAGGGGGGCTCGCCGCCGGGCACGCCGGGGGTTCCGGCCCCGCGCATGCCCCCCGCCACTGTGCAGTGGTTGCTCGATCATTATGAAACCGCCGAAGGTAACCCAAGAATATATCGACATATTCTTCTCATTTGTGAAGACATTTCTATGTATTCTTTGATGGAAGTCTCACTCACGTGACTTATTTCAGTAATGGAAATAGTTGTTGGTTATATTAATGATGTTACGTGTATATGCCATATGACGGCTGTGGCTACAGTTAACATTGGATTTTGGACATTTCAATCGATTAAAACAATTTAAAACGAATTCGCCTTTGTTGATTTTAGCTCCACAACAAAAGAGTCCGCCATTGTTTTTTTATTTTAACGTTAGCAGCACTAGTTATTATAACTATATTATAAATCCGATATTGGTATTAATTGAATATAATAGCAATAGTTGTTTTTGTAATCGTATCGATTTAAATTATTCAGTTTAATTTTTTTTAAGACTATAACAAAGTATTCTTTTAACAACAAGCGATTTTATTATAATAAGCGTTTAATATAATCTCGTATGTTTATTCAACTCATGGCGCTTCGAAAGCGTAGGAAAACTGTTTGTCACTGAACCACTGTGGTTACGCTGTCCCCCGGCAGCGTGCGTGTATCCGATGTAGGATTCTCGTCAGTCTTAAAAAAAAATAAAAATAAAATAAAGGGCGAGAGAGTCGTGACTATTTGGTGTTTTAGTACTTGGGTCCTATTACAATGAATAATATAATAAAATGACGCAATGCGAGGACCTAGTTTTGGATCCTACAATGGACTTGAGTTTTTAGTGAAGGAAATTATTTGCTCTCAAGGTACCACTTTGATTGTTGAAAATTTGTACTCGTAGCTGCCAGTTTTTAGTTTGGACTACATATTTTACTTCAGTTGATATCGGGTCGGATTGAAACTGGCTCAGTTGATAGCGTGTTCGGACACCGCATCGGTCGTTGTAGGTTCGTAACCTTGTGACTGATTTAGTGCTCTCGGGGAGGGGAAATATCGTGGTGAAGTCATATTAGGGTGATAAGACATTTTCTAAGTCTACCTGGCTAGTTACTTATTTGTGGGGTTATTTTTTACGTCGAGTACCCTTTCCTTGTCCCCTGCAGAGACCTTGCATATGTTTTAGGAATGGATACCACTATATGATGTTTCTTTTGGTGTGTTCCAAGCAGCTGGCATTTAAGAGCTAGTTCCACTTTAGTTTTGGCGTGTTTACCGTCTTATGCTAGTCCTATACCTGCGCGACGAAGCTTCGCTCACTTGTGCCGCTAAAAAGTAACTTTAAAATGAACTCCGATAAAGGCGTAGAATAACGTTTGTACACCATTATCATTTGAATAGTACGTCGAAATTAGCGTCTCCAAGTTCCTTTGATGTGTGTCACGCAATCCGATAGTTCGTAACGCATAACGATAATATCTTCCTACATTTGCATTTAGTTTCACCATAGACAAAACTTCGCGCCGTATCGGCACGCAGGTATAGGAGTAGCATTACTATAGTGTAATTTAACGTCAGATGCGATTGTGGTGAAGCAATGAGTGTGAGTGGAGAGTGGAATGCGTGCGTAGGGGTGTCGCTGCCGCGGTCGACGCTGTACGCGCACTACCTGCGGCACTGCGCCGCGCACCGGCTGGAGCCCGTGAACGCGGCCTCGTTCGGGAAGCTGATCCGCTCGGTGTTCGTGGGGCTCCGCACGCGGCGGCTCGGCACGCGCGGCAACTCCAAGTACCACTACTACGGCATCCGCGCCAAGCCCTCCGCCGCGCCCGACCACCACCCGCCGCCGCTGCACGCCGCCGCGCACGACGCCGACGCCGACCCCGACGCCGACTCACAGGTTCCTACTCCTAATGCCCATCTGCACTATTCTATACAGGTCCTAGAGCTACGTTGAACCTATCACTGGTTTCAGCATGAATGGGTCGGCTCGCCCGACGCGCGGGGTACTACCACAGTACTGCTTGCACTGTTGCGTTTCGTTCGGCCAGTGAGAGCGCCGGAGGCCCACATATATTAAAAGGCCGGCAACGCACTTGCGACTCCCCTGGTGTTGCTAATGTCTATGGACGGCGGTGATCACTTACCATCAGGTGTCACACCTGTTCGTTTGCCCTTTATAATATATAAAAAAAAACTATTCAGTTGTCATGTTATTTCATTAGGAGGTAAAGGAAAGATTTGATGACATTTTCTTCGTTAGAACACTTGTGCGAAGCCGGGGCGAGCAGCTAGTGTTAAATAGTTTGTACAGGAAACGAAATCGCTATTGAAGGAGCGCGAGTGTACCGGCAGCCCCGTGGGCAGTACCGGAGCCCACCGACAGTACCTGGGCTCCGTCACCGCTCCAGAGCCTCCGGAGCTTGTGATCTCCGATCTGCCCGAGGACATCCCGCCCTCCGCGCTGCAGGCTCTCCGCACCCACCACCGGTGAGGAATACATTCAACTCTAGTGGTGGTGATCCCATGATGTCTGTACTCCTCATTCCTCGTTTAGGTGGACATAACACTATAATGTATTTTGCTTTGAGGTGAAAGGAAACTTCTAAATCTAATCATAAAGTGATGACTTGGAGTTTTCGGTCTTCGATTGATTAGTAATCATTTGTAAGTTAAATGACTGACGGGCTGGGTATTTCACGGTGTTTCAAACTTCCCGTAATTTTTCGTTTAATTGTCTTACATGTATGGGGCGCTCCACGCTAAATCGGACGGTTTTCAATTGCTTTTTGTTTCTTCAATTAAGTGATATGTTTTAATATTTCTCAAAAGAGCGATTCTTTTTAGTTTATTGAAAAAACTTTCTTAATAATGGTACAAATTTGACCTTTTTTTTTGTTTTTACATGGCCTTCATAGAAAAAATAAATCGAAAGATTCAATTTTACTTATTTTTTTTTTTTAATGCGAATTCTCTAAATTTACTCTTCATTTTAGATTTTATTGAAAATTGTAAATTGTTCAGTTTTGAAATCTCTCGTTGATTTCAAGGAGTGTAGTTTATGAATAGTAATTGGTGACGGCCGCAGAGAGCACGGCGTGGAGTTCCTGGAGGCGGTCGCGGCGCTCGACACGGCGGCGGTGGAGCGCGCCCGCCGCGGGTTCTGGCGGCGCGGGGGCGCTGGGGGCGGCGGGGGCGGTGGTGGCGCGGGGGGCGGTGGCGGCGCGGGGGGCGGTGGCGGCGCGGGGGGCGGTGGCGGCGCGGGGGACGCGTGCCGGCGCACGGTGTGGCGGCTGGCGGCGCGCGCGGACGTGGCGCGGTGGCTGCGCGCGGCGGACCTGCAGCTGCACCAGCGCGCCGTGGAGCTGCTGCTGCCGGACGTGCTGCGTCCCATCCCGCCGCACCTCACGCAGGTACTCAGTCGCACGCATACGGGTGCCTTACCACTTTCGTACGATTCTATCGACTACAACTTACGTATGGATAGGGTTTCTATGCTAAATACCGTGTTGTTGTTGTATGGTGCTGACGCCCTCATACATTTAGTAATGCGGTAATACTACCCGCTAGAGAGTTATTTGTTTGCGCCATTCTATCTCATTCAGACCATAATTAGGTCAAATTAAATGAACATTCTGAAAGAGCCAAGTGCATTATTTATTACTACACACACATAGCTAATTCTTCTTCATTGTGAGCCATCGCTGAAAATGCTAAAACATACGTGTACAAAATTTCTAATGATGGTGACGGGGAAACATTCTTGATGTGGAGTCGTTTATGATTAAGTGACAAAATAAAACATAGGGTTTTATAACACATTGTAAAAGTGTACACAGTATAAGGGCAATATATAAATTATATAACATCAAATAAATGTAATTGTACATGTACAGTGAAGTTAACTTGTGATACTCGTATCACAAGAGGATTGCAATAATGTGTTAAAAAAAAAAATGCGAATTGGGTAAAGTGTGAGACACAGCCCTCGCCGGACTTTTTGACTGGTCGAACTATAGATACGCAGAATACAAATATAAATACACATGTGTATTACATGATATGTATAACATTGACATAAGTTATGGATAGATAAATGCGAAATTGTTATTGAAGCGATGATGGCTCAATTGGTAGTGTGTTCGGATACAGCGTCGAAGGACGTAGGTTCGAATCCAAGCAACTGAGTCGGAGTTTTCGGTGAAGGAAAACATTGTGATGAAACCATAGCATGGTGGTAATGATTTTTCTAAGTCCGTCTGGCTAGCTACCACCCTCAAGTTGAAAATTTGTCACCAAGTACCAGTTGGTGTGTTCCGGCAGCTGCACTTGAGAGCCAATCTCCCACTAGGTTAAGCGTGATTTACCATCTTAGACCACATCATGATTTAATATCAGATGAGATTGTGGTCAAAACGTTTACCAATAAAGTATAAAAAAAAAAATTAGTAATTTTAGAAGTTTGTTTAGTATGAAACTGTTGAGTATGTTATGAGCAAAGGCGATATAGTTAATGATGGTGTTGTGCGGTGACTGGGCAGGCGATCCGCAACTTCGCGAAGAGCCTGGAGGGCGCGCTGGCGGCGGGCGCGGGTGGCGCCCCCGCGCGGGCGGCGCGTGCGCAGGCGGCGGCGGCGAGCGCGCTGGCGGCGGCGTTGCGGCGCTACACGTCGCTGAACCACCTGGCGCAGGCGGCGCGCGCCGTGCTCACCAACCACCACCAGATACACCAGGTGATCTCAACACTGTCTACGAACTTAACTAAAGTAGCGTCTCATTTCTCAGAACAATGTGGATCTATTGGCGAGCTTTAATGTTTACAATCAAATTATTGGGCCAGTAAGATTACTATAAGTTTTCTACGTAACAGTGCTTGGTTCTACAGTTAATTCCTGAAACACATTAATTATTTACTAAGCAATAAGTTCAAGCACCTTATTGACACATTCCGTACCACCTGTTGGCCCGTGGCCTGAAGATCGAGTGTAACCTGTACCACCGTTGGTACAGTTAACACGAAACGTATTAAGCCGGCTTTATTGTCAAAACGCTATTCTAAATTAGATCATTACGAAGATGATAGTAATGCCCAGAAATAGTAATACCCTTCTCTGTAAAAATTCGCGCATTAAACAAGTATCCAAATTCTTCTGACGATATTTTTGAAATGATATTCTCTACATGTTAATGTAAAAATACTTTTATTAGCTGGAAAAATGTTATAGCTAATTTTATGTGTATAATATTTGCTCATTTTTTTTTTCCACACACCCACACGTCACATCTACACTTCCACATATCTACACGGTCTCACATCCACACGCCTACACGTCACATCTACACTTCCACATATCTACAAGTTCTCACATCCACACGCCCACACGTCACACGTCACATCTACACTTCCACATATCTACACGTTCTCACATCTATACACCCACACATGTACACGCTCACGCATCCACACGCCCACACGTCTACACGCTCATACATCTATATATCACAACGCGCTCTACACTAAACAGTTGTTTTGCTGTAATTTCCCTTTGTTTATTTATTTGTTTACTATTAATGGTCTCATTTTTACGAAAATTTCTGAATTTAGCGAATTGTTTTTCGGGATGACTGTTATATAATAAATGAATATTCGGGCTAACTGTAACTCTATAAGATATTATGGTTGTTTCAGATGTTGTCGGATCTGAACCGCGTGGACTTCAGGGTGGTGCGCGAGCAGGCCGCGTGGGCGTGCTCGTGCGGGAGCGCCGCCACCGTGCACAGGCTCGAAACTGATTTCAAGGTCATTATTGCTATACCGTTACTCAATAACTCAACTCTACACGTTTCAATCTGGTACCCACTAAGCTTCGTACGGATACATAAAAAAAAAAAATGAGACCGACTCTCTTCTATTTAACTCCTACGCCCGCGTAACTAAATAAAATGCCCATTTGATGAACTACACCTCAATCTATCAATATTATTTAAGATCCCCTAACTGTGTTCTGTCTCATTCATTCAGTTTTGTATGGCGATGTTTTTGAATTCAAATTTTTCACTTGTCTTCACGAATTTTCAAACAATTTTTTTCTTAGAAGCCTTGTCTTTTAGATAATTATAAGCACAATAAAAAAATAATCTAAAAAAGTGCACCTATTTAATAACTGGGCTGCGATTACTATAAATATGATGATATTTTTGTCAGAGTGATTTTTTTTTAGTTTACAAATAGTAGATCTCCTAGTAAAATATCTGTTGTTTTTCTTTTGTAATGTGCTTATAATTATTAGGTATTTAGTAGTAATTTTGTCGTACTCTAATAAAAGAGAAGCTAAAATTCCTTGTTAGTTTTATATAATATGGTACATATTAAATTGGTATAGATCAACTACATTGTTTTTTTAATTTGTAAAATTTTGTAGAAGCGAAGGTTCCTCATGGGGAAAAAAATCGAAGCGCATTTATCAAATACTGGTTGTGTTCTTGCCTGTTTATAACTCCTCTTAAGTAGTTGAGTATCGATAAGGGGCGGTTCAAGTATTATTTAAGCACCGAAGAGGGGGTATCTATACTTTTCTTAGTTTTGATGATATAATGGATAGAGGAGAGTGGGGTCTGAATGGTGCTTACATTGGCAATATAATATGTAATTATTTATTTAGAGAGATTAGAAACTTTGTGAAAATGGCATCGATACCTACACTTAAGATAATAATTAGGGGGGGGGGGGGGGATGAGAGATTCCGTTAGTTTTGCTGCGGCGGGTAGGTCGAGTTTGATTGAAGTGGTGGCAAGGCGTGGGTCCGCGTCCGCGATGAGAGACCGGGAGAGCAGATAAGTGTTGCGGTGAGTGTATAAGGCAGTGGTGGTGGTGGTGTTGTGGGGTTGCAGGCGACGCTGGGGCGCGGCGCGACGCTGGAGCAGTGGGCGGCGTGGCTGGAGGCGTGCGTGCGCAGCGCCCTCGCGCCGCACGAGCGCCGCGCGGACTACACGTCGCGCGCGCGCCGGCTGCTGCTCGACTGGTCCTTCTACTCCTCGCTCGTCATCCGCGAGCTCACGCTGCGGTACCTCTATCAATTCATATCACTAAACAACCTACTTATTTCTATTATGCTACTCCCTTATCTGCGCGACGAAGCTTCGGTCACTTGTGTCGCTAAAAAGTAACCTCTAAATTAATTCCGATAAAGGCGTAAAATGACGTTTGCACACCATTGCCATGTCACGCAATCCGATAGTTCGTAACGCATAACGATATCATATCTCCCTATATCTGCATTTACTCTGACCATAGACAAAACTTCGTGCCGATACACGCAGGTATGAGAGTAGCATTATGCGACGTGTTATATTTATATAAAATTAACTGCTAGTCACGAATTAGACCGCGTGAAATTTGGAAAAAATATTTTTGTTCATTATAAAGGTTTCGTACGTACGGTTTTTGGATACTACTTTTTTATTTTATCATATTTACGCAGAAACCTACGTCTTTTTTTTTTTTAATAACAGTCATTAAATTACTACTTATAGTATCAGTTACCTAGCAATAAAATAGAGCCATCAAAATAGATGTAAATGTTTCGGAATTTAGCCGCATTAAACAAACAAACAGGCAGACAATAATTTTAAAAATCGTTTTTTTTTGTTATTAACACCGAGTATATTTTAATACTCATTTAATAAAAAGCTGTTATTTTCACATAACAAAGAAAGATTTTAATTATATTTATTTGTATACAAATATCAATAGTAAAGATTTATGTAGTGTTAATATATGATTATATTGCAAGTGGTACGCCTAAATTCCAAACGCTGCCTTCTCCTATGAGATACATAAAGATAATAATGCGTTACAAAATTGTATATTTTTTGTTAAAAGACCTACAAAAATACACGATGATTTTTTTCAATTTTGAGGGGGAGACTAATATACTCTTCAGTAAAATGTAATTGACCCGGTGTAAAATAGAAAATATAATTAGATATGGACTGTGCGCAGGTCGGCCGCGTCGTTCGGCTCGTTCCACCTGATCCGCTTGCTGTACGACGAGTACGTGTCGTACCTCATCGAGCGGCGCGTCGCGGCGCATCGCCGCCTCCCGCCCATCGCCGTCATGCAGCGAGCCCTCGTACGTACCCGCACGCGCGCACGAACGCACGCACGCACGCACGCACGCACGCACCCGCACGCACGCACGCACGCACGCACGCACGCACCCGCACGCACGCACGCACGCACGCACCCGCACGCACGCACGCACGCACGCACGCACGCACGCACGCACGCACGCACGCACGCACCCGCACGCACGCACGCACGCACGCACACACACGTGATGACCACACTCGAGTTGAAAATCTGTCGCCAAGCACCTGCTCGTGTGTTCCGGCAACTGCAACTCTTCTAGATTTAGTCTGACTACCATCTTGTACCATATCATCATTTAACATCGGACGAGATTGTGGTCAAATGCTAACCTACTAATTATTAAAAAAAAAAAATACATCCACTAATTTACACACGCATATATATTCTTTCTTAATATTGAGTTTGTACATATTAACCATCCGCTTTGAGGTGATTGTCTTTTCTTTCATTTGTGTTTGGATTTTCTAGTGAAGATCAGTTATTGTTCAAAACAATCAAAGCTTTCTGTAACTTCAGAGAAAATTCGAAAAGCGCTAGATAATTTGACTAACACTTCCCTAAATACATACTGTACAAAGAACAATTCTTATAGGAAGAGGACGACGATCTCCTGGAGGAGAACGTCCGCCCCGAGGGCGAGGACGATGACCAGGACCAGGACTGGGACTGGGGCGACGAGGACGATGATGAAGAGGACACTATCGATTGCAAGAAACCGAAAATGAATTGCGAATAGTGAATTCCGTTGTTCGTACTATTCCGTTTACAATGTTTCTCTTAAATTGGATAAAAAAAAACGTATTCAAACATGGCTGACGAAAAAATTAACGTTGTCATAAGCTACAGTTTTGATTAATTGAAAATTTGTCAATGAGAAACAAACTATATTCGATTACTTTGCGGAAATCCAGCACTAAGTACTTAAGTGGACGTTACTCTGTACTTCCGTCTGTAACGGAAGTCCAAAGAAGTGTCCACCTAAGTACTTAGACAAAATGTGTGTTACATTATAATACGTTACATTATAAATATCTGAACGTCGTTTGTATGTTGTTGTTGTTGTTGACGACAATTTGTACTGATGTGGTTATTTTTTTTTTTTTTTCATAAAACTGACTCGTACGTAATTTTGCGCAATAAAGAAAGAGTACGTGCAATTTATTACACGTTAGTTAATAAAACTTGTTTGTCGATGTGTAAGCTTATTATGAAATGGAAATATTATCACTCACAAAGTAACCGCTTTGTGTATATATATATTACGAGTGGTTTTACCAGCGGAAGTCCATATTTTCGGATTGGAAGTCCATTGAGGTTCTATCTTGACGGAAACCAAAGCGTTCTTCGGAATTCGTGTACGATTTATTAATTTAAATTGGCAACACTATCGAATGACGGCGACAGGAGTATATCGTGTTGCGATCATGAACCTAAGAAATGGTTTTGGTCAATAAATATAAATTGGGAAATTAAAAAAAAATAAACTTTTTAAACGCGACGTATTGTGTACATAAAGCGTGAAATGTGTCTTCATATTTGCATGTAGTTTATATATTTGTTTTTATCGATTCAGTTATTCTAGATATGGCTTAAGTAAGGCATAATTAATTTCACAATTCTCCCGTATCCAAGTATCTAAAACTCAAGTTATATGTTGTTATTTGTAATAAATAATAGTTAGAATAATTTTTATAGTAAGTAACAGTAATTAATATATGTACCTTTACGTTATTATTATACGAGTCAAGTTCTATCGGTACCGAAATTTGATTGATTTTTAAAGCTATTTGCTTATAAATTCGATTTTCATAATCGTTGCACTTTGAATGTTAGATATAATTTAATTTGAAAAAAAAAATACAATTTGCGAAAAAAATATCATGAGTGTGATTTGCAATGTCTGCTATGAAAGGCTTTACCGAATTGACCGTATATATATATATTATCCATATTATCGATATATTTCGTTCTGCTTCTGATAATATCGTGGATAAAATTTAAAAAACATGCGTGTAGATATCGCTTTTCATATTGTACTGCCCGTATCGAGGAATGAAGCGTGAGACAGATCTAGGTTCTAGAAATATGGTATGATGCTAGTCTTGCTGGAGCAGGCCGTGGGGGGGGTGCAATTCATCGCTTGTAATTAAATAGAGGGCTTTCCCGTGAAAATTTTAACATTTCTGTAAATCTGTCTAAAAGTCTTACATTTTCAATAGCATACATGTTGTTGCTTATTTCAGTAATGCTCACGGTGTAGTCCGTTCGGTGAGCCGAGCATAATTTGAGCCGAGCACAATTTGAGCCGAGCATAAACTGAGCCGAGCACAATCTGAGCCGAGCACAATCTGAGCCGAGCATAAACTGAGCCGAGCACGACAAATTTTATGCATCAATCTTTGGTGAACATATATATGTTACCTTATTACGGCCTAAGTCATAATCTTTTTTATATTAGAATAGGATGTATATTTTATTTAAATTGTAAGTTTTCGAGTCTAAATTACCAAAGAGAGTCTTAATGTTTTTATGGCACTGAGTATGTTTCAAATGTTCTCATGGACTTTTGTAGTAGTCAGGTTAAAATATATAATAAATATTAATTATGCTAGAATAAGGTCTCTATTGTAATACTATATAATACATATAGTATTTATAAATCTATTCCGAATTATGAAGTATTACTTTTCATTACATCATATAAAAGTGATTATCTCGTTTGCTATATAGCATTGTATTCATACAAACACACGTAAAAGGACAATTTTAAAACGTCGAATTATATTTCATAACGACATTGTGTACAAGCGGTTACAAAATTCCAAATAATATTATGCAGTTATTTCATTTCGTTCTGTATAAGAATCTTGTATAAATATTTTATTTGAAATTTTTCCACTGGGTAATATATCAAATTATATCTATCTGTACATACGTGATGTACACCGTATTAGCACTACATGACGTATTAATTGGTGAGAGAACTTATATCTTAATGGATATATGCATAACAATCATATAGGAATATCAAAAATATACTTTACAAATAATGTTTGCGGTCAAGGGAACATAAACGAGGTTCCTTATGCTTTGTCTTCAACTCCCAGTGTAATTGGAGTTGTTTATATGTGTATATTTTCGTCACGTAAGAAAAAGCGTTACTCCCCCTCTATATAACCCTTTCTATGTAATCTGTATATTTTTATTTTCCATTATTTTTTTAATGGAAATAAAATAAAGGAATCAAATAAAAAAATTAAATTTAATGTTTAAAAAAATTATCCGTCTATTCAGAATTAGACATAAAATAGTGAATTATTAAAAAAAATGCTAAATAAATAAGTTTTAATAAAATTGTCACGACTTCATTATTGGGGTTTTATAATCTGCAACGCAAGATACTCGTCTGCTCCAATTTCGATACTAGCATGTATACATTTATATACTGTAGAAAGAGACAGAGAGAAAAATAGTTTTACAAAACGTCTATAACGCTTTTTCCTTACGTGACGAATTCTATAAGCCTAAGTTTAACTAATTTTATTCTTTATTTATAAATCCTTTTTTTTATTATTATTATGGTGGGGAAATCCCTTATGGATACCCATTCTCCCGGGGGGGGGGGGAGAGAGTGGGTTATGTCCGGCTCGCACGGACTAAAACCCCACGATGTACCGACCGCCGCTTTTGGTTGGGGCGGCATGGGCCCGTGCCGAGCTATCACCATGCCGCCCCAACGGCCGCCGGGCTCCGTCCTTATAGGGAGGTAGACTGGGTACACAACCAGCTACCTCCCCTCGTCAGCCGGCCCTGTGCAATGAGGAGATGGGCCCCCGACCCATCCCCCTCCTGTCCGGCTCCGTAGGTGGGAGGAGTGAGTGAGTAAGCCGCTTTAAGGAACTTCGTTAAATATAATCATTAATTAAAATAAATCCATAGTAAATAACAATAAACACTCATTATCTCTTAAATACGGCACAAATAAATAAAAGACATCTATGTATAGGAACAGTCGGTCTAGTGAAATTCATAACAGCAGTGTAAAGGTAATTAATTGGTTATCTACTTATATGCGAAAGGTAAAGTTTAATGATATTGTTAAATTTGATAAAAATAGAAGAAGGTGATATTTTTGTAATGAAAAAAAAAAAAAGAGAACAGAGTTTACAAGCCTTCGTCGATGCCTTAGTAATACAGTTGCAGCGTTGTACGCTGTAGCAATATTATCGGTTGTGTTAAACAAGCTAATTGCTATCGTCGATGTTTCAAATTATATTATTATCTGTCTGCCTTTAAATGTCACGCGCTTTCACGCGCGTTTGCGGTTGAATAGTGCAACGGGAAAGCGCGTACGCGGATTTACGAGCGATTGTTATTGTTCGTCTTCACGCGTGCACTCTTTCCCGCGAGAGCGAGCGTGCCGTATAAAGGCAGTGTTTCCGTTAACACGCACCACCGTTTGTGTCTGAACTGAGAAATCATTTTAAAATAATGACAATAGCAGCGTGTTGTGCTCTCCGATTAATTAGGAATAAAATCAAGGAGAATTAATTTGACCAGTGCCTACGTACAGAAATATATTTTATATTGTAATAAAATATTTTTTTTTTACAAATTAATATTATTATATCTGCACATACTGTAGACGGACGTTATGCGATTCACAAATTTACGCGTATTCATATAAACGTATTCAATTGTAAATTGTTTTTTTTTTTTGCACCATAGTCTGCTATAAGGTATAGGGTATATAAGTTTTGTGTGACCGTATTTATATTTTTTTTTTTTTTTTTTCGAAATTTGTGAATCAATTTCGAAAAAAAAAAAAAGATTCTAATCGTCTGTAAAATGAATATAAGTGTTTATGTGTATATAGAGTAATAACGTATTTCTATTATAACTGTAGTCGAAAGTTTCACGTTTAAATTATTATTCACTGAAGTACGTGCACAATGGTACGCTCCCTGCCTTTTCTATGTTTAAGTGAAAAAAAATCACGTTTTACCTAAAGTCCCACGTTAACATTGGGTTGAGTTATGGTAGGGCATGGAGCCAGATTTTAGTAACTCTTAAAATATTATTTTCAAGTTTTTTTTTTTACCAAAAGTGTATTTCTAAATGTGGTATTCGATTACTAAGCCTTGAGATTCAATGTATGAAATCGTAATGTGAAGTTAACAAGTGCGAAATTCCGGTCGGTATATCCTCTAGATATCGGACTGTATACTTGCGGCGCTATCCCGACATAGAGATATCGATATGTACTGAGAACCGATACCGATAACCGTTGACGGTTTTGTTTACCGGTTTTCGCATCTGTATGTAGGATATTATCAAATAATATATTTATTACTAACATTCGCGAAAATTCCCACTGGAATTTCGCGCTTGTGTGCGACGGGCGTAATTGAATAAAACTCATTATCTATCTAGTCTTTCAGTGTTTAACAAAATACTTACATTTAATAAGTTAAAATAAGAGTGTATTTTTTTTAAATAAATATTTAAAAGAATCATAGGCACCATTAAGAGGCCCATGTAGAGTTTGATTTGATAAACACTTCGACTCGTTAATATGTTGGGTAAGTACCGATTGGTGTATTTAGTAGTTAGTTTTCACATATGAGCTTAACGTTTTTTACCGGTAAGTAAGTCATTTGATAGGATATAGGGATGCGATGATTCGTTTGATTGTCTAATTTTTAACTTGAGCAACGAATTCGCGTGGTACTGCACACACTTCGATGTTTCGGTGTGTTATAATATATTATATTACTATTCATATGATGTCGTATTAGGAATAATCGTAGTAACTAATATTTATAAATTAAAACGTTTTTTTTTACATCGCCCAAATTTTTTCGTCCATCTATTACAGCTGGCCGCGGAGTAGGGGTAAAGTGAAAAGCGGTCGGCAGAGTAGCCAAGGCCAATATGGTGTCGCCCATGACTCAGTGTAAAATGATTTGAATAAATACTGTGCTTAGTTTTTAAAATGCTACCATCGGTATTTCACTTGTATCGTGGTTTCATAAAACCATACAATTTTTTTTTCGTAAGTTTCATTATGTTTATGTTTTGAATTGACGCTTTCAAATGTATTCTTTTTATTCGTATTATTTTAAATTTTAGAGGAATTAAACGTTTCAGATTAATCGCACGTTTTTTCCTGTTGTTATTTGTATTTCTGACTCTCTCAATAACTCAATTGATATATACATAGTTAGAGTTCACATTAATGTTATTGTATGATTTCCGTTTCGTACTGTTTTTTGCTGTTTAGAATATGGACATGTGTGCATTCCACGTTTTTGGTAAGTTAGTCTTTGTTAGTTCGTAAATTATTGTATTTAATTGTTGTAAGGGTTTGATGACACTGGAGACGATCGTGCGAGCTATGAGAATGCTGGAGGTTTGTCTGAGAATAAAGCTAGTCATGTGTTTAAATCGATGTTTTATTTTCCCTCAACTTTTTTAACACACACGCACAGAATTAGTAATCATATTGGAAATAATAATAAAGAAATTCTGTATCCAGATACACGGTACATACAATGAAAATATATCTTAATTTATTTTAATGGCTGAATCTGTACGTATCCAGTATAGTATATATTAGGTGCCTAGAACCTAAAAAGGTTATTTGCCCCATTAACATTACCCTACTAGAAATAAGTATAAGTTAATGTAGGTACTAAAAATAATGTTAACATTACGGAACAACAACAGAATAAACATATTTAGAAACATAAGTCGCTGAGGAGTCTCCACAACTCGACCAGAACTATTTATTTATATCTTTATTTCTAAAGCATACAGTTTTTGAAATGGCCTAGTGGCCCAGCATTCTTTAACTTCGATGACTCTAGTTTTTACAATCACGTTCAATAATTATCCTTTTTTAATAAGATCTGATGGTCAAAACTGTCTTTTGGCACTAGCTCAACTGCTGAACTAGTTTGTTCAACTGCTGTTGTTTAATTAGTGCAGTATACGTAAGAGAATCTTTACTTAAAATTCTATAAAGTAAACCTTGTATTAATCTTATAAACATTCTCAGAACCCTCCCCACCAAGGTCTACAAGTAAAATAAATTTTCCATTCTACTTTTATATCAAGGTCTCTTTACACCAGATACGATAAACTTCACTATATGTCTTCTTCATAACTATTAAATGCAGCTTATTTAATACAGGAATCAACCGAATGTATGCCAATTATTACGTCATATATGATGTTCCAGATATCCTTCTGTATGCGTTCTAAACACTTCTGAAACGCGTACGCGATAAGTGTACTTCATGACGACTCTCATTGTCCCGCTTTTTCACAGTGTATTTGAAAATCTTAAGTATTTCACACTGACTTTGTTACATACCTTTTGAGCCAACGGGATCTCTAATACCTACAGTTACCTAAAGTTTCTAAGTCCTAAATTTGTGACAAAGAAATATTATTATACAAATGATAAACTTTGTTGTAAGTTTGAAGTCTATGTTATGTATGGAGACTCTGCAACGCCAAATCAAGTTTGGTTTCATTAGCTACTAAGTTCCCTTCTATTTGTATTAGATTAGTTTATAAAAATCCCAATATTAGGTCTTTACATATGAAATTAGCGTTTTAAATGGAAATATTATGAAATTATATATTTCATCAATCAAGTTATGTACCATTATTATTTATGCACTTTCGCCAATTTATAGGTATAGTTCTTTGATTGCATTGCTGAAAAAATAATGGGAGCGAGAATTAATAAAATCCTTTTGGACTGCATCATCGTATTGTTTTTTTTTCCTTGCAAAAATATTTGTCCACATTCTGAAAAATGTAGTAATTTGTTGGAGCAAAGCCCGAAGAGTATGGTACGTTTCGGAGACATTGCAACCGAAGTTCCATTAATATAGTGATCGTTTGTCGTGTAGTATAGGGTCTAGTGTTGCCCTGTAGTAGTAGTGGACTAGAGAGATTTTAGTTCACAACTACAGATCTGTCGTTACCGTTTGGCAAGATCTTAGGAAGCTGTATTGTATGACACCAGCACTGGTTCACCAAACACTAACCAGTATCTTTTTACTGAGTCAAATTTCGCTTGGGCCAGGATTTGGCCTGTTTTCCTAGGTTTAACCACTGGCATGAGCGTTTCCATTTGTCGCCAAAAATAAAGTAAGTAATGATTCAAAATATATAAAAATGAATCGCTGAATGTGTTGATTTTTAAGCGCAAACCTCGAGAACAGTGGAACCGATTTCGCTAATTTTTTTTTTAGAATATTCTTTGAAGTAGGGGGATGGTTCTTACGGAGGGAAAATGTAAAAATATTGAAAAAGTTTAAAAATAACACTATTCTATACTCCCATATACAAATAATTCGTAATAATACTTAAAAGTCAATTTGAACTTTAATACCATACTATAAGTTTAAGTGTTAGTGGAGAGGTGTTCCGGGAAGGCAAAACAATTGAGTGACGTTAGTATCGTATAAATGATAATGTCAATATTTATACGATGGTAACATTCAACATTATATAGCGTTCCGAATAGCAGAATAAGTATTAAAAAAAAAATAAAGAATCAACTGTTAGGCGGTACGAAGTACGCGGGGTAAGCCAGTATGAAAAAAATTTGAGTTTGAAATACCTAACCAAACGCCAGCAGACATTCGGAATCGAAACGGCCAGACGATTACATATTATGTAAAAACGTATACGTCTTCCTACATCAGTTATGTTTCCATCTTCCTTGCCGCTAATATGTATTTTCATGTTTTGTTGATCAAACCTTTATCACGTTACTTTAGGCAATGGACCACATATAAAAAAAAAAACATGTACAAAGAGGTTTTAACAGTCATCGACGTCGCTATGACAGATGACAGATTTTGTCAAAACATTCTAAGCATTTGTTGCTTATGCTTATTGTCGAATAAGTTGTTTTTGTCGTTGCTCAGTTAAGTCAAAAATATTTAACAATTACCAACGCTAAGTAGAATGCCACAATGCTTTGTGTGCATATCGACATTTTTTTCCTATATTCTGGCAACATCAAAACTGGCGCTCCCGAACCGGTAACGAATACACCATACTCCCTAAAATCGACTAAAACTTAAATACCCCAACGTCACTCTAATCGTGTGAAACCAACTACAGGGATTGTTCATGTATATATATATTTTAACTCCCGTGTAGTAGTAATTTATTTCTACATCTACTACTCAAAAGGGTGAGGAAAATAAAACAATTTCTTTCTCATAATAAATATTATTTCAACACTCTGTATACAGCTTAATCAACGTACAAAGTATTATAACTACCATGATACAAATTAAAATAATATTTATAGAGAATATTTTCCCATATTGCACTGTCACCAACAGGACAACATTTTTATATCAAAAAGAGCACAAATTATTATTAAAAAAAAAAAACCAACATATATATTAATTACAATAATCAACTGTTTAAATAAAACAATAACCCCCTTCTTACTCCACAACTCGATAAGTTAATCAGTTGAGAATTCATTATATAATATGCTATTATATAAATTAAAAAATCGGTTTTTTTTTTGTTCCTTATTATCTGATTTACGTAGAAACCAATGTTAAGAGAGATTATGTACATAATTGTAATAATTAGTAAACAACGCTTTCACGTTTTAAACAGGAATTAAGAACAATTAAAAAAAAAAAAAAAAACGCCAGCTAAGACTCGCTCTAATCCTATGCAATAGGGATGTAGACACATTTTCAAAATACTTACAATTTATCTCTAATATCTACAATGTTTTTTTTTTTTGGTAATTTTATTTTGCATATTTATATATAAAAATATGTTTTCAATATTCCCGCTAAAATTCTAACGCCTGTCATGGCGTTGGATGACGTCACACCTTTCTATTACCGAATGTCACGGTAAAGTTTCGGAAGGTGTGACGTCACGCGCTACGATTGGTGTTTCTATTCACCTGATAACAACAATGAATTATTATTTCTTTATTTAACGAATAAAACATATGTTGATTATACAAATAAAAATTATAAGATATTCACACTTTGTATATTATATTGAAAACTTAAAAAAAAAGTCATCATTTTTATCCGGTGTGTCCAACAACCCTATCGGTGTCATCCAGATCTGGATTTATAGTATATAAAAAAAAACTTTAAAATATATGCGTGTGTGTATATATAACATAAGTATAATTTCACTAATAAATAGTAACATTCGACAGCACTATGACTGAAAGTCTTCGTTAGTGACGAACAAACTGGCGTTCGCAACACCAAGACACGGAGTAAGTACTACTTATCATAAATCGATATGACATAAATCGATATACCGAGAGACTTCATCATAAATTACGAACGAGCTTCTCATAAAGTAAAGCATTTTTTTTTTTGTCCCATTTTGTTAATTCATAAAAAAAATATATTTACTTTATGGCATTATTCTTCTGTGAATTGCGAAATGAGATGTGAAATATTAAAAAGCATTAACTAGGTAAAACGTTATTTCACTACGTATAGGAGGAGGTTCCGACGATTATACCGGAGACGGAATTCTTTGGTCCTAGAGACAGTATTACAATTACCAATATTTTTTTTAATTTTATTAGTGGAAATATCTACTATTTCTTTTTGTAAAATAAATATCTATGTTGAATATATAGATTAATTTAAAATATTTTATTATTAAATTCGTAAATTTCTCATTAATTATACTATATTTATTTTGTAATGGGGGATAGATTTAGTGTTGAATTAATTTATAAACATGGTTAAACCGTCAGAACCGATTCTATACTGAATATATAAAAAATGGAGAGCCGCAATGATTGTATTTTCTCCATATACTATTTGAAAAATGTCCAACAGAATCACTGCGGCTCCAGATAAACAACATCCCGCTTTAACTATGAGAAATCGTGACAAGAACTGTTGTTATAATAATAAAATAAAAAATTGCATTCATTTTCCATTATTGTCCATAACTAAACAAAAAAAAAAAAGACTCGATAAATTATTCTCACAAAAAAAATATATACGCAAGTTGATTTTAAAGTCAAAGATTTATAATAGAAATAAATATCAATTGTGCGATGGTTTTTTTGTCCCGATTTCGTGTAATATATGAGGGAGGGCGGGTTCTCGTGATAATGTGATAGGGATATGTAGTAGTAGTAGTAGTGCGGGTTCGATTCCGGGCGCTGTCGTGCGGGCTCAGAGCGCGAGTGCGGCGGATCGCTTGTCGCGGTTCTTGTTCCGGGCGAGGGTTCGCGCTTTGCAGGCCGCGTTGTTCTGTAAATGCTGAAAAATACCACATGGAATTAAAGTCAAATGTGATGTTATAAAAGAAACAAATGACTAAGAAATAAAAAAAAAAAATCCTAGTTGTGATATGTCTGCAGAACATCAAAACTCATTGTCATAAATAAAGTTCCAATAAAACCCCCAGTCATGCTAATTCCACACGTCAAAGTAAAATAACTTTACTAGCTGTATAAAACGCATCAGTTGTAATAATGCTTATTAAGAACTATCAAATACTAGCTTCTGCTCGCCGATTCGTTTGGTCAGATATAAATGTTTAAAAGAAAACATCCATGTTCTTACTTTATCATCCTATTGTTGAAAGAATTGTTTAAATCAGTTAAGTATTTTTTGACTTTGAGAGAAAAATGTAAGGTCCAAAAGATGAAATATAGATGGCGTTGAAAACAGATTTTACGATAGTATAATTTATAATGCAGAACAAAGATGTTAGGCGGGATAGTTAGATAGTGTAGTACTGATCGATCTCGAGGTCGTCGGTGGACGCGAACCTATACATTTTTCCCATGTAACTGATCGATCTCGAGGTCGTCGGTGGACGCGAACCTATACATTTTTCCCATACCAAAAACTCGCTCAACACAAAACGAATGACACGTTGTACGACGATAGAATGTAGTCTGTGTACTCTACGTACCCGTTGCAGCTTGTTGAGTTTCTGCGCAGCGGGCGTGGGGAGGGGGCTGTCGGTGAGTCCGAGCGCGTGCCGCAGCGCGGCGCTGTGGTGCGCGAGCGTCTGCAGTCCGGCGCCGAGCGCGGCCGCGAGCGCACTGTACGCGGCGACGGCGCCCCACGACTCGCACGAGACGGACTCGCCGGCGACGCGCACGCACACGCACGGCGCCTCGTCCTCCTGATCGAACACGAACAAACTCTCTATATCAAACATTATCAATAATAAAATGTATGTTTTAAGCATATACAAACATGTGTGAATACTTCTTTACACTTTATCTGTGGTATTGTTAATTTAACACTATACAAAAAATTCAATATAATACCTCTCTAAGAAAATGGGACGAATTTAATTCAAAATGAAAAGTGAAAGCCTACACATTTTATGATGTGAGCAGAAATTCATAGGTTAACAAAAAAAAATTATTAAATCCACTTTATTTTCTGAACACGAATATATTATGAAAAACAGCGTCAGATGAGATATAGGTTAGAACACCGATTTCCAACCAATGTGCCACGACACATTGGTTTAACTCAGATATCTGTCAAGTGTGTCGAGAGATTTATTAAATCTTAAATTTGTTCACTTTGTACTATCAAAAATTTTGCATGTACCTACTTAGATACTTATCTAAGAACATTGCAAATTTGTGAAGAGTATTTTAATGCATCGCTGAGTAAATAAGGTTGAGAACCGCTGAATTAGATAAATGATTATAATAATTGATAGCAAGACCGACTCCGTGCCATTTCTCAAAAGCAGTGGATGTATATTATGGGGTTTTAGTCGGTACGAGCCTGATACCATCCACTCTTTTCACCGAGAGGGTGGTCTGTTCATGAGAATTTACCCAGCTTAACACATTCCGTGCCAAACCATTTTCAGTTCAGGCCATTTGTTGTTTTGACTAAAAACTGATTTATTATCATATAATATATCCTTACAACATCAATACGTAAGTAATTCTTACATTTTGGATAGTTATCGTATCATGTACCACATATGGTACACGTGGTCTGAAGATCAAATGTAACGTGTACCACTGGTGGTACACATGGCACGGACTGTGTTTAAGCAAAACGGTGAATACTTATCAAAATAGAGAGTAGGGGGTGGGATGGGTACCTCGAAGTACTTGAGTATATCGCGGAAGGTGGCACGCTGCAGCTTGCGGTCTCGCTTGGCGCGGTACTTGTGCGAGTCGCGCGCGAGCTGCTCCAGCGTCGGCACCAGCTCCCGCACGCGCTCCTCGCCCTCGCCCTCCGCCCCCGCCGCCCCCACCGCGCCCGCCTCGTGGCACATCGCGAGCGCCGTCCCCGCCGCCATGCGAACCTGCATGCAAGCACACACACACATACATTGTGTACCGTCACGAGCACGGATTTCACCTTGCATGACGTCAAACGCATTTACAAGGTAAAATGTTTTAAACTTTCCTCAATATCAAAGAGGCCAAGCGCCGCACAAACAATATAGACCTTTGATGACAGATACAACAGATAGTATTGTATCCAAGCAAATGCTATATAACAATGTGAGTTTGTTTATTACGCCTTCACGCCTTAACTACAGAGGTATAGGAAAGGGTCTACTAAGGTACTCTTTCATCCAGAAATAATGTATCGTATCCTTAAAGGATAAGGCGAATTTAAATGAACGCGAGCGAACCCGCGGGTAAAAACTAGTGGTGATATGAACCTCGAGATTGCAGGCGTAGAGTAGTTCAGCGAGCTTGTCGAAGGACGGCGGGTGCGAGGCGAGCAGCGACCGCGCATGCTCCGCCGGCACCAGCGTCAGCAGCAGCGCCCACGCGTCCAGCGCGCCCGCGTGCCACAAGCCCTCCTCCACCGCCGCGCCCGACACCTTCACGCTGCCGTCGCCCTGCAACCCACGCACCGTGACTCATCATACGATACTACCAGCCCTTCTTCTAAACCACTACACCACCACACTCAACTTGAAAACCCATAGCCAAACACCTACATGTGGGCTTCAACAGTCAATATACCATGTTATCATCAGAAGCCACATCGCTATTCAATATCAGATGAGATTGTGATCAAACTCTAAAACTTATGAATTAAAAAAAATACACACTCCAGTTGAGAATCTATTGCTATATGTGTGCTCCAGTAGTCACACTTGAGAGTCAAAGTTTCTAACTAGAACGAGTTACCATCAGAGGTCACATCATCATTCAATATCAGATGAGATTGTGATCAAACCATATTTTTTAATTTTAACCTACAAAGTTGAAGTATATTACATTGCATATTTAATATATCACTACACAGTTACCAATTGCACTATAATATCTAAACATGGTCAATATTGTCAATAGTAAATTTCTAATATTATTATGCTACTCCCATACCTGCGCGACGAAGCTTCGGTCACTTGTGTCGCTATAAAGTAACCTCAAAATTAATTCCGATAAAGGCGTAGAATAACGTTTACACACCATTGTCATTTCAATAGTAACTCGAAATTAGCGTCTCCAAGTTCCTTTGATGTGTGTAGAAACCGCGACCCCCCGTTATCGTGCTGCATGTATCGTCACGCAATCCGATAGTTCGTAACGCATAACGATATAATATCTCCCCACATCTGCATTTACTCTGACCATAGACAAAACTTCGTGCCGATACACGCAGGTATGGTGTAGCATTATAATACATTATTCCTACACAATTAATGACCAATTATTCATGACTTCATTATTCTGATATTCATCATACTTGTCTGTTATTATAATTGGCGATACCAATAATCAAACTGTGTGGTGACAATAGGTAAAAAAAAATACATTATCCAACAACCAGTATGTATGAAAGAGAGCACTACACGTTGCTCATACTCTATCACAATATAAACAATGAATATTCATTCCATTATAGTCTCACAGATTGCAATATGATACAAAATAAAAAAAGTACACAACAGCAAGATAATTGACAACAATTTTATAGCAATAATTATAATAAAATAACGCAACAGCATAATTATAAATAGGTAGTCGGTATTGCCATCTGTAAAAATATTGCATATTAAGCAACACAGCACTAAGTACACGACTATTCTTCAGACTTATCACATGACAATTATGTTCTTTAAAGACTCTAATGTTTTAATACTTTTCTTATAACAAACACTTCGAAGCGTAGTCAGATAGTTAGAGACATCCAACCTAACTAGGGACCATTGCTCCCTTGCTCTTAACATACTCCTCTGAATCGGAATAATGGGTTGTTTGAATCATTTTAGTGGGTAAATATGCACAACTGCAACCATTTTATTGTAAACGAATTAATATAAAAAAAAATCATTACCACATCCCATATATAACTTAAGTAAATCCTTACAAAAACCTTTGGTTAATTGCAATAATTTTAAGCTACAGTGTCGCATTTTAACCCGTTCCCTGTTGTTTGAACATTTTTTTCCCCACCATATTATACGTTTGACCACACTCCGACTTAATGTTAAGTGAAAACTTGTTCAAAGAAAATTCGCTCAGAACCTTATATTTTCAGGGTCAGATTTTCAAATTATATTATATAACTTTTAGAGTCTATACCACTGTTGCAGCGTTTTAGAGTGACTTTAATCGCATTTAAACTTGTTTAAAGCTAGTCAAATGCATATTTTGATACAAATAAGCTATATTGAAGTTTAGGCCAGCGGTCACAATTTTGTATTAGTATAATTTGGTGATATATTACCTTGAGATAGCTGCCGCTGAAGATGGTCTCGTACATTCGCATCACATCTAAGATTTCTGATAAATCTTCCTCGAGTAAGTAGCAGAGCACAGCGAGTGACGAACAACACTAGAATCGAAATAAAATAAAGAACTTAACCAATGTTTCTGGTACTATATCATTTTCTTACATTACCAACACTCATTTCTCATTTCATTCCGAGGATAGTTTTATTGGTTCTTATGTGGTTTATTTTTTTTAATGGTTTATTTATGGAATTTTCTTTAAAAAAATTTATTGTAATCTTATTATACATCTTAATCCTTTTAATGTTGACAGTACCCTCTGTTGAAAATTATGATTACTTCTTAGTCCTGAAATAATTTTTTTTTTCTTTTTTTTTTTTAACGAGGCTTCTGTACATCCTTGATGACTATGCCAGCCTCGTAAGGTAACTCCGTAGGATTCATGTATCATTAAACTTGATTCTCACATTTAAAAATTAAGGAATCAAACTTATAAATTACCCGAGCCGCATTAGACACTGGGTCTCCTAATATAATATTAACTTCTCCAACTCCCCTCCAGGACTCTAAGAGCAGTTTTTGACGCAATTCCTTGGTCCGGCCACATTCCCACAACATATGATGAAAATCATCCATAGATACACAGACTTCACAAAGCGGAGATGTTTTTATATAGTAGAACTTTGATAAATCATCTATCTGCCAGTAACATTCATGTCAACTATACTAAAAGGAAAAAACAGACACCTAAATTTTAATTACATGTAGTATAAATTTAGAAAACTATGTATACGCTGAGGGTATTATCGTGTTGACAAATCTTGCTTGTTCCTCAAATGATATGTTATATGACTTTTTTTAATATAGTATTAAAACAGATTCTATTCATATTTCTTTATTAAATTATACATTCCAGTAATATAATTCACATACCTCAGTGCGTGTCTCAAGTGATGCCGATTTGTCAGTGGACGTGGCGACTAGCGCCGGACGCACTTCTTTCACAAACTCTTCAGCACCTTCAGTCACCGATCTGTGTTACAAGCATTTGTATTGAATTTCCACAGTTTTTTGAGCATTTTTATTTTAGAGGTTGACCACAATCTCACTTGATATTAATTGACGATGTAGCTTAATATGGTAAGTAACATGTTAATCTTAAAAGAACTAGGCTATAAAATTTAACTACCGACACACAAAATTGTTTGGTGGCAGATTTTACAAGTTAAGAATCATAGCTGTATTATAAAAAAAACAGCATTAAAAAGCTCTACAATCATTTTATGGCTTCATCAAGATGCTCAATCACTCTATATGTAGTACCTTATTTTTTGGCCATAACGACATCAGACATTGAGCTTTGAAGCGCAACTACTTACTAAGTATATGACAATTTATCTATTTGAGGATGGTACATAGCGATGTCTGCTTATGCTATGCTATCAAGGAATCTTTATAGTTTCACTTAAGTTTTGTAATAAATAGTTATTATCAATCAGTGTCACCTGTAGCGCGAGTAGAGGCGCGATGGCCGCCGCAGCGCGCCTCTCGCCGTCGCGTCCGCGTCTCAGCGCCTTCGCGACGTGGTCGGCGAGCGTCGCGCGCTGGTTGCTCAGCACGCCGGTGAGCACGCGCCGCTGCAACACGCCCCGCAGCGATACGAGCGTGCTCGCTCGAGCCGCCGCCGACCGAGCGCTGAGACCGTCGATCAACTCCAGGACTTTCTCTTCTAGTTTCTCTTGGATTTCATTCTCTTTAAATTAATACGACTTCGTATTTATTCAAGTAACAAACAACAAACGTTGTTCGTTGTTACAAAATGAATTAAGATAAAAAAAAAACATTCAAAGACCTTACTAAAAACATGTTTGGAAAATATTTTTTTCAGAAACACTAATAACCAAGGTCTCGTATAGATTCAGAAACATGGAGGTACCAGCTTTGAGGTCGATTTTAGAACAGTCAGTGATTAATGAAAATCTTGCAGATTTACTGAACCACTTTCGGACGGTATTGGTCGTCTCTGTAAGGTGTCTATGAAGGTCAGAATTGTGAATATACCTATTCTCTTCTATATTAGCTTCTACACTAATGTCCTTTATACTACATCGGGAACAAGGTGACACTTCACAAGCAGATATGACCGATTGACCTTCTTCCGAGATATGAATCAATTTATTTATGGCATATTTAGTATGACTATACATCCAGTTTTTTGTGGACTTTGTGTTCCTTTTGTACAAAAACGAATACGATATTTTTTAGCTAAGTATGCAATGCACTTCAAAAATCTATGATATCTATTGACTATTATACATTACGGATGCGAATGGTTCTGCTCGTCTTTTACTTATTCCAAAATCTTTAAGTTCTATTGGTAAAACTGACCCCATTATCCGTATTGCATATTAACGTGATCATTATGTGAGAAATATGTCAGTTATCAATCGAAAACCATATTATACATTTAAATGTGAAATAAAAAACCTTCACTAGTACAATCTTTAAAAGGAAATGTGCACCGGAAAAATATTCAAATAGATTCCAAATTATCGGTTGCTCATTAAGCAACCCATTTATAGACTCGACGGACCGATATGGAAAAACATGGCGCGAATATTCCGCTCTGCCAAATCAATCACTATTTTCCACCGTAGTATCAGTTTATTGAGCTATAAAATTTGCTCAAGGATTTTGTGCGTCGCGTCGTTCGCGACAACTTCTACATTCCACCGGCGGCGCTTATCGCGTTTCGTAATAAATTTGTATGGATTACTACATACAGATAACCTTAAAAAGAATGTGATAAACTTGACATTCTCAACTATTATTATAAACTAGTTCAATATATTCGCAATATTGTTACGAGATGCTCATTTTGTCCGATTATATAAAAGATAAATAATAACATATCTATACGCACATGTTTTATGTTATACAGATTATAAACATTAGATCCCAACTAAAACAAACTGAAGATATTATAGCCGATAGGTGTCAGTAACAAAATATTGAAATTTTACAACAGTTACAACGATCAAAATAAATATTAAATCTATTTTATACTTTTCATTTTGTTCTAAATTCATACCTTGTTGCGATTCGCTAAAATCTAGAAACCTGTATGTAACCTTCAACTAAAACGAGTAGAATTATTAATAGAGAAAATAAAAAAAACCCGAGTTTCTTTTTTTGTTTATTTACAAGTTGATTTTTTGATTGAGAGAATTTTAATAATATAGTAAAGTGGCAGATGCTTTTACGGTCAACAGATGGTGCTGTATGGTAAAAATTATGTAACAACACAAACAATTTCAAAGATATATCAAATCAATCGGCGACGAAGTCGCTGTCGTTTAAGATTTTGAACAAACGTCTATTTGTACTTTTATGTATTTAGATGTCACTCCTACTATTTAGAAGAATTAAACTTCGCACTTATGCAGGGGGTGAGAGTGTCGCTTACTGTAACAAAATGTGACAAGGGGGTTTTTCTGAGGAAACGTGATTTTTGCAGCAAATCAAACGATTTGTATTTCCCCCCCCCAATTTGTTTTGTTACTATAAAAAGTAATATGTTTTTACGTATATATTTGCACAAGTTCGTGGGACAGGGATTTATTATTCTTAACGCAATATTCTAGAAGGGGTTTTGAACAGGTAAAATGTCGCATAACGTATTTTATGACCAGCAGCTATGTTCAATTCCATTTAAAATTATTTAAATTAAAGGGTTTGCATAGTAAAAAAAATACCTTCTTATAAACAATAATTATAAGCACACTAATATACTTCTTTGGCTTATGCATTACGCGCGAGCCGAGCGAGCACGCCATCACAGTGCAACGAGCACCGCTACTGAACTATCGGTAATTTCATATATTGAGAATTTTTTTGTAAGTTTCTATTTCCATCACGCCTTCACACGTCCAATAAAATATTTAGTCCGTACATATAACATACATAGCGGTAAAGGTTTTACATTACAACCGCCACGTAGTTTTTGTGGTCAATGAAGACATATCAGTCGACACTATCGCGTAACTCTGAATGTGGTGGCGTCATTATCACACTACATAACGACTGAGATGTGGCCAATTTGTCTGTCTATATCCATTATACTAGTGTATACCGTATAACAGATAATGGTATAACTACACAGATAAATTGTCATTCGATCAGTATCCGATAAATGTTTTCTAAACGTAAACTTTAAATCTGTCATATATAACCTATATTTGAGTATGAGAAAGGTATAATTAAACACTCGAATGTATTCAAATCCGTTTTACTAACTAAAATTGTGAGACTCTTGAGGCTAAAAATATTTACATAGAAAAAAATATATTTTCAATTCTATTTCCCCATAATCCGTGGCATCCCGATTCCGTTGTTTGAAATCAAACATGTTTTATGCATGCATGAACATTTTTTATATACAAGTTTATTCAGTGGAAATTTACAATCATGTACACTGTAATAATAGAAATATTTATTGTCAAGATCAAATTGAACGAGTTGTAATTTCATCACATCAATTTTTAAAAAGACTAAGCCGATTCTGAGGAGACATTTTATCACCACCCATAAGTACAGTAGCTAAGCAGTAATGTTAAAATTGAATAGATACGACTTATTTAAGACTAGCTTTTGCCCGCGGTTAATGAGGATTTGACGTACGTATCCCTCGGGAACAGTACTTTTTCTCTAGACGAAAGGTAACCTATGTACTTTTCGATGCCCCTGAAAACTTGAATGCAAAATTTCGTGAGGATCGATTCGAGTATTTAAGGCGCGAAAGCGTAACAATTACACAAACTCACATTTGCATGTATAATATTATATAAATAAGATTTCAATTATAGGCATCAAATAGCAATAACAAAAAAAAACGATTATACCTTCAATTCATTTAAAATATGTACTTTCAATAAAACAGAAAAATATATTTCGAAAAGATTAAAGTACCGCGGGAACCTGCTACTATACAACAGCTTGAGACTATGGTGACATGTTTATGAGAATAAAATTAGCTATTTACGGTTAAAACAAGGCAGCACGTGCGAACTAAACCTGTATGCGCCCTTGTGCTACTTATCACATACACAACGATTTATTCATTCACCCTCTCGCTCGCTCGTATGGTTCGTACAAACCGATTAGAAACCCGTGTAATTAAAGACTGTCGCTATACTTTATTTTCCTATGATTACAATAGTATATTCTATTCTATATTCAATAGTATATTAAATTAAGTTTTGATGTTAGGGCTTTAATCATTCATGTCTAAATTCGCATGATTTGCCGGCATGGATATTTCTAGAGAACTAATCAATAACTGTTAATTGCCCACAGCATGCTTTCCGGGAACATGGCCGTCATTAAGTTATCCTATATAATGAAAGCTAATTGCGATAAATGTGATGACCCACAGTAAAAATATGCGTCAAATACTGATGGAATGTGTCTGGAATAAATCAAGTGATGAATAGTCTCACTGTTACTTACGTGCTGTTCCCAAGAAATAAGTCAAGTCTGTATTATTATTATCGCGAGTGAATCCGCTAGTAAAAGATAGCAGAATAGCTTTAGCGAAACTCAACTCAATTCGTAATGACACAATACGATTTATTAAACTGGTCCACTTTAAAAGATATTACCAGAGTGTCATGTTTAAGTTACATTACTAGGTACGTATTACATACACACAACTTGATCGGATACAGAGATTTAACGTCGGTCATAAACAGAAATTATGTAATTTTCCTCATTGCAATGGAAACGTTATAGCGTATAAACAAAATGAGTAACTGCCTACACGAGTAGTTGACGTCATACCTCATTGCAAATGAAACGTGAACAATGACGTCACGACTACGTATAACGCCATTGTATTTTCCTATATGACGCACGCAGCGAAAAGATAAATTCGCCCTAGGCGCAACATCCGTGACGTCAATAACTCGTAAACATCGCCGCATAATAAAAATAGATATTGCATACTTTTTATAACTTCCGTGGAACGAAAAAAATATTACAGTTTCCTGTAACATGCATTTTCATGTTTTTTTTTTTTTAACGGATAATAAAGGTTTTAATATAAATACATTTAAAAAACTCCTAACTATAATCCAGAAATTAATGATGGGGAAGTTTTTTGTGTGGAGTTTAATCTGTGTAATGAGAATAAATAATTAGTAAATACTGGTCAAGATATTTCCAGGAAACAATTGTGTAGTCCGGTGAAACTGTAACGGACTTAACAAGCCAACAAACAGTGTAGCCAGTTATAAAAAAGGAAATAATTTCACAAAAAATAAAACTGTAATCCCGACGTGATCACTGTGACCGCTAAATAAATCAAAAATATGTTAATTTTTTTATTATTATTTAAACACATATAAAATCGTGACTTATCGTGTAACACAAATGGTTTGTTTGGGTAATTAATTATTATTCACTATTTTATGTTTCTAGGTCGTAATATTCTAAATTTCTTACCTAATGTGGTACTATTCCGGTGCTAAATCACGTGCCTGATTAAGCCGGATTGGTGAACATTACTTTCGTAACTTATAACATTTATAATGGACAATATGATGGTTATTTTTGACTGTAACTAAAGTACGAATAGGTACTTTATGTAAGGCACCAAACTCATACATGCTTGGTACACGTGTATGTTTCACGAATTTATATATATGTATGAAATAATAGTTAGCCTAAGCTTAGTTAGACTCGGGATATTCGGTGACAGTCCAAGCCGAGGCGCGCCGTGCGCCCTTGTGCTGGTTGCCTACGTAAAGCCGGGTGAGTGCCTTAAGCGCTCCCCTTGGTGGTCCGGTGAAACTGTGGAGGCCTTGCTGGGTTGACAGTGTAGTCAGATCGAAAAAAAAAAAAAAAGTGAGGCACCAAACTGATCTCAGTTCCAATTATTGGAACATCGATAAATTACGTTATCAATATTACCTGCCTTTTGGAACTCCCGTTTTTGTTACAGATAATCACATTTGTGTGATACGACGTCATACTTATTCATACGTTTATTTATAAAGTTATTATTCATATAATGAACAACAAACAACAAATCAAATATATTTCATTTATGTTACAGTTAACGTATAGGATTTTAATTATATGGTCTCATGTTAATCTCATGCCCCCAATAGCACACTAAATAAACTCTTTCCAGTCACATAACGGTTAACGTAATATATGGATGGCCTGCATCGATTATGTAAGATATTGCAACTGATTGCATACTACCTAAAATTCCCAAGCAATATTAACTGATAATAGATATTAAATAGTTAAAAAAATGCTTCAAACGTTTATTATTTACGCTGGCAAAACCGCAAGCGAATACTAGTGCGTAATAATAAAACCTCTTTGTAAATAGATTAATATTTTAATCTTACTGACTCATGAAATAAGAATGTAGTTATGCTGTTGAGTGTCCTTCAGAGGTCACTTGTTTATAAAAACATGTGGAAATGTTGTTATTTTTATAAAGGATTGTTGCTGTGAAAACTAGCAGTTGACTCATGACAACTCGGCTTTTATGCTTTTCAACAACCAAAATCGGCTATAAGAAATATTTTTCAATATGTAAATTGGGGAATCTAGATAGAAGAATTATACATTTGAAAATATATATGTAGACTCTTCTGTCTCTAGGTGTGATGGACGGAGGGGTGACTGCAGTACCATAGGCATAGTATTACTAATTAATTATCTATATGGAAATGTTATTGCCATGTATTTAATAGTTAACACATTGTTTTGTATTAACGGGGAGCAGGAAGCTCTCTCAACATAATATGAAAAAAGTGCATTTATAATTACATCCTACTGGAGTAGATGCATAATCTAAATTATATAATTTCTCCATAATTACAGAGTTTTTGGTCACCAGTTTTGATTTTATTTTCCTATGGTCAAGAATTTATGAATTAATTCTTGCAGATTACATATGTATGTGAAGAGTAGTATAGGTGACTAGAATGGAAGAGGATGGCTAACAGGATGTTTTTAATATCAAGTTTTTCACTGATTTGGAAATACCAATGATGTCTGTGAGCGTAGAAACAGAATACAATTGAAACAAAAAAAAATATTCTTGTGCTTTTTAATGTTCAGGTTATTGTTCAATAGAATGTTATAAACTTTCATTTTTACTCAATGTTATACTTTATATATATATACATATTATCTATATGTTATGGCATGCCTTTTACAAAAATCTATTAAAACATATCCTAAATCCCCAAACCAAAAATGTGCACTGTATCTAAATATTTATATAAACCACACGGAAGAAGATATTCTGTGTTCCTTAAACACATTACTGGGGTATCAACATAAAGGCAGGCAAACAATTGTATAGAAGTGACATGTCAAAGCTAGAAGTTGCCTAAAACGTCATCACCAGTCAAAACGTAGTGTAAGTGCTATCAATGAATACCTTTGGTCACCTTATTTTAGCTTCTCAACTCTTACACTTTTGAATAGGCAATAGAAATAAACAGGTACAAGGTATATATTTTGTAAAACATTTGGCATAGACTGCTACATCAAACAATTTGTTTAGATTTGTTTCATATAGTATATATTCAAAACTTACCCGCTTCGTCATGGTTACTCTTGAGGTCTGACTGGCCGGATGTCTCAGAATAATTGTCAATAGTCATGTCGATACCTGCATCTTCATCTGAAGAGTAAGGTTGTTCTGTTCTTCTGTGCTCTAGAAAATAATTACAATCAAGGTTCAAAACACTAACTCTTCAATATTTATCTATTTTTTTATTTAGTTCCGCATTGTTCTAGAAAAAGAATTATATCTTTAATGCTGGTTGATGACTATGATTATGCTTTTAAATAATTTATGTATAATTTTATAACTCATTCTATATCTCTTTATTAGAAATCGAATGTTTTTATTACCTTAATAGCTCATCTACAGAAAGCTGTTATTGGGGCAAGCAGAAATATATCTATTATAATATAAGACTAATGCTGCAACGTTTGTTGTATAAATCTTTCAGTGCAATATGTAATAACCCACTTCTTGACATTTATGAATAGGATAAAAAATATAAAAATGTAATGGAAATACACAAAAAAACAGCTTTGTTTCTTACTTAGATATATAGATAAACCCAATTTCTAGATATAGAATCCTTGGTTAATGTAAAGAATATCAATTTTATGGATAATAATTAAAACAGTTGTTTTCGTCAACTCTCTTAATACATAACATGTTTCTTACGTGGTGAGTCATTGTAAATTTTTATTTTGAAAAGTTTATTACATTTTTATTATGATGTCAGTTGAAAAGTTAAAACTTAGCGATTGCACAATTTGCATGTCATCTAATAAATACACACAAAACACATTGCATAACACTGTGAAACTTGTTTACTATGCATTAAACAAAGTTAAGATAATAATACAATAGCGTGTACAATTTGAGATACAAGCATGGTGTAGTTATTTAAGTAGGCGTGGGTTCAAATTCTTCACATAATGCTTGTTTTAGTGATCCATTCCTTTTTTATAAAGGTACAATTTATTAGGTAACCACTCAAATAGTAGAAGACAATGACTGTACAATGAATTTAATGTAACTTAATTTCTGATAATAATATTGAAGTATTTATGTGCCAATAGCAGGATTTTTCAAATATTAATTTAATTCAAGTACTATACTTTTACAAAACACTTTTGAATAATGTTATAGTATACCATTTCAAGGCATTAGGCAAGAATTGTACAACACCAAGTAATTATGAAATACATCTGTACAAACACCATGCTTTTGTGCCTTTCACTTGAAATGCAAATTGATTTGACATTTCCAAAGAAACCTTTGGTTTTTAAACAACCTTCAAGATGTAAGGACTATGTTATACGGAAGTGAAAATCATACGAGTATTATACAACTATTTTTAATTCTAGTTGCATTTTCTGGGAGGTTGTCACGATTTTGTACGATTGTAGTATATTGTATTGGAAAATTTAACAGTTATGGAATGTAAATTGCGCCATGCCGTAACAATGTAATGCTCAATGTTGTGACATCGCGGAAATCACGATTACGGCGAAAGACCAATGGGGAAGTTTCGCGAAGTATATGATAATAGCGTATTTCTCGCTTTAGAATATTTTATTAAGAAGCGTCTGCTAAATACCATATGGAAACGGCGTCGCCTCGAGGGTATTGGCACGAAGCATAATGACCGTGAACAGACGTCATTGCAAACACGGTCCCGCGGAAAGTACGCAGCACAAGGTCGCCGCGTGATCTCATTTCAAACAAATTACAGGTGAATCCGGTAAAGAAAATATGTAATTTGATCGTTTCCGTGAGTACTCACCGTATTTTCCTTTTCTCTTTCCCTTAGGCATGGTGATATTTGATAAACGAAGCTGACTAAACGATGAAATTATTTCACTATTATTATAGGCTACTTTTGTCACTTAATCAAGACGGAGAAAAGTTTAGTATATCAGTTATTAATGAACGATTGGGGCACTGAGTGTAACATAAAACTAAAATTTCAGAAAAACTTTTTAACATGTTTAACCGTGTAACATGCACACTCAACTTCGCTTTGCGCAATGCGCTGTCACTTTTATGAAGGAAGGAATTTATACGCCATCTTGGTAGACAAAGTTGCCGCTCTTAATAACACAAATGAATCATTATTGTCAAGAACTTGCGCTATATTAATTTTACCGTTATTTTTCAAGTAACTGTTATAATATACACATTTTGAACTACATAAAGGTTAAACGATTCCGAAGTAAGTAAAAGTAACTTATTTAATTAATAATTTACGACAGATTGACACTGGCAGATACTCGACTACGTCTTATTGCATACAAATAAGAGGTAGTTCAAAAAAACGGGCGCTTCAGATTATTTCTTTACTTCAACGAATATTACAAGAAGAGTTTTGACAATATATTGGCATGTTATTTGAAGCATTCTGGCGTGATTCCTTGTTTTCCAAATATATTTTTTAAACCGACAGAAGAAAATATTTATTATTGTAAAACTGCCTTACTAATGGTGCGAATTGCTGAAATTGTTTTTTCCGAGTACTAAAATTTTAACACTATTTGGATATTTTCTGTAAATTAAACAATACTCACTCTCACCGATTTAGTGAAGTGGAAGCGTACATCCAAAAAGTTGCAATCTGTCGTTTATATTGGCTAACTAGAAGTCCTGACCACAATCCAGTTGAGCATGTCTGGGATATTCTAAAGAGACGGGTAATAATTAGTGCAGCCTGGTCCATAAAACACCAGAGAGCTAAAAAAAGACGTTACAGAAGTGTGGGGACGTATTTCTCAAAACGTTATTAAAAGTATTGTGGAAAGCATGTATAGAAGGATTCAAGTCTTGATTTTGGTAAGTGATGGGCACACTCATTATTAGGTTTTTACATTTGTAACATATTTCATTAAAAAAAAAAAATATATTGTCTTTGTTGCAGACCACTTTTCATTGTTTGGACGTGTACATTGGTTTTATAGAATGCATTGAAGATCAATAAAAAAAATCTAGAATTCACGTCACGCATTTTAATTTACACGGTTATTAGTATAAGATTGCATCTAATAATTACATTTAATTTACTAAACTGAACTCGACCTTATAATGTAAATTTCCTTAGGTATCCGTGTTTTTTACTAAGGAGTATACATTCATATGGTATGCAGATATGACTTCAATAAACAATGATGTTCGTATTAATCCCATCACTTTAGAGTTTTAGAAATATGAGATTGCGAGAGATATGAGATTCTATATTAAAATAGAAAGGTTACAGGTTCGATCTTCGTTAGGATTAAATTAATGGTCAGTGCTTGATACTTTAAATACTAATTTAATACTAGTTAATAAATTTATATATAAATAAATTTAATTCTATTAAAGTAATTCCTAGTTTAGACAAATAAAAGTAGTCCATGAAGTTTTACTTGTGAAATAACGTGATAACTTATTATTATTAACTTTACATGTTTAGCTTTTGAATTTCATAATCTTAGTGATTAATGAAATAAAAAAAAAAACACAAAAAAAATAATGTAAATGATGTAAAAATGAAATGAAGCTGTTATTGATTTTTTTCATTTTATAATAATTATATCTACATACATCATACTATCTACATACTATCGAAATATAGGAAAAACTGCACGGCCAATTATTTTGCGCCACAGCGCCGTTTGAAAAAGTAATTTTAAGGTGATTGCTCTTATCGCACAGGCGAAATTAATTATTTTCACATTTTTATCGTTTTACCAAATTCGTACGTGTGCTAACGTTAGTATCGTTAACGAAGTTATCATTAATGAACAATATATATTATAATGAATGTGTGATATTAATACACGTATATATGCAACATTATTTAATTTTATTATAGTATGACGGAGAAATATTTTAGGGACTTGTATCTTAAAATTAAACTACATAAATATTGTTGTATATTCTTCATTGATTTAATATTAAGATTGTAAATAACGGTAGAATACACGGAAACATAGTTAAATTAAATTGGTTTTATTTAAAAAAAAAGGTTTTTTCTTGCTTTTAATTACTCTGTTTTCATTTATGTCCATAATTTGATTTTTTTATTTCTTTTCTTAATTGGATAATACTGTTATACAAATACTTATGGTCATATTTTAGGCACATTAGTTATACTGATTAATTTTGAATAGTTTTATTACAACGTACAGTCGTTACTCTTTGCCCATAATATTCTATGATGATAACCATACATAAACCATAATGTCTAGAAGAGGATTGACTCTTAAGCGCAACTGTCCAAACTTGTCTATACATATTTTTAATCTAAGGTTGGTTATATAATTTCATACGATGATTTTCCTCACCAAACTTGAGGTTCAGGTATGTAGGATTTGAACTCACGTCCATCGACACGGTGTGCACGTGCACGCTCTCACTATAGCCCGTCATTGCCTCGTAACGTATGCATGGGATATAAAAAAAAAACTGTTAACGATGTAATCATATTTTATTGAGTATATTTACTTACACGTGTAATAATTCCGAGGTAACTGGAGTTTTTACATAGGTACACATATTGCATACTTCTACAAATATATACATATTAAAAAGAGAAACAATACTCAAAATTCTTAACAATATTTAAATACTTTAAATAAAAATAGATGTTACAGATATAATAATTATGGTTCATAAATAGCACTATAGATGATAATAACGATCACGGGACGAAGAAATCAGAACGACTATATATAAATAAAGAGTTACACAAATCTGTTATTTTATAAAAAATAATGCTGTTATAAACAGTTATCAGTTATTCTGCTGTTGGATAATATTTTATTTTGTATTGTAACTGTGTATAAGTAGTAATGATAAGACAGTGAAATGGTTAATCGTTTTCGTATCATGCACTTAGAGTATGAACAACGTATACTGTCTCTTTCATATATACTGGATGTTAGCATTATTATATCTGCTTTTTATGCACGGTACGGTGACACTGGTATTTTATTGTCATTGTCAATAATAACAACGGATTAATCGACGGCAGAATAGTGATTTCTTCAATAATTTGTTATATCTTGCATAGGAATAACGAATAATGCATTATATTAAGAATAATAACCACCACTAAATATTACTAAAGATAAGGCACAACCTTTTAAAATATATTATCTACACTAAAACTTATATTGTAATGTTTCATATAACTAAAAAAGTATTGTAAATAAAGTTATACATAAAATATAAATAAATCTAGAATGATTCACAAATTCAGCGGATCCATTAGGCAATCTTAAATTCTCCCCCAAACTCGTACGAGATATCTCCTTCCAATAAGCTACTGCCCCTTTGGAACCGTATAATTTCTCATTTCTCAATTCAGCACACTGTATCGTCATAGTCGGTGGCAGTCCCGAGAAGATCAACCGCGAACTCTTCATCCTGAAGGCCGGTGAATTTCTCAAATCTTCGACTTCCCTACCGTTTAAATACCAGCGTATATCGATACCAGGCGTCGCGCGGCAGTAAGCCTGTATTAAATCACCCTCTCCGAATTCCTTTGCAAGTCCTTCGACTAAAGGCTTCCTGTGTACCGGCCCATGGACTATCATGTTCGCTGATCTCGTTTCGAACATCTGCGGTGGAGTGTTCCTTTCTATGTCGCACCTGTACAAACCGGTAGCATCCTCGGTCAAAGCTCCAAGTTTCAGCACGCAGGCTGTCGGACCGCAAGTCTCTACGTCAATTGTCCCAACGCCTTTCACGGAGAAAGAGTGGGTACTCGGAGTTGTTCCGGGCTTGTATCTAAAGAACTCATTCGGACCTTTAAACCAGCTGAGGATAGTAAAGTTGGCGTCGTATCGGCATTCGATTTCCACTTCTTGTTGTCCCGGTGGCACGACGTCTGGTACTGAGAAATAGGTTATGTTAAAGTTCCGTGCCCGTGCGCCCGCGCATGTCAGGACGAGGAGGACCCAGACCAGCATGATGCCGGAGCGCGCGCGCGTCTCGGACTGCGTCGCGACTTAACTCGGCTTCACTAACGCACTCTTAATTAATCAGTTTATTAAACTCCGACACTTAACCGTCCGTCGGTCAGATACGGATCCCTCTTAGAAATGAATTTATTTTTTTCTGCGCCATATTAATTGATAGACAAATTGATTTTGACTAGGGGCGGATGAAAAAATATTACTCGTTGTTATTAGTTTATGGGGGTGCACATCCTAATTAAGTTAAGTACTTTTTTAATTTTAATGCATTTTCTATTTATTTAAAAAAAAACAATTGTATTATTCGTCTAATGTGAATTTTGCTTCACAGCTAACTAAATAAATCAATTAAAATTGACTATAAATAACTAATTTAAAAATTATTATACAACATGTCTCTTAGCGCAATGGTAGTTAGATCTAATAAATATTTAGCTGAGAGTTCGCGGATTCGATCCCCGTATATGACTAAGGTTTACGCGATGAAAATAATAATTAATTCTTTGCCTCTATGTATGTGTATTCAAGATTACATGTATTGTTTGGCTTTTAAAAAACCAGCTATACTTATTCTTGAGTTAAATATCCGTGTGTGAGAACAGATGTTGTGTTTTTATCACGTTTATTTTATTGTGCTCATAAAAATAAAATGGTATTTAGAAACTTTAAAATCATCAGAGTTAACTAATGTTAATAAAAGAAAAAAAAAACGAAATTATCAATGACAATATTAAAATATATCTGACAAATTTCGCATACAATGTTCGAAGATGATATAACTTTCTATCATGTCAGGCCAACGATTTTACTACAATTGTGAAATAAATATAATAAATCTTTACACCTTAGTCAACTTAAAATATTGTGTAATTACAGTTATTTTCTATTATTGTGCAAAGTATAAACGATTTTCTTTTATTGTGAAATAGTGTGTCATATTATTATTGCGAGTAAAATAACCCAGAGCTCGGTGCTTAGTCCGCGTAATACTGGTTTATCGGCGCGTTGCAAAACATTGCGCTAGTGGTAAACTGTTTACCTTTAATTACCAATAATTGACACTTATTTCTTATGCTACATAAATTAAAAAATATGCATTGTCAATTAGATCAAAACATATTCATTAAGGAAAATAATTAAGCAGGTGTATTGTATAGACATGCAATTCGCAAATTAAATATTATAAAGGGCCGTGTTTACATTGAACAAAGCGTTCCTACGTCACAAGTGTGTATTTTTTACGAGTGATATAGACGATTGATAAAGAGATACGCTACTGTTGTGTCATTATACAACAATCTCTCTTTCACACCTATTGATTATTGTATGATGCTTGTCTGTTCTCACGCTATGAAAGCATTGGTCGATCATTGTTATTGTTAGTAATAATAATGGAGAATGCGTAATGACCGATAGAATAGCCATGTTTTTAATAGCATTTTATCCATTGCTTAGGAATAATGTATCATTCGTTATAATATGATCACTTCTAGCTATTGGTGACAATAATTGCAAAAACATGTATGTTTTTTTTATTTTTTATTGTGAAATAAGTACAAAACCTCTGACAGCAGACAGAGACCTTAACTAGATTGACAATATTTAATGTAAAATATGCTAGATTAATAAATTAAAAATATATTAAAAGATATATTAGTGTTTTTATGATTTTACAATTTTTTTCTCCATTTTCTAATTTATTTATTTAATAATTAATAATCTATAAATATACAAAATACAGATTAATACAAATTTCTACAAGCTCCTACTGTACTAATTGCAAACTTTCAATGATTTTTGAGCATTACTTTTTAATAGATTATTAATTGTGATTTTTTCTAAATCACTAAAGTAACAAGCTGATATAAAATAGTCACTGCTGCGTAGGATTCTTAAGGAGATTTTAGTTATGTATAAAATAAATTAACATAAAGTAATGAGATGGAAGAACTCGTGTCTTAGTGCATGATGCTAACACCTTTCTAAAATATAAAAGAGGTTCCCAGAGATAATAAGTGTATTAGTCGAATTGTTCAGTTGTTTTTAATATGTGTTCAATTTAGAAATGCTGGCTCGTCCGTTCAATTGTTTTTTTTTTGCAGTGCTAAATAAAAAGTTTTTGGATAAACTGGGTCATAATAATCCGGCATATCATTTTAGGGTTTGAGGAGCTTACCGCTCTCATCCGAATTACGCACAGAATGTGTCATCCAATTTCAAGAGCGGCGTCGACTCGAAGTAAGAGCGAGTATGAGATATTCGCAGAGATTTTCTAAGAAACATTTCATAGTGTCCGTATACTTTATTTCATTAGTAGTAACGTAAACAAACTTGGGTTTTCAGCATACTTCAAAAGAAGAAGGAAAGCTTGTTGTTTAGTGTATATGAGTGTGATTTTTTCAGGAACTACGCGGCCGATTTTTGTTATTCTTTTGTTGGGTTAATCTATCTATACATATAATAAAAATGAAGTGTCTGTATGTAATATCAAAATAACGACTTTTTACTGATTGGATATGAACGTATACACGATACTGATAACAAAAACACAGTTTTTAAAATTTTTGTCTGTCTGTCTGTTTGTTCCGGGTAATCTCCGAAACGGCTGGACCGATTTTGACAGAAATTTCATTAACTGATAGTTACAATTACAGCGGGTGACATAGGTTACTTTATTTTAGACTAGATGTCATCCGTGGCTTCGTCTGTAGTACTATCTCCAAAACGATTGGATCTATTTTCACAGGACTTTCACTGCCAGATAGCTTATAGTTTTTTTTTTATTTTAGACTACCTTTTACTCGTGACTTCGTTTGCAGTACTATCTCGAAAACGTTTGAACCATTTTTCACAGAACTTTCACTGACAGATAGCTGATCTTATAAGAAGTAAATTGTAATTTTACCTCTCTCACAATTTCAAATTCCTTTAACACAATTTAAAAAACGCATGCGGAGCTGCGGGCAACAGCTATAATATATGCTTATTGGAAGGTTTTTGTTTATAAAACTAGTTGCGCGCCCCGGCTTAGTCCAGGTGTACTGAGAATCTTCCTCTTATAGTATGTGTGTACCTATGTATGACCATGTAATTAAATAAAATGGTAACATAAAATAAATGTCAACCTGTCAATTTTGATAAAAATTTTGAATCTTACTACTGTCTTCTGTCTCACTCACTCTTCTTTTTATATGGAGATTTTAATTCGAATTTTGATTGACCTAGCAAGAGATTTAGGCATTTCCTATTGCAATCACATAATCAATGGTACAAAAACATTTAGGCGCGATAAAACTGGGTTCGCTATGGGTCCCTCATAATATGTCTGAGGCTTATTTTTTTTTTCGAACTGACCTGCCCTGTTGTCTTCGTAAGGCTTCTACAGTTCCACCGGACTACTATATGTCTGAGGCTCAAAAAGTGTGACTTAGTGTATTACCATGCTTACCAGATTCTAGGAAGAGACTTAAAATTTGTGGTGTGATAGAGTGACAGGTGACGAATCATGGATTTACTGTTACGATTCCAAAATAAAGCAGCAACGCATGTTTGAGTCTTTCCCGTTGAGCGGAAACCAACCAAATAGCGAGTGTGCGGTCTGCCGCTAAGCGGATGATTGCAACTTTTTGTTAATAAAACTGGACACGTGGCTATTATCGCTTTAGGGGATCATCCTGCAGTGAATAGAGATTGGTACACGTACATTTGTTTGCCGCAATTTATTGACGAACTGCGTAAAAATAACCAAAAACGGTGTATATCACCTTGCACCATGATAATACCAGTTTTCACACGGCCAGACAGACAAAAGTAATTTTTGAAATGACAAAACGTAGATATTATAGGTCATGCATAGAGCCCCGATCTGGTACCATGCAATTTTTTCCTGTTTTCAAAAATCAATAATTATTTATGCGGTCAACGATTTTCAGCACGGAGGAGTGGTATAAATATTGATACCACTGAAAAGGAAACTTACAATAAGCGAGATAAGTTTAATATGTCTTTTTTATATACATTTTTAGGTAATCGTTTTGACCACAATCTCATCTGATATTAAATGATGATTTGGCCTAAGATGGTAAGTCACGCTTAACCTAGAGGGAGACTGACTCTCAAGTGCAGACGCCGGAACAGAGCAACATCATGCAGCACAGAGCAGCAGCATGCGTTTTTTTTATAATAATTATATATATTATAATTGTAAATTACTTCTTATAAGATCAGCTATCTGTTAGTGAAAGTTCCGTGAAACATGGTTCAAACGTTTTGGAGATAGTACTACAGACGAAGCCATGGATGACAGCTAGTCCAAAATAAAGTAGCCTATGTCACCCGCTGTAATTTTAACTATCCATTAGTGAAATTTCTGTCAAAATCGGTCCAGCCATTTCGGAGATTACCCGGAACATACAGACAGACAGACGGAGAAAATTTTTAAAAATTGTATTTTTCTTATCAGTATCTCCTATACGTTCATATCTAATCAGTAAAAAGTCGTTATTTTGCTATTACATACAGACAATTCATTTTTATTATATGTATAGAATCAATTTGTAGATTAATTCACAACTGTTTTCAATGTTTTTCGTCAGTAATATATATCTTTGATTTTCTATTATTAACATTGAATTTAAAACAAATTGTCATGAATGGCTGTCGTTTAATGAAGGTGTTGTTTATATGTAAACAGTTGAAAGCCGGTCATCGCGGTCACATACCAGCACCGAACAGGTCACGTAAAGCGGCGCTGCGCGGCGAGTAAGAGCCCACGCGTCTCGGAAACAAGAGATTACAATTTTATTAGAGGCCATCATGCTAAGTGTTATCAGCCTAATTGAATAATGCATCGGGATAGATGCGACCGGCGACTTTGTTTTAATCCTCTCACGTAACCGAGTTCTAGGTTCTCAAGCAGAAACATAAATATATGAAGCATTTATTGTGTATATATATTTGAAGAGATAATAAGGTGGTTAATTTTCACGAATGTATTAGCAGCACCCCTTACGGAAATCTTGAGAAGTTAACATTTGCCAAAATTCCAAATCTTATCGTAATTGTAATTGGACAAATTTTAGATTCGCGACACTGTTTCGGTTTTCAGTATATTACAATTAAGTAATAAGAAATATAGAAAAATTTATAATATGTTTCACTTACGAAAATTTTATATTTTGGTTATCAAATATCAAGTAGTTGCAGGTGGCTATTATTGAAATAACTGATAATGTAAACCATTATTCCTACCTAACAGAGAATAAATTATTAAAAACATCATTATTCTGATGTTAATTATATGTTATTAGTATTGACAGCGACAATAGTCGGTCGGTGCTATCGCAACATGCGAACAAGCAAGCATTATGAAACGAAAGGTACAACAATATTTCACGTTGCTTACTAGCGAAATCATGTTCGCTAGTAATACAATATAGTAATAATATATACAAAAATAAAAGGTGTGTGCGTGTGTGTGTGTGATTCACACACGATAGAAGTGAAACTTCAGTAAATCGACAAAACAATGAGATGAATGTATATAACAAGAGTAGGATAATGACAAAGGTTATTTGTTTAAACAAATGAAAGTATTTTGATTAATTATAACAGAAATATTATATTTTATTTAATATACGTTACATAATTTATTGCTCAAGTTCCATATTTTCAGTTTCAACAAACATGATATAAAAATACTCACAAACACTGTTAAATAATAACACACCACGCTGATTTCTTACTGAAACGCTGTAATACGCAGCCGCATACAGTGTACAGCAGTACACGTACTTTTCACATAACACTAACACACGTTAAATGCTCAAATACAAGCAAGTATTAAACAGTGTACAATATACATACACACCGACATTTGCTCTCTCGCTCTGGATACACATTTTTGTATTTGTGTCTCTTACCTGTCGTTTTTCCGTTGCATTGGTTTGAAATCACAACGATTCTACACAAGTTTCACTTCAAAATATACGTAGACAATAATACAAATATACAAACAACAAAAAAGTATATAAACAACAATATAGACAACAATATCCATCCAACCAGAAAGTTTTACAACAGCAAAATAACTTACAACAATTCTTGTAAAATTAACACAAAATAGTGATTAATTGTATGTAATGATAAAAATCTATCATTTTTGACATGAATTGATTAATTATTTAGATTATCAAATATCAAGAAGTACAGAACCTGCGTTAAAGGTAGGTACAGAATGTCTTATGCATTTATTTGTTCCCTAAGTAGAGTGGAGACAAAGCATTGATTATGATTTGTCGATTTAATAATTCGAGGACCGCGCAGTACGTCGGACAATTTTCTCGACCGGACGCTCACAAGTGCTGGAGTGGTCTCGACTAGTGACCCTCAATTGTTTGAACGATACATTTTCATAATTCACTTCGCTGTGTTAGATGGTATCAAGTATCAAAATTTCCTGTATAGCCCTACGAACGGTGTGGAAAGGTGAATTACTGTAATAACGATATAACAAAGCAATGATATGATTATAAGTAAAAATGGGTAATAAGTAATATCCGCGACGAAAAAGAAATGTTATATGTTGCTTTGTATCTGCTCGTTTAGAACGACAACAACAAAGAACAATTAAACAGACAGGACATCTTGGTTTGTTATAATATATGCCTAAAGATGGATTGTCTATTGGTGACTTAATTTTGTAACGTTGTATAAAATTAATAAGGGAGTATTCATTGAAAGTAAGTAAAAGAAAAAAAAAGTGTCGTGTGCTTCTGACCACATGAAAGAAGCGAAAACTTTTTTATAGAAACTAATAAAAAGTAGAAAAAGCCAACGTCACGCGGTGTTCCCAGGCGGTCACCCATTTAATGTTGGACGACAACTGGTGTTTTCAACACTCTACCCGACACAGTGTTTACCCTCACCCCTTTACGTTACACAAAAAGGTTGCGGATCAGAATTTCAAAGCCCTCCCATAAGAAGTTTCACTTTAAAAATAGGAGTTGTGTGTAGGTAGGGCTATTACGTAGTTCTGTGACTTTGATGCATTGAAAATATCATATAGTTATGTCAATATGTGGGTAAAATGCACCCAGTGTACTAATATAGTAAATGCAAAGTATCTGACGCGATGACGCGAACGGTGACTTGCATATTATCACTTAATGTGTTTTTACAATCACATTTTCGCTTACAAGATTTACCTATTAAGTGACTAGATTCGGTAAATATTTTCCTAACAAGTAATAATTGACGTTAGGAAGCATCGAATTAAGAGAGTAATGGATTTTAGTAAAGATGCCCGGAGAAATAATTGCGTGTATTATATAGAAGCTTGGTGCTAATTGTGACCGAGTGTGTCAAATATAATATTAAATTAAATTTGTTTTGAATCTAGTATAATAGTATATGTTCTATACACACATTAGCGATACGATAAAAGGATGTTCTCATAAGGGAAGGCGTCAATTCGGTCGTAACAGATTAATAAGTAAGAATTACACAATTAAGGAAATTATGGGATGTGACATTTAAAGTTATGCGGGATCAAAATTATTATCTACTATTCCTGATTTAATTTGATTAGTTATGTGTCACGTCATGATTTATAATAATAATTGTTGTTTGTTAATTACTGTATATATATACATTCTTTTTTTTCTACATAACATTATTTACACTTAATAAAGGTATATTTTTGTAATGTTCACATGAATATAGTATTTAATTATGTATAGTAAGTATAGATTAATTACAACTTAAAAGTGCTAATAAGAGAATAATTGTGAATGCTGTACATAAAAGTAAAAGAGATTTTGCATATAGTTTTAAACAGAAATTAATTTGTATATTGACATTTCACAAAAAAAAAGTAGTTTGAATATAGTGCCATCTTTTGACACTATTAAGTAACTTTTCATTACAGTATTCTTCTGTATTAACTTAAGAACTTAGCAACCAGTGTCGTTATTTAAAGTTTTCATAGATGGCAGTATAATATCATTTACTCCAAATCGAAAGTGCATAGAATAATAAACAAGAATATGCACATAGATAACATATAATAAAATAAAACGATAGTTGAGATAAATATTTTTGTAAGAATACCAAATAATCATTGAAAAATGATCTTTAAACGTACAGATTATGTTGAACAAATTATTTTAGGCATGTGGTAAATTGTATTACATTGCATAGAAGTGTAGATATAGGTTTAGAGTGGTAAAACATACTTGAAATTATTCTATCAATTATTTGTCAAGAGATAACCCTTAACTAACACTTAACGCTTACACTTGTATTGTTTGCATAAAGAAACAAATGTTCTTTTGATACTTAATCAATAAATAATTTAAGCATGAATAACATATAATTTTATTTGAAATACACATTATAAATGGAGACAATTTATTATAATTATGCAAAAACGATAAATATTCTCCTCCGGGTAACTATGAATGGGAATAAATTCAACTATGCACGTTGAAAACTTGGCAAAGGTCCGTATTACATTCTCGTTTGTACCGCGGCTTGTCAATTTGTGTCGATTTATGCCGCAAACTACACCCCGCGGGCCCACGAGGGGGCCGCCTTCACTTGAGAAACTCTGGAAACTTCGCTCGTTATTTCTACATCAGTGTATTGTTGTTTTGATGTTTCCTAGTTGAAGCTGGGTTTTAAATTGTTGTGCGTCGCGATTTATTGTATTGCTTGTCGAGATTAAGTCTAAATTATGTTTATAAGGTTATATACAATAATGACGGGGTTACTGGAAATAATAGAAATGGCAGTTTACTTTATTGTCGTATGGTTATTTTTTGTTTACTTGTGTGATATCTATTGGTATGCCTTGGCAGTAAAATCGACTCGTATGCCGTCACGGGGAAGGGCATGACGCCATCTTTTGCCGTCATGCCTCAATTCTCAACTTCCTTCGTGTGTACTCGCGTAAATTATACACTTTGTTACTTCTCTGTCTGAATTACGTGCTATTTCTTTTCTACTATAATATACTCGACATGTAATTATTTATAAATATTAGTATTAACTTAAATGTTTTATTTCTTGCGGGCGGTTTCGTGACGGCTCCCTTTTTCCATTACAGAAGCGCGGTGAAGTAACAACATTGTGTCTGATGGTAAGAACAGTATGAATACAAGAGCAACGGTGACCAACGAGGGAACAGCAACCCTCTGTATTATGCCGCCTAGCGAGCCTCTCAACTGCTGTGTATACATTGGTTGATCCCAAAACGCGATAATTTACATCGGGCACCGTGTCGGTTTTATCACCATGGTATGGTAGTCGCGACCCGGTCAAGTATAGATGTCTACCCCTCTTACCCCTGGATGAAAAGGGTTAAAGTAAATATATTTTGTGCCAATAAGTGTTTAAATTAATTTTATTACGATGGGAATAAAATAGCCAGAAAATTTATATATAAATAGGCGAAGACAAAACAGTTCTTTGGTATTATTGTCTTCTCTATTTGTCGACTAAATTTCTTTATTTATTGTGTTTAGCAGCTACTAATAAGTTAAAGTGTTTTCAATAAAGAAACATTGGAAACAGATTCCATACTAACGATTATGTCATATACATTTTAATAACTTAAATCAAATGCATAGTATGCATAATGTATACAGTCTTGTTATTGTTTTATATTGTCATTATACCGCCAAAAGTTTTATACAAAACAAAAATATTATTGTAGCAATATAAAATTCGTATTCATTTATCGTTGAGTTCTCTGGATATTATATATAACTACATAGTATAAAACAAAGTCGCTTTCTCTGTCCCTATATCCCTATGTATGCTTAAATCTTTAAAACTATGCAACGGATTTTGATGCGGTTTTTTTAATAGATAGAGTGATTGAAGAGGAAGGTTTATATGTATAATAACATAAATTAAATAGTGGAGAAATACTATTGTTTTTGAGGTTAGTCCAAATTTAACGCGTGCGGCCCACGGGCGGTAATAGATAAATCAAAACTACTGGATCGATTTTAATCATTTGTTTCAGTGAATGACATAGGCTATATATTTTACACCCGTGCGAAGCCGGAGCGGGCCGCTAGTATAATATAATGCGTACTTATACCTAAACGTGTCAGTTAAAAATAAAATAAAAATTATCTGTAATGATTTGACAAAACTGTGCAGAAGTAAAACATAATAATGTTGGAACTTAAAAATGAATTAACAATGGCCGAATTTCACCCACTAGAAAAGTTAACTTCTCCAACAGTAGTATTGTAAACAATATAATTCGTATAATCTTAAATAATACAATGCGTATTGGTAGTAATGTAAAAGAATTTTCTATCAAACGCATTGTGTCGTATGCTTTATTATTAAATGTACTGTAGAAAAAGGAACGTCTATATTTTGGAGTCCTTGCGTGTAGCACGCCATTTTGTCTTAGATACACGTTCATTCACGCGAAACCTTTATCAAGACCCGTCTTTTTTTTTGCAATTTTGTTATATTTAATAATAACATAAGCTTTTAAGGGTTGGACCAAAGGTTTCTTCATCGTGGTAATGAACGAAGTACTGGGGTATATTAAATGCTGAAAAATCCAGGGTTTCATATTTTTCTACTAAAAGAAACATTTCTTGGGTACATTTTTCTTTCCTTTACCGTCAGCCGAAAGTTTTGCCAGATTTAATTAGTAAATGTACACGAATTCCCAAAAACTCGTTCATATACATCGGGGTTCGAACTTGCGTATGGCGAATTGATAAGTTAAACAACTCTCTATAATCGTATTCTATGTTAACAATTTATTCAGGCATACTTCGTGGTACACTTTTAACAAGTAACTGAGCCGAGAGGTCGCCAGTTCAATACTGTTTTAAAAAAATTAAGATTTTTTTTCACGACCTACGATGTTCAAAGTTAGTATTATCAGAAGAGGCTTTTAAAGCCTGTCTCAGAAGTCACTATCTAGGAGTGCCATTAAGTCTAATTTTTTTTGGCCATCTATCGCATGTCGCATTACAGTCGGCCGCGGAGCAGGGGTAAAATGAAAGGCGCTCGGCACAGCAGCCAGGGCCAATATGGCGGCACACATTGCTCAATTCAAAATGATTCAATGATATAAATAAAAAATTGTGGTCAGTTTTTAAAACCCCCTCTATCATCCGAATGATTGTATTTATTTTATATCCCGTACTCTAATGCGTAGATTAAAATTAAAGTGTATAGTTGGATATCTTGTCTACTATTGCTATCCCATTATAATTCCCATTTTCCAATTATTAAATTAAGATTTAAAACGCGATTTTAATACCCTCAATGTAATTTACCGGAAGATTTTAATTAATTGCCTATGAATCCGAAAAAACGTTTCACTTGCATCGTCGTTTCATAAAACCACTCAATTTTTATTTTTCTTATTCATTCCGGAAAAATTTATTGCGTCCCACGTATTATATTCAAACTTATATTGAGATTGAAAACTTGATAATACATTTTAAAGTCCAGTATACGTGGTAAGTCGTAAGTCATCTGGTTCCGACAGAGCTAGTCCGCGACGCCTCTAAACGCCAAGCGGTTTTAATAACCAGGAAAGCTCGGAATTGCGAGATAACACGCCCTGAGCCCGTCCTGATTTATCGCTGTGTACTGTTCATTGTTGTAGCGTTGAAATGTGGACATACAATGTTTTATACACATATTATGAACTCATTAATATAATTCTCTTACATTGAGTACAGCTTTATTTAATTCATACAGTATTTATGTGACACAACAGTTTGGTGTTCTATGATAATGCGTCAAATCAAATCAAATCAAATCAAAAATACTTTATTCAATTTAGGCCCTGAGAAGGCGCTTATGAACGTCAAAACTACCACCGGTTCGGAATACATCCCAGTCATCGAGAAGAACCGGCGAGAAACTCGATCGGGTTTATCTTTTTAACATATACTTATATATTTAAAATTCATTATACATTACAATCGATTTTAGTGGATGCACCGAGAGGAGTCAATTCCAGACATCACCATCGTTTATCATCATAGCCTGATTAAGACAAACAACTAACTCGGTACACGTGTCACAAATTTTCTTCAATGACAATCGAACTTTCAACTATCTTTGTAAATGTTTGATAGATGAAGGGGTTACTTTGCGGAAATCGTTCGCTAAAAATAAAGGTGGACATGTCGTTATACGTCAATTTACAACATAATATCTTTAATTAATTATATACTTCTATTTATATATTTTTTTTAATCTTTTATTCAAGCTATACTTCTTTTGGCGCGTTAGGGAAAAATGATGAGAGTAAATTTTTTTGAATATAAAAATAAACACTTTTTTCCCTAACCTATTCATACGGTTCTATGGGATAAACAAATTTATTTTTGTAATTCGTGATTACTGTCGTCATGGCAATTATCTTGTTTACAAAAATATAAACGTAAAAAAAGTCGCGTGCGAACGCTATTTCAGTTTAAAGCTGTTGTCTAAATGCTCGTCGAACTACGTAGTGTGTTCAAAAAGTATCGCGAATTTTGTGTTTTTTCAAAAATTATTTATTTATTCATGAATATCTATTTTGTCCCCTTCAAAGTAATCCCCATGAGATATTATACACTTGTGCCAACGGTTTTTCCAATCTTCGAAGCACTTCAAAAAATCATTTTTTTTTATCTTGTTCAGCTCCTCCTTCGATGCCGTCTTTATCTCGTCAAGAGAAGCGTAACGTCGTCCTTTCATGGGCCTCTTCAGTTTAGGGAACAAGAAAAAGTCACAGGGGGCCAGATCTGGGGAATACGGTGGCTGCGGCATCATTAGTGTGTTGTTTTTGGCCAAAAAGTCGCGCACAAGCAACGATGTGTGAGCAGGGGCGTTATCGTGGTGCAAAAGCCAATTTTTGTTCTTCCACAAATCCGGGCACGAGCCAATCGATATGTTTAGGTCCTCAGCAACTTCTCTAACGGTGATTCGACGATTGGCCAATACCATTTTCTCCACTTCATTAATTTTTTCGTCTGTTGTTGAAGTGCTCGGGCGTCCGGCACGCTCTTCGTCGTTCACATCTTCTCGGCCTTCTGAGAACATTTTGTACCACCGATAAACGTTGCTTCGGTCCAAGGTAGCTTCTCCGTATGCCACAGTCAACATTCGGAATGCATCCGCGCACTTAATTTCGTTTTTCACACAAAATTTGATACAGGTTTTTGAATAGGTATTTTTTTGAATAGGTAAAAATCGAAGACGATCCAAAACACGTGCAAGCAAAGCAGCTGTCAACAATTAAATGAACATTCAAAATGGCCGAGCTTGTCGGCATAAGTGAGAGACATGAGTACCAACATAACGCCACAAAAAATTCGAAATTCGAATATACGTAACCCGCGAAAATTCAAAATTCGCGATACTTTTTGAACACACCTCGTATAATACAATATTATAGAACAAATCTGTAAGTGGTGCAGAAATTTCGTAATGTAATGTATGCATTAAGAAGTTCTCTCATAAGTTATCCAGGTTGGACGGAGTTCCTCCATATAAATGGTAATGAAGAGCTGCCGATGGAATTTCGTTTTATACTCGATGTTTTTCAATTTATCTGGCAACTTTTTCCTTCTTTTTTATCACTTTATTGGAACTTTTGTCATTTGAATAAACAAGATGTTACAACGTATTCTCAGTTTATTTTTATTTTTTATACCAATCTCACAAATATTATGCAACCTATCTAGTTTCCCTCATTAACATGAATCTACAAACATGTTAAAATTGAACACGCCGTATATACAACAGACATACATATACATTCGAGAAACATTACCCTGTATAGTAGGGTAAACATACCTCTTTTATATGATTTAAATATTTAATATACACTATTAATAAATTGTGTAATATCTCCCAAAATAATATCTGTTGTACAAACAAGTCCAGAGACAATAGTATTTCTATCTCGCTTGCACATTAGTCGAACTATGTCAGTGCGAATAGAGCAGCTGAACACTTTACAGTTGACGTCTGCACTCCCCGCGACATACGCTGTGTTGTTTATTCTAGACTATTAGTCTATTGAATCATAGTTGACAATGTTTTAACGCAGATTCTTTTGTGTAAAATTTCCTACTTGTTGTCCAGCGGTAGTTACAAATGGTTATTTTCTCATTTTGTAAAACACACTACCGAGGTTTGAATGTTCTCGACTGTAGCTTGTACGAACACTGCAAATGTTCATTCACGGATATACATTATAAATCTGGAAGGGTGCTTTATACATGCATGTAAATAGAATTGAAGTGCCTGTTGTTTATTGGGGCAAATCTCTTAAACGGTTGAACAGAGTTTATTGAGATGTTTACAGACAGATATATCAATACGCTTTTACATGGTCTAAGCAGTAATGATTATATTTAACAAAGGTGATATTAAATCGGTAAACTGTCCATAATTCATATATCGAACATGTAGTTTTTGTGTAATAATAGAACTATTTCCACGAAGCGACGAGAGTGAAATCACTTGCACAGATCGGTAGATAAATATGTCGACATAACAGCACGATCCAAGTGGGCGTTTTCGTCGATGGACATATCCAGTACGAGTAACAAACAAATGTAACGAGTCGTGAGGCAGTTTCTAGACTAGTTGTCCGCGCGGCGGTCAGTAGAGGAGTGCGCTCTGGGTGCTCAGCGGTCCTTTCTTCGGTTCGCGCGAACTTCAGTCCAGACTCTGTCGAAGCGCTGCCGTCGCAACGCTTGCGCCTCGTTGTCAAAGCATGTTCCCGTACTAATGACCTCTTCGATAACTATACTATTATTGCTAAAAGATGTACATATTTGTAAATTTAGGTGTTATTTTTCTGTTTCTAATAATGATTACATTGTTGAATGAAATATTTCTAAACGTATTTCGAATTGAAAATATTTTTCAAGCCCCAACAAATTAATTTTTAGGCTGATATTGTATATCAGTCTTATGGGGCCCCTTTCTGACGTACATCAACACTCACCTTCACTACCCGTGCTTCTCTCCCTGCCCAGCCAAATTTGGTGTGAACCTGCTAGTGCAGGTTTAGACATTCGTTCTAGTATAGAACTCGCTGCAGTTTTAGACAGGCTAAGGTTTTACAGCAGGTTATAGAAAAATTTTGCTGGTATACCTCTCACTTCCACTTCTACGGCATATAGATTAATTACGTAATCGTTTTTTGTCAATTCATTTAAAGGTCATAGTAGTTGTTCAGCTTCAGTGCGTGATCGTTAAGTATGTTATTTTACCAGGGTACAGTAAGAGCCTCTTCAAATACTATGCGTTTTGTAACTCTAGAAAAAAGAAGAAAAAAGAAAGCCTTTAAAGTATTACCTAAGAAGAGTTTTCATCATTTCTGACTCAATCTTCCTCATTGTCAATAAAAGCAAGTAGAACTCTTACTCTCTCCTCGGAGATAATCGCTGTTCAGACCCTCGATACTCCGAGTCGTTTTCTTATGACCGGTTGAGTTGTTAAAACGTGAAATCGTGACAAAGAAACAAACTCACATACATATTTATAATATTAGTATGAATTATCAAAGAAGGTTGAGGACGTCTCTGCTTTGTTTTGTCCACCGATTATCATACGATTTACCTTTTATCCAGTTCCCATGAGATTATTTGAATGTACATTAACCCGAGTGAAGTCGCGAGCAAAAGTTAGCTACGTTATAATTGAGTGGCCCCTTGGTTAAGTGATATTAGAACTCCGTGGTAGGTACGCTCTGGGACATTTCTAGCGTTGTATATATCAAACATTTCTCTATAGCAGGGATGAGTTTTCTAAAACTTGCCCGACAGTTAGTAATTTGAAAGTAGAGAGTTGCGAGTGTGCGGTGCTTTTATGAGATTTGTTGGCAGTACGCGTCGGTTTCTATGCTCGCTTGAATACCGGATCATTACCTTGTTTAGTAACGTTACATTTTCGTTCGCTTTTCGTTTCGCAAAACGCAATTTATGTAGTTTCTTTACTTACAATTCGCTGTGCATGAAATTTTAAATTAGTGGACTGTCGGGAGAAGTTTGAAGTAACATTTTAGGTAAGTTTTTCCCGATTTGCTTTTATGTTATCGAGTACGCTGTATTTCCAACGTTAAGTGGTCTTGACAGAAGTATAATGTTGGTATGCTAATGGTGTTTAGAATGAAAGATGTTATACTTTGGACATGACTTTTAAATACAAGTTATTCGAGCACCTTTATAGACGCGCTGGGCTTTCTCTAGGTAGTAAAGCTACGCTGAAACCATTACCTGGTTTCAGAATGAATGGGTCGGCTCGCCCGGGGTAGTACCACCCTCTCACAGAAAGCGGACGTGAAGTAACAGTGCTTGCACTGTTGCGTTTCGTTCGGTCAGTGAGAGCACCGGAGGCCCACATATATTAAAAGGCCGGCAACGCACTTGCGACTCTCCTGGTGTTGCTAGTGACTATGGACGGTGGTGATCACTTACAATCAGGTGACCCACCTGTTCGTTTGCCCCCTATAATAAAAGAAAAAAAATAGGCAATACTGACTAAAATTAAATATTTTGAACACGATATGATTTTGAATTTCAGCACATTGTAGTTTTTTAATCTACATCGTTCGATGCCGTGTACGAACGTTACTAAGGTATCATCGTTTCGCTTCCTTATTAATCCACCATCTGTTTAATAAAGTAAAGGCTCAACACAAATCGTGTAAATACTGCATTCATATACGCATTACATATTTCAGTTGTATCCTCTAAGTTAGCCGGCAAACAGCGCACCGCGTCGGCCGGACGTCCGGTCTGCGTCCTCGCGCCACTTCCGGCGCCCCGTCCCCCCGCGACGTCACTTCCGCAGCTGACGTCACGATTAATCTTGGCTCGGTCTTCCGGCGCTTTCTGTTTTATGAGAATGCCAGATATGAGTTTATAATTCATTTATTTCGTATTCATTGTTTGGATTAGTTCTAGTTGTTTTGTTATTAGTGATTCAATAATTGGATTTTTTTCCTCAATGAATATGATATGACAGGAGTTGTGGTAGTCAAATTTTCTAGAATTCACGGGCTATTTTATTCTTGAGTATATACACAGAATATTGACGGACAATGAAGGAAAATATTAGGATTTAAAAATAGAAAAATTGTCTCCGTTTTTCTGCATTTCTTCTTTTATTATTATTTATTTGATTTTTTTAAATATGGGCAACACTTACAATTTTTTTTATACATAATTCCGTTCATACGTTGAAAACAAAAATCGGGATCAAGCTCGGCAGTGGTCAAACTAAAAAGAGCAACGAAAGTAAACTAATACATAGTAATTGGGGATAGCGATTAAAAACCTCTAACTACCCGCCAGAAAAGGACTTTGGTTAGACTGGACAATTCACCCGTATTTTTATACGTTTTCTGGTCACGTGTCTGTTATTTTTACACAACCGTAAGTATATTTATATTATCACTATTATTTTCTGAACGAAATAAAGTCATATAAAGGTCTCCGTTCACTAGGACAGCCGAGACTAATCGATATTATTTTTTCTACCACAAAAAGCTGTATGGATTTTAATTGAGCCAATCCATTCTAAATTATTCAACTATAGTCGAGTGTCTTGGGTATGTATATGTTGTAACACCAACTATATGAGTTTATTTATAAGGAAAAAATATTTTTGGAGTTCGTTCGGGCATAACATTTGACGCTAGTTCTTTTTTTTTATTGTCACGGTGACCAACGTGAGATCGAGAATCCATCGACAATCGATAATGACATGACGGCCTGCAAGCTTCTTAGCTGTATGATGCACTGGATGACTTCATGATGGGTGAGGCGATAAACTAAGAAACATACGTTAATACGTGCTTATCGCTTTGTATATCGTGGTCTAGTAGGGTACAGATTCCAACTATTCTGTGTGATTATTGGAGATAATTGGACTGATAAGGTTTAAGGTTGGTATAAAATTGGTCTAAGCGTACTACTGAGGTGGATGTTATGTACCATTGCCGTAGTGTGTCGTACATGTACAGTATAATATTATATACTAAGTGTATGGTCAAGCACTATTGATATGTCCCATCGCCCGGAAGTTATAATATTAGAAGTGGGAAAATGTCAGCCTATGGGATAAGAATCTAGAACATTCAGTTAAAAGCTTTCTTATATCTATATTATTGGATGTAAATAATTGCGCATCACCCAAAAACTATTGGATATATTTTGAACCATTGTTTTTGGGTTTTGACTTTTTAGATACTTGGTTACATTATCTAAAAATCATAACAATTTCTTAATTTAATATTGTAACATATGTAGGTAGATATAGATTAAATAACATTTTAGAGTAAGTAGTTATAAGTGGCCATTTGTCAGTATCTTCGGTAATATACGTCTTGCAGTTAGTTACAGTAAGTACAGTTGAGTTTTATTGAGCTCCCTAAGTTATAACCTTTTGGACATATATATCAAATATAAAGTCATTGAAGTTTTAAGAAACTATGGTTATTGTGGTTTTTCTTGCCGTAGAGATATGGGGCAAGCGGTGTGATACTTATGTTTTTTCTTTTTGTTGAAACAATAACCTAGTATTAGTAATTTACTGGGTAGTAAATTATAAAACGAACAACATTTGATGGATACTCTTCCCATTTACTACTGGTTACGCAATGCAATATCGATGCTTTTCGCTTTTAATAAATACAGTACTTTATTCGACGCGGAGCTTTAGGAAAGCGGATCACTTCCTTATCTCCGCTCCAGTTTTCCATCATTATTTTTTGCTACAGCCTCTCCCCATCGCTTCCTTTCTACGATTGATTATCACTAATCAATGTGGAGGACGTCCATTTATTTCTTGTTCGTAGCTATTAATTGTTATTATATATATATATACTCGTTCGTTTGTGTTTTGTTACGAATGTATACGGGATAAGATTATTTTACATTGATATACCTAGATATAGAGGTTTTAAATCTCGGTGGTTGTGGAGTAGATTTTGCTTAAAGTTTTTTTTTATATTATAGGGGGTAAACGAACAGGTGGGTCACCTGATTGTAAGTGATCACCGCTGTCCATAGACACTAGCAACACCAGGGGAGTCGCAAGTGCGTTGCCGGCCTTTTAAATATGTGGGCCTCCGGCGCTCTCACTGACCGAACGAAACGCAACAGTGCAAGAGCACTGTTACTTCACGTCGGTTTTCTTAAAGTTAGTCAGACATTTTTTGGTAATTTATATGAACGTTATATCCATAGACAATGACATTGTATTAGTTATTAAATACTTTCGTTTATAATCAAACCTGTCATGGTATTGGATTCCACCATTGGATGTTCTAAACAATATTTGATTATTTCAACTATGAGCATATTGACCGTTCTAAACAACACTATTTTATACCGGTGTGAATATGGCAAACTGTAAATGTCAGAATAATGTTTTGGAAGCTGTGACGTCATGCGTTGTGATTTTTTAAAACTATTATTTAGATATTCTGTTTTTGAAAATGTATATAAGAGTTATTTGATTTTTTCTGCATATGTATATTATCGACTATTCAAATGTCACTATTTTCGTTTAGTGTCTACAAGTTAAGTGTTTTACAGTACACACACATACACATAATCTAGTTTAGAGAGAAAATAATGAGAATTATCGACATGGTATGAATAATACGTGAAAGAGAAAGAGGGAGTCATCAAAGTATACTTTATTCTTATGAAAAGTATCAGAAAGAGAGATTTCAACATTTTAGAAATGGTTTTATAATAATTATTATAATTCTTTTTAAAGTTCCGATATTTTATTTTCTATTTCAACAAACGTAGAAAACAATTAACGTATAGTCTCAAAGGAGCCCATAAAGTCCTTAGTGAATAGTATGGTTTAAATGCACCAACTTCCGATACAAGTGAAGGGTACCTCGTTACATGTAAGTGAGGAGTGAACGAGTTGCCAAAACAGCAAACTTCACTCCTAGGGTTACTATGCTTTCAGTAAACGCCGGGATGTCTCATTTCTAATGATCTGAAAGGCGCGTTCTGTTAAAGTGTCACGACTGTTATTCGATGAAACATTGCGAAGAAGGAATTGGTATTAATTTATGATGCGGTTTGGCGTCATTTAGTATTCTCATGATTATTGTTAAGTTTTATAATTTGGTAGCGGCCCGGTGAAGGAAGACATCGTGAGCTAATCTGAGCTTGAGAAATGTTCTTTTAGTACAAAATGATGGGAAAAATATATAACTGTGGATTCCTTTCTTTGGTGGCCAATACGTCGTGGGCTGGTGTGGTTATCACGCCCATACCTTCCCTCAGGAAGAGGCCTATGGCCCTGCAGTGAGTCTCTTACAGGCTAATGATGATGATGATATGGATTGTCGAAAAAGTTTCCATAAGAATCAATTATCAGCTGCATGTGATGATGGGTACAGATAAACATTATGGCAGTCACGCACTCGGGTTAAATCGGATAATGTTGAAGCGAAAAAAAAAACAAATATAGTTCTGTCATTCGGTTGAGGATGAGTTGGTTGTCTGAAATGAATGAGTAAAACTGTGTTTTTAATAATTATGCTTTATAGAAAAACCAACGCGACTCTTTATTGCCGTAACGCGCTTCTCGTGGCTGTTTGCCCGCGCGCCTGTGCCAATGATAGGGAAAAACTATTCTGCGCTTGCGCGTGCGTTTGTAAACACCGCGTCCTCACGCCACCGCCAGTCTGCCTAGAGAGCCCACGACGGCTCCATGCTCTTGGTAGTAACCAACACGCGCCGACGACCGACGCACACCCACACGCTCCTTCTTTTGTTTCCCGTGTATATGCTTAACTGTGAACACCACTGTAACTTTTTTTATCTACAATAAAACTGTTAGCCCTGAGCAATAGCCTTATTTCGATACTATGACGATACCACCACCTCATAGCTTTAAGTTTCCTAATAAACGTTTCACTGTTTATATTCACATGCATTTATGCATACCCAATGTTTCTGAGGTCTAATTATTTGAGACTGTATATGAATTGAAGAATTATAATTTTGCATAGTTGGTAGCCCTGGTCGCACAGGCCGTCAACGGGCCGTTGTCAGTGCACAGACGTATAAATAAAAAAGATGGCCGCCAGCCAAAACCAGTGTGAGAGTTTGCAGGAAATGAATAAATTTACTTGTGAAAGGCTCGTGGGTTTGTTTCTCTAATATATTGCACTGCTCCTTTCAATGGATTCTATTTCACAGGAGGAACGGTGTTTTGTGCTATGAAAGAAACAAGTAATAGAAAACTGTCTAAACATGAAATGCGTATGAAATGATCATATAAAATAACATGAAAAGAAAAGAATAAACAAAAAGAACAGACATTACGGGAATTGACGTAGTTTCGAATATTGTAATGAATCAGAAATAACTGTTTGTGAAAAACAAGTCGTGATAAAACCTTAATGAGATGATAAGGTCATTGAAGTTATACTTCTTTGGGCGCGTTAGGGAAAAATGATGAGAGTAAATTTTTACGGTGCGCGCGCACACTGTTACGTAAAACCGACACCCTGAAGTTAACTATAGTCAAGATTTTATTTAAAAAAGGTATGTATGTATTAAATACCTTTTTCTATTGTTAGTGTCGTTTTTTCTACAAACGTAGAATAAGGCGAAAATAAAAAATTTAAAAGATTTTTATCTTGTTACGCCAAAGAAGTATAACTTCTAACGCATGTACATAAGTATACACTACTTTTTTTATCGCCCTCCTGTCTAGCTACCTATTTCGAGTTGAAAATCTAAGCAAGTATCTATATATGAATGTTCCCGGAGCTGCACTTAAGAGTATTTTTTCTCCGCGTTTAGCTTTTTTATGATCTTATGTCAAATCATTATTTAATATATCATGATGTTATGGCCAAACGCTATAACCTAATAAGAATAAGAAAATACCTACTACCCATTCCATTTAACCGTTGATTACATAATTTGTTTCATTACCACAATGCTTAATGCAATAGCGAAACGCATTTGACATCAGCTGTCATGCGTGACATACTCGTCAAGCATTGGAGCGACAACATCTTGTGTGTGTATAAAACCGTTGGAACGCAAAAATCGATTCTCACCGCTTTATTTTCTCAAAATGGCAACCTGATTCGCTATCGGTGGATCAGAACAGGTTCTGTAGCAGTCCAAGGTATGTGATGCATTGTATTCGTTCCAGCCCAATTGAGTATTGAACAACAACCATCGCGACGCTATTTTACCCAGAGTAGCCAGGCCACCAACCTACGGTGCGAAAGTTACATTTTTATGGTGCAGAATCCCCGGGATTTTCACTGATATTAATTATAATTGTAGTATATGTTTCTGGTATTACGGGTCAACATCGTAATTATATCTATATACGTACTATATATCTATATATATGTATACGGAATCATATCAAAAATGTCTATTCATATATATCTTAATCGTACAGGCCACCAACCTACGGTGCGAAAGTTACATAATTCAATCAGTAAATTAGGATGACAGTTTATTTCATAGTAATCTTCAAACACATACAAATATCTCTTAGTGTGTCTGTCTCATTTATTCTGCACTAGAGTTATGTTGGTACGAGTAACACCGCTAATTAGTCCACAAGTTAGGATTAACTATCTCCCAGCGACTCCACTTTATTCTAGTCATGTCGAGCCAAGCATTTAGACAGTTTGCGTTTCAAATTACTTAACTAGTTAGAAGTTATTGGCTTCTTTGGATGAGTTTCTATAACCGTATCCATTTGTGTTACTTATATAATAAATAGATAAACGTATAAATAATTCGACATGTTGATACAGCAGTAAATATAAATATATCTATAGATAGAATGAAATTAAACCTCCGAACGTTTTGAATATTTCGTCAGATATATATAGTAGTGTAAGGTTAAAATAGCAATTTTATATTTTCATAATTTAGGCTTAAGTTCTTTGTTACTTTGACTTTACCCACGTGAAAATACTTTCACACCACCATGAAAACAAAGTTTCGTATATGTTATATCTCTAATTATTATTAAAGTATTTTTTAAATGACTATGGCAAAGCGTATTGATATTTGGTCTAATTCCGTTCTCTAAAAAGTGTATGAAAGTCATTGATTAGTTGAAACAAATGGTGCACCATCTATTGCATGATCACGGCGAACCTTCATCTAAATGTCCAGAACAACTTTACAATACATAGCGACCAGATTGACGGTGTATGAACGTAAGTACACGACAGAAGTCGAAACATTAACAAACTACATTTTAATTTACTATAGGAAACGAGTATTGCACTCCCAGATAATAACAATATTAATTATTTAAAAGGTCATTGGTGTACGGGAAATGGTATAAAAATATTCCTTTCATTAAATATTTCTAGGATGGTTCGTTTGAAAGTTTACACTACTGTAATATGACGGACAGTCAGACGCTTTGCAATCATAGCCAGCGGGTGGTCCATAGATCGGGGCTGAACGGGAAAGTGCATCTAAACCGCGTCCAAGTGAAAAACTCGCTTGTCAAACTGTCCGCCGAACTGATGTTTGCAACGCGCTTCTAGATGTGTCCGAACACACGTCCGTGTCGTTCATCAAACAATTCATTTCGAGCTTTTAGATTTCCATAGAGGTCACTCGTATATGCAATACATTATTACCATACATTTTACTGGTGAACCCAAAACTCGGGTCCTCACCGTTTGGAGAAAATATACACGTTTACTTGAAAATCAACAAGTTTATTAAAATTTATTAATTCAAATACATATTACCTATATATATATATACATTTTATTTCATATTATTTATGCAAAACAAGTTATTTCTACTACGCTAATATCTAACATTGAAAGATTTTTAACGAAGAAGTCGAATTTATAGGTTAAGTCGCGTTTACGTTGAAATGAACAGAATAATGTCTGAGTTGAAACAAGTGACAATCGCCATTGATATGTTTTATTTTCGAAGGGACTATGGATATTGGTCTGACGGTCCTTCATAGCTTCATCGGAATACTACAATAGATATGCATATTATAGAAAAGTATTAGTTGCCACTGAAGGAACGATTTATTTAAACAGCGTTTAACATTAATAGAATCATCAGACTCGAGACTCACAGAAACTATTCAACGGATTTTGATGAAACTTTACTGTAATATAGCTTGTGCAACAGAATAACACGTAATTTATAAAAGACATAGTTTAAAATTGCTAAAATATAAGGATAAGTGTCAAATAGCTTTAAAAAATCTGAATCTATCCTAGGGTTGCTTACATAAACGGTTAGAATTACACAGAAATATTGTACGGTGTCACAATTTATAAATATTCAAAAGTAGATAAAGTGGCGTGCCGTCGCTAGTGTTTGTGTGTTAGTAGACTAAAGTAGTTATAGTGTAGGTAAGGAATACACTGACAATTGCTGTTTGACACATTTTAAATTAAGTTGCCTGCCTTTACTTACACTGTTTTTTGTATCATCAAAGGCTTAATTAAAATACATATTAAACTAAATGATTCTAAATGATTTATCTTTAGTCGCCATATTTCAGTATGCCACCACTATACGTTTCTATTTTTTATGCAAAAACATTTTTAGTCTTTGTCCTTGAAGATTATGCCCATCCAGTTGACCACACAGCCTCTTTTATCATCATTGTCAGGTTCGGTCCTATCAGCAAGGGAGGTACTCTTATCCTATATTGAAACCAAGGTGCCTTACAAGACTGTCAGGTTTGTTCTGTACACGTTTAATCAAATCACATACGTGAACGATGGTGAAGTGCAGGCCAAACGTGAGTGCCGTATGTAGTGTACCTGCAGTAGCACGTACGCTGGACGTGACAGCATCACCGTAAAGGCAGCGAGCAGATATTTTTCCGGAGCCGCCGCTCTCGGTCTGCAGTTGCATTGCGGCTGCCAAACTGACGTACGACGGTGCATTTTACTCTGTGTGTATTTTGGGTGCCTGGGATTTATTTACTTTAATAGTTTCTGCTACAGGGGTAGCTCGTGTTTTGAACACGTTTTCCTTCTTGCAGGTATGTGTTATCGACAGTTGGAAATTGTTGCATATTTGTTTATAAATAACGGGTGTTAAGTATACTCTAACTTTTAGGGTGGCAACCACGACACCCACACGAGCCTGTACTTTGCTTCCTTTCATACAACGTTGTAGGGTTTTTCTTAGTCCGCCTGGCTAGCTGGCACTTTTAAGTTGAAAATCGAAAATCTGCCATCAAGCATCTGTTGGTGAGTTCCGGCACCTACACTTGGGAGCCAGTAACCTTCTAGGTTTAGAGTATTTACCATCTTAGACAATTTTAACATCAGATATTCTTATAAAAGACCTTAACCCTGGTAATGTGAGTCTTACAAACTGGAATTATTACTCATGTGTGAAGATTTTTGGTAGCTAATTGTATCTATCCGAAGCTTTTTTGGAATTTCACTAATTTTTAATATTTCATGTTAGAACCACGGTCAACTACAAATTTTGTCACTGCACAAAAAGTTAGAAATGTTGCCAACAATCTACGACGCGTCGGATTATAATTTCTAATCGTTAGTAAATGCTTAGCAATTATTTTTCTTTAAATTTAGCCCTATTCGGTGGGGGCAGAATGTCGAGAGGGTTGACAGAAACAAGCGCCAGGACACGTATCCGCAGTTTAACGCGAGCGCGGTCACGTAGCTCGACGGCAATGCGAATTTATTTCAACTGGAAAATAGTGGAATTCCTACAACAACTGAATCAGCTGCTGGAAAGAATTGAGCTATTAATCCTATCTGCACTAACTCGAACTGTTAAAATAAAATATTTATCAGCGCTGGAAAAGAAATTACTCTTGCTGAGAATTAGAAGAGGATATTTGAGAATAAATATAACGTTCTGTTTGTGGTTGCGTCATAGAGTAACTTTGGTTGTAGTAGAATATTTTTTGTATGTAGCAAAATTAATCGTGTCGAATAAATTTAGAAGCTAATAAAATCTCACATTTGGTAGCGAAGAAGCTAGCTAAAGTAACTGTATTGTAAATGATGGTAACTATTCGCTCTCATATAGGTCTGTAAACATCTCGGCAGCAGAACGTACATTGACTGCCTCCAAAACGTAAGACTTTAAAAGGGAGTATTTGTAACAGGATCGGTCTGATGATCCAGGCAGTACAGATTTCTATTCTCCTGTAAACGTTCCAAAAGCAATGAGTCATGGTGACGTCAACTTATAATCTAGATATCTAAAACTTTTTTTGCCGTAATTTTCGTCAACTTGTCGCTACTTAATCCGTCGGTTTATTTCCTTCAATCTGGAAAGGAACACAGTGCAAACTTTGAGAGTTTTTACAGAAAAGCACGGCCAAATTCCATAGTCCAATCGTGCACGGGTGCCACGATCTAAGAATATACGACGGTGTTCGTAATTTAGAATTTATGGTGTTAATAATTCCGTGCAGAGTGGGTGGAATGATGAATGTTATGTTGGGTAGAAGCCTGCGGCTCGCGTGTGGCTACCGGACTCCAGTTAGCTGCTCGATGACAGACCGCGCTCGTAATATTTCCTGCGGGTTTCTGATATTGCCTCATCTGGTAATTCTAACCGGGGGAGTCAAAATATTACAGTATTTTTTTTGTTTCCTCATTACAAATTCAAAAAAGGGATCTTTTTAAAATTCCCTACTGTGATACTTTTCCTCGAGCACGAATATCGACCATATTTATGGGTACGTAAAAAATCATTTATTAATATAGGCACGATGCAATCGGCTTCATGTATTTTGTTAAAATAGACCTCATCCTGTAAATTATTTTCATACCGTTTTATTTCATAATAATCATATGGAAATTTCTTTCAATAGTCAAGTGTCTTTTCATCTTACCCTTTATTTGAATAAGTTTGCTGGAATGTGAACTTTGCAAATTCCTTTCCTACTTATGCTGAGCACTAATGAAGCTTTAAAAATATCTAAAATACTTAACAGCTTACGAAAACTTTCTGATTCGTTGTTATCTTCTATAATATGTGATTCTGACGTTATTACTAAAAATGTATTCACTATTATTTATAATTTATTGTAATAAATTTTTCATAGTGCGGTGGGTGGAATGATGGATGCTGTGTCGAGATGACCAACGGTTCGCGTGACGCTACCAGCTTCTAGTTAAGCACCAGACGTGGTGGGTTCACAATATTTACTGCAGCTGTATGAGATAGTAGCTCGAGGCGGTGATTGGACGAGTAAACATTAAGTTACACTTACTAGTTATAAGTCTTTGATTAACTACTAGTTGTAAGAACTTGTTGTCAAATGAAGACTTTAGATTTGCATATGTTTAAGTTTCCACGCTTTAATGGATTTTATCGCGTTTCATGGCTGTTGTAGAGTTGTCTATTTTACTTCAGTTAAACATGGAAGCAAACGAAAGGTTATAGAGACTTTTAGACCCTTCTGGCTTGCTACCAATCTCTACCTCCAAACCTTCTATGTGTAATAAAATTATAACGTCTATATACTCACACATACATTTGGTTTATTTTAGGGAACGCAAACATAAAGTTCTGATAACTCCAAAACGATTTCCACCTTTCGGAAACTTGTGGAACTTTCGAGAATTCGTCGCCAAGTTTTTCGTATCCCGTATAAGATTGTTGACGTCTCGACTCGAGTTTGTTTGTCCGAGCAGGTGGTTGCGGAATTTCCCGCAGATCCTTTCCTACTTTAACCGAATACTTCGAGTGTTTGCTTATTTATTGATTTGATCTTCGTTTATTTTTGTTTGATTTTATTTCACTTTATCATGTGGGTTCTATTTCGTACTGTCCTTAGGTACATCGATTTTGATGACTTCTTTGTACATACGACGTCATCTGGAACGTACTTACTTAGAACTGGATCTTGTATAATGCGCTGTTGTGGATGTCTAGATTTTTCCATTAATTTTTTTCACACCATTTCTTAAATAAAATAAATATAATATTCAGCTTCTTGTTAGTAAAACGTGGAATTTGGAAATAAAATACAACGGATTGTTTAGGATATGTTAATTCAGTTCATACGACATTCGGGCAGAAGGAGGCGGCAGAGAGGGCCCGCGAGATGGACTCTCAGAGCAGTCGTCTCCGCCGACGGAGGGCCGGTGGAAGGCGGGGACGCTACGCTCGCCTCTTTCTGCGAGAATGTCGTATGAACTGAATGGGAGGATGGGCTGGGGGGCCCATCTTCCCATTGCACAGGTCCGGCGGATGAAGGAGACGGCCGAAGATGTGTACACGGTCGTCTCCTGACAAGGACGGGGCCAGGCGGCGCTGGTAGACGCTGGGCCCACCGCTGGGGCGACACGATGAATACTTAAGAGATCTCGTGTCACCCCAACAAAAGCGGTGGATGTAGACCGTGGTGTTTTAGTGAGTAGGAGTCTCACATTACCCACCCTCTGTCCCGGGAGGGTGGCGTGTCCATGACGAATTTCCCCGTGTAAAATGAAAAAGAAAAGATCATACGACATAAGTTACAGCCAGAGACAGATAGTCATATATGACATCTAATACGTCAAAAGACATGACGCTTGCGTTTAGTTACATACCTTAGCCACATTTAATGTTTCTTAATTCGATTTTATTTTTATATCTTTCACATATTATTTAATTTTATATGAGGACGACAGTCGGGCTACCGTGTTCGCTAATAAAAAATGATATGCAACGGGTTAACAGGCGGGTTTTGATTTTGATTTTGATGTATTCCCTTCATCATACATTATTAATTCCTTCAAGTATAACCGGAAGATTTTCGTGCAGGCACGCATGACAGGGACGATTTTGTCTTTGTATCTAGCCTATATTATCCATCAGGTAAGGTACCAAAAAGTCGTGACGATCGAGTGGTCTGATCCGTGGAATATCAATTCGGTGACCGCAGGTACGAACTCCGGCATGTACCAACGGCTTTATCGGAATTCATGTATATTTACTAGTATAAATTGCTACCACTGTCAGCTGACAGTGAAGAGAAACATCGTAAGGAAGCCTGAAACCTTAGTTCTTGTAGTAAAACCGTATGTGAAAAAATGTAGAACTTTGAATTTCTCCAAGTTTGACATTTGGTAATTTCACGTACGTATTTATAAATACGTCGTGACAATGGTGACTATGCTCATACCTTCCTTCGTGAAGAGGTCCAAGGTCCTGCACTGGGTCTCTTAAATGCTGATCTGATGTGATGAAAGTGCCATTATCATAAGCTACACGACGTGGCACATACCTCTGTCGGATACTTAACTGAACGTAACAATTTGATGGAAATTACCTTCATAAATTTCAGCTTAATATAATCCGTACATCGATTACAAGTATTAAGAGATGTAAGCGACAAGTTATTATTTTTTTGACGACATCCCAAGCCGTTTTTTATGACCGTACATTTTAATCTCGGTCGGCGGCGACATAGCCCACGCGCTTCCAGAGTGGTCGGTAAACAAAATTTTAGACGAACACAAAGGGACGGCCTCGCACAAAAAGACCCCCTGTTTGCTTTGCTAATTGAATACATTGTACCCGGTTAAATGATGTTTGAAGTGGCGGTATGTACGCATTCATTACGGCGTGGATTTGAGTATTTTAAGTCCCCGAATTATGTCCGAGTATGCGGACACTTAATTCCATTATAATCTTAAAATGCAAACACTTTCATGTGTCTCTTTGGTTATAACTAGTCGTACCCACGGCTCTGTTATGCGTTAATTATAAATTTTCGACTCGTTTACTTAATGTTTTGTGATATTTTGTATAATCAATCATTTTTTTAATTATTTTTCGTTGTATAAAAAAATTAGCACATTAGTTTTGTGAGTTATAAAAGGATTACTGAGACTTCTTATGGGGACAGGGGCAGATTGCGAAATTACATGCACTCCCCGTCTGTTGTTGTTATATATTTTATAGAATATCTATACATATAATAAAAATGAAGCGTCTGTATGTAATATCAAAATAACCACTTTTTACTGATTGGATATGAACGTATACATGTTACTGATAACAAAAATACAATTTTTTAAATTTTTGTCTATCTGTTTGTCTGTCTGTATGTTCCGGGTAATCACTGAAATGGCTGGACCGATTTTGACAGAAATTTCACTGACGGATAGTTAAAATTACAGCGGGTGACATAGGCTACTTTATTTTAAACTAGATCTCCAAAACGATTGGACCTATTGTCATGGCACTTTCACTGACAGATAGCTAACATTATAAAAAGTAATTAAAGCTTTTTAATATTGGACTAGCTTTTACCCATGGCTTTGTTTGCATTACTATCTCCAAAACGTTTGAACCATTTTTCACGGAACTTTCACTAACAGATAGCTGATCTTATAAGAAGTAATTTACAATTACAAAAAAATCGCATGCGGAGCTGCAGGCAACAGTTACTATGATATATTTATATATGCTATCAATTTTGGACTGACTTCTGTAGACATTTTTTATCAAAACAGGTTGTGAATAACCAAAATCTATATATCGATAAATGTAAGGTTTAGGAAGCAGTTCTACAGTTTTAATGGTACATTTAGGTACTTCATATTACTGATTACTATTTATTAAAATCAGTTTGAACCTACACTGCAATAACTTAATAGAAAAAGTATTAATTTTGGGATTCGAGTCAGTACTTATTTAAGGATGCGAAATTTGGTTCGTTAAAAACACTGCACCCGAAGGTTCCTATTTTTCCTTTCATATTCAATATTACCCGATTGTTCAAAGGTAAATATTTATCTGCAATCCATACTGCAAATAGACGAATGATTGACGTGGATTGAACAAATAACCTTTAGTCCAGAAATTCTATTAAGATAATATCACCGCATTGGGCATATACTGCGAAGACCTGATACCGACTCTATCAAATACGAGTATGTCCTCATACGACAAAAGAAAGACTCCGTCTGGCTTCAGAACTCTGGTCATATAGAGATTTGTTACACTCATAACTATGTTTCGGTGACCATTTAAAATCACGTATGACACTAAAACTGTTACACTATTTCTTAAAAAAATGATATGTTATTTCTACCTGATTCTAGAATTGTCTGTATGTAATGTTTTTAAATCATATTTCAAAACTCAAATGATGTTTGAGGAAAAATCATAGTCAGAATCGTGCTTTTACTGTTTCGGAAACAAACCTCATTGCATACTTTTAACGCGGTAAGTGGATTTGATCTAAAAAATGACTCGCGAACTCATAGAGAGAGCTCATAACGTGCTTACCCCATTGCGCTCTAAACACCGTTCGCTCAACGCATTCCAAGCAGAACAAACACAATAACAAGCGGGTATATTCGATTATCGCGCCGTGAAGATGTCTTACCGTTCATTTGCATCATTAATGTCGACCCACAATATTAAGGAAAAACGGTCGCCTTACAAGACCCCGTTTGTACATTGATTAACAATTTTGAGTCTGCTCAAAACACCAAAGTACGCACTTATCTATATGAAGCACAAAATATTGTTTGTTTGAACGTATTAATTTATGGTACTATCAGTCACACGTGAAAAATTCTTATAGTACTTTGTACGCTATTTCATTTTACGCTATAACCTTTAGGAATATAGCAATTATCGTTAAAAATGATGGTAATGACGAAGTAAGAACAAGTGAATATTTTGTCATGAGACGTGGCGCTTTGGTATCATTTGTGAAATATGAGTGAAACGAAATGAACACGATGAAAAGGAAAAAAAAGAGAAAATCTATTTCAACTTAGTCAAGCAGGTTTGTAAAATGCAAATACATATGTACATACAAATACTAAATACATACTATTGTAACAGTAGATCTACTACGAATAATAATAATAATATAATAATAATAATAATATTTATTGTTCCAAGTCAAGGTGTACATAATTTACAGTAATATTGGTATCTGCACTAGTTAAAAACCGTATCGCAGATATCACAATTTCATTTAATTAGTTCTATAACAACAGTGACTTAAACATATTTAATAATAAAAATTAATAAGTGGTTAAATTGCAAGTGTGTGAATATGTAAGACAAGTGTGTGTTTTGTGATAATAATGATTGGATTCTGTTTTTTAGTAAAATGTATATGTTTTGAACTGCCTAAAAATGAATCATATTTTAAATTGTGGTTTTAATAATATTTCTGTATTTAAGTAACTTTGTGAATGTAACCATTTGAAAATGAGAGTTTTAATCGTATGACTGTTGTATTGATTGATCCCCAATATCTTATTTGCTTTATTATAGAGTAATCCTCCCAGGTAGCCTTCAAAACGACAAGCAAACGAAGTGTTATATCTAGGAACTTTTATTATGTCCCCAACCTTTCTCTTGTCAGAGAATTGCAAGCTTGTCGTACCTACATGTTGACGAAGAATAACTTGCAAGATAAAAAGCTGCCTAACGGTTAAGACCTGACATTCTTGGTAAAGATTCTCTGTCGGGTACCTATATGGCCGGAAAGACATCACCTTCAGTAGTCAATGTAGCAGAGAAATTTTGCTGATATAATATAACTAAGCATCAGATGTATAGAACCGTTAATTTTAAACATTGGAGGCAAAACAGGCCATTAGTAAATATTACATTGAAAAATGAACATAATTTCGGATGTCACATCCATAATAATTATTTCCTAAATCGTCGTTTCATACATATTCAACATCGAGGCGTGTATTTCGGCACAGTGTCGTGCGTTAGTTCGTCCGCCGCGCCGGCTTAATACCCCGAAATGTATATTTGATGATGTCCCCCAGTGTGCGGACCGCAGAGCTCGTGTAAAAGGATTCTAAGGAGTTGTTTAAGACGGTTTATATTCGGGATATGTTGGTTTATATAGCGGGGGATATCGGGTCGATGTTGTATTTAAATCGTTCGGGTTGTTCACTCTATACAGCTGGGATTAAGGTTGGGATATCGAGGTTTTCCCCCCTTTTACTTTCTATACGAACACTGGAGGCTTTCCGTCATTATCACGTTTCGAAATTGTATCGGTTTGTTTGGTTGGCTTATAGGAATATTTTATAAACCTTAGTACTTTCAATAGTAGATCGGATTGAGTACTAGTTTTTTAAATATTTATAAAGCTCAAAAAATTTGTTTCTTGTTTGTTTATTTGTAGTCTGTAGGTGAAACTGTAGAGGCTTTGCTAGGTCAACAGTGTAGATAGAAAAAAAGCAGAGTTGGTTTGCTTGAACGTGGTAGCCTATTGAGCTATCAGTTAAATTCTTCTTGCATATTATTGACGACGTTTCCTAAAAACACGCTAAGCTTAGGAATGGAGGAATTATCTTCATCCCATTCTACATCCACCCCATGTGTAAGGCTTTTGGACCAGTAACATGAACTTGAACGATGGTGATGTCTGGAAATGGTTCCCCTCTCTGTACATCCAATAAATATATTTGTAACTACAGTGCCTTGTTACAAAGAAAGATATAGAATAAAAAGGCAAACTACATCGAGTTCCTTATTCTTTTCGACGAGTACTTGACGTTTAGAAGCGCCTCCTCCGGGTCTCAATTGGATAAAGTATTTTTTATTTATATATGAATGAAGCCGCGGGTTCCAGCTGGTCGATTTCTTTATTATTACTACTAGCATCCAATGATTTGATATTTAGATACGATAGACGACTTGAAATGTGAACAATACGATTTAGACTCGACGGTTGCGCCTGAAATCCGGTAGGTGGCTATTCACGCGTCGCTCTCGCTACCTCATTATCTGATCGCGTGAGGACGTACTGACGGATCGACACCTGACTATCCTCGGAGGATTCCCGCATAATAGTGCTAAATTTACTTCGAAATACGCTCGTGTGATAATGCTTTTTTATATAACGATTGTCGGCATGCTTGTTCATATTTATATCAAAGCTAATATTCCAAAGTATTTCAAGATGAAATAGATAATTGAGCATTTTTTTTTCTGCTTCTTCAAAGGCCGGCAACGCATTTGTGATACCTCTCGTGTCGCAGGTGTCCATGGGCGGCGGTGATTACTTACTATCAGGTAACTCGTCTGTTCGTTTGCCTCCAATCATAATAAAAAAAAAGTGATTACAATTTAGTTGCATATATGTCTATAGATATTCTTGAACTATTTCAAGAACATTTACCAACGGGAAGTGCAGGCAATTCAACTAAAATCACATTTTTCTTTTTGGATAGAAAATAATTCAAGGGTTGGTTGTTTATATAGGTAATCTTTTAAAAGACTAATGCTACTCCCATACCTGCGCGACGAAGCTTCGGTCACTTGTGCCGTTAAAAAGTAACCTCAAAATGAATTCCGATAAAGGCGTAGAATAACGTTTGCATACCATTGTCATTTCGTAATAGTAAGTCGAAATTAGCGTCTCCAAGTTCCTTTGATGTGTATAGAAACCGCGGCACCAGTTATCGTGCTGCGTGTATCGTCACGCAATCCGATAGTTCGTAATCTGCATTTTGTCTGACCATAGGCAAAACTTCGTGCCGATACACGCAGGTATGGGTGTAGCATTAGCCTATTTTGACGAGACCTTCATCAAAAGACAGAACTTTTCAGAGCATTATCTATGCGACATAATATCATTACGAGCTAGGTAGTAACTACAAATTTATCGGAGGTTATTTAAAATCTTTTGATAAAATTACAGAATACGGCTTCTATGCAGCAACAAAATGATTTTTTACGAGAGCGAAGCCGCGGGTAAGAGTTAGTTAATAATATTACATTTTAGAAACTTCTTCACAAACAAATATACTCGGAAGTTTGTGAGTGAAAATGCGTTAATCAATATAAAAGTTTATTTGAGATGATATAATATCAAAGTCGTCAAAGACTTTGATAGAAGTATACTGGAGATTCCGTGAATACAAGCACTCGCTCGACTCCCCCCGCTGTGTCACCCTCAAGAATATATACGACGCGATGCTGGAGTTGGCGAAGTTTCGCGATTATCACGCTTTATCGTTAAGGGACGATCTGAATTATGCCATCGTAGTCGAAACTTGGTTCTTATGGTTTTTTCTATCGAATTATACGCACGTATTTAATCGTAATCTCGCTCGGGGTGCTATTACGTGTCTTGATAACTCTCGAACGTGAAGTTTAGGTATGAAATATACCTGGTAAGTTTTAGTATGAAAGCCCTCATTCTGTCGACTTAGTACTTGTCCAATAGTTAATACTCTGAAGAGAGAATAAACGCCGCAGGATGAAGATAATATCGTATCGAATTGTAATAAAACGCTGTACTGTGAAAATACTCTTTATTATAAAAATATCTTTTCCTTTAGAACTCGTTTACTAACCAGCTTTTATTAAGTTAATACACTTCAGAGCTTAGCACCACTACATATTTTTTATAGACCTTTACATCTGATAGTTGAACAAGAACTGACTAAGCCCTATTGTCGCTGACGATATTAAAATACGAACGCAATGTATTTTTGTGGACCGATAAATTGAAAGACTAAAATACAAAAAGTAACAACGGGAAGCTCATTGAAGTCAGTTTAAATCATTTGAATATCATTTTAGTTAATAAAAATATAATAAAGGTACTATTAAATCATTAAAATCATTTACCAAAAATATAAATAATGGCAGTTGTTGACATTGGCAAATATTTCTGTGAGAGCCTATGGATATTATAAATAAAAATATTTATAAAACTAATTATATCATTTAGATGTTACTAACCATTCAATGTTTTTATATTTCCAAATAGATTTTTGTATCCATAACTTATTAAGCTCTGTGGCACAAAACATCTGCCTATTAGTTCCGTTATCACTACATAGTATAAAACAAAGTCGCTTTCTTTGTCCCTATATCCCTATGTATGCTTAAATCTTTAAAACTACGCAACGGATTTTGATGCGGTTTTTTTTAATAGATAGAGTGATTGAAGAGGAAGGTTTACATGTATAATAACATAAATTAAATAGTGGAGAAATACTGTTATTTTTGAAGTTACTGCAAATTGAATGCGTGCGGGCCACGGGCAGTAATGAATAAATCAAAACTACTGGATCGATTTTAATCATATTTTCAGTGAATGACATAGGCTATATATTTTATACCCGTGCGAAGCCGGAGCGGGCCGCCAGTTATAAAATAAATTACAGCGGTATACATTAGATCTGGGTAATTATTTCGTCGAGTCGACTTTTTGAAATACTTTAATTCTGTTACAAATCAACTGAAGCTCCGAGAATGACAGTGGGTTACTTCGGCGATGGTCTCATTAATAAAATTAACTGACCTAATTATTCTTTTCCATAAGAACAATAAGAATAATCACGGCCAGAAGTCCGATGTCGTTCCCAATGCTTTGTTAAAATTGGCCTAGATCTCTCGAGATATAACTTGACACACCAATAAATCTGTCCGTGTTACAACAAGCGTGCCATAATGTCGTGAAATTAAGTAATTCTCTAAGTCTTAAAACATTTTTCCATAATCTCCAATGTGTTGCCAATCGAGCAAAGAGGTAATTTGAAATTCAATAATGGAATTATTGTACAGCCATCATTAATTAATTCAAAATGGCCGCTGACTTAAGATGGCGCGCGTATATTTTTTGTTTACAACGGTTGACTTTTATTTATTTATACACGTATAATCGGTAGCGAATGTTTTGATGAAAAAATAAGCGTCTAAAGTATGTAGAGAATTCATTTCACGTCGGATAAAGTCAGAATGAAAATATAAAACGGTAAGAACCGTTCGTGCAATCCTGGTTATGCGCCCCTTGACGATACTGAGCGTTTCATAACGCGCCGTATTATTTTGTCCGGGGACAACGTTACACGAGTAAATGATTTGTAATGGTAGGTAGCGCTCTCGCGAGACTTCGCCCCGGACACGAGACCTATGAAATTAAATTTTAATTGTAACGGATGATAATTAATGGCATTGTTTAATTGAATCGAAAGATTTATTATTGCCGTTCATAAATTATTTTAATGGAAGTATTAAACTGTTTGAAAATAGGTCGCTTTTATATTACTCCTTAGCCATTTATAATTATTATGATGTACTTCGTCTGTGTTGGTACAACGATACATTTTGAAAGGATTAAAATTAATTTTCTATAAGTATACCTGTATACAGAATCAAGCAAGATGCCAAAAAGACTGTAGAATAAACAATTTATCAAATAATAATGTAATAATAATAATTTATAATATAAGCAAATAAAAAGAATACTCGCCGACGGTTAAACCTTAAGTCTATAAATCCATTAAAAACTAATAATATAAAAACCACTTTTATCACATATATTCGCATAAAGTATCCTTCATCACCCTTATTATATTAAAATCACACACAAATACACATATATATCTATGTATAAATATTTTTTTTTTACCTCCAGTGATATAAAACACGTGTTGTAGATCCATATCTATTTGAATAACTATCTTTTATGATATAGTTATCACTTCTCACGGAAACTTGACAGACAATTATCAACAAACTTCATGGTGTCGCCTTTAGGTGTCGGTGTGCGCGCGAATCGTAAATATTTACTCTCATCATTTTTCCCAAACGCGCCAAAAGAAGTATAACTTCCAATAATAGATGACGAATAGATATTGTATGGTACATTATCTTCGTGTAACTTTAAAGGTTTATCCAGCGCACGCCGAGATAAGTCTCATACATGGCAAGATTTTTTCAAACTTACTGTTTTATTTTGGATAATTTAAATAATATATCTATAACCTATACTGTACTAGCGGGCCCGCTCCGGCTTCCGCATGGATATAAAATATATAGCCTATGTCATTCACTGGAAAAATGATTATAATCGATCCAGTAGCTTTGATTTATTCATTACTGCCCGTGGCCCGCACGCGTTAAATTTGGAGTAACCTCAAAAATAACAGTATTTCTCCACTATTTAATTTATGTTATAATATATATAAAGCGTCCTCTTCAATCACTCTATCAATTAAAAAAAACCGCATCAAAATCCGTTGTGTAGTTTTAAAGATTTAAGCATACATAGGGATATAGGGACAGAGAAAGCGACGAAAGTTTTATACTAAGTGGTGACATATCATGATGTCGTAATTTAATTTGGATGTCTGTCTCAACTTATATATTTATTCTGCTAAATAATTTTTCGGAGCGCTGTAGTAAAACAATCGTGCGTAGGTTTAATCTACGCGAGGCGTAAAACGTTATGTAATATGTGGTTACGATAGAGGTCGTTATGAACTTTTCATCAGTCCCCAGGAACACGATGGAGCTGAAAATAGCTTGATTAAATTCTATCCTTTTCAGACAATACCAAGATTGCGAATGATAAATGAAAATTTTTTAAACAGGTGTGTACTCAGAGTTAATTTGGAGGTCCTATTCTCAGCAAATAAACTGAGGAGATTTTTTTTTTTATACTTAATCGGTAAGCGTTGGACCACAATCTTATCTGATGTTAAATGATGATGTGGTCTAAGATGGCAAGTCACGCTTAACGTAGAGGTAGACTGGCTCTCAAGTGCAGCTGCCGGAACACACCAACAGGTGCTTGGCGACAGATTTTCAATTTGTGGGTGGTAGCTAGCCAGACGGGCTTAGAAAAAGCTCTACCACCATGTTATGGTTTCATCACGATGTTTTCCTTCACCGAAAGCTCTGACTCAGTTGCTTGGATTCGAACCTACGTCCTTCGACGCTGTGTTCGAACACACAGCCAACTGAGCCATCATCGCTTCAAAATTTTAAAATAATTTCGAACCAGGTTTTTAGATGCTATATACTAGTGAATTCAGTAGGCAAATGTTTTATGTTACAAACAGTGATAAAATAAGTCAAGAATATTAAGAAAAATAATAATTATAAGATTTTGAAATGTGCTGGGAGGTATATAAGTACGCTGTCTTAAAAAGTTTGTATTTAAATGTGATTATTTAAGAATTCTCTTGTGAAGTGGTGATTGCATTGTTTAGGTGACGGAATTCAGAGTCCGCAGGTTCGGAACTCCACGTGTACAAATGAATTTTTAATTAAACTAAAAGGCAGTGTGTGAGCTTATGACGGGATATTGGAATTACATATAATTTCCTTTATTTTTGTTTTCACAATCTTACGGTATTTAACATTGGTTTATATTGACGCAGTTCGATGAAATAGAATTCGGTTCTTGTATATAAGTAAAAAGAGGTCAGAAATAAAAAAACCACAGATACTGAATTCTGAAATAGCATAAAAACTCACTTGATTGTTTTAACAAGCGGCCACCATTTTGGTAGAACACTAATAATTATAATTATACACTCGATAATGTCAGTAGTATATATATATATTATTCAATTAGAGGCAAACGAACAGACAGATTACCTGATGCTAAGTAAACACCCCCGCCCATAGATACCTGCGACACTAGAGGCATCACAAATGCGTTGCCGACCTTATATATTATATATTGTAATAGTAAGGATTCGTTACCGAATAAGGAAAACAAGAAGAATTTCATAATCATTCACAATTTGTGAATTGTAGTTTTATATATGATATATTGTAGGTGGTAGAGCTACGCTGAAGCTATTACTGGTTTCAGCATGAATGGGTCGGCTCGCTCAGGGTAGTACCACCCTCTCACAGAAAGTCGACGTGAAGTAACAGTGGTTACACTGTTGCGTTTCGTTCGGCCAGTGAGAGCGCCGGAGGCCCACATATTTAAAAGGCCGGCAACGACTTGCTACTCCCCTGGTGTTGCTAGTGTCTATGGACGGCGGTGATCACTTACCATCAGGTGACCCACCTGTTCGTTTGCCCCCTATATTATAAAAAAAATATATAAAAAGAAATAACTCCCCAATAATATAATCACTGATTACAGACCTGTGTTAAATCGTCGGTAATTTTCGTAGTCGTAACTAAAATAAGAAAAGCACAGGATCATAAATAAAAAGGACATGTCCTATTAGAGTCGTTCCGTAAGTTGTTATCGTTCGTTTTTATTATATCCAATGAATAAAGATAGGTATCACGGACCATTTCAGGGATATTCGAACTACAGAGCCCCCTAATCCGTGCGCGCGTCGCGACTATTAGCCGATGTGCCTACCCGCATTTATTGACGACAAACTTTTGATTGGATTTTTCTTGGAATAATGTTTTTTTATTGCCTTATTTTATTAGTATTTTTATTAATTACTTTTTATTTGCTATTTACTGTACTAATTATTTTATTACTATCGTATTATATTTTTAAATGTATATGAAGATTTTGGAGACAGAAATAAATAAAACAAAATACTTTAGCTTGAAGTAACTGTTACTCGCCATTTAGTCCGCGTGGAATTTAGTAAAAAAAAAATTGATCAGTGCAAAAATGCGCGTGGTGTGTGCCATTTACTAGACACTACTTCTTTAGTTTATTATAATCGGGGAATTTTAACTTTTTTCAAGTATAAGTTACTTCATATAATATTAGCCGCCGGTCAGTGGAACTTTTGTCAAAATCGGTCTAACCGTTTCAGAGATTCACAGGAATAAACAGAAAGACAAAAAAAAAAAATGTAAATACAGTGTATATTTTTATATCGATTAGCCTCTTCCTAGAGGCACATGTAATACAACCACTAACCAACAAAGACCCGTTTTTCTATTACAGTATTATTGTAATGTAATTGCATTCATATAAATAATTTTCGATGTATTTTCATAAACAATAGTTAAAATTTACGCATCTCTACTTATTTTCATTTCTGTTTAGTTGTCACAATGATAAGAAAATATCTAGTATATTCTATACTAGCGGCCGGCTCCGGCTTCGCACGGGTATAAAATATATAGCCTATGTCATTCACTGAAAAAATGATTAAAATCGATCCAGTAGTTTTGATTTATACATTACTGCCCGTGGCTCGCACGCGTTAAATTTGGAGTAACCTCAAAAAAACAGTATTTCTCCACTATTTAATTTATTTTATTATACATATAAACCTTCCTCTTTAATCACTCTATCTATTAAAGAAAACTGCATCAAAATCCGTCGCGTAGTTTTAAAGATTTAAGCATACATAGGGATATAGGGACAGAGAAAGCGACTTTGTTTTATACTATGTAGTGATTATTATGCCTGGTTAAAAATTTTGGTTTTGAATGCAATAAGCTCTATTATATCCTAAAATTTGTAGCAATAGTAAATATATTTAGTGTATTCGGTATTATTATTTTTAAGCTAAGGTGTTTTCTATTTAAATTTTTGTTAAACGAGTATCTCTCAACTGGACGTCCGCATATCGTATGGGCACCCATTGACAATTAGCGTTGTAGTATTGCTTGTACTGCAGCATATTGTTTCGTTGTATTTATCATTTTTAATAACACAATTGTTTCGGTTGGATTCCAATAATAAAACTATTTCTTTCCTTTATTCTTCTATTTATACGCTCAAGATTATATTTTTTTAATAATGAATTATCTCGATAACTTCGAGTACAAGGCAAAGATTTATAAAAGCGAAATACGAATTATAACAAATTGAACAAACTGCAGTGACAGAAAATTACAATTTTACTATTATATTTATTATTGAAAATGACTGTATAACATTATGAGCAATTCTATTAAGAGTCACGACCAAAATGTATAAACGGTTTGTTAAATTTCAACGTCTGCCTCGGCCAATTTATCGGACAGTATGAATAAAGGATCCGCGGTAAGCTTCATGCCCCGCGGTTATCACTCAGGAGTTTTGTAATCTGTCCACAGTCAAACATGAACAGATGGTTTGAAGTATATGATTTTAAATGTACAATTTACTTCGAGGCTATGAAACCGCAGAAAAATTAGTATTTAGTTGCAGACTACTATGGTCTGTTTCCCCAATTATCTAATTCTTAAGCTTTACAGAGGGAAATTCAGATAATCTACCTTTTTCGATTTTACGCACATAGAGTCTTTACTTGGAGTCTGCTTGAATAATTCCATCTTTTGCGTTGTCCGTTGGCCTGATTAAGTACTTCGCGGCTTCCAAAATGTCAGATATGAAGCAACTTTTTTCGATCGAAGATGGTTTTCTCTAGTTGAAAACCAAAAAGAAAAGAGCTAAAGAGTTAGTGTAGTTAAGTTTTATCATACATCATGAAATAAGCCCTTTATATATATTTTTTGTGTATTTACTTGCAAATTAGAATAACATCTCAGGAGAAAAAGAATTAGAAATAGTAATATTTACAAGAGTGGTGGAATTTGTCCAAGGTTCGATAATGGGAACACCGCTACTGCTATCTAATCAAACAACAACAAGGGTGCTTGTATATATATGTCCTTTTCGGAACGATATAGTGTCAATACGCCCTGTTCCATGATATATTTAATTTTAATACTCTATCCCCACGAGTAGCGATCTATTATAACTGGACTCAGAACTGCAGTCTTATGAAACGGGTTATATGCAGTTATCCATCCCGGTTTCATATGGGTGCAATGTGCTAATATAGAGTCATAAGCATCTAAAATACATCGTCGGTACTTTGCTATTTAGAGTATATCGAAGTTAAAGAAGCTGGGGAAATATTTTCTCTGTAGTACATTTTTTTTGTACGTATCTCATACCAATCAATGTAGGCGTTGAAAACTACGGGTATATTCTAAAGTAGTCAAGTAGTTTAATGAAAGATACAGTAACTTTTTTCTCCATAATATAAATGTATAATAAATAAATTTCCCGGTAGATTTTTTTTAAGAGATAATGCAAATGGAGCAGGCTGGTGGTAGGTGCTTGCGCGGATGTGAACGAAGGGGATGCACGCACAGGAGAGACGCGAAAAGCGACTTTGTTTTTTAATATGTGTTACTGTAGCAGTTAATATCTGATACGTCTTTTTAAAAACGTCTCTCTAGATTGCGAGTAAATGATTTTCAATAAATACCAGCAATTGATTTATTACAGTGGACCTGCTGTAAGATTATAATGCTTGTGGCTGACCGTCAGCAACATTTGTTATGGGCGTACCGTCGATTCTATCGGTTATGTTGTTACTAACTTGTGCAATTAGACACAACCCCGAACAGATGTTTTACAGCTATCAATTTCGCCTTCGATATTAAAGTTTGGTTATTGGATTCGGGATATTATATTGTTTTTATAAGAAAATTAAGGGGTTCGTTTAAGTTATTATTGTTTGGTCGATCGCTTTTGTTTTATTAAATTTTGTGAGTTTATCGTTTGAAGTTTTTTTAATAACCCTTGCCTTGGATATGTACCTTGTCGGTATTTGTTAAGGCTTATAGAATTTTAATTTATTTTTAACTTGCTTTTTATAGATTTAAGACTAAATTTTTACATTCCACTACAGTCTAACAAATAGACTGCGTGATCGAAATCCTAACAATTAACATTGGTTCTTCGTGTCGGATTTTGGATTAATTCGTTCGTTCGTATTGAAATTAATGTGAACGATAGTGATGTTTGGAATTGAGTCCTCTCTGTGCATCCACTAAAATCGATTGTAATGTATATAAGTGTAAATAAATAAATATATGTTAAAAATATAAACCCGATCGAGTTTCTCGCCGGTTCTTCTCGATGACTGGGATGTTTGTCCGAACCGGTGGTAGTTTTGACGTTCATAAGCGTCTTCTTAGGGCCTAAATTGAATAAAGTATTTTTGATTTGATTTGAATTTTGTTCACGTTTTGGAATCATTGTCTTCTCTATGTGAAAAAGAAAAAAATAAATCTATGCACAAAAGAACTGAAACTCTGCTGCGGTAGATACTATAAGACTTAACAGTACATGAATATAAGAAGATTCTTTTTTTCTTTTAATAAGGATATAAATTATTCTCATTATTCTAATAAATTTTAATATATTTGCATGAATAATATTGCATATAGCGGCACGAAATAAATAGTTGTTCGAGACCAACCTTATTTGTGTACAATTATTATATATTTTTCTTTTTATTCTTAATACTCCACCGCCCGCCGCACTTGCACTTTCGTTGCCTTCGCACTGTCGATAATGACATCTCACTTTAGGTATATAATACTATTAAATGTCATAAAATAAAACAAGAATTGTGCCAACCACAACGTATTGGCGATTTCAAATACTCGATCGACTTTCAAATCCTCGGTTCTAAGTATATTCTCTCTTACTTATGATGGGTACTAGAACAACGTTCCACATATCCAGATTTCTCCACGAAGCTTACCAACACCGTCAGCTAATAGTGTTACTAATTTGAATTAGTATATATATATATATATATATGTATGCCAATTCCAAAGAATTCACTGATACATGTTCCAATTCAAACCTGCGGACTTTGGATCGATTTTACGCCAATAAAAGCATTTGTAAATATTTATTTTGGGATCTCCGGATGTAAAGAAAAGGAAAAAGGACCAGCTACGTTATCGAGGAGTAATTTAATTTTTATACAAGACACATGACAGTGTCAAATTTGAAATTAAGAAATCAATGCATAGTTATTAAATCGTTTTTTTTTTTTTTAATTCTGATATATCCCAATAACAATTAACTAATTTATCTAAATTAAAACATATTGGTTTGATTTTGTATAAAACACATAATTTTTTTTTCAAGTTTCTTGCTTGAATGTTGAATGTACGGGAATACCAAAAAATTCACTGGTACGTGTTCTGCTATGAACTTGCGGACGTCGAACAGATATTTCAACAGTCAAACCATTCCATTTACTGAAGTTTCATTTCTATCGTGTGTGAATCGCACACATAGCTTTTTTTTAAACGTTGCTTTATGTGTTTTCGTCTATAAAACATTTTTATTTGATATTCCAACGAAATAATATATTAAATGAGGCGGTCGTATTTTCCGCCTGAACAAAAGATATTTATCGCGCGGTGTCTGTACCCGCACCGGCCACCGGGATCGCGTGATGACGTGGATGATCCGGCGCAGATAAGATGACGCGAGCGCCATCTCTGTTCTTAATTGGACATCCCTATTGTGCTCGTTTGTTTTTCAATGATCTTATCATTCGTGGCTTAATTTAGAGCTCATCGCGGTACCGGTTTAGGAGGCTGATTAGAGTTATGTTTCAGGATCGTGGGAAGGAAATTGAATGGAAGTTGGAATTAAACAAATGCAAGGTTTAGTAATGTTAAGGAGTAATATTACAGCGTTAATATTATAGAGGTAAGTTAAATCGGTAAAAGGGCTTAATTTTATATTAAAATTTCTTTCGAATCCTTACTTTAGTAAATCATTAAAATTCTCTATATACGGCAGCGGCATCTATTGAAAATCTATCTTTTAGGTTTATCCTATGACTAATTGCCGCTCGTGACTTCGTCTACGTTTATGTTTTTCTTTAATATTATAAATGTTAATGTCAATTGGTTTGTTTGTTACTCTTTCACGCTTTAATTACTCTAACGATCGTTATGAAATTTTAATTGCACGTTGTCAGGGATATAGAAAAGGGTATAGGGTAGTTTTTATCTAGAAAAAAATACTGCCCCCGAAGGATAGGTTAAATGTACATCAACGCGACCGAAGCTCCGAGCAAAGAGTAGTGCGTTCATAAATGATGATGCTATACATTATATTCCTATTACTCGAACGATTTATACAACACATGCCGAGATAACTACGAGATGCCAAGATTCGGTTTCGCTCACCGTTAATGTAGGCTTCAGCCGACCCTCGGGAATAGTAATTTTTTCTGGATAAGAAGTACTTTATGTCTTTTTCTGGATTCCTGATAACATGGATGCAAAGTTCTAAAATGATCAGTTGAGAAATTAAGACGTGAAAGTGTAAGATACAAGACAAACCGACTTTCAAATTTATAATTTAGTTAGAATATCTCGTACACACATTTCCGATGTCCATACAAACTTTATAAAAGTGGGTCAAGATGTTTTTCAGTTAAATTCGAATATACAAGTAGGCAAAGTAATAAAAAAAAAACAACCTCATACTCCTTTTTTATGCTAAAAGGCAGTTAAATGATTAGCATCACCTATAGACAACTGCAACACCGGGGGCATCACTGCTGTGTTGCTGACATTGAAGAAAAAATCCTGGTCAGTCGTCTTTGTAATTAATACATTACATAATATGTATCACAAATAATGGAAAGAAATACTCTACAGACAGAACTTCAGATCTATTAATATAGATAAGAGATTAATAATATAATTTAAAATCAACACGTCTACTCCACTAGCCAACAGACAAGGTTAAGCTTCCCAATACAAGACAAAAGAAGCAAGATGTCAAAAGGATTATGTGTAAGTCAAGTCAGCCGCGACAAGATTATGAAAATTGGAGTCTAACGTGCGGTCCGCAACACAAGCCTTTCACAATAAAGTTTAAAACTTATTTTAATACTAGCCGGTGACCGCGACTTCGTTCAGTTTTGTGATTATTACCTAGTTCGTCTAGAAAATAACTTTAGAAAAATTCTTTGAAAAGTCCTCCATCTACTATTAGAAAGCTTGTCAAAATCGGTTCAACCGTTTCCCAGATTAACCTGAACAAACAATAGATACTACAATCTTCTATATATGTGTAGAATGACGTAATCTTCTATATAAATAAAAAAAAACAATTAGCAAAATCAGAACGGCTGAATCTATATCGCTAATAATATATTATTGTTGTATTTGCAAATGTCTCGATAAGATAATGAATAAAAAAAATGTTGGAAAAACGTTCGGAAAAGTGACAATTTTGGGATTGAAATATCACTATTTAAAAAAAGTGAGGACAGAGAGAGTGAAACAGAAAACAGTAGGGGGGTTGTCAAAGGTATTACTGTCAGAATTGACAAAGTAACGTTCAACTGCTTACTTAATTACTTAATTACATGGTCGTACAGTAAAAGTAAAATATTTAGTTTCATTTTCTTCATTATTTCACCCATACGAAGCCGGGGCGGGCAGCTAGTCTTAAATAATGAAGCTAAAAAAAAATCCAAGAATAATAAATAACAGATAACAAATTTCCAAAATAAACATCCAAAATTATGAAATTCAATACGTCCGACTTCTGCGGCAGATCGATTCGGAATGTCTCTGTTGCCGCATATAGAGCACAATAAAACGTTAATTTGTAGCCTTATGAATGTCTACCCACATTTTTTTTCTTCTAAAAATACAATATTTCTTCAAAACTTATCCGCGACTTAAGAAATAGGGACAAAAGGAAAACGTTGAAAAATTGTACACTTCGAAACGTGCCCTCTCAGGTCGAGCGTTGAGTGATGGCTCCTGAGCGGGGAGGCGTCACTGAGTAATGACGTCACGTCACTCCTCCTCACTCCTCAATCCCCCGCTCGTCGGTGACATGTGACGTACGTTTGTGGGCGGGAATTATTATTAATTTATATCATTCCTTGAACGTTATTATGTGTTAAGCTTTTTGTTTCCCCCTTTACGCGTTTTTTTCCAAGTGGTAATAAGTAATAAATCTCCATATTGTATATTTACATTACATCGGAATAATTGGAAGAGAGGTGAAGGTAAGACTTTAGTATTTTTTCCTTTATTTATTTCTTATTTAGTAGAAACTGGTGAGGCTTACTGTAGGTGGTAGAGCTACGCTGAAGCTATTACTGGTATTCAGCATGAATGGGTCGGCTCGCCCGGGGTAGTACCACCCTCTCACAGAAAACCGACGTGAAGTAACAGTGGTTGCACTGTTGCGTTTCGTTCGGTCAGTGAGAGCGCCGGAGGCCCACATATTTAAAAGGCCGGCAACGCACTTGCAACTCCCCTGGTGTTGCTAGTGTCTATGGACGGCGGTGATCACTTACCATCAGGTGACCCACCTGTTCGTTTGCCCCCTATAATATAAAAAAAATAAAAAATAAAAATTAACTAAAAAAACTTAGAAATTTTTACTTTTTCTTTCAATACCACTTGTAACTCTCTATTCGTCATACCTCACGCTCTTAACGTCTATACAATATTTGTATAGTTCTCAGGATAGTTTTAACCTTAAGAGAAAATAACAATACAATACAATATATACGTGAATGGGAGAATTTTCTTTCATTTTCTTCGTTAATAGATACAACAGTGCGAAGATCGATATTAAATGCCCAATACGAATAACATTTGTTTTAAAGTGAAACTGAACGCCGTTGTAAATCTACCACGGAGAGTGTTCTGAAGAGCTGTTCGGATTGATATACCTGCTGCTGAGTTCCATTACCGAACGACTCGCCATAAAATTATATTCCATCAGTGTCATCTCGATGGTTGGAAGGCGTCTACTAAGCGGTTCTCGCGTGCGTTTTTCCCACGTACGTCGGCCCTCTAGAATGAACTCCTGGCGGCAGCGTTTCCGGACCAATACAACCTTCTCCAATACACCTTCGAGAAAAGAGCCTAGTCCTTCCTCAAAGGCCGGCAACGCTTTTGTGATACCTCTCGTTTCGCGGTGATTACTTATCATCAGGTAATCCGTCTGTTCGTTTGTCTTCAATCGCATAATAAAAACTTTTTTAAAGATTTGCTTAAAATGTATATCAACCTTTTTGTACTTTCTGTTGATGTAATATGCAATTGTTATACATAATGTGCCGTCTGAAAGAGATAGGTAGTTAATGACACCCATACAAAAATTTGTTGAATGCTTTAAATCGAGTAAGTGCACATACAAACATAGTCGTAGTAAAGTAATTAACAAACAGACAGAGTTATTTATTCTCATTAATGATGGAATTTTATTTCACTTTTTAAATGTTATGTCTAAGCTCTGGTAAACTGTTTCAATTCTGAATGAAATAGAGTAAGGCGATAGGAGAGTGGCTCGTTTATTAAGTGCTCGAGATCGCACGCCCAACCCGTTGACTGCGGGGAATTACTGCGCTGCATACAAACTCACTGCGTGCAGGAGTATGCAACATTTGGTTTAAATTTTAATTTAAACTAATTGAAAACGATTTTATTTATTACAGACCATTTGCCCGATGAAATTCACTTCATCAGTAAGTTTGTAGAAATTATCCTATTCAGCTTGTTGTTTCATTCATTCTAATGATGAATTTACATGAATTCTTGCTCATCTACACTGTATAAGGAATATTAACAAAGTTATTATATTTAATTATTTGTTATAACTTTAAAAGTATGTGGCTACCTAACATTTTTTTTGGTAGGGATTACCTTGAATATTGCTGACGCAACTGTTTATAACAAACTCTATAAGAAATTTGCCTGTAATTTGATGATGCAAATCGAACAAGCAATAAAGAATTATGTCGAGTTATTTGCAACGCTAAAATAAAATGTAAATTAAATAAGTACCGATGTAGATTCAGATCGTTAAAATGGTCGGAATATTCGCAGTGGGAAAACATCATGGTGAAACCATAACATGGTGGTAGACTTATTCCTCATGCTGACCGGGTCGCATGCCACCCTCAAGTTGAAATCTATCACCAAGCATCTATAAGTATGATCGGGCAGCTATACTTGAGAAGTAGTCCTACTGTACGCTTAACGTGGTCAAATTTGAAGACCCATTATCATTTAACACTAAGTAAAATTGTCGTCTGACACTAAAACCTACAAAGAATAAAAAAAAATGAATAGGAAAACGGAAAATCTAAATTAATTTACTAAACATTATAGTATGTTGATCGTGTTGGTCGTGGTGGTCGAGTGGTTTGCTCGGCGTAAGTCGGTGTCCATGGGTTCGAACTCAGGCATATACCAACGAATTTTTCGAAATTCGTATAAATTTTGCTAATTTAAATTTGTAACACTATCGGCTGACAGTGAAAGAAAACATCGTAAGGAAATCTGAACTTGAAAAATGCTCTTATTGTACCATCGTATTTGGGAAAATGTAGAACTGTGGATATCTCTGTGTTTGAAATCGTCAATATATTGTGGGTAAGCGTAGTGATTATGACCATACTATGGGGAAGAGTTCCATGAGATTGCAGTAGGTCTCTTACCGACTGATGTGATACTTTGATACTTGCTGTATGCTTAACGCATCCTGGTATCAATCTATGTATATCCAATAACATTAAGAGGGGTGATATGGTATCTTTATCTTGTTATATGGATTCCATCACGCAGATCGAGATGAATCCGTCAGTCACTTGCTTTTGGTTTATTGCGTTTGGGCACAAGTGTATATTCAATTACCGGGTTGATACTGTTATCTGCCGGTGGTTACAATTGTTCTTCTGGCTGTGCTGTACTCGCCATCAGGTACAGTGAAGTCATTTTGTCCAGCTACAAGGACAAAAACACGAATTTGTGTTTTTTAAACTGTGTATTATCTTTATTTATTTACTCCTTTGGTTCGAGTGGTCGAAATTTGACTATAATATTTTTTTCTTCACGTGTTAATGTATAGATATTACTTTCGTATGTTTTATTTTCCAATGGTAAAAACTGTATTGAGTATTATACAAATATTGTCCTTGTAAGGATCGTGAAGTTATATCGAATAGAGACTTATTTTGTTGATAAGTCATCATATATGGTGTGAAAAAAAAGTATTTCAGGATTTTTAGTGATAAAACAAATTTTTTAATAGTTGCTAAGCAAAAAATATAAAGGACATTAGTTAACAAACAGAGGAGAGCCATGTATGTAACTCTTTTATCTTTACCGAGAACTTTTTATCCTTTATATTATTTAAATACAGATACTTCCAAGTTTCAGCAACTCGTTACTCTAGTCGAGTTATTACGCTCAAATTATTAAATTCAGAAATTCGGAGCGTTTATCTTTAATATTATATTACCAAAAATAAATAATAAGATAGAAACTTTCCGTGACATTTTCGTAAACATGCTTTTGATAAATCGTTTTAATAATTCCGAAATTTAATATCGCTTACACAAAGGTATTGAACTGGAATTGTTTTTGGATAAGAGCGAGGTGCCTTTGAAAATAAATTGGATGAAATACATGTGAAATCGTTTTACGCAAAAATACTCTTCCGATAAGGACTCGTTGATACCTTTTTCAGGGCATCATTTATAAAGACGTTCTGTATAAAAAAAGTAAGTTCCTGCCTCACGTTAAAATGGCTCTCAACTGTTTGAATGATATATTTTTATTATTTCGGTTTTGTGCTATGTAAACATTTAACTGTTTATTCCAAATTTTTTTCTCATCTCTAATATATAGTGTCCTTATTTATAAAGGACCAATAGCAGACGAAGTTGCGAACAGCTGCTAATCACTCCTATATCAGTTATAATTAAGGCTTATGAAGAAATAGTATTCTGTCTCTGCATAGATAATACCCGAATCTTCTTACGAAAAACCCTGAAAACAAGAGTCCAATGTTATAAAAACATTGAAAAAGAATTTAAATTTACTATAAATTAACCGAATATTTATCCTTTTAATATAAATACATTATATTATTAGACGAACTGTTCACAACTTCTGGCACAGTTTGTGCATCCAACTCTACAATTCGCACTGGACATGGATGGAGGACGGACATTAGTCTAATGTTCAGCACTTTAGGTAGAAAATGGTTCAACACCAGACAGTGCTAACGTTCTCGCATAGCGCAGACACAGTGATAAATCGCCGGGCGATTATGAGCATTATCGAGGTATTGGTCGCTCACGCTAAGCCCTTTACAATAAATTACACTTATGGGCGATCTTATAGGCTTCATTTGTTTTGTGTAGTGTTTATGTATTAAGGTCGCGGTTTATGGCATCTCAAGAGAATTCTTCCTTTATTTATATTTTTTAATTCAATGTTTTTTTTACATACATCATTTATTATAGTCTGTGAGATAGTAAGTCTACTTACCGGGTCCACATTTAGAACTTTCTAGAATTTATAGTATATCTACAAATTAGACGTAGACAGTGCATTTTATTCTATTATTCTGACAATAACATTTCTAATATTGACACGCAAATGACTAGTTAAAGTACAGAAATATTAAATCAGAAAAAATACGTTATAGTAAATGTGTACTCGTGGGTAAGGATTTCAATTTACAAAGGTCTTAGACGGAATAACATTAAATAAAGGATACAACGTGACTCGCTGAATCCTCGGTACGGAAAGTTACCGTAAAGAAAGAAAAATATATATAATGAGGATAAATACGAAATGTTTTGCTCACCTGAACCTATATCATAAATTTTTACAATGTCCATTTAACATTTGAAATTTGACTTTATCTCCGAGACTACACGGTACATTTTATATTTGAAGGTGTTAAAAAAACCATTGATACGGGAATATTCGCGTTTAAGGTGTAAACAGACGCTGGCAGGTGTGTTCCGAGATAGGGAAGGAAATGAGCGGTCGTGATGCCGCGGAAGTTGCTACACTCGAGGTGTTAGAAAAGATTCGTTAGAAAATAATCTTTTGTTTATGTGTACCTAGATGTGTCTGGCTTGAATTTCTCTTTTGCCATTTTTAATATCCAATATAGTAGACGGGAATCATGCAGTCTAGGGTATAGTTATTTTTGCCGACATGGAAACTGCTTATTATTTTCAAATATGAGTTCCGTCCTAGCACCAAAACAGCACAGTAAGTGAATGGATGATGTACCTTTGGTGGGATCGCTTCCGATCTTGAATTATTGACCTCAACAATTACCCCCGTGGCCGTCCGGAGACGAAAGTCGATAACGATTAATTGAAAAACAGTGGTAACAGATTTATCTTAAAGTACGTTGAAATTAGCAACAATCCAAGTAACTGAGAAAACATTTACGTCAAACAGGAAAGAGAAAAATGTTCGTATTTACTTTTTTTTTAATACTTTATAGGTAAGCAGCGTTTGACTACAATCTCATCTGATGTTAAATGATGACGTGACGTGAACCTAGAGGGAAACTGGCTATCAAGTGCAGCTGCCGGAACACACCAACCGGTGCTTGGCGACAGATTTTCAACTTGAGGGTGGTAGCTAGCCAGACGGACTTAGAAAAAGTCCTACCACCATGCTATGGTTTCATCACGATGTTTTCCTTCACCGAAAGCTCCGATTCAGTTGCTTGGACTCGAACCTGCGTCCTTCGACGCTGTATCCGTGCACACTACCAACTGAGCCATCATCGCTTCAAACTATTGTTTGCTTATAATAATCGAAATAATAAAGTGCTTATATGCACGTTCTTCGTTCCCACGCCTCTTTGACTCATTAATCGTTTATTTGTAACAATTAATTTTTGAGAATATTTGGAGAAAAATCTAAAATAGGTTATTGACTTCTTCTACTTTTAAAACTAGTTATAACAAGATTATTAAACATTAATACTAAATTAATTAAAGAATTCAGTAATGTGACGTGCGAACCCGTGGTTTGTTGTAATTATATACATGATGATTTACTTTTCAATTTACGAAAATTTCTAATATTAATATGGAGACATCCTTAGATATCCTAGATGAGAGAATCAATTAAAATTAAGTCCAAATACCGCTAAGACCGTTACCGAATTCGGCAAATCCGCTTGAAGCGCCTAAATCAGCTTTAAATATCGCTGAGTAATCAAGGGAACGCAGTCAAAGGGGATATAAAGCGGCTTTCCTTGGATCCGTGAAATAATAATTCTCAGAATTCCGTTATCTAGTTACTTTTATTTAGAATAGTAGAATAGTCGGTGATCTTACAGCTAACAAAAGAACAAATAATAAAAGTTCACACATTACATTTTACATTTTATTTCTTATTTATTTCTATATTTATATCTTATTCTTGGACTGACATGTTTGTTGTGAAAAGAATAAGTTAGGAAGATATAGTAGTCCACTAGTGAGGACATTGTTTATAAGCTGGTATCCATTGATCGTATTCCCCAACAAGTCTATTAACAAATATCCTTCTCAAATTGTGCTATGTTATTTATTACTAAATCTACACACAAATAAAATTAAAGTGTCCGTTTGATTGAGTGAATCGATTTTGACGAAATTTAATCAGGAAGGTAAAGGAATATCTAAAATATTATCTTGGTTACAAATCTTTACGCTTTTCTGCAAGAGTTAAGCAGGGACAATGTCATTTGGCTGAGGCAACTTTGAATCGATAAAATGTTTGTAAGGGTAGTATTTACATTATTACAGTAGAAAAAAAAATTAAAGACAGTCCATAATTTATTCAAATTTATGAAGAAATAATGGTATTTTCAAGAGAAAGGAGTCGTGGGCAGTGGCTTGTCTATTTGATGAAATCCTTAATATTGACGGACAACGCAAAGCTTAAATCAGTCGGTCTAGAAGTATAGAAATTTGCCACAGGAGGTCCCTGTACGACATAACTAAGCACTAAGCGTGTATTTTTGATAATTCATCCCCTCAGGGGGTTAAATAAAAGATTAAAATTTATCATCACTAGTCGTCATATATAAATTATGTTAACCCTTCAATTTATATATTATATATATATATATAAATGCATGTTGGCATATCTAAGATATTTAAAGTCTAACACTATTTGACCGATTCCCATGAAAGTGTTTTTTCCTGTCTATTCACGTTCTTATAAACATCTCATAGAATCTTACTTTCCTTATTCCGCATGGTATTGAATCAATATCAAAATCAAAAATACTTTATTCAATTTAGGCCCTGAGAAGGCGCTTATGAGCGTCAAAGTTACCACCGGTTCGGAAAACAACCCAGTCATCGAGAAGAACCGGCGAGAAACTTTCTATCTTTTTTTTTTTTTTTTTTCTGGTCTGATCTGTTTTGTGTTTTGATCTGGTTTATCTTTTCATTAACATATTATAACTCACATTTTTAAAACATAGTTATAAATAATTACATTCGGTTTTGGTGAATGCACAGAGAGGGCGTCATTTCCAGACGTCACCGTCGTTCACATATTGATCCACCCTGTAATAGCCTTGGTAAAATAGTTGCTGGCACGTGCACCTGAAAAAGTAACATATAAACTAAGAATATATGGACGGAAAAGAACGAAATCTGACTCTGACTGTGTGACTGAAACACCAAAACCCGATGGGACTAGCAAAAAAAAAAAAAACGAAATTCCGTATTGGTAATGTGTGTCATTTATATAAATACTCGTATGTTATCATTTTTTAATGGTTTCACTTCTATCGTGTGGCAGTAATTAATACATTTCACGCAGAAGTAGTAAAATAACATTTAAGAGAATCCTTCTGATGGATTGCCGCAAAGTGATGCCTTCATCAATTAAAACCACTTAACTATAACTGACCATTACATGGCGCTAAGTTGTATTTTAATTTTTCCAAGTTTTACGTTGCAATTTACCGCAGGCTTCACTGTAGTCGGTCACTGTTACTTACTAGTTGTAATGTAATTATTTAATTAATTTACCGCCTTATACTAGTGCGGTCTAAAAATTATGTGTAACCATTGAGATATCCTTAAGACGAAGTTAAACTATTTTGGCATCCTTGCTTTGGTTGTCATTTCTGCTGAGTGCCTTTCGCGCTTCCTCAGCACCCTCATGCTAACAACATGTATTTGGCTAAAATAATTAGTGGCCATCGCATATCTAATTACACGGAGCGATGCAATATCGCTTAACTTCTGATTTTATTTGTTGTTTGTTCTATTAACGTTTTCTCATTGAATTTGTGGGAAACATAGTTAAGTTTATGGAAGGATTTGTCAGATTATTAAAGTTCTTACACTTATGTCACTATAAGAATTAAAAGCAACTTTACTTCGGTATTCCCCTAGAAGGTTTGCAGAGGTCTGCCGTCAATCGCACTTCGCCATGCGTTTAGCGTAGTAAGCGGGTATTTATGCTAATAATTCGTAGGGCGGTCGCCTTAGGGAACAATTGCTTGAATTTATGACCTCCTCAACATCGTGGAGTTACGGCACAGATTTAACCAAGATGTAACGAGTTTCGGCGAATCGAGGTGGAACGAAAGAACAAGATGCGACGTGAAAATTAAGGGGTCAGAAATTTTTCTTTCATATTAAATCGTGAAGAGTTATTTAAATAGCAATACCTAGACGTATTCTGTTGTCGTTATTGTGTAATATAAAACTTAGTATATATTGGTAATCAAGCAAAAAGATGCTTAGTGTTTGTCTACAATCTCGTCTGATGATAAATGAGACGATGTGATCTTGGCTGGTAAATATGCTCAAGTGCAGCTGTCAAAACACACCCACAGGGCTTGGCGACAGATTTCCAACTTGAGGGTGATAGCTAGCCAGAGGAACTTAGTAAAAGCCCTTCCATTATGCTATGCTTTATCACGATGTTTTCCTTCCCCAGCATCGACGTGGTGTCCGAACACTATAAGCAAATGAAGTAGGTAGTGTCTAATAGTATTCTTTTGTTCATCTGTGAGCTTCTGTTCTAAGATTACATTGAATCAAATCAGGAGTAAGTCGTACTCTTATAAATGCGCAGTCTACTGACTTCTGTTGTATGCGCCTTTTTTTTAGCAGCAGTATTGTAGTCTATCTGTACATACAAAGCTTACGAATAAATTAGTACATACGGTCTACATGGAACTCTATGTGGATGCATACAAGAACTATTTATTGCCTTTATTGGAAATTTGTGCTCTCCAGTTTCTAAACGTATTCAAAGGTTTGTAGTATTAGATAAACTCTTACTGTCTGTACCTGGCATGTGAAAGCGTGATTATAAATCAATTGCACCTTCCAAACTGTTCCCGCAGTAAATTAAAAGCCACTCCGATCCTAACGTGGCGACTGCTCGAATTAGTTAGCCCGTCACGCCAATTTCCCAATTAATCTATACAAGTCCATTTATTTTTAAACAACAAAGAATAGACTTAATAGTTACGGATGTTAAAGTCGTTTTTTGTATGCAGACGATTTAATTTATTGTTATACGCGAATAAGATTCAATGGAAGAGTCGAAAATAGTAGAGTTTTTGTTCCCTATATATACGCAATAACATCGAGGAATTTCTATACATTTCAGCTACATACTTGGAGATTTAAAAGGGTATCGAATAACAAACTCAGAGGAATTATACAGGCTAATTTGTGTACTGTACACAAAACACTGAAGACTATAATTTACTTAATTACAAAACGATTTTTTTTTTATACTTAAAGGGTTTTTGAACTTGACCATAATTTCACCTGATATCAAATAATGATGTGGTTTAAGGCAGTAGCACGATAAACCTGATTGGGACTGGCTAATAAGAACAGTTGCGCCAGGACATACCGATAGGTGCTTGACGATAGATTTTCAAGTTGAAACCGGTAACTAACTGTACCATCATCGGCCATATTGCCATATATTTAGGCGTGGTTATGGTCGTAGGATACGCTTATTAATTTTTAATAAAGTTGAATGGCGATACTGTCCTGGATTCTATGCAATCACGACTATATTGTGCAATCAAAATCTTTATAAATTATCGCCTGATGCAGAATGATTAATCCTTGCACTACTGTGGAGTGTTTTAATTTCTGTAATCGATTAAAGAACAGAGAATATATCAACAATGTACTATAGTCAGTAAGGCACGGGTAGATGATGGAAATTCTTTACACCAGGTGGATGTAATAAATGGCGATTTACTAGGGTTCCTGATATTTATTACTTTATTCTATAAAATTGTATTTCGATTTACGCGCAACAATTTTGCCAAGCTCGTGTTAAAAGATGATGTGATATTCACGGTATTGAAATATAATAAATATATATGTAAGCGTACTTGCTTGTCGTTTCTCGTAAACCTTCTCATATATCTATGTAAACGCATGACTTTAGACATCGCGCGAACCAATTAGGATAGGAGGAATACACGGCCAATAAGCGATGAAGTACGGAAAATCGAGAGAGGTGAGAACGGAAAGCAATTTCGTAAATTTTCATCCACACTTTTCTCCGTCTAAAAACGACGATTCAATTAGAAATTGTTGTGACCATGCGTTAAGAATTCTTTGTATATGTATGGCGACACAAATAGAATTATTTCGTTAGTTTGAAATACGTATAGGAATTAAAGTAAGAGAGTGAGAAAGCCGAAAGAAAAGGACAACGTTTGTTCCTTACCGATATGATGATTCCTACTAGTCAACTACTGCGAGGTTACCGCGTTAAGGATATATATTTTTTCGGCCACAGTTCAAGCAGAGGCGCACCGGGTGCCCTTGCGCTGATCGCCTAAACAAATCGGGTGAGTGCCTTAAGCGCTCCCCTTATTAGTCCGGTGAATCTGTAGAGGCCTCGGGGTCAACAGGGTATGCCAGTTCGAAAAAAAACAAAAAAAGTAAATATATTCTAAAGACTATTAACTTAAATATTAAAATAATATATTTAGAGATAATTTTACATCGATGCATTTATATAGATAACAATTTACTGGGCAATTTTTTTCCAAATTTCAAAGCTTAGGTGATTATTGTGAAAGAATACGTTAGCCTGATATATCATAATTAATGTATTCCCTTTTTTGTAACAGAATATATCTAAAAAAACACGTAAATCAAAATGGTACTTCACAGACTATACAGATATATAGAAGCAGAGAGTTTGTATGAATAAATAATGCTTGAAAAATTCAACGGAAAATTTGGGTTAAAAAAAAATCTATATAAAAAAGTGAGGGAGAGAGAGACCTTCAAAAATATTGACAGAATTTATAGATTGACGTGTCATATCTTCGTTATACATTAGTGCGAGGACGCGGTGGGTTGCTAGTAATAAATAATATGCCAATGAAAAAGTCATTTATTAAAACAATTAAAATTACACCTTTATTCAATACAAAAAGTGGTCCTCAAAAGCGCGGTCCTTTCGAGATTCGTATTAAAAGCTATTATAATAATGAACTTCAAGCACCTCTAGGGTCTACAGTCCATCTTACAGAGACCTTTCACAACAAACATCATGTCCGAATACGACGGATCTGCATAAATTTGTACGTGACGGATTCACAATATTCTGTAGGGAGTGCTGAGAGTGTTAAGACTTCAGTTCTGCCAATCAGTTTAATGCGTCGAAGAGGCCGTTGTTAGTTGGGTTTGGATTTTTTTTTAAATAATAAATTTGTAATTTTTACAACGGAGATTTTGTGTTGTGATTGTTGAATACTGTCATATTATTTCCATGGGTTTATTATTTGATTTAATATCTTAATGTTTTTAAGGAATTAAATCCGAGGTTTGGTGGCGTACAGTACATCTTCGGTAAAGCGAATTTCAAGGGAGACGTGAAAAAAATGAATTTTTTTATAAAAATATCGGATTATATAAAGGAGTCTTGGCTTAGAAACGTTTTTCTATGTAAACTAGCTTTAGTCTGCGACTTTACTCGCGTTAATGTATATTTTACTTATTCCTCAGAAACGGCACTTTTTCTGGATAAAATGTACCCTATGTTTTTTTTTGTGTCTCTAAAACGACTTGTATGGAAAGTTGTATTGTAACTGAGAAAGAAACAAACTCTGATATTTATAATATTACTTAGGATATTCGATGTGTTTTTTTTTCGAACTGACTACACTGTTGACCCGGCAAGGCCTCTACAGTTTCACCGGACTACTGAGGGGAGCGCTTAAGGCACTCACCCGATTTTATATAGGATGTTCGATTTGTACATGTTTAGATTTCATATTTCATTTACTTCTACTGAGTACAGTACATAATTATATATTTGACTAAATGTTTGTTATAGAGGCAATGTTCAAACTAAAACTTACTTATTTTAAGGAGTTTCATTCTGACAAATATATCAGCTCTACTGTAAACTATATTTTCTATGGTCAAAGGAGGAAAATCCATATGGTATGGTGACAAGGTTTCGCCACAATCAGTGAGAGCGCCGGAGGCCCACATACTTAAAAGGCCGGCAGCGCACTTGCGACTCCCCTGGTGTTGCTAGTGTCTATGGACGGCGGTGATCACTTACCATCAGGTGACCCATCTGTTCATTTGCCCCCTATAATATTAAAAAAAAGAAAAACAATGCTAAGCTAAAATTTACTTCTAAGGAATACATTTATCACTACTTATTTTTTTCGGAGTTGAATTAGGAAAATATGTACTGAAATACCTTATAGGGAAAAACCGATTCTTTGGCCTTTCGTTAAGACGTAGATTTCGAGTATTCAAGTTATTGAGGTTTGAAGGAAAATGAGGGATCCTTTTGAATTGTAAAAGTTTTTGACTTAGCAAGGTTTGATTTATCACATTTCTACTCTATAGAGTAGTATTGTAATAATGTACAGAGAGATTTTACCTCGTACGTGACTTTTTGCATATTACAATTCATCGGGATGTGGTTAGGATTTTTTTTTAAATACAAATGAATATCAATGAATCATTTCGCGAGGTCGTCATCCCGTTGTAATGGATAAAGTTTGCTAATACGTATTAAATTATGTTCGCCCCATGCGGTGAGCAATTTAAATCTGATGCAAAGAGAGACAATTCATCAAGAGTCATGCAGGAGTACTGAAGTTGGGGATCGTTTGTTTAAAGGTAAGTACACAACGAGAGATGTATTACTTACAATATAATGCACATTATTTAGGCGTGAAAATTTTAGTTATTTTGATATACCTAATTGTATAGCAGTGAAATTTTTTTTTTTATCGCGGCTATTTCACTAGTAATATCTAAAGATATACCGTATGTCAAATAAAAGTGACCTTATTTTTTTGCTTAAACCGGCTATATCACACATATCGTGTTCATTAATAAGTCATGAAAACTTAGTAATGATACAAACCTATTTATAAATAGCACATATAAATAACAGTGATATAATAATAATTTATGCTTTATGAAGAGTAACAGTGATATCATACCTATTATTTCCGTAATCGTCAGTTTCATACACTGATTAGAACTTAAATCCTGTCAAACAGTACGTCAATCTATTATAACAGATTAATTAGCGTATTATGCGTTACTATTACGCTACTCCCATATCTGCGTGACGAAGCTTCGACTACTTGTCGCATTAAAATTAACGTGAAAAATCATTCCGATAAAGGCACAGGATTCCCGTTCCAACACCCTGTGTCTTTCCAATCATTTGAAATTAGCGTCCGATAAATTCTTTTGATTTGCGCAAAAACTGCCGGCCCAGTTATCGTGCTGCGTGTATCGTCACGCAATCCGATAGTTCGTAACGTATAACGATATAATATCTTCCCACATCTGCATTTTGTTTGACCACAGACAAATCTTCGTGCCGATACACGCAGGTACGGGAGTAGCATTAGTATATATTTCGCAAAACTACAATTTATTATACTGGTTTGTTACTTCTTGATATTATTAGATTCCTTGATGTTATTATTACAATATAATTAATTCTTCTTGTCTATTTTCTTTTACGTTTATCAGTAATCTAACCAGAGAAGATTGATGTAAGTCTTAGAATGTAGTCGTGAAATATTTATATACTAACGGCCCGCTCCGGCTTCGCACGGGTATAAAATATATAGCCTATGTCATTCACTGAAAAAATGATTAAAATCGATCCAGTAGTTTTGATTTATTCATTACTGCCCGTGGCCCGCACGCGTTACATTTGGAGTAACCTCAAAAATAACAGTATTTCTCCACTATATAATTTATGTTATTATCATATAAGCCTTCCTCTTCAATCACTCTATCTATTAAAGAAAACCGCATCAAAATCCGTTGCACAGTTTTAAAGATTTAAGCATACATAGGGATATAGGGACAGAGAAAGCGACTTTGTTTTATACTACGTAGTGATCGGTGTATCTGCACCCTAAAGAAATAACTTGATGATTTGTTATGATCACCGCGGCATCGCGCAGCGGGCGACCGAAACTTGCATTAAATATCCTAGAATCATGCAAACAAACAGAATTAAACTTTAACTATCAAACTTTTAGTTGCATTCTACTTTAAATAATGGAACACACGAAAGCGCAAAAACAAACTAAGCGAACCGCTGTTGTTGCCACAATTAAGAAGCTACGATGAATCGTTTAAGGAAAGTCTGTTTTGTTAGTAACAACTTAGAGTATAAATTCAAATACGTTTTAGGATACAATTTTAAACTGGATATTAAACGTTCGCTAGTGACATCTCTGTTACGTATATATATCAAAGTTGAGAGAAGGGTTATAGTCCATTGAAAAGTTACATTTGGGGTTGCGTTTTTTAGAGGACGCAATTTTATTTTTTTGATGTGTAGGGGGGGTCAGTGTAAAGCTAAAATCAAGTTTGTGGGGTCGCCACCCTTGTCCCACGGCCGCAATCTTGAAAATAGGGGTTGAAATGGTTATTACGATATATCTCTTAAACTATTTATCTGATAAAAAAAATTAGTCAACATTTTTGTTGCTAATTTAATTCTCTACAACTTTGGTCCAGTATCTTTTTGTCGTAGAATTATAAATAAAAAAGTTATAAGCAAAAATGTTCAGAAATTCGAGAAAAAATTTATATTTTTCGATATAACTTTTTTATTTACCAAAAATGATATCAGACCATTTTTGTAGGTCGTTTTTTAAGGAATAACTTTTATACGCAACATTTTTTAATTAAGTTAATAGCTAAGGTTTTACAGCGCTCCGAAGTGAGTATTATTTTTCAGTACTCTTAACAATACATATATTATACGTGTGTACTATAATTTTTTTAATTATTAATTTTGCAATATTATTAATAATTAATTACTGGCTCTTTTCCAAACCATTACAGAATTTTACAATTATTGATTTTTAAAATAATTTTAAAACTTGCTGTTTCTTCATGCTTTTTCAGGATGTGACACAACTTCAGCTCCTTACAATATCGGTAAAATGTTGTGTTGTCAATTTGTCAATTTTAGAAGCTCAGGGGGTGCTGGAGGTTTAGAGGTCTGCACTGGCATCAATAATTTTCCACATTTTTTCCAACCCCAGTCTTCAGGATCATTATTATTACCAAGCCACGGCTGGACCTGAGGTAGACTCGGAAAGTATGAAAGCGAGCTGTTTCTTGTGTTGAAGGAAGAGAAGTTAAATGTACTTTTTGTCATTGCATTGGCGAATCGTTTGTATCTTAGGCTGTCAAGAGAATTATCATCTTTATTGCCACCGTATAAAGGGATAAAAAAACGTTCACCAATTACAGTGAGCAAAGCAGGGTCAACTTTCTTGTTGAGAAACAAAGCCGTTCCACTTGCAAACTCTATATGTTTTTCCAGGGTTTTCACAAATTTCATTTTACCGATATTGTAAGGAGCTGAAGTTGTGTCACATCCTGAAAAAGCATGAAGAAACAGCAAGTTTTAAAATTATTTTAAAAATCAATAATTGTAAAATTCTGTAATGGTTTGGAAAAGAGCCAGTAATTAATTATTAATAATATTGCAAAATTAATAATTAAAAAAATTATAGTACACACGTATAATATATGTATTGTTAAGAGTACTGAAAAATAATACTCACTTCGGAGCGCTGTAAAACCTTAGCTATTGACTTATTTAAAAAATGTTGTGTATAAAAGTTATTCCTTAAAAAACGATCTACAAAAATGCTCATATATCATTTTTTCGTAAAATGATAAAAAAAAGTTATATCGAAAAATATACATTTTTTCTCGAATTTCTGAACATTTTCGCTTATAACTTTTTTATTTATAATTCTGCGACAATAAGATACTGGACCAAAGTTGTAGAGAATTACATTAGCAACAAAAAATGTTGACTAATTTTTTTTATCAGATAAATAGCTTAAGAGATATATCGTAATAACCATTTCAACCCCTATTTTCAAGATGGCGGCCGTGGGACAAGGGTGGCGACCCCACAAACTTGATTTTAGCTTTACACTGACCCCCCCTACACATCAAAAAAATAAAATTGCGTCCTCTAAAAAACGCAAGGTAAGGCCTAAAAAATGTAACATTTCAATGGACTATTAATCATTTTATCTACTTTTGAATTCTTTGCTTTGTTTTTATTCAAACTCAGTTTTGTCTCGAACGTGACGTAAGAGACTGGAAAACTTTATTACCTATTTTTATAATCTACTAGCTGACCCCGGCGAACTTCGTAACGCCTAACAGTCGATTTTTTAATACTTATTCTGCTATTCGGGACCATCGTATAAATATTGACATTCAAATTTTTACGATACTAACGTCACTCAATTGTTTTGCCTTCCCGGAACCTCTCCACTAACACTTAAACTTTATGGTATGGTATTAAAGTTCAAATTGACTTTTAAGTATTATTACGAATCATTTGTATGGGAGTATAGAAAAGTGTTGTTTTAAGATTATTCCAGGTATTTATTTTAATTTTTCTCTCCGTAAGATCCATCCTCTTACTTCAAGGAATATTCTAAAAAAAGAATTAGCGAAATCGGTTCAGCAGTTCTCGAGTTTTGCGCTTAGCAACACATTCAGCGATTCATTTTTATATTATAGATAATAGTCCATATTTTTTAATTAATCTCGTAAGTTGACAGCCAAATTTAAAAATAATGTTGCCACCATAGTTGTCATGATAAGTTTCCTAGTGTTGCCCTACTCTTTATTTTAGTCAGCCGATATTGTTAGTCATTCAAATTAGTAAATTTACGGGAATTGCGTAAAATTCTTTGGTCCATACCTGGGATTGAACATGCGGATATCAGATTGATATTCGACCCGATCAAGCCGCTCGACCACCCCGACTTCCACCACCACCATTTTTACATCTCAATTGGTACTTATCATTGTATTGTGGTCAATATAAATAATATCTTTATAAATAAGAACCCATGTATTAAGATGTTGTAGGTTATATAATTGGCATGATGACTTATTTTTTGGAGAAAACAAAGATTTTTTACAAAATAAACGCAAATGTAATTTTAAGTTTAAAATGCGTGTCAAAACGCTTGCCCGTGTCATGGCGTCTGTTTATGACGTCATGATATTGACAATATAAACAGCGAGCACATAACGAGTGAACTACAGAGTACTTTACGTCATAGATTAGAACTTAACGTGAACAAAGCAACAAATTCGTTATTTTGCGTTATAAATATGAACGATAAAGTGTATAATATATATATATATATATATATATAATAAAAATATCAACAGCCCTAGTACAAAATTACGTTTGCTGAAGCGTGACGTAATTCACTCTGATTGGTGTTCAACATAAGATGGACGATTGCTGTATTTTATAGTTTTATTTTATCAAATAAATTATCAATCTCAACCTGAATATAAAAATAAATACATTTTTCCTAACCTATTCATACGTTTCTATGGGATAAACGGATTATTTTTGTAATTCATGATTACTGTCATCATGCCAATTGTGAAGATATTAACTAAAATCCTTTCAGTAACTACTTTTTGTGTGAAGGAGTAACAAACATTTGCCTCTCGGTACATACATTCCCGTTTAAAATAATTGGGTAATAATAAGAGAGAGGGAAGTGTTAATTTTAGATTTGATTTAGATAGTGTTTCATGTGACAAACTGTGTGTTCATGCGAAGTGTGTTTCGCAGTTAGCTCTGAATAGCACATGTTTAGTGCGCTGTTTGACTGTATAGTGTAATACAGGAATGTCGCGGTAATTAATCCACGTCGCTTGCGAAATATTGGACACTCTGTTACATATATCTTCGGGAGGGACATTACAAAATGTTTCGTTATATGCGAATAATTCTAAGGGTGTTTGTACGCCTACTTGCTATTGCTATTCTATTGCTCAATCGGTAGTCGGCGCACCCTTTTTTGTTTTGGGAGAGAAAATTGCAATTCTTCAAGTCTATCTAAAAGAATTATATTTAAACGGAAAATCAAAATTTAAATAAATCTAAAATCATACTTCGAATTGAATAATAAATATAATTTATTTATTATAGATTTTTATATAAATAATATATGTTAATAATCTTCAATAAGATTTTCTTTTTTTTTTTCGTGTAAAATATATTGTTATAGTAATAAATAATGCAGAAGAAGTCGCGGGTATTAGCTAGTAATTAATAAAATCGTATTTTGATTAATTATCTTTTCTTTGTCACTATTAACATTGGAAATTAAATGTAAAAACGGAAAAGAAAATTCCTGTTTACGTTTTAATTTCTGAATTTTTATTCTGATTAACTCTTTTGGCTTAAAAGTTTTCCGATTCCTGCCTTAATATATCATTAAAAAAAAATGGAAAATGTAGATAAAAAGTCTCATATGATTTTTTTTTTGAAGCATTATTACTAATGCCGACACACACACTGGCCAAATACTCTTTTCCTGAGATAATGTTCTATCTGTTTCAATGTCTCGCTCATTAGTTAGTGGCCTAGAGGCTTGGGAATGGGCAGCGAAGGATTGCTGATTTCTCGTATGTCACTCAATGTATTTAGATTATATACCATCAGACACAAAACTATTAATATGCCGTGCAAATATTAAAAAAAGAGAAAACGAATAGACAGTGGAATAATATTCGCGCTTAGCAAAACAATTTGACCGTCTTCTTCTTCTTCTTTATTTTTTGGCTCCGTCACGGTTTGTGCACTAGCCAGCGTCAAGTAACAAGATTTTGCCAAGTAAGTGTCTTGTGATAATTATAATGTTCTAACAAGATGGTGGTTTCCTTGTTAGAACTTTCCATGGAGTTTTGGTGGCATCTCAGAATGCATGCGCCGTGGTATAATTTCCCATCCACTTCACTTGTGCATAATAACCGAACTATATTACGTAAAACACCACCAATATTACAAAATATAGAGTCTAATAACACAAGATTATGAATAAAATATAAAAACCACTACATGACAGACTAAGATCCCGCCAAAAAACCCCAATTTGACCTTAAACTCGATGCCTTTACAAGCTACATTTTCTCCCGATCAAGTTTTCTATTCTCGCGAAGGCAATTACGGTTAAAGCCTAGTTGTTGTAAAATAATAATTACATAGAAAATAAAACGGATTGAGTCATAAAGTTTATAGGCTATACTATTTCAGTATTAAAATAGAACGTTAACCGGCCTTATTGAGCCACGTAATGTCTCAAACCTTTTAGTTTAATCATAAAACTTGATGTGTATAATTATCATTATTTTATATTAATAAGGCAGTTATTTCATCCCGGCTTAATATTCAAGTGTTCCACAACTAAACAGGCTGTATAAATAAATACGTTCGTTAATGGACGATTAATTGAATAATTTTATATAATTTTTTCTTCATTTCTATCAAATACACGTCGATAGTAAAATGTAATTTCCTTTTTTTTATATTATAGGGGGCAAACGAATACGGTGGGTGCACTTGATGGTAAGTGATCACCGCCGTCCATAGACACTAGCATCACCAGGGGAGTCGCAAGTGCGTTGCCGGCCTTTTAAATATGTGGGCCTCCGGCGCTCTCACTAACCGAACGAAACGCAACAGTGCAAGCACTGTTACTTCACGTCGGCTTTCTGTGAGAGAGTGGTACCTTTAGAATCAACTTTTCTAATGGGATTTCAATAGATGTTCTTATTTGAAATTGATGTATTTTATTAAATACTTTCGACCTTAAGAAATTTTAAACAAAACTGTATGAACGAAATTTTTCGTTGATGTAGTGTAGTGTCAATGTATATGTTAAACCAGAAGTAGATAGTCGCCATTTTTTTCTACACATCTGGAACGTGGCCTGTTTAGAGTATTTTTTTTTTAAATTTAAATTAAGTTTTAAGTTTCTTTTAGATTAAAAGGCGCATTATTCAACTTATGCATGTCTTCTATACTCATTTTATGTAATACAAATAATGTAGTCAGGGTAGCATTAGTCAAGATCAAATATTAAATCAGCGCCCATACGAATATGTACATCACTACATAGTATAAAACAAAGTCGCTTTCCCTGTCCCTATATCCCTATGTATGCTTAAATCTTTAAAACTACGTAACGGATTTTGATGCGGTTTCTTTTAATAGATAGAGTGATTGAAGAGGAAGGTTTATATGTATAATAATATAAATTAAATAGTGGAGAAATACTGTTACTTTTTGAGGTTACTTCAAATGGAACGCGTGCGGGCCACGGGCAGTAATGAATAAATCAAAACTACTGGATCGATTTTAATCATTTTTTCAGTGAATGACATAGGCTATATATATTTTATACCCGTGCGAAGCCGGAGCGGGCCGCTAGTTCATGATAAATGGTCATATATTAATATTTCTATATACAGTTTTCTTTGTTCAATTGTAAGAAGTGAAAGAATTATTCTAAATTAATGAAGCCGCTGTTGGGCAATTGTTGAGAAACAAAAAACAACCTGCACGCTCGATTGTTTCTTGAAGAATTAATTTTCCATTTTCTCGAAATCTTACCGTATCAACGGTCATTATGTTTCAAACACGAAGCGGTCCAAGTTTTTTGTGTAACGTCCGTCCGTCTCTATGCGTGTATTGTAAGAAATCGCTATATTGTATGTTTCTCAACCCTGATACGTTATTGAAGTTATACTTCTTTCGGCGCGTTAGGGAAAAATGATGAGAGTAAATTTTTACGATGCGCGCGTGCACAACGCCACGAAACACCGACACCCTGAAGTTAGCTATAGTCAACATTTTATTCAAAAAAAGTATGTATGTATTAAATACCTTTTTTCTATTGCTAGTGTCGTTTTTCCTACAAACGTAGAATAAGGCAATAGATAAAATGTTTGAAAAGATTTTTATCGTGTTACGCTAAAGAAGTAGTATAACTTCTAACGCGTGTTCATATAAGTACACACTACTTTTTTTATGATGTATATAACTTACTTTATTTCATCCCGACATATTTTTTAACAAATCAGTTTCTAATAATTGTGGATTATTTAATAAGTAATTCAAAAGGATGTGTAATTTTTTTGGAACGAAGTTCCTTACCGCACAGTACGGACTGGTGGATGAGGGATAGGTGAAAAAAAGTGTAAGAGTTTTCTGTCACGACACTATGCATGTTTATTGATTTAAAGCAGCTAATAAGTTCATATCGGCAGCGCAGGTATACGTTGTACACGGCACATGTGTCAGCTGTTTCGTAGCGCTATTGTGTGTAGCTATGTACTTATACTTATCTTTGACTGATGAAGTTTATAATAAATAGATGTTTATAATTAATTAATGTTAAAACTTCTGTAAATCGACAAAAGAATTAGATGAATATATATAACAAGGGTAGGATAATTACAAAGTTTATTTGTTTAAAAATGAAAGTATTTTGATTAATTTTAAAAGTTATTTTATTTAACATATGTTACATAATTTATTGCTCAAGTTCCATATTTTCAGTTTCAACAAACAAGATATAAAAATATTCACAAACCTGTTAAATAATAACAACCACGCTGACTTAACGCTTTTTAGTAAGAAAAAAGCTGTAATACGCAGCCGCATACAGTGTACAGAGCAGTACACGTACTTTTCACATATACTAACACACGTTAAATGCTCAAATACAAGCAAGTATTAAACAGTGTGCAATATACATACACACCGACATTTGCTCTCTCGCTCTGGCTCACTAATTACAGGCGACTATGCTTAGAAGACGGGAGTGGGGATGCTACGAAGCGTGGCACAAAGTTTTTTTTTTTTTTTTTTTTTTTTTTTTTTTTTTTTTTTTTTTTTTTTTTTTTTTTTTTTTTTTTTTTCGAACTGACCTACACTGCCGGCTTATTCCGCCTTCACAGTTCCACCGGACTACTAAGGGGAGCGCTTAGGGCACTCACCCGATTGTTTTTAGGCGAAACATCTCAAGGGCACTCGGTGCACCTCGGCTTGAGCTGTCGCCGGATTCCCGAACTAACTAAGCTAGCTAAGCTATCTATCCATACAATACTCATATATGAATTCGTGAAAAATGCATGTGTGACCATGCATGTTTCACGAATGTATATGTGTATTTGGTATCTGACTACTGTGTTACGTGACCTATTTCAGTCCGAAAAGGGCAAAAAAACAGCCCACCACTGAGTGCCTAGATGTGCAAGAGTGTGGGGTGATCGTGTAAGTGTAGAACATGTGTAAATCACTGTATTCGCGCGAGTAACATACTCGAGGGCTCCACACCGAGGGACTACCTAGGCTCGAGCTGTTACAAGAAAAATCGCGACGAGTGTGCGGGATCGAATCTTCACCCCCCGCTCACGGAGGCGTGAGCAGAGAGAGTCGCGGGCGTGGGCGCAAACACGCATCTTTTGAGAGGGAATCGAGCTAAAAAATAAAGTACAACGGCACGGTGCCGATTTAACTAAATAATTACGTAACAAATCCTAATATATCGGTCTATTATGTATGAACACGCGGGTTCGATCTGATATTTTGATTTACGCGAATTTATTTATGCGCGGCGCGGGTTAATTGCTGTACCGTGGTCGCGACGGCCGGGAAAGCGGAGATAGCGTTTAAGAGCCCGAGCTCAGACGTACTATTAACTAACGCGTTAAATGCGATTATCTCTTGTACATCGTGTACCAAGAGTAAGCGAGCTATCCAGTCTATACCGGAGGTCGATGCTGAAACCGCGATAGGTGGCGCAGGAGTGGACAGAGCCTTTGGGGGCTGGGGCTTGGCTTTAGGAGCCGAGGGAGCTGGCGGGGAAGGCCTTACGCGCCAGGAGAGCGCGCTCGGCGGAGTAGCGGATGCTGCCGGCGCACTGGAGGTGCCCGGCAGTTCGGGGAAAGCCTTCTGGCTTTGTATGGGCGGAGGCGGAGGCCGATTCGTCCGAGTCGGCGGGCCGTGCGCCCTGGACCGGGTCGCACGACCGCCGCGACGGTGATAGGTCGAGCGAGGCGCACGGGGACACCCGCGATAGTTCGCGGTATGACCCGTTTGCTCGCAGAGGACGCAGCTCGGAGGCTCGACGGATTCGGGAGTGCGGGGGCACTCCTTAGTGGAATGATCCCCGAGACACTTGACACACCTGGGACGCAGGTGGCAGTGTCGGGCGGAATGACCGTACACCTGGCAGTTGTGACACTGCGAGGGTACCTGGGACTTGCGAGGAAGCTCGACGTAGACAGGGGACAGGCCGCAAACTGAGTTGAGGCTGAAAATAGCCTTGCCTTCCAAGGAGCGGTCCAGAGTGACCAACACCAAGTTGAAGGGGGCCTTCGTACGGGGGTGGCGCATGCGCTGCACGCTCCGGACTGGGAAGTCCTGACCGTTCAGGCAATCGCAGATGTCGTATTCGGTGAGCTCAGAGGGAACTCCCCGAATGACGACACGGAGGCGGCGCTCTTCCTCGAGCGCGTGGGTGAAGAAAGGGAGCTTACGCTCCCTGAAGTATTTGGTGAGCTCGCGATGCTCATCGGGGGTCGAGACACGAATAGAAATGCCGGCAACAGTGTTGACGGCAGACTTGTAGACGATTTCCTTCGACTTAAGGTCTTCAGAAATCTCTACCCATCGAGCTTTGTCACGGAAGGTGACGGGAGGCGGTAGGCGTGGCTTCTTAGCCGCGACCGCGGGTTCCGCAGCCGAGGCTCGAGCCGAATTCGCGGCAGAGGGCGTGGGAGAGGCTCGGGGCACCCGAGCGCCACCTATATTGGGCTGCTTTGGGGTCGGACGTCCCGCAGCAGAGTCGCTATCGGTCTGAATCGCGGCGCGTGGGCGTTTACCGCGGCGCGTGACGGTTGTGAAACCGTCGTCATCGGCGGGCGTGGTCGCGGGCGCAGGCACGGTCGCGGGCGCAGGCACGGTCGCGGGCGCAGGCACGGTCGCGGGCGCGGTCGCGGGGACTGTATCGTAGTCCATGTCCGAGTCGTCATCGGAATCGAATTCCGAGAGCCTCGTGAACGGGTCGTCCGGGAGATTCGCGAAAGGGTTCGCGGAGAAACAACGCGGTATCTTACCGGGAGGGTTGCGCGCATAGACTTTCCGGAGTCTGTTATATTCCGTGACGAGATTCGGATCTTCCTTTTCGAGCGTGGCACAAAGAGGAGAGACCGATAATATAAAATAGTATGTATATTTCTGTCTCATTCTTTGCCGTATTTGTGTCTCTTACCTGTCATCTTTCCGTTGCATCCGGTATTAAAGCACAAAGATTCTAAAGAACGTTTCACTTCAACAATATGTGAACAATAGTGGTATTCTGAATCGATACCTCTCTCTGTGCGTCCGCTAAAACGATTGTAACTATGTATGTATTATGAAAATATATGCGTAAAAATGAAAAACCAGATCGAGTTTTTTGCCGATTCGTCTCGATGAGTGGGTGGGTGGGTAGCTTTTCGAACCGATGGTAGTGCTAACTACATAAGCGTCTCTCTAGGGCCTAAATTGAAGAAAAGTATATTTTATTTTGAAATTAAGGAATAACTGTCATACGTACTTACTTACGTCTTTATCTATGTATTGCAATAATGTCAAATAACTGTTAATCAGAAATTGTCAGTTACATTAATTCGGATTGATCTGAAACAAATATTCAATGTCTGGGCAATTGTTTAAAATGATTTGAAACTTTCTTTCAGCTTACGTGGGAATATTTCTGTTGAAGGTGAGTTTTGAATGATTTTATTTATAAACTAGCAGACCAGGTGGACGTTGTCCTGCCCTAATAATAATAAAAAAATATATACTTATGTTCATGAAACGCTTAAGGCAGCTTGACTTTTTCCGATTCTTTCAACAATTATCATTATATTTCAATCAATTTACAAAAGAACCTTGACAAATTATATACCTAAACCTTTCCCGTGAATTACTCTATCTATTGTTGACCGCATTACAATCCGTTCAGTAGTTTTTGAGTTTATCGCGAACATCCAGACAGACCGATAGACGCGGCGGATGACTTTGTTTTATGATATGTGTTGAAACTGTGTCGATTTTGTTAATATCAAACCTTGATTTTCTAAATTTTTGTACTCAGAAGTACCGAAAAGTATTGTATATTTTTATTTTAATTATCACTACATAGTATAAAACAAAGTCGCTTTCTCTGTCCCTATATCCCTATGTATGCTTAAATCTTTAAAACTACGCAACGGATTTTGATACGGTTTTTTTTTAATAGATAGAGTGATTGAAGAGGAAGGTTTATATGTATAATAACATAAATTAAATAGTGGAGAAATACTGTTATTTTTGAGGTTACTCCAAATTTAACGCGTGCGGGCCACGGGCAGTAATGAATAAATCAAAACAACTGGATCGAGTTTAATCATTTTTTCAGTGAATGACATAGGCTATATATATTTTATACCCGTGCGAAGCCGAAGCGGGCCGCTAGTAGCTTATAAAATTAAGATTTAGAAGCCCTGTTTAGAACCATGCATTGTGAGTTATATCAACTTTGTAGTTTATACCAACGAGTTACACCAATTTAAGTGTTATTTTGAGGACCTTAAGATCCACATTTTGTGTTGAGGTTGATTGGAAAATTTGCAATGTTGTGGACGTCTCCGTGTTTAAACGGGTAATGTGACGGAATAGAGACGTGTTGTGGTTTACTCTTTGTCCATTATAAATGGGATGAGAGTACCCCCGGGCATTATTGTTTATTAACGTTTTGTTAAAATGTTCTAGAGTGAAAATTACCACAGTTACAAATTTACTGTACAAAGGCGAGGTAGTGAAATGAGTGGGGCTAACCTACCCGTAATTGTAATTGGCGCTGTGGGGCTTTGGAAACTGGTTTTGTATAATTACAGAATTGACAAAGGTTTTTGATAGTAACAGAGTGTCTTTAATATTTCGATTCCTCATTAAATTCGTGGGTGACGGTAATTCTTTAAATTTATGATTTGAACAAAAAAAAAAAAAACATGTTACTAACAATGTTGTACTGATGTAATTCGAACACTTGTGTCTCTGTATCATTTATACAAAGAAAAGACAGAGATGTCGTTTTACTGCCCATTACGTTGTTGTAATAAAAAAAACCGTCATAAACTTCAAGTGTCCCAAATATCATAATAACCCGAGCGTTAACAATACGCCTTTATACTGTTCTGCCCTTCTCGTTCTATCTCACCTACCACAATATAATTATGAGAAGCTTTATTTTGAGTTTTTTTTTATAGATTTTATCGTAAAATGTGGGCTATAATAGTAACGCACTAAGCCTAGATGCTTGGTAATAGATTGGGGTTTATAATCGGGGCTAATACGAAGTGATAATTGGAAACCATATTTGAAAGTTCTGCGACAGCGACATTGCGCGTTCTCTACACCAGTGTTATAGCCGATAGGAGATTGAGGTATAGAGGTTGATCACTACAGAGTATAAAGCAAAGTCGCTTTCTTTGTCCCTATATCCCTATGTATGCTTAAATCTTTAAAACTACGCAACGGATTTTGATGCGGTTTCTTTTAATAGATAAAGTGATTGAAGAGGAAGGTTTATATTTATAATAATATAAATTAACTAGTGGAGAAATACTGTTATTTTTGAGGTTACTCCAAATTTAACGCGTGCGGGCCACGGGCAGTAATGAATTAATCAAGACTACTGGATCGATTTTAATCATTTTTTCAGCGAATGACATAGGTTATATATTTTATACCGCCGCTAGTTAACTATGAATACTGCGTGTATAAGTTTACCTGCTTCTTATCTGAGGAAAAAAAATTCTCATCGGGTTACATAGCCGTAACAATACATTGGTTTTATTTAGTGGCAATGGAAATCGAAATACCTGAGAATTGAATAAAGAATTGGAGATACCTCGGTATTTGAAGAAGTTTTTAGGCTCACTAGGACCGGTAACAGTTTTTTTAGGTAATAGTGCTAGGTTTTATAACAAAATCCCAAAACACGTTACCGATTTGCCGGATACTAAGTTCAAGCACTATGTCAAGCTGGTTTTAATGTCTAAAGGGTATTACAGGGTGGATCAATATGTGAACGACGGTGACGTCTGGAAATGACGGCTTCTCTGTGCATCCACTAAAACCGAATGTTATTATTTGTATCTATGTTTATAACTATATTTTAAAAATATGAGTTATAATATATGTAATGAAAAGATAAACCAGATCGAGAGTTTTTCGCCGGTTCTTCTCCATGACTGGGTTGTTTTGCGAACCGGTGGTAACTTTGACGTTCATAAGCGCCTTCTCAGGGCCTAAACTGAATAAAGTGATTTTGATTTCATTTGATTTGAAATCATCGTACATACGTCACAGTTTGACGTGAGATGACAAAGCAGAAATTTATATCGGGAACAATACTTGTAGAGTTATCTGTGTTAATTGTTTTCGTATATAATAAAATATTCGGTTATTTTTCGAGAAACTACTAATAGTGTTCCTAAGGAAAACGTGAAGTGACTCAAATTGTTTGTAACAAAAAAACCGAAATTATCGTTCCATTAAAAAAAAACAAAATTATGTTATACATGGTCTTTATAACTATAACTAACTTGATATTATGTGATTTAATATGTCACATATAAAATATCTCTTTAGTGTGTTTTATAAAATACTATTACAGTATTAGCTTTTAAATTCAGAGTACTAGCCGTTGCAGATTGTTGCTATGATTGTGGCGAAACGTTCGCTTGGACAGTCCTGGTCAATTTTTTTGTCGTTCCTAATATAACCGTAGTGAGTTCGAATTTGCGCATAATACCGCCAAAAGTTTAATACGAAACAAAGTTAAAATATTGTTATAGGAATTTAAAATTCGTATTAATTTATCCTTAAATTGCCTTAATTTTTACATATAATACTAGCATTCCCGCTGGACGTTGTCCTGTCCTGATAATTAAAAAATATATACTCACGTGCATAAAATGCTTAAAGTAACGAATCTATTTAATTTGATAAGGATTAATACTTTATCTGTCTAAATTGCCTTCCGATTACCTCATCATATGTGACCATTTTTACGTAGATACATGGGTATAGTAGGCTATCCTTAAAAGATAAGTATATGCAATCGAAGACTTTTTTATAGACCTATAATAGAGGAATATATCACTATGCATTGTTTTGTTATATCGCAAGAGAATTAGGCAGCGTTTTCGATGACAGCTCCCGAGCGTCTTGACCTTTTCAAGCAATTATCGTTATATTTCAACCAATTTACACAAAACCTTGACAAATTACAATATAAAATATATCTAAACCTTCCCCATGTATTATTCTATCTAAGGGTGAAGACCGCATTATAATCCGTTTAGTTGTTTTTGTGTTTATCACGAACATCCAGACAGACAGACGCAGCAGACAACTTTGTTTTATAATATACTAGCGGCCCACTCCGTCTTCGCACGGGTATAAAATATATAGCATATAATTTTTTTTCCTCAGATAAGAAGCAGGTAAACTTATACACGCAGTATTCATAGTTAACTAGCGGCGGTATAAAATATATAACCTATGTCATTCACTGAAAAAATGATTAAAATCGATCCAGTAGTTTTGATTTATTAATTACTGCCCGTGTCCCGCACGCGTTAATTTTGGAGTAACCTCAAAAATAACAGTATTTCTCTACTATTTAATTTATGTTATTATACTCGTACATATAAACCTTTCTCTTCAATCACTCTATCTATTAAAAAAAAACGCATCAAAATCCGTTGCCTAGTTTTAAAGATTTAAGCATACATAGGGACATAGGGACAGAGAAAGCGACTTTGTTTTATACTATGTAGTGATTTAGTGATAACTCGTATTTGTACCTAAATTTGTATTGCGCAACTTAATTCAAAGCGGTCAAAAAGTTTGGCGCGTACTCTAACATGAATGTATCTTCTTTTCAGAATAAAAATATAAATATACTTTATAATGTAATGGTTAGATTATGGTCATCCTAATCCTTACTTTGTTTGTTTGCTTAGATTGCACGCCTTAACTATTCAACCAATCATGAACTCTTCCACATACTAGCTTAAGAGTACAAAAAGGGACATAGAGTACCAGTCAACTAGAAAAAAGTACTGCTCCTGAAAGATAAATCAAATCTAGATAATCCGAGCGAAGCTACCAGCAGAAGAGCACAATTATAATGCATACCCAGACTCCATCCTATTTTACCAGTACCATAGGTTCTACATACTTTTTGAAGTTATTCCCTGGCTAAGTCAATAACGTATTTGGTTCCTAAAACTGATCTAAATAAGGTTTCTGAGAGTGAACCTTCTGTAATGTTCTTCGCGGATGAGAGAGTTCCCTCAGCTATTTCATAGTTAGAGGAAAGTAAAATCCAAACACTTCGAAACCACCACCGTTATCTACCCATCTACCATATTGTGCGTTTTGGTCGGTCTTGTTACGATCACCGAATTATGTTTAGGGTTGTGTACACACGGGACGGTAATTCAGGCGCGCACGTCGTTTCACATTTGCTTTATATTATACTTAATACCTTCGAATCATAATGCCTCTATTATTGCCACCTATGGAATGTTTATCGGCGGTCTCACTATTTAAGTGTAATGAAATATATCATTTGAATTTAATTATGATTTTTTAATAAAGGTAAATATCGTGGAAAATATAAATTGTCGAGTGAATACGTTACTCTCCTACTAAGTATATAAAAATTCTGTGAAAATAGTAAAATGTACACGTTTTAAAGAAAACTAAGGACGATACCGCTCGGTGACATGATGTGAGCAAAAAGCATTCGCTGTTCAATCTCCAGTATGTACCATGTGACGTAAGACACTTAAAGGCAAGTGTAGTAAAATTTATCTTTTCATAATTTAACATATTTGTAATAGCAATGCAATTAAAATTGCATAGGTTTAATTGTAAATTGAGTACGGATTTAATGAAAACTGCAAATCACATTTAATTCTTCAAAGAAGTTTAAGAAAGTTACGTACGTTTTTTGACGAACCTTCATGGTATTAAGGCTTAATAAACAAGAGGTGATTTTGTGGTGTAAATGGCATTGAATTATTGCTTTGCATATTGTCAATTGCAACCATCTTTAAATAGTTCTATTATCCTTCCTAGGGTTTTGAAATGTCAATGGTAATGTTATGGTTTTGGGTTTGTTTGAAATGTCTCGTGTTACCAATTCTATAGTTCAAATAAAAAAAGGCTGCATCTGCCGTTTTTTGCAATATTGAGTTTAATATATAGATCTCCTGTTGAAGCTCGAAAGAATGGAGAACAATGGGGCCGATATATTCAATAGAATAAAAGCTCCTAAACATAAAATATATATATATATAGATAATCAGGAAAAAATATATGTCTAATAGTATTCTTCTTTACCAATGAGACACTTTTTTAACATTTGGTAACAGAAACTTACCAAATTACACTTAACCAAAGTACGAGCTAGACGTACTTCGCTGAACATACAGGCTTGGCTCCAACTTTTTTGGATATTGTTTTATGATACTCTGATAGATACATGTGTGGTGGTTCGACTATGTACTATTATGTACTGATTCTATAACGTACTATGTGTAAGTACTATTGTTATCGCGTGTAAAATTTTACATTTCAGCGTCATAGGCAGAGGAAATAATACAATACCGTATATTTCGAATGAAGGCTTTTCCTGCCATAAAATTTGCATAACTACGCTCCGCGGCGCGGGGCTGCCGTCTTATTAAATTTCCACCCTCCACAATCATTAATGGTTTGTACTCAACCACCTACTGTTATATCTCGATAAATCATAAGGTATCACGTAATACGTACGGCTGCTGTGACTTTTATTGCCGTCTCAAGGAGGCTGTAATCCACATCTTTCGACTTATATCCGCGCGTCAGATTATAGATAATCTTGTAAATATTAGTAAATTCTTTGGTCAAGTAAATTCGTATATAGCTATTTACAGGTCACATTAATCAAGTTACGATGTGTATGTACATTGTTATTTGTAACATGGAAACAAATGAGAAGTAGAAGAAAAACATTCGCCTCTGAATAATTGTTCATTCCTACTGAAATACTCTCCATTCCGTCTTGCTCGCGCTGTACATAAATAACATTGTTTGAATAACTATGCCAATAATTTAACGGTTCCTACTTCTTTGGTTACATATAACGTTGTCGGTTAATAAATCTAGGAAGCTGAAATGAAACTAATAGATATAATTCTATATAGTAAGATTAGCAATATGTGTCACTGGCTTTTGTCCCCGCAGTTTTCTCATATGATTGTAGATTTGACTTATTCCTCGGGAAAGATCCTTTATTACTTTATGAGAATAACGTCTTGTCTTTATTGTACTTCTGACAACTTGTCTGCAAATTGTCATGGTTACCGTCTGAGTTATTAAGCTCACAATCATATTTATAATGTCGGTCAAGATTGACGATTATCTGTTACTTATTTTCCTCTTAGCTCGGACTGCCTTTGATTCGGTTCAAAATCAGATCTTAAATTTAATGGTACCGTAGTTAATGAAACATCCTATTATAATTATAGGCGTTTCGATTACAAATAAAACAAACGCTAAATTCGTTTGCATCTAAAACAATTGTTTAAACCCGCGCACATTTCGAACAAGTTAAAATGTAATTGAGGCTATTGTTCAAATAGCATACACTGACGTGTTTACGCGATTCAAAGTGTACCCGGCTCCACCCCAGACCGCGATCTGAATTTCGATTGCGCGTGTCATGTGCACCGATAACCGAAAGCCAGACATCATTCAGTATCGGATTACACTCTGTTTCGACTGAAGTATCACTCGTCAACGGGCACGAACGCGAGTTGTACATAATGTTTATTTATCGTTTTATCTTTTTCACTATTTCGTTCTGTTTGACCTCTACGAGCCTCGTTAAATGGCTCCCAAATGGTAGTTTCAATTTGCCGAGCAACTTTAATGATGGTAAGCTTCCGTGTTCGAAAAAGACTGTTATATTCCCGAATGTAATGACAAGCGCTGTGAAACTTGAATCTGAAGTGGAAGCCGCCTGTCTTTGTTCTGCCTGTTGAGGGGGAAATAATCTTGGATGGACTGATAGCTTTTGGAGAAAATGCAGCTGATACAAACTGCACCGATGGGAATGATTTTTATATGGATAAGAATCCTCTGTCATGGCAGCGAGCTGGCGCATGGAGCTCCTCAAAGTTTAACGAAGCAACACCCGACACTGAGAGAGTACCTTGCTTCGACGATACGGTTGAATTTCCTGATGATCGTTACACTGTGAATCCTTCCAGATGCTGATCAGTACATAAGAGCCCTGAAGATTGGTGATAAAATATATTCTAATGAGGAATTTAAGACATTGGCAACGACGAACACCGAAAGTCAACAAGCATTTGTGTTGAATAAATTCCTTAATACTGGAATAATTATCAGAGAAGGATATTGTACAGATAAGGATGGGTGTCCATGCCAACAAAACCTTTTAAAAATAGATTGCTCTGGAAAGTACTGTCCGAAAGCATCTTGTGTCGCTCCGGTACAGCCTTTGGGATTTTGTTGCAGTATCTGTGGCGGCTACCTCACTTTCGATATTGATCATGGGTTTGATAGAGTATTGTTCGAAGAGCTTGTTAAGAACACAGTTTCTAGTTATGGAAAATCTGTGGTTTATAATATAGGTTTTACCCCAGTGCACGACTCGCATACTATTCAGTTAGTTGTGGTGGACAAAGATGAGTATACTGGAGCGAGTGCCTGCAGTAGTCAGCTCTGTCGATTACGCTATCCAAAAACATTGGTTCAAAGGTTTGAAAGAAGCGAGGATCAGTGGCAGTCCCCTGTATAAAGCCGGTTTGGGTGGTAAAATCTTCGTCTCTATGTTCTTTGCAGTAATTTTGGTGATGGGTGCGATCTATGTATATTATTATGGAACACCGAGGACTGGAATTTTCAGTGTTGAATAGAAGTACCAGAGGAATGTTCAGTCGGTTCCACAGTAGGAGTGATAGCGTCGTGTCGCTGACAAGGAGAGATTCAACTATAATTGGCACTACTCGTACAGCGTTCAGAAACCCATTGTATGACTCGAAAAGGGGGCGTGTGCAGGTTGAAGAGTCTGTTGTAGAAGAATGATAACCTTATGACTAACGTGCTAGATGGTGTAATACATATATTCAGTAATCAATTAGGAAATAAAGCAGAAAATGTACAAATATTGTCCCATTACAATCTTAAATCAAGTATATTCACAATTATATAATTAATATGTGTATTCATTTCCAACAAGACGGACGCGATAAAAATAAAAGACTGGTAACAAAGGTGGCAAAGTGTTGTTAGTATTTACAATGTGCATTTGCTAATGCTAACACAACCTATTAGCAACATAAAGTTGAAAAATTAGCCAAGCATCGAGATGGTTAATTGTAAATCAAATAAAATTCCCTCAAAAATATGATATCCTTGTCTTATAGAGGAATGACGTCACTTAAAGCTTACAAAGTATCCTGAATATCCTATTTCTAATATTTCCAAGACACCAAACGTCTCGATTGACAGCAGATCGTTAATCATAATCCTTTGATGTGTATTTTTGGATGACTTTTCAACCTACACTTGGACAGATAACTGTGGTGACATTCGATTCTATTTATTTATATGCCATGTATCGTTCTATTAGTTTGAAAACAAAATGGATGACATCAGAAGGTTCGTTCACAGTTGCACTACAGTTCATTAACCTTTCAAATACATTAAAATAATAATATTGTTTACTCGATTTTTATTTCATAGTTTAGACAGTTACCAGAATAAATATAGTGGGGTTCAAAGAAATTTAGTTTTTAAATTTTTAATAGAAGGTGATGTAAAACTAAGGCCAAGCCTAGAATATGGTTAAGTAAATAGTATTATAAATTTAAATAAAGGCAGCTGTTGAAATTTCGATCAAAGCTGTCTAGTAAAATGATTTATTGTTCTGAGTAAATCTTCTGTAACTATTTATTTTGTAGTTTTAGACACATTTATAGCGAATGTTTCTGTTTGTTTGAACTTCAATTAGTCATTAATCAACAATATATCTATATGTATATTATTAAAAATCAATCGGTGAATGTATGTAAGCACGTCACTTAAGGATGGCTGCACCAATTTGGCAATATTTTTTTGTGTTTGTAATTCTCAGCACAAAGATTGGATAAAAGAAAATCTTTGAAAAATCATGCGGAAGAAGTGAAAAAATTGAGTTAAAATTCCATAGAAAAAGTGAATGAGACAGGAGACAGCAGGGAAATCTTCAAATATATTGGCAAAATTGTCAGAGTGACGTTTAGTTCTGCAGTTGTCATTTAATTTTCGTTATATGATCGCATTGTAAAGGAAAGATTTAGTCTCATGTTCTTTGTCAGTACATCAGTCGAAGGTGGGGCGGGCAGCTAGTAAATAATATAACACAAAGGCGCTTCTTGTGTCTGTCCCTGTGGTTTCTAAAATTTTCTATAATACGCAATAGATATTGATTCGATTATCAACAATGCTTTGAGAGATTTTGTCGGAAGGTGTATGTGCATGTGACATTTAAATAAATTAGAGAAAAGTTGATAATTTTTTGTTTTTTATCCTTATCTATTTAAATATTCTAGTTACGTTCGACGTTTAATTTTGATTAACATTGTCTTTGAAAGTATACCATTTCAATCACCGAAAAAGTTGTTTCTGTATCGGACATATAATTAGGATCACCCAAAAAGTTGTTTCTGTATCGGACATAAAATTTCGATCACCGAAAAAAGTTGTTTCTGTATCGGACATAAAATTACGATCACCAAAAACGTTGTTTTTTTATTTTTTTATATTATAGGGGGCAAACGAACAGGTGGGTCACCTGATGGTAAGTGATCACCACCGTCCATAGACACTAGCAACACCAGGGGAGTCGCAAGTGCGTTGCCGGCCTTTTAAATATGTGAGCCTCCGGCGCTCTCACTGACCGAACGAAATGCAACAGTGCAAGCACTGTTACTTCACGTCGGTTTTCTGTGATAGGGTGGTACTACCCCGCGCGTCGGGCGAGCCGACCCATTCATGCTGAAACCAGTAATAGCTTCAGCGTAGCTCTACCACATACAAAATTCTGTGTCGGACATAAAATTATGGTCATCAAAAAGTTGTTTCTGTGTCGGACATAAAATTACGATCACCAAAAAAGTTGTTTCTGTCTCGAGACCTAAAAAACTGCTTTGACTCCGATGAGCTGCATATATCACATCACCTAAAAATGGGTATAAGTCCTTCAGAGACTCATGACCGCTACATTAGTACATTGCGATTTATGGCGGGTCATTAATTTGACATAGGTATATTACCAGATGACAAGAGAGATTGGCATGACGAGATATCCACTACATTTGATAGAAAGAGGTATTTGGATTTAGTTTCAAACAGGATTATGGCTTCGACCGAGGTCATCTATTGTAAAGTTATCATGAGAACTATGGATATTGTCAAACATTTATCAGATCGGAGTACAGTAGCGTGAACATTGCTGTTTTATGGCGAATATATGTGCGGTAATAGTGTTACCGTTGTCGAACGTTACAGACGTTCTACCAACTTTAATATCTTACATTGTTATATAAGAGTTTTGGGCCAGTGTGAATATAAATTGATTTAGCGCCAGTAGAGGCAGGGAGGGTGCTATAGATTCACCGTAACAAAATGTCTCTCCCAGTCGAACTCATTGTCGCTCTTATTCTATTGTTTTTGCTCGAACGTTGATTTATGATTTTGCCGTTTTAGTACATAGGGTATTTATTTCACAGTGACTTGAGTATGGAATTTTTAGTTGCTTTTTAAGCAATGCCAATTAACACTAGAATCTCCTAAACGTTAGATACAATTGTTTTAGAATTATATATTAATACGTTTATAGACATTTCGAATCGCAACAGTGATTTGGTTGGGACCGAGAGAATAAATTTCATGTATAAATGTAAAACTGTTAAATATTATATTTAAAAGGCATTTAATTCGATTCCATATGGGTGTAACGTAGGAATGATGCAAGAATCTTAAGGACACTGTACAATGATACTGATTTAGGATAAATAACAACAAATATATTACATCATCCCTTTTTATTTAAATAGTTTAATTTATATGTCGAAATAAAGTTATATTAAATAATGAAAATATAATATAAATTTTATATTTATAGATTAGTATAGTTATTAAAAAAAAGGATTATAACAAATATGCATTAACATTAATTTATGGGTAATGACATATATGGACAAGATTTTTTAATAGTAATTAGCATTATAATAATGCACAAATATAAGCGTGTTTTGCATGGCGGTAGTTAGGGTTTTTTCTAAGTTCACCCGGATAACTACCACTATCAAGTTGAAAATCTGTCACCAAGCACCTGTTGACACTTGAGATCCAGCCCCTCTCTAGCTTTCGCGTGTTTCTATCTTCGACAACTTCGTGGTTTAACATGAGATGAGGTTAAATATATAAAGTAGCCTGTTGCCCGCAGCTCCGCATGCGTTTTTTTTATAATTGTAAGTTACTTCTTATAAAATTGGCTATCTGTCAGCGAAAGTCCCATGAAAATAGGTCCAATCGTTTTGGTGATAGTACTACAGACAAAACCACGGATGACAGATAGTCTAAAATAAAGTAGCCTATGTCACCCGCTGTAATTTTAATTATGCGTCAGTGAAATTTTTGTCAAAATCGGTCTAGCCGTTTCGGAGATTACTCGGAACAAACAGACAGACAGACAGACAAATATTTAAAAAATTGTATTTTTGTTATCAGTATCGTGTATACGTTCATATCCAATCAGTAAAAAGTCGTTATTTTGATATTACATACAGACACTTCATTTTTATTATATGTCTAGATAAAAGAGCGACAAATATACGACTGCTTAAAACATCGCTTTACTAAAATCTTGTTATATTATTATTAGAAGGAAAAGCGATTTCATTCGATATTTATTGTTATACTCTTGGATACGTTCGACAACTCACGACTGTTAAATCATTTTACTATGTTACAATGGCGAATTGTGCGCAATTCGTAAAAAGCGAAACAGATACCGCACTACAAAATACAGAGCTAAATTCGCTTATGAAAGAAATATGAAGTTGAATTTTTAGCTAGTTTCTATTGGAACTCAAGTAATTACGAATAACAAAGACTAATGAATAGTTACATAATAGCGCATGTGAAATGATTCGATACTAGTTTTTGTTCACGGCTTCGTTTTGCGTTGGTGTAGATTTGAACTATACCTTTGGAACAGATTTTTTTTCTGGATGAAGGTAGCCTATTTTCTTTACAGGAGTCGGGACACTGTTTATGCAAATGTTCATGATAGTTGGTTCTGTACATAAATAGTGAAAGCGTGACAAACAAACAAAGAAATTCTTATTTATAATATTATTAAGAATAAACATTTCTTAGATATCAATAAGAAAAAAGGGACGTCACTTTAATCTAGAAAGTTCTATTAGATTATAACCTGTAAATAACATGAAGGGAAATTGGACGAAAATATTGAGTTTTATTTTTATTAATTTAATTTTCCGACATTGATTTTAATATTTTAATTAACATAAGATATTATTTAGCTTGACGAATCTATTCAGTAGTATGTGCATTCACTGTTTGGAATAAGTTTCACTAAAAGTATTAATTCATAAACAATATAGGAAATTCTCTAGTCCGGTGGAACTGTAGAGGCCTAACGAAGCCAACAGTGTAGGTCAGTACGAAAAAAAAAAATAGGAAATTCTTTATTCATTGACACTTCATTGACAGTATGGTCTTCACTATTTTCAAACTGTCGTTCAGGATCAAAATGCCATACGGTTTATTTATGGTTCAAATGTGACGTTTTTTTTTGTATGATCTTTTGGTTGCATACGACCTCTTTTCCCGTAATATAAACATTGGCGCTTACGTCAATATAGAATGGAGCGCAGTTTTCTATCACAGCTGACTAAAGACGACAAGTTAACGAGGTAACAGCTGTAGTATTATGTTTAACTCTAATGTAGATATGTTTATATGTACAGTAAATATACATTTCGTATAGTTCACAAAGTGCGCTATCTGCTTTCACTGGTGCCAGGTACGCAACGCGAACGACAAATGACAAATGGTTACCCAACATAGAAGATAACAGAGTTTGCGTTTGACACGTCTGATAACAAAATATAATAATACCGTTTGTTGTGAAAAATATGTATACATTTCGTATAGTTCACAAAGTGCGCTATCTGCTTTCACTGGTGCCAGGTACGCAACGCGAACGACAAATGACAAATGGTTACCCAACATAGAAGATAACAGAGTTTGCGTTTGACACGTCTGATAACAAAATATAATAATACCGTTTGTTGTGAAAAATATGTAGGGATTAATAAATAATACTTGTAAAGGAATTTATCGTAAATTGGTGATAACTTATGTTATAAAACTCCAGAAATTCGGTGTTTTTTTCTTATGTAGAAGATATATATAAATTGGTACAGGTGAAAACGGTTCCGTACGTTTTCTCCTCTATTTGTCAACTGATTTTCTTTATTTTTCTTTATTTAGTAGCCATTGATAAGTTTTATTTTTCTTTTTTCTTTAACAATGAAACTCAAATATGTTTTTTTTCTTAACTTAATAACAATAATTATGCATTTTACAGTATATTTATATAGGAACAATAACCCATAAACCGTTTTTCTGAGTCTGGATGTAGTTTATGTCTGTTAATTGTAGATTTTTCAAGGTCTCCGCAGCAGATGGCTTGATTTTTAAGTCTGTTTCAGAGTGCAGTCGGGTGCGGTGGCTTGCGCGGGCGCGTCTATTTAAACTTAGACGCCACTAGCATCACTGTGAAAGTTAGCGGCGTTTATGTGCTTTTGACCTACACGTACCCGCGCAAGCACCCGCTACCCGCCTGCACTCTGAAACAGACCTTAATCTCTGCACTAAGCTAGCTATCTTAAACAATGGTCCATGTAAGATTCAATACGTGAATGCAGTTTACTCCTTAAAAACGATTGTTTTGGAATATACAAATAAATATTGCCTGCTGCCTTGTTCGCCTGTAATATAGGTTTGGTCTATCTCTCGGGAATAGTAAATGTTTTTAGGATAAAACGTAAACTATATCCTTTACATGAGTAACTTAGCTGTGAAAGCCTAACCATAAAACATACTCACTTTTACCTTTACAATATTAGTAAGGATAAAGGTGGTAAGTAATAATGTTTCTGATAATATTGAAAGTATATATACACTTTTATTTTCATTTATATTGGCTTGTGAGAATAGATGGATATTTCTTATTCAGGCAAAAAATATTAAACATATTTTGTTGAAACTTTACAGTGATATATATAACTTATACATTGGAATAACACATAGACTGTGTATAATTCATAAAAAAAAAACTATTTAAATTGGCTGAAGTATACTGATACGTATCAAGTGTGTTTTAAAAAAAATCCTGTCATTAGTGAGTTATCTCGGCGTCCGTTGCATAAACACATTGTCGAGTATGTGTACATACATACACGCTTTTGCTATAAAATGCATGAATATTATATTCATGTACCGATGGATATATCTACATATATAAAAATAACTTTTTTAGAAGTAAACTCGAAAAATGAAATGAAAACCAGAGAAAACTAACATTTCTGTACATAATAAAAACTAAAAGAAGTTTACAAAAATAATACAGCAGTTACACTTTATTACCGCTTTATCAACCATTGGAAACTATTCTTAGAAAATGTAAGCAGACTTGAAAATAAGTTAACATTAAAATTCCCTTTATAAATAGACGAGTCGCCGCGCAGCGCCGGTTAACATTTCATACATTTAAGATGATATTGAAACGAAAAGACACTCGCCTGTAAAATCAATCAAGCGGACAGCATTGTCCTCTAAACTGTAAAAGTCAGTGGAACTCGTAAAATAAATAAAGCATGCACTAAAACTATTTCCGAGTAACCCCGTATATCATAACCGAGGTATGGGGAGGAGCGTTCGCCGCGGCGAAGTCGGACAGGGCTACCAACTTACCCATATCGTTAAATAAATCCACAGTTGGTATTCTGACCAATCGTTAGCGAATAATGCCCGTTTGTACAGCATGTCACATTCTTATTTTGAAATATTGAACATAGTGACACTTATATATTAGATCAACGAGTTGCAGCTTCTTGAATTTTTGAAGTGAAACTTCTTTAGAATCGTTGTGATTTCAAACTGGATGCAACGGAAAAACGACAGGTAAGAGACACAAATACAGCAAAGAATGAGACAGAAATACACGTATTATTTTAGATTATTTACCTTTCGTCCTTCATATTATCCTCTATGAAAATTTATTTTACACCTATCCTTTCTTACCGTTCAAATATTATTAAAGAAAATAGCATAAGGAACGGCAATTTTTTTTTAACCATGATAAATTGCACAAAAATATAATTATTTTTATTATTACAGTATTCGAACAATACAAGCGCAGAATCAGCTCTTCTGTAAAGGTCTAGTATTGAATGGGTAATCACCCCTAGGTTTGGAACCCAGATATTTATTGATAATATGTTTCTTGAAACTGAATGAAGCATCTCAAAAATTGAATAAAAAATAAAAATCTTGTGTCAGCGGATGAAAAATTTACTATTTTCTAATGAAATTACGAAACGTCACAAGCAATTCTCATTCGATTTTTAATTCGAAATATGCACATAAATTAAACATTAGCGAATGCTCCACGGAAATTCATATTCGAGTGCGGTCGACAGCCCTGCAATAAATCTAGCCGCGCGCACATTTGTCACAGGCAGGCGAACGCGACCGACGCCGCTCGCACTTTTACGACGCCTGTGTGTGCCTGTAAAGTGACGAAGTGCGCGCCTTTTGTTACCTTTCTTGCTCATTCCAACAGGCTCCACGCGGTTGATAGTTAATTTCATTGTAATATAAATACAAGTAAGATTACAATTTATACACTTGATCATTTTTGGATTAAAAACTGAGATAATTATTAACAAACAAAAGATAGGAAAGAGATGAAGAAAGAAATTATCAGTTTTTTGAAGTGAAACTTCTTATGAGAGGGCTTTGAAATTCTGAACCGCAACCCTTTTTGTGTGACGAAAAATGGTGGGGGGTAAACACTGTGTCGGTTAGAGCGTTAAGCGATTCCGAAAGTTTGGCAATATTGGGCGCACTTAGTGGTTGCAGGGGTGTCCACCTGGGAACACCTCGTGACGTTGGTTTTTTGTTGCACTCTTTATAAAGTCGTTTTCACTTCTTTCGTGTGGTCATAAGCCCACACTTTGTTGGTGTTGTTTTTGTTTAATTATACTAGCTCTAGTATTTCTCATACTACAAGACTTAGAAACAGGTCATATAAAAACTGATACAGTCAGCTCAATTAATGATGATAGCTTGGTGATATCGGATTCGGATATCGCGATGATTTATGTAAAAACGTCGTGTTAAACCATGGTATCAGTGCCAGTATAACCACAGTATAGGTTAGCGTGGTAAGGGCATATCATGATGAGGGATGAAAACCACGTAACGACAAGAACCAGGTATAAGTTTTTTTTTCTTTCGAACTGACTACACTGTTGGCTTGTTAGGGCCGCTACAGTTTCAACAGGACTACACCAGGTATAAGTAAATACGATTGCGCCTGGTTTATTGATGCATACATACTAAGCTTAACGTCCTATTGCATTGATGTTATATTAACTTCTTGTTCGTTTACGTTCCAGAAACGACATCCCACTTAATTTACTATATTTTTAGCTTAAACATATCCGATTGAAAGGCAATCGCTATTGGTACATGGCTTTTTCTAAATCTGCCTAGTTAGCTACCACCCTCAAGTTGAAAATCTGTTGACAAGCACCCTGTTGGTGTGTTCCAGCAGCCGCACTTGAGAGCTAGTCCTTTTGCCTTAGCGTGCTTACCATCTTAGACCACATCATCATTTAGCATCAGATGAAATTCTGGTCCAACGCTCAAACCTACAAAGTATTACCAAAAAAAAGAGAAACTGTGGCTAGTTTTCATCTTCAGCCTGTAAGAGAACCACTGCAGTGCCATAGGCCTCTTCCCAAAGGAAGGTATAGGGCATAATCACCACGCCAGCCCACAACGTATTGGCGATTACAAACTTCAGGACATCCACAGTTCTATATTTTTCCGACATACAGTGGTACCACTAAGAACATTTCTAAGGTTCAGGTTTCCTCACGATGTTTTCCTTCACCGTCTATTCACCATGGATATGAAATACTTCCCACGTATACACGCCAGTCCATACAAGATGTATACGTGAAATATAAAATATATTCCGCTTAAAAATAGTTCGTAAAGGGTCCAAACTGAATTTTATTACGTCTCATTTACTTGGCAATGTCATGATGGGAGAACAATTCTAATGCATTCATCCCGATTTGCAATCGTTACGCGTAGGGGTCTTAAAGAAATTAAGATTAATAGTGTTTGGGGGCATACAGTTAGGGTGAATTTAACGTCTCCGTTAAGAACACTGAAGATGGCTTCGTTTTTCTTACAGTCACTCCTGCAGTTTCTAGGTATTCTAATGCTGAAGATTACAAGCTTTAATGATGATCCATTATTTTTTTAAGGTCATGTAAAGCTTAAATTTCTCTTCCTCTTTCGTCATCAGAGTTGGGAAGGCACAATATAATTTCTACCCTCATGCTATGGACAGAGACTCGGCTTTATGTTTTACTATCGACCATTTCTTTAAGATCAATCTTCCTTGACATTTTCTTGTTTGACTGACAATAATTATATAGCCATTCCCCATTGCTTTAAGGTCTACTAAGATACCTGCTGCAGGGTAATAGGTATCTCCCGTAGGAAAGTACTTATACTTTTATGCTTAAATAACCACCACGCCTGCCCACGATGTATTGGCGATTTGAAACCCTGAGCAGTTCATAGTTCTATATTTTAACATATATTTCTTCACGATGTTTTCCCTCACCGTCAGCTGATAGTGTTATCGATTTATATGAGTAACGGTACGTGAATTCTGAAAAATTCGTTGGTACGTGTCGGGGTTCGAACCTACTGTTATCGAAATGATATTTCGTCAGTCAAAGCACTCGCTTACTACGTTAAAACCACACTAATATTGAAATTAAGATTTCATGTAGTTTATTTGTTAAAGTACGTAGCGTCATGTATGTTGTATTTTAAGCTTCTTTCGGTGGCTGTTTTTACAAAATCTGACCACTGTTTAGGAGTTCTATATCGCATTTCCGAGGTGGTTGAACATTACTGAAATGCTTGTCTTAAATGTATGTACAGAATTATGATACGTTGAAATATGAAATGAAATAGATATGTAGAATAATAAAATTGCAATTGCTTTCTTTTGAAGAATAAAAAAAATATCGAAGATATAATCGATTTAATTCATTTTCGTATTTTTAATATTTCAGTTATATCAATAGTTGACAATTGGCAATCGGGTGTATACTATAGTTTTCTTATTTATCCCTATATAGATGCACGTACTAGATTATTCCACTGAGTCATACAGTTGTTTTATATGATAAAATTTGGATCGCCAAAAGACGTGTCTGTCTCGTCAAATTAGTTCTTTTCACAGTGCCCTTTTGTGAATAACGTTTGTTTATTTGTGGTCCATTGTGGTCCGTTTAATAAGGCGAGTACGCTCTCCACTTGCCTTGTTCGGAACTATAGTATGGAGCACACGAATTCACACGGTAATCTACGTCCTAGGATCGTTGAAAAAATTTGGATATGGTAAAAATATGAATACCTACAATATTTTTATGAAATGGAGAAGGCTTGTCTATTTACGTGTGTTATAATAAAAATTGTATTAAAATACACTACAATCGTGTGCACATATAATAGAATACCTTTTGGTCACGAATTCACTCATGGTAATGGAGGTTTTGACAATAAAATACAGCGCATGTTATTTCACAGCGAGCTAGTACATCGCTGTTTGCAATTCTTCACAGTACAGTTCTGCAATAATTGTTGTATTCGTTTTCAAATAACCTGTAATGAACAGTGATGGCATAGGTGACACGACACAATCTTTTAGGACTATTCGATTTAGAATCACTTTGTTTGTGTGCTTATTCGACAAATAAAGACAAGCTTTGATGTCATTTTGTTGCTGTTCATTTAATAGTGCCTCACCCATACACGTCGATGGTATTGTATGTCGTTTTCGAAGAAAACCGTGGAATTTCGATTTTTTCTTAGTCAGTCAAGGGTCATAGCGAGGAAAAATCAAACGGCGTGAAAATAAATGAAGATCTGTATCTATTTTACAAGAAATATCATAGCTAAATTATAAAATTAATTTTAATTGCCAAGTCTAAGTGGAATAAAATATTTTACCTCCACCTTCACACTAAGTAGTGTTAAGGATTCAGAATTTCGTGGATAAGGATATTATAATATATAGTGTAATATATATCTATCTATTTGTTATTTTTACAAGAGCTGGTGTACTTTATTTAATACTAGTGGGCCGCTTCGGCTTCGCACGGGTATAAAATATATAGCCTATGTCATTCACTAAAAAAATGATTAAAATCGATCCAGTAGTTTTCATTTATTCATTACTGCCCGTGACCCGCACGCGTTATATTTAGAGTAACCTTAAAAAATAACAGTATTTCTCCACTATTTAATTTATGTTATTATACATATAAACATTCCTCTTCAATCACTCTATCTATTAAAAAAATCGCATCAAAACCCGTTGCGTAGTTTTAAAGATTTAAGCATACATAGGGATATAGGGACAGAGAAAGCGACTTTGTTTTATACTATGTAGTGATTGCATCATCTAATGTAGATAGTGTATTCACGTGTTGAGGTGTATTGAAACGAAAAAGAGTATAAATAAAGATGCATCAGTTAGGATCGACTTATTACATATTAAGCTGCTAGTGCGCTGACGTTTTGTACTGTACTGTGTGACTATTAAAAAATCATCGAGATTGAAACGTCTTAAATGTACGTAGGTGAACAGAAGTGGGGGGCCGTTTAAACTAAGCCCCTCGAAGCGGTACAGCGACAGATGTTCGAGAGGGCTCGTGTCGAGAGCTCTCACTGGCTGCGGTCGACACTGCGCTGCACTCCGACACTCATGTGCTCATTATCACGGGGACGTTGCGATTGTGCGCGGAACGATTTTTAAAATGAGGGACCTTTGAGTACGCGAAGTAGCGGTGACTCTTTATGAGTTAACATCGTATTGAGTTTCGGTAATCAAGTTATTCATTTCGTATAATTAATGTACTTCAATAATACTTAACTTCGATTCGAATTCATCCACCTCACTTGAAGAAAACCTTCTAATTGGAACTGTTTTTTTTTTATTTTCGTGGCAAATTTTGTAGTCCTTATTTCTTTGTTATATTTACTCTTTCAAGGAAGTTGCTTTGGTAGTTATAAAACGAAACGAAATTGTTTCAAACAAGGCGTGAAGAGGTACTTTTGCAGGTCGGCATGATGACGACGACTGCCGTTGGTATTTAACGCCGACAGTCGCCGTTGTTTTTGGACTGTACCGTGCTTACCATCAGGTATTGTACAGTCATTTTGCCGAACTTATATAAAAAAAAATATGTACAATTCTGAATATTTTGCTTAATGATTTTGTGCAGTACAATAAATTTGCCACGCACAGAAGCTGACAACTGCTTACTAAAAGGGATATTAAGGTTCATCCTAAAATTCAGGCATTCGGCCATAAAAATCATAGTTATGAACGAACAATCGACCTAAGTGAGTGATTATGCCGAGACATCGGCCGATGCATGTCATATCTATAAATCTATCACTACTTTTATTTCATTTTACGCAAAGTATTCTCTAGCGAAGTGTCGGAGGGTTTCATAGATAGATTCTTGTGTGAAAGATTGACATTACTATTGAATTGATTTTGATGAGTCTGGTACTGGAATTTAAAAACATGGAAAGCGCAAGCCTGGGGGCCAGTACCTTCGTTACAGAGATGTGGTTAAGCGCCATATTATGGCATGTAACATACCTCCGCAGAAGTGGGAAGAGCTTGCGCAATAGAGGTCAGAATGGCGCAACTCTGTTAAAAAGGCAGTAGAAAGATTTGAGGTCCATCGACTAAACGACTTCGATGCAAAACGTCTCACTGCCAAAGAACCGTCCCAAGCTTTCCTATGTCTACACCCTGAATTCTTTGGGTCAGTTACACTGTGCGCCTTGTAGCCGTACCTTTAAAACTAAATTTTGTTTCGCGAGCCACACTCGCTCTCATTACCGAAAGTAAGAAGCTTCGCCGTTGACGGATACGTCAAGGAGGACATCACCATCATCATAGAAAACTTCAATATTATCTAGATTAGATAACATTACCATCGGAATTGGCATTGATGAGAAATTTAGGCACAGGCAAGTTAATCATCATCATCATCTTACCCTTATCACACCTAAGTAGGGTCGGCACAACATGTTTTCCTTTTCCACTCTCCTCTGTCAGATGTCATCTCGGTATTCACACCTTTTATACACATATCACACAATCCATCCACACCTTTTTCGGTCTTCCTCTACTCCTATATCCATCCAATTGCAAACTCAAAACTTTTCTTGTTACATGACTTTTATCTCTTCTCCTAATATGCCCGTACCATGCTAACCTACTACTCCTCAACTTCTCTGTCACTGGTGCCATTTTCATACTTCCTCTGATATACTCCTTCTTAATCTTATCCATTCTTATTACACCACATATCCATTCGCATTTCTGCCATATGTAATCTTTTCTCATCCGTCTCATTCGTAGCCCAGCACTCGAATCCATATAACACGGCTGGTTTTATTATAGTTTTAACATGGATAAAATATTTATAACGGTTCAGTCATTATGTTAAAACCACAATCAAATTAATTGAAGATAGCTCTCCCAATGAATTTAAATGTCACTCGTAACTTCCCATGAAAATAAAAGCCATTGGTAGTAGCAACTCTCAATTCGAATGATATGGTAATATTGTCGATTTACGATAGCTCGAGAAAGAAAGTTAAAGTTCCCAAAACAACTGTATCCCCAGGCTTAGTTATATGTACATAATAAAGCGAGAACGTAAAGTGTCTAAATGTCCTTGCTTAGTTATATCAGACAACAGCGTTACGATTATTCCCCATATTTATACGGCGATTAACGTCAAATTACGCCATAACAGCGTCTGTTATTACCGTAAGCGTCCCCCCATTAGCTCGTATTACTTATGTTGCGTTCGTGTTTATTGGTTATTATTACCCCTTTTTATATTTCTTATGGTACCATGGACGTTTCATTTTTTCTAGTTACAATATTACAGTTGTAGAATATGAATGCTATATTGCTTTGCTCGCGACTTTACATACTTTAATGTAGTATTTGAACTATCACTCAAGCACGGTACTTCTTTCTATGTGTATAGGAAATTAAATTATGACGACATGTATCCACCATTCACCTGAACACAGCGATCCTTTTCTTCAGGTTACCCCGGTTGAGTTTGTGGTTTGGTTCGGTGATATTCTTATCAAGGTACTAGACTACACTGATACTAGGTTTTATTACGATTGTCTAGAAATTTTGTACTGTAGGTGGTAGAGCTACGCTGAAGCTATTACTGGTTTCAGAATGAATGGGTCGCCTCGCCCGGGGTAGTACCACCCTCTCACAGAAAGCCGACGTGAAGTAACAGTGGTTGCACTGTTGCGTTTCGTTCGGTCAGTGAGAGCGTCGGAGGCCCACATATTTAAAAGGCCGGCTTGCGACTCCCCTGGTGTTGCTAGTGTCTATAGACGGCGGTGATCACTTACCATCAGGTGACCCACCTGTTCGTTTGCCCCCTATAACATAAAAATAAAACCCTTGTGTAATTGTTTCCAACGTAGTTACGCTCAGAGCGGTTTGCAAGTTCCGAGAGTCAATAGTACTACGATTTTTGATAGAGGGAAGAGTTGCTGTGTTGCCGTTCAAATAGATTCGTGGACAGATATATTCAGTTTCATTAATAAAACTAATACAGAAAAGGATTTGTGCAAACATATACGTAATAAAAATACAGAACATTATGTTTTAGTTCTTTTATGTACACCTGAAAACGTGTATGTAAAAATTCATAATAATAGGCTGAGTGTTTAAGGCGTGAAAGCGTAACAAATACACGAACTCACATTCACACTTACAATATTAGTTAGGATATTATTATCATGCAGAGATAAAGTTTTTGTTTGTACTTAAACTACCGACCCGATTTTGAAAATTCTTTCACCGATTGAAATCTACGTTCGTTTTGAATAACACTGGCTATATTTTCATGAGGTTTTTTTTTTTTAATATAATCAGCATTTTGCCGTATATTTGTCTGTGTTTTTTCGATATATTTTGGATTAAAATGTAGCCTATGTTCTTCTCAAGGACCCTGGATATCTCTATGGCAAACTTTGTTACGATTGGATCTGAGCTTTAGCAGTAAAAAGAAGCTGCCTGTACTTGTAACATACATGTAATGTAGTCGGAAAGTTGCAGAAAGAAAAATCAATATTGAAAAATTTTCTGATTTCATTTTGTTTTTATTTCCATCACAGTACGTGACCAACCAATTTTGCCCGTGTCGATGTTTATATACGAATTACGAAGTAACTCCAGTATCGTTATAAAGGTTTTATATTGTTTAAGGAAACGGGGCACCATTCCTTTCGAACCATGCGTAGGTTCTATCACTCCTAAACGAATTATGTTAAAAACGTATCGTCAGTGGAGAAAGTTGTAAGAGAAAAATATTCCCGTGTCAAGTGTCGAATTTGTGGTCATAAGTATTCGTTAGGAGCTTTCAATAACATACATTAAGTGACCATGAATCAATGGTTAGATTGGACACACCAAATTAGGATTACCGATCGCCGCGTTACAGTTCGAGTGATTGACATGTCATTTTCTGAAATGCCTAATTATTTTTTACCATCAAGATAAATACAGATATTAGAATAATAACACATAATAAATTTATTTATTTTGTACCTTTTAAAATATATGATACTGATTCAGTAATTGTCACTACATTTAGTTCTGTTTTAAGTGTGATTAAGTATGATATTCATAAGTTAGAATTCTAAGAGCATCAAACTGATAACAATAATTATTTATTTATAGCAAGTATAAGCTTAAGAGGGCAATTATAAATGTTAAATCCGTTACTACCAATAAAACCAGTAAGAATCTTAATCACGTATATTTTGGCTCAGTTGGTAGTGTGTTCGGACACAGTGTCGAAGGACGTAGGTTCGAATCCAAGCAACTGAGTCGGAGCTTTCGGTGAAGGAAAACATCTTGATAAAATCATAGCATGGTGGACGGGCTTTTTCTAAGTCCGTCTAGCTAGCTACCACCCTCAAGTTTAAAATCTGTCGCCAAGCACCTGTTGATGTGTTCCGACAGCTGCACTTGAGAGCCAGTCTCCCTCTAGGTTAAGCGAGACTTTACCATCTTGGACCACATTATCATTTAACATCAGATGAGATTGTGGTCAAACACTTATCTATAAAGTATAAATATATAAATCATTACATATACATATATATATACATTACATAGTATAAAACAAAGTCGCTTTCTCTGTCCCTATATCCCTATGTATGTTTAAATCTTTAAAACTACGCACCGGATTTTGATGCGGTTTTTTTTAATAGATAGAGTGATTGAAGGTGAAGATTTGTATATATAATATCTTAAATTAAATAGTGGAGAAATACTGTTATTTTTGAGGTTAGTCCATATTTAACGTGTGCGGGCCACGGGCAGTAATGAATAAATCAAAACTACTGGATCGATTTTAATCATTTTTTCAGTGAATGACATAGGCTATATATTTTATACCCGTGCGAAGACGGAGCGGGCTGCTAGTATATATATAAGTATTAGTCAAATCGTTTATTATTATTTTTAGGGGATGCACAGAGATAGTGTCTTTTCCAAACATCACTATCGTCCATTTATTGATTCACCTTACGATATCTCTCTGAAAATAAAACCGGCTCGATGTAATACTTGAATTTACTGTCCCCGAAAATCGATAACGCTCTTTAGGACGTTGTTGTAAAACTTAACACTATTATATAAAAAAATGTTGATTAGTCTTACTAAGCATAAAACATGGGATAGCATGGGAGTTCTTAAAGAATACAATCCACCGATATATATATATGTGGTTGGTTAATACGGCACAGAAATTACAAGTTTATTAAAAATATAACTGTGCTTTAAAATGCTACGATACGTTTTATTCACTTGCATTATAAGTTTTACTAATACAATCATTGGTTGTTGACTAATATATATTTATTTTATCTTTATTGTACACCATTACAAATAAACACTATAAAACATTACAATTATGTGATTAGTACAAAGGGCGGCCTGATGGCTAATAGCAATCTCTTCTAGGCAACCTTTGGATAGATCTGTTCCATGGAGTGGACTATGTGGTATTTAGGGTGTACAAATAAACAAAACTAGTAAGTACCACATAATAAGCAGCACGTACACTGTAACATGCGTATATAAATATGTAATAAAATAATATACAATATATAGACTACATAATATTTATAATCCATAGATATTAAGCATTACAATATATATACAAAAGCGAAATGTTAAATTGACAAATAGTATAGTACTTTAATTACTTTAATAGTAGTTTTTAAATATGCGCCAATTAGATAATTAATAAGTTTAATAGAATGTGCAATAATAAACCATTACATACATGTTTGTTGTTATTTTCTATATTATAGAAATTTTACAGTTGATGTTGTTTATTGAAAACCAAGAAATGTGTTTCTAATGTTGATTTTCTACGTCGGATATATACAGTTTTTGCGATGAAATCTGCGTCTGTTCCCAATTTTTAATTTTTACCTGACTGCGCTAAATTATTGTTTTTTGAATATATGTGTGTCTGTTCTCTGACCCACATCATAGGTTAAAGGGCTTCATCGCTTTTAACATATGAGGTGTCGTTGGGTATAATTGAATACTGGTCGTGGCACAAGTCATATAACATTTAAAAAAGATGAAGATAAAAAATCCCTTTTATCTTTCTCGCAAAGAAAATAATTTGACTGGTTTATAGTTACAGTTGCTTATTTAATCTTGTTATTTGTTTTAAGTATTCTTTTTTTTATACATTTATTTGGATTTATGATTTACATAGGATTTTATTAAAAGTAAGTTTTCACATATAATATATTTTCTGTTTTCACTAATAATGTAGTATTAAAGAAACATATATGTATATTAGGCAAGATGAATAATGCCTTGTTTTCAACCTACACTGCAACACAGGAGAAAGTACGTTCCTTGTATGGCGGTCCCGCTTTCACGGCGTAATTTGGACCATAATAGGTCTGGTAAGAGGAATTATCAATGCTGGTTGATTGCTTACTGTGCATTATAATCTTGTATCTTATAATGCGGGAATGTAATGTGTTGTAACGTGTTGTTAGTTCAAAAAACATGTTAATTATACATTATAGAAATTCAGAGCTAGGAAACAAAATATCAAATTTATTTTGCCTTATAGACGAGTGTTTGATAGCATTTACTCCTTTTTGTGCAGTCAGCTAGCAAATGTAATGTAATCCACTATTTTTTTGTACGACGATGGTAGCAAACAAGAGCATGGGACGTTTCATGGTATGCGGTCACCGCATTCTATAGACACTTGCAACACCAGCAACATAAGTTACCATTACTGCCCAAGTCAACCCTGTCCACTACCGTATAACCCCAAAAGAATATTAGACATGGAACCGCGCACACACTTCTGAATAGAAATACTGTTACATTTAACATTTTTAAATATTAATCGATATGAATTTAGTTTTAAGATATTAAGCATTAACGCCACGGAGTTGTCGAACAGTAAAACAGTATATGACATTATATCAGAAGATTACTTCTAGAAAACAGAGGAAAGTTATCCGCCAAAAACCTGTTAATTCTCTCTTGAAGAATCCCATTGCATATTTTCCTGAGAAAATCTCAGGTGGGAGAGCTCAGTCTCCAGGTAGAAAGTTCGCGTGAGGAATTACTGTAAAAGCAAAATGCCCTTGATTATTATGGTCCTGAGCTCTGCTAATTCCCATGGTGAGCGGTGAGATGATGAAGAGTAGCCAGCCATAAGCATCGTATCTAATAATAACTGATTTCTAATTTCAATTGATTTTAAGCGGTCACTGGAACTTACGGCCGTCTACCAATTTGATATGGAAAACCGTTCCTAATTTTTAGCCAGTTCCTCTTTTGACTTAGCTAGTCAGCATGTTAAATATCACGTGGGGATTGTGATTAAGCACTAATCGTATAATCGTTATGGTAAAAACCGATAAGATATATAAATATTCCATATATTTCCGTATATTTTGAAAAAACTTAAAAAGGAAACGAATCAAAACATGTTTCTAATCTGTAAAATTTAATATAGAATGCTAAGCATCCCTTCCTCAGTTTAATCATTGAACTTTTTCAAACTCAATCTATGAAGCAACAAGCTGTTGTTGGCGTTCGAGAATTCAATTTACAAACAAGTTAGCATCTCGTTAAAATTCCACCGACGTTATAAGGCGCCGTGGAACCTTCCTTCTACGCATATTTTGTTGTATTCGGATGTTCCGCGAGCGGTCCGCGGTCCGGCATTCTTCATAAAGTACGGCCCACGTAGATTGCCTTTTTAATTAATAAATTGTTTTATATTTCCATGTGAATGTTTATTTTTAACTAGAGGAGGTCCGCGACTATGTTCTCGTAAATATGATTAAGTTCTTGCATGGGAATACATATTTTTTGGGTTAATTGTAGGTTATCTTTTCTTGAACTGTATTTTTGCCATTAGGTGCTACTTATATAGGGCGTACTAATTTTTCGTGGCTGATCCTGAAGTGCGATAAATTAAAAGAGCCACTGTGACTGGTTTTTGTTAATGGTGGTAACGATTCTATCAGCTACAGATACCCTATCACCCTGTTTGATTACTAGGCATGTACTAGTTCATTCCCTAAAGCGATACGCTTAACAGTAACACTATGGTGGAAGTAACACCTGGAGTATAATGACCGTAAACAATTGCCACGTTCTATCACCCAAACTTTAAGTTAATTGTGGCTTTCTTCAGTTTGTCGCATTTTTTCACAATCAAATTGGCTAGTACATTAAGTTACAATATCATAGATGATTTCAGGGTCTCCTACACGCAGATATCATTTTTTCAGTCACTAATTGTGCCTCTATTTAAGACTACTAAAAAAATATAAAAACTCTAGACCAAATTACGAAGATTTTCAATTTATATTTCTTTGGAGTTCAAGCAAAGACCACCTTATGATCTTGAAGAATCATTGTAACATTCTTTCGTAAAGGAAAATATTTGTTGCTTATAATAATGCCTAGAGAGAGAGAGAGAGCATAAATACATCACGCTTATGCAAATAGTTCACGGGTAAGCTCTGGTTAACATAAATTAATTGGTCTGTACATCGCTTATTATGATTTATGCTCAATTTTGGTGGGGTCATATGATTTAGTTTAACATTAACTGTGGTGACTTTACTGGAATATGGTTGTATTGTATTGTTGTTTGTGAATATTAGTATATATTATTTCAAAACTATATACAACATGTAGAACCATCGTGTCTGTGCATCGAAGATATTCGAAGAAACTGATCACGAGTAATGCAGGAGTGTAACAAAATATTATAAGTCTATTTATAAAAGCTTTGTCTGTGTGTCTGTCTGTTTGGATAAGCTAATCTATAGAACTATTAGATGACTTTTTATAGGGTTTTCACAAGGGACTTGAGCTGCGTGTGGGGAAACAATGAGTTTTATTTTATCAAAATTAGGTAATGCAAAATATCCATATAATGTAATGTTTTAATATATACATTCAACTTAACATTGTTTGTAGAAAAGTTAAAAGAACACGCTTTAGTTGTCGATTTTCAGATGTTACGTGTTACGAGTGTGGAGTTTACGTGTCATTTGCTTTTCACACGGCCAACATTATGTGGATCTCTTATGCCCGGTTTCTGAAGCATTTTAAACTATAGTTTATCTGTTCAATAGCGCTATCGGATCGATAACTTGTCAAATTGGGTTTCTGAACACACAATCATACGCTATATGTCAGTTAACCTCGGTTCAACTTAACTGGCCAAAATTGGGCGTTTATCTATTCGGTAAGTTTTATTTGACTTTTCATCTGCCAAAATTGAAAAAAAAATTTTTTCTTTGTGTCGGTATACTAATTTTAGCACAAATGTTGTTTAAAATATTGTTTATTATGTTCCATAATATGAATAAGGATCCGAAAATTCATCGTAATTCCGTATAAAAATACTGTAGATAATTTCTAATCTCTGTACTTCAAAATCATTTTATGTTTATTTTTTGTCGACACAAATTCTTTAGCAACCATATAATATTTTTATACCGTTTCCGTGCTTCATTATCGTACATATCTTTTTTTATCTATTTATAAAATACATACAATTAACGATTTCAACAAGATTGCTGAATATAAAATCTAACTGAATCAACAAAAATAATACTACTATGCATGACAATAATACGATTCAAGCAATAACAAAATCAAAGTTTTTATAATATTTGACATTTTGGGAATGAGAGGTCAATTTTCAGTCTTTAAGAAACAGCTGTGTAACAAATCATTATACAAACTTTATAACTAAAATAAAAAAGCCACGTATCTAAATTGGCAAAAAACTGTTACAATCGAACAACAATTAATGACAAATTGAAATGATAAAATCAATTTTATACACCAATTTGTAAAAAGAGCCATCTAGTGAACATGAAAGAACTGGTTATTGGTTAGATAGTTATTTGACGGCTCGTTGTGTATTCAGAAACGCATTGACAGTTAAACGCCGCTTATCTTATGGATAACTTTATTGAATCAATAGCTATTGATAGTTTAACTGACGGCTTCAGAAACCGGGCATAAGTGAGGTAAATCAGCTTTTCATTCATGTCTCCAATTATATTGATTCAAACTTAATATAAAAAGAAGATTTATACGTTAATAAAAGTAATTTTAAACGTAGGACATCTTCGGTACAACGAGCAAATAAATAAAAATCAGTTTTCGAGATTTCTAATTGACAAATTTTCAACCTTGTATAAAGTTGCATTTTAGCTGTGGATGTTCTACCCACTGTCGATAGTAATAAAAAAGGGGTCCTTTTCCAAATGCAATGAGAAACCGTAATGACTGCATTTCTTTAGAAGATTGATGGAAACGTGATGAATTGTCGAGTGCCGCGATGGCAGGATTAATGGGGTGAATCCGCCAGATAGAGACGGTACCGACGTAGACGCTATGACTTGTAATGAACATGTCTGCTTTGAAACGAATTGCATTATCATTGTGATTCGCTTTAGTAGATGGTATGAGAGAAGATTGCTGCTTTGGAAATATATTATTATTTTGTAATAACTCTATTTACGGCTTCGTTGGATTGTTCAACGCAATTATTGTAAAGCTCTCTTTTAATAATAACTTTGAACATCACGTTGTTTATCCTATTAATATTATGAACGAGAAATTTTGTAAAGGTGATTGAGTGTTTGTTATTGGTTTGCCCTTATAAATGAATTTAATAACTGCGCTCCAGATAATGAGATGTGTTTCTGGCCTGCATCTCATTGATCGAGTACGGAGTATGCAAACGCTTTGCTAGAACCATCGTTGTTATTTCGACATGCAAAATAGAATAACATTTAAAATATATGTCAGAATTATCATAAAAATTATTAACACCGCTAATATATTTTTCGCTTTGAACAACGCAAATATTTACCGGAGAACATCACAGTCCGAAAGACCGCAACAATAACGTCTATTACGCATTGGGTATAGCAAACCAAACTATTGGGTTCATCACCGGTAGGAGTGAGATGCTCCGTACTCGATCAAGCAGCCTAGAACCACATCTCATTATCTGGAGCACAGCTATTGAATTCATTAATACGGGCGAATCAGTTACTCTCTCACGCAAACAACTACAGATAGGATTTTCATTAAACTTTACACTAACACATAGGCGATAATTAACGAAGATGTTATTTAAGTTTGTCATAGTACGACCATACATATCAAATAAGTTTGAAAAAGTTTGTGAGTTATCTTCGCGTACACTGCATAAGCTATTAGAGTTACATGAGAATAATGTAAAATTTAAAGAAATTACCATTTATAAAGACACGAATGGAGGCATCCTCTTTAATAATATCTATAACCTAAACGATGGTATCACACTGGAATGGAATGGGATAAAAGACTAGAGAATCTTAAATTATCACGACGAAATGGTGAAATAAAGTGGTAAGTTGATGTGGCCGGTAAAATTTATAAGTTTGCATTATCGAGTTACAACGTTTACTGTTAGTGTTATATAATTATGGTATTATCGACTCTTTCTTACTATTAGTGTAGATTAGTAGAGGAGGCTTGGAAAGCACCACAGGTTCACAGGTATATTTTTTTTTTTTCGAACTAACCTACACTATTAGCCTAGCAAGGCCGCTACAGTTCCACCGGAATATGATTGGGTTTAAATGTATAGTCGAATTTTGGTAGGTGGCAGCAACAGTGTAGGTGCACGAGCGAGAGTCTTTGTTAAAGGCAAAAGGGAAGGGTTGGGGGCGAGACGAGTATCAAAATGGCCGGTAATATGCAACCATGAAATTAAATGCCTCATTTATCGCGCTCGCGTTTCTTTTGACTCATATTTTTAAATAACAGCCCGTACAAAGTAACTATCATAATTAAGTTGAAAATTTGTAGGTATATGTCTGTAGGTACTCCAGCAGCTGCACTTGTTAGCCAGTTTCATTAAATGTTTTACCTGTTGCCATCTTAGACGACATCGTTGTATAATATCAAGTGAGATTATTATGAAAGTATTACAGTAGAAAAAAAATGACATAAATGTTTCAAGGCACAAAACGTTCAAAATTTCATCTTCTATATGTCTAAAAGCGGGCTTGAGAATTTATCCCTCTCGGACTTGCTTTCAACTTATTCGTATGAATTTCATAAATGTCTTTCCGTCAACGTACGCCAACTGGATATCGTAATGGCTAAAGTTCAAAATGCCATTCAAGAACCTGTCGAGAGACGTTCGAGCGTAACGGATACATGGCATAGATATTAAATGCGAGGCGTCGTGGATTTCACATGATGCTTTAGTCCACTGGCCGTTGAATTTGGAATAATTTTTTTTTTTATTGTTTATAGGTTTTGGCGTTTGACCACAGTCTCATGTGATATTAAATTAAGCCTAGATATAACTGACTCTTAAGTGCAGCTGTCGGATCTTAGAAGTAGAATTATAATTTAGAAGCGTGTGAAATTCTCTTTCAAGACTCCCAAGCCAGTGTCACTTGAAATAGGTCCATTTATTTTGATCAATAATTGTTATTCCTGGACTATTTACTTATAATCAAAAAAAGTTGAGACTTCATAGGGAGCTGAACAAAAAAGGAATTTAATATTGTATATATAAACAAATGCAAATTCTTATTGTACTAGAGTTTTTGTTAAAAGAATCTTCGCTCCAATAAAAGACTAATAAACTCATTGTCCTCCAGGGCTCTGCCATTAGGCGTTGCGTCATTAGGCTCCGGGAAACGAAATTAAAAACGATAATTTATTCTTATTACCGCCCACGAGCGAAAAAAATAAAATAAAAATATAAACTACACAGACTCCGATCTCGTTTTAATCGACGAAAAGGGAGTCTGTACTTTCGACTTTAATTTAAGCCCGCAAATCTCTCACGGAGTTTTCAACCCGTTGCCTTAATAAATTCTTGACGGAATTGCCAAAACAGCGAGTGGGGAAGTTATTTTGAAATATTGCTATTCAAAAATTTCAGTAGGAACACAAATAAGTTATACTGGAGATCGTTCATTTGGTGTTTGAAATAATAACAACATTGAACTATAATCAAAGAGTATGAAAATATACTTGAAATGTTTTGGGGAATTGCAAAGAACTAAGTCTCTGTGTGATAATAAGTCCCACAAACTGAAAATAAATGCTGAAAAAGCATGTCAACTAATGGTATAAATATGCGTGTTTTGCCTAAGACCTACCTAAGTCAATTGAGTGCCATGTTTTTTTATTTTTTCAGGTCTAAATTTAGTAGCGCTATTTAAACTAATCTATTGCAATTTATTGGTCGAATCGCATGAAATATTTCGCTTCGTTTTAGGTTTCATGTAATTTTCTGCCTAAATGATTTCTTCCCCTAATATTATTTCCAATATAATATACTAGCGGCCCGCTCCGGCTTTGCATGGGTATAAAATATATCGGCCTATGTCATTCACTGAAAAAATGATTAAAATCGATCCAGTAGTTTTGATTTATTCATTACTGGCCGGGGCCCGCACGTGTTAAATTTGGAGTAACCTCAAAAATAACAGTATTTCTCCACTAATTAATTTTTGTTATTATACATATAAACCTTCCTTTTCAATCACTCTATATATTAAAAAAACCGCATTAAAATCCGTTGCGTAGTGTTAAAGATTTAAGCATACATAGGGATATAGGGACAGAGAAAGCGACTTTGTTTTATACTATGTAGTGATAGTCTGTCTTAGTACATATTATCTGCCTTGTTTGAAAAAGTGGCTGTTAATTTTTATTCAAGGCTAAAGTAATTACTAGCATATTTTTTTCTAGATTCTTCTCAGCGGGAACCTCCTCAAATCGGATGATTCATAATTGTGACCGCTACAAAATTTTTTTAAAACACTATCTTGATAAATACATATCCTGTGATTAGTACATAATGTTCGTGTATTTAAATAGTCTTTGGGATCAATTGCCTTATGTACGAATGGACGAATAAACCTATCTCAAAGAAAAGATGAATTATAAAATCCATAACATCAGTCTAATGCTACTCCCACACCCGCGCGACGAAGCTTCGGCCACTTGTGCCGCGAAAAAGTAACCTCAAAATTAATGCCGATAAAGGCGTACAATAACGTTTGCATACCATTGTCATTTCAATAGTAACTCAAAATTAGCGTCTTCAAGTTCCTTTGATGTGTGTAGAAGCCGCGGCCCCAGTTATCGTGCTGCGTGTATCGTCACGCAATCCGATAGTTCGTAACGCACAACGATAACATCTTCTCACATCTGCATTTACTCTGACCATAGACAAAACTTCGTGCCGATACATGCAGGTATGGGAGTAGCATTAGAGTTACCGTTTATACCAAGTGTACTACCTACATTGAATTATTTGTGGCCCACAACAACAACCTTGGCGCCCGTTTCGACGTTACAAAATAATATCTTCTTTGAATTATTTAGTTGAGGAGAATTATTTAAAATAAAATTTTCAATAGACTTCGATATTACTAAGCGTTTTGGATAGGTATATTTTTGTAGTAATTCTAATGCAAATGATAATATATAGTTTTGTAAGGTAGTATCCTTAATATTGTTTTTATTTTTCTTTTGTATATCTGTAAAAATCATTTCAGTGACAATACTGGTAAATATTTACTATTCGGAGTTACATAATCGATATGGCCTTTAGGTGTAATATATTATTTGTGTAGTGACTGCACTTTTACAATCACCACTACATAGTATAAAACAAAGTCGCTATCTCTGTCCCTATATCCCTATGTATGCTTAAATCTTTAAAACTACTGCAACGCATGTTGATGCGGTTTTTTAAAATAGATAGAGTGATTGAAGGGGAAGGTTTATGTGTATAATAACATAAATTAAAAAGTGGAGAAATACTGTTATTTTTGAGATGACTCCAAATTTAACGCGTGCGGGCCACGGGCGGTAATGAATAAATCAAAACTACTGGATCGATTTTAATCATTTTTTCAGTGAATGAACATAGGCTATATATTTTATACCCGTGCGAAGCCGGAGCGGGCAGCTAGTATATTGTAAAGACAAGATATATAAGTTCACTATAAGCGATTCAAATATCAACCATTAGCGAGTAATGCGGTGAAACTATAGAGGCCTTGCCAGGTCAACAGTTAGCCGATTCGAAAAAAAAGCAACCATTAGCGAATGATTATTGTAACCATTTTCAGTAATACCACCATTTACCAGTATACCATCTCTTTCTTCATGTACCTCCGAGCCGGATTGTTGTTGTGGATATTTGCCTTGTGGGGAATGGGAGATATATTGATTCGGAGAGAAATCAATGAGATATGAATACTAATGCTAGACTTTTTGATATATTATATATATTTAAAAAATCTTTTAAATTTTTAAGAATTAATAACCAATTTCATTTCATACTTCAAAGATCCATTTCAAGTCGCAGTTTGGGCTTTTACTAGAGTTCAACTTTTATTTATTTTGATATGATAGCTGAATTCAGCTTTTACATTAGAGCTTTTGTAGGTTTCCTATTACAGTAATAACATTTTTAATTAATTCATGTAAATAAGTTCCAAGGACACTATTACTTTACGTCCTTTTGATTACTTGGAATTGCTTACCTATACCATATTATCATCATCATCAGCCTGTAAGAATCCCACTGCATGGCCATAGGCCATTTCCCGAAGGAAGGTATGAGCATAATCACCTCGCCAGCTCACGACCAATTGTCGATTTCAAACTCTAAGAAAATAGACAGTCCAATTTTTTCCCCACTTACGCGGTGGTAGGTACTACAATAATATATCTCAGGTTCAGGTTTTCTCACGATGTTTTCCTTCACCGTCAGCCGATAGTGTTTACAATATAAATTAGTAAATGTACACGAATTTAGAAAAAAAAAAACGTTTGTACATGCCGGGGTTCGAAACTTCGGACATCGGAGCGATATTCCACCGGTCAAACCACTTGACCACCACGACTTCGTACACATTAACTTATAATAATAGAATTCCACGCCTTAACCTTTAACCGTCTTGTGAAGCTGGGGAACAATCGCTCAGCCATCACTTTGGACTGCACTTACCACTAGGCATAGTGCAGTCACTGTGCCGAGCTATAATAAAAAAAAACTCAAACAATGTCATATATATCCCCTTAAAGTTACACATAAATGTACATCTTTATATAGTTTTCTATTTAAATTAAAAACACTCAAAGAACAATCAAGTTTCTATTAAAGGTTCCTATATGAAACAATTTCAGGAATTAAAGCGAATTTTATATCGACAAGAGAGGACGTTAGTATCCTCTGTATTTTCTTTATGTCTGCAATAGAAAGTATATTTGTGTCTAAATATATTCTTACTGTACAATGCTTGAGTACTATTGTACTCTTCTGGTATGACAGGCCATTTCGCTGTATGACAAGCCTAGACGTTTCCTTTATGTGTGCGTACAGATCTGAAATCATAAAATAATTCAAAGTAGAATAGATATTTCAAAATATTTTTTTTTATAATATAATAGTTGCAGCTGTAAATGGTTGTGTGGCAGAGGATTGTAACAGGTTAAGTGTAGAAAGAGTGTTGGTTCTCCTATATACTGTTGTCGAAACATTCCAGATTGTTCTTAACTCGATGGTGATTAGTTTCCATAAGGGCATTAAAAACGAGAAGATCGTTAGACGAAGAATTACATTAAGTTCTATAATTACTTCGGTACGGTATCAAATTGAATTACAGTCAATAGAAGATATTAATTTACGCAACTGGATGTTAAAAGTTTTTTTTTTATATTATAGGGGGCAAACGAACAGGTGGGTCACCTGATGGTAAGTGATCACCACCGTCACCTGATGGTAAGTGATCACCACCGTCCATAGACACTAGCAACACCAGGGGAGTCGCAAGTGCGTTGCCGGCCTTTTAAATATGTAGGCCTCCGGCGCTCTCACTGGCCGAACGAAACCGCAACAGTGCAAGCACTGTTACTTCACGTCGGTTTTCTGTGAGAGGATGGTACTACCCCGGGCGAGCCGACCCATTCATGCTGAAACTATTAATAGCTTCAGCGTAGCTCTACCACCTACTAAAAGAAAAGAAAAGAACGAAAGAAGAACAGAAGTTCTTCACAGGATATAATTAAGTTAACTCAATAAATTCATTAACATTAACGTTACCAATGCCATTTTTTTAGGAGGCCACATAAGTTATGATGCGTAAAAAAAGGTACGAGGAGCTATTCCTAAGCAGTGCTTAACTTAATCTAGTCTGCCATTCAAGTGCTCTTGCGATAAAAGGGAAAAATTTGTCAAGCAAATATAATTTTTAGGGTTCCATGAATTTACTGTAGCCGTAGACCGTTCATATCTGCTACATAATTAAACAATTGTAGAGGAAAATAAGTTTGCAAGTTGGATTTTCGTTTAAGCAAACAAAAAATACAGTTATCTAAAAACGTCCATGTATGGATAGTCACCAAAAGGTATCTAGTTTTTATAAATACAGTAATTTAATTTAAATCATACTTTTTTTTTAAATAATATTGGGAATATAGTATGAACGCGTCCGTCGAGAGTTAAAAGCACTTGGTTCTCGACAATGTGTGGGGGTTGCGCTGCACAAAAGAAACTCCTCTCGCCGCTTCCGAACCGGCCCGACGTAAGCTGGTATAGTTATTATACATATTCACATATAAATTATTAATTCCGATAATTCCTGAAAACGTATTATCGAAGTTATACTTCTTTTTGCTGCGTTAGGGAAAAACAATGAGAGTAAATTTTTACGAACCGTCACGAAAAACTGACACCCTGAAATTAGCTATATTCACAACAGATGTCGATAAATATATTCAAAAAAAGTTACCAACAAAGTAAGAATAAGGACATCTACATATTACGTGAGAACTGATAACTGTATTCACGATATTTAAATATTTCTATTGTTAGTGTCGTTTTTTCACAACAGATGTCGCTAAATTTATTCAAAAAAGTTCTCAACAAAGTTAAAGTAAGGACATCTTCGTATGTTTGCGTGAGGACTGATAACTGTATTCACGATATTTGTTTATTTCTATTGTTAGTGTCGTTTTTTCTACAAACATAGAAAAAGTCGAAAGATAAAATTTTTGAAAAGATTTTTACCTTGTTACGCCAAAGAAGTATAACTTCGAACGCGTGTACATAAGTACACAAATACACACTTTTTTTTCCGTACATCTTCTTCTTGCTTCTATTCGACCGAAGTCGGTATAACATTTGTTTTTTCTTTCATTTCCTGGACTGAAATCCGGCTTAATTTATTTACGACGGACAGCCTGCTTTGTGTCAACGCTAATTTAGGTCTACTCGTTTGTGTCTAAGAAACTATTGCTAAATAACAGCTGTTTTACAAGTATGCGGTTACATAGACACTGAATATTGAATTTTAAAATATTATATTGTTTTACATATATATTATTCAATTATCGCAACTAGTAATAACTATAACATAATAAATAATTAAAGAAAGCGTTATTTTGCTATTCATTATCGGTAGCCTGTTATTATTATCGACATTATTAATTTGAAACAACCGACATGTGTCAAAGGGTTGCTTCTTCCTTGTGTTTGCAATTTGCGTTGCACATACACAAGTGGTGATACCAAAAACGAATACGTCCACATGGGATCATTGTTGAAATTTCGACTTTTTTTTTATATTATAGGGGGCAAACGAACAGGTGGGTACCTGATGGTAAGTGATCACCGCCGTCCATAGACTCTAGCAACACCAGGGGAGTTGCAAGTGCGTTGCCGGCCTTTTAATATATGTGGGCCTCCGGCGCTCTCACTGACCGAACGAAACGCAACAGTGCAAGCACTGTTACTTCACGTCCGCTTTCTGTGAGAGGGTGGTACTACCTCGGACGAGCCGACCCATTCATTCTGAAACCAGTAATAGTTTCAGCGTAGCTCTACCACATAGAAAAACATTAAAAACATTAAATTACCCAATAGCGAAATAACTGACTCGTGTCTAGCTGTGTTCCCTTAGTTTTTTTAAACTACCCAATGGCTTTTGATACTCTTTTCAATGTTGTTTAGAAAATTTCCTTAGAAAGGAATTTCATATACAAAAACATTTATTAACAAAATCATAGGTATTATTGTTATAGGATATATTACAAATCAACATCGACGATTAAACTGGGCCTCACCCTTTGTGAAAGTTCAGTTGTCTCAGACGCAATGTGGCGCAACAGCACCCAAGCGTTACTCTAAATGTATATAAGAATCTGATTTTCGGGATTCGGTGTGGTACTCAAAACAACAGTTATGCGTGCCTCAGACGCTTGGTTATTTTTGTATAATCGACATACAGCTCATCGAAAATATTTATTAAGCCCAAGAAATGAGTCGTTTGCTATCGAATTGTAAAAGCAAGTTAATTATTCTAATTGTCTCATTCAGTAGTCACAAGAGACTCTCTGCTGAGACAAAGGCTTCTTTCTCGAGGGAAGTTACAGGCATAATCACTAGACTAGCTCACGACGTGTTGGTGATTTAAAACTCCGAGAAATTCAAAGTTCTATAGTTTGCCTGCACTATAAGAACATTCCATAAGTTCGGGATTCCTCACGAAGTGTCCTTCACCGTCAGAGTCAGAGTCAGAGTTTCAGAGAACTCTGGAATTCTGGAAACCACGTTGGCACACGTAATAGTACGATGTTTTAATTTACCAAATTCATAGATGTTTTATTTCCCAATAAATATACATTGTAAAGTAAGGTTTGCGAACGGGGAGGCTGTATGGTATATATCCGCTTACCCCTGAGCCGAGATGAGCAGTGATACAGAGGGACGCGCCGGGGGTGTGGCACACCCCTTATGTTTCATTAACGACTACCGCCTGTAGATATAGGGAGAGTTAAGAAAAATATATCTTTTTCCAATTTTATTGTATTTCCGAAAGGGAATTCTGATATTTTTTTGTAATAAATCCAAAATAATAAATATGTTTTTCCTAACCAAAAACTTATAAACTGTATGTAAGACAAATTTCGTCAGCGTATTTTTCGATACATACAAAATCAAAAGCAGTTCAATTTTTACTTCAAATTTTATTGCCATCGATAAGAGGCTTAATCGTGAGAAGAGACCAAGACCAAGCGTCGCTTGAAGACTTACTGAAGTAATATGAATGTAGTTTTCAGATCAATATGAGACTGAACTCGAAGAATGATCATTACATTGTTCAATAGGGGCTGAGCAGTCATTATAAATCAAATAAAATAAAGCTCATTCTTAATATAACTAAATAAGGCAAGTGGTTTCCATTGAACATTAAAGAACATATAGGGAGTCGCGGGCACCAGTTAGTATGTAATATAATTTTTGTAGCAACAATATATCACCATTGTACACTGCAATTTAGCGAGTACATACAATTAATACAATTTTATATTAGTGAGCATAAATGATATAAGATACAGCGACATAGGTTTTTATCAATACTTTAGGCGCAACAGGGCTTTTATTCACGATTGTTTTTTTAAATGTTGAAAATATTGAAAAATAAGCTTGATTGTTGTGTAGGGAAGCATTCATCGTTTGGCCAATTTCAGTTATGCTTTACTCTCGCCAGGCAGGCTAACCCGTATTCTGTTCTCATACCTCGCGTCGTACTTCACGGACCGTTGGCAGTATTACTTCGCTCTGGCTTGGCTGACTTTTTGATCTATTTCTGATAACTCTGCTATATACTTTAATCAATCAAAGCAGGAGTACAGAAAAAGACACATGGTACCCGTCTCATCCAGAAAAAAGTATACTGTTCTCGTGAAATAGGTTGTTCTGCATTAGCGCGAGCGAAGCTGCCGGTAAAATATTGTTAATTAAAAAATGCCCATAGGGTTTTCCAAAATCGACGGTTATTCCTAGACATTAGTGCGTTTAAACAGCCTGACACAGTTATTATACATCATTTAAAAAAATTATATGACTGAACATGATAATATGGCAAACTTAGAATGTGTTCAATCATGGTACGAGTGATGAGTTATTGTAGGTTTTTCACAAGGTATTATCATCTGTAATAATAGATGTCGTTCGAGTTTTTAGAGTTTAAGAATAACATCATAGGAGATTGTTCGTTGGGTTTGTAAGTCTATGGGCGCGTAGGCCAGGCCTGTCGACGCAGTGACCCCGCGTAAATCTCGCTGGAACCCTCGCTTGTCGGACACCGGAATTCATAAATTATGATTCACTCGCGCTTACTGAAAACCTTTTTTATGGTAACGCTTATTCGGTGAAAAGCGACCGTTTTTATTTCGCTCGTTTGTCGCTTAACGTTCTGTGTTTTATTGAAGGGGATCCACTGTTGCGCTTGTACCCTTGTCTTTGTGTTTAGGTTTTGTGTAATCCGTAATAACTTTTATTTTTAATATATTCGGTGTACAAATAGTAGTGGCTGAATCATTACGAACAGTAACATCTTTAACTTATTTATCAAGGCTCGGTGTGTGTGCTAACATTTTTTTCCGAAGTAGGGATTGAAAGCGCATACAGGTGGTACAGGAAACTCGAGTAGCTTAGAAATATTAATTGTGCCCGCGACTTTGCATGTATACAACGACTCTTTTCGTCTTTATTACTGCGATTTTATATTTTGTAACAGTCTGTATATTTCGAACTGTATAAAAATTTCGGCCTTTATAAAAAAAACTCATAAAAATTTATTAAGCATCTGTTGTTTTTGAGTTCAATTTAGAGAAATAAATGAGAAGATTTCCAACTTTATGTGATTATGTCTATCTCTTCCTTCGGGACGAGTCCTATGGACCTGCAGCGGGTCTCTTACAGGCTGATGCTAATGATGATATATGATCCATATGGTAGCAACCGTCTGCGATTTCGTCTGCGGTTAAACCTAACCTCAAACTGGAGAGTTATAATAGATCATCCTACCAGTATTGGAGTTTGTGGATTGGAGATATAACATTTTTTTTTAACTTAATGCTATTCTAACTAATGTACGTTTGTTTGTATATATATTACGCTTTCACGCCTTTACTACTGAAACGATTATTGTACAATTTTGTAATCACGTTGTTAGGGGTACTACAGAAAACGACGCTTGTCTAGAAAGAAAGTGCTGTTCCCGAGACACAGGTTAAAATTACGTTGACACGAGCGAAGCTTCGAGCAAAAGTTAGTTGCTTAATATTTAAAACATATATAATTTGTGTCTCAAGTAAATAAAAAAACCCGGCCGTCATAATATTCCGTCGCATAACTCCGCCGTACGCAATAAACCACGCGACCGACTACCGAAGGATGACATCTTGACATGAATTTAACATCCATACAGACAGACAGACACATAAATACGCGCTATAAAATGTCATAAAATTTACGAACTGTAAGGTTATTCACGCCGGGTTTTTATGTGACGTCGGGTTATGGGCTTTCGTATTGTAGTTTCGGTTCGAATAACGAGAGCCGAGCGTTTATAGTAGCGGTGTTAAAGAGTTGTTTTTTTTTTAATATTATAGGGGGGCAAACGAACAGGTGGGTCACCTGATGGTAAGTGATCACTGCCGTCCATAGACACTAGCGACACCAGGGGAGTCGCAAGTGCGTTACCGGCCTTTTAAGTATGTGGACCTCCGGCGCTCTCACTGACCGAACGAAACGCAACAGTGCAAGCACTGTTACTTCACGTCGGCTTTCTGTGAGAGGGTGGTACTACCCCGGGCGAGCCGACCCATTCATGCTGAAACCAGTAATAGCTTCAGCGTAGCTCTACCACCTACAATTAATTGTATACAATTATTTATCTAATGAAAATAATATGTACATATGAGCAAGAGATTTACTAAGAATATATTCTCTATTAAGCAACGCCTAACAAGATTCGGCTTAACCAGTCTCGCAAAAGCTAAGTGATTATCTTTTGTTTTACCGTTCGACTAGAATCTCAACTAATATTAAATGATTTTGTGGCTAAATATGATCATGTCAAAGCATAGCAATTGCTCCCAAGTACAACTTCTGTAACATAACGTTATGTGTAAATACCAAAAGGTAACAGGTTTAGTAGGTGGTAGAGCTACGCTGAAACTATCACTGGTTTCAGCATGAATGGGTCGGCTCGTCCGGGGTAGTACCACCCTCTCACAGAAAACCTACGTGAAGTAACAGTGCTTGCACTGTTGCGTTTCGTTCGGTCAGTGAGAGCGCCGGAGGCCCACATATTTAAAAGGCCGGCAACGCACTTGCGACTCCCCTGGTGTCGCTAGTGTCTATGGACAGCGGTGATCACTTACCATCAGGTGACCCACCTGTTCGTTTGCCCCCTATAATATATAAAAAAAAACAACTAGTTCAGGCGTATATAAAAAATTCGTATCGGCATTCTGTAGTTTAATTAAGTGGTTTGCTTCACCGAAAACTTCCGTTTAATGTAGAATTCGAACGAACATAGATCGACGTGCTATGACTAAGCCAAGACCATGGTTTTTAATATTCTTTTTAAATCGAATTCCATTCTAAAAACACCTTAATTTTTAATACATTTTAGGATACAATTAATCGCTATCCCCTTGTAATATAAACCACAATATTGTTTTAATGAAAGAGCGTCGTATCAAGACGCTAGTGTTGAATGACAAATTAAAATAGTGTAAAGGAACCTTTAGATCGGATCACGGCGCGTCGACACGCGCACGACATAAAGTTGCAAGCGATTGTGTGTGTTTAAAATTATCGTAAATACTAAAATATTGTTATGATGTGTTGTACCCTTTCGACGGGCAGTGACGTCGTGCCAATTGAAATAACGATTGTTTTGCTTCTTAAAGATATGACTCATAAAGGAAATGTTTCGTGTAACTTATTTTTATTATAGCGGCACGCTGTGATGGCCGTTTCGACGTATGTCCGTCCCCTTATGAAGTTTCACATAAATTAATAACTACCTTTGTATGCAGCATGTTACTGTTCTTTATTGTCAATAGTGACGTCAGTTGAACTATAAAACCTTAACCTTAAACTTAACTATAAAAATGTACTTTTAGGACACAAAAATAATTTAGTACAGATTTGTATGTCGTACATATGTATGCTATGTATTTATTTTACTATAAAAAATGGCCCCACGAACAATTTTTTTTCACGTATTTACGAAGAAAAAAACCGCGCCGTTTCACAGTACCCTTAATGGATTTTATTATCTTTATAGATTAGTGTTCTTATTTACAGCAGCAAACTTGCGTCCACGCTTAATGCAAAACAAAGTAACATTTGTTTTTTTTTTTTTCGAAAATAAATAATCATTTCACGTCACTATTGTTATCTGTCAAAACGGTCATCATAGCGTACCATTACGTTTTTATTAGCTTTATCTGTATAATATGTAATTGAATCTTTGAATATGCTTTACATCCACTTCAAAACGTAATATTAAATTGAAATTAAGCACACTTATCGAGGAACGCTGATAATACAATAACTTAATAAGTCCATCCCATATATTTATTAACTCATTTATACAAAAGTAATTAAAACACACTAATAAATTTCATTTTTTATTTATAATTTTCTTTTATTTATAATGCAATGAGTATATAATATATAATTTACAGAATAACATATTGTCAAATATTACGTACCATAAAGTTACCTATGCAATTGAAGTTACTTTAAAAATGTAAAGAGCAAAAATACATAATAGTTCTATAAAGTAGAATCTATATATTTTAATATGGGGTGTTAATGCTATATCGAATTGAATTGTAAAAAATTGTAGGGTGCTTTTTCTAGTGCAACTTGAACTCTAAAATTAAAATCAAATATACTTTATTCAATTAAGGCCCTGAGAAGGCGCTTATGAACGTCAAAACTATCACCGGTTTGGAAAACAACCCAGTCGTTGAGAAAAACCGACAGGAAATTCGGTCGGTTTTAGTTTTTCATTTTACATATTTTTCAAGCATATATAGTTTTATTAATTTTTGACCGATACACAGAAACGTCCTTCTCTCTATCATCACCGTCGTTCCCATATTGATTCAACTTTTTTTTTTCTCGAACTCTCTACACTGTTGACCTGGCAAGGCCTCTACAGTTTCATCGGGCTACCGATTGATCCATCCTATAGTAAGTAGTCTAAATATTAATAACTCTTATAAGCACTAATTATCTATTTATACACTACCGATTCCATTACCTTTAAAATCGTGTTATTTTGATTTATTTATTATTTTCTAATTCAAACTCTAGTTCCATATTAGTAGCCACTGCCTTAAACCGCGTTCAAAGTCCCACGAAAAGCCCATAAATCTATTATATTTAGAGGATTATACAGCGCATGTGGTAACCGAGATATGAACACCTCGTTCTTATAATTTACTAGGTTGTCATTTAGGAAAGTGCTGCCTGAAACTGTCACTGACGTCGTTGTCTAAAATTGTCTTTCGAGAAACTATAATCGTTGGATAATCTTGTGGGCGTATATAGAGGTCAATTCTAATTATAGGAGTGAGAGGTAAATGGTAAATTAATGGCCTTTTTACAAAAGCACAATAGAACACATGTTTAACACGAGTTTTACTAAACAGTGTCTAAAATTTAAAGCCTTTTGAAAAACATGTTTAAAATGCTTTATTATAAAAGCGTATCTAAGCGTTCTCTAGCTAAAAATCTAGTTTAAGTTTTTTATGCAAGCAACTCTGAATAGTAATCATTCAATTCAATCTCATCATTAAAAAACGTTCCATTGCATACAGATATTATGCAACAATTTGTATTTATGAATAATGTCTTTGTTCTGATCTTCATTAAGAAAATTTATCTATTTTCATTAATATTGGATATTATTATTCTTTGTGACATTTTGGTTAAAACAAAACGATGTTATTGTAAAAAAATAAGCTAGAAATATATAAGTTTAATATGTTATTACGTCAAAGTGCGTAAATGGGAACGACAGTATAATTGACATTAAATACGTTGGCAAATGTCAATAATGTCATACAGTAAATTAATTATATACGAACTCTATAACTTACTACGAAACGTCTTTTGCCGCCATCTAGAAATACAATAAATAACAATAATAAAAAAAACAACAGTGAACTTAGACAAGTATTCATACAATGTTTAAATTTAAATAGTAGTCTAATACTAAACAAGGGTGAGGCCAATGTTTTGTGATCACTCTTTTTTTTAAATAAGTCTTCGACGCGTATTTCATTTTTTTGTAATAACACTTTCTTTCCTTTTTATCTTTTCAACGGGATAGTTTGCATATTTATACAATTATTGTATTGGTAGACATGTGAATTTTGAAAAAAGTTGTCGGTATATAGAGTGGCTTATAAAAGTTATAATAACCTCTAAACTTTATACAATACGTCTTCCTAAATCCCCGTTTCATAAACAAAAGTCCACGCCTCGGTACGAAAGCAAATATAATTCTGTATATAATGAATAAAATTAATATTACATTGCATGAATCACTAAAAACATATGTAGGTAACACCATTGAATACATACTCAGAATAATTGTTCCAAAAAACCACGGCCCTTAGTCACGTATTCGACCCTTTTCCGTATAAACATCGTGAATGTATTATTATACGGATATGAGCCGCGCCCGTATCTGTGAATCTTTCATAATAAAAACTCTTTGTAATTACTGTTTAATTTTAATACGTTGCGAGGTCTCCGCTTGACTCATTCGTGTGTTTATTTCAGAATTTTAATTACTGAAGAAATTAAGTTCGAGAATATGTTAATTTCGTAAATGTAAGTGCGATTATTGATACCGTACTATTGACTAAGCGATCGTACTAGTTCACTTAGTGGTCGTACTATTGACCCTGTATTGATTTCTATTGGCTATTGACTTTTAAAGGTGTCTGGGAGTTTTTGGCGGGATCTTAGTCTGTCATGTAGTAATCTTGTGTTATTTGACTCTATATTTTGTAGTATTGGTGGCATATTATGTGATATACTTCGGTTTTTGTGCACAAGTGAAGTGGATGGAAAACAATACCACGGAGCATGAGTTACAAATACCGTCTGGAAAGTTCTAACAAAAGCGCCATCTTGCCAGAACATTGAAATAACCACTACACACTTGTAATATTATTATGTACTCGATGACGGCATTAATAATCTAGGAGATTGGATGCCGAAAATAAAATTAAAAAAAAATTGTTTGACTTTTTAATTAATTAATTTTTGATCGATTTTTGTCAGACGAATAATCAATAAAAATATAATAATTAGTAATCAATTGTTACAATGGTCTTCTTAGTTTTTCTACTTTCGCAAGCAATTCTATTTATTGAAGGTTATTACTGTCATTATAAACTACTTAAGACTAATGCACTTTGCATTCTCTTCACTTGTAATCATCTTAGAGATTCAACAAGATGGCGGCTTCTGTTTTAGAAGTTTCAAGGTAATTTTTGTTACATACCAGAATTCATGCTCCGTTGTGTAATTTTCCATCCATTTCACTGGTGCACAATTACCAAGATATATTACGAATGAAAGTATTGGGTCAAATAACGAAACATCTATATAAATAAAATGATAGCGGTGTCTTGTTGTGTGCGCATTGCTTAAAAACTACAATACACATTTGGAACAATTTTTGAAATGAAACTTCTTTAGAATCGTTGTGATTTCAAACCGGATGCAACGGAAAAACGACAGGTAAATGACACAAATACAAAAATTTGTAGAATGAAGCCCGCAAAGAATGAGACAGAAATATACATACTATTTTTGAAGTGAAACAGTGAGCCAGAGCGAGAGAGCAAATTTCGGTGTGTATGTATATTGCACACTGTTTAATACTTGCTTGTATTTGAGTATTTAACGTGTGTTAGTATATGTGAAAAGTACGTGTACTACTGTACACTGTATGCGGCTGCGTATTACAGCTTTTTAGTAAGAAGTCAGCGTGGTGTGTTATTATTTAACAGTGTTTGTGAGTATTTTTATATCTTGTTTGTTGAAACTGAAAATATGGAACTTGACAATAAATTATGTAACATATGTTGAATAAAATAAAAAATATCTTTTAAAATTAATCAAAATCCTTTCATTTTTAAACAAATAAACTTTGTAATCATCCTACTCTTGTTGTACATATTCATCTCATACTTTTGTCGAATTACTGAAGTTTCACTTCTATCGTGTATGAATCACACACACACACCTTTTTATTTAGACCCTTGTTCCTTATCTAAAAATATGTCACGATATCTTCATTTTATGTAAAACTATTACACCTTAAAGAAACTACAATTTTATAGGCGCTGCAAAAGACTAAAAATAATCTGTGTACAAAGTATTTTTTATTTTCAATATTTTTTTTATTATGTTTTAAACCTCTGTACATAAAATATACGATTGGGATAATAAACAATGTAGGCGAAGTCGCTGGTATTAACTAGTTATAAATAAGAAACAAATACTACAAACTACATGACACACTAAGATCCTGCCAAAAAAATTACGTCAGCTGTCACAACGTTTTGTGGGAAAAACGTTCGCGCTCTCGGAAAATGGCTTACATTTTATACAGTTACAGTTACCAAGATTTGTCATATTCTATATTCGTATTGTAGTGTACTAAGTTTCGTAGAATGATCCATGAACTTGTTTATATTACTGTCATGTTACGAAATGTCAAGGGACAACAGGCATTTAACCCTTAACTGCGTGGTCACATTTTTTTTTTGCTTTGAAAATCCTTTACGTGAAGTATACTGATAGACTCATAAATACTGTAGAAATAAATAATAAGCACATCTAAATTTTCAAACTGTACTTTAGGAGGGATCCAGTTGTATCGCTTTCAATACAGTATGCATTTAAGGACTAAACATATGTTTATGCACAGAATATTGTAGGTTTGATATTAAATTAACAGAAAAACTTAATAAATGACTAAATTACATTCTTTTTTTTTTAATAAAAATTCACGGTGTCCGCAATAGTGTCTAAAAAGTGCTAAAATTCCATTCTTGACCGAAAGTGCCAGGAATAACTGAAAATCTTTTAACTGTAAACATACGTTCTTATAGTTTGTCGAGCACCGCGGCAAACCCGCTGGATATATAGTATTCATTAGTATACACATTTAGCTATTTAAAACTACTGAATAGCAAATCAGGATAAGGAACTACTTTGAACAAATCTTTGTATAGTTTATTGCGGAAGTATGATCGAGTAACGTACAATTTTTTAGCATAAAAGTACTAGACAAGGCTGATCTAAATGCATTATAATTTCCAGTAAATAATATACCTTTATATTTCTATTAATATGAGATACAACTTTAAGAACGACATTTCTTACAAACATGACAATGAAAACCAAAGAACAGCAGATATAAGACAACATTGTATTTCCTTACCGGCTTTGCCGTCTCAAGATCTCAGTATACCTGTACAATAAACTTAATTGCATCATTTCAAACGCTTGATAGTGAAAAGGTAACAATCATAAAGACAGACAAACGTCACATCATTACTAATAGTATAAATGTGAATATGAGTTTGTTTATGTTTTCACACCTTAAAATATTCTCAGGGGTACAAAGAAGGACATGGGATACCTTTCATCCAGTAAGAAAGTTGATGCTCCTGAGAGATACGTCATAACTATATTAAACCGAAAGAAGCCATGGGTAAAAAGTAATATAGAACTTTCAGATGGTTATAAGCATAGATAGCATAGATAGAATGTATTTGTAGGTGGTAGAGCTACGCTGAAGCTATTACAGGTTTCAGCATGAATGGGTCGGCTCGCCCGGGGTAGTACCACTTTCTCACAGAAAACCGACGTGAAGTAACAGTGCTTGCACTGTTGCGTTTTGTTCGGTCAGTGAGAGCGCCGGAGGCCCACATATTTAAAAGACCGGTAACGCACTTGCGACTCCCCTGGTGTTGCTAGTGTCTATGGACGGCGGTGATCACTTACCATCAGGTGACCCACCTGTTCGTTTGCCCCCTATAATATAAAAAAAAATAGAACCCCCTATGATTTAGACGACATTCATTTGAAGTGTTCATTCACTATAAGGCTCAAAATAATAAAATAATAATAAAAATTGTTATCGAGTTTAGATTTTAGTAAGCAACCAGGGGATTATTTGTTGGGTGCTACCCAGCTGGGTTGTGACCATCATAATCAAATCAAATCAAATCAAAAATACTTTATTCAATTTAGGCCCTAAGAAGGCGCTTATGAACGTCAAAACTACCACCGGTTCGGAATACATCCCAGTCATCGAGAAGAACCGGCAAGAAACTCGATCGGGTTTATCTTTTTAACATATACTTATATAATTAAAATTCATTTTACATTACAATCGATTTTAGTGGATGCACAGAGAGGGGTCAATTCCAGACATCACCATCGTTCACATATTGATCCACTCTATAATAACCCTTTGACACCAAAACCCGCTTAACATGGCACTTAAACTTATAGTCTGGCAAATCAGTAATATGCTTTGGGACTTTGTTATAAAATCTAACACTATTACCTAAAAAACTGTTACTGGTTTTACTGAGTCTAAAACATGGAACGACCAGTTTGTCACAGTTTCTAGTTTTTAAATCATGCCTGTGTTTTACGAACTCCAGCTTATCAAAGTTTTTGCGAACATACATTAAGTTATCTAGAATGTATTGGGAAGGCAGAGTTAAGATACCGAACTCTTGAAACTTAGTCTTTAATGATTCGCGAGGTCCCATATTGTATATTGCTCGAACTGCTCGTTTTTGCAATAAGAATATGGTGTCTACCTCAGCTGCTGTCCCCCTCAGCAAAATGCCATAGGACATTAAGCTATGGAAGTAAGCGAAGTAGACTAATCTTGCTGTGGCAATATCTGTAAGCTGGCGAATCTTACGTACCGCGAATGCAGCAGAACTTAATCTTCCAGCCAATTTTTTTATATGAGGACCCCATTGTAATTTGGAATCAAGTGTGATACCCAAGAATACAGTATTATTAACTAATCCTACCAAATCCCCTTCGATCTTGATACTACTATTAACCTGTGGAACATTAGGTAAGGTAAATCTCATACAATTCGTTTTTTCTGTATTTAGCAACAGGTTATTTAACGCAAACCAATGACAAATTTCATTTAACTTATTATTCAGATGCCCAACTTCTGAATCTATCCTTTTTACTTTAAATATAAGTGAAGTATCGTCTGCAAAAAGCACCATGTCAGCACAGTCATTAACAATTAGCGGCAGATCATTTATATATATCAAGAACAAAAACGGCCCTAAAATAGAGCCCTGTGGGACGCCAATCCGCGCAAACGATCCCGCAGAGGTTACCCCATGTATGCTAACCTTTTGACAGCGATCTTTTAAATAAGAGACTAGAAGGCCGAGAGAAGATCCACAAACACCATAGTGTTTCAATTTAAGAATAAGCGTACTATGGTCAACGCAATCGAAGGCCTTAGACAAATCGCAGAACACACCAATTGCATCTCGCGAATCCTCCCAGGCCCCCAATATATGTCTTATCAGCGTTGCACCAGCGTCAGTAGTGGACCTCGTTTTCGTGAAACCAAACTGTCGACCATAATACACCTAGTAATATAGCCATTAGAACGACTCCCTTTTAGGTTATCGCTGTTCAAGATCAACCTATGTATACCCAGTTACTGGGAAACTTCCAGGTTGGCATGATAAAGGCGATTGGTGATAGACTGTTGCCTTATTGGTGGACGCCTTTGTTTTCTGATTGCACTGTATTCATCCCGGTGATACATTGCCATTTTGTTGTACTGTACAACAAAAAAACAACACTATATGTTTTTACTAAAAAGTTCACAATTGCTAACCGTATGTAATGGAATTCTCTAGGACCCGCCCGCGGCTGGAATCCGTTTGTCACCGGCCCTTTGACGAAACGTATTTAGGACAAACCCTTTCGAAGGAACGAGGACCTATCTTCATCTTGTTTCGTGTTTACCCTTGCGGGCTCCGCAAATATACTCGAAGAGTCTGTTCAAAGCATTTTATTGTGAGGACTTTTTTTATCTTAATGTTTTGTAGGACGGTAAGCTCTGTTTGGGGAAATTTACTTTGTTGTTATTCGCTTTTCAAGGCTCAAGTAGTGTAGTTTAGCTGAAGCAATGAAAACTTTGGGTGTATTTCTGAAGACTATATTATTAATTATGTAAATTAAAGGTAAGGTAAATGTGGTGATATATTTTAAGTTATAAGTAGGATGATGCGTTCTTATTTACTGCTAGTTGTTGCTCGCATCTCCGTATGCGTTTTTTTTTTATAATTGTAAATTAATTCTTATAAGATCAGCTATCTGTCAGTGAAAGTCCTATGAAAATAGGTCAAATCGTTTTGGAGATAGCACTACACACGAAGCCACGGATGACAGCTAGTCTAAAATAAATAGCTTATGTCATCCGCTGTAATTTTAACTATTCATCAGTGAAATTTTTGACAAAATCGGTCTAGCCGTTACGGAGATTACCCGGAACAAACAGACAGACAGACAGACAAAAATTATAAAAATTGTGTTTTTGTTATCAGTATCGTTTATACGTTCATATCCAATCAGTAAAAAGTCGTTATTTTGATATTACATACAGACACTTCATTTTTATTATATGTAGTATGGACGCTGACACCAGACCCTTTTAAATTTTATAGTTGTTTGTTCTTAATTAATTAAATTAATTTATTTAAAAGTCATAGAAGCTTAAAGATCGATGGTATTGAAGTAAGACCATTATGAATATATTTAAAATTATTAGTTGATTTTAATAAAATGGCTACCGTCCTCGTCAATCTTTTTGGCCGCTCTGGATATAATCGTTGTTTGGACATGCGTGTCCATGCTTGTCATAATCAAGATTCTATATAGAAAACAAAGTTAAAACATTATTATAGGAATCTTTTTTGTGGATACAAAGTATACTATGTCCTTAAGCTGTCTCGATGTTTATAATATAGTACGCATTTATTCCTATACTTGTGAATTGCGAACATAGTAGTACAGTTACAGAAAAACCTTTTATAGCACTGTAATCATTACAGCCTGTAAATGAGACAAAAATATGTTAGATACCGACGATTTTAAAAAATGTTCTTAATGCGCATGTATTTTTTTGAAATGATTGTTACATCAGAACTTAATCATTTGAGATTTGAAACATTTTTTTTTAGCTCCAATGGCGATATTGTTAAGGCGGTCTCAATGAACGTGAGATGTCAAAAATACCCTGGGGAAGTTCTCAAAATCAAATAAGAAATATGCCGTGACTAAGATATTGACAGGTTTATGGGAATGACAGACTAGGAAGGCACTTAATACAATCGAGGATGTACTGGTTCATTTGATTGAAGTAGATTTTTTCTGTTCTATGTTTTGTTAACATTATGTATGACATTCCTACTGATTGTGTTGTGTTGCAAATGACTTACGATTTAGTCCAAATTATTTTTAATAAATGGACTTACCAATTTTTAATATAGTTTCTTCTGGTATTTGTATTAAGCCATTAAGTAAAATGTTATTGCAAAAAACGTTTACATTATGAAATAGTGGTAGCGTCTGTGGATACAGTGCAAGCAAACAAGCCGCTTATATCAGCAGCCTGTTACTACTTGACCACAGGACTGCTTACATTTCTAAGACTATTTACAGATTAACATGAAAACAATGAAGGAGTACTTTTTTACATTTGATTACTATACAAAACTGAATGGAATAAGTTTTTGATAAATATATACGAGTACAGGTACTTCGAAGTTAATGCAAGTTAAACAACACTCTAAGTGCAAGAAGCATGTGTGGCTGCAATAGTCAGAAGTTGTGTAACAAGGATACAAAGAGTCGGGAACAAGTTACGACATGATTGAAGTAAGTGCCAGACGTAGTTGGGAAACAGGTAACTACTTCTGGAAGATTTATTTGTACTGCGTTTGATTTAAACACCGCTTCGAGGAGATGCGACGTGTCGATGTGAAAAGTTTCGTGCGGGGAAGAAAATTGCGTACAACGATACTAGACACGTCACGATAGCTCTGTAAATACACACACTTGGAGCAGGAAGAATTTAAGAATGATTTACGTGTCCTAATAAAAGCCAATGGATCAAGATCTGACCTATAAAAAAAAATACGGGAAAATTATTTATTCACTTCGACATTAGGGTTATACTAAAAAATATAAATGTAATAGGTAAATACGGACGAACTGTGCGAAGCGTGTGTTCTTTACAGCCAGTAAGGACGTAATGAACAATTATCGTTATCGTATTTCTATGTACTTATTAAATTTCATTCTACTCACGGTAAGTGATATTTTCCAATATATATTAAAAATTCAATCCAATATAATCCAGTTAAATCTGATTATATATAAATAGCAGTACATTGTGAATGTAGAAGGAAATGTTAAGTTTGCTTGACTGTTTGTTCGTAAATTACCCTTGAATGTCTAGAAGGATTCTTGGATTATCCTGTCGATTTATTCCTAATCTGACTTTGTGGGTCTGTTACAATTTTATCTCTTAACTATTTACTATGAAATTTTGTAGACACATTTTCAGGAGTACGAAAGAGGACATAGGGCACTTTGTATCCACAAAAAAGTACTATACCTGGGGGATAAGTCAATTATATATTAACGGGAGCGAAGCAGTCTGCAAAAGCGTAGTCCGATGAAACTGTAGAGGCCTGGCCAGGTCAACAGTGAAGGTAGTTCGAAAAAAATTTTGCAAAAGCTAGTCATTTAATATACACATGTATTTTCTAATGTTTTCCTTCAATCGTCTTTAAACGGCTCTACGGATTCCAATGGAATTTGTTATACAAGCCGATTATGCTTTGTAAAATGTTCTTATAATACATTATTCTTTTACAGAAAGTCGAGCAGTTAATGGCTCGTATGAAGTAAGTATATAATAAATAACCCTTCAGAGTGTTCGCAGTGGTCACGTTCGACGTTTATATGTCGATTACCTTTTTGTATAGCCAATTTTCGGTAAAATTATCAATGAAATAGAGCCTAGAGTCCAACTTGAGGTGGAGCAACGATTTAAACTTCTACACACTTGGAAGGCAACAAGGTTAGAGTAACTTTAAGATTAGTCTGAAATGAACTACATTGGCTAACAAGCGAACTTAGCTTAGATGCCATTACGCTAAGTATTGTGGAATAGAGAGACTTAGGATTTTATAGGTGAAAATAGTATATCATACTTTGCGAAAAGTACATTAAATATCTCATTATATTTATTACAAATTTTCTATATTCTATAAATTTGTATTTGAAATAATGTTGTATTGATGTAACATTACAATAGTACATTTACAACATGACAATGGGAAAATAGTAGTAGATACCTGTGATACAGTCTAGGCATAGTACGGGTACTACAATACAAACTCTTATAGATTTCCATTTTATTAATAACTAGCGGCCCGCTCCGGCTTCGCACGGGTGTAAAATATATAATAGCCTATGTCATTCACTGAAAAAATGATTAAAATCGATCCAGTAGTTTTGATTTATTCATTACTGCCCGTGGCCCGCACGCGTTAAATTTGGAGTAACCTCAAAAATAACAGTATTTCTCTACTATTTAATTTATGTTATTATACATAAAAACCTTCCTCTTCAATTATTCTATCTATTAAAAAAAACCACATCAAAATCCGTTGCGTAGTTTTAAAGATTTAAGCATACGAGTACATAGGGATATAGGGACAGAGAAAGCGACTTTGTTTTATACTATGTAGTGATTAAAACTCAGGAGACTACCTTTTTCACAAAAATCTGAAAGTACTGGTGCGTGTTAAATTTACATTGTTATTATATCTAGGTATACATAATTTATATGATAGACTAGCGGTTACCCGCAGCTCTGCATGCATTTTTTTTTAATTGTGAATTACTTCTTATAAGATCAGCTATCTGTTAGTGAAAGTTCCGTGAGAAGTGGTTCAAATGGTTGGATAAAGTACTGCAAACAAAGCCATGGGTAAAAAAAGGTAATCCAAAATAAAAAAAGCTTTAATTACTTTTTATAACATTAGCTATCTGTCAGCGAAAGTCCCATGAAAATAGGTTTTAAAAATAAAAAATACTTTTTCGTAGGTGGTAGAGCCACGCTGAAGCTATTACTGGTTTCAGTATGAATGGGTCGGCTCGCCCGACGCGCGGGGTAGTACCACCCGACACACAGAAAACCGACGTGAAGTAACAGTGCTTGCACTGTTGCGTTTCGTTCGGTCAGTGAGAGCGCCGAAGGTCTACATATTTAAAAGGCCGGCAACGCACTTGCGACTCCCCTGGTGTTGCTAGTGTCTATGGACGGCGGTGATCAATTACCATCAGGTGACCCACCTTTTCGTTTATCCCCTATAATATAAAAAAAGGTCCAATCGTTTTGGACATAGTACTACAGATGAAGCCACGGATGACGGCTAGTCTAAAATAAAGTAGCCTATGTCACCTGCTGTAATTTTAACTATCCGTCAGTGACATTTCTGTCAAAATCGGTCCAGCCGTTACGGAGATTACGCAGAACATACAGACAGACAAAAATTTTAAAAATTGTATTTATGTTATCAGTACCGTGTATACGTTCATATCCAATCAGTAAAAAGTCGTTATTTTGATATTACATACAGACACTTCATTTTTATTATATGTATGTAGATAGATTGAAATCTTATTTGAAGAAAGCAAATTCTTTTCTACGGCGTCTTGTGAATATGTGAAATAAGTTATCGGTTCATCGGTTCCTATATAATACTATTGTTACAAATGCTGATAGAATTGGTCACCGGCATTTACAATGACTTTTGCACTGTACCGAATACTCCATCAGGTAATGTATGCAGTCATTTTGCCGAGCTAGTATAAAAATCTCAAATTGTCCCCATTCTGAATGAACTTAAACGACTACCCCAATTTAACTGCAAATAATACTTCATCTCCCGACGTCTGTTTACACATCACTAATTAGTACAATGAGACACGGTAATGAGATGAACAGTAATTTACTTTATGCACGTTAGAATTCTTTAGAATTTCTATATAATAACTCTTTTCTACGTAACCTAAATTATTATTACAAAAAAGGGATTTGATTTTTTGTTTGTCATGTATAAACCCAAAAAAAAATACTTTACCGACTCTAAGTATTCTTTCACCTGTAGAAGTTTTTTTATTATTAGAGTGGGGAAATTCATCATAGACACGCCAAGCTCTCGGACAGAAGAGAGGGTAGTGTGAGACTCTTACTCACTATAACCCCACGGTGTACCGACCGCCACATTGGTTGGGGCGACAAGGGATCGTGCAGTGCTACCACCATGTCACCCCAGCGGGCAGCCCGGCGAAAGATATTCACCTATAAAAGCAATTGGATGTGTTGTTGTAGTTGTTAAATAAATAGACTATAATAGTATAGCTTCATTTTAGTAAATAAAAGGATATGTTATCTGCATTTTATTTTATAATATCTCAGAGTATACTTTAAATCCCATACATGTTTCTTTTTTGCTTCTAGATTTGCAGTTTTATGCCATGCGTGCGTGGTCTATCCTTAGTCTTAACCAGGTGACTAGAGATATAAATATATAGAGTAGAAGTAACAGTCACTTTCTTGAGAAAGATAAATCCCTTGTTTATCTCACTTTATCTCAAAAATCACTGAACCAATTAGCGGGAGTTTTACTGGCAGACAAGATTTTTCAGAGTATTATCCAATTTATTACCCTTTTCTATGGGGATTAAATAGTTATAATGAAAGTTAATAGAGGTAATTTTAATCTGTAAAACAGACATAGGAATCAAGTAGTACCTAATGACAAAATTGCAATAATAAGAAAACGGAAGTCGGTTTGTAATAAGTGCCCACTGTAAACTTTATATAGCTACACTGAAGAGCCTGTGCAGTTTTTGGCGTTATTAAATGTTGTCGTTAAATGGAGAGAAGAAAAATCAGTATTTTTTTTAAGGTTGTACCAAAGTCAAGTAGCTTTGACGTTGTAGAGGCCTTGTCCTTAAATCGTGTAACGTTATATAGAATTTAAGCTGTATAACAATTAGCTCCGATGAATCACTAAAATTATTTTCATAAAAGCGAAGTCGCGGGCTGCAGCTATTTGATAATAAATTCATTTCTGTGCGGTAACTACATTTGTATAATTTTGTGCATTATAAAGGCTAGAAGCAGTATATCACTTTTGGATTAATGTTGTTTTGAGTTAATACGAGAATAATTAATCGACAAACTTTAAATATTATGTACTATAATAGCGAAGAGACGGGCGTCTTGACACAAACCTCACTAAGTCCGGCTAAAATGTTAGAATTGCATGTTCAAATATACATTGTACCGGTAAATCGAATTCATTCCAAGATTCCTTTTTTTTATAATAGGGGGCAAACGAACAGGTGGGTCACCTGATGGTAAGTGATCACCACCGTCCATAGACACTAGCAACACCAGGGGAGTCACAAGTGCGTTGCCGGCCTTTTAATATATGTGGGCCTCCAGCGCTCTCACTGACCGAACGAAACGCAACAGTGCAAGCACTGTTACTTCACGTCGGTTTTCTGTGAGAGGGTGGTACTACCCCGGGCGAGCCGACCCATTCATGCTGAAACCAGTAATAGTTTCAGTGTAGCTCTACCACCTATCATACTCGTTCTTATTGACTTACTGTTTCGATCTATACATTGTTATAGGTGCGTCTTAATTGATGTTAACAAACTCATTAGAGGAGCGAAAGTGGAACTTGTTAATTTAAGTTCACACGCGCTCACATTAGTTGTTTAATTGGCATGCCAATATTTTGACGTTAATTAATCGCGTTTAATTCCAACAAACCTGCGAATGAGATGATCCGGCGTTATTAATTATAATGGAACGCCATTTATAAATAGATACGTTTAGGAATTCACAACGCAATATCGTCTCATTATGGGAACGGCAATGTCTTGGTAGCGTGCAGCAGCTTTTTCAGCTCAGTTCTCAAAGGTACTAAATGTATCACTGACTGACACCATGGAAGCGATAATGACTCAGTTGGTAGTGTGTTCGGACACAGTGTCGAAGGACGTAGGTTCGAATCCAAGCAACTGATTCGGAGCTTTCGGTGAAGGAAAACACCGTGATGAAGCCATAGCATGGTGCTAGGGCTTTTTCTAAGTTCGCCTGGCTAGCTACCGCTCTCAAGTTTAAAATCTGTCGCCAAGTACCAGTTGGTGTGTTCCGGCAGCTGCACTTGAGAGCCAGGCTCCATCTAGGTTTAGCGTATCTCCCATCTTAGGACACATCATCTTTTAACACCAGATGAGATTGTGGTCAAACGCTAACCTTTTATAGGAAAAAAAATGCAGAACTACAGTTCAGTTTGAGCTTGATTACGTTTTGCTATGCGCACCTAGTGTAGACTCTCACCGATTGTGACATTACACTTAGTTCGTGTTATCATCGCTTGGTAAATAAGTTTTAGGGTAAGTAGGACACAGAACCCCATACTGTGCTATACCGGCCATTGGTAATGCCTGAATGAAACCGGGAAATTGCTGGAGAGGATTGTGGCCTCCCAGCTCGTGCTGCATATAATGTAGTTAGAGTCGGGTTTAAGACGGGGCGTTCCATAGTAGATGACCTATTTCGATTAAAAGTATTGTTCACAGTGGCGACCTCTGTTGCTGATAAGTTGTTGGTGGTATTTCTGAATATCGCCAAGGCCATCGACAACCTGCTACATGGTTAGTTGAGGCTTACTTGGGTAAAGGTAGGTCGTTAGCGGAGATAACTGGATAGATTGTACGGCCGGAGATCACGTGTGGACTTTCACAGGACTGAGCCTTGTATCTAATCCTCGTGCTACACTACGTGCCTATTTTCTCATTCTTAGTCGGGCCAGGAGACATGAGTCGAAGGCCCATTTCATCATAGTGCTTGTGCAGTGGATGGGGAGACGGTTGTAGTCTACAAAGCTGTCTACTTCTCAGGGCGAGGCCCGCCATGTTAACGCCGAGTCGGCTACTGGGACGGTGGATAGTACACCGTGGAGTTTATTGAGTAGCAGAGTGACGCTTCCTCGAGTGCTAGGGTTCTATGACTGGTTTCTCGACATTAAAAAAATAGGTCAAGTCAGCTGACATATATGAACCTGGGTAACAGGTCTTTCTTTATAAGTGCACGACAATTGTCTGTGTGAAGTATTTGATAAATTAATATATAAGTATAAGTTAATTTAATGAATCCTAAATTAAATAACAAGGTCTTTTAATATGATACAGCTAAAATTCTAACATATATGAATGTTGTCACTCTATGAGTCTGATCGGACATAATTGTATGTAGTTTATAGCAAAAAACTATGCTGTTATGTTTTTAAAGCAGTATATTTTAACCTCTCTAGATCTATAATGTGAGTTATTCTACTTAGGATAAATCATACCTTTGATCAATATTGGCTGCAGAATTGAAAATTCTGAGTATACAATATAAACTGAAATGTGCTCTCTTCTGTATAGAGTATTTATTTGATGGTCTTTGTTTTATCTTAAGAGAAGCAGTGTTGTTATTGCTGTATTAATTGTTTGGATGTAATATAATTCGCCACTATGGTGTCTCCAGTCATTTTTGATATAGTTTTGGTCTTACGGTATACGTGAATACACAGAGAAACGCTTTAAAAATGTTATCATAATACAATCATCTAGTAGGAAAGCATAGAGCTATATATTAATCTGGTATCCGTACTTTCCTCTAGGAGATTTCGTTGTAATAATCCCCATTTTTCTCAGTATAAGGTGCATATTCAGAAAGGCGCAGTCGAGGGGAGGGAAAGTAAAATAGAAGTTGTTCCTTCACCCCCACTGAGGTCATCGTAAATCACTGCCTGTTAGTGTGCATGTTATTTATTCGTGTCTCCCCTGTGACGTCATGGAGGCATCCCTCAAAAGTTATGACGTCACGCATTATTAGCGCAGTCGAGCGTTCGCCCCCGCGCAAATCAGAGCTTTATATTTCTTAGAAAACTTTCGCTGTTGGGTCGACGTTATTTGTAACGTTTCTTATGTATTCTTTATTCCGTTAGTAATGGTAAGGTGGTATGTAGATATAATGCTTTATTTCCATATAAATAAATGAGAATGAAACTGTTCAGTATTTAATAGTTTTTATTTTCTGTTTTTCAAGCGATTTTCTATTTTTTTATTTAGTAACTGTCGATGAGCTTTAGTGTTATTGATGAAAAAAAATGGAAATCTTTTTTTTCCTTTCTATCAACTAATCGGAGCCTTCATTTATAAGTCTCTATTCGTCATACTTCACACTTTTTTTTAATTTACAATCCATAATACTTCTACGATACTCATACATTTTTTTACTGTTTAGAAAAAAAAGTAACGCGAAGAAAGAAATTCGTACTACTTATTATAATGGTCGAATTTAGTCCATTGGACACGACCATTAGTTTTTAAAAATGTACTGTCTTCTTTTGTTATAATATAAAGTTGCTATTTTGAGGTCATTATTTATTCTTTCTTGTTAATTCTTGAAGGTCTAACACAGAGGTTCCCAAATTTTTTTCTCATAGACCCTTTCAAAATTTATCTAGTTCCGGTGGACCCCCTGCAGGTTCAATACTACTATACGAAGTCAAGCCAACATTGTCAGTTCTTCACGCTATCGAAAATATACCAATTTTCATAGACCTCCGCTCACTAATTGTGCACCCCGATTTCTTTGTCACGCCTACGTACACTGCCATCGAGTCTCTCGTGGACCACTTTTGGTTCACCTGGACCAGTTCGGGAATCACTGGTGTAACATGTTAAATAAAAAACGGAATTTAGTTTATATTGTCGGAAAGCACCAATGGTATCCTGATAGATTAACATCACTAAACTACTTTCTGGTCGAGGCTAATTACAAATATTTTAATGAAATTTTCTTAAGAAGTAAGGTTGATTTTTTATTATGACTTTCTTGCGCTTATATCTGAGGTTGAGAACTTATGTTCAAATTAAAAAAAAATGTCCTTAAACATTGAGATTAAACAAAGAATTTTATACTCGTCATCGTATATCGGTGGTTTCGCTCATCGAGCGATCCCCCAGCGACAGTAGGTATCGGCCACTCAGCCAGGATATTAAACTGAAATCATTCGAGGGTCGGTATCTAACTGTAGGGTACTAAAAGCGTAGTCCAGGAGTTAGTGTTGCCTTTACTAACAGGTTGATTTTCGTATGAGTCATTCATGATAGAAAGAAAATGACTTGTGACATTAACTTTATCAGTGTACAAAGTAAAAAGTTCAATAAAGAATTCATTACGTTTTTTTGATATTTTTTTTATTATTACCAACTTTTCTATGTTAGTTGGCAATATGTCTGAATTATTTTATTGAGTTAATTTACAAAAAACAGTTATTATAAAATGTTGTTATTTATACTTATGTTGCGTGATTTGTTATTTTATATTGTTGTATAGTATATAGTAATGAAATTACGAGGACATCTATCCACCACTCACCTTTACACGGAGATCAGCTTCTTCGGGATACCCCGGCTGAGTATATACACTGGCACTAGGTTTTGTACATGTTTTATAGTTATATTACAGATATTCAATTGTTTTAAATGCAGTTACGTTCTGAGCGGTTAAGACGTTGCGAGATTCAAACGTACTCTCGTTGTTCGTTAGAGGGCAGCACTTGTGTTCGGATAATGTGCGTTCACGAAGATAAGTGAATAGATACATTCCATTTCAGGTAAAATTAATACATATAATGAAATGATTTGTGCTAACATATAAGTCACAAAAATACGGAACAATTGTAGATACTATAGTTTATAACGATCACACAAGAATGAAAAAAAAAATTGTGATTTTTCAATAACGAGAAAAAAACAGCAAATTATAACCCGATACATAATTATTAGAATTTAAATAATTCCAATAAGGAAAACAATACAAAGTCGTAACAAAACCCGCTACTTGTATTAATGGCATTAGAAAAAACTATAAAACCAAAAATGAGAATTATGACGTAAATTGAATAGAATTATAATCGTAATATAATGCATAATACTTGTTTGTTTACATATTACGATAACTATGGACGATAATTGCCATTATCAAAGATATAACGGACAACGAATAATCGGCAGCAGTATAATTTTACATGTGACTCTTCGTTACACATTATGTAGGAATATCGTATTAAACTATTGATTGTGGTGACACATCGCTATATTTTTCGAGTTGCTGACAAAATTTTTATGGATAAAGTCAAATAAAACCGATGAATGTTATGAACATTTTCACATATTTTATCACTACGTATTAAGCCTGACATTTGATTTAGCACGTCGGAGACAAGAGTGAGACGTCCGGCGAAAATCGACTTTCTATAGTTCTGTAAACCTTTTTTTGTTTTCGTCGTACTGACCTACACTGTTATCCTGGCAAGGCCACTACAGTTCCACCGGACTACTAAGGGGAGCGCTTAAGGCACTCACCCGAATCCTGTAAAGCGCTATCTCTATCGCCTAGTACAATGACTAGACTGCGATAGATAAAGACAACGCTATACAAAACCGAACTTATCTGACTATCTCTTTATACTCTTCAAAGTGCCAAACCAGAAGCCGTATACTATAATTGCGCCACAATAATAATCGATGTTGATTAAAAATGACGTAAATTAAAATCAGCTGACTCTTAAGCAATGATACTTCACTGCAACAAACTCCCCGCTTTGTATAAGCGAGTGCATCTAATGACCAGCAGTCACTGTCGGGTGATGGCGGCCTGTCATCGGTTCCGGGGTTGATGTTGAAACAGTGGCCACGCGCCGCGTAATGGTCCGTGAATACCACTCCGGGGTAACGCATTTTTCGGATAAATGTAAATATTTGTCTGTATATCTCGTTATTCTGTACCAGTACGTATCCGTATATGGCTTTGATGATACATTATAACTACATGTTTTATGTGTTATTAGGCTGATGGTCGGTTGAGTAGTTAGGTATGGAAGCATAACATACAAACAATCTCACATTTGTATGTATGACATTAGTTAGGATTCATAGTGGGTTGCTTTCTATTCCTTAATTTATTGGTACCATTTAATCCCTAGAATTATTCTACCGATTTTAAATTGCTTCTGTTAAATTTTACAATTACTACTTACCCTTGTCGAAAAGCTTAATTATGTTAGCTTAGATAGGACTCTGAAAATATCTTTTATATATCAGTAAAAGTTACGTCAAAATTGGTTTCAGCCGTTTTGTAGATTAGCCCGAACAAAGAACCAGTCATCATCATCAGTCCTGTAGAAGACCCACTGCAAGGCCATAGGCCTTTTCCCGAAGAAAGGTATGAGCATAATCACCTCGTAGCCCACGACGTATTGCCGATTTCAAACTCTGAGAAATCAACACTTTAATATTTTTTCCCAGATAAGATATTACTAGGAGAACATTTCTCAGCTTCAGGATTTCTTCACGATGTTTTCCTTCACCGTCAGCCGATATTGTTACTAGTTTCAATTGGTATACGTACGTGAATTCCAAAAAGTTTGTTGGTACAAACCATTAGAGCACAACGACTTACTTCCAATACCTCGTTTTTATTTATATGTATACTAGTTTTGTCATTTATCCCTCGGAAACGGTACTAAGTTTCTGGATAAAAGGCACCCCATGCCTTTTTCTGAACCATTGTTTATGTGTACGCAAAATGTCATGTACGTAGGTTAAGTAATTAAGATTTGAAAGTGTAACAAATAAATAAATAGAGTCATATTCATATTTGAAATATTACTTATTATATTATCGTAAATCAAAATACGTTCACCCCTGAACTGTCAGAAACCCTAGCGGTTTAGACTCCGTACAAACGAATGGTAAAACTTTGCTATATATTTAATAACATGATCTGTTATTTTGAGATCTGGGTCTTAAAAAAACAGCCGAGAGGTTAAGTAGTTTTTGCGTGAAAGAGTAAGAAATACTTATGTATTATCATCATTACATAATTTTTTGCTTAGTATATTAACAGAAATGTATACAGGACTATAGAAAAAGGTGAAGAGCAAAATAAGTCTTTACGGACGTTCAAAAAAATCGTCGCGTTTTTGTGCCGGCGAATAAATCTTCCCCCTAGTTTATATTAAGCATTTTGAGGTTGGTTCACCATAAATCTGGAACGAAAAACTTATGAGTAAAAATACACGGTCCTGATGGATATAAATGGTCTACTATTCTCAGAGAAATAGAGGAAGACTATTATTATTAAGAATTCCTTAAATAATTAACGATCTTGTGGAACATTTTTTGTTTATATATTATAGGAGGTAAACGAACAGGTGGGTCACCTAATAGGAAGTGATCACCACCGTCCATAGACACTAGCAACACCAGGGGAGTCGCAAGTGCGATGCCGGCCTTTTATATATGTGGGCCTCCGGCGCTCTCACTGACCTAACGAAGCGCAACAGTGCAAGCACTGTTACTTCACGTCGGTTTTCTATGAGAGGGTGGTACTACCCCGGGCGAGCCGACCCATTCATTTTGAAACCAGTAATACAGTTTCAGCGTAGCTCTACCAACTATATATATAGATATAATATTTCAAATAGTTATATAAATTAGAACTATTATTAAGAAAATTATCTTCGTCCATCAAAAACTATTACGTATCAAGATGGGCTGAGAGTGGCGAAAGCACTCGCCTTAGCAGCCCGGTACAGCTGTGAAGGTCCTTTAAGCCAATAACGTAGTCAGTTCGAAAAAAAGACCGTCTTACAGTAGTATGAAAGCCTAATAATGCATAAAAAAAACTAAAACGGCCTAATAACTATTGTCTATGAATTTGAAAATAGTTACTAAATAATATAGGAGTGATGAAAACTCTTCAATGCATTGTAAGTAGAGAGAGGTACGTAAACACTGAAGCATCATAACTAGATGCCGCAGTCCGGAGCGCAGTCGTGATGCGGCATTAAATTGCAGCCACGTTCATAGCTCTTTTACAAGGATATACTAATTCTCGTCTAGATCTGTCAATTATACGTTTACCATTCTCGTAAAAAAAATAGGGCGGACGTTACTTCGCACTTCCGTTTAGAATTGTTTGGCCGCCTTCCATGTTATACTGTAACAGAAAACGGGTGTGAAACAACTGAAAGTAATTAAAAGGCTGCGTTGGTCGGCAGTTGATCTCGATGTTGGCAGAAGGTAGAACCGGTCGTCGATTAACACTGTTAGTATAAAAAAATGATGTATATAAAATAATAAAAAAGAAATAAAAGATGTAAATAATATAAAAATGAAGTATAGGAAAAAAAATTTCAATAGGTACTCACAAATTACAATTTTTCTGGACGAATGGTATCCGTTTTTGTGTTGCCCTAAAATGTACATGCGAAATTTCATGGTGAACGGTTGAGTAACGAAGGCGTGAAAGCGTAACAAACAATTTTCTTTTTGAACTGTCCTACACTGTTAGCCTGGCAAGGCCATTACATGTTACGTCCGGACTACTAAAGGGAGCGCTTAAGGCACTCACCCTGATTTGTTTAGGCGATCAGCGCAAGGGCACTCGGTGCGTCCTCGGCTTCGACTTTCGCCGAATATCCTGATCTGACTAAGCTAAGCTATCTATCTATTTCATATACATATGAATTCGTGAAACATGCATGTCTATGACATGCATGTTTCACGAATGCATACGTGTATGTTGCATCTGACTACTAAGTTGTGTGATCTATTTCAGTCCGTAAAGGGCAAAAAGATTAGGATGAGTGATTATAATATCCATAATATATAATATCTATTTATTCTAATTGTATTAATTTCTCTTTTAATTGTGTGTATATTTGATTTTATTTTTGTACTAGCTTATTGCAGACGGCTTTGTGCGCATTAATGTATATTTTGAAAGTTACTTTATCTATGTCAAACAAAAATCTAATATTTTGTGTTTTTAATATGTTTCTAATGTATATATAATGCTAATTCCAAAACATCAGATCTAGACATCTTTACAAACAATCTCAGTAAGTATAAGGAGATATATATAACTAAGCTAAGGTAAGAAAACTAAAAATAGATTCATACATGTTGTTGAGTCAATTTTTGCTTTTAACCTTTTAATAAATTTATTTTCTCTGCAATGTAATAAGCAGTATACACCTATAACTAAGACTTGCATAGAGTGTCTGAGTATAAATCTTATTCGTGTTAGGAATCTATAAATAAATATTAATTTAGATGAATGCTGACTATCTTCTTAAAAATAGTTCTAATTTACATTTTAAATGTTGTATATTCTGCACATCTGTCATTGATTAACGCACTAGAATATTAAATTAACAGTTGTTTTTCTTATAAAAATATATGTTATCTCTTACTGTACACATTATGGATAAAAAACTGATTTATTACCGGTCAAGCTTAAGCTAGCTAAGCTAAAGTTGACGATTGAGTTGCCTGTAATATTTTTCCGAAATCGTACACCTTGAGCGTACACATTATAATAAAGTTTTGATGGCACATCCATTAAATAACTGCATACGTGTTTACCTACCCCAATTCAACCCCTTCCCACCTGACCCAGATTTTTTTATTTCAGAGAGAGAGAAAGAGGAGAAAAAAAATGAAATTGCTCGTAGTGGGCTGTATTTTTTTTTCACTCGGAAACACTTTGTTTTTCACATAACTACGCTCGTTTTATGTGGAGCGGCGACATTGTCGGAATGAGGGAAATTATGCCCGTACTGTGAGAAACAGTGGAACATTTTCTATAGCTTATTATATGTTTGGTACTGATTTTATTGTTTGGGAAATGGTAATTTGAAGATGTTATTACCTATTTATAGGTTACCGGAATTTTACTGAATATTAGAAATTATATATAATAGTGAAATTAGATTAGAAATAAATTAGAACTGATATATAAAACATATATTAGTGTTTTGGGTGACTTGCGATACCCAGGTACATCCGTACATCACATCACTTACCATCAGGTGACGCATCTGTTCATTTGCCTCCTATAATAAAAATATAAAATAAAATATGTCTTTACTATGATATTGAGGCAAATACAGATTTAGTTAGACGTGATCGAATTAATTTGTACTTTAAGTACCGGAAAGTACTGGTCGTAGAAGGAAATGTAGAAATAATAAGCTCCCCACTTAAATGAATAAAGATTTTGATTGATATGAAGAAAGTTGAAAGTTTTTCAGAGAATGGAAAAAATATGCTTCTTCTTCTCTCCCTACAGCAAGTAGTAACGCCATGATATAATGATATATAAACTTAGAGCACGAATAATGGAGGTAAATTCAATTTAACGAAATATCATGTAAGTGTTTCTCAGTGGAAACAATAAAGCTAGGTTTATATAGCGCGGTTGGTGATTCCATTACCGGATTATGGTCCAGCCTCCGTATATAATTGTGTCGTCAGTCGTAAAGAGATATTACTGCCTGTATACCCTGTCGATACGTTCCGAGTATATTTGAAAGTGACAGGGACGGAGCTTGCATATTTTCGGGGCCCAAAATTACAGACCTTCAGTACATGTTCAAAAGTGATCTGACAATGTTATATTTCTTTTTCCTTATATTAAACTATTAAACTTAATTTCATGATGCATTAAAAAAAACGTTAGTTATCTGCCTCAGAATTCATTAATATTATTATCTGTTTAGATAGTGCAGAATAATTTCAGAAAATTTCTTAAGATAATCCAAGTGTTTTCTATAAGCTATAATTTGTTAGGGGGCAATGTGGTTCAAAATGGTAGAACGCTAGGCATAAGTGGTTCTCCGGTACAAATCTTGAAATATACCTACAGGTACTTGATGTCAGATTTTCATCTCGAGGGTGGTTGTTTTTTGATGTTAAGTAACTAATAGTCTCTGTGTGACTGTGAGAGTCTCGTTCGCTCGTAGCGTTTTTCGTGCTACAATAAAAAAATCACAATATAACGAAACGTCACATAAGAAATATATTAGTAATGGTACAATAATATTTTTGGGTATGTGGGTCCTCCCAAATAACCTTGATTACGTACCCGAACATCATGATATCCGTAGGGAGTTCAGTGTAGTGTGCACGATGCATCGAAAATTGCACTGAGATATGAAATAGCTTCGACTGGCCGGCCAATATAGCTGAGACATATCTGTGAGGGAATCTCACTTCGGCCAATTTTGAATATTGTTTTCGTCGAATGAAAGGTATTACCTAAATTTGATAGCTGTATTTTACCTGTCCGTTTCGTTTACCTTCGACTTTGTGGTTCCTTGTAATCCCTCTTATTAGTGGCTACCGTTTTTCGTGCTGTTATTTGCAAAGTCGATAGTTATAATTCTTCGTCTGTATATTACATAGATCTAAATAGATTGTCAGTTTCTTTGAATGTGGTACTCTCTTGAACTACAAGTTAGATTAAAAAAAAAAAAGGTTCTTTAATTTTGGGACTGTTCAAGTATGACGTAAGCACTAATGGGGGGCGGAAGAGGTCTTTGATTTGCTTATTTTTTATGACATAAGGGATGGAAGGATCTGGATCTGTAGGTTTGATTTGTAGAGACTACGCGGTTTTTTACACTGGCTTACCATCGCCCTAGTATCGAAGCAGATTATAAATTCCTTATTAATTTGTTAACTCCTGCCTATAAATCAATAAGAAACAACAGATTTAAAAATACTTATATAAATGTTTAGACAAGCACGGAAGGGGGAGGAGATTAAGAAAATTTCTTCCTTTTGCTGGCCGCCGGGAGAGGGCGGTCAGAAATTACAAAAACTTCTGCCTATGTAATACTTGAACGGCTCCTTTATTACCTACTAACTTTTGACCGTAGCTTTACGAGCATAAATGTAGATTTGACCTATCACCCGGGAACAATACTTTATTTCTGGTTGAAAGTTACCTCATATCCTCATGTCCTTTTTGTTGTCGCTAACAACGTGTATTCAAAATTTCATAACTATCCGTTAAGTAGTTAAAGTGTGAAGGCATTAGAAACAAAATTGCATTTATTACTTAAGATTTCTTGAGGAATAATAAAAGGTATTCTAGCATTATGCTACACACTTTAAGACTGGAACAATTAACATACAAACTTTAGAATAGAACGCAAGTAGAGTGGCAACGGGCGTCTTTTATCATAGCTTAGCATTACCGAGAGTATCCGAACTATGAATGCCTATATCAGCTAGGCTCCATGCCGAGCGGGTCAGTCGCGTGATCATCTTTATATGTAAAAGTCGTGTTTTATATCGATTTTTATTAGGCTCACCTAAATACGTTCACAATACTAATAATTAAAAATTAAATAAATATATAAATACAGATCTTTATTAACGGGTTCAAATGAATAATCACAAAGTATATATAATATTTATATTGATATTATTTCTGATAAATATATGTTTTGGAATAGAGAAGAAAATATAGAACGCCCGTTCGATATTAGCGTGTTGAGATATCGCGTCGACAGGCATATGTTCGAATCCCCGATGAATCTTCGGGTGAAGGAAAACAGTGTTAGGGGCTTTTCTATACTGATCTGGCTATCTACCGCCTTCTAGTTAACTCACTATAGATGTGTTCCAGCTACACTTGAGAATTAGTCACCATTTTTATTTAGCGTATTCTTAGACTTCTTCTCTTCTCTCTCTTCTCTCTCTTCTCCTTACATCTTAGACTTCGTTGCAATAATAAACAAAAACGTATACACAATATGTTTTTCATAATTATCCATTTAAAGTTTTACTTTGGATTTATATATACCAGTCTACTCTTAATTGAATATGTTTTTACTCGGGGGTCATACCTATCGGTTATAGAAATATTTCCAAGGTAACATCCGACGGGATATGTCGCGTCCTTGAGATCCCAACGGAATACCCGAGATTCCCCGCGAGGGTTCATCCATACCTTGAAGTATATCCAGTGATGTATTTAGAAGGATTCACTTTGAAAGCCGCGAGTATATCCGAGGGATTTACACCACATCGAATTTACATTAAAAGGCTATTATTATAGCCGTAGGAAAGTTTCATACTATATTTTATGAAAACGTTTACAGTCTGTACAGTACGCATATGAATAAAATTGAAATGTATATTGTTTGTACAGGTTAATTTCCGAAACGGTTAAGCCGATTTCTATGAGCCTTTTATTAAGAAATAAAGAAGTTTTCAGAGTATAGTGTTTACTACGTATCATTGCGCTTTCGTATAGGGATTGAGCAGTAATGGTATAATTTAATAGATTTTACTTAAAAATTGGTAGAAAACGTTACAGATGTATCGGTAAAATTACAATTAAATAATTGCATGACAAATACAGTGTATTTTAGAATAAATAAAAGAAAAAAAATACACGGAAACGAAGTCGCGGGCACACAATACTTGTAAATTAATTAAATATATTACAAGAAAATGTTTTTATGTTATCCTTTTCACTAAGACTCGCCACTAGCTGACGCTATAACGCATAATTTAAACTATTTGTAAGAACAAATAGTAGTTACAACGAATAATAATAACAAGTCAGTTGATTGTGTATGTCCAGACACCGTATCGATTGATGTACGTTTGACTGTATTAGAGCTTTCAGTTAAGAAAAACATCCCGATGAAATCAAAGTATGGTGGCATGACTTTTTCTAAGCTCATCTCTTTTACTATCAGTCTGAAGTTGTCATTGTGTCGCCAAGCACTTGTTGGTGTATTTCGGCAGTTACACTTGAGAGCTAATTTCCCTCTAGTTTTAGCGTGTTTAGAATCTTAGACTACAACGGCGGTTAAAATCAGATTAATCTGTATAACAAAAAAACTTAGAACAGTCATGTCAAACATGCGGTCCGCGAAGATTCTGCAGGCGGTAGAGCTACGCTGAAGTTATTACTGGTTTCAGCATGAATGGGTCGGCTCGCCCGCGGTAGTACCGTCCTCTCACAGAAAGCCGACGTGAAGTAACAGTGGTTGCACTGTTGCGTTTCGTTCGGTCAGTGCGAGCGCCGGAGGCCTACATATTTAAAAGGCCGGCAACGCACTTGAGACTCCCCTGGTGTTGCTAGTGTCTATGGACGGCGGTGATCACTTACCAGCAGGTGACCCACCTGTTCGTTTGTCCCCTATAATATGTAAAAAAACACATGTAGAAAACAGTTTTTCAAAAACGTGCGCGCTATAACAAGTCCATAGAAGTATCACGACCGACGTAAGGTGTCTGTTGTTGTCGTTGTAATCAAATCCTGCCAATGTTTAGAAGTACTGTGACTGAATAATTATTTTCTTCGGTAAAACTAAGCAATTCTCCCGCTAAAATTTATTTCTGCCGATAAATTTACACTACAAATGGAAATTTAATTAAAGACAAAATGTATTAAATATCTGGCAAGAGAAGTTAATGTTTTTGATGTCTTTTTTGTAATGTCCTTTTTATTAATTTTAATTAGTACACTTGTCCTATAATGATATTTCTTTTTGAAATTATACGTCTTTTGACGCGTTTGGGAAAAATGATGAGAGTAAATTTTTACGATGCGCGCGCACACCGTCACGAAAACCGACGACACCCTGAAGTTAGCTATAGTCAACATTTTATTTAAAAAAAGTATGTATGTATTAAATACCTTTTTGTCTATTGTTAGTATCGTTTTTTCTACAAACGTAGAATAAGGTGAAAGATAAAACTATTGCAAAAGATTTTTATCTTGTTACCCCAAAGAAGTATAACTTCTAACGCGTGTACATAAGTACACACACACATTTTTTTTTTTTTGGTTCAGTTTATCAGTAGTATGTCTTCTTTAAGGTTAGGTTTTGCAGTACATCTGATTTACAGACTTCTTGCTTCTGTTTCACCAGTTACTTTGAGTCTGATATGGCGGACTTAGTACAAATGTATGATTAAAATTTCTATACATATCGGTGCAATTTTGTACACTTGTTTTATTCAAATATATCTGTAATTTGGCATCATTTAACTATTAAATTACATTATATTAATAGTATAATCAAAGTTTTTAAAGTGTCTAAGTTAATTAAGGCTCTACTACACTTGAATGCACATAACGGGTGTTTTTTTTTTTAAACAAAAATAAATATAAAATTAAAAACTCGTTTTTACGTCCATTAATTAAACAAGGAAAGGGTACTTCCTAAATAATATAAAGATCGTTAGGGGTGAGTGCAACCGAAGAGTCATTATCTCCTAAAAATCGCGTGGTCCCTCTTTAAGCGAATTATCTGTCCTGTTTCCATATCTATTTTTTTTTAATTTTGTGTTGATATTTTAACCCTTACTTGTATTATAAAAAAAAAAGTGTTAATAAAATAGCCATAGAGATGAATGTGTATAAAAAAACACACACCTAAAAATAATATGCAAATCCATGACAAAAGACTTGGCGTCAACGTACTGGCGCCTGTAACATGAGTTACAAGATGGCGCTGGTTTTCAGCTAGCTCTCAAACTTTTCAGGCAGCTTGCAAGAATAGATCACTCACTTTGCGCTCAAATTCTAAAGGATAATAAGCAGATATAAATTACATATATGTATATACATAAATAAGTACATGTTTATTTTTAAATAGTTACATGAATGAAACCTATACAGAAATAACTAGAAGAAAAAGTAAAAGACGTAGTCATGTCATGTTATGTAGTCCTGTAGTTTAGGCGTCAAGTTTATGAATGGGAATAAAATTTCCCATCTACGTCATAACTTTTTTTATTGTTCAAGAGTTTGTAGTTTTAGCCACTCCTTAGATATTAATTTCTTAAGCATATATACAAATATGAGTCTGTTTATTTGTTACGCTCTCACGCCGTTACTATTCAATTAGTTACCATGAAATGTTGCATATACGTTACTAGGCCAACAGAAAAGGGCATGGAATACCTTTCATCCATAAAAAAGTATCATTACCGAGGACTAGCTCTAATATAAATGAGAACGTTTATGAGAATGCTTTAATATAATATAGTTTATATCAGAATAGTATACGAGGTGTGTTCAAAAAGTATCGCGAATTTTGTTTTTTCAAAAATTATTTATTTATTCATGAATATCTATTTTGTCCCCTTCAAAGTAATCCCCATGAGATATTATACACTTGTGCCAACGGTTTTTCCAATCTTCGAAGCACTTCAAAAAATCATTTTTTTTATCTTGTTCAGCTCCTCCTTCGATGCCGTCTTTATCTCGTCAAGAGAAGCGTAACGTCGTCCTTTCATGGGCCTCTTCAGTTTAGGGAACAAAAAAAAGTCACAGGGGGCCAGATCTGGGGAATACGGTGGCTGCGGCATCATCAGTGTGTTGTTTTTGGCCAAAAAGTCGCGCACAAGCAACGATGTGTGAGCAGGGGCGTTATCGTGGTGCAAAAGCCAATTTTTGTTCTTCCACAAATCCGGGCGTTTCTGGCGGATTGCTTCGCGCAAATTGCGCATAACTTGCAGGTAATATTCCTTATTGACCGTTCTTCCCTGTGGCAAGAACTCATGATGCACCACGCCCCTGCAATAGGTAAAAATCGAAGACGATCCAAAACACGTGCAAGCAAAGCAGCTGTCAACAATTAAATGAACATTCAAAATGGCCGAGCTTGTCGGCATAAGTGAGAGACATGAGTACCAACATAACGCCACAAAAAATTCGAAATTCGAATATACGTAACCCGCGAAAATTCAAAATTCGCGATACTTTTTGAACACACCTCGTATAAAGGATATAATCAATATAAATCCTGTTAAATTCGCCGAGAAATGGAACGCTATGTATCATAACAATTTGAAAAAAATAAATAATGTAGTGTGTACTTATGTACACGCGTTAGAAGTTATACTTCTTTGGCATAACAAGATGAAAATGTTTTCAAAAATTTTATCTTTCGCCTTATTCTACGTTTGTAGAAAAAACGACACTAACAATAGAAAAAAGGTATTTAATACATACATACTTTTTTTGAATAAAATGTTTACTATAGCTAACTTCAGGGTATCGGTTTTTCGTGACGGTGTGCGGCGCGCGCATCGTACAAATTTACGCTCATCATTTATCCCTAACGTGCCAAAAGAAGTATAACTTCAAATCAAATCAAAAATACTTTATTCAATTTAGGCCCTAAGAAGGCGCTTATGAACGTCAAAACTACCACCGGTTCGGAAAACATCCCAGTCATCGAGAAGAACCGGCAAGAAACTCGATCGGGTTTATCTTTTTAACATATACTTATATATTTAAAATTCATTAAAATTTTAGTGGATGCACAGAGAGGAGTCAATTCCAGACATCACCATCTTTCACATATTGATCCACTCTATAATAACTCTTTGACACCAAAACCCGCTTAACATGGCGTTTAAACTTATAATCTGGCAAATTGGTTTTATCATCTGTTTAACATTAGATAGATAAATTTGGAATACATTTATTTCAGTAAACGATGTGACAATAATAGACATTCTTTTGAAGCATATCGCTTCTCGTCTATAAATTGTGTTAGACGTCTGAATATAAATTTATATTCCCTTTCCTTTTTGTTTTTAGATGAAGCAATTAGAAACGGAGATCTCTTCAGAAGGTAAAAACGCTGATTAAAATGAAAGAAAGATATCGGCAGACGGAAATAATTATCGAGTCTCAGCGAACATTTACAGCGACGCGTCAAAATAAAAAAATAAATGTTGGGCGATAAGTTAAACATATTTGTTTAATTTATTCGGAATAAGCAAATATATAAATTAACAGACACGTGGTTTATATATATATATATATATATATATATGTATTTACTCCATGGTCTATTATTACACAATATGGAACTAAATTTGGAGACGTCAAGGATATGATAACGCAATTATTTTTAAAAATGAAGCTTGAAATAAGCACCGGTAACAAAAAAGTTAAGGAGATGAAAGCCATGTAACTAGAAAAGTATTAAGTATGAACGTGTACTGATATAAGAGTAAAGGAAGACTGAAAAAAGTATAGGTAGATTGTGTAAATAATGATTAGTATTGAATTGGTATGAAAGGTGTGAACACTGAGACGACATCTGACAGGTGAGAGTAGAAGAGGAAAACATGTCGTGATGACCCTATAGATAGGATAAGGGTTAAAAAATGATGGTGACGATAATGCAATGAATTAAGTTGATGACGTCAATATTTTGCAAGTCCTAACATTTTTAGTATGCTTTGTCACGTAAAAGCGGTCACTGGAATTTAGATATAAAAGTCTGATTCGTGACACCGTTAATTGTTTAATAGCTTCATTAGACTGAATAAAATGTAATTGTCTAGATGTAATATTGCAACGGAATTTATTAGTAACCAGTTTGTATAGACTTCATTATGAAGAGAGAAAAAGAGAGAGAGAGAGAGCAATCCATCGCCGATCGGTAATGACATACTGTCCTTCAAGACTATATATTCACTAACTGATTCTAAAGTCCGAGCAACTAAAAAAAGTTTATAGTTATGATGTTTATCACACAAAAGTTACTCATGTATTGGTATGGAATCCGCAATGTCTGGGCTCAGTGGTATTATAGTTAAAGCATCTATAGGAGTTTGAACATAAATCATTAAATTATGAATTGAGAAAAGTAAATGTTCTATCAACCATGCTGCTATTCTATCACAAATTAAGGATTACTCTTTTTCAAGACAACGTGTTCAAGCGCTGTTCCCTTCCAGTGATAAAATATAGTGCTGAAATATGGTCAGTAGATTTTGCGAGAGAATTAAAATTAGGGTCCTTGATTGATTAGAAAGCTAAGGATCGGACAAAATGTCGAAGACGCAGACGCTTGCAGATTAGTTGGATGTAGGTCAAAAAGTAGGAGTTTACTGAAGAGGGTTGGTGATGATAACGATTATACCTACTTGGAGGATTCGAAATCAAGGCTGTTATCTCTTCGTCAATACCCCAATGATAATATGAATGTTAAAAGATTGTGTTTGCGGAAACTACAAGTTAAGTTTAAAACGAAATATTGGTGACAGATTTAACTTGAGGCTGGAGCTAGCCATACGCTTAGAAAAAGCCCTACACATGCTTGATTCAGATGTTTTCTTCGAAGCGATCATTTGCTGGATTCGAGCTAGTCTTTCGAGCTGTGTCCGAACCACTACATGACCATCACTGCTTCAAAATTTCATCTATTGACTACGCTCATCTTACACCGATGTTAACTCCGGTCTCAAAACACTTGCCTCTTTAATATGCTAATAGGTTTACGAAATAGCCTACTTAAGAAGTGTTGGGTGTACTTAAGCGATTTCGAATCATCGGATTTTCGACAAAGTTCGCTAAGTAGGAGCAACGGGGGGCAACTTTACACTTAAAATGCTTACGGTTCACTTTTGAAGTATAAATGTTTTATGAAATTCAGAAGTTTCTTCTGAATAAGGAATGCCGGTGCTATTTGAAGTGAAGGCGAAATTGATAGAGACCAAAAAGGAACGGGAATTTGATGGGAAAAGTTATTTTGTATCTGTTACGTTGTGAATTCTTAGTGTCTATTTATTACTTAAGCTATGTTACGCTTCTACCAGACCTTACAAGTAAGATACTAACTTTTGTACGTCTAGATTGCGTAACCCGCCACAGTCGTAAGTATTTACATGTCCCGTTTCTGAATCAGCCAGTTGAAACCAAATGGTTTTGTAGAAATCTATAGACAGCTGAATGTACTCGTATAGTAGTGTAGGTAGGTGTGTACCTAACACTCGTAAGGCTTAAATTATTCACAATTAGGTTACCTATTTCTCAGTGATGGCTTTTGTTTTTGTATTGTTTGTTAGTAAGCATACTGCCTTTGCCGTGCTGCTATAAAAGTATATAGATTCTCATCTATTGGATGTGAGAAATGTCGTAAAAATATTCAATCTATTGTTACCATATATTCTCACAGGTACCACGAGGTTCTTCAAATTGGAACTAAAAATATATTGCAAGATATTTTCAATGCAAAAGCCTCCTATATCCTAACCTTAATTACAGTAGAATGGTATATAAAAACAATTACGAGGCTGAAGATATACGAGTTAAGAGTTAAAGGGTTCTGTTGATCACATTTTATGTCACCGTTTTCATGTCAACTCGTACCCTGACGCTTTGTGAGCGTATTACGTCGACTATCGCACCTGCGTGACACTACCGACTACTTCGTGGAATGAATTATCAGTGCGCGCTGACGTGGTAAATTGCTTGTCCCGGCGCCGACGTCAAATCCTCTCGATGTTTAGATTAAATATGAATATTGAGTGTGAATATATTATGTTCGGTTGACTTACTACGAAGTTTGATGTTGTTTCTTATACAGCGTGTTTGTGACTTTAGTGCAATCATTTAAAATTTATGCTTGGCGATCATATTTGTAATGCTACTCCCACATCTGCGCAGCGAAGCTTCGGTCACTTGTGCCGCTAAAAAGTAACCTCAAAATTAATTCCGATAAAGGGGTAGTTATTCTACGTTTGCACACCATTGTCATTTCAATAGTAAGTCAAAATTAGCGTCTCTAAGTTCGTTTGATGTGTGTAGAAACCTCGGCCCCAGTTATCGTGCTGCGTGTACTATCATGCAATTCGATAGTTTGTAACGCATAACGATAATATCTTCCAACATCTGCATTTAGTCTGACCACAGACTAAACTTCCTGCCGATACACGCAGGTATGGGAGTAGCATAAATTGAAAAGGTCAATGTTGTAAATGTTTATGTGGAAATTATAAATTTTCTATAAAATCATTTAGGATAACGTGGTTATTAAAAATCTCCGTTTTTTTTATTAATGCGTCTGTATCATGGCGAGTATTCTGAAAAACTATTCAACATCTTCCTTTCATTCTTATTCCTACTAATTCCTATCACAATAGAACGCCACGCACTTGTCACCGGAGCCACGCCTTTATTGTAACTTCCATGTCAAGACGAAAAAAGAAATTCGATTAAGACCCCTTGTCGATGTGGCACTCCTTTCTAGAACATCGCGTCTTTTGAAAATAACGCAGCAAGATTTTTGCGCAGGTCCGCATGACAGCGAGGACTATCCGTGGATTACAGATGCCATGATGGTCCCCTAGTTTTTAAAATGCTGTGCACTTACAGTCACCTATACTACTGATACCATTAAAAATAAATGAAACTATATCTGAATATATGTCCAAATTATAAAATATTTAGAACTTATACACTTTACTGTATTAACGTTTTAATATTTTACACAGAATTTCATACTGTATATGATATATTTTAAAATCATGGACATGGCGTTCTCATATACCAATTGAAAGAAAAAGGCGTCAGAATATAGGGAATACTGTGTTGGTATGTTCGGACTCAACTAAGAAGCGAATGTGGTGACAAATCAAATACTGAATGTGAGATTCTGATTGTCGCTCTCTCATCTAACGCACCACAATGTTAGGTCCTATCCTTGAACTCCCCTGGCTCAGTTCCAATAATTAGGCTCCTTAGATTGTTATTATGTTTGGTTGCATCATAACGTGTCGCATCAGGTGTTGTATTGATAACAAATAGTACAAGGTAGGTGGTAGAGCTACGCTGAAGCTATTACTGGTTTCAGCATGAATGGGTCGGCTCGCCCGGGCTAGTACCACCCTCTCACAGAAAACCGACGTGAAGTAACAGTGGTTGCACTGTTGCGTTTCGTTCGGTCAGTGAGAACGCCGGAGGCCCACATATTTAAAAGGCCGGCAACGCACTTGCGACTCCCCTGGTGTTGCTAGTGTCTATGGACGGCGGTGATCACTTACCATCAGGTGACCCACCTGTTCGTTTGCCCCCTATAATATAAAAACAAAAAGAAAACCAGTATGAATTATATATAACTAAAAATCGAAAGAGAGTATCCGTGAAACGTCTATGTACAAGCTATGTTCGAAAAATAGAAAAGAATTATACGATCATCCGAACTCAGACTCACTTCACTTGACTATAACCGCAATATAATCGATTATCCCTCTTCCCCGCTTCACTAATTCCGAAAACCACCTTCGGCCGAGAGTAACGCGAAAATTAACCTTGATGCCTTTGCGTGAAGCGTTGTTTTCATTTGGTGTACATATGGGAAAATAAGGAAAAGTCTTTCCCGATATGTGCATGCGAGTGACGTTTGACGTCGCCCGCGATCTTCTTTTGTTCGTCGATAATGCATTGTGACGTCACAAAAGGAGGGAGGGGGGCGAGCGGGCGGGGTCGAGGGCAGTGGACTTCAATCGGATTTAGTTCTAGGAGGATTAATACCGTAATTGTCTTTATTGTTTTCTAAGCTTATTGCCTCCATGTTTCCACTTTCCTTAAATATATTTATCTCTTCGGATACAGTGTTTATTTGTTTCGTCTTCTCTATGTTGCTATATAACCTTTTTCACTTTTATTTTAACCAATCGACCAATGTTACTGTAGGACGCATTTATTTGTTTAAGTTTGGCAGATTTGTTCGTGATTGGTAGAGCTACGCTGAAGCTATTACTGGTTTCAGCATGAATGGGTCGGCTCGTCCAGGGTAGTACCACCCTCTCACAGAAAACCGACGTGAAGTAACAGTGCTTGCACTGTTGCGTTTCGTTCGGTCAGTGAGAGCGCCGGAGGCCCACATATTTAAAAGGCCGGCAACGCACTTGCGACTCCCCTGGTGTTGCTAGTGTCTATGGACGGCGGTGATCACTTACCATCAGGTGACCCACCTGTTCGTTTGCCCCCTATAATATATAAAAAAAAAAGATTTTTATCGATGAATACAGAACTTTTCACAGTATTGTCAAGGCAAATATCACTATTCTTTTTCCGCCCTTTGCGTTTCACTAATGGACGATTAGATGCCGTAAGGATTATCATCCCATCCTTATCTGATTGATCTCCTACTATTCTAACGGAGCGATTTGCATCTTATTTTAAATAATAATAATAGCTATAAAATATGGAATCGCGATATCTGTCTTTCCGTTAACACATAACTTAGGTTCGAGGTTTTCCAGCGACTATTGAATAACTGTCTGGTGGGTTAGGGCAATCTACGGCCTGTCGTATTTAAACTTTTCATCAGATGAGACTGAGATGAAACGCTTGCTTTGTAAAACATAAAAAAGGTAACTTAAAATAAATAGAAAATGAATAGCCTTAAAATTTATAGAAAGGTAGCAATGATAAAAATTGCTATTAAATTAAAGATGGTTCATACATTAATCCAATCTACGGGCGTTCGACCAAACAATTCTATTAGAAATCACATATAAAAACCCAGTTCAATTTTCCCCGCGCAAATAGTTACTCCCTTTTGTAATAATATCTATTCTTTTATAAATTTCCCGTGAGATTAAAATTGCATTTCCCTCTGTTCTATAAAATATTCATGACGTTTTCATTCCATCTACATAGAGTATCATGATAATGAAGCGTCGAACAAAAAGTTCTAACAAAAACTAATTGATTCACGTCATCCGCTTCCCCTATATTTTCAACGGCCTAAGGAATAAGTGACAGCGAATATATAATCTATACATATAATAAAAATGTATTGTCTGTATGTAATATCATAATAACGACTTTTTACTGACTGGATATGAACGTATACACGATACTGATAATAAAAATACATTTTTTTTAATTTTTTGTCTGTCTGTCTGTCTGTATGTTCCGGGTAATCTCCGAAACGGCTGGACCGATTTGGACAGAAATTTCACTGACGGATAGTTAAAATTACAGCGGGTGACATAGTCTACTTTACTTTAGACTAGCTGTCATCGGTGGCTTCGTCTTTAGTACTATCTCCAAAACGTTTGGACCATTTTTCACGGAACTTTCACTAATAGATAGCTGATCTTATAAGAAGTAATTTACATTTATAAAAAAAACGCATGCGGAGCTGCGGACAACAAATAGTAATATATATAAGTCGTGGTGGTTTAGCGCTTTGACCGGTGGAGGATCAATTTGATTTCCGTAGGTTCAAACCCCGGCATGTACCAATAAATTTTTCCAAATTCGCGTACATTAACTGATTTAAATTGGTAACACTCTCGTGAACGAAAACATCCTAAGCAACCTAAGTAAGCCTGAGAAACATTTTTGTAGTATCACCAGTATATGTGGAAAAATATCGAACTGGAAGCTTCTCAGAGTGTGAAATCGCTAATACACCGTAGGCTGACGTGATGATTATGCTGGTACTTTCATTCGGGAAGAGGCTTATGATCCTGCAGTAGGTCTCGTACAGGCTGATGATGGTGATGAATTAATAATTATATGATTTTATTAGTGGTAGAGCTCCGCTGAAGGTATTACTGGTTTCAGCATGAATGGGTCGGCTCGCCCGAGGTAGTACCACCCTCTCACAGAAAACCGACGTGAAGTAACAGTGCTTGCACTGTTGCGTTTCGTTCGGTCAGTGAGAGCGCCGGAGGCCCACATATATTAAAAGGCCGGCAACGCACTTGCGAATCCCCTGGTATTGCTAGTGTCTATGGACGGCGGTGATCACTTACCATCAGGTGACCTACCTGTTCGCTTGCCTCCTATAATATAAATAAAATAAAAATTAGTTGAAATTTCAAGTTGACATCTCAATTAAATAAATTAAAAACCTTTTGGCGCTATAAAAAACATGTATATATTTATATATTATGTATATTCAGTTTTTACCACGTACTCCGAGTTTCCATATTACGCTCTATGAACCATCCTGTGCTCCTCCTATATTTTTTGCAATCAAAGGTTTTCATTTCATTTTGTTATATTACGTCAACTTGGACTGCTTCGAGAATGTATAAAAACGTTATTATGCATATTCATTTTGATTGATTGTACATATACATTGTAACTTCTTTAGTGGTGACCTCTGCTGAAACTAACACTTTGAACTTAGATTGTTCTTGTTTATTCTTATAAACATTTACTACGAACGTAAACAATGAAGATTTTTTTAATACATTTCTATAATAGTATTTAACAGTATTTGTAATGCATATTATAAATAAACATTATATTTCTGGTGAGTGCCTTAAGCGCTCCTCTTGGTGGTCCGGTGAAACTGTGGAGGTCTTTGCAAGTCAACTGTGTAAACAGTTCGAAAAAAAAAAATAGATTTTTTAATACATTTCTATAATAGTATTTGTAATGCATATTATGTATAAATATTATCGTTCTCTACTCCCTTCCCAACCGAAGTTAAAATTTGGACTATACATTGACTAAATTAAATACGTTACATAACAGATTTCGTTTTCAGAACAGGTTAATCGTTTCTCAAAATATTGCTGTGAAACATGCAGACTCTTCAGGTTTATAATATTGGATAGGTATACATATATCATCAGTAGCTTTTAACTTAGACCATACGCGAGATTTCATGCAGAAGAAAATGCTCGTTGTACCGTTTAAGACACAAGAAAGCACTCAGTACACGCTATCATGATGTTAATGGGTGAATTTATTAAGTTCACTGCTGAATTGTCTACTTATTGTTTTGTTTTCTCTATAGTAACTGCCATTTCTATTTTTCGACAGACAGATATCTCTCCATCTCCACTGACAGATATACGCATCGTGTAATGTATATTAATACTATATTGTCTGAATTTAAAATATACATGTGGTATATTTTTTGGTCCTCTGATTTGAAGCAATGCTTCTAAAAAATTTGTCATATATTTACATTACTATTATGAAGTAGACACTTTTTTGAAGTGCTGATGGCCAGATGATAGCTTATTCTGATACTCGGTGAAGGAGAACACCGTTGTGATACTGTAGCATCATAGAATTATGAAACGGCTTACACTTCAAGGCAGCTTTGTTACTCTATGTGTAACATGGATGTTAGCGACGGTATGTGGAGAATACTGAGGGAACAGTAAAATTTGAATTGACATGGCGGTTAGTTGAGGTTGAATCCATTAATTTAAGAGAAATAAATGGTATTAAATGCAATATTCGTAGGGTTTTTGTCAAAAAAACCCTTCTGTTAGATTAAAAAGTGATGGGTTTGACTCCCTCACGTACTAACATAAAAAATTACCTGTCCTGTTATTTACCATCCTTAGGTTGGAAATGTTCAACTTTATGGTGATAACATCTCCAATCACGTCGTCCCATCCCGTCACATCAGATAAGTTTTTGGTAAAAAAGTATGTAGAATAATAGAAAAAAAAACACTCTAAAGCAAGCCCCACTGCTACGACCATTGATTTTGTGGAGTTGATTTAAAAAAAAATACAGTAAAGATTAATTTGGTAAAGTGTCCATTTTTAATTCACACCGCAGAAGGCGGACAAGTATGTGCTAACCCAATTTGCGCGGACTAATCTGGAGCTCATTAAGTCCACGGGAACAATTTCGAGGGAATTTATTTTCCTTAAAAGGAAAATGTTTCGCAGAGAAATTATTATTCGGTTACAGCGTTTCATGATGGATTTGTAATTGTTATTGGAAATGGATTTAAAGTGAAATGGAATTGTTAATTAATTCTTTTTTTATTACAAGCATACAGAAGGGAGCCCCTATAGAATTATTTTTGGTCACTGATTAATATTTTCAAAATAGTAAGACCAGCCGTGTTATATAGATTCCGAGTGCTGGGCTACTGAAAGAGACGGATGAGAAAAGATTACATGTGGCAGAAATGCGAATGTTAGGATGGATGTGTGGTGTAACAAAAATGGATAAGATTAAGAATGAGTATATCAGAGGAAGCTTGAAAATAGCACCAGTGACAGAGAAGTTGAGTAGTAATATGTTAGCATGGTACGGACATATTATGAGAAGAGATGAGAATCATGTAACAAGAAAAGTTTTGAGTTTGAAAGTGGACGGATATAGTAGTAGAGAAGACCGAAAAAGATGTGGATGGACTGTGTGAAAAATGATATGTGTATAAAAAGTGTGAATACTGAGATGACATCTGACAGGGGAGAGTGGAACAGGAAAACATGTTGTGCTGATCCTACAAAGGTGAGATAAGGGTAAGACGATGATAATATTTTCAAAAAATCTTAGTTATATTTATATCCTACCATCAGATTTTTAAAGTAATGTGTTTTCAATGAAGAATCATTTTCTAATAACTCTTTATAGAACTATTACCTTCAAAGTGAAAATCTGTCGCCAAGTACCCACAGGTGTGTTCTGTACTTTACGTTTGAGAGTGCATCAATCCCTTTATGCTTGGCGTTCTACCTTCTTCATCCACATCTTTATTTAATATTATTGATGTGTTTATCGTACCAAGACAAAGTGACGGTACTGTACCTGAACGATGACATTTAAAATCAATTAATAATCATCACTGTTATACCGACAGCTGGATATATTGCATTGATCTCAAAAGGCAACAAACTAAAAGAAACTTATTGAGAACATTCGTTCTGGAATGTGACGCTATGATGTGAGATATAGTAATTTTAAAATGGGAAAAGTCAAAGGTCAAAGGTTATAGTCATTGGTAAGTTTCATTTTTTTAAAAAGCAAACAATGGAACTTAAATATAATAGTGTTAGGTTTTATAACAAAGTCCCAAAATATATTATCGATTTGCCAGACTATAAGTTTAAGTGCCATATTAGGCGGGTTTTGGTGTCAAAGGACTGTTATAGAGTGGATCAATATGTGAACGATGGTGATGTCTGGAATTGACTCCTCTCTGTGCATCCACTAAAATCGATTGTAATGAATAATGAATTTTAAATATATAAGTATATGTTAAAAAGATACACCCGATCGAGTTTCTTGCCAGTTTTTCTCAATGACTGGGGTGTATTCCGAACCGATGGTAGTTTTGACAGTCATAAGCGCCTTCTTAGGGCCTAAATTGAATAAAGTATTTTGATTGATTTGATTTGAATATGTGATTTGTTCCAAAATTATTTTCTATGCTTTAGCAGCACCCGTCCAACATTTCAGTTTCTCTATGCTGTTATGTAGGAGCTTGATTGATTTAGGAACATTGTCGACTATGAGATTTTACGAAGTTCTTTATTAGGTATATATATATATATTTTGAAATGGCGTTTCAGAAGACTCATTGTCAGAAGAATCATTGCCAGTGTCAGTAACCTGTCTATTTGATAATTTAGTTGTAAAAGATACGGTCGATTTTACCACACTCGTTGCATTACGGTGAATTTATAATTTCCATTAGATATCAAAATTTTCGTGATGGAATGTATCCCAGACCTTAATCTGTAAGTAGTGAGAGAAATTCTATTAATATTGGCTCCATATTAGACTGATAATAAATGATATTAAATTAAACTCGTTGTACGCAATTTCGTCGAAGGCTAGGAATTCTATCAAGTACACAGACAAAACCCATAATTTCCAACATAATGATGCTTAATAACAATGGGCCCCGTATTACGCAGTTGTCGCGGTATGCGCGAATGACCCATCAAAAGCCGGTTGTAAAATTAAATTTGGAATTTAATTTCGTAATTCGAATGCTGAAACGTTTCTTATTGTACGCACATTAAAGATGGCTTCACATTTCGTATGAATTATTACGGGAATAATTTCGTTTTCTGTATTAAATTTCCTATTAAAATCCCACGGCATTTAATTAGAAAAAAATATGTATATTTTACATATACATCAACTTTTTCACTTTTCGAACTTATTTGTGTACACGATTGATATATTAACCTAAATGATTTTGGAAGTGAAAACTTCTTTAGTCCCGTTGTGATTTTATGCTTCATCAAACGAAAATGTGATATTAAAAAGAGACAAATGTATATATCTATAGGATTTAACGCGCCTAATAATGAGATGGAATACATTTTACAGTGTTTGTTACGAAACCTTGGGAAGAAGTGCCATAATCAGCGATGCTACATTTTGATGTGTGTCGTTTACATGAATGATAAACGATTTTCTGAAGGTTTCACTCCTACCGTGTGTGAACTGCACGAATGTTTTTCTTATCTAAGCGCCATAAAGTGACTGTACTGTACCTAATAGTAAGTATGGAGCAATCGAAACACAACGGCAACCGTTGAAAGATCTCTATTTCATCAACCGTCGTCACTATCATACCGTCTAAAAAGCCTACAATATCATGACGTCATAAGCAGACGCCATGACACGGGCAAGCGTTTTGGCACGCATTTTAAAGCTAAAATTACATTTGCGTTTATTTTGTAAAAAATCTTTGTTTTCTCCAAAAATATTATTATTTTTTGGAAATAGTATATGTTCTAGAGTATTATAAGACAGTAATTGAAAATGAGTCACCATGCCAATTGCGTATACATTAGCCGACCTTAAAATCCGATAACCAAAAAAAAGTTAACATGACGGTCTTATCACTGTATCCATGGTGGTATCACGGTCCAGTTAGGTGTACATACTCTGCCATCTTTGTCACAATTCACTTGACACACTTTTCCTGTCCTGCCGTTCTGTAGTAAAATTGTTATTTTTACAGTGAAAGATTTGACAGCTCATATGTCTATCGCGATTCTGTCGGGTATAAATCCTTACTGTTTCGTTTTTATTCCTATCATCCTTGGAGTATTGGAGTGAGTTCCTAATCAAAATCAAAAATACTTTATTCAGTTTAGGCCCTGAGAAGGCGCTTATGAACGTCAAAGTTACCACCGGTTCGGAAAACAACCCAGTCATCGAAAAGAACCGGCAAGAAATTCGATCTGCTTTATCTTTTCATTAAGCATATTATAGCTCATATTTTTAAAACATATTTATAAATAATTACATTCGGTTTTGGTGGATGCACAGAGAGGGCGTCATTTCCAGACGTCACCGTCGTTCACATATTGATCCACCCTGTAATAATAGCCTTTAGATATTAAAACCTGCTTGACATGGTGCTTCAAATTAGTATCCGGCAAATCGGTAACGTGTTTTGGAATTTTGTTATAAAACCTAACACTATTACCTAAGAAACTGTTACCGGTCCTAGATTATATATCTAATATTAGATGGAACGTTATAAATTATATCAGATAATATTCCTACCTCATAGTAATTAAACTGTATATCAATTGTGTTTAAATGAATACAGTAACAAAGCGGTGTTAACAAAAGAAATATTGTAATAGATTACATTAATTAAATTTAATGTACATAATATAATAAGTAAGCCACGGAGGTGCGACACAGATAAAGATGGCTTTCGACTGTCATTAGCGTAGTAAAATGTTATGTACCGGTTAGACAGCAATCCCGGGTGATAGCGTCTAACAATGACATTATCCATTGTTACAAACGTCACGAGAATACTGAATTAGAAATATAATAAAACTAGCAGGACCGGTGGACATTGTCTTACCCTTTCTTATGTGCATGAAACGCTTAAAGCGGCTTGACTTTTTCCGATTCTTTCATCAATTACCATTATACTTCAACCAATTTACAAAAAAAAAAAACGTGACAAATTATACACCTAAACCTTCCCCATAAATTACTCTACCTATTGGTGAAGATCGCATTACAATCGGTTCAGTCGTTTTTGAGTTTATCGCGAACATCCAGACATACAGACAGACGCGGTGGACGACTTACTTTTATAATATGTAGTGATAATATTCTTTTATTACTTTAAGAAAGTAATTTTCTGTGTTAATATCAGGACAAGATTTGTATGAAAGAAAACCGTACGCGGCAAATACCACGATATAAAAAATGAGTGAAACGGAAGACAGTAACAGAAGATAAATATTGACAGATTGACAAACTGATCTGCAGTCGTTCAGTTGCCGTTTTATGTTTTTACGTAGTCATACTGCAAAAGGAAGATATGGTCTCTAGTTTTTCATTATTATACCAGCACGAATCCGAGTGGGAAACTAGCTTAATACAAAAAATCATTATCATGTTGTTAGTACGATTTAAGAGAAAATAAATGGTATAATTTGTCTGCTGCTGATTTGAATTTCCAAACGACTCGCCCTAAAATGAAATTCCATCAGTGTCATTTCGATGATTGGAAGGCCTCCACTACGCGGTTCCCACGTACGTCGGCACTCTGGAATGAACTCCCAGCGGCAGCGTTTCCAGACCAATACAGACCACAGACCTTCAAGAAACGAGCCTACTCCTTCGTCAAAGGTCGGCAACGCATTTGTGATGCCTCTCGTGTCGCAGGTGTCTATTGGCGGCGGTGATTACTTACAATCAGGTAACCCGTCTGTTCGTTTGCCTCTAATCGCATTTTACATGTTCCTTGAATCTATTATCCAGCAAATTAATTATATTCTTAGGGATGTTAAGACATATATTAATACAATTACTTAAGCAGATTTAAAGCGATTTATGGCTCAATTACTAGTGTATTGAGACACCGTACCTAACAGTGTAGGTTCAAACCCTTGCGAAGAAGCTGGTGCTTTTAAGGTGGTAGAGCTACGCTGAAACTATTACTGGTTTCAGCATGAATGGGTCGGCTCGCCCGGGGTAGTACCACCCTCTCACAGAAAGGCGACGTGAAGTAACAATGCTTGCACTGTTGCGTTTCGTTCGGACAGTGAGAGCGCCGGAGGCCCACATATATTAAAAGGCCGGCAACGCACTTGCGACTCCCCTGGTGTTGCGAGTGTCTATGGACGGCGGTGATCACTTACCATCAGGTGACCCTCCTGTTCGTTTGCCCGTTATAACATTAAAAAAAAGATTATTTTGATATTTTCAATCAAATCTATATTGAAGTAATGGAAACAAACAATGTAACAACATCAATCCTTAACGCAATATACACGCCCAAGTGCTATAAAAGTTAATTAACCTTTCCAATAGTCAGTGCTCTCTGACTTACATGATCGTAGTACATTCACCAGATATCGGGCACTCGTTTCGATCTAAATGGAATTTATATCCGATTAAATGTAAATATGAAAAATAGCCTTTCATTTCGTTGGCCAGCCAAATTCCAATTTACAAAACGTCGTTACAAAATATCGAAACAAAAAAAAAAAAAACGGCAACCATAATGATTTCATTTTGGAATAGCTGTCAACCCTCTGCACACGTTGACGCGTTCCGTTCGCGTCGCGCGGCACTACGCGGACGGCTGAATGCGCGGCACGGCTCGTCGCCTCTTCCGACTTCGAATTCAAACGGTTGACGTTCGAAATTGGAATTGTTCTCGATTTTTCGAGTGTTAAAATGGGCGATGTCTGCGGTCGGCGGTTTTTAGTACAAAGGAAAATGTATATTTAGATACATATGTTATGAGGTATTTAAATGTTTCGCTTAAATATTTTAGCCTTAGCCTTAGCCTTTAGAGTTCCAAACGGAATACATAGAATTAATATAAACTTCATCGAAAAAATAAAAAAAATAATAAACTGTCAGCCGAATAGTTCTGGCGTAACCAAAACTAGTGGATTCCGAGCACATCTATATCTGGATATATAAGTAATTTTAAGGCCGAACTTCAAGAATTCCCTTAACATTGTTTTGCTAGTGGAAGACTCCTTATAATGCACTAGATAGCCACTTCCCGATGTCGTTAATAATGTATATCTAACTCGGGTGAAACCGGATACCTCGGCCTCGGTACATAATTGAAGGGGAAATTTCGGATATGGACAATATTGATTAGAGCGTAAGTCGGTTACTTCGAATACAGTGCCCAGACAATTATCTACGTATAGGAAATGTATATTGGTATGTCTGGGATTGGTACGAACCAGAACGGTTTGGTCGATCACCAGATGATTCACCACGCTTAAGTGTTTTATCATAGAGAAAGTTATATGCTATTTTACAATAACTTGGTACTAGGTGGCGCTGCAGCATATCGATTTCTGTATAATTAAATTGATCTTCATGAGAGTACACAACGTGCAAATTTCAGCATGAAAATTACGTACATAATATCAATTTTGGTATTATTAAATTATTCATTAGAAGAAATAGGTATATCAATACAAAATAATATGCGCGCCGAGTCGAGGATACAACTAGTAACCAAACCAATAATATAAATGCGCAAGTGAGTTTGTTCTTAAAAAAAAAAACAATAATAATTAATATAGATAAAAAAACTTTTATTTCAGGCCTTACAAAGTTTATATATTACATGTGCTTTTTAGTTTAAGAATAATTGTACAAAATAATATTAAAGCTCAAAGTTCTCATGCGAGGGTGAAGGCCTCCTCCAAACTACTCCTATCTAGTATCTAGTTTCTATCTTTCGTTTCCGATAGCTATTTCTTCCATGGAACATATTTTATTTAATAACATTGAAACTTAAAAAATATATAACTCGGAGTGGAATTTCAAACACTACAACACTATTAATTGTTTTAATATAATGTTTATCTAAGCATTGCTTTAACCTATACATATAATAAAAATGAAGTGTCTGTATGTAATATCAAAATAACGACTTTTTACTGATTGGATATGAATGTATACACGATACTGATAAGAAAAACACAATTTTTAACATTTTTGTCTGTCTGACTGTTTGTTCCGGGTAACCTTCGAAACGGCTGGATCGATTTTGACAGAAATTTCACTGACAGATCGATTCGTAGACGTATCGTGTATACGTTCATATCCAATCAGTAAAAAGTCGTTATATTGGTATTACATACATACACATCATTTTTATTATATATAGGTGTAGTTCACGGTTTCTTTAATTTTCGTTAACTGTTTACAATTGATTCCTAGAAGCTTAAAAAAATTGGTAGTACAGTTTTTCACGCTATTATAAAAATGACTTTTTGTACATACTATTATTCTAGGAAAATGGTGATTTTGTTATGTATATGAATGAAAAATAATAACAATTCCAATTATAGCAAACCTTTATTTATTTTGGACTTAGATTTAATCTCATAATGAAAAAGAATTACGCGTTTTTAGTTCAAATATAATAACCATTCGCGATTGAAACAAAGTGGCGGAGTTACATTACGTTTTTTATTAAATGTTAATTGGACAAATCGATTCATTGCCCGGTACATCTGCGCCCTATCACCGGGCATTATTGTTCCTTTTACCGTCAAAATACCAAGATCCGCCTATTACATTATCGGAAATAAACTCGATGTGTCATTTTACAGTAGCCACTATTACGTTTTCTATAATAGCGTGATTGCGTTTAATCGGTCTGACCTATTGCTTTAATTTGTGGACGTCCCCGGTGGATTAATTTCGTATTAATTCCGTGTAGAAATGACATTCATTAACGGAAACCGAAAGTGATTGCTCTAAATTATATTAAATCTAAATGAAAAATTAATATTTATTACTGTTTTAAATTATAATAGTTTGAATGGTATTTATTATAGGTTGATATTTGGAAAGAAGTATGAAATAAATTTGGAATAGCCATGCGTTACGCTAAAGAAATGTAACATTGTTTTAAATGTTAACAAAATCCAATATCGTGGTTAATTTGCAATGAGAAATGAAATATTAAACTATATGATTAACTGAAATAAAATCGGCGAAGTCCAATAAAAAAGAAATATTAAAAAAAGTTTACATAATAATTCTGGTGTAAGAACATAGAATAATAAAACCGAAAATTTTAAAAACAAATCATTTTTTAAGTAAGTTCATTAGATTTTATATAATAGTAATGATTTAAGCAGAACACTGTGGAATCAAGAGTAACGTCATCATAAAAATTTGCTCGACGATAGTGAAGCTATTGCACGTACCTTCGTTAGATGGGGACAACTTGTTACTGGAGTTAAGCGACTATGAGAGAAACGTATGAGAGAAGAATATATCAGTAGTAGAAGAAAAGAGAAAAGATTAATGGTGTCTATTACAGAAGACTATTGAGGCTGTAATGAAAATTGGTATTAGAATAATCTCTTTGCTTTTTTGAAGTTATACTTCTTTTGGCGCGTTAGGGAAAAATGATGAAAGTAAATTTTTACGATGCGCGCGCACACCGGCAAGAAAAACCGACACCCTGAAGTTAGCTATAGTAACATTTTTTTTCAAAAAAAGTATGTTTGTATTAAATAACTTTTTTCTATTGTTAGTGTCGTTTTTTCTACAAACGTAGAATAAGGCGAAAGATAAAATTTTTGAAAATATTTTTATCTTGTTACGCCAAAGAAGTATAACTTCTAACATGTGTACATGAGTACACACTATCTTTTCTTTTTTAATGTAAGTTATAAGTTTATGCATCTGTAATTGTTATTTATTTTGTATTCCCTTCTACCTAGTACCTAATGCCTATCCTATTCTCACCACACTGGTTTCGCAAATTTATTATGTTCTACCTAATTCTAAATATGGTATATTCAAAGAATCATAAGCACCATAGAAATATACGGAGGTAACACTAATTTTAGATGGGATTGTATTAACGACGTCGCCTGGTTTCGATAATTGAAGGGAAAACGCACGAGGCGTCACGAGCAGCCCTCCAACCCCCGTCCACCTAGGGGTATGTGCACTTGTCATAAGTGCGGCCGTGAGATCCTCTCCCGGATCGGTCTCGTCAACCACCAATGGAAATGCTGGCAAAGTGCTACTTAAATCATCTGTTAGAGATGCAAAGACCTATAATGATGGTGATGCCAATAAAAATAAATTCTTTTATTTAGAGATTTACTATGCTGTTAAATAAATTTAACTGCTATACGTACAATTTCTAAAACAGCATTACTAAGGTTTCGTAATATCAGCTCATTGTTCGGATCTGCAGAATGAAGTACTGTTCTCTACAATAGCCAATATCCTTCATTGCCGTTATCCGTAAAACCGTGGATATAATAATCAGTTGTATATAAAGAAAGGTCTGGGAAACGAAAAGATTCTTCGGTATTGTCGTTTCTAAGGCTATCTGAATTATTGATGTCAATATATATTGAATGAGATAAACAGATATAGATAAATGTGATGATATTTTGTAACATTTTACTATCTATTTGTAATATTTATTTACAATACACTTATTTCTGCCATTAAGCAGTAATGCTTGCAGTTGCGGTTTGGTCTAGTGCGATTAGTACAAGAACTATTTTCATCCAATCTTCAGGAGTAGGAGTATCATTGACTGACTTAAATTTAACCTACGAACCTGTTTGAGAGTCTGACTTACAAATTCCTTATAAACTGTCTATTTACTTACACATCTTAACTATTCAACTGGTAACATGACATTTTGCATAGATGTTGTCAGGAGTACAAAAAAGGACATACTTTTATTTCTTTACCTCGATACGCGTTTGCTACAATTAAGGCAATAGCCCAAGTCGAGGCTGCTTATAGGCCTTTGTTAAGTTTATGAATTGTCAATAGGCTTTAGTATACTTGAAGAATGAGTTGGAAAGTCACGTATAGCAGCCTTCTAGGTGGTAGAGCTATGCTGAAGCTATTACTGGTTTCAGCATGAATGGGTCGGCTCTCCCGGGGTAGTACCACCCTCTCACAGAAAACCGACGTGAAGTAACAGTGGTTGCACTGTTGCGTTTCGTTCGGTCAGTGAGAGTGCCGGAGGCCTACATATTTAAAAGGCCGGCAACGCACTTGCGACTCCCCTGATGTCGCTACTGTCTATGGACGGCGGTGATCACTTACCATCAGGTGACCCACCTGTTCGTTTGCCCCATATCATATAAAAAAAAACTGTACGTGAAACAAGGATGACAAATATATCAAAAACTGTTTTTCTTTCGTACACCCTTTTTTTTACGAACTGACCTACACTGTTAACCTGGCAAGGCCATTACAGTTCCACTGGACTACGAGTTCATACACCCATTTCTAATTGCATAGTACAGTTCTATTTGAAGTGTGGAAATATTTTACTGAATAGATATTGTAGCTGAGAAAGGTTTACAATAACGGGGAGACGTTCCGAGGCGGGTATCAATAACGGATGGGATATAGGCGGCGATCGCAGACGTAATAATTCAAGTTCTTTGAATTATTAATGATGGATGCCATTGTTCGCTACAGCCTTTTCAACATAACTGCTATATTGATCTTATAAAATATTTAGAGGACATTCTACTGGGTATATAACCATCAAATGATATTTTTCTTGTAAAAATAATTGGATTGAGGATCGTCATTCTTATTGGATCAGGGTAATCCTTTTCAGGACTTTTTGTTGTTAATATTGGATTTTTATTTAGTTTTTTTTTTTAGTAGTTTCTGATTGCCAGTTTTACTTTAGTTTCATAAAATGACTTCTCCTTTCTTGATAGTAAGAATCAAGTGGTCTTGGCTGAGAGATTGGAAACTATGTACATTTTTATTCGTCGGAACAGTCTGCAAACTTAAGATACCTAACTTTATTAAGAAAATATATGCAGTGAAACTCGGAAGACGCGATCTAGTTTACTAGTATTTGATGAGAATAAGCATCCAACATTCATCCACTATCAGATCACCACCACATCCATCAAGAACATTGACGGTGTCCGATCCGAATATAAGGTTTAAATGAAAGGTACCATCGCGTTAAAAAACAGTGAGCTGTTACGATATTATTGATATTTAAAAAAATAAACTGTTCCTGTTTTTCTGGAGTTATAATTGAGAATCAGCCTCTATTTCTAAGTTTTATTTGTTCCTATAATCAGGCACGTCTGTACTTAGCAGAAGTATGATTATGGTCAAACTTTGATTTATAAGATACTAGCTGCCCGCTCCGGCTTCCCACAGGTATAAAATATATAGCCTATGTCATACACTGAAAAAATGGTTATAATCGATCCAGTAGTTTTGATTTATTCTTTACTGCCCGTGGCCCGCACACGTAAAATTTAGAGTAACCTTATAAATAACAGTATTTCTCCACTATTTAATGGATGTTATTATACATATAAACCTTCCTCTTCAATCACTCTATCTATTAAAAACCGCATCTAAATCCGTTGCGTAGTTATAAAGATTTAAGCGTACATAGAGATATAGGGACAGAGAAAGCGACTTTGTTTTATACTATGTAGTGAAGGACTTACAATATGTACCATACGATTATGAAAGTGCATACATCTGTTTGGTAGCAAAGTTCATAAGCGCCTTCTCAGGGCCTAAACTGAATAAAATATTTTTGGTTTGATTTGATATTTATACGCTACTTGATACCCTAAATTAGTTATCTCATAAATGTTGGTAATACTGAACCTCGCTGACAAAACACTCCAAACAATTACCCACAGAATTCATGATTTGACAAGCTGTCTATCAATATGAGATAGACATTTGTGTTTGCCAAAACATTTGTGGTTGCGCAAATCCATTTGCTAATTATTTGCGAATGTCGATGCATGTCGGTCGATTTCAAGTTCGTGTCACGAGTTGCGATTCAGTACGCTTGACAACTGAATCCCCGGCGATATAACAAAACATTGCTTTTAAATTAGCGTACAGGAGTGTCTTAATCTGGAAATTCAATAGGACTATGTTGCATACGGAAATTTATTAATCCGTTTTAATAATTCCAAAGCTTTTTATTTAAAAATACAGAAATAAAAAATTATGGTCAATGACATTGGTGTATTTCGATGGTCATAAAAGCCGTTACAAACTAACTAATTTTAAGGGGTTAGTGAAATATCTGTGAACTATTAATATTATAAATAGCTAATATAAAAAAAAAACTTTAACGTAGAACCTTTGCAAGGTTCGACTATGGGAGCATCAACGCAATCATAACTTTAGCTGCAAACCTGCAGTACCAACACTGTTGTCGTTAAATACGGAGGGTGATGGGTGACCAACGCACATTGGCACAGGAGACTTTTCAAATCAGTCCTTAGGAGTAGCCACTTCTATGACCTTAAGATTGACACCGGGGTATGATGATTGTTTATAGTTGCAGACTATGCTCACTGCTTAACCTTTGGTGCAATGCATGGCTGTTAAAATGGACAGAAAACGAAATAAAATTACGGTATTAATATTATAATACTATAAAGAACCTCAGTTATTATTCAATTCTGCGCTTTTTGATGATTTCTTTAAATATAATACTGCTTCTAGTATAACAGAGACTTTAAACATAATGTTGTAAAACAGACAGAATGTTTTCAAGAATTTACATTACAAAAAGAAAGTTTTTGAAGTCATACTTCATTTGGCGCATTAGGAAAAAATGATGAGGGCAAAATTTTTACGATTCGCGCGCACACCGTAACGAAAAACCGACACCCCGAAGATAGCTATAGTCAACATTTTATACAAAAAAAGTATATACGTATTAAATACCTTTTATCTATTGTTAGTGTCGTTTTATCTTGTTACGCCAAAGAATTATAACATCTAACGCGTGTACATAAGTATACACTACTTTTACTTTTACGCTTTAATACGTTCCCACTATATCTTCATAGATGAGGTGGTAAAAGATAGTAGGTAAATCAAGAGAAGAATGAGTGCTTGTGTTTCAAATGCAATTTCTAAAATACACCGAGTGGTGACTTGACTGCAGATTTGGAACTTAAATGTTGTAGATGACCAAATGAAACTAAAATTAATCATTTTCCACATTCTTTTGAACTGTATCAAAATGCTACTTCGCTACTGTATCTCTAACATCAGCACTACAAAGCAATTATGTTAAAATATCAAATTCTTACTCGAATCAAATGACCACGTTATACTTATCAATATTCTTCAAAGAAATCCACTTTCACGTGGATATTTAATCCGCTGTCAGTTATACTTACCGGAGACTCTGTAAGTGGATTATAGGGCATTAGTGTCCGATCAATAAGGTATCCCCGGTTCGATTCCACAGCAACAAGCTACCGTCTCCTTCGTTTGGCGTTTTCATATTTATACGTTATTTATTAAATTGGAATTTATTTTGGTAAGGATTTAAATATTTCTTATTGTAAAGGTGTTTTATATCTTGTTATTATTTATTAAAATCTTTAGGACTATTTAATGAATAGAATAAGTGTAGCAGCTGAATTCTTTATAAACGGTAATAAGGACATTAGTAGAAAATATTTGTTTAGTAAAAATAAAAATAATAAACTTGGTAATACCACTCTTATAAAGAATATATCTCCAATATTACATCATATAGAGTAAAATAATGGAAGTATTGAGTAAAACATAAAAGCTACTATATGAGAGATTACCGATACCACAAGTACATTCCTTTAGTTAAAGAAATGTTTTCACCAAGGAGTGATTTACGAATCTGCCATTGTCAACCCCTAATGCTACGGTTTGTATACGTGCTAGCAGATATTTTCTCTGTTTCTAAAATCTCTCTAATTAACTTGATCTACCTACGATTAATTGAATTAGTGGCCAGCTTTTTAAGTTAGTTTAGTTACATTTAGAGTACCTAATTCTAAATTCATGTCTTATTTCTTATTCTTTTATATTTGCCAAACTAAGCGACGATGGCTCAGTAGGTAGTGTATTCGGATACAGCGTCGAAGGACGTAGATTCGAATCCTAGCAACTGGGTCGGAGCTTTCGGTGAAGGAAAACATCGTGATAAACCATAGTATGGTGGTAGGGCTTTTTCTAAGTCCGTCTGGCTAGCTACTGCTCTCAAGTTGAAAATCTGTCGCCAAGCACTTGTTGGTGTGTTCCGGCAGCTGCACTTGAGGGTCAGTCTCCCTCTAGGTTAAGCGTGACTTACCATCTTAGATCACATTATCATTTAATATCAGATGATTTTGTGGTCAAAACGTTTACCTATAAACTATAAAAAAAAACAACTATATGCTATAAAATGCCATAAGTTTTCCTAAATATATAGTAAACAAAACCATACCAAAAATTAGAAATACAATCTCCATTAGAGTTTTCAAGGTAAAATAAAACGTTGAATACAAAGCGTTTTTAGATTCAGTTCAAAATTTTCTCTAAAAAAATAACAAACACGAAGGATTTAAAGAAAGTAACAATAACAAAAGCCACGTCGCTCTTATCCGCTATCGGCTGAATAATAGGCACAGAATAAATGAAACCGTTTACGTCGTTTCATGCTGATGGCAGTTAAACTAACAGAGTAAAAGGGTATTCGTTATACTGCGGCGAGGCTCCGAGTACGAAACGAAGTGAATAAAAATAAGCCGGTGACGCAAAACGAAAATGCGTACCGATATCCGAGTCAGATAAGCGAAATGGAAACCTGAGAGAGTGCGGGAGGTGAGAAACTAGATTTGGAGGAGGCATTTTCTACTTCGCGTTTATATACAAACTTATTTTGAGTATATATAATAATATCAAAGTTATTAATTAATCAATTTCGGCGTACGGACGAGAACCGGTGCATTCAACACTCTACCCGACGACACGGTGTTTATCCCCATCACTTTTAATTATACATAAAGGTTGCCGATCAGAATTTCAGTTTCACTTCGGTAAAATGTGCAAGTTTTCTATAAACCTAAAAATTTAAATACCGTTGCTGCCTGCTATGACGTTGTTGGCATAAAGAGAACTAAAATAACCTTGGTAACTTTAATAACTTTATAACTCGAAAGGAAGCACTATTCCGTTCCACTTAGGCTGCAGTATTCGAAATCTGAGATATTAACAATTTGTTTGTGCTTTCCTAGAAGTAAATTTCATTACTGTATATAACGTTATCTTTGTTACAATCATGTAGGTTAAAATTAGATAAGACAGAAGCTAAAGTTTTGGAAGTCCAACATTTACCTATAAAACCTTTCTAAGTTTTTTGCGTCTATTCTGACCATAGACTTACCAAAGTTGTAACGTACTGTATACAAAACAATTAATTACTATCCCTTTGGAAAACACTCAGGTCACTTAAATAATATTAAGCAAACCAGACTGTTTAAACAAGTTGAAATCATCTTAAAATATGGCTTAGTGAATCCACGTATTACCAGGAGGCGCCGCGGGGGATTGAAACTGTAGATCCGGGCGACCTATTTAAAATTTTCCCGTCGTGTCGCTTCGGTGAAACTATATTTTTGTAAGAACAACTCAGATTTCCTTCGAATAACGTTTATTTTGGCCGTTTACTGATTTTCTAGACTTGATTAAAAAGTATTAAATTTCTCCTTTGTCGTCTATTTGTTATTCGATTTTTATGTATTTTTAATATACTCGTACACTCAGTTATTGTTAGTTGAAGATGAGTAAGTTTTCTATTATTTATTTAAGCCTTAATTAATTCCTGTAATTTTAACAACTATTTTTATTTACTATTATTATTATTTTTTACAATTTTTTATATCAGGAACCCTCTCCGGTGAAGGCCTCCTCCAAGGATTGCTATCTTTCTCTATCCTGAGTGATTTGGATCCATTGTGGACCTGCCTCTGCCTCTGTAGCAGCTTGCCTGGTGGGCGTATCCATGTGGTTATTGTTTTGGTCCACCTATGATCTGTGAGGCGCGTCACGTGACCAGCCCATTTCCACTTCTGTTTCTGTGTGTGGTTTAAGGACACCATCATACCAGGTTTTCTATAAGAGAGTACTTTTATAAGAAACCCGATGGTGTTATATTCCTTGCAATTAAAGAACTAGCTTTTGCCGGGGATAGATCTGCGCCGTTGTCATTGTATTTGTAATTTAAATGTACTTGTCTTCAGGTTCCAGGCTACGTATGTGACAAATTTTATTACAATCTGTCCGACGGCTTCGTCGTAATAAATATACAGATAATTACTTTCGTTTTTATGACATTACTGTGGCTTCATAAATTTATATTACTGCATTTTGTCATTTTGTTGTAATTTCATTTGACATAATTATTGTTCATAAGTGTTTGCGCCTTTTGAGGCTATATATGTCGGCTTAGAATGAAAATAAAATACGTGCGTCGTTTGATATGATGCGTATAATTCGTAGCTTTGTCGCTATTGGCCCGTTTGCATCGGTGTCACGTTCCATGTGTTGCGATCTTGCTATTGAGCGTGAACAATAATAATAATAAGCAATAATAATTCAAATTAGTAAGAAGCGTTGAGTTTTTATTGCCTCCAAGTCGCCGTAAAAAAGAGTGGTTGAATTAGTCACTAGTTTATTAAAAATTGATTTAATCTTAATGGTGTATTCAAACAATAATTTATGTATTCAAGAAGATAACGACGATGTCGTATCTTAATTTCTATGAATATTGAAATAATGACACTGGCGAATAGTTCAGCGATGACGATGAAAGCAAAAAGAAACGTGATTTGTTTTCATACGGATGAATGTTAAAGCGAATACAGTCGTTACCTACTTGGCAGTTTCAAATAGCGTCCCCGTTTCAGGATTTTCGGCACAGTGTCGCAGTTGTACGTACCAATTTCTATTCAATGTCTGGACAACGCGGCGCGATGCGGTTCCCCGGAATTACTACGTGACTGGAATCTCCTGCCCAATTGGCCGTTATTATGTTACCGACTGTGGGAACCGGTTCGAAGCGGATTTGACCGGTATTTACGGACAAAAGACCAGTTTTGTTATGTCGTTTTCGCTTCTGTTTATATGATTACACTGTATTAATTACAAATAAATGAAGATAAACCAGTTTAGTACCTTCTCCTTGTCTGTTTGAGCATCAATTATCTACATTTTCTTTTCCTGTAGTATCTGTTCACGAGTTTTATTAGAGCTACGCTGAAACTATTACTGGTTTCAGAATGAATGGGTCGGTTCGCCCGGGGTAGTACCACCCTCTCACAGAAAACCGACGTGAAGTAACAGTGCTTGCACTGTTGCGTTTCGTTCGGTCCGTGAGAGCGCCGGAGGGCCACATATATTAAAAGGCCGGCAACGCACTTGCGACTCTCCTGGTATTGCTAGTGTCTATGGACGGCGGTGATCACTTACCATCAGGTGACCCACCTGTTCGTTTGCCCCCTATAATATAAAAAAAAAGTTTTAGATTCATCAAGGAAAAAAGGGAAATACTTCATTTTTTTTCACCTTACTATGAATCTTTATTAGTCGTACTTCACGTTGTTTACGTCTACAATATAGAATAGAATCTAAAATGATTAACAAAGTTTCTACAAAGATTACAAAACAAACAAAAATATATTCCTATAATAATATCTGTTATGTGTTTTAACAAGTGACGAAAACTTCTTACTTACTCTTCATAATAGTCACATTTCCACCACTAGACGAGTACTGATGAACTACAAGACGACCAGTATTACTTATTAATAGCTACAACGTTTATTAATAATTGGGTATCCTTGGGTGGTAGTTTTTGATGTTCCTTAACGCTTTTCTTATTGCCCTAATAGAATAAAGTATTTTTGATTTTGATCTATACCTGATCGGATCGCTGATCTCCATGGATTATGATATTCTTATCCTTATTCCATCTAAGTAGAGTCGGCACAACATGATCTCCTCTTACTACTCTCCCCTGTCAGATGTCATCTCAGTATTTACACCTTTTATACACATATCAGTTTTCACACAGTCCATCCACACTTTTTTCTGTCTTCTTCTACTCCTATATCCGTCGACTTTCATACTCAAAACTTTTCTAGTTACATGACTTTCATCTCTTCTCATAATATGCCCGTACCATGCTAACCTATTATTCCTCAACTTTCCTGTAATTGGTGCTATTTTCAAACTTCCTCTGATATACAAATTCTTAATCTTGAGCTTTGGTGATATATCTTTAGATTTGTAGGTGGTTGCGATTGTATTTGAACTTCACTATGCTGTGTGTACACGGTGTGTTATGTGTGTCGATATAAAAGGCAACTATACATTCTGACGATCTGAATAAACATAAAATAACACGACATAAAGCGCTCATAAAACTTGCACAAACTCAATTTATAATGTTATATACCTTATAATAACTTGGAAGGTAAGAAAACATTAACCTGTGAAACGTCTTATGAACAAGTCGATCTCAAAGGCGCGCCCGTGGAAGCCTGTAATTAATCTTTCAACTCTCTAGGTGCTTTCAAATTGCATAGTTTAGGTTCCTGCATCGAAGAACTTTACGGTTTACAGTTGAGAATTTCTAGAAAATCACATATAGGGCATATAATAATTATTAAAACAATACAAAAGATTTAATTGAAGCACAAAAACGTCAGAAAAATGATTATATATGAAGTTAATGTAGAAATATGTAAGAAAGAGAAAGAGGATACAAATAATAAAAAGAGAGAGGAAAAGATAATACAATTATTATTACGTGTGCGGTAACTACTAGGTCGGTTTTGTTACACACCGGATATTTATACAAGAAAAAAACCGCTTAGCCTATCGAAATTTATCAAAAAAAAAACACAGGAGTAAAAATATTAGCCGCATGACATAAGGTCAAAGCTTTCTTTCAGCAACTCTATCACATTTAGTTTCGCAATGCTCCGTCAAGTACGAGGGGAAGTGTTCCGTCGTCGTAATGCATGGAAATAGTCTAATTGCGTTATTACTTACCTCCACGTATGAGCAATTACAATTACGACCACCAGCAAGGCAGGGTGCTGATTCAAGTAATTCAAACTTGTCATCACCGCGAGTAGCCGCTTTAGATGTCAAATTAAATGCACTTTCTCGACTGCCATTGCTTCTTCGTGAAGCTTGAAAAACCGACGTGTGCGTAAACACCCCTTTTTCTACCTAGTCATTGCCATAAATACTGAAACAAAGACAAAAAAATCTATTGAAAAATAACATTTATTACAGTGTGTTAGTGTAATATATAAATATAAAACAATTTTAAACATAAAAAACTTATTCGAAGTGGTCTCATTGGCTGCAATACGGTCCTTTAAACGTTGAGGCTAGTTATCTAGTAGAAGCACGCACTCTTTCCATGGGGAAATTCTTCACTGCCAATCGTATGGATTGTTTTGGGGACTCCAAATTATCATGGCGTTTAGAGTAAGCCGTACTCTCTAAAACTGACCATAAATCATAATCCAGCGGATTAAGATCAGGACTAGACGACAGCCAGTCTTCAGCTCTGGTGAAATCCGAAAAGTTCGTTTCCAACCAAGACTGCGTAGACCTAGCTCTATGACCCGGCGCCAAGTCTTGCTGGAAGGACCATTTTTGGTTATTGATCTTGGTGTTGTTAAGGGGCTTCACTACCTTCTCAAGAATGGTATCTTGATACACTTGTGCTGATGTTGCCTTGGCGCCAAAATGAGAAAACTCAATGGACAATCGTATAGAAATGACAGATTCCAAAGTCAAATGTAATATTTTGGTTATTTTTAATTGTAACAGTATTTATGGCCAGACTAAGTATAATACTATTCCTAGTAGAGTACAATTGGAGAAAAAATACTTAGATTTATATAGTTAGTTGTTTGGCATGAATGTTGCTTTCTTGAAGTATCCGGACCACACAGTCAGTATTAAAGATATAAAATAAAAATAACTTAATATGTAAATCATAATAGTTTTTAGTAAACGTTTAAAATTAAATGAGAATCGCATCGTGGGTAGTAGGGTTGCCAGTATTATAAAAGAAAACTCTAAATACAAAAAATGTCGAATGGTCAAAACTTCTCTTTATATTGATTAATGGTAGATAATTTGACGTGCCGCTACTAAAGTTTAGAGCGAGATTAAGCGATATGTCAGGAAGATACTAGGAGAGGACAGCAGAGTGAGTGAGACAAGGTTTTTATTTTTTTATACGAAGATGGTGGTAAACATGTATGCGGAACGCATGATTGCCAACGGTCACCGCAGCCTATGGACTCTTGCAACATCGGAGGGATAATATGCGCATTGCCAACCTTTTAAAAATAAGGTGATTGTTTTATTTATATATTCTGCTTTAAATATTATCAATGCGAAAGATGCATTGTCTGTCTGTTTGTTTGTAATGCTTCAAGGATTAAACCTCTAAAGTGATTGTAATTAAATTTATCATATATAGTTTGCAACCTGGAGAAAGTTATATGCTATTTTCTTTCTCGATATGCCGAAAAACATACAGACGCAGTCACAGGAATAGATTAGTAAATACAGAATCTACCGTAGTAGCATTTTGCGCTTAACAACTGAATTATATTAATTAGATCAAATGTAGGGATGAAATTGTATTTGCGTAATTCTAAGAAATATACTGTCCCAGCTCTAAAGTCCTCCTAGACCAATTGCTTTAGTTAGGTCAAAGTTAGAATTATTATCTGTTGCATAACCACAACTTCGCGTGAACTTGTAACTTAATTAAGAGCACGATTTAAAGCTTATTTAAGCTAGTCTTAAGTTTTTGATTAAATAAAATGGTCCTTTATATTTGTCTACCTTGTAATTAACAGGCAACGTTAGTAAATAGAATTTATGAATTAATTAATATGGTTCGAAGTAATTAACTGATTGCATACATTAAAGTTATACAATCTTATCTTTGTTGTCCTTTTCACCTACGTATTAAATTAAGAGATTTGTTTTAAACGAAATATTTAGAAATCTGGACATCAAATCCGGGGATAGTTTTGGAATTTCGGCATTAATGGCAACCCTGGTGACGGCTTCGGTTATAACGTTGTAGGCAATTTTTAAAGTTAATCCCCTTTGGAAGGTATTAGCATAATGCGTTCGCACCGCCCTCTATTGTGAACGATCAAGACAGCCTCTTATGCGAGGTGTGGGAGTTATTTACGATCCAGTAGAGCGAGTCTGTTGATGAAGCTGTTATTTGGTTGCGTAAGGCAGTGTGAATGGCTTCGATATGTTATTATTACACTAGCTTCTGTCAGCGGTTTTAATTGTAAAAAGATATTTAACTTGATCTATACATATAAATAAAATTGAGGTGTCGGTCTTTGTCCTGGTTAATAATATTCGTAATGGCTGAACACATTATAAAATTATACAATTAGGCGAGTATAAAACGTTTGAATACCTTTTTCCTCTCAATTTGGCAAATGATTTCTTTTATAATTTTATTTTGTAATAGCTGCTGACGAATTTTTAGTGTTACCAATATTTTTTTGTAGTAATGTCACTTTTTTCTATACCATGGAAGAGCCGACGCCTTTATTTATACGAGTCGTTACATTTTAAAATGAATCAAGCCCATTTAATTTTTTTTAAACATTTTAAAACTTTTTAAATTTTTTAAAACCATTTTTAAAACTTAGTTTGAATGAAATCCAATGTTTTTCCGTGAATAAGATTGTATAGTTATTCTCTTATGATCCTCAATCTTTACATATATGACATTTAAAGAAACTTGTAACGTTATATCAATAGCTAAAATTAAACTTGGCAAATTTTAAAATGTAATGAATCACATGTCTTTCTTCGTCATATTTCAAACTCCGTACGTATACAATATGCAATATTTGTACATTACACAATACAGATAATAATATTAAAACGTGAAGATAAAAGTCTGTACTCTCTTTTATGGTCGAATGGTGGTCGCGTTAGACGACCACTAGTATACCAAAAGCGGAGTAGCGTATTAACTGGTTACAATACATAAATAAGAATGTGACATGACCTATTATACACGAGGATAATATAGCTTTTTATTACTAAAAAAATCCCAGAAACAGACAAAAGAGTTTCAAAGATTACCTTCAATAAACAAACAAGCTTTGTCTCTTTATAAGAACACTAGAGATATGGTACAAACAATACCGAGATAAATATTGAATAATCGACACCGTTGGCGTTTAGGTAACGAATCGAGAGGTGACATGATTTTTCCTCCTGTAAGCTTAAACAAGCCATTTGTAACCGAAACGTGTACGTTTCGTAGGTGGTAGAGCTACGCTGAAGCTATTACTGGTTGCAGCATGAATGGGTCGCCTTGCGCGGAGTAGTACCACCCTCTCACAGAAAGCCGACGTAAAGTAACAGTGGTTGGACTGTTGCGTTTCGTTCGGCCAGTGAGAGCGCCGGAGGCCCACATATTTAAAAGGCCGGCAACACACTTGCGACTCCCCTGGTGTTGCAAGTGTCTATGGACGGCGGTGATCACTTACCATCAGGTGACCCACCTGTTCGTTTGCCCACTACAATATAAAAAAAAATTAACTTTAATTGCATTTTTAACTGGTATTTTTACATTTTACTGTTGCAAAGTTCTGCGTTATGTTTTCAAAATTAAATACGATTTCTGTTTCAAAATCTAACTAATCTGGTTCATCATAATCTATACATATAATAAAAATGAAGTGTCTGTATGTAATATCTAAATAATGACTTTTTACTGATTGGATATGAATGTATACACGATACTGATAACAGAAATACAATTTTTAAAATTTTTGTCTGTCTGTCCGTATGTTCCGGGTAAACTCCGAAGCTGCTGGACCAATTTTGACAAAAATTCCACTGACGGATAGTTGAAATTACAGCGAGTGATATAGGCTCCTTTATTTTGGACTAGCTGTCATCCGTGGCTTCGTCTGTAGTACTATCTCCAAAACGATTGGACCTATTTTCATGGTACTTTCACTAACAAATAGCTGAACTTATAAGAAGTAATTTACAATTATACAAAAAAAAAACAGCTAGTTGCTTCAATAATCTTTCAAGCAATACACATTTTTTCGATAGTAATATGTAATTTCTTATATTTTGTTTTGAATAAAGGGCAATAACAGGTTTTATTATGTGAAACAACCTATATCATTATACCACGATCGCTTTATGACGTTTTTCTTCACCGGGAGCTCCATCTACTTCGCAAAGATTCGTACCTAAATCGATCGAGGCGGTGTCCAGTCACGCTAACCACAGGCCAACCAAGCTTCATATAGCTGAGTATTGTAGTTTTGTAAATAGACGTGTAGTATTTAGCACACATTTACAATTCAAACCTATACATCTATAGCTCTTTCATATAATTTTCATAGAAAATTTAAATTTGTCTGTTTATACGCGGTTATCTCTGTTCACAAATTTTCTTCACTGTGAGATAATTGATAGAGATAGAGTCTTAGGTCTCTTCCCGAAAGATGATATGACCATAATCACCACGCCAGCTCACGACGTATGGGCGATATCAAACACCGAGATATCCAGAGTTCTATGTTTTCCCACATACTGTTTTACTACAACGACATTTCTCAGCTTCACGGCATTTTCCTTCATTGAATAATTTGGAGTAATTTGTAACGCAATAATCATTTAATAGTTTTGCACGGTGAATACGTACGATTATTAAACCGATGATGGCTCAGTTGGTAGTGTGTTCGGACACAGCGTCGAAGTACTTAGGTTCGAATACAAGCAACTGAGTCGGAGCTTTCGGTGAAGGAAAACGTCGTGATGAAACCATAGCATGGTGGTAGGGCATTTTCTAAGCCTGTCTGGGTAGCTACCACCCTCAAGTTGAAAATCTGTCGCCAAGCACCTGTTGGTCTGTTCCGGCAGCTGCACTTGAGAGCCAGTCTCACTCTAGGCTTAATGTGACTACCATCTTAGACCACATCATCATTTAATATCAGATGAGATTGTGGTCAAAACGTTTACCTACAAAGTATAAACAAAATTATTAATAATATCGTAAACGCGCAGTTAACTTGTCTGTCTGTCTGTTTGTTGCCTTTGTTGGTTACCACCTGTGAACTAGTCGCAGTGAAATTTCAGACAGTGATTAAGGACATAAACATAGTTGTATTTTTTTCTCCTAAATAAACCGAAATACAGACATATAGAATCGCGAAATGAAACTAGTTAAAAAATAAAACAAAACTGTGCACAATCCGATAACGCGAAGCGAACAACATTTTTATTCGTTGTACAAAGTTTAAATTACAAACGGGAACCATGTTCGCAGTGTAACTAACTTTAATGAAATTTTTATTTCATACTCGTTTCGTATGTTTTTTTTTTCATACACCGTGGTAACTTAAATGTCTTATTTTAAATGTTATGCTTAGGGCATATCAATAATAGTCATGATTATTGATTATTCTTGCTTGCTGTTAGTATTCTATAAAATAGGAAGCGTCACTCTTACCCTATTATCTTATTAATAGCTGTTATAAATAAAAAAGTTTGTGAGGATAGGTTCGGTCGTTTGGTTAAAGAAAAAAAGTTGCTTGGAGAAAGAGTTTCTCACTTGTCAACGTAATTTTACAGTAACATAACTTAAATATTGTTGGAAACTGACTAAAATACGGCGACAAATGTCATGGAAGTTTGGAAATATCTCGCTAATTAAAAGCTCTCTCTGCGATGCTCGATAAGCTGTTAGGACTTACATGAAAATAATATATGTTGACGTCATTTATAAAAACATAAAGGTAGATGAAGTCAGAAGGTATCCCCTAGTATTTGAATACTTGTAATTTTGTGAGTATCTACACAACACAACCGATCTTTAACATACCAACAGAATTTACATATAAAATAGCTGTGATTATTATTGGTCTTGAACGAATTCAATATGTTTGGTTTTTTCCTATGATCTTGATTTAAATATAATAATAGGTTGTTAGATGATTCCAGAAATACTGTACGCTATGATTTCCTCACGTTTACTTCTTCGAAAGCACTTTAGAGAATTCATAATTAATCTTGAAGCGATGATGGCTCAGTTGGTAGTACGTTCGGACACAGCGTCGAAGGACGTAGGTTCCGAATCCTAGCAACCGAGTCCGGAGCTTTCGGTAAAATAAAACTTCGTGATGAAACCATAGTAGGGCTTTTTCTAAGTCCCTCTGGCTAGCTACTACCCTCAAGTTCAAAGTCTGTCGCCAAGCCTCTGTTGGCGTGTTCGGCAGCTGCACTTGAGAGACGCCAGTCTCTATCTAGGTTTAGAGTGACTACAATATCAGACCACATCATTATTTAACATTAGATGAGATTGTGGTCAAAATGCTAACCTATATATATATATGGTTTTACCGCGCCATAAAAGAAATATTTTGATATTGACTTACATAAAAAAGTAATGCATTGTTTTGCATATATTATTAAATCGTATATCATCGACGTGGCGTGCGTTTGTTTTGTCCGATTCGTTCGATCAATATCCAGTGGACGGTGATTGGTAAATAAGGGCTGCCTCATGTTTGTGTTTTACAATTAACGATCGAACTGTACCAACACTGGTTTCTATAGTTCAATTGTGAGTGGTGAAACGGTAACGTTATGGGAAATTGTGTCGTTGTATTTAGAAAGGGACGTTCGTTTTTGTACCTTGTCTCACTTCATTAAGTGTTAATTTTATATAATATTAGCTGTTGCCCGCAGCTCCCCATGCGTATTTCTTTTTATAATTGTAAATGACTTCTTATAAGATCAGCTATCTGTTAGTGAACGTTCCGTGAAGAATGGTTCAAACGTTTTGGAGATAGTACTGCAGACAAAGCCACGGATGACAGCTAGTCTAAAATAAAATAGCCTATGTCACCCGCTGTAATTTTAACTATCCGTCAGTGAAATTTCTGTCAGAATCGGTCCATCCGTTTCGCAGATTACCCGGAACATACAGACAGACAGATAAAAATTTTAAAAATTGAATTTCTGTTATCAGTGTATACGTTCATATCCAATCAGTAAAATCTTTTTTTTTATATTATAGGGGGCAAACGAACAGGTGGGTCACCTGATGATAAGTGATCACCGCCGTCCATAGACACTAGCAACACCAGGGAGTCGCAAGTGCGTTGCCGGCCTTTTAATATATATGGGCCTCCGGCACTCTCACTGACCGAACGAAACGCAACAGTGCAAGCACTGTTACTTCACGTCGGCTTTCTGTGAGAGGGTGGTACTACCCCGGACGAGCCGACCCATTCATGCTGAAACCAGTAATAGCTTCAGCGTAGCTCTACCACCTACAAAAAAAAAATATTATTAGATACAGACACATCATTTTTATTTTATGTATAGATTGGGTCTCTCTTAATAATTCGAGTAACATATTGGAAAGCATTCATCAATGTAACAAGAGATTGTTTAACAAGCGCTGCAGATCGATACCGGAGGCCTAAGCGTGTCACACAAAGCGGTAATATGACGTATATTATTCACAGTATATTGTTATGCGCGGGAATGTACGAGTCTTATGGAAAATCCACAAAGGGCCAAGGGGCCGTTTGATCTTCAAATATAGAGAGATTTCAATTTACATCGTATTCCTTCGCAGGTCTCGTGTTGGGCGCGGGGTCCTATTATGACGAATAGATTTATATCGACTACTATGTCATACATTTTTTAGGTACACTTAATATTTAATCTCGTACGATATCGCTAAACTATATGAAATACCCTAATTTGTTGAAACGACTCGATCGCCATGTTGTGTGATGGTTGTACTGATTTTTCCTACGCGTCAAAGCAATCAAATAACGTTGGATTGATGAAGTAATGGAAATAATACTATCAAATCCCTAGTACGTTTATATGAACGTGGTTCTGTCAAATACTACACAATCGATTTTTAAGACTTTTCGACTGAAGTAATTTACAATAATTCGGGAAGATTTCGTTGTAGAAAATATTTAATAACCCTTATTAGATGCAGGACGAACGATATAACAATAGTTGTGATGGAAGGTGATATTTAATATAGTCGGCTTTTTAAATGGAACATGGTTAGTTGAACATCTGGTTAGAATCTTAAGCTGTCGATAAAGAAAGTCATGTAAAAAAACGTCATGGTCATAAGATATTTATTTAAAGTTGAAAATCTGACATCTAGCATTATTTGTGTCTGGTCCAATTGTATTATCAGCTTCCTGACCTGTCTTGACTCTCCCAAGTAACATCTTTGCATACATAGCCGTATAGTATCAAGTGAAACTGTGACCAATACAATCGCATATAAATATTAACAAAGATACGTCACTCAGCAGCTTCACAGGTTTGATAAGCCGTGTTTTTACCTTATTACTTGGTGAATGCAACGTATAATAATATACTGGAAGGTTCAATTCAAATAAAATATGAAATAAATAACATTTACTTCGCATTTTGATGACTGCTACAATATAAGAGGGGACAGAATATGGTCCCCGACTTGAAAGGAATATTTTCTATAAAGGACGGCGACACGAGACGCGACGAACGTCTCATCGATTGTAGGAGCGCTAAATAACTTTTCAAATATTATGCTTAACTATATTATACCCGTGGCGTCGCACGCGTTTATAATGCGTATTATTGCTAGCTTTATTCATTCCAATAAATAGCTATTTTGTAGTAAAATGGACAAGATCTCCTCCATGAGAGAGTACTACGTGTTGCCAACTGTCAAGGTGAGATCGGTGTTATAGTCTATCAATCTCGGATATATAGTGTAACTAGCGGCCCGCTCCGACTTCGCACGGGTATAAAATATATAGCCTATGTCATTCACTGAAAAAATGATTAAAATCGATCCTGTAGTTTTGATTTATTCATTACTGCCCGTGGCCCGCACGCGTTAAATTTGGAGTCACCTCAAAAATAACAGTATTTGTCAAATATTTAATTTATGTTATTATACATATAAACCTTCCTCTTTAATCGCTCTATCTATTTAAACCGCATCAAAATCCGTTGCGTAGTTTTAAAGATTTTAGCATACATAGGGATATAGGGACCGAGAAAGCGACTTCGTTTTACAGTGATAAGATTTTCATATCTATATGGCTAAATATTGTAAACCAGAATTATTAATGTATTTACGGCAGTCAAAAATGAAAGTACATGCTAAACTATTAACTTTATATATTAAATATAAACTTGATTTCTTGTACAGAAGTTATGAATTTCGCATCATAATGAAGTAAGTGGTTGTTATCGCTTCAAAAATAACAAGTAGAAACTATAAGACTAAGTCTCAAATAGTTAGTTACATTAAGGTAATTTTTTAAAGTAAATTTACAACTATTTAGATCGAATTTAATTTGTATTTAATTATCAGTTCTACTATTATAAACTAACTTTTTTTTTTATATTATAGGGGGCAAACGAACAGGTGGGTCACCTGATGTTAAGTGATCACCGCATGATAAGTGATCACCGCCGTCCATAGACACTAGCAACACCAGGGGAGTCGCAAGTGCGTTGCCGGCCTTTTAAATATGTGGGTCTCCTGCGCTCTCACTGACCGAACGAAACGCAACAGTGCGAGCACTGTTACTTCACGTCGGTTTTCTGTGAGAAGGTGGTACTACCCCGGGCGAGCCGACCCATTCATGCTAAAACCAGTAATCTACCACCTATTATTACCTACCACCTAATGATTGTCGCTATAATATGGAACAGGTGGCTTATTAAAATACACATAAGTTATTGCAGTAAAGTTTAAAACATATGAATGGCGGAATGCACTACTCATATCCATTTCGTACATAAATGAATTACTCCAAACTGATACAGGCACTATGCCTTAAGTCTTAAGACTTATGTGGATACATGTTAAGTCGATTGCTTCGCTTTTGCATACGATATAATATTATTAAAGCCGCTTTCGAAATACATCGTAGTTGAATGTTTGTGCGAACTACGTGTTAAGTTTATCGTATACAAAGCTTTTAATCTAGCTTCAGTGCTGCAGATGTGATTAATACTGAGGGAATTTCAGTCAAATAGATTTCGACAAAAGTTCCCATTTTAACTAATTCTCGTTACTTACGCTAATGTGTTTGGATTATAAAAAAATTATCTATTTACTGGGCTTGTTAAAATATAATCTATACATATAATTAAAATGAAGTGTCTGTTGTAATATCAAAATAACGACTTTTTACTGCTTGGATATGAACGTATACGCGATACTGATAACAAAAATACATTTTTTTTAATTTTTGTCTGTCTGTCTGTCTGTTTGTTCCGGGTAATCTCCGAAACGGGTAGACCTATTTTGACAGGAATTTCACTGTCGGATAGCTAAAATTACAGCGGGTGACATAGGCTACTTTATTATAGACTAGCTGTCATCCGTAGCTTCGTCTGTAGTACTATCGCCAAAACGATTGGACCTATTTTCATGGGACTTTCACTGACAGATAGCTAACGTTATAAAAAGTAATAAAAGCTTTTTTATTTTGGACTAGCTTTTACCCGTGGCTTCGTTTGCATTTTGCGTTCTATATCCAAAACGTTTGAAACATTTTTCACGGAACTTTAACTAACAGATAGCTGATCTTATAAGAAGTAATTTACAATTACAAAAAAAACGCAAGCGGAGCTTACGGACAACAGCTAGTATAAAATATGAATGGACTCCATTGGGGTGAAAATATCTAGTTTATAAGCAGATAATAATTTAAAGGTGTATTAGTTTTTTATTATTTACTTTTGGTAAATTCGACGATGAGTTAGGTTAAAACTCAATTTTAGGACTTTATTAAATATTACAATAATACAATTTTCTTCTGCAGGATTAATAATTGGTACGTTTTGGAATATATATAATGGTGATTACTGTCGACATAAATCGATACAAATTATAAGATGAATTAATTAATTCACTAACACTAATACATTTTTTATTTTTCTGATATACACTAATACATTTTTTATTTTTCTGATATTATTGTCTTTTAAATTCTACTTTAGTCCGATTGAGTTACACTCGAGTTTACTCTTAAAAGGTAATTTGGGTATGTATCTATTGATACATATCGTTTCCCTTTAAATGCTACAAAAAAGAAAAATAAAAGTATTCTATTGTACAAAATAATGCTATAATGCATTCAGAACTTGTATTGAAATCAACTGAATTCCTCGCGTTGCTACAGTTAGGAGGGTGTCTTCATAGTTTGTCTCCGCGTTGTGTTCCTCACTAAGTTTGTTCCATAACTTCTAAACTAGTTTCGGTTAATATTTGGTTTGGTTACATCCATTTAATTAAACAATTGCTTTTAGAAAATATGTATGGATGTTCCATATTAATAGTATATACTTTAGTAATTTACAAATTAAATAGTATAGCTATGGAATTAATTAACTGCTGCTTGACTTGATACTTAAACATTCTTATGTTGCAAATTGGGACTATTTTATTCAAAGTAGATTTGTTTCCAGAACATTTGTACCATTCATCATCATCATCTTACCCTTATCCCACCTAAGTAGCGTCGGCACAACATGTTTTCCTTTTCCACTCTCCTCTGTCAGATGTCATCTCAGTATTCACACTTTTTATACACATATCATTTTTCACACAATCCATCCACACCCTTTTCGGTCTTCCTCTACTCCTATATCCATCCACTTTCAAACTCAAAACTTTTCTTGTTACATGACTTTCGTCTCTTCTCATAATATGCCCATACCATGCTAACTTATTACTCCTCAACTTATCTGTCACTGGTGTTATTTTCAAACTTCCTCTGATATACTCATTCTTAATATTATCCATCCTTGTTACACCACACATCCATCGTAACATTCGCATTTCTGCTACATGTAATCTTTTCTTATCCGTCTTTTTCGTAGCCCAGCACTCGGATCCATATAACACGGCTGGTCTTATTATAGTTTTTATACACCTTCCCTTTGAACGGCATTCGTGGGTCACAAACCACCCCAGACACCTTTCGCCAATTCATCCATCCTGCATTTATCCTATTCCTCACGTCCTTGTCTATTCTACCGTCATTTTGGATTAATGAGCCGAGATACCGAAAATTGGAGCAGGCTGGTAAGAATACACCGTTTAAGGTAATATGACAAAAACTGGATGGACCTCCGAAGTCACAGAACAAATGTTCAGTTTACATCCCACTAATCTTTAAACCAACATTCTCCAGCTGCTCTCGCCATTTCTCCAGCCTACTCTGGACCTCGGCAGCATTTGTACCATTGTCATCTCTTTATTTCAATTGATGCGGTGACAGAATTACTATTATTAGTCTGACCAAACCCTGATTAGTTAAACATGTTTATATTCTATACCCCTTTTCGTGTCTTTACTTCTGGGTACAAAAATGATAGTAGCGGGAACGTGTAATGATTATTTATATATGTTTATCTGTCTATACTTAATGTAGTTATTTACATTGCTCTGTTATCACTCTAACTATATAGTTTATGCGAACGCCGATAGCATATTAAATAATTATATAGCTGTTGTTATTATTTACTAAAATTGTAAACTTTATTTCGCGACTACACTATAATTACGAAGGTCAGAGCCGGAAGATAAAAAAAAAACAAATTACTTTAACTTCAGTTATTTTAAATTACAAAATTAAACTAAACCTAATAAGGTACGAGTGCTACCGATGTTACGTTAACATTGACTAATGACAATTTGGCTAATAATTTATACCAAAGCAATGTGGGAACGGAGGAATCAGATTGCCGAACGTTTCCACTGAAATTGCTGACTCGATGCCTCGTGCACCTGGCGTGCCGTGGGACTTCACTCTTAGTCAGCACTTATGGCGTGTTGCGATGGCGTAATAATTATGTATACTAATCAAAATAAGCTAGTATTGGTAAACAAACGAACAGATATCTTTTTGCTGTGTTAATTTCAAATTGCAAAAAAATTCTATACAATTTCGCAACTTTAAGAGGAGTGTAATAAAAAATTTCCAAGCCACGGTCTTCGATGTTTCATGAAACCATTAAACCGAACTTTATGGGGAAAATGATAAGTTGTTCTAAAAACTCCATAAAACTGGAGAATCTGCTCATAAAAATGTTTTGTACTCATTTTTTTACGACCATTTGATCACCCATTATGAGACTCACTTGTTTTCTTTCGGGTCAGTGATAGATCGTTAAGTTTGTAGATAATGGTTAATCTATTTATTAGATAATGGCTAAATGAAGCTACTTTTTGAAGGTTAATTCGTATTTGTTTCGCAAAAACCATCTGTATATTGTGACTTTTACATTCTTTTCCTTTGCTTTTTAATCTATTGTATTTCCTTATTAGAACCTAATAAATATGACTTACTTATGAAAAATCTATATATTGTGACTTTTACATCCTTTTCATTTGCTTTTTAATCTATTGTATTTTGTTATTAGAACCTAATAAACCGAAATTTTAATTATTAATCAAAAAGAGTGTAAAATACAAACGTATTAAATAAAAAAAAAATGCATGTAACAATTAATTTTTGAACAAATGCGTACCATTGCGTAATTTCTAGGTCTGGTAGATGGAAGTTCACAGTGAACTAGGATGACTGAATTGGGTTAAAGTGTTTATTAGAATACTGACGCCAAGAGCGGACTTATCCCTTGTAGTGGGAAAAGTATGTCGTCTATGATAATGGTCACATGCAAATATAATCTCTGATGTCATTAGTCATAGGAAAATTGGCATAACCTTAAGTCATATAATTAATTGGAATAGCGGTTGAGGCTCCATCACTGAATGAAGAAAATCTGGATAACGGAGTTAGTAACACGAACTGTAGTATCAGTTATACGTCACACCCTAGTCCTCGAGAGTAGAAAACAGCGTAGAAGCGTTACTACAATGCATTTCAAGTTTTTTTAGTATATCTTTATCACTATCATTTGATATTGTTGCCAATAAATTTATCAGGCCGATAACAAATTGAAAAGTCTTTGATAAAAAATTGACCATTGTTAAAATATTTCTTGCTATTTCAAATAGCCAATGTGTAATTGTTGGTAGTCACTGAAGCCAGCTTACTTAACGGATACTTATAACTATACTCGCCGTTACATTTCAAACTACGGACACGTACATTGTAAATGGTTCTATATCGCCCCCAAACACTGCATACAATGGTGTTCAACCATCAATATAAAATCAATATTCCGTCTCCATTGATGCGTTTCCACGTCGAGATTTCAGCGAGTCGTCATTAGCCCTACAATAGTGGCTTTGAAGCCGTGGAATGCCAATATCTGAGCCATTGTGGACCGCCCCACGGATGTGAGGGGGAGACAATAACGGTTTAATGTATGGGGACGCTTAGGGTCCGCTTGCATCGTCTATATAGCTAGGTTTTACTTTTGTGTATAAATCTTACGTTACTTACGCAATCTTCGACGTAATAGAAATATTAAAAAAAGTCGTAGAACCTGACCAAAGTTTTATATATTTATTATTATAGCAACGTAAAAATTAAGAGAAAAACTGACTTTTCATAAAACTAGAATGCCATCTTAAAAATAAAACTGATGACACATATTCAACAATCAAAATTAAATGAGAAATCTGAGAAATATCAATTTAAAAAATAACCGACTGTAAAAAAAAACCGTTTCCTATTTACACTAGCTCGTCGTCTATATAAAATCGGGTGAGTGCCTTAAGCGCACCCCTTAGTAGTCCGGTGAAACTGTAAAGGCCCTGCCAGGCTAGCAGTGTAGGTCAGTTCAAAAAAAAAAAAGCAAAGCAATAGAGTTCGTGCTGCTAAGTTCTCATTTAAAGAGTATGGGTAGAATAATGCACTGATTCATGAGGTGTTTCAGCTTTACAGGATATGTAGTTAATCAAAGATTTTTATGACCCTAGAATGCGTTGACTACTTTAGTTCTAATATATATATATATATTTAATGTATCTTTTCACTGGTTCATCGCCCACTATTTCCCACTTTATGTGGAAACAAAATAGGAAACGTATATGTTACTTAAAATTTTGCTCAGAAAGATCGTGAGTGAACTTCTTCTTCTTTATGTTTTTGGCTCCGTCACGGTTTGTGCTGTGCTAGCCAGCGTCAAGTAACAAGATTTTGCCAAGTAAGTGTCTTGCGATAATTATAATGTTCTAACAAGATGGTGGTTCCCTTGTTAGAAGTTTCCATGGAGTTTTGGTGGCATCTCAGAATGCATGCTCCGTGGTATTATTTCCCATCCGCTTCACTTGCGCATAATAACCGAACTATATTACGTAAAACACCACCAATATTACAAAATATAGAGTCTAATAACACAAGATTATGAATAAAATAGTATAAAAACCACTACATGACAGACTAAGATCCCGCCAAAACGTCCAATGTGAACTTAAATATGACTAAATTTTATGAAACTACATGGAGAAATTACACAAACCTAATTTATCCTGCATTGCCAGTAGTATAAAACATACGCCACGATAAACAATAACAAAAGATATTCGACCAAAATAATATATTAAACAGATTAAAGTTAATGATGTCCAATTTTTAATCAATTCAACGGAAACAAACAACACGGTATTGGGATAAAGATTAATGATTTATTTATTAAGTTTAACTGTGAGCTTTGTTATTAAAAAGGAAAATGAGTTTTTTTTTACTAACGTATTAATATTATAGCGGTAATCCCTCTTGTATCTGTCACATGCGGTACATTTGTAATGCATTTATTTGTTCTATTATTAGAATAGTGCATTTTCATTAATAGCAGTGACGTTACATGCGTCACTGCTACTTTTCACATATAATAAAAATATTTTTTCATATGACTTTGTATCACTTATTCTGATATTTATTTATATTAAAATTAATAGAGGCTGTCCATGAAGTGCTTGTCGCTTTGTAGCAGTGGAGAATTGAGAAACATGTTATAATAATTTTAAATATATAACAGGTTGTCATTTATAAGCCGTGAAATAGCAGTAATAAATAATAATTTGGTTGATATGATATATATTTCATAATTTCGGATGCTAGTTCCTATACAGATAATGTTATATTCGATTATCTTATCGCTATAACGATACTAATTGAATTATAATGTTTTTAGTTGATATATAATGTCTATAGAACTTTTTCAACACATACAATACTTTCAGAAACGTGAGCTGAAGTACTTCTATAGTAGATAAAAGTAAATGTAACATCCAAACGTCCAATATAGAGATGCTGGTCTCTACTATAATTCGATATGTTTTTGGGAATCTCGTTATTTTAGAAAAGTAACTAAATACATATTTTCTCTATATTGGGCGTTACATTTACTATTCACTGTAACTGCTATACAATTCAGCCTACTTTTCTGAGGGTATTCTATATGTTTAAAAAGGTCTATAGAGATTATATAACAATGAAGATTCGAGATAAAATTGAAAACACGAATTTCATATATTATTAAAACGGAAACGATTGCAAAAGTTCTTTTATGACGTCTTGCTTATTCGCGAAGTGAAAACTCTGGGGTGCATAAAATAACAATGCTTACGTAAACTCTTGGATGGTTACAACGAGCGTTTATGTATATGTAGGACTATAGGTACTATGTATACAGTATGGATACATTACGTATTTAATTGTAGCGGGGAATTATTTGTTTGTACATGTTCCGGGGTATTACTATTGACCTGCGTCCGTACTGTTGACATCGTACTAACTGGCTTGGCTTGGCTTGGCTTGGCTGGAGGAATCAGCTGGTCATAAGCATCTTGATTATTATTGACCGTCTGTTTTGATTGGACACCTTAAAAGGCAGCCCGGGAACTAGGTACTGGCCTAGGTCTGATCCACCGTAGTGGAGTCGTCGAGTAAGTTGACAGCGCGAAACAGCGATACTGAATCCTTCAAATTACTAGTCTAACAACATAGCACAGATCACTCCCACATACGTGCACATACACATAAGTAGCGAAGCGATGATGGCTTAGTTGGTAGTGTGTTCGGACACAGCGTCGAAGGACGTAAATTCGAATACAAGCAACTGAGTCGGAGCTTTCGGTGAAAGAAAACATCGTGATGAGACCATAGCATGGTGGTAGGGCTTTTCCTAAGTCCGTCTGGCTAGCTACCACCCTGAAGTTGAAAATCTGTCGCCAAGCACCTGTTCGTCTGTTCCGGCAGCAGATTAAGCGTGATTTACCATCTTAGACCACATCATCATTTAACATCAGATGATATTGTGGTCAAACGCTTACCTATAAAGTATATTAAAAAAACACACAGTGGAAGGGTTTTACTTCTTTTTCCTAAATTCGAACTGAGTTCATTTAGTTTAGCCTAATTGTCAGATCCGAAATACATGTTCCAGTTCGTGAGGTATACATGTTTGGTACATATGTATATCTTACGAATTCCTATATGTATAAATAGTTAGCTTAGTTAGATTCGGGATACTAAGGAACAGTTCAAGCCGAGATGCAACGTGCGCCCATGAGTTTGTTGCCAGTATAAAAACGGGCGAGTGCCTTGGTAGTTCGATGAAGCTGTAGAGGACTGTGAGGCCAACAGCGTAATCAATTCGAAAAAAGAAAAACTAGGATCTGCGCATTCTCGCTAGGACCATTAGATTATTCACATCTAAAGATAGTTCTGGTGGACTGATCGATTGAACCAAAAAGGTGACGTCATACTTTTGTATGGGCGTCTACCCAGTTGTCGTCGCGACATATATAATGAATATTGTATAGTTTTAAAATTGAAAATAAAGCTTGTGTTGATAAGATTTAAATATAAGGGTAATTAAAAAGCACGAGCGAATAAGATCAGAATATGTACAAAACCCAGACGTATAGGAATTATATTGGTCCGATACATAAATCTATTGCGAGATTTCTATTTGTAGGTATATGCTCAAGCGAAACACAGATTTTATTGTACACTGTGTCGAAATAAATAAGGGTACGCCAGATGCACGCAGTCGAATGCAATCTAGATTCGCTTTGAAGATGCCGGCCGGGTTATCGAAAATTTAATACAGTGAGTGCGGCGCAGGGACGGTCCGGATTCGATTCCCGGGATCGGTGTAATCTCGTTTCACGGTATGCAATTCCCCGGGTTACATTCAGAACCGATTTGTTTGCTGTCTGATATTAGATTATTATAAATGTATTATTGAAGTAATAAATTCTTTAGTAAACGTATTTAGTAGTGAAGAAAAGGAAGCTGTCACGCTCGGCTCCAGTCGTCTCAACTATGTTTACTCATAGACAATGATTAGGTTCCAGTAATTGCGTTGTTATTTTTACGTATCTTTATAAACATTAATATATCTGTTGTGAGCTTAAATGTCCATGTATTTATTTGTAAATGTTCTTGTTTGAAAGTGCCAAAATCTCTTGAATTATTATTTTGATTACAAATAGTAGTTTTGGATTTCATAGCTTATTTATTGATAAAGGTTATATTACATCCTACATCACGTTACTACTATTAGGAGCAGAGCAGTTATTGTATGGATTGCAGATTAAAAATGTTTATAAGTGAGAATTAATTAATTCTGTGGGCGGGTGATGAAGCGTGTAAGCATCGTCGGTTGAGCGCGAGCTGGTGTCCGACTTGAACCGACTGTACATGTCAGCAAGCTTCAATGCCGCGTAGCTTAGTCGTAAGATTGGTTCCTTAACAACAACAGTCATGTTTCGTAGGTAATTTGTTTAAGCTTAGGTTAGTAGGTATAAGATTTTAAATATTCAATTTTTGTGAAATTTTTTGTCTGTCAGGATGTTCGCGATAAACTCAAAAACTACCGAATGGATTGTAATGCGATCTTCACCTATAGATAGAATAATTTACGGGGAAGGTTTAGATATATAATTTGTTAAGGTTTTTTTTTTTGTAAATTGGTAGAAATATAATGATAAATGTTGAAAGAATCGGAAAAAGTCAAGCCGTCTTAAGCGTTTCATGCACATAAGTATATATATTTTTATTATCAGGGCAGGACAACGTCCGCCGGCCCTGCTAGTTTATTATATTTAATTCCATTATCAAATACATATTATTCTCGTGTCTAAGTTACTGTCGGGATTTTTAAAAAGGACTTTTTAATCCCTTAGAAAAAGGAAAAATCAAAGATCAAATTCGTCTTCAGCGATTTTACGTTCAATCGCGACTCCGTCGGGAAATTCAATGCGCTATCGATTTTTAAGGGATGTTCAAATATCGATAGCTATGGCAATAATGTATACATTTGTTATGTGAATACATTTTCCATCAAATAGTAGTTGCATAATATATAAATCTATTCACAATTGTAATATATAGAAGTATTTATGTGTATATTTGTGACTAAGTATACGTCGGCGCCTCCCCAAAGCTGTCCCCAAGATCCATCGCAAAATAATACTCTTGATGAGAACCAAATCAATTATATTTTATGTTGATATCATCACTCTACAATTATCGTACCAAGAATGCCTTTTCAACTTAACTTTACACAACTTTTACAACTTTGTATTGCTCATTTGCAACTCTCCAAACCACGACATCTTTTATAATCTTATTATCTTTATTACAAACATAATTTATATTAACGTTTTATAAAACAATATAAAAATAATAATGCTGTTTTTTTAATCTTTATTAAATGATAAAATATATTTTAACTACCTTAATTATTTCAAATAACAAGTAAAGTACACCGGAAATATCACAGTTAACACATTTGTGACAGAAAGGGAATCATATTTATATTTTAATATTCTTAAAACAATATTAGATAATTAATTAACCTCTGTATTATTTAATATCGATAATAAATTATGAATTACAATTTATTATTCTAATTTACTTTTCTATATTTTATTTACTTTATAACAAAGAGTAGCTAATAATATTTCCTGTGTTATTCAAGTTCTCAATTAGCTGATAGATGGCACTACAGATAATATTAAGCTTTGATTTAATTTGTTACTTACTTACGTTAAAACTAGATGGCAGCATAGTAATGCGCGCCCATATATACTTACATGCATTAAAATAAGTATGTTAAGTATAATAAGTGTTAATATAGAATTAAAAAAAATGTTACAAAGTCGTGGTGGTCGAGAGGTTTGAGTGGTGGACTATCAGTCTGATGTTCGCAGGTTTAAACCAAATATTTAATAACCAATATTTCAGTATTCGTCTAATTTCCTAATTTAAATATTTTTTTTATGGTGGTGAAGGAAAACATCGTTAGGAAATGTGAACCTAAGAATTATTCTTGTAGTACCGCCGTATGTGGAAAAACATACAACTGTGGACTTCTTGGAGTTTGAAATCGCCAATACGTCATGGGCTGACGTGGTGATTGTGATCATCCCTTCCTTTAGAGGCCTATGGTTCTGCAAGCGGGTCTCTTACAGGCTGATGACCATATATGTATTTGTCAAATTATAAATTTATCGTCTAATAGATTTACTAATAACAAATTGTAATGAATTGTAATTTTACAATCCTTTTTTCATTTAAATCCTTTGCCAAGGCTTGTAGTGTTGTTATATTAATCCCCAATATTCGACTCACATTTTTGTGATGAGCATAATTCTTAATTCTGGATCTAGGGGTTAAATAGTGCAAGGTTTATTAGCTGCTTAGTTAGCATAATATAAACCGTTTTGGTTTGGAATTAAATAGCCGTGTGTGAATGTACTCTTAAATTTTTTATTCCTTATATCGGTATAAACCATTATTAATAATACCTGTATAATTAAGTTTGAAGCAATATTAATTGATAGTGACTTATCGACAACTGTAACAGCTCAGCTCTATTTTCAGAATTGTGTGTAGGATTACAACTTAGTATATAGGATACCTGTCTGTATTGTTGGAGGATTTCTTTATTCTATATGTCACAAATTATTGAGTTACTCCTTATTCAGATTGCAGCATATTTGTTTCGAATTATGGTGAGACGTGGCGTTAACGAGTTTGACTGTGAAAATATTTATATAATAACTTAGATATATATAATATAATAATGATAACTTAGAATATTTCTAGGCATAGTTGTCTTCATAAATCAATGATCGTTCGTGGGCACATTTTCAATATGGCAGATTACTGTCATTCTGTCACCTGCACCTCATTTTGTCACCCCCATGAAATATCGTACTGGCATCTAGATACTAATTTAAATAAGTGAATATTAGGTAATATAATGTAATATTATGTCCTGCATCATGACATTTTCAATGAAAACATTCCTAGGTACATTACAGAGATATTATCACGAAGCTCTGACGTAGAGTTCTAATAAGTAATAAGAGTTCTGACGGTAATAGATCTGTAGAAATTAAATAACGTAAATAATAATGTTTTAACTTTCTTCAGTAGCTTTTAATATACAAAATATCGTATCATTTTCATTTCAGTGTATGTAAAAAATAATAATCCATTATACTTATAATGCGAATAGGAACACTAATCAAAACGCATGACGTCACAACTTCCAAAACATTGTTCAGAAATGACATCGTCCGAAAAAAATGAAACTGTTATTTTTATAACGGTGTGACGTTACTCCAAGGCGATGACAGGCGTGAGTGTTTTAGCGGGCATACTGAAAAATTATAATAAAAACATGATTTGTAATGATAATAAAGTTATTACATTTTTTTTTTGTAGATATAACTGATTTACAGATACTAATTAAAAGCATTTTAAATATTGTCTACACCACTATTTAAATATATACATTTGATATTTTTTTCCGAACTGACTACCCTGTTGGCTTGTTAAGGCCGCTACAGTTTCACCGGACTACTAAGGGGAGCGCTTAAGGCACTCACCCGATTTGATAGGCAACCAGCACAAAGGCGCACAGTGCGCCTCGGCTTGAACTGTCGTCGATATATATTTGTATTATGTCAACTTTATAATTTAATTTACTTCGATAACCTGTTATAGGTAAACCACAAAACATCTTCTAAACTCCTAATAACCCACGATTACGAAAATTAAAGCATCCATCTCTCGAACCCTCAACGCTCGGTTTACGCACGCCCTCTTATAAAGGACAAAGATTAAATAGCAGAGTGGACAGTACGTTGAAGAAAAATGCATTGATATTTAATCAAATTGCGTTATTACGAGAGGCTTAGTCTTGAGGGAATTTAATTTTGAATTCACATTCGGTGCACTAGAGTTTTCTTTACTGCAAGTTATTTTTCGTTGTAAGTCAATTTTTATCCTGCTCGTTAACATTTTTTATCTATATTATGGCAATTATGGGAATTCGTGGATATATTATTCTAGCACTGTATTGTTCTTATTATTTATAGTGTCATTAGATTCCTTGACAAATTGAACTTAGTAGAAAAATGATCGTGAAGTGTAAATAAGCTGTCACTGTAATTTAAATGTAAAATTTAGAAGTTTTTAATAATTATTATTGTAAAACAATAGTCTTCTCTATATTGGTTAATTTTTAATGGTGGAGATAAAATATTGCTCCCATTTTGTACCGACACAATTGACTTATAACCTCAAAACGTTTTCCATACATTATCTATTGTAACAAATCATATATTAAAACCTAGTTAATTAATTAAAAAAAACAAAAATTTTAAAAGGTCTAGTAGTTTTAGAGTTATAAGCACACTAACGGATAGACAGACAGACGGAGAGATTTTGCTTTTTATCATAACTAAGGATTATCTTTTAGACACTTTAAATCAGTGTCTTGTCTGTAGATATATATTCTATTGCGTAGGTGAAACTCGGCTGGCGGTGCGACATAAATAAAGTGTTATGGCAATAAAGTCATTGTTGGGCCTTGTTGCGAGACCAAGGCTTACTCACCAGGTGCGACTAGTAACTTATAAGTCTCGGGGCTGAGACAGTGGCTTGTCTTTAAACGAAATTATTTGGAGGCCTTCAGTTTATATTTTTCATATGTTTATTCTGCTTATTTTGTTAAGAAAATATTACTGTTTTTTTATTGTAACAAGATAAAGTGATTGTATTGTATGTGCTTGTAATTACAATGCAAACAAAAACAACTGCTATTACCGAGAAATTTCTTCCATATACCTCGACAGTTGGGTACGAACGGGAACTACAAGATAGAAACTGTAAACATTAGGTGGAAGTAACGCCATTTCATATGTTAAAAATCCATCAGACAGTTTAGGCTATAAAATCTACAGAGTCGATAATTGGAAGCATAGTTTTTTTAGAACAATAAACGGGTAGAGGGCCCGTTTGATACTATGTGGTTACCGTCGCTAATGTTCAACTGTAACACCAGGCGTATCAATGTTTTGTTGCCCACCTTAATAAAATATCAACTCAAGAATACATTATTTAATTTAGGTCCTAAAAAGGCATTCATGGACGTTAAAACTTCCACCGGTTTGGTAAACAATCCAGGCATAGGGAAGAACCGGCAAGAAACTCGACTGGGTTTATCTTTTTAACGTAAATAGTTTTATAATATTAAATTGAATTTACAATCGTTTTTAGCGGATGCAAAGTGAGGGATGACAATTCTATTCATCACCATGATTCGCATATTGATTCAGCCTACACTATGTAACGACCCGACCCTCATTAAATCATATAATTATGAACTTAGCCGCTACTGCACACTTCCTCTCAATATCTGCCAAATATTAGCTAACCAGAGAAATAAATATCCCGATTAAAGCTTTATATGTATATATTATTTATTACCATGATCATCTAGAAATTAGGACCCTTCTACGTTGTGAATTAAAACAAAGTTATAGTAAACAGATTCTTTTAATCTGGTACTCAGAAAACATTACATAGAATAAATCTAGTATAATTAGAACTTTAGGAAACACACGACAACAAGATTAAAATGTAATAATCCTAAAATCAAATAAAGAATTCAAAGTTTATGTCTATATATAATACTGAATACATAATACATAATATTCATGTTCAATTGCAATTATACATCCTAATTATATTTCCAACAAATATATACATATATAGATATAAGTGAGATTAAATCTGTTAGATATGTTTAGTGTACCTAGGTTTCCCCAGAAGGGGGAGAGGCCCATTTCCGTCCCAAGTCCCGCCTCTTAACAAGCACTATAACTTTAATAGTGAAACCCAACAATCAACTACCACCAGCATCGCTAGGGAGTGTAAGGGTAAAAGGCAGGATAAAGGGATTCTGGACACCAGCTCCTTTAATGAAGAAATGTAATGTTTCAATCTAATGAGTGATTATAGCTAGTCAAGTATAAGACGTACTATGTTCCTCACCGAAGTAGCGAACGTTCCAAGGTGACAAAGTCAACCAAGGAGAAAATAAGTAACTTGCTTCAATCCAGACCTCCCCGCACAGGAAGAAACTAAAATTGACACTGGGATATGTAGGAGAGAGACTAAGCTCAATCTCCAATCCACTCGTCTAGCCTCTAACACTGTGTGGATCGACAGACATAGATATAGGGAAGACAAGAAACACCCTAACAAATATTGAGATAGTTTGGAGGAATCATAGCAGCCTTTATAATGATTTTGCTAACACACCCATCGGATTAATACTGCCTTTTAAATGGTAGACATAACCAGTAATTGAATATTAAAATCACACCAGTTCCAGAAGGATAGTGGATAGGTTTTGGTAGCGTTATGTGCAGAACTAAATCGGCACTAGCATTTATACTACAAAATGATATTGTAGATATTAATTGATATTGGTAGTTGAACATCTGATTGGTTCCAGTCACCATTACTTTATAATGTGCTAACCGACTCCCATACAGACTATTCATAGTACCAACGTTGTTAGTATATAACAAACAATTAATTAATTAATGCAGTGCTGACTCTGTTCAATACACATTTTAGCAAGTATTGATAGTAGTTGATTGTATAGGCATAAGGGCTATATTTGTCCCTTTAGCAAATCAAAAGTGTAATGTGATGTGTAATGTAGTGTGGTGTGGTGTAGTGTATATTCATATGATAAAATAACCTAACCTAACACTAACCTAAGTAAACACTTTTCTTATTCATATATAAAAACCCTAAAGTACTACATAATTGTAAAGAACGTAAACCTACTTATATTCCTCATTGAAATTACAGTAACACTAACCTACATAAACACTTTTCTTATTCATATATAAAACCCTAAAGTACTACATAATTGTAAAGAACCTAAACGTACTTATATTCCTCATTGAAATTACAGTATATAACAATCTGATTCTATAGATTTGTTTGAAATATATGCAACCATTTAATATATACAATATATTACTTGTTGTAATCCTACTACATTCAGGTAAATAATTAAAACTAAAAATATTCACATTTTAGAGGAATAGAATTTATATAAGTTTTATAGAATTCAAACATTCATAACCAACAGTTTAGGCTTTACACACTTTACAACTAAATAAATTGAGTGATACATGTAATATTTATTGAAAGTAGATGTTATGTCTGTATTAGAGTTAAGTGTGGGGTTGTGACATTTCTAGAGAGGTTCATCATAACTTTCAATGTATTCCAGTACACATTCCTTTGTATTATAAACACAAGAGGATGTCGAATGTGAGTTACGTCAAGGCTAGGGCCGACTAACACCAGGCTAAAGATCCACAAAGGCAGATGATATCGGATAATGACGGCTACCGGTTCGTACTTTGGTAAAGAAGAGCTATGCTTCTAAGACCAAACCATTCCCCGGGTCAAGGCTAACGTATCACCGATAACTACCCCGTTACTCTCTAGGCATACAGGAATCTCTTCGCTATCCAGCAAAATATGTTTACTAGACATCGAGAGAGAATTCAAGAACGACAGAGCCGCTATATGCATTAGGTGCCAACTCAATTCAACGCCTACTGGGACTTCCTATAATAAAACACTGATGAGTAAAAGCATGTGTGCTGGAATCACGTCAGTTTAGGGACAAGTGTGGTTCTAAATTTATAAAATAGTCACGAATTTACCAGTACCAGACCTTACCTCATTCTGATATAATCAGAACTACAAACCATTGGCTCATGTAAAGTAGTGTCATGTTCATAAGTCTTTGTTTAAATTCTAAAAATAAATGTTGTTTGAATTCTATAAATAGATGATGTTTGAAGTCTATAAATAGATGTTGTTCGAAATCTATAAATAGATGTCGCTTGAATTCTATAAATACAGCTTACTGTTTGAATTAGATAAATCGCTTAAAACTTACTACGTATATAATATAAATTACTTACAGTCTTGTAGAGTTCACAATTACACGTTTTAAACACATAACGGATTACTATGCTTAACACAACAATACCTGCTTTATTTTTACATTGCCCGCACTTAACCGCTAATACTGCTTGCACTATGAGAACGGAACACTCAGTCACTGTAACGCGGTTCCCTAAACCATACTGCGTAATTCGAGACACTTTTCCTAGGATTTCCCGCACTCTCAATTCAATGCGGAATTTTACGGATACCGTTCGTTAACACTGCGGAATATTTTCAAGAGGACGCCTATCAGGAATTTCACATCCGCGTCTGGCCAACCGAACTGGCAGCATTTCGATTCCTTTGTTCTAAAACCCACATCACGACCCCGTTACATCGCCTATATACCTATCACAACCGCACTTGAGGACTCGTTTCGACCACTAAAGAATTCCTATTCCTCCAGACTATCATTACGACCGGTAAAGCACTTACTTTTACTCACTAACATTACGACCGCTAAAGAACTATATAACTTTTTCCCGACTGATCATTACGACCGCTAAAGCACACTTATTCTTCCTGACTCCTCCCGACTCCTTTGTTGTAATCCCTTTTATACATTTGCCCAACTCCACCTAGTTACTCGAAAACCACTCGAACCCCAGTCTTTTCTCCTATTTTCCGGTTTATTCCAGTTTTATGCCACTATTTATATCTCTATCTCGCTCAGTTCTTCTTCTATCTCAACCATCATAATCAAAAATCTCCTGCAATTCCCTCTGGTGTTTAATCAAGGAACTGATTTTCATTCATTATTTCTAAAACGATTTTTGACTTAACTTCTTATTGGCCAATTATTCTATAGTCAACATTCCTTATTGGTCAGTTACTTTAAATGAAATACAGATAAAAGAAAATCTCCACTTTTGTCTATGAGTTTACAAATGTTTAGAATTTACATTAAGATTTTTCCTTTCTATTATTGTTATTTAATGTACAATTACTGTTAATAACGAGCATAAGATTTATTACACCTAGTATGATACTCATTTACCCTGATTTCTCCTATTTAACAGGTTTTACAAAGATTTTCAAAGTTGGCGCTAACTACGATATCGTACTATTATTACGTCTGTCAAAATTTCGAT